>CM033472.1:57218313-58695813 GCA_019447015.1 Hymenochirus boettgeri
TGCTCTGTATGCCATGACATTTTCTATTAGCCACAGCTGCAAATGCCGTGTTTGGCTCCAAAATATTTTGATTGACAATTCAAACATATCACCTGTTGGAAAATAAGATGGCAGGTTCTACTGACATTTGAATGTGGATCACTAGATTTAAAGTCCAGAATGCTAACAGTTACACCATACAACAACAAAGCAACATTCACTGACCCTGCAATAGTGTTTTTGTGTAGAAAATGCATACCTAAAGAGAATGTTGACTTCTCTGAGATCATGCATGGGCATTAAAAACACGATTCTGCTCTAGAGTCAGGGGTGTCTCTAGGGTCTAAGAAGATCAGGGGAACTTTTAGGAATGCCGTGAAAAACATTTTAGGCCCCCCTGCCCCAATCAAGCCACACCCACTAGGTTCTTAATAGAGATAGACATAGAGACAAACTAAGAGATAGATACATTGCCAGGAAGTTATAAATAGAAAGACAGAGAAATAGACAGACCGAGGTGTAGGCAGAGATACACAAATTAATGACACAGAGGCACATTATGCTGGTAGCAATTTCAGTATATACTGGTAGCAAACTGTAATTTTCATTACATACTGGTAGCCAACTGGAAATTTCATTATATACTAGTACCCATGGGCATTTCATTACATACTGGTAGCCATGGGCATTTCATCATCTACTGTTAGCCATGGGCATTTCACCATGGTCATTTTATTACTGTTAGTCATGGGCTTTTTATAATTTATTGATAGCCATTGGCATTCAATCACATTCTGCTAGCCATGGACATTTCATTACACACTGGTAGCCGTGGGCATTGCATTACATACTGGTAGCCATGGGAATTTTTTCACATACTAGTAGCCATGGTCATTTTATTACATACTGTAAGCCATGGAAATTTCATTACATACCATTATGTAATGAAATGCCCATTTCATCACATAATGGCAGCAAACTGGCAGTTTCATAATTTACTTTACCCCATTTGCAGCTGGAGGCCAGAATTCTTTCAAGACATGCAGGGGCAACAGTTCCCAATAGTCCTTTGCAGCTATGCGATGACATCATCTAGCTGGCATGCACGGCGACGTAATCACACAGCTGCGAAGAACTACTGGGAAAGAAGATTCACAATGGTGTAAGTTATGTTAAAACATTCGGGGCACTGTACCAAAGATCGGGGGCCCCTAATGTTTTAACATAGCGACATCACTGCTTATCACTACCCTAACAGAGGTTCTATGGCGACCCCTAGTACATGTGGAAACTATCTTTTGCGAGGAACATAATGAAAGAAATTCTGGGGAAATTAACCTGTAACTTTTTGGACTATTTGGACTGTTCTGGCAACAACATGGAAGCCTTCTTAGTTACAGAATCTATTAGTTACATGTACTAAATGCAGCTTATTAGAGAAGAATCTTACAATGTATAGGTGTTCAACAGAGAAAAGCTTTCATATTAGGATCAAAAAAATTATCTTTAGTTCCCCTGTAAGTAGCTAAAGGTGTGTAGATTCCAAAAATATAACTTTTTTGAATTTCTGAGTTTAAGGAGTGTTTATTCTGAAAAACAAAAAGCTGTTCAATGAATGTTATCTATGTTATTACATTAATATCTTGGTCCCCTTTAGGGTAAATTTGAAGCATTGTCTCTGCCTATACGCATGCATGTGGCATACCGCTTGAATTACCATTTTCCTTCATTTTTCTACAGAAAATCTCCTAAAAGCATGAAATGTGTAATATTTAATATTTCCTGTTTACTGGAAATTTATGTCAGAACATATGAAGTGAAAAATCCTGAATAAAATGCAACAAAAATGGTAAATTCTGCTAGTGTTGGAAAGGGCTTAATCTCCATTTCCCCACATCTGTTTCAGACAAAACTGATGGGGCATCAAGGGGTAAATGAACACAAAACAGTCTTGCACAATCGGAACATGTGTAAAGGGACACTCCTCTCATACACCCTCGCATTTTCAGTTTGCCGGGAAATGCATTGAGCCTACCCAATAGGTTATTCTTTGTGTAAATCCAATATCTACGCCTTATTTGAATCCGGATCATAGTACATGTAATTCATTGTGTCCGTTTAATTATAGTTTAAAGAATTGTACCTTGGATTCCCTGGATTAAAGTGTGGGACTAAAGGTGGCCATACATGTTAGATCTTATATGCGACCGCAAAATGAATGGGAATTTGTGAACGCATGTAGGTCACATATAAGATCGGGAGAGACGGTTCTGGCAGGATCGCACGTACAACGCCTGAGCGCTCGGTCGGGTAAGTAATAAAGTAATATTGAACATATGTATGGCCATCTTTACTCGATCTATGGGGGTGTGTGTGGATTTTTTTTATATTTATATAATAAACAGCCCCAGTTGCATGTATCAATTTTGTGGTGGGGCATCAAGGGAAGCAGGAGGGCATTTAAAATGTGTCCTCCAATCCCTTCAGGGTGGCAATTTCTTTATTTTAAAAGGCCCAGGACTGGACCACGTATCTGTTCTGCGATAGGATGGAAAAATGCATTCCTCTAGTCATCATGTAACAGATTTGAGGCTGACATGGAAAGGGTTAAAATACTTACATAACCACAAAAATGTTTCAAATAGGATGAAAGACAAGACACTTGTGGATTTGATACATAAAATGCAATCATAGGATTTAACCCTTTCACTGCCAGGAGATTTTCATTTTTTTTTGCGTTAACTGCCAGAAGAATTTTCAGGATTTTGCCCTCAATCGCTTTAGACTAATTTTACAGTAGGAAACCTTGCAGTAAATCAGGAATATTATACATTGTTTTTTTCAGCACAAAGTCTACTTTAACATGGTGACAGAATTTTGTAACTTTTCTGGAAATTTTACTGGAATTATGGGTAAAATATGTAAAAAAAATGAAAAATTTGCAAATTTTCATGGATTTTTCCCATTTTTACTTACAGTTATCTTAAGGTTACGCACAAAAATCTCACTGTTTCTAAAAGCTCAGATACTCCCGAGTACAACGATACAAGATATATGTAGGTACCCGACTTTTCCTGTACAGGAGACCCCCCCCAAACTAAAACTGCACCTTCAAGAATATTACACCAAATTAAAATGTATAACCACTACTGACAGTTAACATAGAATATCTTCCAAATTAACTAAAGTATCCCCACAAGTGAGATATTTTTAGAAACTACACACCTGCGGGATTTTATGAGTGAGGTTAGTTTCGATCAAAATGCAGATACCCGGACGCAGCTCTTCGTCCAATTGTAAGTTATTTTCTCACATTTTCCTTTTTTTCCTCAACTGTAAAATCAGAGACAAAATCAAATGCGAAT
Source organism: Hymenochirus boettgeri (assembly GCA_019447015.1). Lineage (NCBI taxonomy): Eukaryota > Metazoa > Chordata > Amphibia > Anura > Pipidae > Hymenochirus > Hymenochirus boettgeri. The sequence goes on from CM033472.1 coordinate 57,221,658, forward strand.
TTCAGCTAAAAACTGTGGAGGAAAGTTCAAACGCATCTCAAATATGAAAGCCTAACCCCTCCCGAATAAAATGGTATGCCCCATTCATGGGTGTACCCAGAGACATGGCTACCAACTAACCCAGAGCGTGACCAGTGCCAAATGTCAGTAGCAGCAGAAAAAAATTAGCCAGTTTTGTATTTGAACAGTCTGCAGTTTTTCCACAAAACACCCCCCCCAACTCAGAAATACCCCCCACAAACTATATTTCCTGAAAGCTACAACCTTCAGCTATGTAACGCTGTAGTTCGTTCATTCATACCATTAATGGTGTGGGCGCAGTTCTTCGTAGAAGTTTGCACTTTTACCAGATTTTCAAAAAAATTAACATCAAACAACATTCAAAAAGGTAGAAATCATGCCAAAACCTCATGGAATGTAAAAAAATTTTACTAAATATCAATCTCCCAAATGTCCTGAATCAAACGGTATGCCATATGTGTGGTTACACACGTGGACGTGGAAGCGAAAAGCCACAAAGTGAGACAATGCACGATGGCTCAGAAACAGCGAAAATATTTAGCCAACTCCGAATTTAGACAGTCTACAGTTTTTTCCACAAAACACCCCCGTAACTTAGAAATAACCCCCACAAACTAAATATTCCTGAAATTTACACACCTTCAGCTATGTAACACTGTAGCTTGTTCATTCATACCATCAATGGTGTGGGCGCAGTTCTTCGTAGAAGTTTGCATTTGTCTGAAAAAATGAACAAAAAACAACTTCAAAAGGTAGAAATCATGCCAAAACCTCATAGAATGTAAAAAAAAGTTACTAAATATCAATCTCCCAAATGTCCTGAATCAAACGGTATGCCATATGTGTGGTTACACACGTGGACGTGGAAGCCAAAAGCCACAAAGTGAAACAATGCACGATGGCTCAGAAACAGCAAAAATATTCAGCCAAATCTGAATTTGAACAGTCTGCAATTTTTCCCCACAAAACAACCCTCACAAACCATATATTTCTCAAATCCACACACCTTTATCTACGAAATTCTGTAGTTTGTTCATTCGTACCATCAATGGTGTGGGCGCAGTTCTTCGTAGAAGTTCACAGTTTTAGCAGATTTTCTAAAAAATTTGGAAAAAAACAAAAAGGTAGAAATCATGTCAAAATCCCAAGTAATGTAAAAAAAAGTTACCAAATATCAATCTCCCAAATGTCCTGAATCAAACGGTATGCCCTATGTATGGTTACACACGCAAACGTGGAATCAACTAGCCACAAAGTGAGCCAATGAACAATGGCCCAATTACAGCAACTTTTCAGATTTGTCAGACTAAACACCCCTCTATATTAGAAATACCCCCCCAAACTATATATTTTTGGAATCTACACATCTTCAGCTACACAATGGTGTGATTCTTTTATGCATACCACCAATGGTAGGAGCGCAGTTTCATGTAAAATTTCGCTTTTTTACCAGATTTTCAGGAAAAATTTATAAAAATACAATTCAAAGTTAAAAATCATGGCAAATTTCCATGTCATGTAAAAAAAACTTGTAAATTATCAATCTTCCAAATGCCCTGAATCAAACTGTATGCCATATACGTGGATGTACACAGGGACATGGCCACCAACTAGCTCAAATGGGACACATGCACAAGTGTAATTACAAGAAAGAATCAAAGTGCTCTGTAATTTCAAACAGCCCCAAAACTTGGAAATGCCACCCACAAATAAAACCCCCAACTAAATATCAATCTCCCACATGTTCTGAATCAAACGGTATGCCCTATGTGTGCATGCACAAATGCAATTACAAGAAAAAATCAAAGTGCTCTGTAATTTGAACAGCCTACCCTTTTTCTAAGGAAACAGTCCCGAAACATGGAAATTCTCCCCACAAACTATATATTTTTGGAATCTACACACCTTCAGCTACGTTACGATGCCATGCTTTCATACATACATGAAGAATTCCAGACCCACTGATCCAAAGAAGTCCGTGTTTTTACGAGGTTTTGTGAAAAATAAAATAAGATGATTCAAGGGCTGAAATCCTACCAAAACCCTTTTGACAAGCAAAAAAACCCACTAAATGTCAATCTCCCACATGTCCTGAATCAAACGGTATGCCATAAGGGTGGGTGCAAACAGAGACGGGGCCACCAACTAGCTCAAATGGGATTGCATGCGCAATTGCAATTATAAGAAAAAATTTAAAAACGCCACAACCCACCCCCCACCCCTATCCCCACTCCCCCATTTAGTGGAAAACCAGTTAGTACGGAGAGTCACACAAGTTTTTGCACACTTTACTGATCCTAAAAAATCAATACGGTCTTTTTTTGGTACCTCTGCAAAATTTCCTACTAAAATAGGCTTAGTTTCCCTTGAAATCCAACAAATAAATGATCCGTGTTTACTTTACCAATATCACCGGGGACATTGGGAAGCTTGGAGAAGACAAAGTTTTTTGCTAATTTATAGTTTTAGGGTAAAAATAAAAAAAAGGTGTGTGTATCACACTTTTTGTGTGCATTTCCCCTTTTTTTGGGGGATCATTCCCAAAGATGATCATCAAATCATCTTAGGGAATGATACCGAACTTGGAATACGGGCATAAATGCCCGTTTTCCAATTAGAAATCCGATCGGAAAAATCACTTCCCGGAAATCATTTTCCAGGAAGTGATTTTTCATTCATTGGCAAAGATCAATAATTTGGTGATCAGAAGTGATCACCAAATTTTGATCTCTGTCCCCATTTTTTTCCTAAGTCTTTGCTAAGTAGCAAAGACTTAGAAAAAATCCTATTTGTGAATGGAACTTTGAGTTCCATTCACAAAATGTATAGTAAAGCTGTCAGCATGACAGCTTGTGCTATACAGGTACTGCAGCATGATCTAAATAGAGATCATGCTGCAGTACCTCCACTAGACCACCAGGGGCAGCATCTTACCTCTCTTAGGGAAGACCCCGGTGAAGCAGGAAGCTGAGATGTCACCGGGGTCTCCCTTTCCGGAACGAAGACTGCTCTCCTCTGCTTCTCCACGTGCGACCGGCTGCCGGGCTGCAGGTACAGATATCTCCCGATCCCCCCCCCGGATTTGGACGAAACCGAGGGGGGATCGAGGGGGCTAGTGGGGGCAGTTGAATGCTGCCCCCCGATCGCCCCTAGCAGGGGGGAAAAACATTTTTGGAGGGGGGAAGCCACAGATCGTATATTCACGATCTGTGGCAGTTTGAGTATTCACTGCACAGATCTGAATATACAATCTGTGGCAGGGAAAGGGTTAAACGGCATGTCCCTCGCAATGAATTTTACTGCCTGTGTAAGGTCCCCAAACATAAATCTTCGTCTCTCGTCGCCTGCTGCTGCGAGCTGTTTTCCAGCAAAATACAGCAGCGTGAGTTGCTTTCTGGTCCGGCTGTAAGCTTTTGCCCGCAATGTCTCAGTGTGCCTTAGATGACAGCCGCAAACAGGAAGCAGAGCGTTGAGGACCGGTCTTTTTAGTATCTTCAGGGGCATCTTTGGGGAAGGTAAGTAAAAAGAAAATGGGGTTTGGAGGGGGTGCTGCACCTATGGGTAAAATTTCGTTTTATTGTTGGACATGCCTTTCAAGCAGTTGCAGGTACATTTTTCCATTAGTGATCTCATTGTTTTGTTTTTGCATCAGGACATTAGTCCTAATCTATCACACTGTCAAGTTATCTGGTGTAACTCTACAAGATCTAACATTATCTAATATTTTTTGAAAAAAAATCTATGAAATACAACTATTAGCAGTCTGTACGATCAGCAGACCCTCAGTGCAACACCTGATAAAATGCAGAAATCTGGCAGCAATGATTACTAAGGCTGAGGCAACACTGCAACGCACACACAATCGCCAGCGTTATCACATGGGATTGTGTGCGCGATTCTGTGCGTTTTGCGCATGTGAGTTTGCCATTTTCTGTTGGAAACGCATGCGCTAACGCACCAAAACGGTGAACGCACGCGTTACCAAAATGTGAACAGACGCACAACCGCATGCACTCGGAAATCGCGGGAATTTTCATGTTCAACCGATTTCCATTTTAGCAAAAATCGCGTGCGCAAACGCGGGAAAAACCGCTAGTGTGGCCTAGCCCTAAATGATCATTAAAGGTGATCAAATGACTTAACATTGACAGCATTGTCACCATCACGCCATAACGGACAGTCATTAGCCAGAAGGAGGACGCGGCAAGCAATCGGTCTCTGTAAGTTCTTGTAACTTACAAGAGCGTGGGAGTGTAGCGTGGGAGTGTCGGAGTAAGGTAAGGTTACAATGCAAGTGGGGTTTTGGGGGGTGACATCAGAATATGTAAAAGCGAAAATTCTATCAATTCTTACCGGAATTTTCTTTTCCTGGTCCGTAGCACAGCAGTGAACACAAATGGGTTAAATCCCTGTGATGTCATGCTGACAGGCTCCTCCCACAAGCTCATAAAAAAGTTAGCTCCAGCCCCTTACCTTTGTCTTTGAACGACTGTTGAGCAATTAGGAAACTCATGAAAGAAGGGAGGGAATAAGCACGCTGTGCTACGGCAGGAAAAGAAAATTCCGGTAAGAATTGATAGAATTTTCACTTTCCCTGGTCCTGCAAGACAGTGAACACTAATGGGACTTAAAAAGCTCAATGAAGGGAGGGAAACAAAGTTAGATGCAAATAATGTATATTTCTGCGAAGCTGCAGATAGGATCTTAGATCCAAAAGCTGATTGTTCTGACAGGAACACATCAATTTGGTAGTGTTTGATAAAGGTAGATAGAGACGACCAAGTGACCGCTCTACAAATTTCTTCCGAGGATACCTTGGCACTGAATGCCCAGGATGTCGCTTTGATCTCAGAGAGTGGGCCGTGACCCTATTGGGTAGAGGCTCTGCTTACCGAGGTATGCCTTTTCGATACAAGATTTAAGCCATGAGTCTAAGGTAGGTTTGGCAGGTTTGTATCCTTTCCTGTTTGTCCCTTGAAACGGGATAAATAAGGCGTCCTCTTAGCGAAAATTCTCTGTTCTCTAAAGGTAGACTCTGAGGCCCTTCCCACATCCAGGGAGCGAGAAAAGAAGTGGATCTTCCGCCGACTCGTCCAAAATTGGAAGTATGATATCTTGAGTTATATGGAATTTTGAGACTACTTTCGGAAGGAAGGAGTCGTCCGGCTTGAGAATGATACGGTCTGTTAAGAATCTGATAAATGGTTCAGAGGCCCTTAGAGCCTGAATCTCTGCCACTCTCCTGGCCGAAGTGATGGCCACTAGAAATACCACTTGATAGTTAAGAATTTGATATTACAGTCTTCTAGTGGTTCAAATGGGGATGACTGTAAGATGTTCTAATACTTTAGACAGGTCCCAAGGTGGGACTCTGGGTCTGACAGAAGGGCACAAGTGAGAAACTACTCTGAAAAACTGAATGATCAGGGGGTCTGAAGCTAACCTGATATTGGTAATAGCTGAGATGGCTGAAACTTAAGATTTTAAAGTTGCTTTGGTAAAATTAATTTCCAGTCCTGCTTGAAGGAATTCTGCTACTATCGCTACCGAAGTGGATAAAGGTTGTATCCTTTAGGCCTGCAAAAATTACAGAAGACCTTCCAGGTCCTGTAGTATGCTTTAGAGGTTGAAGGCTTCCGGGCTGCCAACAGGTGGATATTGTTAAAGTTGAGAGACCTCTCTCTCTTATAGATGAAGTCTCAACAGCCAGGCCGTCGGGTGCAGATGTTGGGATCCTCACTACTGGGCCTTGGAGAAGAAGGTCTTCCCTTTGCGGATGTCTGATGGGTGGGCTATGCACAATTGGAGTGCCCATGCAAACCAGGCCCTCCTCGGCCACTATGGGAGGATGGCTTGACTTCTTCAGGACTTTGGAATAAACTGCTATGGGAGGAAAAACATACATTAGTGGGAATGTCCAATTGATTGAGAAGGTGTCGATTTTGAATGCTCTGGGATCGTCAAATCATGAGCAGAATTGCTCCAGCTGCGTGTTGATCTTGTGGCCATTAGATCTATGGTAGGATACCCCAAACCTGAATTATTTGATTGAAAATCTGGAGGATTGAGTTTCCATTCTCCTTGATGTAAAGTGTTCCTGCTGAGGAAATCTGCCTTGTATTGGTTTCTCCCAGAACATGGCACAAGCTTATACTGGATAAATGTTTCTTCTCGCCCAGTATAGGCGTGGACACAATGTTCCTCCTTTGTTGTTTAGATAGGCTATGTGGTTGAGTTGTCCGATCCCGGGATAAAACTGACTTAGGAAGGATGTCTGAAGAGTTCTGATGTGTGACATTGCCCATTTGACTGTGTCTATTGTAGCTGTCAGTATCCCCATGATGTGCTGACACATCCAGCTGTTGATGCTGGTAGGGATATGAATTTTCTTATCTCCCGTATGATTTTGTCCCTCTTCTCTGTCGGGAGGGAAACTGTCATAGTTACCGAGTCCAGATTGTTGCCTAAGAAGTGATCTTTTGAACAGATTGAGACAGGATTTTTCCAAGTTTGGGATCCAACCCAGATATTGGAGATGTTGAAGAACTAGGTGTATATGGTCTCTGAGAGTCTGGTCTGCCTTGATGAGAATGTCGTTGAGGTAAGAATAAATCTGTACTCTCCGAACTCTCAAATAAGCTACAAGGGGACTCAAAACTTTTGTGAATTCCTTGGAGCAGTGGCCAGGCCAAATGGTAAGGTTATGTACTGTAGTGGAGGTTCAATACACAAAATCGAAGGAACTTTTTGTGGTCCTTGTGAATAGGAATGTGAAGATAAGCATTCCTTATATCTATCTTTGTCATCCATTCTCCCTGTTCCAGCTGGATGGTCACTGATCTCAGGGTCTCCATTTTGAATTTCTGAACATAAAGGAACTTGTTCAGGTGTTTGAGATTTAGAATAGGTCAGAACTCTCCAGAAGACTTTCTTTTAAGAATAGAGGGGAGTAGAACCTGTTCCTTGTTCCGAAGCGGGACTTGTTCTATGATGTCTTCTGGATTAAGAAGGCAAGGTTTGGAGAAGACTCTTTTTGAACTTGATGAGAAAGAGGGTCTTTGAACACAGGAATTTGTGTGGATATGGAGGGTATCGGAATTCCAGAGAGTATCCCTGATAGCAATCTTTAGACCCATGAGTCCGAAGTGATGAGCCCAGGTCTTGTGAAAGAAGGTAAGCCTTCCTCCCTTTGACTTGGAGGCCCCTGACCTTCATGATGGACAGGCTCTAGGTTTGGCCCCTCTGCCTCGAAAGGACCAGCTGTGGTCTACCTGGTCTGTACTGTCTCGATTCTCATAAGTTGGCAGATGAAGATGGGAATACACTTCTTTGGGCTCTTGATGATCAGATAGATTATTTTGAGAGATGACTATTCTCTTTTGTCCATAGGGTCTCTGAGGTTGGCTGCATCCTCTGATACCAAGGTAGAATACTCTGGAGGCTTTAATCACTGGGGTGTCCACCTTGGGAGAATTGTCCCAGAGGGTGGAGTCTAGCTGAGAGATGGGATATGTATTCCTGAAGTTTTGAGACATAGAAAACCTCCTATCTGGAATGCTTGTGAAGGTTCTCATTCATCCAGGCATGGTATATCTGTTGTATTCAATAAGATCAACTGGACTTGAAATGTAGTTCTTGAAGATGTTTCGCTAGTCATCCGACTGGCTTTCTCAATCAGAATGACTTGTACAAGAATCTGTGGCAATTATGTACCCTGGAAAATCCAATTAGCATATCACAGCCAGGGTGTTAAGGGTGTGTTGGATAGGGCTAAGAGGTGTTATAGGAACGCCCGAGTAAGGTGTTAAAACAGCATTGTACATGGCAGACAGTTGGTTCGAACCCCCACCTCGCATGTTTTTCTATGTAACAAAAAACCTTTATGCGCAAACGCAACAAAATCACACATGAAATCGCATACGATTCCGTTTGCGTTGCAGTGTGGCCGTGCCCTTATGCAGGATAATAGTGATTCGGAGTATGCTCAGTTTTTAAAAAAAGTCAGAACAGAAGAAAGGAGCAGTAGGTGCTGCTTACATATATTCAGGGCCGGTTTTTTTTACACCTCATGAGCCTGTAGGCCCAAAGACCTGGTGCCCTTAGCCTCTCCCCTAAAAACGACCATTCCCGTTTCTTTTTAGGGAAGAAAATAGACTATAAAGGGGTTGGATTGGTGGGAGGAGATTGACAGCGCCCCTCCAACCTCAGGCACCCCTAAGCATTGTCTTAATGGTAAATCTGGCCCTGTATGTATTTAGACTAGGGGGGGTTATTCAATAAAAGTTCTTATCATTTAAAATGGTGCTAATTTTGCCCAACCAAACAGATGTTAGCTTTCAAATATTACATAAGTTCTGATTGGTTGGGGCAAAATTAGCACTATTTTAAATAAGAACTTTTATTGAATCTCCCTGTAGTTCACTCAAAAACTGACAAGTTAACTTATGGAAGGTGGTACACCGAATTTAAAAATTTATGAACCATCAATACATCAAACACACGTTTCGGGGGCTCCTCCCCCTTCATCAGGTTGAGACCCCCGAAACTTTGTGTGTTTAATGTATTGATGGTTCGGTAAAAGTTTAAAAAAAATCCCTATCGTGTGCAATCTTCCGGTTTAACTTGCCATTTTGGATTAACCCTTCTAGGGGTAAGGGTGGGAAGATCTGCACCCCTTTCTGTGGATGTGCATAGGAAACCTATATCAGAGACTGATCACTCAAAAAGTGAAGCTGTTTGCTCATTTAGGCTGAGGCTACACTATGATGGCCGACAATTGCACTTTTCATGCCGTTACCATCCTTTTACGATCCGCACCATTGAGCATATGGATCCGTGAAAACATGGACGACTGCAGCACATGCACGGAGGTTACTTGTGCTATACAGGTACTGCAGCATGATCTAAATAGAGATCATGCTGCAGTACCTCCACTAGACCACCAGGGGCAGCATCTTACCTCTCTTAGGGAAGACCCCGGTGAAGCAGGAAGCTGAGATGTCACCGGGGTCTCCCTTTCCGGAACGAAGACTGCTCTCCTCTGCTTCTCCACGTGCGACCGGCTGCCGGGCTGCAGGTACAGATATCTCCCGATCCCCCCCCCGGATTTGGACGAAACCGAGGGGGGATCGAGGGGGCTAGGGGGGCAGTTGAATGCTGCCCCCCGATCGCCCCTAGCAGGGGGGAAAACATTTTTGGAGGGGGGAAGCCACAGATCGTATATTCACGATCTGTGGCAGTTTGAGTATTCACTGCACAGATCGTGAATATACAATCTGTGGCAGGGAAAGGGTTAAACGGCATGTCCCTCGCAATGAATTTTACTGCCTGTGTAAGGTCCCCAAACATAAATCTTCGTCTCTCGTCGCCTGCTGCTGCGAGCTGTTTTCCAGCAAAATACAGCAGCAGTGAGTTGCTTTCTGGTCACGGCTGTAAGCTTTTGCCCGCAATGTCATCAGTGTGCCTTAGATGACAGCCGCAAACAGGAAGCAGAGCGTTGAGGGACCGGGTCTTGTTAGTATCTTCAGGGGCATCTTTGGGGAAGGTAAGTAAAAAGAAAATGGGGTTTGGAGGGGGTGCTGCACCTATGGGTAAAATTTCGTTTTATTGTTGGACATGCCTTTCAAGCAGTTGCAGGTACATTTTTCCATTAGTGATCTCATTGTTTTGTTTTTGCATCAGGACATTAGTCCTAATCTATCACACTGTCAAGTTATCTGGTGTAACTCTACAAGATCTAACATTATCTAATATTTTTTGAAAAAAAATCTATGAAATACAACATATTAGCAGTCTGTAGCGATCAGCAGACCCTCAGTGGCAACACCTGATAAAATGCAGAAATCTGGCAGCAATGATTACTAAGGCTGAGGCAACACTGCAACGCACACACAATCGCCAGCGTTATCACATGGGATTGTGTGCGCGATTCTTGTGCGTTTTGCGCATGTGAGTTTGCCATTTTCTGTTGGAAACGCATGCGCTAACGCACCAAAAACGGTGAACGCACGCGTTACCAAAATGTGAACAGACGCACAACCGCATGCACATCGGAAATCGCGGGAATTTTCATGTTCAACCGATTTCCATTTTAGCAAAAATCGCGTGCGCAAACGCGGGAAAAACGCGCTAGTGTGGCCTAGCCCTAAATGATCATTAAAGGTGATCAAATGACTTAACATTGACAGCATTGTCACCATCACAGCCATAACGGACAGTCATTAGCCAGAAGGAGGACGCGGCAAGCAATCGGCCTCTTGTAAGTTCTTGTAACTTACAAGAGCGTGGGAGTGTAGCGTGGGAGTGTCGGAGTAAGGTAAGGTTACAATGCAAGTGGGGTTTTGGGGGGGTGACATCAGAATATGTAAAAGCGAAAATTCTATCAATTCTTACCGGAATTTTCTTTTCCTGGTCCGTAGCACAGCAGTGAACACAAATGGGTTAAATCCCTGTGATGTCATGCTGACAGGCTCCTCCCCAAGCTCATAAAAAAGTTAGCTCCAGCCCCTTACCTTTGTCTTTGAACGACTGTTGAGCAATTAGGAAACTGCATGAAAGAAGGGAGGGAATAAGCACTGCTGTGCTACGGCAGGAAAAGAAAATTCCGGTAAGAATTGATAGAATTTTCACTTTTCCCTGGTCCTGCAAGACAGTGAACACTAATGGGACTTAAAAAGCTCAATGAAGGGAGGGAAACAAAGTTAGATGCAAATAAATGTATTTCTGCGAAGCTGCAGATAGGATCTTAGATCCAAAAGCTGATTGTTCTGACAGGAACACATCAATTTGGTAGTGTTTGATAAAGGTAGATAGAGACGACCAAGTGACCGCTCTACAAATTTCTTCCGAGGATACCTTGGCACTGAATGCCCAGGATGTCGCCTTTGATCTCAGAGAGTGGGCCGTGACCCTATTGGGTAGAGGCTCTGCTTTACCGAGGTATGCCTGTTCGATACAAGATTTAAGCCATGAGTCTAAGGTAGGTTTGGCAGGTTTGTATCCTTTCCTGTTTGTCCCTTGAAACGGGATAAATAAGGCGTCCTCTTAGCGAAAATTCTCTGTTCTCTAAAGGTAGACTCTGAGGGCCCTTCCCACATCCAGGGAGCGAGGAAAAGGAAGTGGATCTTCCGCCGACTCGTCCAAAATTGGAAGTATGATATCTTGAGTTATATGGAATTTTGAGACTACTTTCGGAAGGAAGGAGTCGTCCGGCTTGAGAATGATACGGTCTGTTAAGAATCTGATAAATGGTTCAGAGGCCCTTAGAGCCTGAATCTCTGCCACTCTCCTGGCCGAAGTGATGGCCACTAGAAATACCACTTTGATAGTTAAGAATTTGATATTACAGTCTTCTAGTGGTTCAAATGGGGATGACTGTAAGATGTCTAATACTTTAGACAGGTCCCAAGGTGGGACTCTGGGTCTGACAGAAGGGCACAAGTGAGAAACTACTCTGAAAAACTGAATGATCAGGGGGTCTGAAGCTAACCTGATATTGGTAATAGCTGAGATGGCTGAAACTTAAGATTTTAAAGTTGCTTTGGTAAAATTAATTTCCAGTCCTGCTTGAAGGAATTCTGCTACTATCGCTACCGAAGTGGATAAAAGGTTGTATCCTTTAGGCCTGCAAAAATTACAGAAGACCTTCCAGGTCCTGTAGTATGCTTTAGAGGTTGAAGGCTTCCTGGCTGCCAACAAGGTGGATATTGTTAAAGTTGAGAGACCTCTCTCTCTTATAGATGAAGTCTCAACAGCCAGGCCGTCGGGTGCAGATGTTTGGGATCCTGACATACTGGGCCTTGGAGAAGAAGGTCTTCCCTTTGCGGATGTCTGATGGGTGGGGCTATGCACAATTGGAGTGCCCATGCAAACCAGGCCCTCCTCGGCCACTATGGGAGGATGGCTATGACTTCTTCAGGACTTTTGGAATAACTGCTATGGGAGGAAAAACATACATTAGTGGGAATGTCCAATTGATTGAGAAGGTGTCGATTTTGAATGCTCTGGGATCGTCAAATCATGAGCAGAATTGCTCCAGCTGCGTGTTGGATCTTGTGGCCATTAGATCTATGGTAGGGATACCCCAAACCTGAATTATTTGATTGAAAATCTGGAGGATTGAGTTTCCATTCTCCTTGATGTAAAGTGTTCCTGCTGAGGAAATCTGCCTTTGTATTGGTTTCTCCCAGAACATGGCACAAGCTTATACTGGATAAATGTTTCTTCGCCCAGTATAGGCGTGGACACAATGTTCCTCCTTTGTTGTTTAGATAGGCTACTGTGGTTGAGTTGTCCGATCCCGGGATAAACTGACTTAGGAAGGATGTCTGAAGAGTTCTGATGTGTGACATTGCCCATTTGACTGTGTCTATTGTAGCTGTCAGTATCCCCATGATGTGCTGACACATCCATGCTGTTGATGCTGGTAGGGATATGAATTTTCTTATCTCCCGTATGATTTTGTCCCTCTTCTCTGTCGGGAGGGAAACTGTCATAGTTACCGAGTCCAGATTGTTGCCTAAGAAGGTGATCTTTTGAGACAGATTGAGACAGGATTTTTCCAAGTTTGGGATCCAACCCAGATATTGGAGATGTTGAAGAACTAGGTGTATATGGTCTCTGAGAGTCTGGTCTGCCTTGATGAGAATGTCGTTGAGGTAAGAATAAATCTGTACTCTCCGAACTCTCAAATAAGCTACAAGGGGACTCAAAACTTTTGTGAATATCCTTGGAGCAGTGGCCAGGCCAAATGGTAAGGTTATGTACTGATAGTGGAGGTTCAATACACAAAATCGAAGGAACTTTTTGTGGTCCTTGTGAATAGGAATGTGAAGATAAGCATTCCTTATATCTATCTTTGTCATCCATTCTCCCTGTTCCAGCTGGATGGTCACTGATCTCAGGGTCTCCATTTTGAATTTCTGAACATAAAGGAACTTGTTCAGGTGTTTGAGATTTAGAATAGGTCAGAACTCTCCAGAAGACTTTCTTTTTAAGAATAGAGGGGAGTAGATACCTGTTCCTTGTTCCGAAGCAGGGACTTGTTCTATGATGTCTTCCTGGATTAAAGAAGGCAAGGTTTGGAGAAGACTCTTTTTGAACTTGATGAGAAAGAGGGGTCTTTGAACACAGGAATTTGTGTGGATATGGAGGGTATCGGAATTCCAGAGAGTATCCCTGATAGACAATCTTTAGGACCCATGAGTCCGAAGTGATGAGCCCAGGTCTTGTGAAAGAAGGTAAGCCTTCCTCCCACTTTGACTTGGAGGGCTCCCTGACCTTCATGATGGACAGGCTCTAGGTTTGGCCCCTCTGCCTCGAAAGGACCGAGCTGTGGTCTACCTGGTCTGTACTGTCTCGATTCTCATAAGTTGGCAGATGAAGATGGGAATACACTTCTTTGGGCTCTTGATGATCAGATAGATTATTTTGAGAGATGACTATTCTCTTTTGTCCATAGGGTCTCTGAGGTTGGCTGCATCCTCTGATACCAAGGTAGATACTCTGGAGGCTTTAATCACTGGGGTGTCCACCTTGGGAGAATTGTCCCAGAGGGTGGAGTCTAGCTGAGAGATGGGATATGTATTCCTGAAGTTTTGAGACATAGAAAACCTCCTATCTGGAATGCTTGTGAAGGTTCTCATTCATCCAGGTCATGGTATATCTGTTGTATTCAATAAGATCAACTGGACTTGAAATGTAGTTCTTGAAGATGTTTCGCTAGTCATCCGACTGGCTTTCTCAATTCAGAATGACTTGTACAAGAATCTGTGGCAATTATGTACCCTGGAAAATCCCAATTAGCATATCACAGCCAGGTGTTAAGGGTGTGATTGGATAGTGGCTAAGAGGTGTTATAGGAACGCCCAGAGTAAGGTGTTAAAACAGCATTGTACATGGCAGACAGTTGGTGTCGAACCCCCCACCTCGCATGTTTTTCTATATGTAACAAAAAACCTTTATGCGCAAACGCAACAAAATCACACATGAAATCGCATACGATTCCGTTTGCGTTGCAGTGTGGCCGTGCCCTTAATGCAGGATAATAGTGATTACGGAGTATGCTCAGTTTTTAAAAAAAAGTCAGGACAGAAGAAAGGAGCAGTAGGTGCTGCTTACATATATTCAGGGCCGGTTTTTTTACACCTCATGAGCCTGTAGGCCCAAAGATCCTGGTGCCCTTAGCCTCTCCCCTAAAAACAGACCATTCCCGTTTCTTTTTAGGGAAGAAAATAGACTATAAAGGGGTTGGATTGGTGGGAGGAGATTGACAGCTGCCCCTCCAACCTCAGGCACCCCTAAGCATGTGCTTAATGGTAAATCTGGCCCTGTATGTATTTAAAGACTAGGGGGGGTTATTCAATAAAAGTTCTTATCATTTAAAATGGTGCTAATTTTGCCCTAACCAAACAGATGTTAGCTTTCAAATATTACATAAGTTCTGATTGGTTGGGGCAAAATTAGCACTATTTTAAATAAGAACTTTTATTGAATCTCCCTGTAGGTTCACTCAAAAACTGACAAGTTAACTTATGGAAGGTGGTACACCGAATTTAAAAATTTATTGAACCATCAATACATCAAACACACGTTTCGGGGGCTCCTCCCCCTTCATCAGGTTGAGGAGCCCCCGAAACTTTGTGTGTTTAATGTATTGATGGTTCGGTAAAAGTTTAAAATCCCTATCGGTGTGCAATCTTCCGTAAGTTAACTTGCCATTTTGGATTAACCCTTCTAGGGGTAAGGGTGGGAAGGATCTGCACCCCTTTCTGTGGATGTGCATAGGAAACCTATATCAGAGACTGATCACTCAAAAAGTGAAGCTGTTTGCTCATTTAGGCTGAGGCTACACTATGATGGCCGACAATGTGCACTTTTCATGCACGTTACCATCCGTTTACGATCCGCACCATTGGAGCATATGGGATCCGTGAAAACATGGACGACTGCAGCACATGCACGGAGTTAAAGAACTCCTTTACCTCTAAATAACTTGATCTTCACTTACAGTAGAAGGTATTGTGACTCCTTGTGGTGGTACAAAGGTAAACAACTGAACAGAATAGAACTTTCATGTCCTGACTGAACTAATGAGATTAACACTGCAGGACATTTTTACTAAAGGTGGCCAAACACATGGGATCCCTATTGCATTGGTATCGGTCAGCACACATGCAATGGAAACCACACACACAGAACTGACCCATCCCCATACGTGGTATGGGGATCAGAGGGCTGTGCGGCCATACACAGGATAATTGGAACGGCTCCCTTTACTTAAAGTAAAGGGACCCAATACCGACCGACATTTTCCAGTCTTTCACGACCGCCCGTGATGCAAACTACTGTGGTTCATCTGCACTGTGGTCGGTTGGTTTCAGCTCCTACACACTGATAATAATGGGTAAATCCCATTGTTCGTTAGTCACATGGGAAATCGTGCTGGTGTGGCCCTAACAAAAAAAATGAGGTAAAGGAGTTCTTGTTGGTGTTTACAGGAGCTGGGAACAAAGGGGGGGGGGAACTTACCCATGAGCACAATCCACCGCTGTATGCATGTTCAATTACTGTTACAGGAGCCGGGAACAAAGGGGGAAAAAAAACCTTACCTATGAGCACGATTCACCGCTGTATGCATCTTCAATATCACAGGAGCCGGGAACAATGGGGTAAAAACTTACCCAGGAGCACGATCCACCGCTGTATGCATCTTCAATTAATATCACAGGAGCCGGGAACAAAGGGGGGGGAAACTTACCCGTGAGCACAATCCACCGCTGTATGCACCTTCAATTAATGTTACAGGAGCCGGGAACAAAGAGCCAAAGGTTACCTGCAAACGTGATCAGTAATGGTTCGGTGTATGGCCGCACGGCCGACTGATGCCCATTGCACTTATGGGGATCGGTCAGTTCCGTGTGTGCTGTTCCCACTACATGTGTGCCGACAGATAACAAAGCAATAGGGATACCATGTGTAGTAGAAACCTCCAGCATTGTTAACCCATTAGTTCAGTCAGGACATGATTAGTTCCACTCTATTACACAGCTACGCTGTTTAGCCATTGCACCTCCACAAGGACTCCCATTACCTTGTACTGGAGGTGAAAATCTACTTCCCCACATAATAACACGAACCTGTTACACAGCTTGTACTCCTCATACTGAGCATTGCTGTGGGTGGGTATCTCCTTCCCGGCCGGTTCTCTATTTTGGATCCCTCCGCGCTCTCCGCCCTCCGACACGCCGTTTCAGTCGCGCTGGAAGCCTCGCGAAGCCTTACATCGGACGGTACCGAGTGATTTTATTAAAACGGAAACAAAACAAACATCTCTTACCGGCGGTATCATGTTAGTATCCAGCCTGCCTCTCCTACTGAAAATTCCTTACCTTTATTTGGTCAGGTATACAACCACGGACCCCCCTCCTATAGCGGAAGGACACTTGCTGTTGGGACTACTTCCTATCTTAGCGGTACTGCGGCTTCGGCCTCGCCGCCATCTTGAATTTTAATGTTTCTCCAAGAAAAAAAAATTATATATTTAAAAAAAAAAAAAAACTACCTGACTCTGGTTGTGGTTAACCCCTGCCTGGCTTCCTACGGGCTCCCCGGCCATAACCCCCGTCCCTCCAGCTTAGATGTGTGTCCGTCCCGGTGAGTCAGGGCGCTACTGGGTTTATTTAAATCCGATTTCTGTCTCATTCTAGGGGGTCCGGGCGATTTGCTGGACGGAGCTGAAGTGAGAGGGACCAAACGGACTGGACCCAGGTACCGGTTTGTTATTTATATGGAATGTTCCGTGTGTAATAGTCTTGTACCCCCCCCCCCCCCCGTGTTATTCCTTGTGGGTCTTACTGGGATGGAGAACGTTTGGCGATCAACGCTCTGGCTGTTGTGATTGGCATTTCACCCCCCCATAGTAACACGGTAACCCCCATCCCCATAGTAACACTGTAACCCCCATCCCCATAGTAACACTGTAACCCCCATCCCCAGTACACATTAACCCCCATCCCCATGGTAACACAGTAGCCCCCATCCCCATGGTAACACAGTAGCCCCCATCCCCATGGTAACTAGGTAACCCCCCATCCCCATGGTAACTAGGTAACCCCCCATCCCCATGGTAACTAGGTAACCCCCCATCCCCATGGTAACTAGGGAACCCCCCATCCCCATGGTAACTAGGTAACCCCCCATCCCCATGGTAACTAGGGACCCCCCCCATCCCCATGGTAACTAGGTAACCCCCATCCCCATGGTAACTAGGTAACCCCCATCCCCATGGTAAACCTAGGTACACCCCCATCCCCATGGTAACTAGGTAACCCCCCATCCCCATGGTACCTGAGGTAACCCCCCCTCCCCATGGTAACTAGGTAACCCCCCATCCCCATGGTACTAGGTAACCCCCCATCCCCATGGTAACTAGGTAACCCAACCCCCCATCCCCATGGTAACTAGGTAACCCCAAATATCCAAAATTGTGGATATCCAACAGGTAAGTTAAGAGGTGGCACTCCCTGAGCCTGGTCCATATCAGTGAATATACAATCCTATAAAAAAAGCAGGGGGTCACACTTGAAGATAAATCACAAATTTTCATTTATTTAAGTGCTCAACATGCATGTGTTGAGCACTTAATAAATGAAAATTGTGATTTTATCTTCAAGTGTGCCCCCCTGCTTTTTTGATATGGATTGTAACTAGTAACCCCCCATCCCCATGGTAACTAGGTAACCCCCCATCCCCATGGTAACTAGGTAACCCCCACCCCATGGTACTAGGTAACCCCCCCATCCCCATGGTAACTAGGTACCCCCCCCCATCCCCATGGTAACTAGGTAACCCCCCATCCCCATGGTAACTACTAGGTAACCCCCCATCCCCTGGTAACTAGGTACCCCTCCCCATGTAACTAGGTAACCCCCCATCCCCATGGTAACTAGGTAACCCCCCATCCCCATGGTACTAGGTACCCCCCATCCCCATGGTAACTGGTAACCCCCCATCCCCATGGTAACTAGGTAACCCCCCATCCCCATGGTAACTAGGTAACCCCCCATCCCCATGGTAAACTAGGTAACCCCCCATCCCCATGGTAACTAGGTAACCCCCCATCCCCATGGTAACTAGGTAACCCCCCATCCCCATGGTAACTAGGTAACCCCCCATCCCCATGGTAACAGGTAACCCCCCCTCCCCATGGTAACTAGGTAACCCCCCATCCCCATGGTAACTAGGTAACCCCCCATCCCCATGGTAACTAGGTAACCCAATATCAAAAAGTTGTGGATACAACAGGTAAGTTAAGAAGGTGCACTCCCTGAAGCCTGTGCCATATCAGGTGAATATACAATCCATATAAAAAAAGCAGGGGGTCACACTTGAAGATAAATCACAAATTTTCATTTATTTAAGTGCTCAACTGCATGTTGAGCACTTAAATAAATGAAAATTTGTGATTTATCTTCAAGTGTGCCCCCCTGCTTTTTTGATATGGATTGTAACTAGGTAACCCCCCTCCCCATGGTAACTATAACCCCCATCCCCATGGTAACTAGGTAACCCCCCATCCCCATGGGTACTAGTAACCCCCATCCCCATGGTAACTAGGTAACCCCCCATCCCCATGGTAACTAGGTAACCCCCCATCCCCATGGTAACTAGGTAACCCCCCATCCCCATGGTAACTAGGTAACCCCCATCCCCATGGTAACTAGGTAAACCCCCCATCCCCATGTACCTAGAACCCCCCATCCCCATGGTAACTAGGTACCCCCCATCCCCATGGTAACTAGGTAACCCCCCATCCCCATGGTAACTAGGTAACCCCCCCATCCCCATGGTAACTAGGTAACCCCCATATCCCCATGGTAACTAGGTAACCCCCCATCCCCATGGTACTATGTAACCCCCCATCCCCATGGTAACTATGGTACCCCCCCATCCCCATGGTACTAGGTAACCCCCCAATCCCCATGGTAACTAGGTAACCCCCCATCCCCATGGTAACTAGGTAACCCCCCATCCCCATGGTAAACTAGGTAACCCCCCATCCCCATGGTAACTGGTAACCCCCCATCCCATGGTACCTAGGTAACCCCCCATCCCCATGGTAACTAGGTAACCCCCATCCCCAGGGTAACTAGGTAACCCCCCATCCCCATGGAACTAGGTACCCCCCATCCCCATGGTACTAAGGTACCCCCCATCCCCATGGTAACTAGGTAACCCCCCACCCCCATGACTAGGTACCCCCATCCCATGGTAACTAGGTAACCCCCCATCCCCATGGTACTAGTAACCCCCACTCCCATGGTAACTAGGTAACCCCCCATCCCCATGGTAACTAGTTAACCCCCCATCCCCAGGTAACTAGGTAACCCCCCATCCCCATGGTAACTAGGTAACCCCCCATCCCCATGGTAACTAGGTAACCCCCCACCCCATGTAACTAGGTACCCCCATCCCATGGTAACTAGGTAACCCCCCATCCCCATGGTAACGAGGTAACCCCCCATCCCCATGGTAACTAGGTAACCCCCCATCCCCATGGTAACTAGGTAACCCCCCATCCCCATGGTAACGAGTAACCCCCCCCCACCCATGGTAACGAGGTAACCCCCCATCCCCATGGTAACGAGGTAACCCCCCATCCCCATGGTAACGAGGTAACCCCCCATCCCCATGGTAACGAGGTACCCCCCATCCCCATGGTAACTAGGTAACCCCCCATCCCCATGGTAACTAGGTAACCCCCCATCCCCATGGTTAGGTACCCCCATCCCATGGTAACTAGGTAACCCCCCATCCCCTGGTAACTAGGTACCCCCCACCCATGTACTAGGTAACCCCCCATCCCATGGTAACTAGGTAACCCCCCATCCCCATGGTAACTAGGTACCCCCTCCCAGGTAACTAGGTAACCCCCCATCCCATTGTAACTAGGTAACCCCCCATCCCCATGGTAACTAGGTAACCCCCATCCCATGGTAACCTAGGTAACCCCCCATCCCCATGGTAACTAGGTAACCCCCCACCCCATGGTAACTAGGTCCCCCCCATCCCCATGGTAACTAGGTAACCCCCCATCCCCATGGTAACTAGGTAACCCCCCATCCCCATGGTAACTAGGTAACCCCCCATCCCCATGTAACTAGGTAACCCCCCATCCCCCATGGTAACTGGTAACCCCCCATCCCCATGGTAACTAGGTAACCCCCCATCCCCATGGTAACTAGGTAACCCCCCATCCCCATGGTAACTAGGTAACCCCCCATCCCCATGGTAACTAGGTAACCCCCCATCCCCATGGTAACTAGGTAACCCCCATCCCATGGTACTAGGTAACCCCCCCATCCCCATGGTAACTAGGTACCCCCCATCCCCATGGAAAACTAGGTAACCCCCCATCCCCATGGTAACTAGGTACCCCCCCATCCCCATGGTAACTAGGTAACCCCCCATCCCCATGGTAACTAGGTAACCCCCCATCCCCATGGTAACACGGTAACCCCCCCCCCCATGGATCACGGTAACCCCCCTCCCATAGTGACACAGTAACCCCCATAGTGACACGGTAACCCCCACCCCCATAGTAAAACGGTAACCCCCCACACCCATAGTGACACGGTAACCCCCATCCCCATAGTGACACGGTAACCCCCATCCCCATAGTGACACGGTAACCCCCACCCCATAGTGACACGGTAACCCCCCATCCCATAGTGACACGGTAACCCCCCATCCCCATAGTGACACGGTACCCCCCATCCCCATAGGACACGTAACCCCCATCCCATAGTGACACGGAAACCTCATCCCCATAGTAACACAGTAACCCCATAGTAACACGGTAACCCCCATCTCCATAGTGACACGGTAACCCCATCCCTATAGTGACACGTAACCCCCACCCCCATAGTAAAACGGTAACCCCCATACTAACACGATAACCCCCCATCCCCATAGTAACACGGTAACCCCCATCCCCATAGTAACACGGTAACCCCCATAGTACACAGAATAGTATAAGAGTCCTCTGCACTCGCACCTAGGTAACCCCCATCCCCATGGGTAACTAGGTAACCCCCCATCCCCATGGTAACTAGGTAACCCCCCATCCCCATGGTAACTAGGTAACCCCCCATCCCCATGGTAACTAGGTAACCCCCCATCCCCATGGTAACTAGGTAACCCCCCATCCCCATGGTACTAGTAACCCCCCATCCCCATGGTAACTAGGTAACCCCCCATCCCCATGGTAACTAGGTAACCCCCCATCCCCATGGTAACTAGTACCCCCCATCCCCATGGTAACTAGGTAAACCCCCCATCCCCATGGTAACAGTACCCCCATCCCCAGGTAACTAGTAACCCCCATCCCCAGGTAACTAGGTAACCCCCCATCCCCATGGTAATAGGTAACCCCCCATCCCCATGGTAACTAGGTAAACCCCCCATCCCCATGGAACTAGTAACCCCCATCCCCATGGTAACTAGGTAACCCCCCATCCCCATGGTAACTAGGTAACCCCCCATCCCCATGGTAACTAGGTAACCCCCCATCACCCCATGGTAACTAGGTAACCCCCCATCCCCATGGTAACTAGGTAACCCCCATCCCATGTAACACGGTAACCCCCCATCCCCATGGTAACACGTTAACCCCCCATCCCCATGGTAACACGGTAACCCCCCCCCATGGTATCACGGTAACCCCCCCACCCCCATGGTATCACGGTAACCCCCCCATCCATAGTGACACAGTAACCCCCATAGTGACACGGTAACCCCCACCCCCATAGTAACACGGTAACCCCCCACACCCATCACAGTGACACGGTAACCCCCATCCCCATAGTGACACGGTAACCCCCATCCCCATAGTGACACGGTAACCCCCCATCCCATCCCATAGTGACAGTAACCCCCCATCCCCATAGTGACACAGTACCCTCATCCCCATAGTAACACAGTAACCCCCCATAGTAACACGGTAACCCCCATCTCCATAGTGACACGGTAACCCCCATCCCTATAGTGACACGGTAACCCCACACCCCACCCCATAGTAAAAACGGTAACCCCCATACTAACACGATAACCCCCCATCCCCATAGTAACACGGTAACCCCCCCCCATAGTAACACGGTAACCCCCATAGTACACAGAATAGTATAAGAGTCCTCTGCACTCGCACCAAGTATGGGTGCTCACTCCTCCAAATAATCCAACCCTTAATGGTCTATATTAATAAAATTGTTTGGAGTGCCACCCTTGCTATTTCGTTATTCCTGTAACCCCCATAGTGACACGGTAACCCCCCATCCCCATGGTGACACGGTAACCCCCACCCCCATAGTAAAACGGTAACACGATAACCCCCCATCCCCATAGTAACACGGTACCCCCCATCCCCATAGTAACACGGTAACCCCCATCCTCATAGTAACACAGTAACCGCCATCCCCATAGTAACCCGCCATCCCCATAGTAACACGGTAACCCCCCCATCCCCATTGATTTGTATATCCCTGTTTTTAAAAAGTATACTATTTTAAAGGGCATGTCCACCCCCAAAACTATAATCCCCCCACTACTGGCCCCACCATGTAGTGTAGTTTAATCCTTACCTCACATCACAGCTCCATCTGGTTCTCCTGTAGTCCCCCCCCAAAGTCCCAAAAACTGCCCACCAGGAGGATAGCAGAGTCCATATAGGACTCTGCCTCCTACCTGGCCTCCGGGAGAAGTTTGGCATGCGTACTGCAGCCCTTCTCCCTCCCTCTCCCTCCCATTTTGCTATCCCTCCCCCTATCATAAAACCCCTTGCCCATATAATAAAATATGTTCCCCCAGCCCCAAGCGCATAAAATTATTTTTAGAAAGTCCCCAGAACTCTACTTACCTTCCCTCGCTCCCCCGGCATTCTGAGAAGCCGGCAGCAGCGTCTGTGATTGGCTGCCTCTCAGCCAATCACAGACGCGGCTGCTGGTCCCGCCCCCTGCTTGCAGTGTCTCGCAAGCAGAAGGCCGGGCGTTGGAGAAGAGAGGGAAGGTAAGTAAACATCTGGGCACTTTCTGAAATTATTTTTATAGCGGTTGGGGCTGGGGGGCAGTATTCTATTATATGCCAAAAGTTGTAATTAAGGGTGGACATACCCTTTAAATGGGAAAGTCCAAATTAGTGCTCCGTCTCCATGCTCAGATTGTTCTAAATTCTGGATTGCACTCTGGTGAAAGGTGCCAATGGAGGTTTTTTTTTTTGCTCTAGAAACTCCCTTCTGCACTTGAATATATGACCCAATATTCCATATTGAAACTTTGGGCAGGGTCCTCTCTCCTATTGTATCACGGTATTGCTGTAAGAAACCCATCTCTCTGTTTACTTATATTATGTATTACCGGTAACCCCCCACCCCCATAGTAACACGATAACTCCCCATCCCCATAGTAACACGGTAACCCCCCATCCCCATAGTAACACGGTAACCCCCCATCCCCATAGTAACACGGTAACCCCCCATCCCCATAGTAACGCGGTAACCCCCATCCCCATAGTAACGCGGTAACCCCCCATCCCCATAGTAACGCGGTACCCCCCATCCCCATAGTAACAGGTAACCCCCACCCCCCATCCCCATAGTAACGCGTAACCCCCAATCCCCATAGTAACCGGTAACCCCCCATCCCATATAACGCGGTACCACCCCCATCCCCAAGTAACCGGTACCCCCACCCCATAGTAACGCGGTACACCCCCCACCCCCCCCCCCCCCCCATCCCCATAGTAACGCGGTACCCCCCATCCCCATAGTATGCGGTACCCCCCATCCCCATAGTAACGCGGTACCCCCATCCCCATAGTAACGCGGTACCCCCCATCCCCATAGTAACGCGGTACCCCCCCACATCCCATAGTAACGCGGTACCCCCCCCATCCCCATAGTAACTGGTACCCCACCCCCCCATCCCCATAGTAACGTGGTACCCCATCCCCATAGTAACGTGGTAACCCCCCATCCCCATAGTAACGTGGTACCCCCCATCCCCTAGTAACGTGGTACCCCCCCCCATCCCCATCGTACCGTGGTACCCCCCCATCCCCATAGTAAGTGGTACCCCCACCCCCATCCCCATAGTAACGTGGTACCCCCCATCCCCATAGTAACGTGGTACCCCCCATCCCCATAGTAACGTGGTACCCCCCATCCCAATAGTAACGTGGTACCCCCACCCCCCCCCCCATCCCCATAGTAACGTGGTACCCCCCATCCCCATAGTAACGTACCCCCCATCCCCATAGTAACACGGTACCCCCCCACCCCCCTCCCCATAGTAACGTGGTACCCCCCCATCCCCATAGTAACGTGGTACCCCACCCCCCCATCCCATAGTAACGTGGTACCCCCCATCCCCATAGTAACGTGGTACCCCCCCCCATCCCCATAGTAACGGAACCACCCCCACCCCCATCCCCAAGTAACACGTACCCCCCCCCACCATCCCCATAGTAACACGGTACTCCCCATAGTAACACGGTACCCCCCCATCCCCATAGTAACACGGTACCCCCATCCCCATAGTAACACGGTACCCCCCATCCCCATAGTAACACGGTACCCCCCATCCCCATAGTAACACAGTAACCCCCCATCCCCATGTAACCCCCCATCCCATAGTAACACGTACCGCCACCCCCCACCCCATAGTAACACGGTACCCCCCCCATCCCCATATGACCACGGTACCCCCCATCCCCATAGTTAACACGTTAACCCCCCATCCCCATAGTAACACGGTAACCCCCCATCCCCATAGTAACATGGTAACCCTGCATTCCCATAGTAACACGGTAACCCCTCATTGATTTGTATATCCCTGGTTTTAAAAAGTATACTATTTTAAATGGAAAAGTCCAAATTAGTGCTCCGTCTCCATGCTCAGATTGTTCTAAATTCAGGATTGCACTCTGGTGAAAGGTGCCAATGGAGGTTTTTTTTGCTCTAGAAACTCCCTTTACTTCTGCACTTGAATATTTGACCCAATATTCCATATTGAAACTTTGGGCAGGGTCCTCTCTCCTATTGTATCACAGTATTGCTGTAAGAAACTCATCTCTCTGTTTACTTATATTATGTATTACCTGTGTATATAATATGTATGGCTTTGTATAACATGTATTACCCTGTATGTAATGTATGACTATGTAATTGTAAAGCACCATGGAAGATGATGGCGTTATATAAATCCATAATAATAATATTGAAACATTGCGCAAACTATTATAATACAAAGCAATTAGAATGTATTTTGTTGATGGCTGGGTAAAATAAATTCTACTAATAATTTAAATTCAAGTGATTCTCCAGCTAACATGCTACATCATTAAATAAAAGGAGAACACATTTCTTTCTAAGCAAATCCAAAACTAGAAAGAGAATAGAAAGCTCAACAGTCACTCCTACTCCTTTTCACCAAGTCATTGTATAAAGCTATGTACACAATCAAGATCATTGCCTGCCAAATTGTCAAACGTCCCACAGTCTGTGGTCTGTGTATTGGTTTCTAGCTTTGTTGTTTAGTGATCTGCACATCTGGATTACTAAACTGAAACTGAGTTCTAGTGGACCCTCACCAAACCCTATCTATAAGATAGAGCAGGTTTCTCAGTGGATCGTTACTAATCAAATATTTAAAAAATCTAGTGTATTTACTGGACTAAATTCTGCCATACACTGGCTCAACATTTAGTGGATTTGAGGTTCAAACTGATGTGAACCTTCTGAAGACTTTTATTATAGGTTGGTTTTGGGCACTACGGTTGCCCTTAAGACCAATCCTTACATGACCAGTCCAACAATCTTTATATAAATGTAGATTTTTTTTTATGGAGAAGGATTTTTTTTTTTTTGGCAGGATGGCCACCAAGTTATGTCTGGGGTATGTGTTAGATTATTGGCTAAAGTGGTTGTACATTGACCACTTTATCTGTTAGTTATCTAATATGTCTACAAGGCTTAAGGCTGGTTACACACCAGCCAAGTTTTTGTCCTGAGGTAGCGCTCTCCACTAGCGAGCGTTCTGCAAAGGTCTGCCAGTCGCAGCAATAGTGGCCGCAGCCGACAGTTTGAGCGACCGATTGTGCAGTTCTGTGGGGAACCGCACAATCGTCCCTGATTTACCGATTGCCCATTTGGGCGCCCGCACACACATCATCAGACATTCCCAGCCGGCTGACAGATACACGTCACTATCGGTCGGTCGTCCTGAAATATCTGATAGTGTGTACTCAGCCTTAGAGATGTAGGAGTAATAGCAGAAGGCATACAAGAATAAAATAAGTTAAGTAATTGCTTGACTTGCTGCACTGAAATATTTTACTTATTTTTCAAAGGCACATCTTTGTTTGGGAATGATTTAAAACGACAAAAGCTTTGACTTTATTTTAATCAAAAAATAAAACTAAAAAAAAAATAACTGTTGTGAGTTAGGAATCAACATCATTTCTATTCAAACCTATAAGGGGTGGTGACAAATTAGAATTTAGCTGTCTGTAAGGTGGTACCAGACACACAAAAAAAGCTTGGAAAGGAGTGTGGTGCAGCATAAATTGACTGATTTTAAAGGGCATGTCCATCCTCAAAACTTAAATTTTACCAACTACTGGCCCCACTGTGTAGTTGAAAAAAATCCTTATCTCTGCTCCTTATGGTTCTCCTGCAATGTCTAGTCCTAATCCAGGAAAGTGTAGCGTAGTAGCTGTTTTCCTGTGTAAATGTCTCTGCCTCCTGTCTTGCCTCTGGGAGGTAGTGAGACATGTGCAGGGGAGCCCTTTCACCCCCCCTCCCTTCCACAATCCGGGTCCCTCTCTGCCTGCCCTTTCCCTTTGCATGAAATCGTTTTGCCATAATGCGCCTCTCCCCTGCCTACCCCCAACCTCCGTGTTAATTTTGAAATAAAAGTTTCCCAATCATACTTACATCCCTTCGATCCCGCAGCTGTCTTCTTAGCCGGCAGCCGCGTCTGTGATTGGCTCACCGGCAGCCAATCGCAGACGCAGCTGCCAGTCCGTCCCCTCTCTGCAGGTTTTGGTTTGCATAGAGGAGCAACAGCCAGCCGCGGGAGTGAAGGGACTGTAAGTATAATTAGGAAACTTTTATTACAGAACTAACACAGCGGTTGAGGTGAGCAGGGGAGAGGAACATTATGGCAAAAATTTATATTTAGGGTGGACATGCCCTTTAAGTAAGTGTTGGCGGTATTAATTAAAATTGAATGCTTCAGGTCCTCATTACTTGGGTAATTAGCTAAGCCTAAGACAGGGATGTCCAACCTGCTGCCCTCCAGATGTTTGCAAATTACCCGACAGCCAGGGAATGATGTGAATTGCAGTTTATGAACATGTGCAGGGACACAGTTTGGATATTCTTATTGTTGTTAAAATGGGAGTTATACTTACCGCCACCTCTCTCCTCTTCTACAAAGGGGAGGACCTAAACCGCTATGTCCCCACCCCTGGGTACTTTCAATCAGCTGTTTAACTTGCTTCAAGTCTCGCTGCTCCAGTCCACTTTCGTCTTCTTCCTTTAATCCACCATGGAACCAATTGGAAGGTGCACTTCTTGCAGTGAGTGTCTTCCCATTGGGCTCATTTCTGATGGATTGAAAAAGGAAGAGAAGACAGGAGCAACAAGGTAGACTTTACGTTAAATACCTAATTGAGAAAGTACCCAAGGGGGACTTATTCGGTTTTGGTCCTCACCTGCGCTACTTCTAATGGGAGGAGGGGAATGAAGGGGGTATAATTCTCACAATGTAACCTGGTGCCACTGTAAAATATATATAATAAATAACTGCTCTAAATTATAGTCAGAGGTGCAGTAGAATCTTTCCTTTTAAAAATCACATTGGCTACATAGCTGAGTGATTTTTATGAAACTTACTGCACTTCCCAGTACAGACCTTGGCTTCCTTTAAAAAAAAAACAAAAAAACAGCTGTACTAACATTTTTGAAGTGCCCCGCATACAATGATTGTGTATAAGGGGCACTTCAAAAAGTTAGTACTTTCAGTTGTTTGGGGGGGGGGGGGATTGCAATAAAGTGCTCTAATTAATTTACCTATAACTTATACACTTCTGTATTATAAGGCATACAGCAGGATTTATGGGTTACATAGTACATAGTAATTGAGGTTGAATAAAGACATCAAGCCCAACCTATTCACCCTTTTTTTTTATTCTTTTTTTTTTTTAACCCTACCTAACAGTTGTAATCCAACAGTTGATCTAGAGGAAGGCAAAAAAAAAACAGCAAAAAATGGGGGGGGAAATTCCTTTCTGACTCCAAACGGCAATCAGAAAGTATCCCTAGATCAACCAGATATATATGTATTAATACCAGTAATTCTCAATATTTTTCCGTTTTAGAAACTTATCCAGGCCTTTTTTAAAGCTATTTAATGAACTTGCCATTACCGTTTGGCTGCCTCTCAGCCAATCACAGACGCGGCTGCCGGTCCCGCCCCCTGCTTGCAGTGTCTTGCAAGCAGAAGGCCGGGCGTTGGAGGAGAGAGGGAAGGTAAGAAAAGATCTCGTCACTTTCTTAAATATATTTTATAGCGGTTGGGGCTGGGGGAAGGTATTCTATTATAGGCTAAAAGTTTATTATAAGGGTGGACATGCCCTTTAAAAGCATTTTTCTTTTTTTCCATTTCCCTTTTTACCTGAGCATTAAGCCATGCAGGAGTGGACCTAATTTTTTTTAAACTTGTTCCCTGAAGGTACAAATTTAGAAATGTAATAGTTTAATATCCCTTTAAAAGTGGTCCACATCTGCTCAGTATCTTTACCTAGAAACAATTCCCCCCAGTCTATGAGCAGGATGATTCTTTTAACAGTACAAAATTAGCTTTCTTAAAGTTAAAAGTTTTTGTTAACCCAGTGCAACCTAAATTAAATGACACTATATCATGGTCACTATTCCCTAAGCTTCCCATTACCTTCATCTGCAAAATGAGCTCAGGGTTATTAGATATTACTAGATGCAACAACGCATTCTGTCTAGTAGGAACTTCTACCATCTGTGAAAGAAAATGCTCATATATGAAATTTAAGAACTTTATACCTTTTGAGGTGCTGGCAGTTCCCTTACTCCAAATCTATGTCAGGGTAGTTAAAATCCCCCTTAACCAAAACATACTCCATACCAGCAGCCTTCGCCAACTGCATAAGGAGATTAATTTCCGCAGCGCTGTTTTTTTGGGGGGGTGGTAAAGTCACGCTGACTGATCCAATATTATTTAGTGTGACTTTAACCAATATGTATCCTTACAGCCAGGAAATTTCAAAGGAGCCAGCGGGTGGGTCACACTCGCGGTTAAGTTTATAATCTTCAGTCCTAGCTCCTGTTAGATTAATTGAAAAATGGGAGGTTACCTTCTTTACCTTATGTATTTCAATTGATGCAAAAAGGTAATAATGCAAATTCTAAATAAACTTTTCCTTTAATACTTATACCGTAGTTCTTGTTGATCCTTCTCAATTTCAATTGCCATTAGGAATCAGGAAGGAAATTGTGTTCCCTTTTTAGCTGTGTTTTGTTTTGTTTTTTTGCCTTCCTCTGAATCCACTGTTAGGTAGGGACCATGGGTAGGCTATAAATACATTTCTTTGTAAGGTAGGGCTTTTTGTCTGCAAATCTTTCATGAAGACCTCATCTGGCTAGATTTCTCTGGACAGTAGATACCTGGGTCCCCACTGCTAGTTTTGAGCTGATGGCTCTTCTGGACACCTTCCAATTTTGAAGGGAAGTAAACATGATCAGGCTCATCTGTTGTATTCAATTAGATCAACTGGACTTGAAATGTAGTTCTTGAAGACGTTTCGCTAGTCATCCGACTGGCTTTCTCAATTCAGAATGACTTGTATAAGAATCTGTGGCAATTATGTACCCTGGAAAATCCCAATTAGCATATCACAGCCAGGTGTTAAGGGTGTGATTGGATAGTGGCTAAGAGGTGTTATAGGAACGCCCAGAGTAAGGTGTCGAAACAGCATTGTACATGGCAGACAGTTGGTGTCGAACCCCCCCCACCTCTATTTAGGCTTGGTTTCTTTATTTTCACATAAATGGCCTCCTTAACACCTCTCTTGAACCAGTCACGTTCCTTCGCCAATATGTTAGCATTACAATCTTCAAAGGTATGTCCTTTATCCTTAAGATGCAGGTACACGGGCTGAGTCCTGACCCGAGGAATTGGCTCTTCTGTGCTGGGCCATACGTTGATGCAGTTGCTGTTTGGTCTCCCCCACATACAAATCAGAGCATTCTTCACTGCACTGCATATATGATGTCGCTTTTCTTGTGTTTTGGTATTGGGTCTTTCGGATGTACCAATTGTTGCCTCAGTGTGTTGTTCGGTTTAAAGCAGACAGGGATACGATGTTTTTTGAAAATTCTTCTTAATTTCTCGGAGACCCCTGCTACATATGGGATGACCATGTTCTTCCTCCTGTCTTGCTTTTCCCCTTCACTGTTGGTATTTGTGTTCTTTTCTTTCCTTCTACTTCAGAACTCTCAGGAGTTCACCAACAAGATTGAAGATATAGTACTCGGTGTAGAAGAAACTATGATGTGACATCTCTCTTCACTTGTATACCCACCAAGGAGGCTGTTGACATGGTGAGAAAACGGCTGGGCCAAGACAGCACTCTTACCAGCAGAACTGATCTCAACCCAGAACAGGTGTGTTCCTTGTTGGACTTGTGCCTGAATACCACCTATTTCAAATACAGGGATAAGTTCTATAAGCAAAAACATGGATGTGCTATGGGATCTCCAGTTTCACCCATTGTGGCCAACCTTTACATGGAGGAGGTAGAAACACAGGCGCTTAATACCTTTAAGGGCATAGCACCCAGCCACTGGTTCAGATATGTTGATGACACCTGGGTTAAAATTCACCAGAAGGAAGTACAAGCTTTCACAGAACACATTAATGCGGTAGACCAAAACATTAAATTCACAAGGGAAGAGGTACAAAACAACAAACTTGCTTTCTTGGACTGCTTGGTAGAAGTTAAGGAAAATGGTAAACTGGAAGTAGAGGTTTACAGAAAACCAACACACACAGATCAGTATTTGATGTTTGACTCCCACCACCCTTTAGATCACAAGCTGGGTGTCATCAGAACCCTGCAACACAGAGCCGAGAACATCCCCACTAGCACAGAGGCGAAGGCTAAAGAAAGGAAACATCTCAGAGGAGCCCTTAAAACTTGTGGATATCCAGACTGGGCCTTTGTCAAAAGAAGTAGAAGGAAAGCACCAACTGTCTGCCATGTACAATGCTGTTTTAACACCTTACTCTGGGCGTTCCTATAACACCTCTTAGCCACTATCCAATCACACCCTTAACACCTGGCTGTGATATGCTAATTGGGATTTTCCAGGGTACATAATTGCCACAGATTCTTGTACAAGTCATTCTGAATTGAGAAAGCCAGTCGGATGACTAGCGAAACGTCTTCAAGAACTAAACTTCAAGTCCAGTTGATCTAATTGAATACAACAGATATTCTTCAAAAGAGCTTAAACATCTTGAAACTACAGTCTGCTTTGAGTTGCTTGCTGATGTAGTATAACCTTGTGTCTTGTTGCTTTGCTCAGTCTTACGATGGTGTATGAACTGTGACATGAAACAGTCTACCACAACCTCACCTTAGTAGCAGTTTTAACCAGTTTTAAGCCTTTTACACAGCTCTTTTTGTTTCAGTTAAAGGGGAACTGTGTTCCCCATAAAATTGGAGACAATATTAAAAAGAGTACACTCCTACCTTTAAAATGACTCAAGGATCATGGTTTTATCTGCAGTCTATCCAAAGTAACAGCAGTAACTTATTACACAGCCCATTATGTGTCTGCCACAGAATCAGACCGACAAGGTACATACAAGCTTGCCCACAGTGACCGGTACATACAAGCTTGCCCACAGTGACCGGTACATACAAGCTTGCCCACAGTGACCGGTACATACAAGCTTGCCCACAGTGACCGGTACATACAAGCTTGCCCACAGTGACCGGTACATACAAGCTTGCCCACAGTGACCGGTACATACTAGCTTGCCCACAGGGACCTGTACATACAAGCTTGCCCACAGGGACTAGTACATGCAAGCTTCCCCACAGTGACCGGCATATATGCCCACAGTGACCAGTACGTACAAGCTTGCCCACAGTCGCCGGTACATGCAAGCTTGCCCACAGTCGCCGGTACATGCAAGCTTGCCCGTCGCCGTACATGCACTTCCCACAGTCGCCGGTACATGCAAGCTTGCCCACAGTCGCCGGTACATGCAAGCTTGCCCACAGTCGCCGGTACATGCAAGCTTGCCCACAGTCGCCGGTACATGCAAGCTTGCCCACAGTCGCCGGTACATGCAAGCTTGCCCACAGTCGCCGGTACATGCAAGCTTGCCACAGTCCGCCGGTACATGCAAGCTTGCCCCAGTCGCCGGTACATGCAAGTCTGCACGCACAGTCGCCGGTACATGCAAGCTTGCCCACAGTCGCCGCTGCTCACAATTTTTTTGGTGTGCACATGGTCGCAATTCTCACGCTTTTTTTTTCTGCCGCTGCCTCTTCTTAATTGAAGGAGCACCGCCTAAGCCAAAAGGCTCACTCTGCCTAATAGGAGAGGTGTATTTTTCCCTCTTATTTACATCAAGTGAAAGGTCAGGTGCATCGCTTACCTGGAAAGGACAGGGTACTTGGATGCACTATGGAAAAAAAGAAAATTAGTGGAGGCAAAATTATGCTTTGGGGAATGTCCTACTCAGACACTTGACCTTTACAGCCTAACTAATCAGTCTTGCTAATCAAGTACACCCCTTAAAGGACAGCCAAAGCCTCAGAACAACATTGAATTAGAAGGCAGATCTCCTTGATATAAAAGCAGTAATGTAGTGTTGTCATTGACCATTATGTTCTTTACACATGCTCAGTCCTAAGATATTGCAGGAACTTGTTACAGTTGGTCACACCCACTAGTAGCCTCTAGCCAATCCTTTTACATGGCAGAATAGGCAAGGGAGCATGTGACTGAGATCAGGGGTGTGGCCCGTCACTGTAAATACACACAGTAATTTCATGCAGTATTTCCTTTAAAATGAGCGGACAATCACATCTCTGGCTGCAGTCTGTGAGACATTACATTGGGTGAAAACGTCCTGCTTCCAGTAGGTTGAGTGAAATCACCTGACCTCTGTCCCACCCGTCCACCCCGGGGAGAGAAGAGTGTTTCAGTTAAGATTTAATGCTGGGGAAACCAGGAAGTACCTGGGGAAAATTGACAGTTGAAAAGGGGAGCCTATTAATGCAGGAAGAGGCTGGTCACATGGCTGAAAACAGTACCGTATATACTCGAGTATAAGCCGACCCGAGTATAAGCCGAGGTACCTATTTTTACCTCAAAAAGTAAGAACTCATGATTGACTCGAGTATAAGCCGAGGGTTGAAATTATGGGAACTCTGCTGTCCATAAAAAAGCCTCATTCCTTGGCACTCCAGATGTTTTGGAAACTACAACTCCCAGCATGCTTTATTAGCTGGGAGTTGTAGTTTCCAAACCCCTTTAGTGCCAAGGAATGAGACTTTTTTTATGGACAGCACCCCCCAGGAAAGGCCCAAAAACATTCACATGTGGTAAATCAGGGTAAATCTGCAAAAATCTGCTGCTGCTTACCGTTACCGTACTTCTCTATGTAACCAGCTACAGGTAACTTAATTCTCTGGATCCTGCTGCGCTGCATGTCCGTACTCGGCGGCTGTACTGTCCGGCGCCGAGTAGTGGATCCTGCCTGCTGGCTCTC
This sequence comes from Hymenochirus boettgeri, assembly GCA_019447015.1. Taxonomy (NCBI): domain Eukaryota; kingdom Metazoa; phylum Chordata; class Amphibia; order Anura; family Pipidae; genus Hymenochirus; species Hymenochirus boettgeri. The sequence continues at coordinate 57,255,557 of CM033472.1, forward strand.
TGCATGCAGCAGCAGATTGTGAAAATTTACCATGACCCGAGTATAAGCTGAGGTCGGGTTTTGAGGCTATTTTTAAAGCCTGAAAACCTCGGCTTATACTCGAGTATATACGGTAAGTGTTCAAGCAGGAAGTAATGTTGCTGAGCCTTTGCAGCAATAACTTCTCACAAATTTGTCATTTAGGTTTCATTTTGAAGGTGTGATGGAAGACTTTTTATATAATTCTTACTAGTTTGGAAGAGTTCAAGACCACAGTTACCATTTTTAGTGGTAATATTAACTTTAATGCTATTTGCTGTATTGATATTTTACCGTTTTTTAGAGGGTATATCCTGAGATTCTGGGGTGTAAATTTGTAATTTATTTGTATTATGTAATTTGGCTTTAGTTCTCCTTTAATAGAAATGGTGGTCCCTGATAGCACGGAACAAATCAAAATGTTATTCTGTTCTGGCTGCATCAAATTAGAGAGAAATGTGTTTCTCTGGGTTTGTCTGCACTGAGTGCTTTTCTCCCTTGTGCCTTGGACTTTTCCAGTCTAAGACCTCTGCTGTTCTTAAATTTCTTTTCTCAGACTAATAAAAGGATATTTATACTCATTAACAGCTAGTATTAAACTAAGGTTGTTTGCCTGTTCATACTTAAATACAGAGTATTAAAGTATTCTTTTAAGCATTGACAAACGCTGTGCTCATAGGAGTGAACGTTACCTTTCACACCTATGAGCTGAGATGTGGTGTGTTGCGTGCAACACACTGCATGCAGCAGTTTGCTGTGTTATCGCAAAGCTGTTCCTTTGAAGTCAATGCAATAACGCAGGGCAGCGTTTCAGGACCCTACTGTGAATGAAGCCTTAATTAATAACACGTTAGACCACCATTAAATATTTTTTAGGCAAAGTCAGTCATACTCCTGTTAATTAGGAAAAAATTAAAAAAAAAAAAAAATATGACCAAGTACATTTAAAAATGATAACACTGGGTTTTTTTTTCCAGGAGAACACAAACCTATTGACCCATTAATCCAGTTTTATATAGAAGGAGACTAAATGAAACTAGGTCAGTTTCTTTGTTGGCATGAAGTGGTTGGGCGAATCCAAGAACATGGTAGTGAATGGCAGGAGAAATGGAAGGCTATCTACTCGGCATCGGCAGAACCTGCCTAAGGTTCACACATCTGGAAGAGAAATTTTAAGAACTGGCAAAAATGTTCCAGACAGAAGATCAAGCAGAAGTAAGCATTTTTATATTATAATGTTATTTTCACCAGACAAGTGTCCCGATAGACAGAATAGCGAGGGTGTATACTTGCTGAAACTTCCCAGAATGAGACGTCCTCTGAGAAGTCTAGCATGTAGAGAGGAGGTCCTATCCTTGGAACTCCTGGCAATTATATACCCTTGATGTTCTAACGGTCTTTAGATAATTTGCTGCCAAGTTCCGCTTTGCTAAGTTTGTGTCACATTAGTCTTCCTCACACATTACTGGATTTACTACCTGGGATACAGATTGGGCCATTGTGTCCTAGACTCTGGGAACTCAAGTATCGGGATTGACAATGGTATTCCCATATAGTACTCATGAGCACTGGGGGACACCCCGCTCATGTGGGGATGCCTCGCTCATGTAGTAGCAGCAGCAGCTTGAATTAGTACATTATTTTTAGTATATATAAGATAGTGTTTAAGATTTTTTTGTGATTGTGCTGTTATTTGTTGCAATAAAGTTTTGATACGTTTTATTCTGGTGGTTAAAGGGCATGTCCACCCCCAAAACTATCATTTAACCCACTACTGGACCCACTGTGTAGTGCATAAAAATCCTTACCTTACATCCCAGCTCCAAATGGCTGCCCTGCAATGTCCCTCCAAATCCCAAAAACTGGCCACCAGGAGCCTGGCAGTCCATTTAGGACTCTGCCTCCTGTCTGTCCTCCGGGAGAATTTTGCCCTGCGCACTGCAGCCCCTCCCTCTCCCTCCCCCTAGTGTAAATTCCCTTTGTGGTATAGTAAGTCTCCCTCCCCAGCCCCAACCGCTATATTACTTTTTACAGAAACTCCCCCGAACTCTACTATCCTGACCTCTCTCCCCCGGCATTCTCCAATGCCGGCAGCTGCGTCAGTGATTGTCTGCCACTCAGCCAATCATGGAAGCGGCTGCCGGTCTGGCCCCTTGCTTGCAGTTTCATGCAAGCTGAGGGCAAGGAAAGTACGCCGGAGGAAAGAGGTAAGGTAAGTAATGGTCGGTAGCGGTTGGGGCTGGGGGAGGGAGACCTACTATACCACAAAAGTTTTTAAAAGGGGTGGACATGCCCTTTAACCCTTTCACTGCCAGGAGATTTTCATTTTTTTTTTGCGTTAACTGCCAGAAGAATTTTCAGGATTTTGCCCTCAATCGCTTTAGACTAATTTTACAGTAGGAAACCTTGCAGTAAATCAGGAATATTATACATTGTTTTTTTCAGCACAAAGTCTACTTTAACATGGTAACAGAATTTTGTAACTTTTCTGGAAATTTTACTGGAATTATGGGTAAAATATGTAAAAAAAAAATGAAAAATTTGCAAATTTTCATGGATTTTTCCCATTTTTACTTATAGTTATCTTAAGGTTACACACAAAAATCTTACTGTTTCTAAAAGCTCAGATGCTCCCGAGTACAACGATACCAGACATATGTAGGTACCCGACTTTTCCTGTACAGGAGACCCCCCCAAACTAAAACTGCACCTTCAAGAATATTACACCTAATTGAAATGTATAACCACTACTGACAGTTAACATAGAATATCTTCCAAATTAACTAAAATATCCCCACAAGTGAGATATTTTTAGAAACTACACACCCTGCAGGATTTTACGAGTGAGGTAAGTTTCGATCAAAATGCAGATACCCAGGCGCAGCTCTTCGTCCAATTGTAAGTTATTTTCTCACATTTTCCTTTTTTTCCTCAACTGTAAAATCAGAGACAAAATCAAATGCAAATTTCAGCTAAAAACTGTGGAGGAAACTTCAAACGCATCTCAAATATGAAAGCCTAACCCCTCCCGAATAAAACGGTGTGCCACATTCATGGGTATACCCAGAGACATGGCTACCAACTAACCCAGAGCGTGACCAGTGCCAACTGTCAGCAAAAAAAAATTAGCCAGTTTTGTATTTGAACAGTCTGCAGTTTTTCCACAAAACACCCCCCCAACTCAAAAATACCCACCACAAACTATATATTCCTGAAATCTACACACCTTCAGCTATGTAACACTGTAGTTTGTTCATTCATACCATCAATGGTGTGGGCGCAGTTCTTCATAGAAATTTGCACTTTTAACAGATTTTCAAAAAAAATGAACATCAAACAACAATCAAAAAGGTAGAAATTGTGCCAAAACCCCATGGAATGTAAAAAAAAGTTACCAAATATCAATCTCCCAAATGTCCTGAATCAAACGGTATGCCATGTGTGGTTACACACGCAGACGTGGAAGCGAATAGCCACGAAGTGAGACAATGCACGATGGCTCACAATAAGCAAAAATATTTAGCCAACTCTGAATTTGAACAGTCTGCAGTTTTTCCACAAAACACCCCCCCCCAACTTCATATGCAGTTGGCAAGGGCTGCAAGTTTCGGGAGTGTGCTCATTATGGGGGACTTTAATTACCCTGACATTGATTGGTGTGGTGGAACTGCCATCACAGAAAAAGGCAATGAGTTCCTGAATTTGCTGCAGGATAATTTTCTCTCACAAGTGATTGAGGTTGCTACTAGAAAAGGAGCTCTGTTGGATCTGGTAATATCTAACATTGTGGAGCGCATTATAGATATAAAGGTAACTGGAGGCTTAGGGAATAGTGGCATTTGGACTTTGTTATCGAAAGGAAAAGTGCGCTGGGTTAACAAAGACATTTAATTTCGGAAAAGCTAATTTCCCAAGGTTAAAAGCAGCTCTTCAGAATGTCAACTGGGATAAGGTATGGAATCTATATTATATGTGCGCATATATTGTGTTTTGGAGCGGTTACCTTTAACAGAAGGCACCTCCCCTGCTATGTGTCCTCCCACTTGGTGTGCGTCATTGGTGGAGCGATAATCTCGTCTAGCGTGACGTCATATGAGGGGACTTGAGAAACACGTGGACACGCTAGAGGGGTATTTAAGTCCTCCGGCTTCGTATGTTATTTGCTGCTGAGAAAGCTTTGTGCGAAACGCGTCCGGCGTTCCCCACCGCTCATTCCCCATGTGACCTGCTCGGTATTGGTCTCTGTGATATGTTACTATGCCGCATTTGGATCCCCCGTGGACTGGTGACTGTTAGTGACTGGTGATAGTTGAGTATATTACCTTTGCTGGGTTGATTTATTAGGGAGTTCCAGTGTTGTCACTAGAGCCTGAGAGCTTATGTACAGGGTCTTTACATGGAGGATGATATGTATACTAGATTTTAAGTGTTTTTAATTCATTTTTTTTATATGCACATTGTTCCCAGATGATACTAAATAAAGGGATATATATTCACTGGTTCATGTGGTGTGCCTAGTCTGCTTTATTCTTTAGTTTTAATATGTGTATTTGACATGTGCACCACATTCTTACATAGATTGCATTTACTCTGTGCGAGCACAATTCTTGTTATAACATTGCAAACCATACATAGGGCATACCGTTTGATTCAGGACATTTGGAGATTGATATTTGGTAACTTTTTTTTACATTACTTGGGATTTTGGCATGATTTCTACCTTGAGTGTTTTTTTTCAATTTTTTTAGAAAATCTGCTAAAACTGCGAACTTCTACGAAGAACTGGGTTTGGGGGTGTTTTGTGGAAAAAACTGCAGACTGTCCAAATTCGGAGTTGGCTAAATATTTTCGCTGTTTCTGAGCCATCATGCATGTCTCACTTTGTAGCTTTTCACTTCCACGTCCGTGTTTTAACCACACATATGGCATACCGTTTGATTCAGGACATTCGGGAATTGATATTTAGTAATTTTTTTACATTCCATGAGGTTTTGGCATGATTTCTACCTTTTCGAATGTTGTTTGATGTTCATTTTTTTCAGACAAATGCGAACTTCTACGAAGAACTGCGCCCACACCATTGATCGTATGAATGAACAAACTACAGTGTTACATAGCTGAAGGTATGTAAATTTCAGGAATATATAGTTTGTGGGGTTATTTCTAAGTTACGGGGGTGTTTTGTGGAAAAAACTGCAGACTGTCCAAATCTGATTTGGCTAAATATTTTCGGTGTTTCTGAGCCATCGTGCATTGTCTCACTTTGTGGCTTTTCGCTTCCACATCCGCGTGTATAAACCACACATTTGGCATACCGTTTGATTCAGGACATTTGGGAGATTGATATTTAGTAACTGTTAATTTTTTCAGACAAATTTGAACTTCTACGAAGAACTGCGCCCACACCATTGATGATATGAATGAACAAACTACAGCGTTACATAGCTGAAAGTGTGTAGATTTCAGGTATAGTTTGTGTGGGGTATTTCTGAGTTAGTATAGTATAGTATTTGAGGTTGAATAAAGACATACGTCCATCCAGTTCAACCATCTAGCAATATCCTCATTTCCTGCCTAACTGTTGATCCAGAGGAAGGCAAAAAAAACCCCCACCAAATGAAGGGGAAAAAAAATTCCTTCCTGACTCCAAGTGGCAATCGGAAATTTCCCTGGATCAACTCTACTTTATGTATCAATACCAGTAACTTGCAACATTCCTTGTTGCAGAAACTCATCCAGGTTTTTTTTTTTAAACTGACCAATGAACCTGCCATACAACGTCCACTGGAAGACAGTTCCATAGCTTTACCGTTCTCACAGTGAAAAACCCTTCCCAAGCTTGAAGCCTAAACCTTTTTTCTTCAAGTCTTAAGGGGTGTCCTCTGACATGTTCTATTGGTGAACAATGCCCCAGATAGTTTATTGTATGGCCCGTTAATGTATTTATACACAGTAATCATATCCCCACGCAAGCGCCTTTTCTCCAGCGTACATAATTGTAACTTTTCTAGTCTCTCTCTATTTCAAGCTCCCCATCCTCTTATTAATTTAGTTGCCCTTCTCTGAACCCTTTCCATTTCTAAGATGTCCTTTTTGACACAGGATTCCAAAATTGCACTGCATATTCCAAATGAGGCCTTACCAATGCTTTGTTACATTTTCCTCTCTTGAATCCATACCTCTCTTTATACAAGACAATACCATGCTGGCTCTGGCTGTTGCCGCCTGGCACTGCTTGCTACCTTTAAGTTTGTTATCCACCAAAACTCCAAGATCCCTTTCCAACAGGGATTCACTTAACACAGAGCCATTTATAGTATAAGTAGCACAAGGATTTTTAAGTCCAAAATGCATCACCTTACATTTATCAACACTGAATTTCATCTGCCACTTAGCAGCCCAATGTGACAATCTATCTAGATCCCCTTGCAACGATTGCACACCCTCTGAAGTTTTTAATGGTCGACAAAGTTTTGTGTTGTCATCAAACACAGAAACTTTGCTGACAACACCCACTTCCAAATCATTAATAAATAGATTAAATAGAAGCAGCCCCAGCACAGAACCCTGTGGCACCCCACTTAGCACTTTAGTCCATAATGATGAAGCCCCATTAACAACTACTCTCTCATCCTATTCATTAACCAATTTTCTATCCATGTACAAATGTGATTCCCCACCAACAGACCTTAGCTTATACATTAGTCGCCTATGGGGGACTGTATCAAAAGCTTTTGCAAAATCCAAGTAAACTACATCTACTGCTATGCCAGAGTCTAAATTTCTACTTACTTCCTCCTATAAAACCAAGCAAGTTAGTTTGAAAAGATCTATTCCTCCTAAATCCATGCTGGTTACTACTTATGTCAGTCCTTGAAATATACTCTAGAACATGTTCCCTTATTAAACTTTCCAGGATCTTGCCCACCACTGAAGTTAAACTTACAGGCCTGTAATTACCCGGCTGTGAACGACTACCCTTTTTGAATATTGGAATAACATCAGCCTTTTTCCAATCCAGAGGCACATCACCAGACATGAGGAATCAGCAAAAATAAGAAACAATGGCCTAGATAAAACTGAACTTAGCTCCTTAAGTACCCGAGGATGTATTTTATATCCGGCCCAGGAGATTAATTAATATTAACCTTCTTTAGTCTTTCTGTACCATATCCTCGGTTAACCAAAGTGCACTTGAATCTTGTATACCATTATTGCTACTATACTCTATGATATCTGTACTTGGATCTTCTATAGTATATATAGAGGAAAAAAAATTATTCAAGACATTTGCTTATCGCCATCCTCCGTAACTAACTTATCCCCATTTATTAATGGTGCCACATTCTCAGTCCTCATCTTCTTACTATTATAAAATAAATAAAATTTTAGGCTTAGTGATGCTTTGTTCAGCTATCCTAACTTCATTATTAATTTTAGCTAGTTTGATTGCTTTCTTACACTCCTTGTTACAGTTTTATAATCCCTAAAGGCCCTTTCCGTTCCCTCGGCCTTAAAGGTTTTAAATGCCTTTTTCTTCCTTTCCATTTGTCTCGTTACACACAATTCAGCCACATGGGCGCGGATTTATTTTTTTTACATTTATTTCTCAAGGGTATAAATTTGATGTGAACTGGCTTAAAATCCCCTTGAACACAGTCCACTTCTGTTCGTTCATTTACCTGATAAAATACCTTATCTAAGAAAGCAATCAAACTAGCTAAAATTAATAATGAAGTTAGGATAGCTGAACAAAGCATCACTAAGCCTAAAATTTTATTTATTTTATTAATAGTAAGAAGATGAGGACTGAGAATGTGGCACCATTAATAAATGGGGATAAGTTAGTTACGGAGGATGGCGATAAAGCAAATGTCTTGAATAATTTTTTTTCCTCTATATATACTATAGAAGATCCAAGTACAGATATCATAGAGTATAGTAGCAATAATGGTATACAAGATTCAAGTGCACTTTGGTTAACCGAGGATATGGTACAGAAAGAACTAAAGAAGGTTAATATTAATTAATCTCCTGGGCCGGATAAAATACATCCTCGGGTACTTAAGGAGCTAAGTTCAGTTTTATCTAGGCCATTGTTTCTTATTTTTGCTGATTCCCTCATGTCTGGTGATGTGCCTCTGGATTGGAAAAAGGCTGATGTTATTCCAATATTCAAAAAGGGTAGTCGTTCACAGCCGGGTAATTACAGGCCTGTAAGTTTAACTTCAGTGGTGGGCAAGATCCTGGAAAGTTTAATAAGGGAACATGTTCTAGAGTATATTTCAAGGACTGACATAAGTAGTAACCAGCATGGATTTAGGAGGAATAGATCTTTTCAAACTAACTTGCTTGGTTTTTATGAGGAAGTAAGTAGAAATTTAGACTCTGGCATAGCAGTAGATGTAGTTTACTTGGATTTTGCAAAAGCTTTTGATACAGTCCCCCATAGGCGACTAATGTATAAGCTAAGGTCTGTTGGTCTGGGGAATCACATTTGTACATGGATAGAAAATTGGTTAATGAATAGGATGCAGAGAGTAGTTGTTAATGGGGCTTCATCATTATGGACTAAAGTGCTAAGTGGGGTGCCACAGGGTTCTGTGCTGGGGCTGCTTCTATTTAATCTATTTATTAATGATTTGGAAGTGGGTGTTGTCAGCAAAGTTTCTGTGTTTGATGACAACACAAAACTTTGTCGACCATTAAAAACTTCAGAGGGTGTGCAATCGTTGCAAGGGGATCTAGATAGATTGTCACATTGGGCTGCTAAGTGGCAGATGAAATTCAGTGTTGATAAATGTAAGGTGATGCATTTTGGACTTAAAAATCCTTGTGCTACTTATACTATAAATGGCTCTGTGTTAAGTGAATCCCTGTTGGAAAGGGATCTTGGAGTTTTGGTGGATAACAAACTTAAAGGTAGCAAGCAGTGCCAGGCGGCAACAGCCAGAGCCAGCATGGTATTGTCTTGTATAAAGAGAGGTATGGATTCAAGAGAGGAAAATGTAACAAAGCATTGGTAAGGCCTCATTTGGAATATGCAGTGCAATTTTGGAATCCTGTGTACAAAAAGGACATCTTAGAAATGGAAAGGGTTCAGAGAAGGGCAACTAAATTAATAAGAGGATTGGGGGAGCTTGAATATGAAGAGAGACTAGAAAAGTTACAATTATGTACGCTGGAGAAAAGGCGCTTGCGTGGGGATATGATTACTGTGTATAAATACATTAACGGGCCATACAATAAACTATCTGGGGCATTGTTCACCAATAGAACATGTCAGAGGACACCCCTTAAGACTTGAAGAAAAAAGGTTTAGGCTTCAAGCTTGGGAAGGGTTTTTCACTGTGAGAACGGTAAAGCTATGGAACTGTCTTCCAGTGGACGTTGTTATGGCAGGTTCATTGGTCAGTTTAAAAAAAAAAAACCTGGATGAGTTTCTGCAAACAAGGAATGTTGCAAGTTACTGGTATTGATACATAAAGTAGAGTTGATCCAGGGAAATTTCCGATTGCCACTTGGAGTCAGGAAGGAATTTTTTTCCCCTTCATAAATTTGGTGGGGTTTTTTTTGCCTTCCTCTGGATCAACAGTTAGGCAGGAAATGAGGATATTGCTAGATGGGTTGAACTGGATGGACGTATGTCTTTATTCAACCTCAAATACTATACTATACTAACTCAGAAATACCCCACACAAACTATACCTGAAATCTACACACTTTCAGCTATGTAACGCTGTAGTTTGTTCATTCATATCATCAATGGTGTGGGCGCAGTTCTTCGTAGAAGTTCAAATTTGTCTGAAAAAATTAACAGTTACTAAATATCAATCTCCCAAATGTCCTGAATCAAACGGTATGCCAAATGTGTGGTTATACACGCGGATGTGGAAGCGAAAAGCCACAAAGTGAGACAATGCACGATGGCTCAGAAACACCGAAAATATTTAGCCAAATCAGAATTTGGACAGTCTGCAGTTTTTTCCACAAAACACCCCCGTAACTTAGAAATAACCCCCACAAACTATATATTCCTGAAATTTACATACCTTCAGCTATGTAACACTGTAGTTTGTTCATTCATACGATCAATGGTGTGGGCGCAGTTCTTCGTAGAAGTTCGCATTTGTCTGAAAAAAATGAACATCAAACAACATTCGAAAAGGTAGAAATCATGCCAAAACCTCATGGAATGTAAAAAAAATTACTAAATATCAATCTCCCGAATGTCCTGAATCAAACGGTATGCCATATGTGTGGTTACAAACACGGACGTGGAAGTGAAAAGCTACAAAGTGAGACAATGCATGATGGCTCAGAAACAGCGAAAATATTTAGCCAACTCCGAATTTGGACAGTCTGCAGTTTTTTCCACAAAACACCCCCATAACCCAGTTCTTCGTAGAAGTTCGCAGTTTTAGCAGATTTTCTAAAAAAATTGAAAAAAAACACTCAAAGGTAGAAATCATGCCAAAATCCCAAGTAATGTAAAAAAAAGTTACCAAATATCAATCTCCCAAATGTCCTGAATCAAACGGTATGCCCTATGTATGGTTTGCAATGTTATAACAGAATTGTGCTCGCACAGAGTAAATGCAATCTATGTAAGAATGTGGGTGCACATGTCCAAATACACATATTAAAAACTAAAGAATAAAGCAGACTAGGCACACCACATGAACCAGTGAATATATATCCCTTTATTTAGTATCATCTGGGAACAATGTGCATATACAAAAAATGAATTAAAAACACTTAAAATCTAGTATACATATCATCCTCCATGTAAAGACCCTGTACATAAGCTCTCAGGCTCTAGTGACAACACTGGAACTCCCTAATAAATCAACCCAGCAAAGGTAATTATACTCAACTATCACCAGTCACTAACAGTCACCAGTCCACGGGGGATCAAATGCGGCATAGTAACATATCACAGAGACCAAATACCGAGCAGGTCACATGGGGAATGAGCGGTGGGGAACGCCGGACGCGTTTCGCACAAAGCTTTCTCAGCAGCAAATAACATACGAAGCCGGAGGACTTAAATACCCCTCTACGCGTGTCCACGTGTTGCTCAAGTCCCCTCAATATGACGTCACGCTAGACCGAGATTATCGCTCCACCAATGACGCACACCAAGTGGGAGGACACATAGCAGGGGAGGTGCCTTCTGTTAAAGGTAACCGCTCCAAAACACAATATATGCGCACATATAATATAGATTCCATACCCAAATAACAACCACATGTTTAAGCATACCAATACAAAGATAATAATAATAAAGCATGCTGGGAGTTGGTTTTCAAACATCTTAAGTGGCAAATACTTGCAAATAGGGGTAAATCCTCCTATATTTGTGCATACAGTATGCACAAATAAAGAAGGTTTTACTCCTATTTGTATGTATTTGCCCTGTGTGTCCCTGTGCAAGTACCCGTAAATGTTTCTCCTACCTTGTCCGGCGGCCGCGCGATCCGCAAAGTGAGAGGCGCCGGGTAGTGACATCATCCGGATGCGCAGAGGCTGTGGAGCGAGGATGTGGATCGCGCGGCCGCCGGACAAGGTAGGGGAAACATTGACTCAAGTATAAACCGAGGTAAGATTTTCAGGCTTTTTTTAAAGCCTGAAAACCTCGGTTTATACTCGAGTATATACGGTACTACCTAAACTCACTTGACAAGCAAAAAAACTCACTAAATAGCAATCTCCCACATCTGTGGCAGTGAAAGGGTTAAAAGCTAACATCTGTTTGGTTGTGGCAAAATTAGCACCATTTATAAGGATAAGAACTTTTATTGAATAACCCTAAATATGTTGTATGCATTATATGTAACCCACCTCCATCCGATCTACATATTGTCCATAAGGCTGCTACGTTTTCACTGAACTTCCTGGAGGCACGGGTTATGTATATAGGGGTTTTTAACTTTGTTGTGTTATTAAACTTTAGTTTCAAGTGAACAACTACTACTACAGGTTGCTGAAAACAACTACATAGATATGACCCCACAGAGACACGACACCAGGACTAGCTGTTACTCCAACAACAATATGATATAACGCTACAAGAAAAGGCTAAACAGAAACTATTTTTCAAAGACAATATTTCCACGATTCAGCTAATCAATCTACGATTCAGCTAATCAATGGCCACGCCCATAGGGGCAAACACACAACAAACCCCCATTTTAAGCATTAAAAATAACCTAGGCACAATAGTTACCTGGGCTGCTGATACCCGTGACTGCTTTATGCAATATTACGCAGAAATTTACCAGTCTAACACCCAGCACAATCATGAGGCAAACTTAATATAATTGAACAATATTGAATTTCCACGGCTGTCAATTGAACATCAAAATGTCTTAGATGCCCCAATCACCCTTACAGAGCTCCAGAGTGCAATTGCCAGCCTACATCCCGGTAAATCTCCAGGCCCAGATGGTATCCCGATAGAAATACATAAATGTTATCATTTACATTACTTCCCACAACTACTCATATAGACCTATATCTTTGCACAAGTCAGATTATAAAATGTTGGGTAAACTACTAGCAAACAGACTGCAAAAAATTATTCCCACTATTATCCATATTGACCAGACAGGGTTCATGCGTAGTATGTCCACTACCACAAATAGCCGAAAAGTGCTGACACAAATGGTGGTAGACCACGATAACAAGGGTCAACGCAACGCATAATGTTAGCACTTGATGAAAAGCCTACACAAAAGTGGTCATACCTAGGGGCATACATGACCAAATTTGTTTTTAAAAACAATTATATAAGGTGAATCAGATTACTATATCAATCTTCCTGGGCCAGATTTATAATTAATGGGAATTTATCTAGGGACTTTCCAATATCTAGGGGAACGAGGCAAGATGCCCTATATCCCCATTTTTATTTACAATAACTATTGAACCCCTAGCTATACAAATAAGATCAAATACCAATATAATTGGTTTTAAGCTGGGACCATATGAAGAAAAAAATGGCCTCTACTCTGATAACGTTATCTTGTTTATAGATAATGCAGACCTTTCACTACAAATGGCCCTTTCAGTCATAGAACTATTTGGTAATTGCTCAGTACTCTGCATAAACTGGCAGAAATGTACGCTTGATCTCCCCTTAAATACAATGCAGCCTATAGACTACCCTCTGGTTGCGGCAGACACATTTAGATACCTAGGAATCTCTATAACCAAAATCCACCAAGTTTTTTATGAAACCAATGTGGCTCCCTTTCTTCCAATGATTAAACAAAAAAAATTTAATTTGGAAAGATTAGTCAATTAATTTGATTGGCAGAATAAATCTAACCAAAATAATATTAATAGCTAAATTACTCTATATACTAAACATACATTATTATACCGTATATACCCAAAACATTTTTCGCAATAATAAATGGAATGTTCTCTTCATTTATATGGGGTTCAGGAAGGGCATGAGTTAATGTCAAAACTCTTCAATGCCCTAAAGACCGTGGTGGGCTAGCGATCCCAGGCACCAGACTGTACTATCTAGCTGCACATATGAGATACATGCTAAACGGTGTCAAAGACCCCTCCAAACTAACCACCTCAGAACAAATGCGCGCGCGTGTGTGTGTGTGTGTATGTATACTAGCAAAAGTGTTCCTGTTGGTGAACAGTGGAAATAATGTGTGTATGTTTTGCTATGTGTAGATGCAGTGCTCACAGGAACCATCAGGAAACATCCAGGGGGGGCAATAATAAAATTAGTCTGAAGGTCCTAAAAAAAACCAAGCAATCGCATTATATTAAATGAACAAACACACACTTATATCCTCCCTTACCTATACTACCTGCCAACTAGATTATAGAGGGTCTATGTGGAATAAACCTGCAGGTCTGAGAACAGACCCAGGCAATCTAAACAGCACCATTGGGCCATCAAGAGCAGCCCATACATATATCCGATTTTACTTTCCTGACCAAGCACTCCCACAACATTAGACCGATCCTGCCAGAACCACCTGTTGGTGGCATAGAAAAATGGGAAAGGTGGTTCCGGCAAGATCAACTAATATCGCAGGAGCGCTTGGTTGGGTAAGTAAAATCGGATATATGTAAGGCCACCTTAAATCCTACACAGTATCCTGATTAACATGCAAGGCTCATATTTATTAGTATTTACCACAAAAAGTTCCAGATTTACAGTCACTATGGGGTTAGGACTTGAGAGCACAGGATACTAATTGAATATACATGTTAGGGAGAGGTGTGGATAGAAGAGCTAAAAGCTCCACACAGAGTATAAAATGAAATAGAGCCTTCTTATAACAGAAGGTACCACATAGAATCATGTTATTATAATAGCATTGCCTTAATAATCTAACATATAAACACATATTTCTCACTTAAAGAAATGGGTGGGGACATGCAAAGTATCTTATTTATTGCCTGTGGCAAAGGCATGTGTCTAGATATAATACAGCCTAATGGTATAGAGCAGGGGTGTTGAACTTGTGACCTTTCACGTGTTTGAAAACCACAATTCCCAGCATTCTCTGTTTGCAGTACGTTTTTTCTTAATATCCTGTAGCTAAGGCATCTGTCTAGATCTAATACAGCCTAAGCTTGTGACCTTTCACATGTTTTGAAAACTACAAATCCCAGCATTCTCTGTTTTGCAGTTAGTGTCGTCTCAATGAACTTTGCACATGTTTAAAAACTACAACTCCCAGCGTTCCTTAACTGCACAGAATTCTGTAAAATTTAGTTTTCATACATCCTGGAATAAAGACATTTTCCTGACTTACAGACATTAAAAGCCCAGTGTGATGCTTTAGTGCTTCCTACCCAAGGGTTTGAACATGCAAGTGATTCATCTGCCCTTCCCTTACATCCATAGCTATTAGACTATTGGGTTAGGGAAAACGTTATATGGGTCGATCAGTTGGCGCGACATTAATTCCCCACAACCCCCTTCACTTTTTTCAGATTCCCTCTCTGTACTGAGTTACACCAGTTAGAAGAATACGTGTTTGCATTCCTCTACTCCTACTTGGACTGTCTCAATCAAATCCCTGTGACGTGATCCCCCCTCCCTGCTCTGTATTAAACATAGAGATAAGAGCATTAGCAGGGGGAGAGAGGTAGCTTTGATGATAGATATAAGGCTGCACTTGACCCCCCTTCTTAATAGCTTTCACTGATTGATGATGCGTCACAAAGTGAGAGATCATAAACTGTACGGAGCTACTTCTTCTGTGTCTCCAGAACAGCTTGCTTTCTATTGGCCACTGTGCGTGGGTGTGTTTTTCAGGATGTTGAACTTTTAAGTCCTACTGCACATGATTATCTTGTCGGTTAGTCGGAGTTGAGACATGGACGAGGTAACAGAGGGGAGGGGGAAGGGGGGGTGCTGCACACAGATCTGAAACCATGGTTAAACAGTCACTGACAGAGATAGGATTAAGGCAGCACAGAGTACATGAATTTAACTTTGCAAAAGGGCAATGTGTTTTTTTCACTATAAATTATTATTATTATTATTATTAACACTGTATGGGAGATTTGCCCAGAGAGCTTGTGCCTCTTGGTGAATCTCCCTGTTAGGGTCATAAACCTTACCATATTTGCCCTCACTTCCAAATACCACCTACCTTGGCAGTTCTAATCTATGAAGTCTAAAGGTTTGTGCACACATGCGATCTCGGGTACCAATGCAGGAAGCGTGCGAACGTCCATTTCAGTCGATATAGTGCCCATACATGGCACGATTATTGGCCGTTCATACACATCGTGCGTCACGGGTTGGCACTTGTGATTGCATGTGTGTACGAACCTTAAGGCTGGGTAAACACCAGTAACGAACCGATAGTGCCATGGATCAGTCAGCTGGAAATGTGTGGGGCGGCCAGCCGCGACCCAGTTCTGTCGTCTGTATCAAAAAAATGGGTCAGTTAGTAAATCATGGCCGATCATGCAGTTGCCTATGGTACCACGTGATCAGTCTGTCACATGCACTGCAGGCTGTCACTGTGACCAACAATCATCTGTCCTGGCAGAGCTCTCACTCAAAGCAGATGCTTAGTTGGGACACACAATAGTGTTATAGATCTCCATACTAAATGGTATTAACCTGCAGATCTGAACACAGATCCAGGCAATCCTGCCACAAATTGCAATTCAATCTGAACAGCGCCATTGGACATTCTGAGACCCTATACAGGATCCAGGATAACATGCTAGGTTCATACTTATTGGTATTTACCACAGCATATTCCATATTTACAGTCACTATGGTGTTAGGTCTTGGAAACACAGGATAGTGATTAGCTTGACAAGTTATGGAGAGGTTTGGATAGAGGAGCTAAAAGCTCCCCACAGAGTATAAAATGAAGTAGAGCCTTCATATAACTGAAGGTACCTGACAGCCTCATGTTTAATATATTAATATTGGGGGGAAAGGGGAAAAACTGTCTATTTCTCTAAGAATGCTGGGTAGTTTCAGAGACATGCAAAGTCATTTAATCATTTACAGACATTACTTCCTGTCTAGCAAACAGAAACTGGATTGTCTCATTACTTTCTATAGAGAGGGGAGGGGGAGTAAATGTGAGAGTCTGAAGATTTTTCTAATTGGTTAAAACTGTCACATGTTTTATAAACAGCACATAACTGGGTGTAATACAGGAACTTCCTTACACTTCCTGTCTTGTCATGGACGGTGCCTAAGAGAATTTTTTGATTTGCTAACAGTGTAAGTTCAGAACCTCTCATTGGATGTTAGTAAAATTCCACTTCCTTTTAGTGTCTACATGGAGACCCTGTAGAAATCCTGGAGGTGTGGCTTAACCTATCATTTTGAGTTTTCCATTCAAACTTAGGGGTGTCCAGTAAAGTAAGTTTAGTTTAGTTTATTAATTGTATATAAATTGTTTTGTAATTCAGTAGTAGGTATACTTTGTATAGTGTTATTTCTTATAGTGATTTTAATTAAATAGTGATAATTACACACATACATATGGACCTTTCCTATGTGTAATAGTGCTATATAACTTTTATGGGTTTGTAGAGAGAAAACGCACTCCTTCTTACCGTATATACTGTAGTATAAACCGTCCCGAGTATAAACAGAGGTACCAAGTTTTAGCTAAAAAAGGAGAAAAAGAGTTTTAGCTAAAAAAGGAGAAAAAGATATTGACTCGAGTATAAACCAAGTGGGTTAGTATTTGCCACTTAAGATGTTTGGAAACTATAACTCCCAGCATGCTTTATTGCTGGGAGTTGTAGTTTTCAAACATCTTAAGTGGCAAATACTTGCAAATAGGGGTAAATCCTCCTTTATTTGTGCATACAGTATGCACAAATAAAGAAGGTTTTACTCTTATTTGTAAATATTTGCCACTTAAGATGTTTGAAAAGCGGCACTGCTAAGTACTCTCACCTTGTTCTGTAACATGCTCGGCAATAAAGATCAGAACAGAAGCAGAGAGAGGCAGGGAGCTTGGGGAGTAAAGATAAGTCTGCAGTGATCCTCCCCTATTGATTCACTGTTAGAGATCCAACTGCAAGCAGACTCTGTCCCCTCCTTACTCCCCCTCAGCAATTACGCACATTGCAAGTGTCTCCAGGACAAAGGAGACACTTGATTCCTATTGGCTAATGTGCTGAGGGTGTGTCCTGCTAGTAAGCTTAGCCTGATGTCGGCAAGATACCTTCTGTTATAAGAAGGCACTGCTCCACTTGTAAAGACACATATCAGTAAGCATTAGCTGCTTGCTTCACAGACGGATTTCAGGCATGGGGAGTGGACAGAAGGGAGAGGGAATGGGTAACCCTGTAGTGAATTGTGCCTTTCTTTGAAAACAAATCCAAAGAAAAAGGTAGGAGAAAGGCAGTGTGTATTAACTTAATTGAGTGTAGCATTGAAGAAATTTAATATTTTCACTATAGATGCCCTTTAACTGCAGCCCGATAAGACCTAAAACCCGGAGGGAATAAACTATATGGAATAATTTTATTACATATAGACATAACTTTTCTTCTCTTTTTTTATAGGATTTTATATTGAGTGTTAAAGGTCCTATGTATTATGTTAAGTTACTGTATATCCTGACATTGTCTTCAGTGTAAACAATTTAGTAATAATATATATATGAGCTGTGAAAATAATAACTGCTTTAACAACAAAGATACAACCATAAACAGTATTTACTATAAGTGCTGACTTAAATTAAGCAAATGTAAAAAAAAAAAGTGTGCACAGCAGTGCAGCCACTGATAAATGGGCTTGCAAATGATGCAGAAGTGTTTCTCCCGGTACTCGCACAGCAACTACAAACCAATGGTTAAAGTCATGCTAACTGATCGTAAATCTGCAACTTTAAGCCTATAATTAGCACATGCCATTTTTACCTCGTAAATGACCCTGCTACTGTTGAATGTTGAATTTATTTTCTACTACACAATCTAAAGATACTGGGAATGGGAAATGAACTTTGCAGAAAAATAAACCCTTGTACCCTATGTAATATATTAATTTAATATGTATATTAGTAGGTAATGGCACTACACCTGCATTTGAAACCCAAAGTCGATATGTACCTTCATCTGGAATGTCTGCCAAGGAGTTATGTGAAAATGATGATCTTGCGACCAGTCTGGTGCTGGATCCTTATTTAGGATTTCAGACGCACAAAATGAATACCAGGTAATATGACACAAAAATAATTCTTTAACATTCTTATCTCTTAAACAATTTGTTGCAGTTACTATAGGACTTTCCCCTGAAAGGATATTATTTCTAACTGATTTGGGAGTTTTTTTAACCAGATTTTATACAGTTTATAGATTTATCCTCTCCCTGTATATATACCAGCAGATATTAAAAGATTGATATACAATCAACCAAAAATACCTTCCTGGCAGGTACATTTAATATAAATTGCATTTTTGTGATTTATTAATTAGAGCTTATATGTCCTTATCAATGTTTGTTTGTTTTTTTTGGATAAGTGGTAATAAATTGTTCTTGGGTGTTTTAAGGAAAGCAAGGGAGTTAATCTTTTGTATTTGTTGATTATTCATTGGTTGGTACATACTATCTTATTGCTAAGCACTCCAATGGCATGGGTATATTTGTATATATTCATTTTGTTTAATTAAGAAGGGTTTACAGAGCTCCTGTTCTGGACTATTCCTATCTGGTACAGCGTGGCTGCAGTCTAAATCATGGTTTGGATAGTTTATTAAAGGAATAGTTCTCTGGAAAAGTTAACTATTTCTTTTAATGCATTGATTGAAGAGTGGGAGGTTAAGGAGCTATGCCTTACCTTCTGTTCTTCAATCATTTCTCAGGAGCCAGGAACGAAGGTAAGAGATGAAAAGGAATAGTTCACTTTTACAGTGAAATATTACTTTAAAAAGTAATTAAAAATAATTGAATAATCTACATATGCTGGTAGTAAATTCTGATGGTGCTGAGCATTCAATATATCAGTAAAATATTTAATTAAAGGAAAACTAAATACTACTCCTGCATGTAGTCAATGGGAATACAGGAAAACATGCCCTGGGTGTTATTAGGGGAGGGGGGTGGTTCGGCAGGGTAAAGTTACCCTTTAAGGCTAATTGGTGGAGCCTAGTGCTTCTGAGTGGCCAAGGGCTGTGGGTAATAATTTAAAGGAGAACTAAAGCTTAAATTGTTCAGTCTTAATAAATTGAGGCTTTCCAAGAGTTACCAGTTTTTAAGTTACTTTCCTTCCTTCGCTCTTCTGGCATTGGGCAGAATAAAGGAGAAGGAGAGCTACGCTTGCCCAGGATGGATGGATAGTGTCCGGTTGGCCAGAGGAGCACAGGACCTGCTGATGTCACCTTACTTCAAGAAAGGAAGGTTAGTAACTTTAAAAATATATTTTTAACTTTTGGAAAGTTTAAATTAGAATTCCATAATGCTGGATTTAGTTCTCCATCAGGGCTGCTGAATCTCTTCCGTAATCCTTTGACCCTGAATCTTCAGTTTATGATAAAGTCAGCTCCTCTTTTTTAATATATTTATGTAGTTTCCATGTTGAAAGTTTAAAGTAGCATTTTACTTTACTCCCCCACCTCCTTGCCAGAATAGTACCCAGGATGAAAGACTTAACTGGTAGCTCTTCCATGGGTTCTGTTTAGACTGGTTCTTCCTATTGGCAACTTTGCAGCGAAGGAAAGTTTAGGTAAGAAACTGTTGAAGAATGGGAGTTAAGACACATCTCCTTTATCTCCTGTTCTTCAATAAAACTAAATAGAAAAAAGGGGGTTGTTCCAGTGGAGATACCCTTTAAACAAAAGACAAAACGAGAAAAGGGTTATTGTTTTAATCACAAGGCTATAGAGTAAACAGCAGTCTGTACAAAATTCAGGAACAACTTTAACAGTTCAAGAATGTAAATCATATCCTTTGAAAACTATAAAACCAAATCAATGTTAAAGGGCACCTATAGTGAGACTTTGCATTTTTTCACCATTCACATGTGTTCCATAATCCCCTTCAACCCCCAAAGAATCTCTTTCTTCAGTTTCCTCCTGTCCCAATATATATTCATGCAAGAAGAAGCTGCAATTATAATAAACGTCTTGTGCTGTTAAATTTCCTATTAAAACTATTCGGAACTGTGGTCTCCAAAGAAGTTTCATATGCTGAAAATAGTTAATTCAAGCAAGCCAAGGATGATGTCTTTAGCTTCTCTGGATCTTAAATGATAGTCTTGTAAAGTTATAGTTCCTTGTCTTTCAGAGTCTGTGGCATATGATGAGTTGTGTAAAAAGCCCCACCCACCAATCTTTTCTGAATCTAGTTGTAGACCTGCAACCATCCTCTGTCCTTTCCTCTACCTTGGGGAAGCGATTTTTCTGCTGTGCTAGCAGGAAAACCACCTTTAATACTGTATAGACTTCATATAGACTCATGATCCTGGAGTAATTTTAAAGTTAGGAGTGTTCTTTTTTTTTTTTAATAAAGGCCACTTGAATGGAGATCACAGTTCCCCTTTTACATGCTGGTTCTGTTTCATGGTAGGCAAACTTACAAAGAATGGAAGCAGAGGGAGTGTGGGAGCTTGGGCTGCAGATATAAGGCTGCACTTGATGACTCCCTCCTCACTGAAGATGCAGGGTGGAAGATCAGCTTCAGCAATAAAATACAAACCCACACCCTCCTCACCCACCCTCTGTACTTTTGTATGTTACAAGTGCTTTTTATTGGCTACTGTGCAGGGGGGGGGTGTTTTCGAGTAGGCATTTAAAGAGTTGAATAGCAACCAGCTTCTTAACTGGCGGGGGAAACAGACAGAGGGGGTGGAGTTGGGAGCACTGCAGAGAAATTGGACTGTCTGGAAAACTGAGCCACAAATTAAGGTAGGAGAAAGTCAGCATATAGTAAATGAATTGTACACCTTGGAGTCATGATTCTGTCTTGCGCACTCCACAGAGACGACTCTGTTAAAGGTTATGAATGACATTCAAGCTGCCAAAGGTTACTTTTCTATGTTCATCCTTATCAACCTCTCCTACACAGTGGATCATTCCCTCCTAATGCAAATTCTTTTCTCCTTGGGTATCCAGAATAAAGTCGCATGCTGGCTCATATCCTATCTCTCTAACAGGACCTTCTCTGTCTTTTGCCACTTCTCTGGTTACACTAAGTGTGGGGGTGCCGCAGGGCTGTTCTTGGACCCTTTGTTTTCTCACTTTATACTATTTCCCTTTGGGGCACATGATGAGCCTCTGGTCATAACTCCGCCTTGTACATGCATTTTAAGGAAAAGGGGCATTTCTTTGGAGACTGCAATGTTAGCATTAGACATGAATCAAACCAAACTTAGAACCCAAGTTCAAACCGAACTTTCATAATTCGGACAAACTTGAACTCTTCCGAACTTCCCGAACTACGAAATAGTTTGGATTTCCGAACTCACGGACTCACTTTTGAAAATCTTTAAACATTCAAGGATTTTTGGGCCATTCGGTGATGATCACTGATCATATAATTGCTAGCATTGAAATCAATCAGAATTGGATTTGGGCCTTCAGCAAACCTACATAAAGAGATGCAAAAGAAGGTGAGAAGAGATGGCAGAAGAAGGAAGAAAGAAGACTTCGGATCAAGAGATCGGCAACACCAACGACAAGGACTCTTATAAGAGCCAGTGGGGGGGTCCTGGTTTTGAGCTGCAGGACCTCCCCACAAAAAGCACTGCAAGGACACTTATAAGTGCCGGGGAGGAGGTGTCCTGGTTTAGAGCTGTGGAACCCCTTTAGCCCCAAATGCTCCTTTCTAGGGCCACAATTGGCCTTCTAAGGACCCGGGAGGGAGTCCCGCGTTGAGCTGCCCCGAACGTTTGAGAATTCCTGAATTAGCCCGTTCGAGGATTACTGAGAGCGGTCCGCGGAAACAGGAAGTAGCGTGCATGTGCGCCACATCCTTTTTTTGCTGTTCTCCCTGCAGGGACGTGTTTCCCAGAACTTTTTCCAGATCCCAGAGGCATTTACCGTAAGTTACCATTACTATATTTAATGTAGTTAACCCAAACTTTTCGAGCTATTTCCCCCACCCCCATTGACTTAAATGTGTTTGTTTCTGAATTTCTGAACTTTTACTGAAGTTCGGAAACAAACCAAACTTCAGTAAGTTCGGCCATCTCTTGTTAAGCATTGGTATAAATGATATGTGAATAAAGCCATTTATGTCAAAATAAAGAAACCAAGCATAAAGGTAGTGGTGGTGCCACAGATTGGGTGTCTGAAAAATTTTTTCGACGCCTTACCCTGGGCAGCTCAATAACCCCTCTGCTACAGTGCAATCAACACATTTCATTCTGGAGGTCCCTGGCAACTTGCTGCCATTGAGGTGATTGAAACACATTCCAGGGTATTTATTGCTTAAATAAAGATCACCTGGACTTGATTTTTGCACAAGAATAACTAAATACCACAGTTGTACAGTGAGGGAAAGAGGTTTATTTGCTGATTTTTAATGTTTGCTTTCTGACAAGCTGCCATTGAGGTGATTGAAACACATTCCAGGGTATTTATTGCTTAAATAAAGATCACCTGGACTTGATTTTTGCACAAGAATAACTAAATACCACAGTTGTACAGTGAGGGAAAGAGGTTTATTTGCTGATTTTTAATGTTTGCTTTCTGACAAAGAAATGCCCAGTCTATAATTGTAATGGAAATTTTATTGCAGCTGTGAGAGACAAAATAACAACAAAAAAACCCCAATGCATATAAGTCAGAGTTTAATGTGCATTGTAATGAGTGAAAGAAATGTAATGAGTGAAGCACGATTTCAGGGTCTCCGGTATCTTCACTGTATAAAGGTAACAAGTTGAGAAGTGTTACTAAACCCAGATTTTTTCATTACCTGTATAAAATACATGTGTCCACATACACAATCGATTAATAAGATTCCAAACTAGCCGCCAAGACAAAAGAACTATCCAAGCATGTCAGGGACAAGATTTTAGACCCACATAAGGCTGGACTAAGCTACAAGAATATCGCCAAGCAGCTTGGTGAGAAGGTGACAACAGTTGGCTAATGATTTGCAAATTGAAGAAATTTAACTTAACTGTCAATCTTTCTCAATCTTGGGCTCCATGCAAGATCTCGCCTTGTGGTGTTGCAATGATCATGAGACTAGTGCCCAAGCAGCCCAGAACTACAGGGGGGAACTTGCCAATGATCTCAGGGCAGTTGGGACATTAGTCGGCAAGAAAAAATAGAAACGCACTACCCTGGAAGTGTGCCTGTGGATTGGAAAAAAGCTGATGTAATTTAAATATTCAAAAAGGGTAGTCGTTCACAGATAGATAATTACGGACCTGTAAGTTTAACTTCAGTAGTAGAGAAGATACTGGAAAGTTTGATACAGAAACATATTCTAGAGTATGTTTTTAAGGACTGACCTTATAAGTAGTAATCATGAATTTATGAGGAACGGATCTTGTCAAACAAACTTGCTTGGGTTTTATGAGGAAGTGAGTCTCTGGTATAGCAGTAGGTGTAATATACTTGGATTTTGCCAAGGCTTTTGATACAGTCCCTTAACCTATTATGGTGTGGTGCTCCTCCCTTCTCATAACTGTGCTGCTGTGTGTCCTCCCAATCAGAGGGGTGCCTTACTGAATTACCCAGTATCCCCTGAAAGCCAGAGTCTACTTAGCAATACAAATCCCACACATAGGCACATCCACACTAAAAATTGCACATACTACAAGGTCCAATATCATAACTTGGGTACCTTTATTGGCCACAGACACTTCCCAGTTAAACATTCCCTTTTCTAATACCCAACAATCTCAAAATACAAGATATCATACAGCTATTATAGCAATATAAACATGAAAACTTGCAGGTGGAAGGGCACACAGGACAGAAAGTACATACGGGATCCTTGCTCCTGGGATAATTTTCTATAAGGATGGAGTCCAATATTCCGAAACAGCTTGATCTCAACCTTGATGTACCAAAAATAACACATGCCAAAAAGTGTGTGTTAAACACTGGGAACCAGAGGGGTATCGGGACTTACAATTGCCGTATAGATTCACTTAGCGTGTAAACATTCGGCCTCTGGAAATTACACCGCTTACAATCGACCTTGTAGCTACGCATATCCCGTGCCAGAATGTAAATCACTGGCCGGTATCCGGTCTTAGCGGCTTGTTTGCGGCCTTCCAATCACGCCTCTTAGCACGCCATTCCGGCTTCACTCATCCCACCTCCACACACTTGTACCTATGTACAGATTCCATATGTACTATCTGTCCTGTGTGCCCTTCCACCTGCAAGTTTTCATGTTTATATTGCTTTAATAGCTGTATGATGTCTTGTATTTTGAGGGTGTTGGGTTTTAGGAAAGGGAATATTTTATTTGGAAGTATCTGTGGTCAATAAAGATACCCAAGTTATGATATTGGACCTTGTAGTATGTGCATTTTTTAGTTTGGATGTGCCTATGTGTGGGGACTTGTATTGCTAAGTAGACTCGGGCTTTCAGGGGATACTGGGTAATTTAATTTTTTGCATTGATTTTCATACAGTCCCCCACTGGCGACTTATGTATAAGCTATGGTCTTTTGGGCTGGGGTGACACATTTGTACATAGATAGAAAATTGGTTGATGGATCGGATGCAGAGAGTAGTTGTTATTGGGGCTTCGTCAATATGGACTTAAGTTCTAAGTGGGGTGCCTGGGGGTTCTGTATTCGGGCCACTTCTATTTAATCTGTTTATTAATGATTTGCAAGTGGGTATTGTCAGCAAGGTCTCTGTGTTTGCAGACAACACAAAACTTTTTCGACCATTAAAAGCTATAGGTGATGTGCAGTTGTTGCAGATGAATCTCGATAGATTGTCATATTTTCTCCTGTTCTCCAATCAGTTTCTGCGTAGCCAGGAATGAAGATAGAAACTTACCTTTTGCAGGTCCTAAATGCTTCCTGGTTCTTTTCAACTATAGTGCACATGCACAAAAATGCCGCGCTATAGTTAAATTAAACCAGAAAGTGGTCAGGAATTTCAGTGTGATAGCAGTTGAGAAGGAGAGCCTATTATTGCAGGCAAAGGCTGGTCAGATGACTACAAGCTGGTCACATGGCTAAAAACAGGAAGAGTTCAACCAGGAAGTTAACATTGCTTAACTTTTGCAGCAATTTTATCTAGAGATGTGATTTAGGTTTTATTTTGAAGGTATGCTGGAAGGCTTTTTATATAATTCTTACTAGTTTGGAAGAATTTGAGACCACAGTTACCCTTAAAAGGAATAGTTCACTTTTTCAGTGAACTATTCCTTTAATGTTGATAAATGTAAGGGGATGCATTTTGGACCTAAAACTCCTTGTGTTGCTTATACTATAAATGGCTCTTTGTTAACTGAATCTCTGTTGGAAAAGGATCTTGGCGGATAACAAACTTAATTAACAAGCAGTGCCAGACAGCGACAGCTATAGCCAGTAAAGCAATGTGGTTGAGCAGTGCTTCACAAGCCAGTGTTCCCCTATTGTTCCACTTATCACATACCAAGGGCTGGTTGATGTCTGTACTGTGATATAGCACAGATGGAATGTGATCAAAGAGTTTTGGTACAGCAGTAGAATAGAGTACAAAAAAGAAAGGGTTCAGAGAAGGGCAACTAAATTAATAAAGGGAATAATATAGTAAACCGTTTTTAGGCACCTGCAAGGTCCCCCTGCACATGTAAAGGCAGTTTGCCAATGAACATCTGAATGATCCAGAGGAGATGGTTAAAAGTGTTTTGGTCAGATGAGACCAAAGTCGAGTTATTTGGAATCAACATAACTCATTGTGTTTGGAGGAGGAGGAATGCTGCCTAAAGGTGGCCATACATCAGTGCGATATTACTTACCTGACCGAGCGTTCACACGGCGATCCTGCCAAAACCACCTCTTCCGATCTTCTATTCGACCGACATGCGATCGCAAAATGAATGGGATTTTGCGATCGCATGTCGGTCGGATATAAGATCGGATCGATGAACGTCGTGTGAGCACTCGGTCGGGTAAGTAATATCGCACTCATGTATGGCTACCTTAAGACTCCAAGAACACTATTCCCACCGTCAAACATAGAGGAAAAAAATATGCATTGGGGATATCTGATGTATTCTGTTAGATCAACTGGAATTTAAAGTTTAGTTGATCTAACGTGAATACAACAGATATACCATGACCTGGATGAATAGGAACCTTCACAAGCGTGATTTGGGGATGTTTTTCAGGGCACAGGAAACCTTTACCGCATAGAAGGGAAAATGGACGGGATGAAAATTTTGGGTGAGCCAGGGCATTACAAATGGGTCATGGGTGGGTATTCCAGCATGACAATGACCCTAAACACAAAGCCAAGGCAACAAAGGAGTGGCTTGTAAAGAAACAAGTTAACATCCTGGAGTGTCTTATGCATTCTTCAGACCTTTATCCCATAAAAAATCTGCAGAGGAAGCTGAAGTTTCAAGTTGCCAAACATCCGCCCCAAAACGGACTTGGAGAGAATCTGCAAAGAGAAGTGGGACAAAATCTCCTGAGATATTTGCAAACCTGGTGGCCAAATACGAAGTCTGACATATTTGATTGCCAACAAGGATCGAACAAAGGTGCTAAATCTTGTAAATACCTTACTTAAGAAAATAAAACAAATTTTGAAAAATCTTGCACAAACCACATGGCAAGTATAAATCTAAATCTCCCGCATGTCCTTTATCAAGCAATATGGCAATTGCATGAGGGCACACAGAGATGTGGCTATCAAATAGCCCTAAACGGACCAAAAAGCATAACACTGGGGTGTTTCTCTAAAAGCAAGCATGCATTTTTATGGGATAAACATGCCTTTACCTTGGAAACAACCCCACAAATCTTTTTATTTTTAGAACATAAGCCCCTTCAGACATACAACTTAACAGTTCCTTTACACATCAGGCAAAATTCCACAAAGCACATTTTAGCAGATTTTCTGAAAAAAACAGCAAAGAAGATTCCAACTTAGAAATCCTTCTAGAACCCTTTAGATGTATATCTCTCTAAATATCAAATCTTCCTTGTGTCCTGAATAAAATGCTGCTCTGCTAGCATCACTGCACAGCAAATAGTCTCAAAAGAGTGAATTCATACATTTGGGGATGTGATAAGTTATCATAAAATATATAAATAATTATATTTATTCAGACTAAACTATACCTGGAAAACAACACAGATATTTATTTATTTTTGCAATATGCACACCTTTAGCTACATAAGTTTACTCTTAAAGTTGTGATGCCCGTTGTGTCAACCATGATTGTGAGGATTTTTTCCAAATGTGCCTAATCCATGTTTGGGTGTGTCTAAGCAGGTCTGGAGTGTAGTTACAATATCCCCCATTAGCAGACCTAGTTAGAAGCTGTACATGTGACCCTTATAGCTTCATGAGTACCGCTGACTTAAAGCATGGAACATACTTAAATATAAATACAAGGATTTAGCACACTGGACTGTTGCTTTTTTATTTGTTAGTTATTAGACTTTTTGTCAATCCCACAAAAGGCAGTAGTCTGGGCTTCAAAGGAAATAGAAGTAGTTAGTAGTGTTTAAGATATATGTGTAGAGTTTTAACGCTGACAATGCAGGTTTTTTTCCCTCCAGATTCCGACCAATTAAAGGACGTCAGGAAGAACTAAAGGAGGTGATTGAGAACTTTAAGAAAAAGGAACAGTTTGAAAAAACCTTCAAAAATCTGATAGCAGGAGACTGGGCAAGACATTATTTTCTCAACAAAACAAAAACACAAGAAAAGCATTTTAAGGAGCATGTATGTCAGTTCATTTATTTCCTATATTGCTGCTGATTATATTGTATTTTATACATATTGTACCACAACAATGCTGTAACTTACTACACTGAATGCTGCTATACAAGCACTTATTTGCACTTTGTATAACTTGCACTAAATTTGTATGTAAAATGTATGTTTTCCTTATGTATATTCATGCAACTGTAAAGCGCCACAGAAGATGTTGGCGCTATATAAATCCACAATAATAATAATAATTTGAAGGATAGGTTCACTCAAAAAGGGAACCTATGCTATTTAGCATTTAAGGGTATCTCCACTCACAAATGTGCCTTAGATTTTTTTCTGTTTAATTGAAGACAAGCTAAAAGAGCTATGTCTTACCTCCCATTCTTCAATTAATCTAACAGGAGACAGGAATGAACATTGTAAAACTTCTGCGAGAGTGCTCCCCTCGCAGTCACCTGGCAGTTCCTGAATGCTTCCAGCTTATACTATATTAAAGCTTGCTAAAGTATAGTTTTGCTCAGAAGCAGTCAACACCTGGCTTGATAAAGGCCAATGAGGTAGGGACGAAATGTTGGCTACTATTGCATAGGCAATAAGATTAGAGTATTAGAGTATCCTGTATTTTTCCTGAGTCTGAGTGATTTTTTTTTAGAGTATTAAAGTATCCTGTATTTTTCCTGAGTCTGAGTGAT
The DNA here is from genome assembly GCA_019447015.1 of Hymenochirus boettgeri. Classification (NCBI taxonomy): domain Eukaryota; kingdom Metazoa; phylum Chordata; class Amphibia; order Anura; family Pipidae; genus Hymenochirus; species Hymenochirus boettgeri. The sequence continues at coordinate 57,284,599 of CM033472.1, forward strand.
TTTGGTGCCTGTTTATCTGTGGTCACAATACTTTATTAGAAAGACAAATCAACCACTCACACTTCTCTTTCCTCTTTATTTGCACTTTTGAGTGTGTGCTATTATAAAATGTAAATGAAATCATTGTACTGTAAAGTTAAGCTGGGTACACACAGTGCCAAGCTTTCAAACATATGAAAGATGTGGCTACAGACACGAGTGGTCTCCAAATATAAATTATAGGGAGATTGCTCATGACCGGCATACTCTATTGATCGTGGCTGCTTCCACAATTCAGGTAAATTTCCGTTCATAACAATGCCATTTGTCGCAATCGGAAACACTTGTTACGAACGTACATACATTACTGATAAAGCGACAATAATGCGAATGCGTATACCAAGCTTTTATACTACTTTGACTGCTTTGAAATTTAAAATAATATATCGCTCAATGCTTTTAACTGTATCTCTGTCTATTTTGCTTGTGTAAGAAGGCCACCCAAACCTCTATGGAGCCCCTAGTTTTCTGTAACCGCTTATAACATACACCGTATATACTCGAGTATAAGTAAGTCGATCTGAGATGAGGTAGTTATTTTTACCTGAAAAAATGAGTAAAGCTGATTGACTCAAATAGAAGCCGAGGGTAGAAATAGTAGGGGGCAAAATGGTGTGTGTTATTTTGTATGTGCATTTCACTTTATTTTTTTTATCATTCCCAAAGATAATCATCAGATCATGTTAGGGAATGAAAACGAACTTGGAATACGGCAAAATGCCCATTTTCCAAATCAAAATCCGATCGGCAAAATCACTTCCCGGAACAAATTTTCCAGGCAGTGATTTTTCATTCATTGGCAAAGATCAATAATTAGGTGATCAGAACTGATGAGTAGCAAAGACTTAGAAACTCTGAGCTCTATTCACAAATGCTATAGTAAGCTGAATGGAGATCACAGTGCAGTACCCCAGCATAGCACACTCCTAAGGGAAGACCCTGGTGAAGGGGGAAGCCCTGTGGCGTTACCAGGGTATCCCTTACCGGTGATCTCCTTCTCAGCGTGGGACCGGCAATGGCTACGCAGTCACGGCTTTAGGAGGTGTTCTCTCACGTTCCCCACATCAGTTTTTGAAAAAAACGGTGGGGGATCAAGGTGGCTAGGGGGGCACTTGAATGATGCCCCCCCTATTGCCCCTAGCTGCCTTTTAAAGGGGTAGTATGTAGCAAAAGTGCCCAGGGCCCCTGTCAGGACTAACAGAACTGCTGTGACTTGAGTATAAGCCGAGGTTCATTCATTGGCAAAGATCAATAATTAGGTGATCAGAACTGATAAGTAGCATTCTAATTGTGAATGGAACTCTGAGCTCCATTCACAAATACTATAGTAAGCTGTCATTCATTGACAGCTTACTATAGCTTGTATTGCGCTGCAATCTGAATGGAGATCACGGTGCAGTACCCCAACTAGACCACCAGCATAGCACACTTGTAAGGGAAGACCCTGGTGAAGGGGGAAGCCCTGTGGCGTCACCAGGGTCTCCTTTACCGGCGATCTCTTCTCAGCGTGGGGCCGGCATTGGCTATGCGGTCACGATCTCCACATCGGCTTTGGACAAAACCGAAGGGGGCTAGGGGGGCTCTTGAATGATGCCCCCTGATTGCCCCAATCAGCCTTATAGGGGCAGTAAGTAGCAAAAGTGCCCAGGGCCTCTGGGCACTTTGCAATCTGGACTGTCAGAACTGCTGTGACTCAAGTATAAGCCGATGTCAGCTTCTTAGGCTCATTTTAAGGACTAAAAACCTTGGCTTATACTTGAGTATATACAGTATGTAATCAAATCCCTCCCCCAAGTATCTTTTATCCAGAGAAAACAAACCCTGCTTTGCCAATTTGTTCTTTTTTTCATTAAGGGTAAAGCTAATAAATTGCAAGTAGTTATAGAAAATAGCTAATACGGTTTAGTTCTAGAAACTTTTAATGGTAGTAAATAATCATTTAAACAAAATTTAATAGATCTACAGGAATGTACGTTTGCTTGGCTTAATTCAATGTTTGTTTCTTTTAATAGGTTTTTATCTACTTGAGAATGTTTGCAGCTGACAGTGGGTTTGAAATCTTACCTTGCAGTAGATATTCCTCAGAGCAAAATGGAGCTAAAATCGTTGCTACAAAAGAATGGTGTGTATTGCAGTGTAATGTCTTAAATGTCTTTGATGTATGTTTTGCAAGTGTTGCGCTGTGTTAAGCTGGGTACACACCATACCATAATTCGGGCTGACCGACCATCATTTTTAGTGTTTTGTTAGGTTGGGCCGAAATATTGTATGGTTTCTTCTGTCTGCAGCGGCTGACCTCCAACAAAAACAACAGCCGATCGTGCAGTCCTCTGACTGCACGCTCGGACGTGGCTGCTTTTTCCGTCACTGACAGTCCTTCCTCCTTGCCGAACGGTCAGTCAAGGGAAGGATCGCACCATGTATACCCAGCTTTAAAGAAACCTAATAATTTCTCATCTGGTTTGGCAGAAATTAAGAAAACTGATTTGGTATTGTGTATGTGTGGTACTGTTTTTTATATTGTGGAATATTTTTTAGAAAACAATATTGAAAAGAACTTCTTAATTCTGACCAATTACCAAGTGTTAACTTATCCACGTTCATTTGCCTAGCTTTTGCTAGAATGCTAGTGTCTCTGTTAGTAAACGTTGAGTGTACAGTTTTCATTCTGCTTTACAGTAATTTACCTTCACCAGCTAGCATGCAAGATTCTGCTCCTCAAGCACACACGGTTATTACTGATTACAAAGTAATAACCAGTGAATTGGTTCGCAATTATTCTTATTGGAAGCCTGAGTGGCAGAAGGCTTGCCAACGCAATGGCGATAGTTTCATATTTACCATATATACTCGAGTATAAGTCGAATTTTTCAGGCTTTAAAGTTAGCCTGAAAACCTAACCTCGACCTATACTCGGGGCAAGTCCTAATTTAGCTCCAAATTCTGCAATTGCACTTAGTAACCAGTAGGTGGCGCTGTGTTAACCTGCATAGAAAGTTACAGGAGCTGATCTGCCTTTACACTTCCTGTAGTCTGGCAGCTGGACTCACTCAGCACTGTCACTGCTTATCTGGATGCTGTAAATCTGATGGGTCTTCTCAGTTTGGGGCAAAAAAACAGCTGCTAGTTCAGTGCAAATGACAGCTTGAAACTACAACTCTCAGGTGACATTTTTAACTATTGGGATAAGAGAGTCCTTTACTATATGGGGGTCAGAGGGCCCTTTACTATATGGGGGTCAGAGGGCCCTTTACTATATGGAGGTCAGGAGAATTGTAAATGATGGTAAGCTTAATTAAAAGATTACTAAACCTTGCCACTCCACGTGTTTAGAAACTGCAACTCCCAGCAACAAAGCATGCTGGGAGTTGTAGTTTCCGAACATCTGGAGTGCCAAGGAATTGGGGGGTTACTGGTACTAGATTTGGCTATTACTGTATGGGATTAATGTATGGGAATTCTGCTGTCCATTTAAAGGGCAACTTAAGCCACAAAATCCGAAGGCAGTAGTGGTCATAATTTCTACCCTCGGCTTATACTCGAGTCAATCAGTTTTTATAAATTTTTCAGGTAAAAATGGGTACCTCGCCTTATACTCGGATCGACTTATACTCGAGTATGTATGGTAATGTGAAAATGTTTGGATAGAAAAATGTATTGGGGAGGTCAGGCTTAAATATAGTTTTGAGAAATATCTTTTGAAATAATGTTTGCTGTCCTGGCCTAACTGTTTTCTTACCTTGACTGCTTGGTAGAAGTCAGGGAGAATGGTAAACTTGAAGTAATGGTTTACAGAAAACCAACCCAGACAGACCAGTAATTGATGTTTCACTCCCACCACCCTTTAAATCACAAGCTAGGTGTCATCAGAACCCTGCAACACAGAGCACAGAACATCCCCACTAGAGGCGAAGGCTAAAGAAATTAAACATCTCAGAGGAGCCATTAGAACTTTAAACTGGGCCTTTGTCAAAAGGGGTAGAAGGAAAGAAAAGAACACGAATACCAACAGTGAAGAGGGAAAGCAAGAAGAAAGAACATGATCATCCCATATGTAGCAGGGGTCTCTGAGAAATTAAGAAGAATTTTCAAAAAACACTGTATCCCCGTTTGCTATAAACCAAACATCACACTGAGGCAGCAATTGGTACATCCAAAAGATCCAATACTGAAACACAAATAAAGCGACATCCTATGTGCAGTGCAGTGCAATGAGTAGTGCTCTAATTTGTATGTGGGGGTGACCAAACAGCAACTGGACCAGCACAGAAATTCCTCGGGCCGTGTACCTGCATCTTAAGGAAAAAGGATGTAACTTTGAAGATTGTAATGTCAACATCTTGGCAAAGGAACAGGACTGGTTCAAGAGAGGTGTCAACAAGGCAATTTATGTGAAAAGAAAGAAAACAAGCCTGAATAGGGGTGGGGTTGGGGGGGTTCGACACCAACTGTCTGAGATGTACAATGCCGTGTTGACACCTTACCCTCAGCAGTTTTTTGATAACACCTCTCAATCAACACCTTACATTCAGAAGTTCCCTAACTCCTGGATGTCATATGCTAGTTGGGACTTTCCAGGGTACTTGAACAAGTCATTCTGAATTGAGAAAGCCAGTCGGATGACTAGCAAAATGTCTTCAAGAACTAAACTTTAATTCCAGTTGATCTAACTGAATACAACAGATATACGTTAATATCATAATTTTTTTTTAATTGTTGGTTTATATTAATCATACCTAGTTATTCTACATAATCTCTTTCATTTAAAAAAAAGGTCTGTTTATATCATACCATTTTATCTCCTGTAATGGTCCTTCCCAGAATGCACTACTTCCTAGCAATGTTTCTAACAGTAATTTGGCTGTTCGATGGGTCAAATGTGCTCAGTTCTCTACTGAGCAACTGAATCAACCCAGGCACTATGTCAAGGGCAAGACCATAATGGGCACTATAATAAGGGGTCCTGCAAACAGGAATCAGTATTTCGGAAGCATTTATTTCTGCACATACAAAATGCTAATTAAGATCACTATTGGAAACATACTGGATTTATTTTGTCTTCATTTTATTTGCACTGAACTTCCTCCTTAAGTGCCATAAGAATTTTCAGAATTTCATCCTCAATTGATTTAAACAAATTTTACAGTTGGAATCTCCCAGTAAATAGGAAATATATAATTTTTCACAAATCTTTGCACTTATCTAGAGAATTGACTGGATTTTTGGGTGCCCTCGGCACCCCCAGGGTGTTTACTACAAGATTGATGGCAACTCTGGCAGCCTTCATATGTCAGAGAGGTATCACTCTAATACCATATTTCTAATACCTCATCATAAAGGCACAAAGATTCGACCTGGCATGCCACCAAGTACAACTATGCAGTGCTATCCTTACTCAACATGGCTAGCTCTTAAACCTACCAAAATCATTCCCGGTGCCAAATTGGCAGATGGGGTTTTTAGGTCTTCATTTCAATACCGAAACCCTTTGAGTTTCTCTGCATAAGAAAAGGTCTCGGCCATAATGGAGTCGTTGACCAGACTTCAATGGTCCCTGCAACCATCCATTTGGGAAGGCACGCAGGTTGTGGTCAAAGTTGGACCCCCGTTCTGAAAGGACAAAATATCTGCAATCAAATGGACAACACCAGCACTGTGGTGTACCTCAACCACCAGGGAGGCACCAAGAGCACGTAAGCCATGGCGGAAGCTCATCGGATACTGGCCTGGACAGAACTGTATGTCACTGTTCTATCGGCCGTGTTTATTCCAAAATTGGAACCCATTTTCTCAGCCGGCATACCATAGACCCAAGGGAACAGGCTCTGCATCCAGAAATGTTCCAACAACTAGTTGCAGCGTTGGGGAATTCCAGATATAGATATGTCATCAGGTCTGAATCACAAGGTACCATTATTTTGTGCTAAAGTCCTGGATCTACGAGCCCTTCTGGTAGATGCATTGATGGTTCCATGGAACTTTCAACTGATCTATGCATTTCCACCAATTCCCATGTTGCCTCGACTTCTGAAAAATATCAAAGCCGAAGGAGTGTCAGTGATACTAGTAGCTCCTTATTGGGCTTGAAGAGCGTGGTTCTTGGATCTTCTGCTCCTCTCAATCCCAATCTGACTTGCCTGCATTTGACGGTATGGCTCTTGAAGCCTTAGTCCTTCGACGCAGAGGCGTTCCATCACAGGTCATTCCGATTTGTCTGGAAGCCCAAAAGCGGTCTTCAGAATTTGGTAAGCATTTTTAGACTGGTCTTCTTCAGGGGAAGCTCAGTCATGTACGCCTCCACATTTTTCCTTGGCTTCAACTACTTACATTCCTTCAGGTTGGTTTCAACAAAGGGTTGTCCTTGAGATTCCTCAAATCGGCATATAATAAAATTTTAATAAAGCATATTTTAAAAATATATTTAAGACCAATGTTCCCTCTAAGTTTTTATACCCTTTGTGTGCACCAAAATTTCATGTGCACAAAATTTCTGAAGTGAAATTAAATTTTGTGCGCTACACAAGCGACTACTCTTTTGTTTCCATAATATTACAGCAATTTGAATAACTTTGAATATTCAAACCAGTACCTTCACTTTTTTTTACATGGCAAAGAATCTTAACTTGTTTTTCAAGTGAGAGATAAGGGTTAGAATATATAAATTCTTTTGGTGGTTGTAAGGGGTATAGCTAGGATTTGGAAAGTTCTGGGGAGGCGCCGGACACATGTGCCATGTGCAGCACGGCGGAAATTTTCCAGGCTTCTCCCCTTTTTCATCCCCAATTAAGCCACACCCAGTAGGTGAGATAGCTAGACCAGAAGATAGAAATAGATGCAGACAGCCACAGACACTGCCTGATTGTGTCTCACTGTAACTATATGTGAGAGTATCTGTAAATGTGTGTGTCTGTAAGTACCTGTGTACGGGAGACAGTTTATATTTGTGAGAATGTGGGTGTAAGGTAAACGTGTATGGTAGTCAGGGACAAATTCCACATAAATCCCCTACTGAGGACATGCCAAGTAACCCAAAAACCTAGGAAACAAACCACATCCAGATTCCAGCATCAAACCTGCCAAAATTCTCCAATAAACAGAAAGACCTAGCATTAAACAGAAAAAGAGAGAAAGGAGACAGATTCACAAATTAATGACACCGGTACAGCAAACTAGCATTTATCATACAAGTACAGCAAACTGGGGTTATTGACGTTTGTGCACAGTGGAAATTATGTGTGTGTATGTTTTGCTGTGAGTAGATTTAGTGGACATAAAATCTTTACACTGGGATATATTTTACATATATTATCAGCATCCAGGGGAACCAAATATGATAATCCTGCAGCCTGAGAATAGACCCAGATCCAAATAATCCTGCAACAATGTGCAATTAATCCTAAACAAAACCATTGGGCAACCAGAGATCCCATACAGAATCCAGATTAACATGCTAGGTTCATACTAGTATTTACCACAGCAAAAATTTACAGTTGCCATAGGGTTAGGACTTGGGAGCACAGGATACTGATTAGCTTTATAATTTAAGGAGATGTGCAGGTTAAAAGAGCTTAAAAAAACCCACCGAGTATAAAATGAAAGACTTCTTATAACAGAAGGTACCTTGCAGCTTCATCCTATATAATACAATGCTAAAGCTGCGTCTGTATGTCTCACTACAGTTTCTATGGACTCACCACTAGAAATAGTGAGAGTCCCTGCAGTTTCAATTGATTCACCAGTAGAGGGAGAAATGCAAGAAACACACGGAGGCATGGACACAGGCAGTAGAGTAGAGGGGACTCTGCCTTTGGGATGGATGGGTGAGTCTGCCATTGGAACAGAGAGGGGAGCTCTGGCTTTGGAACAGTGGGGGAATTCTGGCTGGCTTGACAGGGGACTCTAGCCTTGGGACATGGGGAGCTCTGGCTTTTGGACAGAGGGATGACCCTGGCTTTTGGACAGAGGGGGGACCCTGGCTTTTGGACAGAGGGGGGACTGGCTTTTGGACAGACAGGTCTGGCATTTGGACAGAGGGGGACCCTGCCTTTAGGACAGGGGGACTGCCTTGGGACAGAGGGGAGATTGGCTTTGGGACAGAGGGGGGACTATGGCCTTGGGACAGAGGGGGTGAGTGCAGTTGGAAGAGAGGGGTAGGACTCTGGCCTTGGGACAGATGGGTGAGTGCAATTGGGATAGAGGGGTTGACTCTGGCCTTGGGACAGAGGGGGACTTTGCCTTTGGGACAGTGGGGGACTCTGCCTTTGGGACAGTGGGGGACTGCCTTTGGGACAGATGGGGACTCTGCCTTTGGGACAGAGGGGACTCTGCCTTTGGGACAGAGGGGGACTCTGCCTTTGGGACAGAGGGGGGCTCTGCCTTTGGGACAGAGGGGGGGTCCTGCCTTTGGGACAGGGGGGGACTCTGCCCTTGGGACAGGGGGGGAACTCTGCCCTTGGGACGGAGGGGGGACTCTGCCCTTGGGACGGAGGGGGGGACTCTGCCCTTGGGACGGAGGGGGGGACTCTGCCCTTGGGACGGAGGGGGGGGACTCTGCCTTGGGACGGAGGGGGGGACTCTGCCCTGGGACGGAGGGGGGACTCTGCCCTTGGGACGGAGGGGGGGACTCTGCCCTTGGGACGGAGGGGGGGGACTCTGCCCTTGGGACGGAGGGGGGGACTCTGCCCTTGGGACGGAGGGGGGGACTCTGCCCTTGGGACGAGGGGGACTCTGCCCTTGGACGAGGGGGGGACTCTGCCCTTGGGACGGAGGGGGGGGACTCTGCCCTTGGGACGGAGGGGGGGACTCTGCCCTTGGGACGGAGGGGGGAACTCTGCCCTTGGACGAGGGGGGGCAAAACTCTGCCCTTGGGACGGAGGGGGGGACTCTGCCCTTGGGACGGAGGGGGGGACTCTGCCCTTGGGACGGAGGGGGGGACTCTGCCCTTGGGACGGAGGGGGGGACTCTGCCCTTGGGACGGAGGGGGGGACTCTGCCCTTGGGACGGTGGGGGGGACTCTGCCCTTGGGACGGTGGGGGGGGCTACTCTGCCCTTGGGACGGAGGGGGGGACTCTGCCCTTGGGACACTGGGAGGGGACACGCTGGGCTTCTAGCACCCGTTAATGTAATGGCTTAGTGTTATTATTATAGCATTGCCCTAAAAATCTAGCATATAAATCATATTTCTCACTCCCAGGTTACCTAGAGAAACATGCAAAGTATCATCCTTTATATCCTCTTTCCTACATACACATCACTTCCTGTGTAGCATACAGAAAGGTTGTTTTTTTTTTGATTGGCTAAGACTGTTTAACCTCCCATTTTGACTAACCCATATTAAAACAGGAATCTCGGCTCTGAAATAAGTTTATATATTTTTTATAAGTTGTATATTTTGTCTTGTACCTAATATACCAGTGCTATATTTTATATACATTTAAATGGTAATGGTGAGATAGTACACACATACATATACATCTTTCCTGTCCTATATAATAAAAGACAGGTGTAAGGACATGGATCACGGACACAGATACTCAAGCGCCGCTTCATTAACCCCCCTTCCACTGTCCATGTGCCATTGAACAATGGCGCGCACACTCAACAGTGGGAGAAGGGATGATGACATGGCTCTCACACGCATGCACCCGAGACGTGATGACACGGAGCTTGCGAGACACCACATTGCTGAGGAGGAGAGAGTGAGTAAAGAGAGAAAGAGAAGGGGGGGGGGATTCTTTTAAGAATCTGGGGTTTGCTGGTATGTAATATCCTATACCCCCACCTCATTGGTAGCTCCTAAAAACTCAATGCAATCTCCTATGAAGATATAAATATATATAATATAAAGGATATATATATATATATATACACACACACACATCTAGAAACTTAGATAGCAGGGGTGCTCGTGATGACTTTACAGTAATTCAAAAGGGAAAAAAACTCACATTTTGTGAAAAATTAACTTTTCACAAAATGTGCGTTCCACTGCCTAGTATGTATTAAAGGTCCACTGAACCCCATTTATAAGCCACAATCTCACTACTTACTTACATACAGGTGTACACTGTATTTCTCTAAACGCAATCATTGGTGGTCTTAATTACAGTTACACTCTTACTGACAGGCTTTTTTTTAAAGGCACACTAAACCATGTTTTTATAATTTTGCCCCACAATTTCTTGTACAATATCACACAAACCCTTACAAGCCCTTTTCTCCATACACACTCATGCATACTCTTACACAAACACCTGTACTCACACTTGCTCCCACTAATACACACACATCCAAATAATTTGTCATAGCCATTCTCATACTTTAACAGTCAGTAAAAAAGTACATTATTACAGATAAAGGGGTTAACTATTTTATGTTATCTCTCAATGTTATTGGAATGCCAAGAATGAAAACAATTGATTAATGTGCAGATTCCTTATGTGCTGAACAGGAGCTATGGGGATTTGGGGGTAGAGAGAGGAAGTTCTAGATGAGTTTTGTTTAAACTTTTCCTTTTACAGAATGGAAGCCTACACAAAGACAGACCATTCCCAGCCCCATGCCATTTAACTCTGGCTACAGGGACTACTATCACATGGCGGGGAAATGAACTTCAGTAACAACTTTGGGGAGCTAAAATCGATAACTCAACTGTAGCTGCTACTTACATCCTGTGTCACTGTCTGGGCAATAGATAGAGGGGTTAGGGGAGCAGGCAACTACAGACAGCATTTCAGATCCACTGTGTGTGCTGCATGTAGGAGGATGGAAGAGTGAGGCCACAGGAAGACAGTGACACCCATGCCCACATACTGGCTGCTCACAACATCTATTACCACTATGTGACTACATGTCTGCACGGCAGAGTTGCAGCAGTAGCCAGTTGGCCCCTGGTAGCTGATTGGTCAGTTAGCTAAGATGTATGTGCCGTCCTAGAACTTGGCATTTCATTTTTAAAGTTCCTGTAATCCCTCCCAGTGGCAACTTAAGCATGCTAGGAGTTGTAGGTTCCAAACATCTGGAGTGCCTATGAATGGGGGTTACTGTATGGGATTACTGTCCATTTAAAGTGCAACTAATGCCTCAAAACTACAAAATCAGAAGGATGGTATCGTCAAAAAGATAGCCTTCTGATTCTCTTGTTTTGAGGCTTAAATTGCCTTTTAAATGGACGGCAGAATTTCCATACAGTAATAGCCATGCTGTATGGGACTACTGTATGGGAATTCTGCTGTCCATTTAAAGGGTAACTGAAGGCTCAAAGCAATACAGAATCAGAAGGCAAAATAACAAAACATTACCAGTTGGTCAGAACCTCTACTTCAATCACTGTAGTGGGAGGCCCTTAACCTGGCGTTCCGGAATACATCCAATATTGTAAAGACCATAGTAAAAAGAAGGACGGACTGCTACCGACTGCAGATAAAACTTAACTTTTATTTTGCCGAACTCAGCACGTATCACAGATGGAGACAAACACAGTGCCCTGACGCGTTTCGTGGCGAACACCTCGTCACTTCATCAGAGGGAAGAGAATCAGAAGGCAGTAGTGGTCATAATTTCTACCCTCGGTTTATACTTGAGTCAAACAATTTTTACTAATTTTTCAGGTAATAAATAGGTACCTCGGATTGACTTATATTTGAGAATATACAGTAATTTCTTTCTGGACAGTTTATTTTTTGCAAACTTTAGTTATGATAACCAACAGACCTGTAATATGTTAAAATTATCCTTCAGATTTTTGCATTGAAGTACTACATTTTATTATTTTTATCTATTTGTTATTACATACATGTAACTTATTATGATATGTTTAAAATATTCTTTCTACCACAGGAAAAGAAATGATAAAATTGAACTACTTGTAGGCTGCATCGCAGAATTATCTGAAGCAGAAGAAAACATGCTTCTCCGACACGGGGAAAATGATTTTAGCGTTATGTATTCTACAAGGAAGAACTGTGCTCAGCTGTGGCTTGGGCCTGCTGCATTCATCAACCATGGTAAGCCTGTGGCATTGTAAAAATAAATAACTATAAAAATAAGGCAAATCATTTTTCTGAAAAATCAGTCGGCTGCCATGTTTACAAATCATACATTGCCAGTCCTGGTAAAAAAAAAAAAAAAAGAATTAGGGATTGGTCAGCCATAATTTATCTGTATGTATTAACCCCTAACTTTGCCTTATACATAGACACTTTAGGAAACTATCTTTTGTACAATAGTGGGGGCATGTATGCCACTGAACAACCAATTCCAGAGATTAAACATTTCACACATATAGGTTGACATATGACAGAAATAGATGTTTTGGAACAGAGTGAGATATCCAACCCTTTTTCTATTTCACAATTATGTGACAAACTGGATATAAATTATGTTGAATGATCGTGGTTTCACAATGGAAATCTCAAAGTTAGTGCTGTAACACATACCTGGGGAGACATTTTAGGTGGGGGCATGGAAACAGGCAATCTTTAGATGGAGTCTAAATGCACAGTCATATGTTGCTCTTATTCTATTAACCCTTTCAGTGCCAGAAGAATTTCCTTTTTTTGTGTGTGAAGTGCCAGAAGAATTTTCAGGATTTTGCCCTTAATCACTTTAGACTAATTTTACAGTAGGAAACCTTGCAGTAAATCAGGAATATTATACATTGTTTTTTTCAGCACAAAGTGTACTTTAACACGGTAACAGAATTTTGTAACTTTTCTGGAATTTTGACTGGAATTATAGGCAAAATGTTAAAAAAATGAAAAATTTGAAAATTTTCATGGATATTTCCCATTTTTACTTATTTTAATGTTACACACACAAATCTTACTGTTTCTAAAAGCTCTCATATTCCCGAGTACAATACCAGATATATGTAGGTACCCCACTTTTCCTGTACAGGAGACCCCCCCCCCAAACTAAAACTGCACCTTCAAGAACATTAAACCAAATTGAAATGTAAAACCACTTCTGATGGTTAACATAGAATATCTACCAAATTAACTAAAATATCCCCACAAGTGAGAGATTTTTAGAAACTACACACCCGCAGGATTTTACGAGTGAGGTAAGTTTTGATCAAAATGCGAATATTTTCTCATATTTTCCTTTTTTTCCTCAACTGTAAAATCAGAGACAAAATCAAATGCGAATTTCAGCTAAAAACTGTATACGAAAGTTCAAACGCATCTCAAATATGAAAGCCTAACCCCTCCCGAATAAAACGGTATGCCACATTCATGTACAATGAACAGAGACATGGCTACCAACTAACCCAGAGCGGGACCAATGCCAAATGTCAGTAGCAGCAAAAAAAAAAAATTAGCCAGTTTTGTATTTGAACAGTCTGCAGTTTTTCCACAAAACACCCCCTAACTCAGAAATACCCCAGACAAACTATATATTCCTGAAATCTACACACCTTCAGCTATGTAACGCTGTAATTCGTTCATTCATACCATCAATGGTGTGGGCCCATGGTGTGGGCGCAGTTCTTCGTTGAAGTTTGCACTTTTACCAGATTTTCAAAAAAAAAACTTCAAACAACAATCAAAAAGGTAGAAATCATGCCAAAACCTCATGGATGTAAAAAAAGTTACAAAATATCAATCTCCCAAATGTCCTGAATCAAACGGTATGCCATATGCGTGGTTACACACGCGGACGTGGAAGCGAATGGCCACGAAGTGAGACAATGCACAATGGCTCAGAAACAGCAAAAATATTCAGCCAAACTGAATTTGAATAGTCTGCAGTTTTTCCCCACAAAACAACCCGCACAAACATATATTTCTCGAATCCACACACCTTTATCTATGTAATTCTGTAGTTTGTTTAATCATACCATCAATAGTGTGGGCGCAGTTCTTCGTAGAATTTATCAGTTTTAGCAGATTTTCTAAAAAATTAGAAAAAAAACAAAGGTAGAAATCATGCCAAAATTCCAAGTAATGTAAAAAAAAGTTACCAAATATCAATCTCCTAAATGTCCTGAATCAAACGGTATGCCCTATGTATGGCTACACACGCAGACATGGAATCAACTAGCCACAAAGTGAGCCAATGAACAGTGGCTCAATTACAGCAACTTTTCAGATTTATCAGACTAAACACCCCTCTATATTAGAAATACCCCCCAGAACTATATATTCTTGGAATCTGCACTTCTTCAGCTACACAATGGTGTGATTCTTTTATGCATACCACCAATGGTGTGGGGCGCAGTTTTGTGTAGAATTTCGCTTTTTTTACCAGATTTTCAGGAAAAATGTATAAAAATACAATTCAAAGTTACAAATCATGGCAAATTTCCATGTCATGTAAAAAAAACTTGTCAATTATCAATCTTCCAAATGTCCTGAATCAAACGGTATGCCATATGCATGGTTACACACATGGACATGAAAGCCACTAGTCACAAAGTGAGCCAATGCGTAGTGGCCCAATAACAGCAACTTTTAAGATTTTACATCTAAAGATTTTAAGATTTTATCTAAACACCCCTTTAACTCAAAAATACCACCCAAAAATATATATTCTCAATCTACATACCTTCAGCTAAGGAACGGTGCCATTTTTTCATTCATACCATTAATTGTGTGTGCGCCAATCTTCATAGAATTTCGCACTTTTAGCATATTTTCTGAAAAAAAATAAAGAAACAACAAGTTTCAAAGTTAAAAACCCTGCCAAAACCCCAAGTAATGAAAAAAAAGTTACCAAATATCAATCTCCCAAATGTCCTGAATCAAATGGTATGCCATATGCATTGGTGCACACAGAGACATGGCCACCAACTAACTCAAGCATGCATAAGTGCAATTACAAGGAAAAAAAATCAAGGTGCTCTAGAATTTCAAACAGCCCCAAAACTTGGAAATGCCCCCCTCAAATAAAACCCTCCACTAAATATCAATCTCCCGCGTCCTGAATCAAACGATATGCCATATGCGTGGATGCACACAGACGTGGCCACCAACTAGCTCAAATGGGACGCATGCTCAAATGGAATTACAAGAAAAAATCAAAGTGCTCTGTAATTTGAACAGCCTACCGTTTTTCAAAGGAAACAGCCCCGAAACTTGGAAATATCCCCAACAAACTATATATGTTTGGAATCTACACACCTTCAGCTATGTTACAGTGCCATGGTTTCATACATACATGAAGAATTCCAGACCCAGTGATCCATAGAACTCACTGTGTTTAGAAGGTTTTGTGAAAAATAAAATGATTCAAGGTTTGAAATCCTACCTAAACCCATTTGACAAGCAAAAAAACTCACTAAATATCAATCTCCCAAATGTCCTGAATCAAACCGTATGCCATATGCGTGGGTGCACACAGAGACATGGCCACCAACAATTCAAATGGAAAGCATGCTTAAGTGCAATTACAAGAAAAAAATCAAAGTGCTCTGTAATTTCAAACAGCCCCAAAACTTGGAAATGCCTCCCACAAATAAAAACCCCACTAAATATCAATCTCCCACATGTCCTGAATCAAACGGTATGCCATATGTGTGGATGCACACAGACGTGGCCATCAACTAGATCAAATTGGATACACGCCCAAGTGCAATTACAAAAAAAATCAAAGTGCTCTGTAATTTGAACAGCCTACGCTTTTTCAAATGAAACAGTCCCGAAACTTGGGAATACCCTCCACAATCTATATATTTTTGGAATATACTCACCTTCAACTACGTTACAGTGCCAAGCTTTCATACATACATGAAGAATTCCAGACACAGTAATCCAAAGAACACTATGTTTTTAGGAGATTTTGTGAAAAATAAAATTAGATGATTCAAAGGTTGAAATCCTATCTAAACCCACTTGACAAGCAAAAAAACCCACTAAATGTCAATTTCCCAAATATCTTGAATCAAATGGTATGCCATATGCGTGGGTGCACACAGAAGCGTGTCCACGAACTAGCTCAAATAGGACGCAAGCACAAGTGCAATTACAAGAAAAAATCAGTGTTCTGTAATTTGAACAGCCTATTCAACTTGGAAATACCCCCCATAAACTATATATTTTTGGAATCTACACACCTTCAGCTACGTAACGGTGTCATGCGTTCGTATATATATGAAGAATTCCAGGCGGTGTTATTCATAGAACTCTGTGCTTTTAGGAGCTTTTGTGAAAAAATAAAATAAGAGGACTCAATGGTTGAAATCCTACCTAAACTCACTTGGCAAGTAAAAAAACCCACTAAATGGCAATCTCCCACATTTCCTCAATCAAACGGCATGCCATATGGGTGGGTGCAAACAGAGACGGGGCCACCAACTAGCTCAAATAGGACCCATGCGTAATTGCAATTACAAGAAAAAAGCAAAAACCGCCACAACTCACCCCCCACCCCCCCCTTTTAGTGATATTTTATTGAAAACCAGTTAGTCTGGAAGTTTTTCATACTTTACTGATCCTAAAAATTTAATCCGGTCTTTTTTTGGTACCTCTGCAAAATTTCATACTAAAATAGGCTTAGTTTCCCTTGAAATCGGACAAATAATAATCCGTGTTTACTTTACCGATATCACTGGGGGCATTGGAAAGCTTGAAGAAGACTAATTTTAGTTTTAGGTAAAAAAAAAAAAAAATGGTGTGTGTATCACTTTAAGGATTTTTTTGTGTGTGCATTTTCCCTTTTTTTTTTTTTTTTTTTTTTGGATCATTCCAAAGATGATCATCAAATCATCTTAGGTAATGATAACGAACTTGGAATAGGGCATTCCATTCGCATTCCAATTCGAAATCCGATCGGAAAAATCATTTTCCAGGAAGTGATTTTTCATTCTTGGCAAGATCAAGAATTTGGTGATCAGAAGTGATCACCAAATTTTGATCTCTGTCCCCATTTTTTTCTAAGTCTTTGCTAAGTAGCAAAGACTTTGAAAAAATTCTAAATGTGAACTTTGAGTCCATTCACAAAAAGTATAGTAAAGCTGTCACACTGACAGCTTTACTATACCAGGTACTGCACTGTGATCTGAATGGAGATTGCAGTGCAGTACCTCCACTACACCACCAGGGGCATCTAGGGGGAAGCCTAAGGGAAGACCCCGGTGAAGAAGGAAATCCTGTGATGTAACCGGGGTCTCCCTTATCGCACAGACTTCCTCCTGCTCCCGGCTGCTGCTCCTGGCTCTGCAGTAAGTGCTGCTATGTCTTGATCCCCACCTCGGATTTGGATGAAACTGAGGGGGGATCGAGGGGCTAGGGGGGCAGTTGAATGCTGCCCCCCCATTGCCCCTAGCACTACAAAAATTTTTTTTTAGAGGGAAGTAACAGATCGTATATTCACTATTTGTGGCAGTTTTGAGCATTTCCTGCACAGATCTAAATACGATCTGTGGCAGTGAAAGGGTTAAAGGGGCAGTTCAGTGGAAATTATCAATATTTATTAAATTGTTCGTTTGTATATGCCTTCTAGTTTATTCTACATATTTTCTCTCTTTTGAAAAATCAGTTGATTTTATACCCTTTGCTGTTCCCTGCTGTTGACATTAGTGAGCTGTCATTTCAGGTTCTAATGGTCCTTCTTCTCCCAGGATGCACCACTTCCTTGGAATGTTCCTAACAGTTATTTCTACTGATTTGCTGTTGGATGGTTCAAAGATGCTCAGATCTCTACTGAGCAACTCAATCAACCCAGGCGCTGGTCAAGGGCAAGACATAACGGTCTATACTAGGGGTCCCGCAGACAGGAAGTCAGTATTTCGGTTGCATTCATTTATACACAGACAAAATGCTGAATTGGCAGATTAAAGGGTAGTCCACCCTTCAGAAAAAATTTTTAGCAAACATTGCCCCTGTCCCCCCAGCCCCAACCACTATGTTTGTAATATCAGAAAATGCCCAGAACTTTACTTACCTTCCCTCTTGCCTCCGCCGCGCTGCCGGCCCTCTGCTTGCGAGAAAATGCAAGCAGAGGGGCGGGACCGGCAGTCGCATCGTAATTGGCTGAGCGGCAGCAAATCACGGACGCGGCTGCCGGGAGTTCAGTGCGGCGGAGGCGAGAGGGAAGTAAGTAATGTTCGGGGCATTTTCTAATATCGCAAACATAGCGGTTGGGGCTGGGGGGACAGGGCAATGTTTGCTAAAAAGGGTTTTACTCCTAGGGGGAGAGAATCCAAATCGGGAGGGGAGAAGGGCTGCAGTACGCATGCCAAACTTCTCCCGAGGCCAGGTAGGAGGCAGAGTCCTATATGGACTCGTCTATCCTCCTGGTGGGCAGTTTTTGGGACTCTGGGGGGGGACTACTGGATACCATATGGAGCTGGGATGTGAGGTAAGGATTAAACTACCTACATGATGGGGCAGTAGTGGGGGGGTTATAGTTTTGGGGTGGACATGCGCTTTAAGGTCATTGGGATGAAAAAATACTTTTCTAAAAAGCATATGTATTTGCACTGAACTTCCCCGTTTAAGGCACAGCAGAAATAACTGTTAATCCAAATAAGTGGCATTCATATTTAACCAGTTTTTTAATAGGTGATTGTAAAAAAAAAAAGTGTTAAAATTTTTTTTATACATTGAACATTATAACATGATGGTATACATTATATTTGAAATTCACATGAATATATTTGTGTACCGTATATACTCGAGTTAAAGCCGAGGTTTTCAGGTTTTAAAATAAACCTAAAAATCTTACCTCGGCTTATACTCGAGTCAAGGTCTTCCTTACCACGATCGATGTTGCTGAGGCCCAAATCTGGCTGCCCACGCTCTGTAAGTCCTGTGAGTTTGCCGGCTGACGTCAGTAGAGGCGCAGAGTAGTGACGTCAGCCGGCAATCCACAGGACTACAGAGGAGCGGTGGCAGCCGGATTTGGAGCCTCAGCAACATTGGAGCCTCAGCAACATTCTGGTAATTCTGGGAGGAATCTCCAGGGGAGGAGGGAGGGAGGGAGGGCTCTACACTGCAGTTGCATTCCCATACAGTTGTTTGGAAACTCAACTCCCAGCTAATAAAGCATGCTGGGAGTTGTAGTTTCCAAAACATCTGTATGGGAATTCTGCTGTCTATTTAAAGGGCAACTTAAGCATCAAAATATATTGAAGGCAGTAGTGGTCAGATCAGATCAGTGGTCAGATAATCAGAAGCAGTAGTGGTCAGAATTTCTACCCTCGGCTTATATCGAGTCAATCAATTTATCCTAATTTTTCAGGTAAAACAGGGACCTCGGCTTATACTTGGGTCGGCTTATACTCGAGTATATAGGTACTTATCTTGCATATATACAGAACAAAAGGTTAAATAAGCAAGTCACCAACATAAATGCATACAAATGTTATTTACTATGCAAAACGTCATCCAAATATATATATATAATATATATATATGTACATTAAACACTGCACCTAAAATAAACTTTGTATGTGTATATATATATATATATATATTATATATATATATATATATATATATATATATAATATATATATATATATATATATATTATTTTTTAAAGTTTATTTTGGTGCACTTTATGTATATGTTCACAGCCAACAGGCCTACCTCCTATCGCTTTTGGATTTAAAATACACCTACTAGCTTTAGTTTGTCCCTTTTTCTTTCTTTTTCTAGATTGTCGACCCTAACTGAAGGGTAGAAATTTTTTTTTCTTTCTGTGTGACTTTTTAAGGGCCAAATTAAACGTTTTTTTTGGTTTGTTTTCTTTTTAGTTTGTGTCCTGGTCGGGACCAGCATGTGTGAAAGCCCTGCGGGATATTGAGCCTGGAGAAGAGATTTCCTGTTATTTGGGATGGTTTTTTGGAGAAAACAATGAGTATTGTGATGTTACACGTGTGAAGGTGTGATTTGTTCTTTTTATTTAGTTATTTACAGTTGATCTAAGAAAATTTCCAACTCTTCTATATCCCTGCATCACTAACACAACAGCCACGGATTATCAGTTAAAGGGCAAGTTTACCCATAAATCAAATTTTGCATACAGCAGGACCCCCCAAACCCTAGTTACGTTTTACTAACCTTCCCCAAAGATGCAGCTAAACTACTTGTAAGACCACTCCCCTCGCTCTGCTGCACATCTTCTCTCTGCTTCCTGGTCGCGGCTGTCAGCAAAAGGAGTGCTGGTGACATAACACCCAATAGCTGACAGCTGTGACCAGGAAGTGCCTTACTGCTGTTTTTCTTGCTCGAAACAAGCTTGCCACAGCAGCAGAGGGCGGTAACCAAGCGGTGAGGGACCAGGTCTTATAAGTTATTTAGCTGCATCTTTGGGATGGTAAGTAAACATAATGGAGTTTTGGGTGGACATACCCTGAAAGTATTCCACACCCTTGCTTCCCTGTGATAACCATTAACATTTCAGAACTACCAGCAGACTGTACTGTCCGCTAATATATATGTAAAGAGTTTTATCCCATTACAAGTGCTTTTAATTTTTTGATATCTGTCTTGAAAAAGTTCTTCACTCCTCTTACCATTTTATTTGTGTGTCCCTGTACCCACTACACAAGTTAAAGTTTACAGAATCTCAGCTTTATATTGTTTAGCTAACATAGGGGTGGGAAGTTACATTTTACAATGGGCCGCATGGGAAACTTGGATTTTCGTGAAGGGCTGGACCAATAGGTTCAACTCTCTACAATTGTAGAGATGGCAAACCTAGATTTTATGAAAAGATTAATATACCAACAGGGAGATTCAATAAAAGTTCTTATTGTTTAAATGGTGCTAATTTACCCCAACCAATCAGAACTTATGTTGATATAATTGATCCATCCCATCAAATTCAATTAATCAATTGATCAGTCCTTTTTTTTTTTTTTTTTTTTATAAACTTAATAGAATTCAATCCGTTATCCAGCTTAAGACAATCAATTAGCATTTCATTTTTTGGGTACAGGTCTAGTTCTTAAGGTCCAGTCAGGGGCAGCCAAAGGGCCGTATGTGGTCCCGGCCTTACTTACTGCCCAGGTCTGGGCTAACAAGATCTTCATAACAGAGTTGTAATGATTGAGGCACATTTGCAGGTTTAAAGCACTCAATGATGTTTTGGTCTTAATTTTATTTAAATTTTCCATCTTCCCTTTACCTTCATCTTAAATTTGTTACCTACTGAAATGTCATACAGTGACTTCCCTTGTATGTTAATCCTCTTACATGTATTCACGAATAAAATACTGTGTTTTGCTGCAACTATTTACAAAGGATATTAGAACAATAAACTTGTTGAGTATTTGAAACAAGTAGGTGTGTAAAATGTTTTTACAACATATTAATAACTAAATGCTCAAAATGATTTAGATAAATGAACAAACACCTTTAAAATACCTGCCTGATATCAAATATACAGAAGTTTGTCCTACAGAAGTTATGGCTAGGCCACACAATGTGTTTTTTGCATGTTTTGCGCATGCAATTTTCTTAAAATGGAAGTCACGGGAATGCGAAAATTCCTGCGATTTCCAGTGCGCATGCGATTGCGCATCAGTTTGCGTTTTGCATGCACTTTTTTTTTTTACATAAACGCATGCGGTTTTATAATGTTAAATTACAAAAACACATGCGCAAACGCTTTATGACGCACAGAAATCACACCCGCAATCACGTGCTATAACGCTCGCGATTGAGGGCGCGCTTTGGTGCTGTAGTATGGCCTCAAGATATAAAAGAAATATCAATAGTTATCTAAACTATTTGGCATTGCATATAACTATAGAGTTTACAAAATCCAGCATCCTAAGAATTCCTTGCTTTTAAAAAATAATTATAAATAATTTGGAGATTTTAACCTGTGACCTCATGGTAGTATTGTGTGGTAGTTCAGGGCCTTATTACGCAGGCATTATTTGGAAATAATTTATCATTCTACTTCATACTATTTCTAACTGTAAATTTAACAGCTACACCTGTGTCGAAACCTTACATGATCCATCATTTATTGCAATTACAAAATCACATAAGTCTGACCAAATTAAAGGGGAAGTTCAGTGCAAATACATATGCTTTTCAGAAAAAAGAGCAGTATTTTTTCATCCCTATGACCTTAAAGGGCAGTCCACCCCCAAAACTATAATCCCCCCCCCCCCCCACTACTGGCCCGATTGTGTAGTGTAGTTTATCCTTACCTTACATCCCAGCTCCATCTGGATCTTCTGCTATCCCCCCCTAAAGTCCAAAAAACGTCCACCAGGAGTACTGCAGAGACCATATAGGACTCTGTCTCCCCTCCAGGAGAAGTTTGGCATGCGCACTGCAGCCCTTCTCCCCCTCCCTCTCCCTTCCGATTAGGATTCCCTCCCCCTAGTGTAAAACCCTTTTTTATATAATTCTCCCTGTCCGCCCATTACCCAACCGCTATAGTGTTAATATCAGAAAGTGCCCCAAAGATTACTCCTTCCCTCTTTACTCCGCCTCAATGAACTCCGCTCACCCAATCACAGACGTGACTGCTGGTCCCCCCCTCTGCTTGCATTTTCTCACAAGCAGAGGGCCTGGCAGTGCGGCGGAGGAAAGAGGAAGGTAAGTAATATTTGGGCACTTTCTGATAATAAAACTATATGTGGTTGGGCTGGGGGGACAGGGAGAATATTATATGGACATGCCCTTTAATTGCCAATTCAGAATTTTGTCGGTGTATACATAAGTCAACCGAAATACTGACTTCCTGTTTGCAGGACCCCTAGTAGAGACCGTTATGGTCTTGCCCTTAACCAGCGCCTGGGTTGATTCAGTTGCTCAGTAAGATCTGAGCATGTTTGACCCATCCAACAGCCAATCAGTAGAAATTACTGTTAGGAACATTCCAAGGATGTGGCATCCTGAAAGAGAAGGACTGTTAGAACCTAAATGTCAGCTCTCTAATGTCAACGGCAGGAAACAGCAAAGGGTATGAAATCAACTGATTTTTCAAAATGGGAGAGAATATGTAGAATAACTAAGAAGGCATTACACAAAACTAACAATTCAACAAATATTTAAATTTCCACTGAACTGCCCCTTTAATCTTAACAAGCATGTTCTGTCACTCAAAACAAATTCTGAATGTTTTAATATCCGATTTCATGTTGAAAAGTGAGGGAATGAAAACACTTGTTTTAGTAACTGTTTTTCTCTCACCAGACGTGCAACAGGTGCTTTTAAATCGCGTGTTGGTCTCCGTGATCCAGGCCCTGTGATAAACAGCAAATACGGACTTCGGGAAACGACAAGCGATTAAATAGACTTAAAAAACTTGGAGATAGCAGCAAAAGCTCTGACAGCCAGTCCGTTAGTTCACAACACCGTGCAGACACCTCTCAGGAAAAAAAAATGCATGTAAAGTCTCCACAAATGGGATCCTTTATGTGACCATGCTATCTTACTCTCATTCCTATCAGTCTCACTAGTCTAGAATCTAGTCTAAGGCTGGGTACACACCAGCCAATATTTTCGGCCGACCCGACCGCTTCCCGGCACTTTCTGTGTATCGGCCGAAAATATTCTATACTCTGTACTTTGTTATGGCTAATAAGAAAAGAGATAACAGGTTCACTAGAGTGGAAAAATATAATTGTTACACTACCAAAATTTTAATGATTAGATCAATATGGCAAAGTTGAGGTGATTAATAACTTTAACAAATTATATATATTTAAAAGCCTATAAAAAGTACTACTATACTGTAAATCAATTGTTCTTAATCCTCCTCCCATGGTCTTCCTTCATGTCTGGGGTCTCCATAATTATAATTGTTTTAATTAATAATAAATTAATTTCAATTATAATTTTAAAAAATTAAGGCCATGGCAGCAGAGAATATTTACGAATGATCATCTCAATTTAAAGGGGAGTAGCTTAAAACTATATTGATTAAAGGCAAGTTCAGCCCTCAAATGAAAACGTATATACATTTAAATCACCCCACAAACTCCTAAACTGTAATAGTTTGAAATCTGAAAAATATATCTCTAACATCAAATGCTGCACATGTCCTGTTTCCCTTTTTCTGGTTCCTGGTTCTTCCAGTTAGTATCTGTCAGTTATGGATTTGACAGTTAGATCACAGCCAATGACTGAATGCTAATCCCCTAGCTGCCTCTTTCTGAGCATGCTCGGCTCAGTACCAGGTCACTAAATTACTCATTTCCATGAGGCATGCAGAAGCATAGCAGACATAGCAGTATTAATTCAGAGGACAAAGTAGAACATATCAACATATTTTAAAGAGGCCATTCTTTCTAAAAGATGTGAGGGTGGAATTGCCCTTTAAATTTATTGTAAAGTGGGGATTTGCCTGAAGTTTTACTTCAGCTACTCTTAATAATAGTTAAAGGACAACTATATGTTCCAATTATATTATTGGATTTATATAGTGCGCCAACATCTTCCATAGCATCCTTTACAAATACATGAATACATACACATCAGGCCCTGCCCCAAAGAGCTACAATCTAAGCTCATACAACCTTTCAGTATGTCTTTATAACTGTGGGGGAAACTGGAGTGCTGGAGGAAACCCACGCACGTGGATTCAAACTCAGGACTTCAGCGCTCTAAAGCATCAGTGCTATCCACCGTGCCTATTAGTATTATATTTAGCTTTGTTTACACACATATTTTAGGTTTAAGGCTTAATAATTCAGATAGAAAAAATTCTTCAACTGCAAACCTGTTTTTTTATTGCATTATGGTAATTTGTGTTTTTTCTCCTTTAAATATTTGCATATCCTAGAATATAAAAAAGTTTATTTGTAGTGGAGGGGTTCTATGAACTGTGTGTATGTGTGTGTGGACTTAATTAGTATATTGCCATATCTGTAATACAAACTTTATTTTCTGTATTTCAGCAGCTAATAGAAGATCTGTTGGAATGGGAAAGAATAGTAAAAGTAGAACACTGAGAAGACAGTCTCTGTCCAAGACTCCAGTTTCATCCACTCCTACCTCATCCAGCATGCCCACATTAATAATTCCAGGGAACAAGAGACTAAGAAAGCCTGTAAAGCCTTTACATTCAAAATTAAAGATAAGATATCATCACAAAAGATCAGAACATAGAATTCATCTAAAAAACTTGAAGTAGGGAACCTGGTTCTTAAAGAACCTAAAGTAATACTGTATAAAAACTTAGCAGTCAAAAGCGATAATGAGCGGGAGGGCCAGTTTCCACTTTTAGAATCAACTGGTTGCTTAACAAGACTGCAGCAAGGGAATGCAAACGTTTCTTTAAAAGGTGCTTCTACCCATGGTGAATCTTCACCATGTACTTATATCACTCGAAGTTCTTTGAGAACTAGATTGAACTCCAAGGAGATTTGTGATGACAAGCTTCAACCAAATATAATGGATAGTTACAGAATGGGATATGGGACTGCTGTACAATTAGATGTAAGCGAGCCACTATCTCATTCAAATCATAAAAAATCTCTGCTTCAAGAATCTGCTAGAAAACAACGACATTAGATTTCAAAGGTATAACTTTTCTACTTCCAGGAGGAAGTCTCGTCAAAATAGATATAGCAAACAAATCTCCAAAACTGAAAATCTAGGATATTTTGATTCCTCTAGTAAAGACAGTGCAATGCCAGATAGTGAAATTCTCATTGTGAGTTGGGTACCAAATGTACCCGTACTAAAAATCGCATAGACTATAAGGACTTTAAAAGCTCCACAGAAGAATACCCTGCAGTCAATTCAAAAGAACTGTAAAAAATGAAAAAATATCCGGACTGTAAAAAATAAAAAGAGCAGGCGAATACAAGGTATGATCACACACTTATCCTAGAGAATAGCACTGGAATTCCAAAGCTAACTCTTCGAAGGCGACATGACGTAATAGTAGCAAAACCATGAAAAGGAGAATGATGGAATAAGTTCATCAAAATAAGCATTAAACTAAGCAAAGATAATGAAAAGGACAAGAACAACTTGTATGTTGCAAAGCTAACAATGGTTTTAACTCGGATCTAGTAGCAGTTCAACTAAGTTAAAGATACAGCTAAAACGGGATGAAGAAAATCGAATAGCCTTTCCTGATGAATTACATGAAAATGGTATGTATTGCACAGACACCTTATCTCTGCTGGAAACAAGAATGCAAGTTGAGAACTATAATCACTATGAGGAAGAGAGTGTTGCAAGGTCTTCCGCAGAGGAAGAAGAAGAGGATGAAGATGAATATGATGATGAATTTGAAGATGATTTTTTCCTCTCCCTCCGCAAAACGTTTGAGGCTTATTGTGGAAAGGATGCTATAGATATTGATATATCTTCCAGAAGGAGAGAAGTCATCTTTAAGATTGAATGCATAAAACATTTTTAGATTCCTGGAAGACTCATTTATTTCATTACTTAAAAAAAAATCTTATCCATTGAATTTTCCTTAACTGAAGAACTTGTGTACATTGTAGATGGCACTTCTTTTGTTTGTCCACTATAAAAGAAATTGTAGAAGTGTACAGCATACTGATTTAAATTTTTGATTTTTATTGTAATTTTTAACAGTCTTCTATGTGCAATTTGAGTTAAAACTTTTGTCCTGTTATATATTACAGGAGGCATATGTATATAAATCATAACTTTTCAACACAAGACAATAAAATCTAATAATGTGCTACCCAATCATATATTTTTTCTAACTCTTCAGTAAAGTATATACACAACAAGAATCACAGTCATGACATAATAAGATTTCTAATGTTTATCACCAGCAATGAATTTCCAGCTTTCAGATTTAGTTGCTAGTTGTCTTCTTTCTGATTCTCTTTTCTAGATCTTGTATTTTACACTGTAAATGCTATAATAGTATTGTCCTTGGCCTTTGTTAGTAGCAATTTTTTCATTAAAGATTAACCTTGAAAGATGATGGTAGGTAATTGAAAACCGTTAGTACATGCTATTTACAGGGTCTAGCTGTCTGCAAGTTGGTTAGGTATATGTATTTATTGCTTGTATGTAAAGTTAAAAAATAAGGCAACTTTTCCACAAATTTTAGCTAATTTTTTTTTTTTTTTTTTTCAAGAACTGGTGCTTACATTATTTCATAGAAAAATGCTGTGAACTAAAAAAATGTGACAGAAAGAATTGTTCAATTTCAGCTATCAAAAGACATTTGTAATGTTTTGTTTTACTTTTGCACTCTGCCCAGACTACATCGGACTATTTTTAATCTTCTACTAGTTTGGTTAAACTGTAAGCTTTTCCGTTTTCTGGGGTTTTTTGTGTTGTTTCTTCCCACTTTTTTCCGTTTTTTTTCTCATGTATATACCTAAAATTGTATATATATGTAATATGTGTTGTGAGGATCTTTTTTTGCCATTCAAAAATGATTTATCAATTCGAAAAAAAGGTTTTTAAGTTAAGTACTCTGCAATAAATAGGAAATTGTAAACCTTGTTCTGAAATTCTTTTCAAATTTGAACTTTATACCCAGCTTAGGTGTCCTTACACCTACTTAGCTATGAAACATAAAATATATACATACAGATGCATTTAGTTGTTAAAGAGGGCAAAACCCTAAACGCTGAAACTTTATAGTTTGAAAAATTTGGACAAAGAATTAGTCTATATACCAACAGGGTATAACATTTGCCTAATAGCTTCAGATTTCTCTAGGCAGCTAATGACTTAGGGAGCGAGGACTCCTATACTGCAGACGTATTTATAAAACATAGTTTTAGCAGTACTGGGAAACTTGCATATTTTAGGTCTTTGGCATTTAAAACATCTTTAAACAATAGCCTTGAAGAAAAATGGAAAGTGTGCTGTCATTTTTATTAAAGTATTGCTAATTAAGATTTTTGTTGATGAAAGAGACCATTGCTACTTTTTCGCAGTAGTGCTGTATGCATTGGTTTTCCGCCTCTTCCCTTTAAAACAAAAAAAAAATAGATGGATGCTGCAGATTGCTATAGTTGTATGTACTGTAAATATGCAAATTCGATTTAAAACCATTACATGTATTTTGCAATGTTCAGGCTGAAAGAATGAGGTTGCAACCATGAAAACTAATTGACAAACAGGAGCGAGTGGTATATTTCATGTAGAGCTAACATAAGGGGATTCAACTGTCCTTTAAAACTGACCCCCAAAAAACATAGATAAAGCACAGCTCATCTAATTAGTTTGTCGTCAGCAAATTTGCATCTGAACTAGTATATAGTTTACTGTAATGACAGTTAAGTTCTTCCTAAGAGATGAGGGGGACATCTTTTGCTCTAATATGATAACTCCCTCCCTTATAATGAGCGCCACTCCCCTTCATGGGAAATGGGCAAATGGCATATCAATATGTTAAAACATACATAAGTCATCTTTACCTAATGCAGTCTCAATTATTTAAATGCTTCAGTTAGCAACTTTCCTACCCCTAAGGGCACGGCCACACTGCGCTGCAATCGCACACGAAATCGCATGCGATTTTGTTCTGTTTGCGTATTTTGATGCTTAAGTTGCCCTTTAAATAGACAGCAGAATTCCCATACAGAGTTTTGGAAACTACAACTCCCAGCATGCTTTTTAGCTGGGAGTTGTAGTTTCCAAACAACTGTAGGGAATGCAACTGCAGTGTAGAGCCCCCTCCCTCCCTCCCTCCCTCCCTGGAGATTCCTCCCAGAATTACCAGAATGTTGCTGAGGCTCCAATGTTGCTGAGGCTCCAAATCCGGCTGCCAAACGCTCCTCTGTAAGTCCTGGGATTGCCGCGCTGACGTCACTACTCTGCGCCTCGTACTGACGTCAGCCGCAAACTCACAGGACTTACAGAGCGTGGGCAGCCAGATTTGGAGCCTCAGCACATCGATCGTGGTAAGGAAGACCTTGACTCGAGTATAAGCCGAGGTAAGATTTTTAGGTTTATTTTAAAACCTGAAAACCTCGGCTTATACTCGAGTATATACGGTACACAAATATATTCATGTGAATTTCAAATATAATGTATACCATCATGATAATGTTCAATGTATAAAAAAATTTTAACACTTTTTTTTTTTACAATCACCTATTAAAAAACTGGTTAAATATGAATGCCACTTATTTGGATTAACAGTTAATTTCTGCTGTGCTTAAACGGGGAAGTTCAGTGCAAATACATATGCTTTTTAGAAAAAGTATTTTTTCATCCCAATGACCTTAAAGCGCATGTCCACCCCCAAAACTCATAAACCCCCCACTACTGGCCCCATCATGTAGTGTAGTTTAATCCTTACCTCACATCCCAGCTCCATATGGTTATCCAGTAGTCCCCCCCCAGAGTCCCAAAACTGCCCACCAGGAGGATAGACGAGTCCATATAGGACTCTGCCTCCTACCTGGCCTCCGGGAGAAGTTTGGCTGCGTCACTGCAGCCCTTCTCCCCTCCCGATTTGGATTCTCTCCCCCTAGGTGTAAAACCCTTTTTAGCAAACATTGCCCCTGTCCCCCCAGCCCCAACCGCTATGTTTGCGATATTAGAAAATGCCCAGAACATTACTTACCTTCCCTCTCGCCTCGCGCACTGAACTCCCGGCAGCCGCGTCCGTGATTTGCTGCCGCTCAGCCAATTACAGATGCGACTGCCGGTCCCGCCCTCTGCTTGCATTTTCTCGCAAGCAGAGGGCCGGCAGCGCGGCGGGAGGCAAGAGGGAAGGTAAGTAAAGTTCTGGGCATTTTCTGATATTACAAACATAGTGGTTGGGGCTGGGGGGACAGGGGCAATGTTTGCTAAAAATTTTTTTCTGAAGGGTGGACATACCCTTAATCTGCCAATTCAGCATTTGTCTGTGTATAAATGAATGCAACCGAAATACTGACTTCCTGTCTGCGGGACCCCTAGTATAGACCGTTATGGTCTTGCCCTTGACCAGCGCCTGGGTTGATTGAGTTGCTCAGTAGAGATCTGAGCATCTTTGAACCATCAACAGCAAATCAGTAGAATAACTGTTAGGAACATTCAAGGAAGTGGTGCATCCTGGGAAGAAGAAGGACCATTAGAACCTGAAATGACAGCTCACTAATGTCAACAGCAGGGAACAGCAAAGGGTATAAATCAACTGATTTTTCAAAATGAGAGAAATATGTAGAATAACTAAGAAGGCATTATACAAACGAACAATTTAATAAATATTGATAATTTCCACTGAACTGCCCCTTTAACCCTTTCACTGCCACAGATCGTATATTCACGATCTGTGCAGGAAATGCTCAAACTGCCACAAATAGTGAATATACGATCTGTTACTCCCCTTTAAAAAAAAATTTTTGTACGTGCTAGGGGCAATGGGGGGGCAGCATTCAACTGCCCCCCTAGCCCCCTCGATCCCCCCTCAGTTTCATCCAAATCCGAGGTGGGGATCAAGACATAGCAGCACTTACCTGCAGAGCCGGAGCAGCACGGGAGCAGGAGGAAGTCTGTGCGATAAGGGAGACCCCGGTTACATCACAGGATTTCCTTCTTCACCGGGTCTTCCCTTAGGCTTCCCCCTAGATGCCCCTGGTGGTGTAGTGGAGGTACTGCACTGCAATCTCCATTAGATCACAGTGCAGTACCTGGTATAGTAAAGCTGTCAGTGTGACAGCTTTACTATACTTTTTGTGAATGGAACTCAAAGTTCACATTTAGAATTTTTTCAAAGCTTTTGCTACTTAGCAAAGACTTAGAAAAAAATGGGGACAGAGATCAAAATTGGTGATCACTTCTGATCACCAAATTCTTGATCTTGCCAAGAATGAAAAATCACTTCCTGGAAAATGATTTTTCCGATCGGATTTCGAATTGGAATGCGAATTGGAATGCCCTTATTCCAAGTTCGTTATCATTACCTAAGATGATTGATGATCATCTTTGGAATGATCCAAAAAAAAAAAAAAAAAAAAAGGGAAATGCACACACAAAAAATCCTTAAGTGATACACACACCATTTTTTTTTTTTTTTACCCTAAAACTAAAAATTAGTCTTCTTCAAGCTTTCCAATGCCCAGTGATATCGGTAAAGTAAACACGGATTATTATTTGTCCGATTTCAAGGGAAACTAAGCCATTTTAGTATGAAATTTTGCAGAGGTACCAAAAAAGACCGGATTAAATTTTTAGGATCAGTAAAGTATGAAAAATTCCAGACTAACTGGTTTTCAATAAAATATCACTAAATCCTAAAAATTTAATCCGGTCTTTTTTTGGTACCTCTGCAAAATTTCATACTAAAATAGGCTTAGTTTCCCTTGAAATCGGACAAATAATAATCCGTGTTTACTTTACCGATATCACTGGGGGCATTGGAAAGCTTGAAGAAGACTAATTTTTAGTTTTAGGGTAAAAAAAAAAAAAAATGGTGTGTGTATCACTTTAAGGATTTTTTGTGTGTGCATTTTCCCTTTTTTTTTTTTTTTTTTTTTGGATCATTCCCAAAGATGATCATCAAATCATCTTAGGTAATGATAACGAACTTGGAATAAGGGCATTCCAATTCGCATTCCAATTCGAAATCCGATCGGAAAAATCATTTTCCAGGAAGTGATTTTTCATTCATTGGCAAAGATCAAGAATTTGGTGATCAGAAGTGATCACCAAATTTTGATCTCTGTCCCCATTTTTTTCTAAGTCTTTGCTAAGTAGCAAAGACTTTGAAAAAATTCTAAATGTGAACTTTGAGTTCCATTCACAAAAAGTATAGTAAAGCTGTCACACTGACAGCTTTACTATACCAGGTACTGCACTGTGATCTGAATGGAGATTGCAGTGCAGTACCTCCACTACACCACCAGGGGCATCTAGGGGGAAGCCTAAGGGAAGACCCCGGTGAAGAAGGAAATCCTGTGATGTAACCGGGGTCTCCCTTATCGCACAGACTTCCTCCTGCTCCCGGCTGCTGCTCCTGGCTCTGCAGGTAAGCTGTGCTATGTCTTGATCCCCACTCGGATTTGGAAGAAACTGAGGGGGGATCGAGGGGGCTAGGGGGGCAGTTGATGCTGCCCCCCATTGCCCTAGCACGTACAAAAATTTTTTTTTAAAGGGGAGTAACAGTCGTATATTCACTATGTGGCAGTTTGAGCATTTCCTGCACAGATCGTGAATATACGATCTGTGGCAGTGAAAGGGTTTAAAGGGGCAGTTCAGTGGAAATTATCAAATTTATTAAATTGTTCGTTTGTATATGCTTCTTAGTTATTCTACATATTTTCTCTCATTTTGAAAAATCAGTTGATTTTATACCCTTTGCTGTTCCCTGCTGTTGACATTAGTGAGCTGTCATTTCAGGTTCTAATGGTCCTTCTTCTTCCCAGGATGCACCACTTCCTTGGAATGTTCCTAACAGTTATTTCTACTGATTTGCTGTTGGATGGTTCAAAGATGCTCAGATCTCTACTGAGCAACTCAATCAACCCAGGCGCTGGGTCAAGGGCAAGACCATAACGGTCTATACTAGGGGTCCCGCAGACAGGAAGTCAGTATTTCGGTTGCATTCATTTATACACAGACAAAATGCTGAATTGGCAGATTAAAGGGTATGTCCACCCTTCAGAAAAAAATTTTTAGCAAACATTGCCCTGTCCCCCCAGCCCCAACCGACTAGTTGTAATATCAGAAAATGCCCAGAACTTTACTTACCTTCCCTCTTGCCTCCGCCGCGCTGCCGGCCCTCTGCTTGCGAGAAAATGCAAGCAGAGGGGCGGGACCGGCAGTCGCATCTGTAATTGGCTGAGCGGCAGCAAATCACGGACGCGGCTGCCGGGAGTTCAGTGCGGCGGAGGCGAGAGGGAAGGTAAGTAATGTTCTGGGCATTTTCTAATATCGCAAACATAGCGGTTGGGGCTGGGGGGACAGGGGCAATGTTTGCTAAAAAGGGTTTTACACTAGGGGGAGAGAATCCAAATCGGGAGGGGGAGAAGGGCTGCAGTACGCATGCCAAACTTCTCCCGGAGGCCAGGTAGGAGGCAGAGTCCTATATGGACTCGTCTATCCTCCTGGTGGGCAGTTTTTGGGACTCTGGGGGGGGACTACTGGATAACCATATGGAGCTGGGATGTGAGGTAAGGATTAAACTACACTACATGATGGGGCCAGTAGTGGGGGGGTTATAGTTTTGGGGGTGGACATGCGCTTTAAGGTCATTGGGATGAAAAAATACTTTTTCTAAAAAGCATATGTATTTGCACTGAACTTCCCCGTTTAAGGCACAGCAGAAATTAACTGTTAATCCAAATAAGTGGCATTCATATTTAACCAGTTTTTTAATAGGTGATTGTAAAAAAAAAAAGTGTTAAAATTTTTTTTATACATTGAACATTATAACATGATGGTATACATTATATTTGAAATTCACATGAATATATTTGTGTACCGTATATACTCGAGTATAAGCCGAGGTTTTCAGGTTTTAAAATAAACCTAAAAATCTTACCTCGGCTTATACTCGAGTCAAGGTCTTCCTTACCACGATCGATGTTGCTGAGGCTCCAAATCTGGCTGCCGCACGCTCTGTAAGTCCTGTGAGTTTGCCGGCTGACGTCAGTACGAGGCGCAGAGTAGTGACGTCAGCCGGCAATCCACAGGACTTACAGCAAGCGAAGCGTGTGGCAGCCGGATTGGAGCCTCAGCAACATTGGAGCCTCAGCAACATTCTGGTAATTCGGGAGGATCTCCAGGGAGGGAGGGAGGGAGGGAGGGGGCTCTACACTGCAGTTGCATTCCCATACAGTTGTTTGGAAACTACAACTCCCAGCTAATAAAGCATGCTGGGAGTTGTAGTTTCCAAAACATCGTATGGGAATTCTGCTGTCTATTTAAAGGGCAACTTAAGCATCAAAATAATATTGAAGGCAGTAGTGGTCAGATCAGATCAGTGGTCAGATAATCAGAAGGCAGTAGTGGTCAGAATTTCTACCCTCGGCTTATATTCGAGTCAATCAATTTATCCTAATTTTTCAGGTAAAAACAGGGACCTCGGCTTATACTTGGGTCGGCTTATAATCGAGTATATAGGTACTTATTCTTGCATATATACAGAACAAAAGGTTAAATAAGCAAGTCACCAACATAAATGCATACAAATGTTATTTACTATGCAAAACGTCATCCAAAATATATATATATATATATATATATATGTACATTAAACACTGCACCTAAAATAAACTTTGTATGTGTATATATATATATATATATATATATATATATATATATATATATATATAATATATATATAATATATATATATATAATATATATATATATATATATATATATATATACACACACAATACAAAGTTTATTTTAGGTGCCTTTAATGTACATATATGTTCACAAGCACAACAGGACCATAACCTCCTATCGCTTTTGGATTTTAAAAATACACCATACAAATAGCTATGTAGTAAAATGTCCCCTTTTTCATTTCTTTTTCTAGATTGTCGACCTAACTGTAAGGTAAGAAAAATATTTTATATTTCTTTACTGTGTGAACTTTTTTAAGGGCCAAATTAAACGTTTTTTTTTGGTTTGTTTCTTTTTAGTTTGTGTCCACTGGTCGGGACACAGCATGTGTGAAAGCCCTGCGGGATATTGAGCCTGGAGAAGAGATTTCCTGTTATTATGGGGATGGGTTTTTTGGAGAAAACAATGAGTATTGTGAATGTTACACGTGTGAAAGGTGTGATTTGTTCTTTTTATTTAGTTATTTACAGTTGATCTAAGAAAATTTCCAACTCTTCTATATCCCTGCATCACTAACACAACAGCCACGGATTATCAGTTAAAGGGCAAGTTTACCCATAAATCAAAATTTTGCATACAGCAGCAGGACCCCCCAAACCCTAGTTACGTTTTACTAACCTTCCCCAAAGATGCAGCTAAACATACTTGTAAGACCACTCCCCTCGCTCTGCTGCACATCTTCTCTCTGCTTCCTGGTCGCGGCTGTCAGCAAAAGGAGTGCTGGTGACATAACACCCAATAGCTGACAGCTGTGACCAGGAAGTGCCTTACTGCTGTTTTTCTTGCTCGAAACAAGCTTGCCACAGCAGCAGAGGGCGGTAACCAAGCGGTGAGGGACCAGGTCTTATAAGTATATTTAGCTGCATCTTTGGGGATGGTAAGTAAAACATAATGGAGTTTTGGGTGGACATACCCTTGAAAGTATTCCACACCCTTGCTTCCCTTGTGATAACCATTAACATTTCAGAACTACCAGCAGACTGTACTGTCCGCTAATATATATGTAAAGAGTTTTATCCCATTACAAGTGCTTTTAATTTTTTGATAGTCTGTCTTGAAAAAGTTCTTCACTCCTCTTACCATTTTATTTGTGTGTCCCTGTACCCACTTACACAAGTTAAAGTTTACAGAATCTCAGCTTTATATTTGTTTAGCTAACATAGGGGTGGGAAGTTACATTTTACAATGGGCCGCATGGGAAACTTGGATTTTCGTGAAGGGCTGGACCAATAGGTTCAACTCTCTACAATTGTAGAGATGGCAAAACCTAGATTTTATGAAAAGATTAATATACCAACAGGGAGATTCAATAAAAGTTCTTATTGTTTAAAATGGTGCTAATTTTACCCCAACCAATCAGAACTTATGTTGATAATAATTGATCCATCCCATCAAATTCAATTAATCAATTGATCAGGTCCTTTTTTTTTTTTTTTTTTTATAAACTTAATAGAATTCAATCCGTTATCCAGCTTAAGACAATCAATTAGCATTTCATTTTTTGGGTACAGGTCTAGTTCTTAAGGGTCCAGTCAGGGGCAGCCAAAGGGCCGTATGTGGTCCCCGGGCCTTACTTTGCCCAGGTCTGGGCTAACAAGATCTTCATAACAGAGTTGTAATGATTGAGGCACATTTGCAGGTTTAAAGCACTCAATGATGTTTTGGTCTTAATTTTTATTTAAATTTTCCATCTTCCCTTTACCTTCATCTTAAATTTGTTACCTACTGAAATGTCATACTAGTGACTTCCCTTGTATGTTAATCCTCTTACATGTATTCACGAATAAAATACTGTGTTTTGCTGCAACTATTTACAAAGGATATTAGAACAATAAACTTGTTGAGTATTTGAAACAAAGTAGGTGTGTAAAATGTTTTTACAACATATTAATAACTAAATGCTCAAAATGATTTAGATAAATGAACAAACACCTTTAAAATACCTGCCTGATATCAAATATACAGAAGTTTGTCCTACAGAAGTTATGGCTAGGCCACACTAATGTGTTTTTTGCATGTTTTGCGCATGCAATTTTTCTTAAAATGGAAGTCACGGGAATGCGAAAATTCCTGCAATTTCCAGTGCGCATGCGATTGCGCATCAGTTTGCGTTTTGCATGCACTTTTTTTTTTTTACATAAACGCATGCGGTTTTATAATGTTAAATTACAAAAACACATGCGCAAACGCTTTATGACGCACAGAAATCACACCCGCAATCACGTGCTATAACGCTCGCGATTGAGGGCGCGCTTTGGTGCATTGTAGTATGGCCTCAAGATATAAAAGAAATATCAATAGTTATCTAAACTATTTGGCATTGCATATAACTATAGAGTTTACAAAATCCAGCATCCTAAGAATTCCTTGCTTTTAAAAAATAATTATAAATAATTCTGGAGATTTTAACCTGTGACCTCATGGTAGTATTGTGTGGTAGTTCAGGGCCTTATTACGCAGGCATTATTTGGAAATAATTTATCATTCTACTTCATACTATTTCTAACTGTAAATTTAACAGCTACACCTGTGTCGAAACCTTACATGATCCATCATTTATTGCAATTACAAAATCAACATAAGTCTGACCAAATTAAAGGGGAAGTTCAGTGCAAATACATATGCTTTTCAGAAAAAAGAGCAGTATTTTTTCATCCCTATGACCTTAAAGGGCATGTACACCAACACCCCCCCCCCCCCCCCACTACTGGCCCGATTGTGTAGTGTAGTTTAATCCTTACCTTACATCCCAGCTCCATCTGGATCTTCTGCTATCCCCCCCTAAAGTCCAAAAAAACGTCCACCAGGAGTACTGCAGAGACCATATAGGACTCTGTCTCCCCTCCAGGAGAAGTTTGGCATGCGCACTGCAGCCCTTCTCCCCCTCCCTCTCCCTTCCGATTAGGATTCCCTCCCCCTAGTGTAAAACCCTTTTTATATAATATTCTCCCTGTCCGCCCATTACCCAACCGCTATAGTGTTAATATCAGAAAGTGCCCCAAAGATTACTTACCTTCCCTCTTTACTCCGCCTCAATGAACTCCGCTCACCCAATCACAGACGTGACTGCTGGTCCCGCCCCTCTGCTTGCATTTTCTCACAAGCAGAGGGCCTGGCAGTGCGGCGGAGGAAAGAGGGAAGGTAAGTAATATTTGGGGCACTTTCTGATAATAAAACTATATTGGTTGGGGCTGGGGGGACAGGGAGAATATTATATGGACATGCCCTTTAATCTGCCAATTCAGAATTTTGTCGGTGTATACATAAAGTCAACCGAAATACTGACTTCCTGTTTGCAGGACCCCTAGTAGAGACCGTTATGGTCTTGCCCTTAACCCAGCGCCTGGGTTGATTCAGTTGCTCAGTAGAGATCTGAGCATGTTTGACCCATCCAACAGCCAATCAGTAGAAATTACTGTTAGGAACATTCCAAGGATGTGGTGCATCCTGGAAAGAAGAAGGACTGTTAGAACCTGAAATGTCAGCTCTCTAATGTCAACGGCAGGAAACAGCAAAGGGTATGAAATCAACTGATTTTTCAAAATGGGAGAGAATATGTAGAATAACTAAGAAGGCATTACACAAACTAACAATTCAACAAATATTTATAATTTCCACTGAACTGCCCCTTTAATCTTAACAAGCATGTTCTGTCACTCAAAACAAATTCTGAATGTTTTAAATATAACCGATTTCATGTTGAAAAGTGAGGGAATGAAAACACTTGTTTTAGTAACTGTTTTTCTCTCACCAGACGTGCAACAGGTGCTTTTAAATCGCGTGTTGGTCTCCGTGATCCAGGCCCTGTGATAAACAGCAAATACGGACTTCGGGAAACGGACAAGCGATTAAATAGACTTAAAAAACTTGGAGATAGCAGCAAAAGCTCTGACAGCCAGTCCGTTAGTTCCAACACCGATGCAGACACCTCTCAGGAAAAAAACAATGCATGTAAGAAGTCTCCACAAATGGGATCCTTTATGTGACCATGCTATCTTACTCTCATTCCTTATCAGTCTCACTAGTCTAGAATCTAGTCTAAGGCTGGGTACACACCAGCCAATATTTTCGGCCGACCGACCGCTTCCCGGCACTTTCGGTGTATCGGCCGAAAATATTCTATACTCTGTACTTTGTTATGGCTAATAAGAAAAGAGATAACAGGTTCACTAGAGTGGAAAAATATAATTGTTACACTACCAAATTTATATTAGATTAGATCAAAATATGGACAAAGTTGAGGTGATTAATAACTTTAACAAATTATATATATTTAAAAGCCTATAAAAAGTACTACTATACTGTAAATCAATTGTTCTTAATCCTCCTCCCATGGTCTTCCTTCATGTCTGGGGGTCTCCATAATTATAAATTGTTATAATTAATAATAAATTAATTTCAATTATAATTTTAAAAATTAAGGCCATGGCAGCAGGAGAATATTTACGAATGATCATCTCAATTTAAAGGGGAGTAGCTTATAAACTATATTGATTAAAGGGCAAGTTCAGCCCTCAAATGAAAACGTATATACATTTAAATCACCCCACAAACTCCTAAACTGTAATAGTTTGAAATCTGAAAAATATATCTCTAACATCAAATGCTGCACATGTCCTGTTTCCCTGTTTCTGGTTCCTGGTTCTTCCAGTTAGTATCTGTCAGTTATGGATTTGACAGTTGAGATCACAGCCAATGACTGAATGCTAATCCCCTAGCTGCCTCTTCTGAGCATGCTCGGGCTCAGTACCAGGTCACTAAATTACTCAGTTTCCATGAGGCATGCAGAAGCATAGCAGACATACAGTAATTAATTCAGAGGACAAAGTAGAACATATCAACATATTTTAAAGAGGCCATTCTTTCTAAAAGATGTGAGGGTGGAATTGCCCTTTAAATTTATTGTAAAGTGGGGATTTGCCTGAAGTTTACTTCAGCTACTCTTAATAATAGTTAAAGGACAACTATATGTTCCAATTATTATTATTGGGGATTTATATAGCGCCAACATCTTCCATAGCACTTTACAAATACATGAATACATACACATCAGGCCCTGCCCCAAAGAGCTTACAATCTAAGCTCATACAACCTTTCAGTATGTCTTTATAACTGTGGGGGAAACTGGAGTGCTGGAGGAAACCCACGCACGTGGATTCAAACTCAGGACTTCAGCGCTCTAAAGCATCAGTGCTATCCACCGTGCCTATTAGTATTATATTTAGCTTTGTTTACACACATATATTTAGGTTTAAGGCTTAATAATTCAGATAGAAAATAATTCTTCAACTGCAAACCTGTTTTTTTATTGCATTATGGTAATTTGTGTTTTTTCTCCTTTAAATATTTGCATATCCTAGAATATAAAAAAAGTTTATTTGTAGTGGAGGGGTTTCTATGAACTGTGTGTATGTGTGTGTGGACTTAATTAGTATATTGCCATATCTGTAATACAAACTTTATTTTCTGTATTTCAGCAGCTAATAGAAGATCTGTTGGAATGGGAAAGAATAGTAAAAGTAGAACACTGAGAAGACAGTCTCTGTCCAAGACTCCAGTTTCATCCACTCCTACCTCATCCAAGCATGCCCACATTAATAATTCCAGGGAACCAAAGAGACTAAGAAAGCCTGTAAAGCCTTTACATTCAAAATTAAAGATAAGATATCATCACAAAAGATCAGAACATAAGAATTCATCTAAAAAACTTGAAGTAGGGAACCTGGTTCTTAAAGAACCTAAAGTAATACTGTATAAAAACTTAGCAGTCAAAAGCGATAATGAGCGTGAGGGGCCAGTTCAACTTTTAGAATCAACTGGTTGCTTAACAAGACATGCAGCAAGGGAATGCAAACGTAATTCTTTAAAAGGTGCTTCTACCCATGGTGAATCTTCACCATGTACTTATATCACTCGAAGTTCTTTGAGAACTAGATTGAACTCCAAGGAGATTTGTGATGACAAGCTTCAACCAAATATAATGGATAGTTACAGAAGTGGATATGGGACTGCTGTACAATTAGATGTAAGCGAGCCACTATCTCATTCAAATCATAAAAAATCTCTGCTTCAAGAATCTGCTAGAAAACAAGACATTAGATTTCAAAGGTATAACTTTTCTACTTCCAGGAGGAAGTCTCGTCAAAATAGATATAGCAAACAAATCTCCAAAACTGAAGAATCTAGGATTATTTATGATTCCTCTAGTAAAGACAGTGCAATGCCAGATAGTGTAAATTCTCATTGTGAGTTGGGTACCAAATGTACCCGTACTAAAAATCGCATAGACTATAAGGACTTTAAAAGCTCCACAGAAGAATACCCTGCAGTCAATTCAGAAACTGTAAAAATGAAAAAAAATATCCGGACTGTAAAAAATAAAAAGAGCAGGCGAATAACAAGGTATGATGCACAACTTATCCTAGAGAATAGCACTGGAATTCCAAAGCTAACTCTTCGAAGGCGACATGACAGTAATAGTAGCAAAACCAATGAAAAGGAGAATGATGGAATAAGTTCATCAAAAATAAGCATTAAACTAAGCAAAGATAATGAAAAGGACAAGAACAACTTGTATGTTGCAAAGCTAAACAATGGTTTTAACTCAGGATCTAGTAGCAGTTCAACTAAGTTAAAGATACAGCTAAAACGGGATGAAGAAAATCGAATAGCCTTTCCTGATGAATTACATGAAAATGGTATGTATTGCACAGACACCTTATCTCTGCTGGAAACAAGAATGCAAGTTGAGAACTATAATCACTATGAGGAAGAGAGTGTTGCAGAGTCTTCCGCAGAGGAAGAAGAAGAGGATGAAGATGAATATGATGATGAATTTGAAGATGATTTTATTCCTCTCCCTCCAGCAAAACGTTTGAGGCTTATTGTTGGAAAGGATGCTATAGATATTGATATATCTTCCAGAAGGAGAGAAGATCAGTCTTTAAGATTGAATGCATAAAACAATTTTTAGAATTCCTGGAAGACTCATTTATATTCATTACTTAAAAAAAATCTTATTCCATTGAATTATTCCTTAACTGAAGAACTTTGTGTACATTGTAGATGGCACTTCTTTATTGTTTGTCCACTATAAAATGAAATTGTAGAAAGTGTACAGCATACTGATTTAAATTTTTGATTTTTATTGTAATTTTTAACAGTCTTCTTATGTGCAATTTTGAGTTAAAACTTTTGTCCTGTTATATATTACAGGAGGCATATGTATATAAATCATAACTTTTCAACACAAGACAATAAAATCTAATAATGTGGCTACCCAATCATATATTTTTTCTAACTCTTCAGTAAAGTATATACACAACAAGAATCACAGTCATGACATAATAAGATTTTCTAATGTTTATCACCAGCAATGAATTTCCAGCTTTCAGATTTAGTTGCTAGTTGTCTTCTTTCTGATTCTCTTTTCTAGATCTTGTATTTTACACTGTAAATGCTATAATAGTATTGTCCTTGGCCTTTGTTAGTAGCAATTTTTTCATTAAAGATTAACCTTGAAAGATGATGGTAGGTAATTGAAAACCGTTAGTACATGCTATTTACAGGGTCTAGCTGTCTGCAGAGTTGGTTAGGTATGATGTATTTATTGCTTGTTATGTAAAGTTAAAAAATAAGGCAACTTTTCCACAAATTTTTAGCTAATTTTTTTTTTTTTTTTTTTTCAAGAACTGGTGCTTACATTATTTCATAGAAAAATGCTGTGAACTAAAAGAAATGTGACAAGAAAGAATTGTTCAATTTCAGCTATCAAAAGACATTTGTAAATGTTTTTGTTTTACTTTTGCACTCTGCCCAGACTACATCGGACTATTTTTAATCTTCTACTAGTTTGGTTAAACTGTAAGCTTTTCCGTTTTCTGGGGTTTTTTGTTTGTTTCTTCCCCACTTTTTTTCCGTTTTGTTTCTCATGTATATACCTAAAATTGTATATACTAATGTAAATATGTGTTGTGAGGATCTTTTTTTGCCATTCAAAAATGATTTATCATATGCGAAAAAAGGTTTTTAAGTTAAGTACTCATGCCAATAAAATAGGAAATTGTAAACCTGTTTCTGAAATTCATTTTCAAATTTGAACTTTATATACCCCAGCTTAGGTGTCCTTACACCTACTTAGCTATGAAAACATAAAATATATACATACAGATGCATTTAGTTGTTAAAGGAGGGCAAAACCCTAAACGCTGAAACTTTATAGTTTGAAAAATTTGGACAAAGAATTAGTCTATATACCAACAGGGTATAACATTTGCCTAATAGCTTCAGATTTCTCTAGGCAGCTAATGACTTAGGGAGCGAGGACTCCTATACTGCAGACGTTATTTATAAAACATAGTTTTAGCAGTACTGGGAAACTTGCATATTTTAGGTCTTTGGCATTTAAAACATCTTTAAACAATGCCTTTGAAGAAAAATGGAAAGTGTGCTGTCATTTTTATTAATAGTATTGCTAATTAAGATTTTTGTTGATGAAAGAGACCATTGCTACTTTTCTGCAGTAGTGCTGTATGCATTGGTTTTCCGCCTCTTCCCTTTAAAACAAAAAAAAAAATAGATGGATGCTGCAGATTGCTATAGTTGTATGTACTGTAAATATGCAAATTCGATTTTAAAACCATTACATGTATTTTGCAATGTTCAGGCTTGAAAGGAATGAGGTTGCAACCATGGAAAACTAATTTGACAAACAGGAGCGAGTGGTATATTTCATGTAGAGCTAACATAAAGGGGATTCAACCTTGTCCTTTAAAACTGACCCCCAAAAAACATAGATAAAGCACAGCTCATCTAATTAGTTTGTCGTCAGCAAATTTGCATCTGAACTAGTATATAGTATTACTGTAATGACAGTTAAGTTCTTCCTAAGAAGATGAGGGGGACATCTTTTGCTCTAATAATGATAACTCCCTCCCTTTATAATGAGCGCCACTCCCCTTCATGGGAAATGGGCAAATGGCATATCAATATGTTAAAACATACATAAGTCATCTTTACCTAATGCAGTCTCAATTATTTAAATGCTTCAGTTAGCACTTTCCTACCCCTAAGGGCACGGCCACACTGCGCTGCAATCGCACACGAAATCGCATGCGATTTTGTTCTGTTTGCGCATGCGTTTCTTCAATAGATATAAAAAATGCATGTGATTGCGATAAAAATGTGGAATGCAAATAGCATGCGCAAACACAACAAACGAAAACGTGCATTTTTGGTGCGTTGTCGCGATTTCAAAGATCAGGGAACACGCATGCGCAAATGCAAAAAGGTGCGATAGTGTGGCCTATCCCACATACCCTTCCTTTTCCTCTGTTTTTACCTTTTCTTCCCTACTTCTTCCCCTCTCTAAGAGACAGGATACAGTGTCTTCTGGGTTAGGCCCCACCATTTATCCCTTGTTAATTTATGATTCAGCCGGGTTGGAGGATATTTACTGCAGGGTACACTCTCAGCAGACCCTGTGCAGGGTCTTTGGCTTCTCTTTGGCATATCCTGATCTACGTAACACCGTAAATCAGGATGTGTCTTTTCTTTAAAACACCTAATAGAATTTACCAGATATTGCCATCTCTAAATGTTTGTACTTTGTGTTTTAAATATTATAGTTGGCTAATAATAAGTTTTCTTTGGCCACATTACAATTACAATTAAATACAAGTACATACATGTAGATTAAGACTTCAAAATGGATATGAATGAAAACACAGATATAAATACATAGGAATAGAATTACCTACTGGTTAAATTACTTAACTCTTGTTACATTCCTCTGATATCCCAATTATAGAGAAGGTATGATAGGAGTGAGCTGGGCATATTCATAAATGTTCTTTATGTTGGTATATTCCAATCCCTATCTAATCATAAAAACAATTAAAGGACAACTATACAGTAAAAATTAACTTTTTAGAAATGAAAAGTACCTGGGACAGGGAGGTTGGATTGATTATTCCCATCTCCCAATACTGTTTCATTAAGGAGCTACAGCATAAACCATTTTCAGGTTATGGCCCAGGGCCTACCTGTATTCAAAATAGTGCTGAAGAACTCAGGAAGCCTGGCAGTAGCAGTTATCTTCATGCTGCCACT
This sequence comes from Hymenochirus boettgeri, assembly GCA_019447015.1. Lineage (NCBI taxonomy): Eukaryota > Metazoa > Chordata > Amphibia > Anura > Pipidae > Hymenochirus > Hymenochirus boettgeri. Next base: position 57,328,899 of record CM033472.1, read on the forward strand.
CCTCATAGAATATATATTGGGAGGTAGAAGTACCTCCCTGCCCCATGTACTTTTTTATTTTAACTGTTTTTGAAAGATGTTTATATGCGCTATAGTTCTCCTTTAAATTCAAAATATGAATTCACCAGAGGGATGTCCAGAGTGAGAGATGTGTTGCATAGGCTAACCTGTGATTTACTATCTTTTGAAGAGATGTGTCATTGCCGTTAATTTCCAAACTCCCCCCAGTCCCAATTCTTCTACTTACAACTAAAGCACTTTATCCAACAAACCTTCCACAAAACAAATTTCTCCCACCTGGACAACCTAGAAAGAATTTTCTACACTGGTCCCTCCCAAAAGGGCCTCATATCCTCCATATACAGTGCTCTACAGGAAATGACGATATCTAAAGCAGGTCCCCATACCTATATGCGGAAATGGGAAATTGATCTGGGTAAACCCATCCCAGAGTACATTTGGTCGGAAATATGGTCCTCGGCCAAAACCACCTCTATTTGCACCTTGTACAAAGAGAATATCTACAAAATATTATTCAAATGGTACCATACACCACAACTACTACATAAGCTCTTCCCGAATACATCTTCTGCCTGCTGGAGATGCCAGCAAGAGGAGGGTACCCTATACAACATAATGTGGTCATGTCCAATAATCAAGCCATACTGGAACATAGTCCATCAATTGCTACAAAGGACCCTGAGGAAAATGCTACCGAAAGACCCACTATACTTCCTACTGGGTGCCCCACTCCCAGAAACATCACCTATACCTCAGAAACTAGCATCCCACATCTTAACAGCAGCAAGATGTGAAATCCCAAAATCCTGGAAATTAAGCACCCCCCCCAACAGAAAATGCACTGACCAACAGATTATTGGATATACGCAGAATGGAATACCTTACCGCACTTATGAACAATAACATTTCTCGCTTCGACAAGATATGGTCACCACTGGACAATATACTCTCGTCCTATGAAAACACCCCACCATAGGACAACGCTCTGGCATCCCTCTATTTCTCTGCACACACTACACATAACCAGAATAGCAGAACAGCTCTCCTTATCCAACACCTATCATTCCCCTCCCCATACAATTGCGGGGTGGGGGGGCCATCCGGACCAACAATAATTTGTAGAATGTCAAAAATACTATGAACCATAATCGCAATGAATGGCTCAATGCCAATTTGAAACAAATGTGTTTATGTGAAAGTAATGTCAAATGCAGTAAACAATATAACGTTCAAACGATGTGTAACTTAAATGGAAATTAAAGTTGATGGGCCAGAATTGATCTGTATTGTTATATATATGTGATAAAGAGAGGAGGGTATCTGAAGGGGTAACAGGAAGCAGTGCGCAGGGGACACACACACAAACAGGAACAATCCAGTATTGAAAAACTCCAAGTCTCACCAAGCACGGATGGACCAAGGAGACGGAGGGGTCGGCACCGGGGCTATGGGGCGGAGCTAAACCCAATTTGACGGGGCGGGCGGTCAACCGACCAGGCACCCCCACATCTAAAAAGGGCCTCATGACCCAAATTATAATATCAAATCCCGGTGGGGGGCTCGCGCACGTCCCGTGCGCCACTCCCGCCCTCATACAGAAAAGTTACACCAGGGGGTGTTTGGGAGCGACTCTGCGATAAGTTGAACTAATGTTAATATGGTAGTTGATCATAATCATTTATAATAATAATCTCAGAGCATTGTAAGTATAACAATGACACCGTACAACACCAAGCTCACAAATTTTGAATTTATTGAACTTTACTGTATAACACTATACTATACATGGAAATTGAATTGAAATATATGAATAAATAAAAAAGTAATTTTCAAAAAAAATCTGAATTCAAACTCTAGGGTGTTCAGTTTGTGAATCCAGAATGCTTCTCTGCCGAGAAGTTTCTTATGTGACTCTTCGCCAGTATAACCTTGTCAATAATTTGGAAACTATCAGGGAGATTCAATAAAATATCTGTTGTATTCAATTAGATCAACTGGACTTGAAGTTTAGTTCTTGAAGACGTTTCACTAGTCATCCGACTGGCTTTCTCAATTCAGAATTCAAGAATCTGTGTCAATTATGTACCCTGGATAATCCCAATTAGCATATCACAGCCAGGTGTTAAGAGCATGATTGCATAGTGGCTAAGAGGTGTTATAGGAACGCCCTGGGTAAGGTGTCAAAACTACATTGTACATGGCAGACAGTTGGTGTCGAACCCTCCCACCTCTATTTTGCTTGGTTTCTTTATTTTCACATAAATGGCCTCCTTGACACCTCTTTTGAATCAGTCACTGTCAGGAAAGTGTGTACTGACTTGGCAAGAATGGGTTAACTATTGGTATTAGTTCTTGCAAAGGACCAATAAAAATACCATTCCACCCTGGAACAGTCCTATTGTTTATATTACGATTATTGAAGCATGTAACCAGATCTTCTTTTCCAGACAATGTGGAGCCGAACCGTGTATCTGGAATTCTCTTCAGCTAGGGGTCTGGTGGGTACCCTAAGAGGTCATTTTAAGGACAGTCATACATGTAAAATAAATGTATTTCGGTATTGGAATATGTAAGACAGAAACCAATATTATACTTGTGAATGGAAAAGTAGGCCCATTAAAATGATACCCAACATGGAGCCCTTATTCCCTTGCCAAGGCGAGTTATTAATATCTTGGGAAATATGGATTACACACAGGTCATGTTTTGTATTGAAGGAATTGATAATTAATACAGGGGAGGAATATGTGGTCTATATCCCAGTACAATGTACATATCTACATTTATATGGAATCTGCCTAACAGAGGGGCAATGAATGCTTTTGGGTAGTCGTAAATCTGGACATTCCTAGACACTCCCACCTCCTGTATAGCCCAGAGAAGGGGGGTGGTTCATGAAATGGTTTAAAAATCCTTATAGTCCCTATAAATTTGTTCATACTGAGGGGACATGCTAAAACCGTGTGTATGGACCCAATGTTTCTTCCCGCCCCGGGATACAGGACTTCTTCTAGTGAGTAGGGTCTGTGAATATTTTTATCCTTTTTATTTTATATAACTGTTGTACCTATTGTATGTCATTTTATTATAACACCATTTTATTTTATTTTTGTATTATATGCACTGTCCACCTTTTGGAATATTAAATCTAAAATTTAATATGGTTTGTCTTTGATGCTCTAAAAGAACTCATTTAGCCTCTGATAAGTTTATATCTGGTTGAATGAAATGTTTTGCAGTGTAAATGCTAATTAACTTAAAGTGGTGGCAGCGAGTACCGATTGATTGGTCAGATCTCGTGCCCAGTGAACTGGCGTTCGTGACAGTCACGTTCCTTTGCCAATATGTTAACATTGCAATCTTCAAAGGTATCTCCTTTATCCCTAAGATGCAGGTACACGGCTGAGTCCTGACCCGAGAAATTGGCTCTTCTGTGCTGGGCCATACTTTGATGCAGTTGTTGTTTGGTCTCCCCCACATACAAATCAGAGCATTCTTCACTGCACTGCACTGCGTATATGATGTTGCTTATCTTGTGTTTCGGTATTGGGTCTTTCGGATGTACCAATTGCTGCCTCAGTGTGTTGTTTGGTTTAAAGCAGACAGGGATACGGTGTTTATTGAAAATTTTTCTTAATTTCTCTGAGACCCCTGCTATATATGGGATGACCATGTTCTTTCTCCTGTCTTGGTATACGTGTTCTTTTCTTTCCTTCTACTTCTTTTGACAAAGGCCCAGTCTGGATATCCACAAGTTTTAAGGGCTCCTCTGAGATGTTTCATTTCTTTAGCCTTCGCCTCTGTGCTAGTGGGGATGTTCTCAGCTCTGTGTTGCAGGCTTCTTATGAAACACAGCTTGTGATCTAAAGGGTGGTGGGAGTCAAACATCAAATACTGATATGTGTGTGTTGGTATTCTGTAAACCTCTACTTCCAGTTTACCATTCTCCCTGACTTCTACCAAGCAGTCCAAGAAAGCCAGTTTGTTGTTTTGAACCTCTTCCCTTGGATAAAGGACATACCTTTGAAGATTGTAATGTTAACATATTGGCAAAGGAATGTGACTGGTTCAAGAGAGGTTTCAAGGAGGCCATTTATGTGAAAATAAAGAAACCAAGCCTAAATAGAGGTGGGGGGGTTCAACACCAACTGTCTGCCATGTACAATGCTGTTTTGACACCTTACTCTGGGCGTTCCTATAACACCACTTAGCCACTATCCAATCACACCCTTAACACCTGGCTGTGATATGCTAATTGGGATTTTCCAGGGTACATAATTGCCACAGATTCTTGTACAAGTCATTCTGAATTGAGAAAGCCTGTCGGATGACAAGCAAAACATCTTCAAGAACTAAACTAAAGTCTAGTTGATCTAATTGAATACAATAGATACACCATGACTTGGATGAATGAGAACCTTCACAAGCAGATTCAATAAAAGTTCTAATCGTTAAAAATGGTGCTAATTTTGCCCCAACCAATCAGATCTTATTTAACATTTGAAAGCTAACGTCTGATTGGTTGGGGAAAAATTAGCACCATTTTAAATGATAAGAACTTTTATTGAATAACCCTGTTTGTTTTATCCTTCATGGAACTTTGTCATGTGCGCTGAGACTGCTGTTCCTGGATCACCCCTCCCAATGAATGTGACATCCTTAATTCTTTTAAAAGTTGGGCTCCATTTTTTCCCTACATATTGACAGTTGCACATCTCGCATGTGGCCAGGTATACAACATATAAAGTGAAACAATTAGCATAGAATTTCATCATGTATTTTTGGCCGTGGATGTGCAAACAAAATCCTTCGACATTCTCTGATATGGATACAATGTGCGGACACACTTTTGTCATCCACACCTGAAACAGCCCTTATAGCATAACCAGGCACTCAAGTCCTGTGTAGGAGCCCAATTACACTTAAACACACAATCCCTGCATACTAAGATGTGCTGCTATAGATTAAGTTAGTCTACGCTCCCTAATCAGCAAATACTTCTGGACTTTACACAAACATTAGAGGACATTTTTGTCCCTTCACTGGGCATTATACATAAAATGGTAATCCAGGTCATTAAATGGGGCTCAAGACTTAAAAGTCGTTTCCAGGAATTCACCAGACATCTGGGCCATCATAAACAAAAATTGTATGCAAAACCAAAAATAACATCACTATGTCGAGTTTTGGGACTCCGTGCTCAACTTAAACAACTAGAAACATCTATGGTACGAAAATCTTTCCTTTGGTCCTGACAAAAATTCTATGAATTTGGCAACACATAACACTAGCCAGAAGGCTCTGTAATTCTACAATAGTCTCTGCCATACATCCTATAGACATGGACTCTGGCCTTCAGGTGATGAGCCAGAGCAAATAGCCCAGGGATTCCTGCAATACTACAGTAGACTATACACTAACCCACACGCATCTCACCCATCTTCTAGACAAGAACCAATACAAACTTTTCTACTGTTGTGTAATCTTCCGACTATCTTTCACTCACAACTGGGACACTTGAACAAAGACATTTCCATTCAAGGAAACCAACAAATTGACACTCTATTTACCCCAACTTATACACAGAGCTCAGGTGGGGTTCATTGTAGACCAACAAGCAAGAGGAAACACCTAAATGGCCATCAGCAGAGAAAATACACAAATGTTACTGTTGATGCTGAAAGGGTTTTTGACAGGTTAGACTGGACATTTATGCTCTCGAATTTCTTGACTTTTGGTCTCTTTGGGAGGTCTGTTTGTGCTCTGGACAAACTGGACAAATTAGGGTATCCAGAACACTTTCAGAAACCAGGCAAGGTCCTTTATCACCCTTGCTGTATGCACTATGCATTAAGCCAATTGCAGCTCAAAATTTAAGGAAATACAGGCCCTCCCTGTGAACCTTTCATTAGCAACAACATGATCCTTGCTGCAGCATAACTTTCTATATCACTGGAAGCAGGATAATTTATGTATAATTTTACATAATGTATGTATGTATCATTTTTCATTTCAGTTGAATGACCCTGTCGGAATCCTGACTGCAATGAGTCCATTATGTTATTAGCATGGAGGTATTTAGTAATGCAAGACACAAGACAAGAGTTTGGACACATACGGTAAAAAGGAGACAGGGTGGTAATTCGAGAGATAGGTAGGGTCCAGTAGTTACAACCAGGGGTGTCTCTAGGGTTTTTGCCACCTGAGCCAAACTTTGAGTGCCTCCCATATGCGGAAACAGACTGGGAGTGGCTTGTGTGTGGGCGTGGTTTTGTGTGTGGGAATGCGGCTAGCCCTTTTGTCATTTTGAACTTGGCATCTTTTATTTGTACAGTTAAGGTCCCATACAGTGAGAACAGATGGTAAAGATCCAACAAATTCTCGCTCTCTATTTCCTGCGGTCTCTATCCTCTATCTCTCACATTATTTCTCCCCTGCAGTCTCTATCCTTTATCTCTTACACTTTATGTCTCTCATTCACATTCTCTTTCTCTTCTTCAATCTCTATCTCACATTCTGTCTCTCCTACGGTCTCTATGCTCTATTTCTCACACTTTCTGTCTCTCGTGCAGGCTCTTTCCTCTATCTTTCACATTCTCTATCTCTTCTGCAGTCTCTATCTCTCACATTCTGTCTCTCCTGCGGTCTCAATCCTCTATTGCTCACTCTCTCCCCTGCAATCTCTATCCTCTCTCTCTCACACACACACACACACTCTCCTGCAGTCTATCCTCTATCTTAACGCTCTCTCTTCTGCCATCTCTATTCTCTATCTCTCACATCCTCTCTCCTGCAGTCTCTATCCTCTATCTTGTAAACACTCTCTCTCTCCTGCAGGCACTATTCTTTATCTCTCACATTCTCTTTCTCTTGCAGGCTCTATCCTCCCTCACATTCTCTCTTCTGCAGTCTCTATCCTTTCTCTCATGTTCTCTCTTTCCTGCAGTCTCTAGTATCTTTCTCAAATTCTGTCTCTCCTGCAGTCCTTTTTATCTTTTATCTGTCACATTCTCTCTCTTCTGCAGTCTCTATCCTATTTCTCTCTAGTTCTCTCTCTCTCTTGCAGTCTCTATTCTCTATCTATCACATACTCTCTCTGCTGCAGCCTCTATCATCTATTTCTTATGCTCTCTCTCTCCTGCAGTCCCTCTCCTATATCTCTCACCTTCCCCCTCTCTCTTATGCAATCTCTATCATTTATCTCTCAAACAATCTCTCTCTCCTAAATTCTCTAATTTTGGCGCAAATAAAATGTGGCCGTGGGTTGTCGAGGTGGGAGTGGTGGACTAACTTACAGTGTCTGGTGAACTGGAGGGCTGACTTGACACTGGCTGGTGAACTGGAGGGGTGACTTGACACTAGCTGGTGAACTGGAGGGCTGCCCTAAGGCTGGGTACACATGGATGGAAAATTTGTTCTGACCGCTACGTGCGAGCACTCGGCCGGGACAAATGTCGGTTGCTGCAAATTCAGCCGCAGCCGAATTTACGAACGATCAACCGTGCGGCTCCTTAGGGAACCGCACAATCGATCGTGATTTTCCGACAGGTCTGATCCGGACGAATGGACGATCGAGGTCGGTCGCGGCCACCCGCCCCCCACAAGCCAATATTTTCGAAAGTGCCGTGAATCGGTCAATCGGCTGAAAATATTGGTTGGTGTGTACCCAGCCTTGCATTGGATGCTGAACAGAGTGCCACCAAACAGACTGGTACATATAAGTTTGCCTACAGTAAGTGTGACTGGAAACATACATGTTTGCTCACAATGTGACTGGTACATACACATATGCCTACAGTGTGACCAGAACATACAAGTTTACCCACAGTGTGACTGGAACATGCAAGTTTGCCCACAATGACTGGTACATACAAGTTTGCCTACAGTGACTGATACATATAAGTTTGCCCACAGTGACTGGTACGTATAATATTGCGCATAGTGTAAATGTTACATATTACAGTGTGACTGGTACATAAAATATTGTCCACAATGTGACTGTTACATAAAAGAAGATTGCAGTGACTGCTACATATAAGTTTACCCACAGTGTGCCTGGAACATTTAATAGTGCCCACAGTGTGACTGGTACATTTTATAGTGCCCACAGAGTGACTGGTAGATTTAATGGTGCCCACAGAGTGACTGGTAGATTTAATGGTGCCCACAGTGTAACTGGTACATTTAGTAGTACCCATAGTGTAACTGGTACATTTAATGGTGCACACAGTGTAACTGGTACATTTAATGGTGCCCACAGTGTTGCTGGTACATTTTATAGTGCCCACAGAGTGACTGGTACATACAATGGTGCCCACAGTGTAACTGATACATTTAATAGTGCCCACAGTGTAACTGGTACATTTTATAGTGCCCATAGAGTGACTGGTACATTTAATGGTGCCCACAGTATAACTGGTACATTAAATAGTGCCCACAATAGTGCCCAGAACTGGTATATTTTATAGTGCCCACAGAGTGACCGTTACATTTAATGGTGTCCACAGTAACTGGTACATTTAATGGTGCCCAGTGTAACTGGTACATTTAATAGTGCCCATGGTGTAACTGGTACATTTAATGGTGCCGACAGTGTAACTGGTGCATTTAATAGAGCCCACAGTGTAACCATAGTTGCCAATAGTCCCGGATTTACCGGGACAGTCCCGGATTTTAGGTAGCAGTCCCGCTATCCTAATGTCCCGGGAAAAGTCCCGAGACCTAGGAAAACCAGAAAACTGCCTGACTGAAATTTTGTCTGGATCCGATACGATCCGATCCGATCGTAACACAGTCAGTGGAAAGTTGCAGTCTTGAGTCATTGTCGGCACTTACTTCCTGCTCTGCTGCCCTCTATGTGTGGAATGGGGGATAAGGGGGGGGGGGGAAGAACACAGAAGGACTTCTGAGGTGCCTGTGTCAGCGCCTGCGCAAATTGCTGAGTCTCCTGTCGGTGCTGAAGTGAAGGAGAGAGGCTGAGTGCCAGAGTCCAAGCAGACTGTCACTATTAGTACAGTTGAGTTGAGCACAGTTTTTTTTAGGTCTATCTATCTTTCATTCACTATCTATTATCTATCTATCACTATCTATTATCTGTCTATCTATCTATCACTATCTATCTATCTATCTATCTATCTATCACTATCTATCTATCTATCTATCATCTATCTATCTATCTATCTATCTATCATCTATCTATCTATCTATTATCTGTCTATCTATCTATCATCTATCTATCTATCTATTATCTATCTATCTATCACTATCTATTATCTGTCTATCTATCACTATCTATCTATCTATCAATCTATCATCTATCTATCTATCTATCTATCTATCTATCTATCTATCATCTATCTATCTATCTATCATCTATCCTATCTACATCTATCTATCTATCTATCTATCTATCTATCTCATCATCTATCTATCTATCTATCTATCTATCTATATCTATCTATCTATCTATCTATCTTCTATCTATCATCTATCTATCTATCTATCTATCATCTACTATCTATCTATCGTCATCTATCATCTCTATCTATCTATCTATCTATCTATCTATCTATCTATCTATCATCTATCTATCTATCTATCTCTATCTATCTATCTATCTCTATCTAGTTCTATCTATCTATCTATCTATCTATCTATCTATCTTCTATCTATCTATCTATCTATCTATCTATCTATCTATCTATCTATCATCTATAGTCTATCACTATCTATCTATCATCTATCTATCTCATCTATCTATCTATCATCTATCTATCTATCTATCCTATCTATCTATCTATCTATCTATCACTATCTAAATCTATCATCTATCTCTCTATCTAATCATCTATCAATCTATCATCTCTATCTCTCTCTATCTCTCTCTCTATCTATCTATCTATCTATCACTATCTATCTATCTATCTATCTATCTATCTATCTATCTATCACTATCTATCTATATATCTATCACATATCTATCTATCTATCACTATTTTATCACTATCTATCTATCTATCATCTATCTTATCACTATCTTCTATCTATATATCTATCACTATCTATCTATCTATCACACTATCTATCTATCCTCACTATCATTTATCTATCACTATCTATCTATCATCATCTATCTATCACTATCTATCTATCAATCTAACTATATATTTTCACTATCTATCTATCCATCTATCTATCTATCTATCACTATCTATTTATCTATCACTATCTATCTATCATCTATCTATCTATCTATCTATCTATCTATCTATCTATCTATCTATCACATCTATCATCTATCTATCTATCACTATCTATTATCTATCACTATCTATCTATCTATCACTATCTATCTATCTATCACTATCTATCTATCTATCACTATATATCTATCTATCATCTATCTATCTATCCTATCTATCTATCTATCTATCTATTTATCTATCACTATCTATCTATATATCTGTCACTATCTATCTCTCTATCTACTATCACTATCTATCTATCTATCTATCTATCTTCACTATCTATCTATCACTATCTATCTATCTATATATCTATCACTATCTATCTATATACTATTATCTATCTATCTACCTATCTATCTATCATCACTATCTATCTATCTATTATCTATCACTATCTATCTATCACTATCTATCTATCATCTATCTATCTATCACTATCAATCTATTACTATATATCTATCACTATGTATCTATCTATATATCTATCACTATCTATCTATCAATCTATCTATATATCTATCACTATCTATTTATCTATCACTATCTATTTCTCATCTATCTATCTATCTATCTATCTATCTATCTATCTATCTATCTATCTATCACTATATTTTTATCTATCTCTATCAATTATCTATCTCTATCTATCTATCTCTATCTATCTATCTATCACTATCTAACTACCTATCACTATCTACCTATCACTATCTATCTCTATCTATCTATCTCTCTATCTATCACTATCTATCTATCATCTATCTATCTATCACTATCAATCTATTACTATATATCTATCACTATGTATCTATCTATATATCTATCACTATCTATCTATCAATCTATCTATATATCTATCACTATCTATTTATCTATCACTATCTATTTCTCATCTATCTCTCTATCATCTATCTATCTATCTATCACTATCTATCTATCTATCTATCTATCTATCTATCACTATCTACTCTATATATCTATCACTATCTATCTATCTATCACTATTTATCTATCACTATCTATCTATCTATCACTATCTATCAATCTATCACTATCTATCTATCTATATATCTATCACTATCTATCTATCTATCTATCACTATCTATTATCTATCACTATCTATCTATCATCTATCTATCTATCACTATCTATCTATCTATCAATCTATCTATATATATTTCACTATCTATCTATCCATCTATCTATCTATCTATCACTATCTATTTATCTATCACTATCTATCTATCATCTATCTATCACTATCTATCTATCTATCACTATCTATCACTATCTATCTATCACTATCCATCTCTATCTATCACTATCTATCTATCTATCTATCTATCTATCTATCACTATCTATCTATCTATCTATCTATCTATCACTATCTATCTATCACTATCTATCTATCTATCTATCTATTCTATCTATCACATCTATCTATATATCTGTCACTATCTATCTCTCTCTCTATCTATCCTATCTATCTATCTATCTATCTTCATCACTATCTATCTATCACTATCTATCTATCACTATCTATCTATCACTATCTATCTATCACTATCTATCTATCTATCTATCACTATCTATCACTATCTATCTATCTATCTATATATCTATCACTATCTATCTATCACTATCTATCTATCATCTATCTATCTATCACTATCAATCTATTACTATATATCTATCACTATGTATCTATCTATATATCTATCACTATCTATCTATCAATCTATCTATATATCTATCACTATCTATTTATCTATCACTATCTATTTCTCATCTATCTATCTATCTATCTATCTATCTATCTATCTATCTATCTAATCTATCTATCCTATAATTATGTATCTATCATCTTCTATTATCATCTCTATCTACTATCTCTTCTATCTTCTATCACACTATCTACCTCACCTATCACTATCTACCTATCACTATCTATCTCTATCTATCTATCTCTCTATCTATCACTATCTATCTATCACTATCTATCTATCATCTATCAATCTATTACTATCTATCTACCCATCACATCTACCTATCACTATCTTCTCTGTCTATCTCTATATCTATCTCTCTCTATCTATCACCTATCTATCACTATCATCTCTATCACTATCTATCTCTTGTATCTCTCTCTCTATCTATCTCTATCTATCTATCTACTATCTATCTATCACTATCTATCTATCTACTATCTATCTATCTATCTATATCTATCTATCCTAGTATATTTATCTTTCATCATTATATTTAGCTTTGTTTAACACACATATATTGAGGTTTAAGGCTAATTAATTTTTCAGGATAGAAAATAATTTCTTCAGACTCAAACCTGTTTTTATTGCATTATTGGTAATTGTGTTTTTCTCCTTTAAATATTGCATATCCTAGAATATACAAAAAGTTTATTGTAGTGGAGGGGTTTCTATGATACTGTGTGTAGTGTGTGTGGACTATAGCTTAGTATATGCCATATCTGTAATACAAACTTTATTTTCGTATTTCACAGCTAATAGAAGATCTGTTGGAATGGGGAAAGAATAGTACAAAGTAGAAACACTGAGAGACGTCTCTGTCCAGGACTCCGTTCATCATCCACCTCATCCAAGCATTGCCCACATTAAATATTCCAGGGAACCAAAGAGACTAACAAAGCCGGTAAGCCTTGTTCATTTCAAAATAAAGATAGATATTCATCACAAAAAGATCAGAACTAAGAATTCATTAAAAAACTGAATAGGGAACATTGGTTCTTAACGAACCTAAAGGTTTTTTTAAATACTGTATAAAAACTTAGCAGCAAAAAAGCGATAATGACGGTGAGGGGCCCAGTTCAATCTTTTGAATCACATGGTTGCTAACAGACTTGCAGCAAGGGAATGCAAACGTGAATTCTTAAAAGGTGCTTTACCATGGGACATCTCCATGACTTATATCATCGAAGTTTCTTTGAGAACTAGATTGAACTCAAGGGAGATTGTGATGATGGCCAGTTCAACCAAAATAATGGATAGTTACAGAAAGTGGATATGGGACTGCTGTACAATTAGATGTAAGCGAGCACCACTATTCATTCAAATCATAAAAATCTCTGCTCAAGACATCTGCTAGAAAACAAGACCATGTAGTTTCAAAGGTATAATCGGTTTTTAGCCAGGAGGGAGTCTCGTCAAAATAGATATAGCAAACAAATCTCCCCAAAACTGAAGAATCTAGGATTATTTACTGATTCTCTAGTAAAGAACAGTTGCAAGCCAGATAGTGTAAATTCTCATTGTGAGTTGGGTACCAAACGTACCCGTACTAAAATCGCATAGACGATAAGGACTTAAAAGATCCACAGAAGAACACCTTGCCAGTCAATCAGAACTGTAAAAATGAAAAAAAAATATCCGGACTGTAAAAATAAAAAAGAGCAGGCGAAGAACAAGGTATGATGCACAACTATCCTAGAGAATAGCACTGAATCCAAAGCTAACTATTCCGAAGGCGATCATGACAGTATAGTAGCAAAACCATGAAAAGGAGGAATGATGAATAAGTTCATCAAAAAATAAGCATTAAACTAAGCAAAGATAATGAAAAGGACAAAACAACTTGTATGTTGCAAAGCTAAACAATGGTTTTAACTCAGGATCTAGTTAGCAGTTCAACTAAGTTAAAGATACAGCTAAAACGGGATGAAGAAAATCGAATAGCCTTCTATGAATTACATGAAAATGGTTATGTATTGCACAGACACCTTATCTCTGCTGGAACAAGAATGCAAGTTGAGAACAAATCACTATAGGAGAGAGAGAGTGTTGCAGAGTCTTACCGCAGAGGAAGAAGAAGAGGATGAAGATGAATATGATGATGAATTGAAGATGATTTTATTTCTCTCCCTCCAGCCAAACGTTGAGGCTTAGTGTTGGAAAGGATGCTATAGATATTGATATATCTTCCAGAAGGAGAGAAGATCAGTCTTAAGATGAATGCATAAAACAATTTTTAGAATTCCTGAAGACTCATTTATATTCATTACTTAAAAAAAATCTTATTCCATTGAATTATTCCTTAACTGAAGAACTTTGGTTACATTGTAGATGGCACTTTTATGTTGTCCACTATAAAATGAAATTGTGAAAGTGTACAGCATACTGATTTAAATTTTTGATTTTATTGTAATTTTAACAGTCTTCTTATGTGCAATTTTGAGTTAAAAACTTTTTGCTTGTTAATATTACAGGAGGCTATGTATATAAATCATAACTTTTCAAACAGACAATAAAATCTAATAAATGTGGCTACCCAATCATATATTTTTTCTAACTCTTCAGTAAAGTATATACACAACAAGAATCACAGCATGACATTATAAGATTTTCTAATGTTTATCACAGCAATGAATTTCCAGCTCAGATTTAGTTGCTAGTTGTCTTCTTTCTGATTCTCCTTTTCTAGATCTTGTATTTTACATGTAAATGCTTATAATAGTATTGTCCTTGGCCTTTGTTTTAAGTAGCAATTTTTTCATTAAAGATAACCTTGAAAGATGATGGTAGGTAATTGAAAAACCGTTTAGTACATGCTATTTACAGGGTCTAGAGCTTGTCCAGAGTTGGTTAGGTATGATGTATTTATTGCTTGTTATGGTAAAGTTAAAAAATAAGGCAACTTTTCCACAAATTTTTAGCTAATTTTTTTTTTTTTTTTTTTTCAGAACTGGTGCTTACATTATTTCATAGAAAAAATGCTGTGAAACTAAAAGAAATGTGACAAGAAAGAATTGTTCAATTTCAGCTATCAAAAGACATTTGTAAATGTTTTTGTTTTAGATTTTGCACTCTGCCCAGACTACATCGGACTATTTTTTAATCTTCTACTAGTTTGGTTAAACTGTAAGCTTTTCGTTTTCTGGGTTTTTGTTGTTTCTTCCCCACTTTTTTTCCGTTTTGTTTCTCATGTATATACCAAAATTGTATATACTATGTAATATGTGTTGTGAGGATCTTTTTTTGCCATTCAAAAATGCATTTATTCATATGCGAAAAACAGGTTTTTAGTTAAGTACTCATGCCAATAAAATAGGAAATTGTTACACTTTGTTTCTGAAATTCAGTTCAAATTTGAACTTTATTACCCAAGCTAGGTGTCCTTACACCTACTTAGCTATGAAAACATAAAAATATACATACGATGCCTTTAGTTGTTAAAGGAGGGCAAAACCCTAAAGCTGAAACTTTATAGTTTGGAAAAAATTTGGACAAAGAATTAGTCTATATACCAAAAGGTTATACATTTGCCTAATAGCTTCAGATTTCTTAGGCAAGCAATGACTTAAGGGGAGCGAGGACTCCTATACTGCAGAATTATTTAAAACATAGTTTTGCAGTACTGGGAAACTTGCATATTTTAGGTCTTTGGCTTTAAAACATCTTTAAACAATGCCTTTGAGAAAAAAATGGAAGTGTGCTGTCATTTTTATTAATAGTATTGCCAATTAAGATTTTTGTTGATGAAAGAGACCATTGCTACTGTTCTGCCAGTAGTGCTGTATGCATTGGTTTTCCGCCTCTCCTTTAAAACAAAAAAAAAAATAGATGGATGCTGCAGATTGCTATAGGTGTATGTACTGTAAATATGCAAATCGATTTAAAACCATTACATGATTTGACAATGTTCAGGC
Organism: Hymenochirus boettgeri; assembly: GCA_019447015.1. Classification (NCBI taxonomy): domain Eukaryota; kingdom Metazoa; phylum Chordata; class Amphibia; order Anura; family Pipidae; genus Hymenochirus; species Hymenochirus boettgeri. The sequence goes on from CM033472.1 coordinate 57,344,846, forward strand.
TTGAAAGGAATGAGGTTGCAACCCATGGAAAACCATTTGACAAACAGGAGCGAGGGGTATATTTCTGTAGAGCTAACATAAGGGATTCAAACTTGTCCTTTAAAACTGACCCCCAAAAAACATGATAACGCACAGTCATCTAATTAGTTTGTCGTCAGCAAATTTGCATCTGAACAGTATATAGTATACTGTAATGACGTTAAGTTCTTCCTAAGAAGATGAGGGGGACATCTTTTGCTCTAATAGATAACTCCCTCCCTTTAAAGAGCGCCACTCCCCTCAGGGAAATGGGCAAATGGCAAATCAATATGTTAAAACATACATAAGTCATCTTACCTAATGCAGTCTCAATTATTTAAATGCTTCAGTTAGCACTTTCTTTCCTACCCCTAAGGGCACGGCACACTGCGCTGCATCGCAACACGAAATCGCATGCGATTTTGTTCTGTTTGCGCATGCGTTTTCAATAGATATAAAAAAAAGCATGTGATTGAGATAAAAAATGTGGAATGCAAATAGCATGCGCAAACACAACAAACGAAAACGTGATTTTTGGTGCGTTGTCGCGATTTCAAAGATCAGGGAACACGCATGCGCAAATGCAAAAAGGTGCGATAGTGTGGCCTATCCCACATAACCCTCCTTTTCCGTTTTTACCTTTTCTTTCCCTACTTCTTCCCCTCTCTAAGAGACAGGATACAGTGTCTTTGGGTTAGGCCCCACCATTATCCCTTGTTAATTATGATCAGCCGGGTTGGAGGATATTTACTGCAAGGGGTACACTCTCAGCAGACCCTGTGAGGGTCTTTGGCTTCTCTTTGGCATATCCTGTTACGTAACACCGTTAAATCAGGATTGTGTCTTTCTTTAAAACACCTAATAGAATTTACCAGATATTGCCATCTCTAAATGTTTGTACTTTGTGTGTTTTAAATATTATAGTTGGCTAATAATAGTTTTCTTTGGCCACATTACAATTACAATTAAATACAAGTACATACATGTAGATTAAGACTTCAAAATGGATATGAATGAAAACACAGATATAAATACATAGGAATAGAATTACCTACTGGTTAAATTACTAACTCTTTTACATTCCTTGATATCCAATTATAGAGAAGGTATGATAGGAGGAGCTGGGCATATTCATAAATGTTCTTGATTGTTGGTATATTCCAATCCCTATCTAATCATAAAAACAATTAAAGGGACAACTTATACAGTAAAAATTAACTTTTTAGAAATGAAAAGTACCTGGGACAGGGAGGTTGGATTGATTATTCCCATCTCCCACATACTGTGTCATTAAGGAGCTACACATAACCATTTTTCAGGTTATGGCCCAGGGCCTACCTGTATTCAAAATAGTGCTGAAGAACTCAGGAAGCCTGGCAGTAGCAGTTATCTTCATGCTGCCACTCATCCATAGATATATATTGGGAGGTGAGAAGCACCTCCCTGCCCCATGTACTTTTTTATTTTAACGTTTTTGAAAGAGTTTTATATGCGCTATAGTTCTCCTTAAATTCAAATATGAATTCACCAGAGGGATGTCCAGAGTGAGGAGGGTTGCATAGGCTAAACCGGAACTATACTTTTGAAGAGATGGCATGCGGTAATTCCAAAACCCCCCCAGTCCCAATTCCGACACAACTAAAGCACTTACCAACAAACCCCACAAAAACAAATTTTCCCACCTGGACACACCTAGAAAGAATTTTCTACACTGGTCCTCCCAAAAGGGCCTCTATTCCTCCCATATACAGTCTCTCTACAGGAAATGACGATATCTAAAGCAGGTCCCCATACCTATATGCGGAATAGGGAAATGTGATCTGGGTAACCATCCCAGAGTACATTTTGGTCGGAATATGGTCCGCGGCCAAAACCACCTCTATTTGCACCTTGTACAAAGAGATATCTACAAAATATTATTCAATGGTACCATACACCACAACTACTACATAAGCTCTTCCGAATACATCTTCTGCCTGCTGGAGATGCCAGCAAGAGGAGGGTACCCTATACAACATAATGTGGTCTGTCCAATAATCAAGCCATACTGGAACATAGTCCATCAATTGCTACAAAGGACCCTGAGGAAAATGCTACCGAAAGACCCACTATACATTCTACTGGGTGCCCCACCCAAGAAACATCACCTATACCTCAGAAAATAGCATCCCACATCTTAACAGCAGCAAGATGTGAAATCCCAAAATCCTGGAAATTAAGCACCCCCCCCAACAGAAAATGCATGACCAACAGATTATTGGATATACGCAGAATGGAATACCTTACCGCACTATGAACAATAACATTTCTCGCTTCGACAAGATATGGTACACACTGGACAATATACTCTCGTCCTATGAAACACCCCACCATAGGACAACGCTCTGGCATCCCTCTATTTCTCTGCAACACTACACATAACCAGAATAGCAGAAACAGCTCTCCTTATTCCAACACTATCATTCCCCTCCCCATACAATTGCGGGGTGGGGGCGGCATCCGGACCAACAATAATTTGTAGAATGTCAAAAAATACTATGAACCACTAATCGCAATGAATGGCTCAATGCCAATTTGAAACAAGTGTTATTAGATGAAAGTAATGTCAAAGCATAAGTAGTAACCAATTATACGTTCAAACGATGGTTCTTAAATGGAATTAAAGTTGATGGGCCGAATTGATCTGTATTGGTAGATTATATGGATAAAGAGAGGAGGGTATCTGAAGGGGGGGTAACAGGAAGCAGTGGCAGGGGACACACACACAAACAGAGAACAATCCAGTATGAAAAAACTCCAAGTCTCACAAGCCAAGGATGGACCAAGGAGACGGAGGGGTCGGCACGGGGCTATGGGGCGGAGCTAAACCAATTTGACGGGCGGGCGGTCAACCGACCAGGCACCCCCACATCTAAAAAGGGCCTCATGACCCAAATTATAATATCAAATCCCGGTGGGGGGCTCGCGCACGTCCGTCGCCACTCCCGCCTCATACAGAAAAGTTACACCAGGGGGTGTTTGGGGAGCGACTCTGCGATAAGTTGAATAATTTAATATGGTAGTTGATCATAATCATTTATAATAATAATCTCAGAGATTGTAAGTAAACAATGACACCGTACAACACCAAGCTCACAAATTTTGAAATTTATTGAACTTTACTGTATAACACTATACTATACATGGAAATTGAATTGAAATATAGAATAATAAAAAGTAATTTTCAAAAAAAATTGAATTCAAACTCTAGGGTGTTCAGTTTGTGAATCCAGAATGCTTCTCTGCCGAGAAGTTTCTATGTGACTTTCGCCAGTATAACCTTGTCAATAATTTGGAAACCTCAGGGAGATTCAATAAAATAATCTGTTGTATTCAATTAGATCAACGGACTTGAAGTTTGTTCTTGAAGACGTTTCACTAGTCATCCGACTGGCTTTCTCAATTCAGAATTCAAGAATCTGTGTCATTATGTACCCTGGATAATCCCAATAGCATTCACAGCCAGGTGTTAGAGCATGATTGCATAGTGGCTAAGAGGTGGTTATAGGAACGCCCTGGGTAAGGTGTCAAAACTAAATTGTACATGGCAGACAGTTGGTGTCGAACCCTCCCACCTCTATTTTGCTTGGTTTCTTTATTTTCACATAAATGGCCTCCTTGACACTCTTTTATTGAATCAGTCACTGTCAGGAAGTGTTGTACTGACTTGGCAAGAATGGGTTAAAAATGGTATTAGTTCTTGCAAAGGACAATAAAAAAAATCCATTCCACCCTGGAACAGTCCTATGTTTATATTACGATTATTGAAGCATGTAACCAGATCTTCTTTTTCCAGACAATGTGGAGCCGAACCGTTGTATCTGGAATTCTCTTAGCTAGGGGTCTGGTGGGTACCCTAAGAGGTCATTTAAGGACAGTCAACATGTAAAATAAATGTATTTCGGTATTGGAATATGTAAGACAGAAACCAATATTATACTTGTGAATGGAAAAGTAGGCCCATTAAAATGATACCAACATGGAGCCCTTATTCCCTTGCCAAGGCGAGTTTTAATATCTTGGGAAATATGGATTACACACAAGGTCATGTGTTTTGATTGAAGGAATTGATAATTAATACAGGGGAGGAATATGTGGTCTATATCCCAGTACAATGTACAATCTACATTTATATGGAATTGCCAACGAGGGGCAATGAATGTTTTGGGTAGTCGTAAATCTGGACATTCCTAGACACTCCCACCTCCGTATCGCCCAGGAAGGGGGGGTGGTTCATGAAATGGTTTAAAAATCCTTCTAGTCCCTATAAATTTGTCACTACTGAGGGGACATGTAAAACGGTGGTATGGACCAATGTTCTTCCCGCCCCGGGATACAGATTTCTCTAGTGAGTAGGTCTGTGAATATTTTTATCCTTTTTATTTATATAAAACTGTTGTACCTATGTAGTGCATTTATTATAACACCATTTTATTTATTGTGATTATGCACACTGTCCACCTGGAATATTAAATCTAAAATTTAATATGGTTTGTCTTTGATGCTCTAAAGAACTCATTTAGCCTCTGATAAGTTTATATCTGTTGAATGAAATGTTTGCAGTGTAAATGCTAATTAACTTAAGTTGGGGGTGGCAGCGAGTACCGATTGATTGGTCAGATCTCGTGCCAGTGAAATGGCGTTCGTGACAGTCACGTTCCTTTGCCAATATGTTAACATTGCAATCGTCAAAGGTATTCCTTTATCCCTAAGATGCAGGTACACGGCTGAGTCTGACCGAGAAATTGGCTCTCTGTGCTGGGGCCATACTTTGATGCAGTTGTGTTTTGGTCTCCCCCACATACAAATCAGAGCATTCTTCACTGCACTGCACTGCGTATATGATGTTGCTATATGTGTTTCGGTTATTGGGTTTCGGATGTACCAATTGCTGCTCAGTGTGTTGTTTGGTTGTAAAGGCAGACAGGGATACGGTGTTTATTGAAAATTTTTCTTAATTTCTCTGAGACCCTGTGATATATGGGATGACCATGTTCTTTCTCCTGTCTTGGTATACGTGTTCTTTTCTTTCCTTCTACTTTTTTGACAAAGGCCCAGTCTGGATATCCACAGTTTTTAAGGGCTCCTCTGGATGTTCATTTCTTTAGCCTTCGCCTCTGTGCTAGTGGGGATGTTCTCAGTCTGTGTTGCAGGCTTCTTATGAAAACAAGCTGTGTATCTAAGGGTGGTGGGAGTCAAACATCAAATACTGATATGGTGTGTTGGTATTTGTAAACCTCTACTTCCAGTTTACCATTCTCCCTGACTTCTACCAAGCAGCCAAGAAAGCCCCGTTTGTGTTGTTTTGAACCTCTTCCCTTGGATAAGGACATACCTTTGAAGATTGTAATGTTAACATATGGCAAAGGAATGTGACTGGTTCAAGAGAGGTTTCAAGGAGGCCATTTATGTGAAAAAAAGAAACAAGCCTAAATAGAGGTGGGGGGGTTCAACACCAACTGTCTGCATGTACAATGCTGTTTTGACACCTTACTCTGTGCGTTTCCTATAACACCACTTAGCCACTATCCAATCACACCCTTAACACCTGGCTGTGATATGCTAATTGGGATTTTCCAGGGTACATAATTGCCACAGATTCTTGTACAAGTCATTCTGAATTGAGAAAGCCTGTCGGATGACAGCAAAACATCTTCAAGAACTAAACTAAAGTCTAGTTGATCTAATTGAATACAAAGATACACCATGACTTGGATGAATGGAACCTTCACAAGCAGATTCATAAAAGTTCTAATCGTTAAAAATGGTGCTAATTTTGCCCAACCAATCAGATCTTATTTAACATTTGAAAGCTAACGTCTGATTGGTGGTGGGGGAAAAATTAGCACCATTTTAAATGATAAGAACTTTAATGAAAAACCTGTTTGTTTTATCCTTCATGGAACTTTGTCATTGTGCGCTGAGAGCTGTTCCTGGATCACCCCTCCCAATGAATGTGACATCCTTATTCTTTTAAAGTTGGGCTCCATTTTTCCTACATATTGACAGTTTGCACATCTCGCATGTGGCCAGGTAAACAAAATTAAAGTGAAACAATAGCTCATGAATTTCATATGTATTTTGGCCGTGGATGTGCAAACAAAATCCTTCGACATCTCTGATATGGATAAAATGTGCGGACACACTTTTGTCATCCACACCTGAAACAGCCCTTATAGCATAACCAGGCACTCAAGTCCTGTGTAGGAGCCCAATTACACTTAAAACACACAATCCCTGCATACTAAGATGTGTGCTGCTATAGATTAAGTTAGTCTACGCTCCCTAATCAGCAAATACTTCTGGACTTTACACAAACATTAAGGGACATTTTTGTCCCTTCACTGGGCATATTACATAAAATGGTAATCCAGGTCATTAAATGGGGCTCAAGACTTAAAAGTCGTTTCCAGAATTCACCAGACATCTGGGCCCTCATAAACAAAAATTGTATGCAAAACCAAAAATACATCACTATGTCGAGTTTTGGGACTCCGTGCTCAACTTAAACAACTAGAAACATTATGGTACGAAAAATCTTTCCTTGGTCCTGACAAAAAATTTCTATGAATTTGGCAACACATAAAACTAGCCAGAGGCTCGTAATTTACAAAGTCTCTGCCATAACATCCTATAGACATGGGACTCTGGCCCTTCAGGTGATGAGCCAGAGCAAATAGCCCAGGGATTCCTGCAATACTACAGTAGACTATACATAACCCACACGCATCTACCCATCTTCTAGACAAGAACCAATACAAATTTTCTACTGTGTGTAATCTTCCGACTATCTTTCACTCACAACTGGGACACTTGAACAAAGACATTTCCATTCAAGGAAACCAACAAATTGACACTCTATTTACCCCAACTTTTTACACAGAGCTCAGGTGGGTTCATTGTAGACCAACAAGCAAGAGGAAACACCTAAATGGCCATCAGCAGAGAGAAAATCACAAATGTTTACTGTTGATGCTGAAAGGGTTTTTGAACAGGTTAGACTGGACATTTATGCTCTCGAATTTCTTGACTTTTGGTCTCTTTGGGAGGTTCTGTTTGTGCTCTGGACAAACTGGACAAATTAGGGTATCCAGAACCACTTTCAGAAACCAGGCAAGGTCCTTTATCACCCTTGCTGATGCACATGCATTAAGCCAATTGCAGCTTCAAAATTTAAGGAAATACAGGCCCTCCCTGTGAACCTTTCATTAGCAAAAACATGATCCTTGCTGCAGCATAACTTTCTATATCACTGGAAGCAGGATAATTTATGTATAATTTACATAATGTATGGTATGTATCATATTTTCATTTCAGTTGAATGACCCTGTCGGAATCCTGACTGCAATGAGTCCATTATGTTATTAGATGGAGGTATTAGTAATGCAAGACACAAGACAAGAGTTTGGACACATACGGTAAAAAGGAGACAGGGTGTAATTCGAGAGATAGGTAGGGTCCAGTAGTTACAAACCAGGGGTGTCTCTAGGTTTTTGCCACCTGAGCCAACTTTGAGTGCCTCCCATATGCAGGAAACAGACTGGGAGTGGCTTGTGTGTTGGGCGTGGTTTTGTGGTGGGAATGCGGCTAGCCTTTTGTCATTTTGAAATGGCATCTTTTATTTGTACAGTTAAGGTCCCATACAGTGAGAACAGATGGTAAAGATCAACAAATTCTCGCTCTCTATTTCCTGCGGTCTCTACCTCTATCTCTCACATTATTTCTCCCCTGCAGTCTCTATCCTTTATATCTCTACAATTTATGTTTCATTCACATTCTCTTTTCTTCTTCAATTCTATCTCAATTCTGTCTCTCCTACGGTTCCTATGCTCTATTTTCTCACACTTTCTGTCTCTCGTGCGGCTCTTTCTCTCTCTTCACATTCTCTATCTCTCTGCAGTCTCTATCTCTCACATTCTGTCTTTCCTGCGGTCTCAATCCTCTATTGCTCACTCTCTCCCCTGCAATCATCTATCTCTCTTCTCTCACACACACACACACACTCTCCTGCAGTCTATCCTTATCTTAACGCTCTCTCTTCTGCCATCTCTATTCTTATCTCTCACTCCTCTCTCCTGTGCAGTCTCTATCCTCTATCTTTGTAAACACTCTCTCTCTCCTGCAGGCACTATTCTTTATCTCTCACATTCTCTTTCTCTTGCAGGCTCTATCCTCCCTCACATTCTCTCTTCTGCAGTCTCTATCCTTTCTCTCATGTTTCTCTTTCCTGCAGTCTCTAGTATCTTTCTCAAATTCTGTCTCTCTGCAGTCCTTTTTATCTTTATCTGTCACATTCTCTCTCTTCTGCAGTCTCTATCCTATTTCTCTCTAGTTCTCTCTCTCTCTTGCAGTCTCACTATTCTCTATCTATCACATACTCTCTCTGCTGCAGCCTCTATCATCTATTTCTTTATGCTCTCTCTCTCCTGCAGTCCCTCTCCTATATCTCTCACATTCCCCTCTCTCCTTATGCAATCTCTATCATTTATCTCTCAAACAATCTCTCTTCCAAATTCTCTAATTTTGGCGCAAATAAATGTGGCCGGGGGTTGTCGAGGTGGGAGTGGTGGACTAACTTACAGTGTCTGGTGAACTGGAGGGCTGACTTGACACTGGCTGGTGAACTGGAGGGTTGACTTGACACTAGCTGGTGAACTGGAGGGCTGCCCTAAGGCTGGTACACATGGATGGAAAATTTGTTCTGACCGCTACGTGCGAGCACTCGGCCGGGACAATGTCGGTTCTGCAAATTCAGACCGCAGCCGAATTTACGAACGATCAAACCGTGCGGCTCCTTAGGGAACCGCACAATCGATCGTGATTTTCCGACAGGTTGTCCGGACGAATGGACGATCGGGTCCGGTGCGCACACGCCCCCCCACACAGCCAATATTTTCGAAAGTGCCGTGAATCGGTCAATCGGTGAAATATTGGTGGTTTGTGTACCCAGCTGCATTTTGGATGCTGAACAGAGTGCCACCAAACGACTGGTACATAAGTTTGCCTACAGTAAGTTGGACTGGAAACATACATGTTTGCTCACAATGTGACTGGTACATACATTGCCTACGTGTGGACCAGAACATACAGTTTACCCCACAGTGTGAATGGAACATGCAAGTTTGCCCACAATGACTGGTACATAAGTTTTGCCTACAGTGACTGTACATATAAGTTGCCCACAGTGACTGGTACGTATAATATTGCGCATAGTGTAAATGTTACATATTACAGTGTGACTGGTACATAAAAATATTGTCCACAATGTGACTGTTACATAAAGAAGATTGCAGTGACTGCTACATATAAGTTTACCACAGTGTGCCTGGAACATTTAATGTGCCCACAGTGTGACTGGTACATTTTATAGTGCCCACAGAGTGACTGGGAGATTTAATGGTGCCCACAGAGTGACTGGTAGATTTAATGGTGCCCACAGTGTAACTGGTACATTTAGTAGTCACCATAGTGTAACTGGTACATTAATGGTGCACACGTGAACTGGTACATTTAATGGTGCCCACGTTGTTGCTGGTACATTTTATAGTGCCCACAGAGTGACGGTACATAATGGTGCCCACAGTGTAACTGATACATTAATAGTGCCCACAGTGTAACTGGACATTTTATAGTGCCCATAGAGTGATGGTACTTTAATGGTGCCCACAGTATAACTGGTACATTAAATAGTGCCCACAAGTGCCCAGAACTGGTATATTTTATAGTGCCCACAGAGTGACCGTTACATTTATGGTGTCCACAGTAACGGTACATTTACTGGTGCCCAGTGTAACTGGTACATTTAATAGTGCCCATGTGGTAACTGGTACATTTAATGGTGCCGACAGTGTAACTGGTGCATTTAAAGAGCCCACAGTGTAACCATAGTTGCCAATAGTCCCGGATTTACCGGGACAGTCCCGGATTTTAGGTAGCAGTCCGCTATCCTAATGTCCCGGAAAAGTCCCGAGACCTAGGAAAACCAGAAAACGTGCCTGACTGAAATTTTGTCTGGATCCGATACGATCCGATCGATGTAACACAGTCAGTGGAAAGTTGCAGTCTTGAGTCATTGTCGCACTACTTCTTGCTCTGCTGCCCTTCTATGTATGTGGAATGGGGATAAGGGGGTGGGGATAGAACCAGATAGCTTCTGAGTGCCCTGTTGTCCAGCGCCTGCGTCAATTTGCTGAGTCCTCCGTCGTGGCTGATGAAGGAGAGAGGCTGATGCCAAGAGTCCTAGCAGACTGTCCTATTAGTTACAGTGAGTTGGAGCACAGTTTTTTTTTAGGTCTATCTATCTTTCATTCCCTATCTATTCTCTATCTAATCCACTATCTATTATCTTTACTATCTATCTATCCACTATCTATCTTCTATCTATCTATCTAGTCACTATCTATCTATCTATCTATCAATCATATCTATCTATCTATCATATCTATCATCTATCTATCTATCTATTATCTGTCTATCTATCTATCATCTATCTATCTATCTATTATCTATCTATCTATCACTATCTATTATCTGTCTATCTATCACTATCTATCTATCTATCAATCTATCATCTTCTATCTATCTATCTATCTATCTATCTATCTATCATCTTCATCTATCATCTATCTACTCTATCTATCATCTATCTATCTATCATCTATCTATCTATCTATCCCTATCTATCTAATCATCTATCTATCATCTATCTATCTATCTATCTCATCTATCTTCACTATCTATCACTATTATCTATCTATCTAATCATCTATCTGTATTCATCTATCTATCTAGCTATCTATCTATCTATCTATCTATCATCTCTCTATCTATCATCTATACACTATCTATCTATCTATCTATCTATTAGTCATCTATCACTATCTATCTATCTTCGATCATCTATCACTATCTTCTATCATCTGTCTATCACTATCTATCTACACTATCTATCATCTATCTATCTATCACTATCTATCTATCTATCTATCTATCTATCTATCTATCACTATCTATCTATCATCTATCTATCTATCTATCATCTATCAATCTATCATCTATCTCTCTATCTATCTCTCTATCCTATCTATCTATCTATCACTATCTATCTATCTATCTATCTATCTATCTATCTATCTATCACTATCTATCTATATATCTATCACTATCTATCTATCTATCACTATTTATCTATCACTATCTATCTATCTATCATCTATCTATCACTATCTATCTATCTATATCTCTATCACTACTATCTCTCTATCAACTATCTATCTATCGTATCACATCTCTTTATCTATCACTATCTATCTATCATCTATCTATCTATACTTCCTATCTATCAATCTCCTATATATTTCACTATCTATCTATATCCATCTATCTATTCTATCTATCACTAACTATCTATTTATCTATCACTATCTATCTATCATCTATCTATCTATCTATCTATCTATCTATCTATCTATCTATCTATCACTATCTATCATCTATCTATCTATCACTATCTATTTATCTATCACTATCTATCTATCTATCACTATCTATCTATCTATCACTATCTATCTATCTATCACTATATATCTATCTATCATCTATCTAATCTATCATATCTATCTATCTATCTCTCTCTTTATCTATCACTTAGCTATCTATATATCTGTCACTATCTATCTCTCTATCTATCTATCACTATCTATCATTATCTATCTATCTATCACTATCCTATCTATCCACTATCTATTCTCTATATATCTTATCACTATCTATCTATTATCTATCTCTATCTATCTTCACTATCTATCTATCACTTCTATCTATCTTAATTATCATCACTATCTATCTATCACTATCTATCTATCACTCTATTCTATCTATCACTATCAATCTATTACTATATATCTATCACTATGTATCTATCTCATATCTATCACTATCTATCTATCAATCTATCTATATATCTATCACTATCTATTTGCTATCACTATCTATTTCTCATCTATCTATCTATCTATCTTCTATCTATCTATCTATCTATCTATCTATCACTATATTTTATCTATCATCTACAATTTATCTATCTCTATCTATCTTATCTCTATCTATCTATCTATCACTATCTAACTACCTATCACTATCTACTATCACTATCTATTCTCTATCTATCTATCTCTCTATCTCTCACTATCTATCTATCCATCTATCTATCTATCACTATCATCTATTACTATTCTATCACTATTATCATCTATATCTATCCTATCTACTCATCTCTATCTATATATCTATCACTATCTATTTATCTATCACTTCTATTTTCTCATCTATCTCTCTATCATCTATCTATCTATCTATCACTATCTTCTATCTATCTATCTATCTTCTATACGTAGTATCTATATATCTATCACTATCTATCTATCTATCACTATTTATCTATCACTATCTATCTATCTATCATCTATCTATCAATCTATCACTATCTATCTATCTATATATCTATCACTATCTATCTATCTATCTATCACTATCTATTTATCTATCACTATCTATCTATCATCTATCTATCTATCACTATCTATCTATCATCAATCTATCTATATATATTTCCACTATCTATCTATCCATCTATCTATCTATCTATCACTATCTATTTATCTATCACTATCTATCTATCATCTATCTATCTATCTATCTATCTATCTATCACTATCTAATCATCTATCTATCTATCACTATCTATTTATCTATCACTATCTATCTATCTATCACTATCTATCTATCTATCACTATCTATCTATCACTATCTATTATCTCTCATCTATCTATCTATCCTATCTATCCATCTATCTATCATTCTATCTATCACTATCTCTCTATATATCTTCATATCTATCTTCTATCTATCTATCTATCTTCTATCACTATCTATTACACTATCTATCTATCACTATCTATTATCTATCTATCTACACTATCTATCTATATAATCCTATTATCTATCTATCTATCACTATCTATCTATCCACTAATCTATCTATCTATCTATCTATCTATATATCTATGCTAGCTATCTCATCTAATCACTAAAACTATCTATCTATCTATCTATCACTACCATCTATTACTATATATCTATCCTATGTATCTATCTACTAGCTATCACTATCTATCTATCATCTTCTTATCTACACTATCTATTTATCTATCAACTATCTTTTTCTCATCTATCTATCATCTATCTCTTCATCTATCTATCTATCTATCATCATCACTATAATTATCTATCATCTATTATTACTATCTCGTATCTATCTATCCTGTCTATCTATCTATCACTATCAACTAACCTATCACTATCTACCTACCTATCTATCTCTATCTATCTATCTCTCTATCTATCACTATCTTATCTATCACTATCTTCTATCATCTACATCTATTACTACTATCTACCCATTATCTACCTATCACTATCTACTCTGTCTATCTCTATATCTATCTCTCTATCTATCCACTATCTAATCACTATCCATCTCTATCATCTATCTTCTCTATGTATCTCTATCTATCTATCTCTATCTATCATTCTCTATCTATCTATCACTATCTATCTATCCTATCTACTATCTATCTATCTATCTATCACTATTATTTATCTTTCATCTATCTATTATCTATCTCTGTCTATCTATCTATCTATATATATCTATCGATCTATCTATGTATCCACTATTATTTATCTATCATCTATCTATTATCTAATCTCTGTTATCTATCTATCTATCTATCTATCTATCTATCTATCACTATCTAACTACCTATCACTATCTACCTATCACTATCTATCTCTACTAGCTATCTCCTATCTATCTCTCTATCGTATCACTAGTCTCTACTATCTATCTATCGATCCTAGTCGATCATCTATCTATCTTTCTAGTCGTATCTACCCATCACTATCAACCTATCACATCTAGCTCTGTCTATCTCTATATCTATCTCTCTATCTATCACTATCCATCTCTATCACTATCTAGTCGTCTATGTATCTCTATCTCTATCTATCGTCTATCTATCACTATCATCTATCACTAGTCTATCTATCACTATCTATCGATCACTATCTATCTCTATCATCTATCATCTATCTATCTATCAATCTAACCTAAACTCTATTATCACTATCTATCTCTATGTATCACTATCTATCTATCCTATCTATCCATCTATCTCTATCTATCTATCTTCTATCTATCTATCACTCTCTACTATCTATCTATCTTTCTATCTCTATCTATTCTATCACTCTCTATTCTATCTATCTCTGTCTTCTATCTGTGTCTACCTACAAATAAATAAGTTTTTTTTTTAAATCAGTGACAGTTAAAGTTGGTGTCGCCTTTATGAAAGTGGGCGTGGCAGAGTTGTGGCAGCACATTCTTTCTGAAATGTGTCCCTGGAAATTTTTGGAGAATGTTGGGCAACTATGATTGTAACTAGTACATTTTAGAGCCCACAGAGTGACTGGTACAATTTATGGTGCCCAAAGTATGACTGGCACATTTTGTGCCCACAGTGACTGGTACATTTAATGTGCGCCCGGTGTAACTGGTAAATTTAATAGTGCCTTAAGTATGACTGGCACATTTTTATAGTGCCCACAGTGACTGGTACATTAATGGTGCCCACAGTGTGCCTGGACCACACTTTCTCTCCCCATACCTTTACTGCTGGTGTTGTGAACTTCTGTGCGCATCCCCACCACCACTATTCACCTCTGTCGGGCCATAGCACTATCTCCCATACTCAGGGAGGCTCATTCAGCCCCCTCTCAGCCAATCACCATTGAGCCTGAGCCTGCACTCACTGTAAATCAAGCTCTGCCTACCTTATAGTGAGAGCTGATGAGCCCTCCCTCGGGTATGGAGAGTTACGTTCTCGCTCTCCTTGGATCCCTTAACCCTGTGCATGGTCCAGAAGGACTTAACCCACTGGTATTCCGGAGGCGGGGCTTAACTCCGGTCTGGAACACAGCACTTCCCGTGTGCTGGTAAGCAGAGATTTTTTTTAATGCCATTAATAGGTGTTTACTTGTAATTACATAAAAATGGCTTCCACTTTTACAGTACCTCTTTAATAAAATGTTTTCTATTAAGCAATATATTAATTGTGATTCTTCATGGGTTGTATATTTGCTTACTTGTACTAAGTTTCGGTCCAGTATGTGGGCTGCACTTCCCGCACTTAAAAACTCGCATTAGAGAACATGTAAGGGACATAAAAACACGTATGAACGCAGTCCCGTTGCTAGGCACTTCTTTGTTGTAACTCAACAATTTATCCTGCTTGCAGGTACAAATACAACCTTGCTCCCTTCAATAGAAGGGAGACTGGTAAGAATATGGAGTTGGCTTTGAGGAGCCGAAGCCAAGTGGATTTTTGTATTAAACACCATGATACCAATGGCTTAAATAACTCATTTGATATAACAGGATTCATGGCTAGTCCCCCGCTTTTTCCTGTAGTTGGATCTTATTTTTCTATTTATTTTCCTTATTATTATATTTGTTATGTTTCAATATTCACCCTAAGATTATAGTTGGTGTATTTTAGAATGATGCACAGGTTTCTTAATCAGACTCCAGTGCACAGTTCTATGTTCATTTACTATTTATAATTTTTTAGATTTATTATATATTTACTTATTTAAGTTTTTTTCGTTTAGAGTATACTTTATTTTTCAGTTTTTGAGGTTGTTTTTTCCTCCTTTTTCTTTTTTGTTTGCTTTATTTCCTTTGCGACATTGTTTATATTTTTTGTATACTTGTATGTTGCTTTCTTGTTTCATTTCATACCGTTTGTACGATGTATCTTTAAAGTAGGGAGAGGCGGAGCTCTTGATCACCTGCGTGTGGATTTAAGGAGCTTCCGTTCTATCCAGAGTCGGACTAATACTTACCTATGATTAAGTGCTCACGTAGCACGAAACACGTCAGGTTTATGACTCGTTTAATTTGCTTTTAATAAAGATGGAATTCTGAATTTTACCTGAATACTTTCTGATTCTGTTTGAGCAGTGTGCACGCTCCTACTTCCTATTGTATGGTGTATTTGATGAGCGGTGCGAAGGGTCTGGGTTTACGCACCCAGACCAATTGTTTTCTCTGTGTGAGTTTTGTGTTTGTTACTTTATTTTCAGACCACGCTATTTTCTTTTTACTGTTCAGTGTCTATGATTGTATTATACACTGCTTTATCGCTAACGCAGTGTTCTTGTTTAAGATTGGTTTTACCAAATTCTTTCTATTGGAGTGTTTTTTGGGCCCGCCTGGAGGTGGTTTTATTTCCACATATAACTTTTCCCTACTTTTTTACCTAATTATATACAAAAAACCCACCCACTCTTGTGTTCTGGGTTATGTCAAGATTTTAAGGACCTGTCACTCCAATGCTTCTTAAAAATGACTAAGTGCCATTCGTTTCTATTATCACCGGGAGTGAGAACGCTTATTCTCACCTCCCTGTGAATATGGGACGCTCGGGGGACCAGGAACTTACCTTACCTGCCGCTCCACTCGCAGCCGCTCAGTCCTCGACAGCCGCTCTGTCCCGACCACGCGCCCTATCTTAGGCGCTGCGCGCCAATTCAAAAGATAGGGCGCGCGATCGGACAGAACAGCTTTTCAAGACTGAGCGGCTGCGATGGAGCGGCGGTAAGGTGTTCCTGGTCCCCCGACGTCCCATTATTCACAGGGAGGTGAGATTAAGCGTTCTCACCTCCCGTGAATAATAGAAACGAATGGCTCTTAGTGTTCCTTTAATGTCTAAACTCTCCCGTTCCCCAGACCATAAATCCTGCTTTTCCCTCTCTGTCCGAATAAAAATTAGAATGTGCCATTTGATTGGTCAGGAAGATGCATCTTTGCTGACCTCTGTTACCCTTTCTTATTTACAACATGTTACTTTCTACCCAGAGCTTACAGAGTTCCGTGGCTAAATGAGCTGGACTTTAAAGTAGGAATTCTCTACATTATAATACTCATATACAGTTAACTTGTTTCCCATTTTATGAGTTAATTGTCCTCATAAGATGTTGACACTGCATGTTTAAAGGCAGATGGAAAAATCCCAGAGGTCAGGGAGGATTAAGAATGTGATCAAGGGAAAGGATTTTAGCGCAGTGTCTGAGTAAAAAGGAGGGCATGAGAAACTGGGTGACATATGTATACAGTGGCAAGACTCAATTAAACCACACGTAAGAAGAACAGCTACCAAGTTCTCCTTGAGAGATTACCCGCCATTAACCCCAATCCCAGCAATATGCTCGAGATGTATTTAGAGACCAGGACTCTCTTTCATGCATCTACTGGTCAGGCCAAAGTTTTACCAATTGGTCTTCAGTGCAGACCTTGCTCTACCACACGGGTGCCAAACTCATTGATCTCAAGGGCCTCATTTGCAGGCCCCTGACCACGTTTGAGGGCCACACATAGATTTATAGACCTTAAATTAAGTATGTGGCCTCCTAGAAATACTTATTCCTTTAACTGCAGAAAGAGGTCACCCATTAGTTGCTGGCAGGTGGTTCGAGGTGCCAGCGACACTGCTGGGGCTGCTTTAACACTTGGGCGGTAACAATACGTCACGGAGCAGCACAGGTTGGAAAAAGAAAAACCCGATCCAGCACTTGGTTTTGTCCCTTGATTCTCCCTATTGGATCATCCCGGCACCGTCTCTTCTATCTTCTAATTATCTGGCAGTCCCTGCACTGTGACGTTCGTCCCTTGTCCTCCTGCTGCTTCTCTGGGACTTACCGGTTTGGAGGCTCCTCACAGGTGGGATTGGAGGTAGGAGAAGGTCAGGCTGTCCATTGCACTCTGACCTGAGGACCCTTTGCTGCTGCTGGGATGGTGGTGGGCGCCATGCAGGGAAGCAACAGTAGAGAGGGGAAAACCTTGGGGGTTTCAGATCAGCAGGAGCCTCTGGTCAGGATGGGCTGCTGTCCTGATTGTGATCGAGCCCTGCATGTTGGGTATTACTGGTCCAGACAGAGAAGAGGACAGTGTGGGACAGAGGGGGATTCCCCACCTGGTACTGTACCCATCTGCCTTTGCTGTGGGCGAAGGAGCTGCTCTTTCAGGTGGCTCAAGGTGCCAGCGAACTGCTGGGGCGCTTTAAAAAACTTGGGCGGTAACAATACAGTCACGGAGCGCGCACAGGTGGAAAAAGAAAAAAACCCGATCCAACACTTGGTTTTGTCCCTTGATCTCTTCCACACTGGATCATCCCGGGCACCGTCTCTTCTATCTCAATTATAGCCGACGTCCCTGCACTGTGATGTCGGCCCTGTCCTCCTGCTGCTTCTGGGACTTGCCGATTTGGGGCTCCCCCACGTGGGATTGTAGATAGGAGAACGTTGCAAGACACTGCAAGCAGGGGCGGGACCGCGCCGCGTCTATGATTGGCTGAGAGCTTGAATCACGACGAGGCTGCGGCTTCTCAGAATGCGGGGGAGGAGGGAGTAAGTAGAATTCGGGGGACTTTCTTAAAAAAAAATTTTGCGGTTGGGGCTGGGGAAGAAATACTATTATATGGGCAAGGGTTTTAATGGTAGGGGAGGTTTTTAAAACGGGAGGGAGAGGGGGGGGGGGGGGAGGGAGGGAGGAGAGGGGGGGGAGGAGGGCTGCAGTACGCATGCCAAACTTCTCCCGAAGGCAGACAGAGGCAGAGTCCTATATGGACTCTGCTATCCTCCTGGTGGGCAGTTTTTGGGACTTTGGGGGGGTGACTACAGAGACCCATATGGACTGGGATGTGAGGTAAGGATTTTATTACACAACATGGTGGGGCCATTAGTGGGGGATATTTTTTGGGGGTGGACATGCCCTTTAGCTTAAAGCTAATCAGTAAACTGTTGTTCCGAAGTCCTAATCCATAGCAACTGTAAATCTGGAACTTTCTGTGGTAATTACTAATAAGTATGAACATTCAAAGTTAGTAAGTAAGGATCCGCACTAGCCAGTGCCAAACAGGAATTCAACACCACTGCTTACTGCTGCATAAAATTCTTTATTGGTACAACACCTGTGTTTGAATTCCTGTTTGGCACTGACTAGTGCGGATCATTACTCTACTACCTTTGATTGTTTAGCCTTGCGACGGGCTTGGGTGGTGCAAGCCGAAACACGTTGATATGCGCTTTTACTTTGATCCAAATAAAGTTACCTTTTAACAGACCTGTAGTGTCTTCGGCTACACTTTATATGATTTTGCTGGAGTTGATTTTCCCATCCCCCCCACAGGGTATCGGTTAAAATAAGACACAGGACTGTCATGTTTGAGCACTGATGGCAGTGTATTTTATCACCTGCCCTTGTGGTTTATACTATGTGGGAAAGACCACAACCACCATTAGGGAACAAATGGCAAACCACCGCTCGCTATTCGGTCTGCACTACGCAGTAGTAATATGGCCAAAACACCAACCCCATTAGGGATATTAAACACAGCGACACATCTGTGGCAGGAGCATTATAGGCAAATGGGACACCCCTTAGCCACTTTACGATGGATGGCAATGGATCCGATTGTTGGGGTCACTAATAATACAGAAAGGGGTAGGTTACTATTACCCGCTAATGTATCCAATGTTATTCATTTTGTCCTGTTTTTGTTTCAATTCATTATATGAAAAATATGGGTCTCAGTAAAAGTGATAATACATAATGTTTGCAAATTATCTTTGTTACAGTATCTTTTGTATAATATTATTGAGAATGTAGTGGAGTAATATTTAACTCCTGTAATTAGTACTAGCACAAGTTACGGTATGCAGATCAAAAAATATTTTATGGTCTTATTCTACTTTACACACCTGAGTGTTCACTTTTTAATGTATACAAAGATATCAGTATATATTATATTTATTCACTGATGTTTTTCTAAATAATGTTTTAAATGATATTATCAACTGTGAATTATTAAGGGTTAACTATTTGATTGTTGGTTGGGGAGTATAGGGGAGGGAACTGGGAGTTTACAAATGTGCACTACATGTGTAATGTCACATCCTGAGGATGGCTACTGGAGTTAGCCGAAACGCGTAGATGTACTTGATGTTTAATAAATAGACTGCATGATAAGACCCACGAGTGCTCCTTGTAACTACATTTTATCTATTTTATCTTTTGGATGCCACGGGGCTTGTGTAAAAATATCAAAAATCACACAGTAGCCGTCACTTCAGGAAATACAAACATTGTGTGAAACCCCTCCCCCTATTAAACCTCCCCCAACCCAACCCCCTAAATGCATGTCACCACAGATAAAACTGTATAATCCATAAATCGATAAATGTTGTATCCGCACCAACATTTCCCATATTTGTCCATATTTCCAGGTCGCCATGTAAAGGCAGGTTCCCACAGGGATCGTGGTGGTAAGTGTCCTCACTCATGCGTCCGCACACTAATACGAGTACCCACATGTGGCCAATCAGCTATACCCTGCACACGCATCTCATAACGGCCGAAAACGACCATACACAGGTGCGCAAAGGGGAACAAGACACACACGCCCCTCCCACCAGCATCTCACATCAACACAAATAAACAAGTGCCACCCACAGCCAAATGCACCAATCGGTGCGCAGGACCCGAGGCTGTGATAGTGGGTAGCATAGCAACCCGTTCCCAAACATCTAAGAAACACAGCCCCCCGGAGAATGGAACAACATCGGACAAATGTTATTTACAATAAAACATGCACAGAGAAGTGTCGTACATAAAACTATGATAAGGGTCCCCCACTGGATGTGTAAGTCCCATATCCAAATTGACAGGCACTAGTTCACCATCAGCAATCACATATCTTTAGCATCCCTAAAATGCCCAGTTCTATAAAGGGAGATACACAGATCATATCTTCCAACCACACTGCATCAATGTAGTCCTGTGACACAAAACTTAACGTATGACTCAGGTCCATGATAATAGGGACTGTCAACCTATGCCCAAGTGTTGTAGCATTTCACGTTTTACATGGGACTCTTATGTACCGAAGTAGCGACAGGAGCTGTTATTAAAAACTTTGGAGGGCCCACTTTTCATTCAGACCCATAGGGAGAGGGTTTCTAAATATATATCCATCTGGCTTCCCGGCAGAGGAGAACATTTCTCTTTCCATTCCATCACTACCTCCTTCCCCTACACCATCAATAATCATACATCGTATGATGATAGCGGTGATGTAGTCATTTAAAATTTCTTGCGACAGCCATGTCGTCCAAACTTATTCGCCTCTCACCTCCCATCCTTCAATAGCGTTCCTGATAGATGCCCTGCGATTGGCCATTCTCTCTCGAACTTGTAGTGTCTTACCCACATACACTAGGGAGCAGACATTTAATAAGATATATAACAAACTTGCTGGTACATGAGTACCAGCCCGTATCAACATCATCATCTATCTATCATCTACTATCTATCTTATTATCTTCTGTCTATCTATCTATCTATCTATCGACAGAAGGATAGATAGATAGAACGAAGATAGATAGATCGATAGAAGGGTAGATAGAAGATAGAAGATAGATAGAAGGATAGATAGATGATAGAGAGAGAAAGAGATAGACTGGACAGACAGAGAGACAGGGCCATGCTCTAAACTATTCTTTGTAGTTTAATTCTATAAACTTAAAACTCACACATTTAACCATAAAGGTGTGAATATCTGTTTAGTAAATTCTTACATAGATTACTGGTTTTTTTTTTATGTGCCCCATTGTTAGCCTTGTGCCCATGTTGTGCCCTGGAAAATCCTGAAGCGGAGCCGCCACTGCCCACTCCTATGTAGCAATTCTCTCTCTCAGGGTATTCATAGTACAAGGGAAAGTGAGTAATGGGGTAACATTCCTTTGCAGTCATCACAGGCCCACAGTGTCTTAGCATTGTGGATGAGGCAGCCAGACAAGCAAATGTAGACTTTGGTTTGGGCCAGGCAGGTAAGAAACATTAGCCACAGAGTTAGCTGGTGCGGCTGTACAGAATGTCAGAACATGTGACCACCACAAGGGTGTAAATATTTTGCATGGGCCAGGCAGGATTGGCCCACAGGTAAGAAACATTAGCCACAGAGTAGCTGGTGCGGCTGTACAGAAATGGTCAGAACAGGTGACACCATAAGGGTGTAAACATTTGACATGGCCTGGCAGGATTGACCACAGTGTAGAAACATTCGCCACAGAGTAGCAGGGTATAAACATTTGTCATGGCCAGGCAGGATTGGCCCACCGTAAGAAATATTAGCCACAGAGTAGCTGGTGCAGCTGTACAAAATAGTCAGAACAGGCGACACCACACAGGGTGTAAATATTTGGCATGGCCGGCAGGATTAACCCACAGGTAGAAAACATTATCCACAGTGTAGCTGGGTATAAACATTTAGCATGGGCCAGGCAGGATTGGCCCCAGTAAGAAACATTAGCCAAGAGCTGGTGCAGCTGTACAAAATAGTTCGAACAGGTGACACCATAAGGGTTGTAAACATTTGGTATGGGCCAGGCAGGATTGACTCACCAGTTAGAAACATTATCCACAGAGTAGCTGGGTATAAACATTTTAGCATGGGCCAGGCAAGATTGCCCACAGTAAAAACATTAGCCACAGAGTAGCTGGTTCAGCTGTACAGAATAGTCAGAACAGGTTACACCACTAGGGTGTAAACATTTGGCATGGGCCAGGCAGATTGACTACAGGTAGAAACATTAGCCACAGAGCAGCTGTTCTGAACTTAGTTACCATGAAAATTGCTTTATATAGCTTAGTCAGCCATGATAAAGGCCACACACAACTGACCTCACACCGGAAAAATTACCCGTTACAACGCTTAAATGAGGTAAACAGGTACCACCCATACATGACCCTACCAATGAAAAATTAGCTTCTTGCCAGCTGAGCTGAACATTAGCGAGGCTTCTAAGGTGACACTCTGATTCAGTGGGAAGGAGCAGTATGGGTGGAAAGGGGCAAACAGCCTTTGGTCACAAACATCAGCAACAGGGATGGCGTACTGAGATGTGATCCACGCCTAATTCCTCTTAATGAATGTCAGGACAGTCCACATTCTCAGTAGAGAGAGGAGTCATCTCCGTAACAACACCCCCTGCTGCACTGAAGGTTCCCCTCTAAAGGACACTGGATGCCGGGCAGGACAGACCCTCAATGGCTGCTGTGCAACTCAGGCCAATGTCAAGCATCGCCACCCAATAGCCCAGTGGATCACTCAGTCTCTGATGAGTTCTACACCAGCCCTGGATCCGATGTTCGTGACCTGAGACTGAGGTATTGCCTGTTGGGCTGCCAGTAGATGGTCCTGCCAACTGTAGCTGGAAGAATAGTCTGAAGTTGGCCACAAGACCACTCTCAGTACTGCTCCTCCTCTCAGGCACGGGGAAGTGAGCCCTGTGCATCCCCAACATCAGGTGTTGTCGGCCTGCTAGCATTGGCAGAACTGAGGCAGAACTGAGGTGGCAACAGCAACACCTCATAGTTCTGCATTCTCCCTCCCTTTGAGATGTTGGGATTGAACTCAGAATTTTACCTTGGTAGCAGGGATCTATCAAGGGTGGCCACCCAGTACTTGCCTCCTTCTCCTTGATGGCCTCAATCCGGGGTCTTTGCGCAGGGCATTGCAACCTTAAGGAGCACATCTGCCGCAAGTTTCCTGCTCAAAGGACCATTTCCTGGTGTCAATGAGGACAGTGTCGGATTCAACCTCTCCCAACCACGGATGACGTGGAACAGGAGGGTTGAAGTGTCCCCCTAGAAAACGCCCCATTTCCACTGGTTCCAGTCAACAAAATCCTCCTCCTCATCATCATCAGCACACTGCTCTGTACCATGATCCCTGGGCTCAGAAAGAGCCACGGTATCGATCCTCTTCACGTAGCTGCGCTCTGCGGCTAGTGCCCTGCCAAGGATGCCGAGTATCGTGTGTCCCCAGAACAAACCAGGGATGGTATCCGAGATGGTGGCATCATCACGGCTTACCCATCCTGGTGGCCTCCTCAAATGGCAAGGCACACGACAAGCATCCCTAAGTCAGCCACCACTGCTGGGTAACAGGAAACCCAGGTCCCCCAGAGCCTGATCTTGTACGTAATGGTACAAATATCCATGATGGCTAGCCTTTGCTGTGGAGCAGCCTTAGCATCATGAGACTAGAGTTCAGCGCATGGGGGTGGCGAAATATCAAGTAGTTCTGCGGTAGCTGGTGATGCTGCTGGAACTCGGACAGAAGAGCTGTGGCCGTGTATGACCATCTGAAGTGGCTCGACACCCTCCTAGCATTGCCTCAGTTCATCCAGCAGGTCAGGGTTACTTGCTAAGGAACCGCTGGACAACCAGGTTGAGAACACGGGCCAGCAAGAGAACGTGTGTGACTTTGCCCAAGCAAAGGGCAGAATGATATTAGTGGCATTGTCACCATAGCCTTGCCTATTGATAGGTGGCGGGGTCAGCCACCTCTCAGCTTGCCCTTGCAGTGCTGCCAGAAACTCTGGCCCGGTTGGCTTCTATTACCAGGCACAGAAGCTGCAAAACCTGCATGGCCTGTCTCACCTGGCAGGAAGAATAGGCTCTAGGGGGGCACAGGGCTGTCCAAGGACAGTGAGTTTTGCTAAGCCGGCAGTGAGACACTGTGCTTGGGGGTGACTGGGACAGCTTCTGTCCCCGCTCCGTAACTGGGGAAGAGAGACCTGCCTTGTTAGTGGATGAACACCACGCCGTGTCAAGGCGTCCCTTAACACCGCCTGCTGGGGCCAAAGGCTGTCTCTCCTCCTAACTTCCACTGTGTGAAGCACCTGATGAAGCTGGAGGGGGTGGAGGGGGGGTGGCTCCTTGGGCATGAGGAAGGGAACATGCAGGTGCCTGTACATTCTTTGTATGTTGCTCCCACCGAGCTTGTGGTGCAGCACCATATACTTCCTCATAGATGTCCATGTCCAAGTTACAGTGGTCTTCCCACGGCTAACACGTGCAGGCACAGACTGCACACTGCAACCGTGGCATCACCTGGAGCCAAGGTGTAAAAGTCCCACCCGGCTGAGCCACTGGCCCGCCTTGGAGCAAGGTCACCTGCTGTTGTGGAGCACTGGCACCAGATGCTAATGGTGCCCTGCCTCCACCCACACAGTACTAGGTGTGTCTGCTTGCGCCTCTGCCCCTGCCCCCAGTAACTGCCTCTGGGCTCAGGCTCATGCTCATAGCTTGAGCTCTCTCCTTCAGACACACTATCCGTCCTCCTCTCCCACTTCTTGTGGCACCCATGAGCGATCTGTGACATCGTCCACAAGCACCTCCCTATCACTGGGGCTATGTCACTAACATGACTAGCAGCAGCTGAAACTCACCCCCTATATTAGTTCCCTGGCTGCTGTCTCGAAACTGCTGCATATAAGCTCAGTCTCCTGCCCCCCTGTGTACTGAACACTTTCTTCCTCTTGCCACAGGCGTCAGGAAGACAGTGACAAAGCTCCTTCTCGACCACACTGCGCCACCATAGTGTGGAAAACATCTCCGTAACTCCTCCTCCCAGATTCCCGAAGGTTTGGACCATGTGGTCAATAAAACTCCTGATAGATAGGATCGGGTCCATGCCCACATTAGAAACCACAGGGGGAGAGGGTTCAGGCACATTATCAGTGGCAGCTCGGCTGTCCTGTGCCTGTGAGGAGGTGGAAGAGGAAGGCGGGGTAATCCAGTCGACTACCTGGCTACCTTGATCAGGACAGCCCTAGCCCCATTTCTGTATACACTAATACGATATTATATATTTAACAAGGCATTGGTAAGGCCTCATTTGGAATATGTCGGTACAGTTTTTGGGATCCCATATACAAAAGGGACATCTTGGGAATTGGAAGCGGTTCAGAGAGGGGCAACTACTTAATAGGGGGAATGGAGGGGCTTTTAAATTGAAGGAAAATTAGACAAGTTAGGACTGTTTATATATTGAGAAGCGATGTTTGGTGGTGATTGATAACTTTATACAATATATTAATGGGCCATACAATAAACTCTCTGTGTGCCTTGTTTACCTAACAGGTCATATCAGAGGACTCGTGGACATCCTTTAAGGTTGGAGAAAAGAAGTTTCATCTTCAGGTTAGGAAAGGTTTCTTCAGTGAGAACGGTGAAACGGTCTTCCAGCAGAATGTGGGTAATGGGAGTTCAAATGAATAGCTTTAAAAATGGCCTGGATAGTTTCTAAAATGAAATAAATATTGAGAATACGGGTATTAATACATATACTGTAGATCTGGTTGATCCAGGGATACTTCCGATTGCTCTCCCCCCCTCCCCCCCTTTTTTTTATCTGCCTTTCTCTGGATCAACTGTTAGGTAGGGTAAAAAAAAGTGAATAGGTTGGCTTGATGGACGTATGTCTATTCAAAATCAATACATAGTATTACTAGAGAGAGTGAGAATTGTATTCTCTGCACTCTTTTTTTCGTCTTCAAAACAGACATAGTCCAGCATTGCAAGTGGTTTGCTGGCTTAAAATAATTTGGCCAATTATTGAACTAATTGCTTTAATTTATCCAGAGAAGAAGGCAGTCACAATACATATTGTATGTATATTAATTTCTATAATTTTGTCTTGTTGCATTGGGGTTTACCAAGCCTCTGGGGAAATGTGTACTCCACCCAAGCAGGTCATGTGTCAATTACTTGAGCTGGAGAGTTGTCCCAAGAAAACTAGCGAAAAGAGCAGCAGGACTTTCATCTCATAAAAGGCAGGTACTGACATAAAGAACTTTTGAGAAATGTTCTCCTAAGAAGTAAAACGTTACTAAGGTAAGAAGGTTAAAATGTTAGGCACCCAGCAGAATAAAGCAAACCCTGAATGTGGTTTGCTGGGCCTTAAAATAATTTGGCCACGTTATTGAACTATTGATTTAATGTATCCAGAGTAAGGACAACTAATACAATGGTATAAAAGTAAGCCATTCAATTGGATGTGCACTAGGCTTCTATTTTTTGTATGTACAGCATTGCTTACACCTGCCCACCAAAGCTAACCCTAAGGCACTGTATATATGCCATGTAGCCCTGCACATGTTTTCTACAATATATATTCAAACAGTGAGTACTGATTTCCATTTGGCCTATATCCCTGTTCCCAGCTGGTTTGGAACTGACATTAACGACATCCCTTTCAAGACAAATTACCAATAAAGGAACTGAAGGTGATATTCTGTGCACCATAACCACCACACAAAAACATCAATCAGTACAACCGTTAGTAAATCAAAATATTATATTTAAAAAGCCAAATTACTGATCTATGGCTCCTAGCCTAGTAAATTTAAAAAAAAATGTATACACTATATATAGGTGGTTGACTATTTAAATTTTTTTGAAAATAAAAATCTAAAGCAAAGGTTTTAATAATGCATAATGAACTTGTCTTCACTATCTTCTCCCTTCTTTCCCCCCCTTCTTTTTTCCTTTTTTCCTATTCACGCTTCTCCTTCTTCACTACCCCACATTTTCTCCACACTCCCTCCCTCCCTTCTCTCTCTAAACTCTCTCAACCATTTAAACTGTTATAAAATCTAAAATCTAAACTAAGATTACCTGAGCCCTTGAAAAAAAATATAATTCGAAATTGGCAAAAGAAACCAAAAAGCTGACCAACAGACACCTACCCCTAATAACAAATGCAACAAGTACTCCAACCAGGATAACTAACCTCAGCCAGGCCAAAACCGCAAAGCCCGCCCCAACTTTCCTAATAAATTCTTCTACTGAGAAAAGGACATTTCATCAGAGACAAAACCTCCCCTACATAACTGGCTGATCTACTCTTTCTACACACGCTTCTAAAATAGCAACGAATTATCCAACCTACTATGTCTCTATTCTACAAATGCTCAATGTCTTACATTCTATGTTCCTCACTATCCAACATAGAAAACACCCAGAGGATCAGAGTGGGTGACTTGGAAGACTCTTAACCTCCCTAATACAACTCCAGGAGGCAACACAGACTTTATTAACAGTTCGCAAAAAAACTGTACACCTTAGAGAATCATTCAAGACCTGAGTCATAAAAGAACAGTTTATGCCAATATTCTGTTGACCTACAATATTACATTTTAAATGATGTATCCAGCTAAAACTAAGAGTAACCAAAGACTGCAAACTCAAATTTACACAGACCCACAAAAGCCTTGATACCATTTTCTCAGAAAATAACGCGAAAATCAGTCATTTCCACAATAGATCTAATAAGTAGAACTGTCCTGTTCCTGTTCCTTTTGCTAATCAAAGGCTCCAAATTGACAAATAATTGTCAAACCATGTTTTCTCTCTTATACTATTTAATATCATACTATGTTATTTGTGTTGCTGTTTTGTTTCCCCTTGTCTAACATATTGCTTTCATTTCAGCTACGATGAACTTACGCGGGGGTAGACCCCAAGAAGGTCCGCACGTGTAATCCAACCCCACAGACAAAGTCATGTACATCTTTGCTGGGACGGAGAGTGCAGGCAACACCGCTCAAACGTCCTACCTTTTCTATAACAACAAGGGTAGGCTGATGACAAGCCAAACCCCCTTAACTAACTCCATACAAAAGTCAGATGAACCACATAACTACTCTCTTGGAAAGTAGATTGGGTTAAAGATGATAAGGGATTCATTAGCCCCATGGATACTAACTCATATCCACTTCTCATACATCAAAACCTATGTATTAGAGGCTCAACTAATACATAGAACCTACCAGTCCACCACCATACACAGTGAGAGACCTAAATGGTAGATTTTACTCTCTATAATACCCAAGAACGTCAGGACTATCTGAAGTTTTTTGCAAATATACAAGACGACACTATGTCCATATGGAGGATCAAGACCTCTTCTGGCAGTCCTCAAAGACATTAATGAGAGAGCACATAATAGCCTATGTTACACATAAAAAGGTCAAACAGGTAGAAATTCACCTAACTAGATAGAATTTAGAGACATTAAAAAATATCTAGACTCTTGCCCCTCCCGCAACTCACATAGACAACAAGAATTACTAATAATTCAATACCCAAGAAACCTCTAATACCATTAAGTTCATTAAATATTACCAAAGGCCCAGACGACAAACCAGCAAATATTATAAACTACTTTACCATGTTAACCCAGGACATCCCATAGAAAATTCAATGACTTACAAACCAACCAAGGGCCTACTACTAACCCCATCATATCGACCAATATCGCTCCTAACAGACTATACACAAATTCTAACCAAATATTAAAAATGGCTATGTGTGGAATGGGGGATAAGGGGGGGGGGGAAGAACACAGAAGGACTTCTGAGGTGCCTGTGTCAGCGCCTGCGCAAATTGCTGAGTCTCCTGTCGGTGCTGAAGTGAAGGAGAGAGGCTGAGTGCCAGAGTCCAAGCAGACTGTCACTATTAGTACAGTTGAGTTGAGCACAGTTTTTTTTAGGTCTATCTATCTTTCATTCACTATCTATTATCTATCTATCACTATCTATTATCTGTCTATCTATCTATCACTATCTATCTATCACTATCTATCTATCTATCTATCACTATCTATCTATCTATCATCTATCTATCTATCTATCTTTCTATCTATCATCTATCTATCTATCTATTATCTGTCTATCTATCTATCATCTATCTATCTATCTATCTATTATCTATCTATCTATCACTATCTATTATCTGTCTATCTATCACTATCTATCTATCTATCAATCTATCATCTATCTATCTATCTATCTATCTATCTATCTATCATCTATCTATCTATCATCTATCTATCTATCATCTATCTATCTATCTATCATCTATCTATCATCTATCTATCTATCTATCTATCTATCTATCACTATCTATCACTATCTATCTATCTATCTATCTATCTATCTATCATCTATCTGTATATCATCTATCTATCTATCTATCTATCTATCTATCTATCTATCTATCTATCTATCATCTATCTATCATCTATCTCTCTATCTATCATCTATCACTATCTATCTATCTATCTATCTATCTATCTATCTATCTATCTATCTATCTATCATCTATCACTATCTATCTATCTATCTATCTATCTATCTATCTATCTATCATCTATCACTATCTATCTATCATCTATCTATCACTATCTATCTATCACTATCTATCATCTATCTATCTATCACTATCTATCTATCTATCTATCTATCTATCTATCTATCTATCTATCACTATATATTTATCTATCATCTATCAATTATCTATCTCTATCTATCTATCTCTATCTATCTATCTATCACTATCTAACTACCTATCACTATCTACCTATCACTATCTATCTCTATCTATCTATCTCTCTATCTATCACTATCTATCTATCATCTATCTATCTATCACTATCAATCTATTACTATATATCTATCACTATGTATCTATCTATATATCTATCACTATCTATCTATCAATCTATCTATATATCTATCACTATCTATTTATCTATCACTATCTATTTCTCATCTATCTATCTATCTATCTATCTATCACTATATATTTATCTATCATCTATCTATTATCTATCTCTATCTATCTATCTCTATCTATCTATCTATCACTATCTAACTACCTATCACTATCTACCTATCACTATCTATCTCTATCTATCTATCTCTCTATCTATCACTATCTATCTATCACTATCTATCTATCATCTATCAATCTATTACTATCTATCTACCCATCACTATCTACCTATCACTATCTATCTCTGTCTATCTCTATATCTATCTCTCTATCTATCACTATCTATCACTATCCATCTCTATCACTATCTATCTCTATGTATCTCTATCTATCTATCTCTATCTATCTATCTCTATCTATCTATCACTATCTATCTATCACTATCTATCTCTATCTATCTATCTATCTATCTATCTATCACTATATATTTATCTTTCATCTATCTATTATCTATCTCTGTCTATCTATCTATCTATATCTATCTATCTATCTATGTATCACTATATATTTATCTATCATCTATCTATTATCTATCTCTGTTTATCTATCTATCTCTATCTATCTATCTATCTATCACTATCTAACTACCTATCACTATCTACCTATCACTATCTATCTCTATCTAGCTATCTCTATCTATCTATCTCTCTATCTATCACTATCTATCTATCTATCACTATCTATCATCTATCTATCTATTACTATCTATCTACCCATCACTATCTACCTATCACTATCTATCTCTGTCTATCTCTATATCTATCTCTCTATCTATCACTATCCATCTCTATCACTATCTATCTCTATGTATCTCTATCTCTATCTATCTCTATCTATCACTATCTATCTATCACTATCTATCGATCACTATCTATCTCTATCTATCTATCATCTATCTATCTATCACTATCTAACTCTATTTATCACTATCTATCTCTATGTATCACTATCTCTATCTATCACTATCTATCCATCTATCTTCTATCTATCTATCTTCTATCTATCTATCACTCTCTATCTATCTATCTATCTATCTATCTATCTATCTATCTATCTATCTATCTATCACTCTCTATCTATCTATCTATCTTTCTATCTCTATCTATATCTATCACTCTCTATCTATCTATCTCTGTCTTTCTATCTGTCTACCTACAAAATAAATATAGTTTTTTTTTTAAATCAGTGACAGTTAAAAGTTGGTGTCGCCTTTATGAAAGTGGGCGTGGCTAGAGTTTGTGGCAGCACATTCATTTCTGAAATGTGTCCCTGGAAATTTTTGGAGAATGTTGGCAACTATGAGTGTAACTAGTACATTTTATAGAGCCCACAGAGTGACTGGTACATTTAATGGTGCCCAAAGTATGACTGGCACATTTTATAGTGCCCACAGTGACTGGTACATTTAATGGTGCCCACGGTGTAACTGGTAAATTTAATAGTGCCTTAAGTATGACTGGCACATTTTATAGTGCCCACAGTGACTGGTACATTTAATGGTGCCCACAGTGTGCCTGGTACACACTTTCTCTCCCCATACCTTTACTGCTGGTGTTGGGGAACTTCTGTGCTGCATCCCCACCACCACTATTCACCTCTGTCGGGCCATAGCACTAATCTCCATACTCAGAGGGAGGCTCATCAGCCGCCTCTCAGCCAATCACCAGTGAGCCTGAGCCTGCACTCACTGTAAATCAATGCTCTGCACTACCTTAGTAGTGAGAGGCTGATGAGCCCTCCCTCTGAGTATGGAGAGTTCGTTCTCGCTCTCCTTGGATCCCTTAACCCTGTGCATGGTCCAGAAGGGGAGCTTAACCCACTGGTAGTTCCGGAGGCGGGGCTTAACTCCGGTCTGGAACACAGCACTTCCCGTGTGCTGGTAAGCAGAGATTTTTTTTTTAATGCCATTAATAGGTGTATTACTTGTAATTACATAAAAATGGCTTCCACTTTTTACAGTACCTCTTTAAATAAAATGTTTTCTATTAAGCAATATATTAATTGTGATTCTTCATGGGTTGTATATTTGCTTACTTGTACTAAGTGTTCGGTCCAGTATGTGGGCTGCACTTCCCGCACTTAAAAACTCGCATTAGAGAACATGTAAGGGACATAAAAACACGTAATGAACGCAGTCCCGTTGCTAGGCACTTCTTTGTTGTAACTCAAGCAATTTATCCTGCTTGCAGGTACAAGGGATACAACGCTTGCTCCCTTCAATAGAAGGGAGACGTGGTAAGAATATGGAGTTGGCTTTGAGGAAAGCCGAAGCCAAGTGGATTTTTGTATTAAACACCAGGATACCTAATGGCTTAAATAACTCATTTGATATAACAGGATTCATAGGCTAGTCCCACCGGCTTTTTCCTGTAGTTGGATCTTTATTGTTCTATTTATTTTCCTTATTATTATATTTGTTTATGTTTCAATATTCACCCTAAGATTATAGTTGGTGTATTTTAGAATGATGCACAGGTTTCTTAATCAGACTCCAGTGCACAGTTCTATGTTCATTTACTATTTATAATTTTTTTGATTTATTATATATTTACTTATTTAAGTTTATTTCGTTTAGAGTATACTTTATGTTTCAGTTTTTGAGGTTGTTTTTCCCTCCTTTTTTCTTTTTTGTTTGCTTTATTTCCTTTGCAGACATTGTTTATATTTTTGTATACTTTGTATGTTGCTTTCTATGTTTCATTCATACCGTTTGTACGATGTATCTTTAAAAGTAGGGAGAGGCGGAGCTCTTGATCACCTGCGTGTGGATTTAAGGAGCTTCCGTTCTATCCCAGAGTCGGACTAATACTTACCTATGATTAAGTGCTCACGTAGCACGAAACACGTCAGGTGTTATGACTCGTGTTAATTTGCTTTAATAAAGATGGAATTCTGAATTTTACCTGAAGACTTTCTGATTCTGTTTGAGCAGTGTGCACGCTCCTACTTTCTCTATTGTATGTGTACTTGATGAGCGGTGGCGAAGGGTCTGGGGTTTACGCACCCAGACCAATTGTTTCTCTGTGTGAGTTTTGTGTTTGTTACTTTATTTTCAGACACGCTATTTCTTTTTTACTGTTCAGTGTCTATGATTGTATTTATACACTGCTTTATCCGCTAACGCAGTGTTCTATGTTTAAGGATTGGTTACCAAATTCTTTCTATTGGAGTGTTTTTGGGCCCGCCTGGAGGTGGTTTTATTTCCACATATAACTTTTCCCTACTTTTTATCCTAATTATATACAATAAAACCCACCCACTCTTGTGTTCTGGTGTTATGTCAAGATTTTAAAGGACCTGTAAACTCCAATGCTTCTTAAAAATGACTAAGTGCCATTCGTTTCTATTATTCACAGGGAGGTGAGAACGCTTATTCTCACCTCCCTGTGAATAATGGGACGCTCGGGGGACCAGGAACTTACCTTACCTGCCGCTCCACTCGCAGCCGCTCAGTCTCTGACAGCCGCTCTGTCCCGACCACGCGCCCTATCTTAGGCGCATGCGCGCCAATTCAAAAGATAGGGCGCGCGATCGGGACAGAACAGCTGTTCAGAGACTGAGCGGCTGCGAGTGGAGCGGCGGGTAAGGTAAGTTCCTGGTCCCCCGAGCGTCCCATTATTCACAGGGAGGTGAGATTAAGCGTTCTCACCTCCCTGTGAATAATAGAAACGAATGGCTCTTAGTGTTCCTTTAATGTCTAAACTCTCCGTTCCCCAGACCATAAATCCTGCCTTTCCCTCTCTGTCAGCAATAAAAATTAGAATGTGCCATTTGATTGGTCAGGAAGTATGCATCTTTGCTGACCTCTGTTACCCTTTCTTATTTACAACATGTTACTTTCTACCCAGAGCTTACAGAGTTCCGTGGCTATAATGAGCTGGACTTTAAAGTAGGAATTCTCTACATTATACATACATATACAGTTAACTTGTTTCCCATTTTATGAGTATAATTGTCCTCATAAGAGGTTTGACACATGCATGTTTAAAGGCAGATGGAAAAATCCCAGAGGTCAGGGAGGAATTAAGAATGTGATCAAGGGAAAGGATTTTAGCGCAGTGTCTGAGTAAAAAGGAGGGCATGAGAAACATGGGTGACAATATGGTATACAGTGGGCAAGACATCAATTAAAACCACACGTAAGAAGAACAGCTACCAAGTTCTACTTGAGAGATTACACGCCATTAACCCCAAAATCCCAGCAATATGCTCGAGATGTAATTTAGAGACCAGGACTCTCTTTCATCTACTGGTCATGCCAAAGTTTATTACCATATTGGTCTTCAGTGCAGACCTTGCTCTACCACAAGGGTGCCAAACTCATTTGATCTCAAGGGCCTCATTTGCAGCCCCTGACCACGTTTGAGGGCCACACAATAGATTTATAGACCTTAAATTAAGTATGTGGCCTCCTAGAAAATACTTATTCCTTTAACTGCAGAAAGAGGTCACCCAGTAGTTGCATGGCAGGTGGCTCGAGGTGCCAGCGACACTGCTGGGGCTGCTTTAAACTTGGGCGGTAACAATACAGTCACGGAGCAGCACAGGTTGGGAAAAAGAAAAAACCCGATCCAGCACTTGGTTTTGTCCCTTGATTCTTCCCTATTGGATCATCCCGGGCACCGTCTCTTCTATCTCAATTATAGCTGGCAGTCCCTGCACTGTGACGTTCGTCCCTTGTCCTCCTGCTGCTTCTCTGGGACTTACCGGTTTGGAGGCTCCTCCACAGGTGGGATTGGAGGTAGGAGAAGGTCAGGCTGTCCATTGCACTCTGACCTGAGGACCCTTTGCTGCTGCTGGGATGGTGGTGGCGCCATGCAGGGAAGCAACAGGAGAAGGGGAAACACTTGGGGGGTTTCAGATCAGCAGGAGCCGCTGGTCAGGATAAGGGCTGCTCCTGATTGTGATCGAGCCGCATGTTGGGTATTACTGGTCCAGACAGAGAAGAGGACAGTGTGGGACAGAGGGGGATTCCCCACCTGGTGACTGTACCCATCCTGCCCTTTGCTGTGCGGAAGGAGCTGCTCTTTCAGGTGGCTCAAGGTGCCAGCGACACTGCTGGGGCTGCTTTAAACTTGGGCGGTAACAATACAGTCACGGAGCAGCACAGGTTGGGAAAAAGAAAAAAACCCGATCCAACACTTGGTTTTGTCCCTTGATCCTTCCACACTGGATCATCCCGGGCACCGTCTCTTCTATCTCAATTATAGCCGACAGTCCCTGCACTGTGATGTCGGCCCTTGTCCTCCTGCTGCTTCTCTGGGACTTGCCGATTTGGAGGCTCCTCCACAGGTGGGATTGTAGATAGGAGAACGTTGCAAGACACTGCAAGCAGGGGGCGGGACCGGCAGCCGCGTCTATGATTGGCTGAGAGGCAGTGAATCACGGACGAGGCTGCGGGCTTCTCAGAATGCCGGGGGAGAGAGGGAAGGTAAGTAGAATTCGGGGGACTTTCTTAAAAAAAAATTTTAGCGGTTGGGGCTGGGGGAAGAAATACTATTATATGGGCAAGGGTTTTAATGGTAGGGGGAGGGATTTAAAAACGGGAGGGAGAGGGGGGGGGAGGGAGGGAGGGGGAGGGGGGGGGGGGAGGGCTGCAGTACGCATGCCAAACTTCTCCCGAAGGCGAGACAGGAGGCAGAGTCCTATATGGACTCTGCTATCCTCCTGGTGGGCAGTTTTTGGGACTTTGGGGGGGTGACTACAGGAGAACCATATGGAGCTGGGATGTGAGGTAAGGATTTTATTACACTACATGGTGGGGCCATTAGTGGGGGGGATTATAGTTTTGGGGGTGGACATGCCCTTTA
This sequence comes from Hymenochirus boettgeri, assembly GCA_019447015.1. Taxonomy (NCBI): domain Eukaryota; kingdom Metazoa; phylum Chordata; class Amphibia; order Anura; family Pipidae; genus Hymenochirus; species Hymenochirus boettgeri. The sequence continues at coordinate 57,381,297 of CM033472.1, forward strand.
AGCTATAAAGCTAATCAGTAACTGTTGTTCCGAAGTCCTAATCCCATAGCAACTGTAAATCTGGAACTTTCTGTGGTAATTACTAATAAGTATGAACATTCAAAGGTAAGTAGAGTAAGGATCCGCACTAGCCAGTGCCAAACAGGAATTCAAACACCACTGCTTACTGCTGCATAAAATTCTTTATTGGTACACACCTGTGTTTGAATTCCTGTTTGGCACTGACTAGTGCGGATCATTACTCTACTTACCTTTGATTGTTTAGCCTTGCGACGGGCTTGGGTGCAAGCCGAAACACGTTGATATAGCGCTTTTACTTTGATCCAAATAAAAGTTACCTTTTAACAGACCTGTGAGTGTCTTCGGCTACACTTTTATATGATTTTGCTGGAGTTGATTTTCCCCATCCCCACACAGGGTATCGGTTTAAAATAAGACACAGACTGTCATGTTTGAGCACTGATGCAGTGTATTTTATCACCTGCCCTTGTGGGTTATACTATGTGGGAAAGACCACAACCACCATTAGGGAACAAATGGCAAACCACCGCTCGGCTATTCGGTCTGCACTACGCAGTAGTAATATGGCCAAAACAACAGACCCCATTAGGGATAGTAAATACAGCGAACAATCTGTGGCAAGGCATTATAGGCAAATGGGACACCCCTTAGCCACTTTACGATGGATGGCAATGGATCCGATTGTTGGGGTCACTAATATAACAGAAAGGGGTAGGTTACTATTACAACGCTAATGTATCCAATATGGTATTCATTTTGTCCTTGTTTTGTTTCAATTTCATTATAATGAAAAATATGGGTCTCATGTAAAAGTGAAGATACTACATAATGTTGCAAATTATCTTTGTTACAGTATCTTTTGTATAATATTATTGAGAATGTAGTGGAGTAATATTTAACTCCTGTAATTAGTACTAGCACAAGTTACGGTATGCAGATCAAAAAAATATTTTATGGTCTTTAATCTACTTTACACACCTGAGTAGTTCACTTTTTAATGTATAAAAAGATATCAGTATTAATATTATATTTATTACACTGATGTATTTCTTAAATAATGTTTTAAATGAATATTATCAACTGTGAATTAGTAAGGGTTAACTATTTGATTGTTGGTTTGGGGAGTATAGGGGAGGGAACTGGGGAGTTTACAAATGTGCACTTACATGTGTAATGTCACATCCTGAGGATGGCTACTGGAGTTAGCCGAAACGCGTAGATGTACTGATGTTTAATAAATAGAACTGCAGTGATAAGACCCACGAGTGCTCCTTGTAACTACATTTTATCTATTTATCTTTTGGATGCCACGGGGCTTGTGTAAAAATATCAAAAATTCACAGTAGCCGTCTTCAGGAAATACAAACATTGTGTGAGACCCCTCCCCCTATTTAAAACCTCCCCCAACCCAACCACCTAAAGTGCATGTCACCACAGATAAAACATGTATAAACCATAAATCGAATAAATGTTGTATACGCACCACAATTCCCATATTGTTCCATATGTCCAGGTCGCCATGTAAAAGGCAGGTTCCCACAGGGATCGTGTGGTAAAGTGTCATCACTCATGCGTCCGCACACGAATACAGGAGTACCCAAATGTGGCCAATCAGCTATACCCTGCACACGCATCTCATAACAGGGCCGAAAACGACCATACACAGGTGCGCAAAGGGGAACAAGACACACGCCCCTCCCACCAGGCATCTCACAGGCAACCACAAATAAACAAGGCCAACCCACACAGCCAAATGCACCAATCGGTGCGCAGGACCCGATAGGCTGTGATAGTGGGTAGCATAGCAACCCGTCCCAAACATCTAAGAAACACCAGCCCCCCGGAGAATGGAACAACATCGGACAAATGTATTTACAATAAAAACATGCACAGAGGAGTGTCGTACATAAAACTATGATAAGGGTCCCCCACTGGATGTGTAGACCCATAATCCAAATTGACAGGCAACTAGTATCACCATCAGCAATCACATATCTTTAGCATCCCCTAAAATGCCATGTCTAGAAGGGAGATACACAGATCATATCTTCCAACCACACTGCATCAATGTAGTCCTGTGACACAACCAAACTTAACGTATGACTCAAGGTCCATGATAATAGGGACTGTCAACCTATGTCCCAAGTGGTGTAGCTATTTCACGTTTTACATGGACTCATGATGTACCGAAGTAGCGACAGGGAGCTGTTATAAAAAACTTTGGAGGGCCCACTGTTCATTCAGACCCATAGGGGAGAGGGTTTCTAAATTATATATCCATCTGGCTTCCCGGCAGAGGAGAACAGTTTCTCTTTCCATTCCACTACCTCCTTCCCCTACACCATCAATAATCATACATCGTAATGATGATAGCGGGTGATGTAGTCATTTAAAATGTCTTGCGACAGCCATGTCGCCAAACTTATTCGCCATCTCACCTCCCATCCCTTCAATAGCGTTCCTGATAGATGCCCTGCGATTGGCCATTCTCTCTCGGAACGTTGTAGTGGTCTTACCCACATACACTAGGGAGCAAGGACATTTAATAAGATATATAACAAACTTGCTGGTACATGAGTACCAGCCCCGTATCAACATCATCATCTATCTATCATCTATCTATCTATCTTATTATCTATCTGTCTATCTATCTATCTATCTATCGACAGAAGGATAGATAGATAGAACGATAGATAGATAGATCGATAGAAGGGTAGATAGAAGGATAGAAAGATAGATAGAAGGATAGATAGATGATAGAGAGAGAAAGAGATAGACTGGACAGACAGAGAGACAGGCAATGCTCTAAACTATTCTTGTAGTTTAATTCTATAAACTTAAAACTCACACAGTTTAACCATAAAGGTGTGTAATATCTGTTTAGTACATCTTACATAGATTACTGGTGTTTTTTTTTATGTGCCCCATTTGTTAGCCTTGTGCCCATGTTGTGCCCCTGGAAAATCCTGAAGCTGGAGCCGCCACTGCCCACTCCTTAGTAGCAATTCTCCCTCAGGGTATTCATAGTACAAGGGAAAGTGAGTAATGGGGTAACATTCCTTTGCAGCATCACAGGCCCACAGTGTCTTAGCATTGTGGATGAGGCAGCCAGACAAGCAAATGTAGACTTTTGGTTTGGGCCAGGCAGGTAGAAACATTAGCCACAGAGTAGCTGGTGCGGCTGTACAGAATGGTCAGAACATGTGACACCACAAGGGTGTAAATATTTGGCATGGGCCAGGCAGGATTGGCCCACAGGTAAGAAACATTAGCCACAGAGTAGCTGGTGCGGCTGTACAGAATGGTCAGAACAGGTGACACCATAAGGGTGTAAACATTTGACATGGGCCTGGCAGGATTGACCCACAGGTAGAAACATTAGCCACAGAGTAGCAGGGTATAAACATTTGGCATGGGCCAGGCAGGATTGGCCCACCGGTAAGAAATATTAGCCACAGAGTAGCTGGTGCAGCTGTACAAAATAGTCAGAACAGGCGACACCACAAGGGTGTAAATATTTGGCATGGGCCAGGCAGGATTAACCCACAGGTAGAAACATTAGCCACAGTGTAGCTGGGTATAAACATTTAGCATGGGCCAGGCAGGATTGGCCCACAGGTAAGAAACATTAGCCACAGAGTAGCTGGTGCAGCTGTACAAAATAGTCAGAACAGGTGACACCATAAGGGTGTAAACATTTGGTATGGGCCAGGCAGGATTGACTCACAGTTAGAAACATTATCCACAGAGTAGCTGGGTATAAACATTTTAGCATGGGCCAGGCAGGATTGGCCCACAGGTAAGAAACATTAGCCACAGAGTAGCTGGTGCAGCTGTACAGAATAGTCAGAACAGGTTACACCACTAGGGTGTAAACATTTGGCATGGGCCAGGCAGGATTGACCTACAGGTAGAAACATTAGCCACAGAGCAGCTGTTCTGAACTTAGTTACCATGAAAGATTAGCTTTAATATAGCTTAGTCAGCCATGATAAAAGAGCCACACACAACTGACCCTACACCGGAAAAATTACCCGTTACACAGCTTAAATGAGGTAAAGCCAGGTACCCACCATACATGACCCTACCAAATAGAAAAATTAGCTACTTGCCAGCTGAGCTGACATTAGCGAGGCTTCAAGGTGAACACTGAGTCAGTGGGAAGGAGCAGTATGGGTGGAAAGGGGCAACAGGCCTTTGGTCACAAACATCAGCAACAGGGATGCTGTACTGAGATGTGATCCACGCCTAATTCCTCTTAATGAATGTCAGACAGTCCACATTCTCAGTAGAGAGAGGAGTCCTCTCCGTAACAACACCCCCTGCTGCACTGAAGGTCCCCTCTGAAAGGACACTGGATGCCGGGCAGGACAGGACCTCAATGGCATGCTGTGCCAACTCAGGCCAGATGTCAAGCATCGCCACCCAATAGCCCAGTGGATCCTCAGTCTCTGATGAGTCTACACCAGCCCTGGATCCGATGTAGTCGGTGACCTGACGACTGAGGTATTGCCTGTTGGAGCTGCCAGTAGATGGTCCTGCCAACTGTAGCTGGAAGAATAGTCTGAAGTTGGCCACAAGACCACCTTCAGTACTGCTCCTCCTCTCAGGCACGGGGAAGTGAGCCCTGTGCATCCCCAACATCAGGTGTTGTCGGCCTGCTAGCATTTGGCAGAACTGAGGCAGAACTGAGGTGACGCAACAGCAACACCTCATAGTTCTGCATTCTCCCTTCCCTTTGAGATGTTGGGATGAACTCAGACATTTTACCCTTGTAGCAGGGATCTACAAGGGTGGCCACCCAGTACTGCTCCTTCTCCTTGATGGCCTCAATCCGGGGGTCTTTGCGCAGGCATTGCAACCTTAAGGAGCACATCTGCCGCAAGTTTCCTGCCTCAAAGGACCCCATTTCCTCGGTGTCAATGAGGACAGTGTCGGATTCAACCTCTCCCAACCACGGATGACGTGGAACATGGAGGGTTGAAGTGTCCCCCTAGAAGAACGCCCCATTTCCACTGGTTCCAGGTCAACAAAATCCTCCTCCTCATCATCATCAGACAGCTGCTCTGTACCATGATCCCTGGGCTCAGAAAGAGCCACGGTATCGTCATCCTCTTCACGTAGCTGCTGCTCTGCGGCTAGTGCCCTGCCAAGGATGCCGAGTAGCGTGTGCTACACCAGAACACCAGAGGGATGGTATCCGAGATGGTGGCATCATCACGGCTTACCATCCTGGTGGCCTCCTCAAATGGCACAGGCACACGACAAGCATCCCTAAGCAGCCACCACTGCCTGGGTAACAGGAAACCCAGGTCCCCAGAGCCTGATCTTGTACTGTAATGGTACAAATAGTCCATGATGGCTAGCCTTTGCTGTGGAGCAGCCTTAGCATCATGAGACTAGAGTTCCAGCGCATGGGGGTGGCGAATATCAAGTAGTTCTGCGGTAGCTGGTGATGCTGCTGGAACTCGGACAGAAGAGCTGTGGCCGTGTATGACCATCTGAAGTGGCTCGACACCCTCCTAGCATGCCTCAGTTCATCCAGCAGGTCAGGGTACTTGCTAAGGAACCGCTGGACAACCAGGTTGAGAACACGGGCCAGGCAAGGAACGTGTGTGACTTTGCCCAAGCAAAGGGCAGAGATGATATTAGTGGCATTGTCACACATGACCTTGCCTATTGATAGGTGGCGGGGGGTCAGCCACCTCTCAGCTTGCCCTTGCAGTGCTGCCAGAAACTCTGGCCCAGTGTGGCTTCTATTACCAAGGCACAGAAGCTGCAAAACTGCATGGCACTGTCTCACCTGGCAGGAAGAATAGGCTCTAGGGGGGCACAGGGCTGTCCAAGAGGACAGTGAGTTTTGCTAAGCCGGCAGTGAGACACTGTGCTTGGGGGTGACTGGGACAGCTTCTGTCCCCGCTCCAGTAACTGGGGAAGAGAGACCTGCCTTTTAGTGGATGAACCAGCAGCCGTGTCAAGGCGTCCCTTAACACCGCCTGCTGGGGCCAAAGGCTGTCTCTCCTCCCTAACTTCCACTGGTGAAGCACCTGATGAAGCTGGAGGGGGTGGAGTGGTGGCTCCTTGGGCATGAGGAAGGGAACATGCAGGTGCCTGTACATTCTTTGTATGTTGCTCCCACCGAGCTCTGTGGTGCAGCACCATATACTTCCTCATAGATGTCATGTCCAAGTTACAGGTGGTCTTCCCACGGCTAACACGTTGCAGGCACAGACTGCACACTGCAACCGTGGCATCACCTGGAGCCAAGGTGAAAAGTCCCACACTGCTGAGCCACTGGCCCGCCTTGGAGCAGAGGTCACCTGCTGTTGTGGAGCACTGGCACCAGATGCTAATGGTGCCCTGCCTCCACACACAGTACTAGGTGTGCTGCTGCTGCCTCTGCCCCTGCCCCCAGTACTGCCTCTGGGCTCAGGCTCATGCTCATGCTCTGAGCTCTCTCCTTCAGACACACTATCCAGCTCCTCCTCTCCCACTTGTGGCACCCATGAGCGATCTGTGACATCGTCCACAAGCACCTCCATATCACTGGGGGCTATGTCACTAACATGAGCAGCAGCAGCTGAAACCTCACCCCCTATATTAGTTCCCTGGCTGCTGTCTCTGAACTGCTGCATGATAAGCTCAGTCTCCTGCCCCCCTGTGTACTGAACACTTTCTTCCTCTGCCACAGGCGTCAGGAAGGACAGTGCAAAGCTCCTTCTCGACCACACTGGCGCCACACATAGTGTGGGAAAACATCTCCTGTAACTCCTCCTCCAGATTCCCGAAGGTTTGGACCATGTGGTCAATAAACTCCTGATAGATAGGATCAGGGTCCATGCCCACAGTAGAAACCACAGGGGAGGGAGGGTCAGGCACATTATCAGTGATGGCAGCTCGGCTGTCCTGTGCCTGTGAGGAGGTGGAAGAGGAAGGCTGGGTAATCCAGTCGACTACCTGCCTACCTTGATCAGGACAGCCCTAGCCCTATTTACTGTATACACTAATACAGATATTATATATTTACAAGGCATTGGTAAGGCCTCATTTGGAATATGCGGTACAGTTTTGGGATCCCATATACAAAAGGGACATCTTGGAATTGGAAGCGGTTCAGAGAAGGGCAACTACATTAATAAGGGGAATGGAGGGGCTTAAATATGAAGGCAGATTAGACAAGTTAGGACTGTTTATATTGGAGAAGCGATGTTTGCGTGGTGATATGATAACTTTATACAAATATATTAATGGGCCATACAATAAACTCTCTGGTGCATTGTTTACTAACAGGTCATATCAGAGGACTCGTGGACATCCTTTAAGGTTGGAAGAAAAGAAGTTTCATCTTCAGGTTAGGAAAGGTTTCTTTACAGTGAGAACGGTGAAACCGTCTTCCAGCAGATGTGGTAATGGCAAGTTCAATGAATAGCTTTAAAAATGGCCTGGATAAGTTTCTAAAATGAAATAAATATTGAGAAATACGGGTATTAATACATATACTGTAGATCTGGTTGATCCAGGGATACTTCCGATTGCTCTCCCCCCCCTCCCCCCCTTTTTTTTATCTGCCTTTCTCTGGATCAACTGTTAGGTAGGGTAAAAAAAAGTGAATAGGTTGGCTTGATGGACGTATGTCTCTATTCAAAATCAATTACTATGTTACTAGAAGAAGAGTGAAGAATTGTATTCTCTGCACTCTTTTTTTTCGCTTCAAACAAGGACATAGTCCAGCATTGCAAGTGGTTGCTGGGCTTAAAATAATTTGGCCAAATTATTGAACTAATTGCTTTAATTTATCCAGAGAGAAGGGCAGTCACAATACATATTGTATGTATTATATTAATTTCTATATATTTTGCTTGTTGCATTGGGGGTTTGACCAAGCCTCTGGGAAATGTGTACTCCACCCAAAGCAGGTCATGTGTTCAATTACTTAGAGCTGGAGAGTTAGTCCCAAGAAAACTAGCGAAAGAGCAGCAGGGACTTTCATCTCATAAAAGGCAGGTACTGACATAAAGAAAACGTTTGAGAAATATGTCTCCTAAGAAGGTAAAACGTTACTAAGGTAAAGAAGGTTAAAATGTTAGGACCCAGCAGAATAAAGCAAACCCTGAAGTGGTTGCTGGGCTTAAAATAATTTGGCCACGTTATTGAACTAATTGATTTAATGTATCCAGAGAGAAGGACAGACTATACAATGGTAATATAAAATGTAAGCCATTCAATTGGATGTGCACTAGGCTTCTATTTTTTGTATGTACAGCATTGCTTACACCTGCCCACCAAAGCTAACCCTAAGGCACTGTATATATGCCATGTAGCCCTGCACATTGTTTCTACATATATATTCAAACAGTGAGTACTGATTCCATTGGCCTATATCCCTGTTCCCAGCTGGTTTGGAACTTGAACATTAACTGACATCACCTTTCAAGACAAATTACCATAAAATGAACTGAAGGTGATATTCTGTGCACCATAAAGCCACCACACAAAAACATCAATCAGTACAAACCGTTAGTAAATCAAAATATTATATTTAAAAAGCCAAATACTTGATCTATGGCTCCTAGCCTAGTTAAATTTAAAAAAAAAATGTATACACTTATATAGTGGGTTGACTATTTAAATTTTTTTGAAAATAAAATCTAAAGCAAGGTTTTTAATAATGCATAATTGAACTTGTCTTCACTATCTTCTCCCCTTCTTTCCCCCCCCTTCTTTTTCTCCTTTTTTCCATTCACGCTTCTCCCTTCTTCACTACCCCACATTTTCTCCACAAATCCCCCTCCCTCCCTTTCTCTCTACAACCTCTCAACCATTTAAACTGTTTATAAAAATCTAAACCTAAGATTACCTGAGCCCTTGACAAAAAATATTAATTCTGAAATTGGCAAAAGAAACAAAAAGCTTGACCAACAGACACCTACCCCTAATAACAAATGCCAACAAGGACTCCAACCAGGATAAACTAACTCAGCAGGCAAAACCGCAAAGCCACGCCCAAACTTCCTAATAAATTTACTTCTACTGAAGAAAAGGACATTTCATCAGAGGACAAAACCTCCCCTACATAACTGGCTGATTCATACTCTTTCTACACAAGCTGCTAAAATAGCAACAGAATTATCCAACCTACTAATGCTCTATTCTACAAATGACTCAATGTCTTACATTCTATGTTCCTCACTATCTCAAAACATAGAAAACACCCAGAGGATCAGAGTGGGTGACTTGGAAGACTCATTAACTCCCCTAGATAACAACTCCAGGCAGCAACAAGAACTTATTTAACAGTTGCAAGAAAAACTGGACGACTTAGAGAATCATTCAAAGACCTGAGTCATAAAAGAACAGTTTATGCCAATATTTCTGTGACCACAATATTACATTTTAAATGATGTATCCAGCTAAAAACTAAGAGTAACCAAAGACTGCAAAACTCAAATTTACACAGACCCACAAAAAGCCTTGATCCATTTTCTCAGAAATAACTCGAAAATCAGTCATTCCACAATAGATCTAATAAGTAGAACTGTTCCTGTTCCTGTTCTTTTGCTAATCAAGGGCTCAAATTGACAAATAATTGTCAAACCATTGTTTTCTCTCTTATACTATTAAATATCATACTATGTTATTTGTGTTGCTGTTTTTATTTGCCTTGTCTAACATATTGCTTTCATTTCAGCTACGATGAACTTACCGGGGGTAGACCCCAAGGAAGGGCCGCACGTGTAATCCAACACCCACAGACAAAAGTCATGTACATCTTTGCTGGGACGGAGAGTGCAGGCAACACCGCTCAAACGTCCTACCTTTTCTATTAACAAACAAGGGATAGGCTGATGACAAGCCAAACCCCCTTAACTCCATACACAAAGTCAGATGAACCACATTAAACTACTCTCTTGGAAAGTAGATGGGTTAAAGATGATAAGGGATTCATTAAAGCCCCATGGATTACTAACTGCATATCCACTTCTCATACATCAAAAACCTATGTATTAGAGGCTACACTAATACATAGAGACCTACCAGTCACCATCCATGACACAGTGAGAGGACCCTAAAGGTAGATTTTTACTCTCTATAATACACAAGACGTCAGGACATATCTTGAAGTTTTTTGCAAAATTACAAAGACGACAACATTGTCCATATGGAGGATCAAGACCTCTTCTGGCAGTCCTCAAAAGCATTAATGAGAGAGCACATAATAGCCTATGTTACACATAAAAAGGCAAACAGGGAGAAATTCACCTAACTAGATAGGAATTTAGAGACATTAAAAAATATCTAGACTCTTGCTCCCTCCCGCAACTCACATAGAACAACAAGAATTACTAAATAATTCAATAACCCAAGAAACCTCTAATACCATTAAGTCATTAAATATTACCAAAGGCCCAGACGACAAACCAGCAGAATATTATAAACTACTTTAACATGTTAACCCAGGACATCCACATAGAAAATTTCAATGACTTACAAACCAACCAAGGGCCTACTACTAACCCCAATCATATCGACCAATATCGCTCCTAAACCAAGACTACAAAATTCTAACCAAAATAATGGGCAACTGGATAAGCTATATTGTGTCATATATAATAACAGAGACACAATTAGGATTTACCAAAGGTTGAAACACCAATTAAGCGCACAAACAGCAATTGTTGTCATCACCGCCCATTCTACCAAACCCCGCTTCCTGGAGAGTCTACTTAGCTTAGATGTTGATAAGGCCTTCAATAGAGTTTCCTGGGAATTCTTACATAGCATTCTTACCCTGAGAAACTTTGGATCTAACTTTATTCTGCTGATAAGTTTCCTACACAAAAACAATTGTATGTCCTTACTCATAAACAGTGACAACTCAAACACATTCCAAAGTAGCAGAGGCACAAAGTAGGGTTTCCAATTTCCTGCCTATTATTCAATCTAAGTACATTAACCTACAACAAACAATTCAAAGGTAGTAAGGTTGGAGCTAAAGAACTATGCTAACGACTTCCTCTCATTTATATCAAATCCATTACAATCAAAACCAACAATAATGAAAGACGTGGATCATTTTGGAATACTGGGCCATATTTATAAAGCTGCGGTATCACGGGTTAATTTACGATTGCGGTCGTAAATGTACGATCGCTATCGTAAATTTACGACCGAACATTCTTTAATTAACGAACGTTCAATTGTAGAATACCGTGCGGTAGTAAACCACCACAATGGTATTCTATGGGGATCATAAATATACGATTTTGTTATCGTAGATTTACGATCGGTATCGTAAATTTACGATTGTTAAACCAATCGTTAATCTCCGATTAGTTTAGCAATCGTAAATTTATGATAACGATTGTTAAAGTCGCGGTATTGCTAAAAACCGATACCGTGGCTTTATAAATATGTCCCACTGTCTGGACTGAAAATTAACTATGACAAGTCTGAGGCACTCCTACTATTAAAAAGGTAAACTGTGTGACCAACCTGTGGGGTTAAAGGAATAATTCACTGCAAAAGTGACCTATTCCTTTAATGCATTGATTGAAGACCGGAAGGAGCTATTCCTTACCTTCTGTTATTCAATCATTGCATGTGGAGCCAGGAACAAAGATAGCTATTCCTTTAACCCCACAGGTTGGTCACACAGTTTTCCTTTTTAATAGGCTACAACTAAATAACATACCTAGGGGTCCTATTCCCCAAACACATAGACTCACTTTACTCCAAAAACACCCTACCTTTTATATCCTGCTTAAATAACACACTAATGGCATGGAAACAATTGCTTCTCTATTTAACAGGACACCGCCAATCTCATAAAAATTATCATATTCCCAAAATTACTTTATCTTCTACAAATCTTACCTATATTCTTATCCAGTAATGATTTAAAACACGTAAACACAAATTTGTAATCCTATATAATAAAATGCAAGTGTGCGTCCCTGTGTCTCTGTGTGTGTGCCCTGCAGTTACCTCTTTTTGCCACTTGGTGTGCATTCTATTCTTTAGGCTGCTGCAGTTTCCCTCCAGGCAGTGGCTTATCTATGTTAAAAGATCCGGGGCATGTGCCCCGGATCTTTTGCTAAGTGTCCCGAATGTCCTGCTGGCGCTTTGATAGCGCAAGTGCCCCGAACCTGCTAATGTGCGCTGACTGCCTTCCTTCCCGCCCTCCTACCAGTGCACAGCGTGTACAGCAGGGAGAGTGGGAGATTTAAACTCCTGCAAGTGGAGAGTGTGGCAGACAGAGGAGAAGAAACATACTGAATCCTCCCTTCAGCGCAAGTGCCCCGAACCTGCTAATGTGCGCTGACTGCCCTCCTTCCCGCCCTCCTACCAGTGCACAGCAGGGAGAGCGGGAGATTTAAACTCCTGCCAGTGGAGAGTGTGGCAGACAGAGGGAGAGAGAGAACATACTCTCTTCAGGACATCCCCAACACAGCTAATTCTACTCACGATTTACAATCCCTCCCTGGCTGATTTACAATCCCTCCCTGGCAGGGTCCCTCCACGATCACATTGTGGGCGGGTCACATCAATTGTAGCCGATGCAGAGTGCTGTGCAGGAAGGAGGAGGTACTGAGGAATTTCCAACTCGCTTCTGTTTAACAGCAGGCAATGGGCATGCCTTGGGAATACAACTTGGTTTACTATCCCTGACCTGTGACTGCACAGCGGGTAACAATGCTGTACCAAAAATCACAGATAGATAGATAGCAGAGATAGATAGATAGATAGCAGAGATAGATAGATAGATAGATAGATAGATAGATAGATAGATAGATAGATAGATAGATAACAGAGATAGATAGATGATAGATAGATAGATAGATAGATAGATAGATAGATAGATAGATAGATAGGATAGCAGAGAGAGAGATAGATAGATGATAGATAGATAGATGATAGATAGAGATAGATCGATAGATAGATAGCAGAGATAGATAGATAGCAGAGATAGATAGATAGCAGAGACAGGGGCTGAGGGGAAAAGGTCCCTCCAAAGTGTATGGACAGGGGCAAAGGGGAAAAGGTCCCTTCAAAGTGTATGGACAGGGGCTGAGGGGAAAAAAAGCCCCTTCAAAGTGTATGGACAGGGGCTGAGGGGAAAAGGTCTCTCCAAAGTGTATGGACAGGGGCTGAGGGAAAAAAAGTCCCTTCAAAGTGTATGGATGGGCTGAGGGGAAAAGGTCCCTCCAAAGTGTATGGATGGGGGCAAATGGGAAAAGGTCCCTTCAAAGTGTATGGATAGGGGCTGAGGGAAAAAGGTCTCTCCAAAGTGTATGGACAGGGGCTGAGGGAAAAAAAAGTCCCTTCAAAGTGTATGGACAGGGGCTGAGGGGAAAAAAAGTCCCTTCAAAGTGTATGAACAGGGGCTGAGGGGAAAAGGTCCCTCCAAAGTGTATGGACAGGGGCACATTAGCGAGGCTTCAAGGTGAACACTGAGTCGTGGGAAGGAGCAGTATGGGTGGAAAGGGGCAACAGGCCTTTGGTCACAAACATCAGCAACAGGGATGCTGTACTGAGATGTGATCCACGCCTAATTCCTTCTTAATGAATGTCAGAAGAACATCTCAGTAGAGAGAGGAGTCCTCTCGTAACAACACCCCTGCTGCACTGGAAGGTCCCCTCTGAAAGGACACTGGATGCCGGGCAGGACCGGACCTCAATGGCATGCTGTGCCAACTCAGGCCAGATGTCAGACATCGCCACCAAATAGCCCAGTGGATCCTCAGTCTCTGATGAGTCTACACCAGCCCTGGATCCGATGTAGCGGTGACCTGACGACTGAGGGATTGCTGTTGGAGCTGCCAGTAGATGGTCCGACAACTGTAGCTGGGAAGAATAGTCTGAAGTTGCCACAAAGACCACCTCAGTATGCTCCTCCTCCAGGCACGGGGAAGTGAGCCCTGTGCATCCCCAACATCAGGTGTTGTCGGCTGCTAGCATTTGGCAGAAACTGAGGCAGAACTGAGGGACGCAACAGCAACACCTCATAGTTCTGCATTCTCCCTTCCCTTGAGATGTTGGGATGAACTCAGACATTTTACCCTTGTAGCAGGGATCTACAAGGGTGGCCACCCAGTACTGTCTTCTCCTTGATGGCTCAATCCGGGGGTCTTTGCGCAGGCATTGCAACCTTAAGGAGCACATCTGCCGCAAGTTTCCTGCCTCAAAGGACCCCCATTTCCTCGGTGTCAATGAGGACAGGTCGGATTCAACCTCTCCAAACACGGATGACGTGGAACATGGAGGGTTGAAGTGTCCCCCTAGAAGAACGCCCCATTTCCACTGGTTCCCAGGTCAACAAAATCCTCCTCCTCATCATCATAACAGCTGCTCTTGTACCATGATCCCTGGGATCAGAAAGAGCCACGGTATCGTCATCCTTTCACGTGCTGCTGCTCTGCGGCTAGTGCCTGCCAAGGATGCCGAGTAGCGTGTGGCTACACCAGAAAACCAGAGGGAGGGATCCGAGATGGTGGATCATCACGGCTTACCATCCTGGTGGCCTCCTCAAATGGCACACGGCACCCGACAAGCATCCCTAAGCAGCCACCACTGCCTGGGTAACAGGAAACCCAGGTCACAGAGCCTGATCTTGTACTGTAATGGTACAAATAGTCCATGATGGCAGCCTTTGCTGTGGAGCAGCCTTAGCATCATGAGCAGAGTTCAGCGCATGGGGGTGCGAATATTCAAGTAGTTCTGCGGTAGCTGGTGATGCTGCTGGAACTCGGACAGAAGAGCTGTGGCGTGTATGACCATCGGAGTGGCTCGACACCCTCCTAGCATGCCTCAGTCATCCAGCAGGTCAGGGGTAATGCTAAGGAAACGCTGGACAAACACAGGTTGAGAACACGGGCCAGGCAAGGAACGTGTTGACTTTGCCCAAGCACAAGGGGCAGATGATATTAGTGGCATTGTCACACATGACCTTGCCTATTGATAGGTGGCGGGGGGTCAGCCACCTCTCAGCTTGCCCTTGCAGTGCTGCCAGAAACTCTGGCCCAGTGTGGCTTCTATTACCAAGGCACAGAAGCTGCAAAACTGCATGGCACTGTCTCAACCGGCAGGAAGAATAGGCTCTAGGGGGGCACAGGGCTGTCCAAGAGGACAGTGAGTTTGCTAGCCGCGAGTGAGACAACTGTGCTTGGGGGTGACTGGGACAGCTTCTGTCCCGCTCCAGTAACTGGGGAAGAGAGACCTGCCTTTTAGGGATGAAACCAGCAGCGTGTCAAGGCGTCCCTTAACACCGCCTGCTGGGGCCAAAGGCTGTCTCTCCTCCCTAACTTACATGGTGAAGCACCTGATGAAGCTGGAGGGGGTGGAGTGGTGGCTCCTTGGGCATAGGAAGAAACATGCAGGTGCTGTACATTCTTTGTATGTTGCTCCCACCGAGCTCTGTGGTGCAGCACCTATACTTCCTCATAGATGTCATGTCCAAGTTACAGGTGGTCTCCCACGGCTAACACGTTGCAGGCACAGACTGCACACTGCCAACCGTGGCATACATGGAGCCAAGGTGAAAAGTCCCACACTGCTGAGCCACTGGCCGCCTTGGAGCAGAGGTCACCTGCTGTTGTGGAGCACTGGCACCAGATGCTAATGGTGGCCTGCCTCCACCACAGTACTAGGTGTGCTGCTGCTGCTCTGCCCCTGCCCCCAGTACTGCCTCTGGGCTCAGGCTCATGCTAGCAGCTCTGAGCTCTCTCCTTCAGACACACTATCCAGCTCCTCCTCTCCCACTTGTGGCACACATGAGCGATCGTGACATCGTCCACAAAGCACCTCCATATCACTGGGGGCTATGTCACTAACATGAGCAGCAGCAGCTGAAACCTCACCCCTATATTAGTTCCCTGGCTGTGTCTCTGAACTGCTGCATGATAAGCTCAGTCTCCTGCCCCCCGTGTGACTGAACACTTTCTTCCTTGCCACAGGCGTCAGGAAGGACAGTGCAAAGCTCCTTCTCGACCACACTGGCGCCACACATAGTGTGGGAAAACATCTCCTGTAACTCCTCCTCCAGATCCCGAAGGTTTGGACCAGTGGTCAATAAACTCCTGATAGATAGGATCAGGGTCCATGCCCACCGTAGAAACCACAGGGGAGGGAGGGGTCAGGCACATATAAGTGATGGCAGCTGGCTGTCTGTGCCTGTGAGGAGGTGGAAGAGGAAGGCTGGGTAATCCAGTCGACTACCTGCCTACCTTGATCAGGACAGCCCTGCCCTATTTACTGTATACACTAATACAGATATTATATATTTACCAGGCATTGGTAAGGCCTCATTTGGAATATGCGGTACAGTTTTGGGATCCCAATACAAAAGGGACATCTTGGAATTGGAAGCGGTTCAGAGAAGGGCAACTACATTAATAAGGGGAATGGAGGGGCTAAATATGAAGGCAGATTAGACAAGTTAGGACTGTTTATATTGGAGAAGCGATGTTTGCGTGGTGATATGATAACTTTATACAAAATATATTAATGGGCCATACAATAAACTCTCTGGTGCATTGTTACTAACGGTCATATCAGAGGAATCGTGGACATCCTTTAAGGTTGGAAGAAAAGAAGTTTCATCTTCAGGTTAGGAAAGGTTTCTTTACAGTGAGAACGGTGAAACCGTTTCCAGCAGATGTGGTAATGGCAAGTTCAATGAATAGCTTTAAAAATGGCCCTGGATAAGTTTCTAAAATGAAAATAAATATGAGAAATACGGGTATTAATACATATAAGTAGATCTGGTTGATCCAGGGATACTTCCGATTGCTCTCCCCCCCTCCCCCCCTTTTTTTATCTGCCTTTCTCTGGATCAACTGTTAGGTAGGGTAAAAAAAGTGAATAGGTTGGCTTGATGGACGTAGTCTCTATTCAAAATCAATTACTATGTTACTAGAAGAAGAGTGAAGAATGTATTCTCTGCACTCTTTTTTTTCGCTTCAAACAAGGACATAGCCAGCATTGCAAGTGGTTGCTGGGCTTAAAATAATTTGGCCAAATTATTGAACTAATTGCTTTAATTTATCCAGAGAGAAGGGCAGTCACAATACATATGTATGTATTATATTAATTTCTATTATTTTTGCTTGTTGCATTGGGGGTTGACCAAGCCTTGGGAAATGTGTACTCCACCCAAAGCAGGTCATGTGTTCAATTACTTAGAGCGGAGAGTTAGTCCCAAGAAAAAATAGCGAAAGAGCAGAGGGACTTTCATCTCATAAAAGGCAGGTACTGACATAAAGAAAACGTTTGAGAAATGTTCCTAAGAAGGTAAAACGTTATAAGGTAAAGAAGGTTAAAATGTTAGGACCCAGCAGAATAAAGCAAACCCTGAAGTGGTTGCTGGGCTTAAAATAATTTGGCCACGTTATGAACTAATTGATTTAATGTATCCAGAGAGAAGGACAGACTATACATGGTAAATAAAATGTAAGCCATTCAATTGGATGTGCACTAGGCTTCTATTTTTGTTATGTACGCATTGCTTACACCGCCCACCAAAGCTAACCCTAAGGCACTGTATATATGCCATGTAGCCCTGCACATTGTTTCTACATATATATTCAAACAGTGGAGTACTGATTCCATTGGCCTATATCCCTGTTCCCAGCGGTTTGGAACTTGAACATTAACTGACATCACCTTCAAGCACAATTACCATAAAATGAACTGAAGGTGATATTCTGTGCACCATAAAGCCACCACACAAAAACACAATCAGTACAAACGTTAGTAAATCAAAATATTATATTTAAAAAGCCCAATACTTGATCTATGGCTCCTAGCCTAGTTAAATTTAAAAAAAAATGTATACACTTATAGTGGTGAATATTTAAATTTTTTTGAAAATAAAATCTAAAGCAAGGTTTTAATAATGCTATTGAACTTGTTCTCACTATCTTTCCCCTTCTTTCCCCCCCCTTCTTTTCTCCTTTTTCCATTCACGCTTCTCCCTTCTTCATACCCCACATTTTTCCACAAATCCCCCTCCCTCCCTTTCTTCTACAACCTCTCAACCATTTAAACTGTTTATTAAAAATCTAAACCTAGATTACCTGAGCCCTTGACAAAAATATTAATTCGAAATTGGCAAAAGAAACAAAAAGCTTGACCAACAGACACCTACCCCTAATAACAAATGCCAACAAGGACTCCAACCAGGATAAACTAACTCAGCAGGCAAAACCGCAAAGCCGCCCAAACTTCCTAATAAATTACTTCTACTGAAGAAAGGACATTTCATCAGAGGACAAAACCTCCCTACATAACTGGCTGATTCATACTCTTTCTACACAAGCTGCTAAAATAGCAACAGAATTATCCAACCTACTATTGCTCTATTCTACAAATGACTCAATGTCTTACATTCTATGTCCTCACTATCTCAAAACATAGAAAACACCCAGAGGATCAGAGGGGTGACTTGGAAGACTCATTAACTCCCTAGATAACAACTCCAGGCAGCAACAAGAACTTATTTAACAGTTGCAAGAAAAACTGGACGACTTAGAAATCATTCAAAGACCTGAGTCATAAAGAACAAGTTATGCCATATTTCTGTGACCACAATATTACATTTTAAATGATGTATCCAGCTAAAACTAAGAGTAACCAAAGACTGCAAAACTAAATTTACACAGACCCACAAAAAGCCTTGATCCATTTCTCAGAAATAACCGGAAACAGTCATTCCACAATAGATCAAAGTAGAAACTGTTCCTGTTCCTGTTCTTTTAATCAAGGGCTCAAATTGACAAATAATTGTCAAACCATTGTTTTCTCTCTTATACTATTAAAATCATACTATGTTATTTGTGTTCTGTTTTTATTTGCCTTGTCAACATATTGCTTTCATTTCAGCACGATGAACTTACCGGGGGTAGACCCCAAGGAAGGGCCGCACGTGTAATCCAACACCCACAGACAAAAGTATGTACATCTTTGCTGGGACGGAGAGTGCAGGCAACACCGCTCAAACGTCCTACCTTTTCTATTACAAACAAGGGATAGGTGATGACAACCAAACCCCCTAACTCCATACACAAAGTCAGATGAACCACATTAAATACTCCTGGAAAGTAGATGGGTTAAAGATGATAAGGGATTCATTAAAGCCCCATGGATTACTAACTGCATCTCACTTCTCACTACATCAAAAACCCTAGTTTAGAGGCTACACTATACATAGAGACCTACCAGTCACCATCCATGACACAGTGAGAGGACCCTAAAGGTAGATTTTACTCTCTATAATACACAAGACGTCAGGACATATCTTGAAGTTTTTTGCAAAATTACAAAGAAGACAACATTGTCCATATGGAGGATCAAGACCTCTTCTGGCAGTCCTCAAAAGATAATGAGAGAGCACATAATAGCCATGTTACACCTAAAAAGGCAAACAGGGAGAAATTCACCTAACTAGATAGGAATTTAGAGACATTAAAAAATATCTAGAATCTTGCTCCCTCCCGCAACTCACATAGAACAACAAGAATTACTAATAATTCAATAACCCAAGAAACCTCTAATACCATTAAGTCATTAAATATTACCAAAGGCCCAGACGACAAACCAGCAGAATATATAAACTACTTTAACATTGTACCAGGACATCCACATAGAAAATTCAATGACTTACAAACCAACCAAGGGCCTACTACTAACCCAATCATATCGACCAATATCGCTCCTAAACCAAGACTACAAAATTCTAACCAAAATAATGGGCAACTGGATAAGCTAATTGTGTCATATATAATAACAGAGACACAATTAGGATTTACCAAAGGTTGAAACACCAATTAAGCGCACAAACAGCAATTGTTGTCATCCCGCCCATTCTACCAAACCCCGCTTCCTGGAGAGTCTACTAGCTTAGATGTTATAAGGCCTTCAATAAGTAGTTTCCTGGGAATTCTTACATAGCATTCTTACCCTGAGAAACTTTGGATCTAAATTATTCTGTGATAAGTTCCTACACAAAAACAATTGTATGTCCTTACTCATAAACAGTGACAACTCAAACACATTCCAAAGTAGCAGAGGCACAAGTAGGGTTTCCAATTCCTGCCTATTATTCAATCTAAGTACATAACCTAAACAAAACAATTCAAAGGTAGTAAGGTTGGAGCTAAAGAACTATGCTAACGACTTCCTCTCATTATATCAAATCCATTACAATCAAAACCAACAATAATGAAAGACGTGGATCATTTTGGAATACTGGGCCATATTTATAAAGCTGCGGTATCACGGGTTAATTTACGATTGCGGTCGTAAATGTACGATCGCTATCGTAAATTTACGACCGAACATTCTTTAATTAACGAACGTTCAATTTTAGAATACCGTGCGGTAGTAAACCACCACAATGGTATTCTATGGGGATCATAAATATACGATTTTGTTTCGTAGATTTACGATCGGTATCGTAAATTTCGATTGTTAAACCAATCGTTAATCTCCGATTAGTTTAGCAATCGTAAATTTATGAAACGATTGTTAAGTCGCGGTATGCAAAAACCGATACCGTGGCTTTATAAATATGTCCCATGTCTGGACTGAAAATTAACTATGACAAGTCTGAGGCACTCCTACTATTAAAAAGGTAAACTGTGTGACCAACCTGTGGGGTAAAGGAATAATTCATGCAAAAGTGACCTATCCTTTAATGCATTGATTGAAGAACGGAAGGAGTATTCCTTACCTTCTGTTATTCAATCATGCATGTGGAGCCAGGAACAAAGATAGCTATCCTTTAAACCCACAGGTTGGTCACACAGTTTCCTTTTAATAGGCTACAACAAATAACATACCTAGGGGTCCTATTCCCCAAACACATAGACTCATTTACTCCAAAAAACACCCTACCTTTTATATCCTGCTTAATAACACACTAATGGCATGGAAACAATTGCTTCTCTATTAACAGGACACGCCAATCTCATAAAAATTATCATATTCCCAAAAATACTTTATCTTTTACAAATCTTACCTATATTCTTATCCAGTAATGATTTAAAACACGTAAACACAAATTTGTAACTATAATAATAAATGCAAGTGTGCGTCCCTGTGTCTCTGTGTGTGTGCCCTGCAGTTACTCTTTTTGCCACTTGGTGTGCATTCTATTTTTAGGCTGCTGCAGTTTCCCTCAGGCAGTGGCTATCTAGTTAAAAGACCGGGGCATGTGCCCCCGATCTTTTGCTAAGTGTCCCAATGTCCTGCTGGCGCTTTGATAGCGCAAGTGCCCCGAACCTGCTAATGTGCGCTGACTGCCTCCTTCCCCCCTTACCAGGCACAGCGTGTACAGCAGGGAGAGTGGGGATTTAAACTCCTGCAAGGGAGAGTGTGGCAGACAGAGGGAGGAGAGAGAAACATACTGAATCCTCCCTTCAGCGCAAGTGCCCCGAACCTGCTAATGTGCGCTGGACTGCCTCCTTCCCGCCCTCTACCCGTGCACAGAGGGAGAGCGGGAGATTTAAACTCCTGCCAGTGGAGAGTGTGGCAGACAGAGGGAGAGAGAGAACATACTCTCTCAGGACATCCCACCACAGCTAATTCTACTCACGATTACAATTCCCTGCTGATTTACAATCCCTCCCTGGCAGGGTCCCTCCACGATACATTGTGGGCGGGTCACATCAATTGTAGCCGATGCAGAGTGCTGTGCAGGAAGGAGGAGGTACTGAGGAATTTCCAACTCGCTTCTGTTTAACAGCAGGCAATGGGCATGCCTTGGGAATACAACTTGGTTTACTATCCTGACCTGTGACTGCACAGCGGGGTAACAATGCTGTACCAAAAAACACAGTAGATAGATAGCAGAGATAGATAGATAGATAGAGAGATAGATAGATGAAGATTAGATAGAATAGATAGATAGAAGATAGATAGATAACAGAGATAGAAGATGCTAGATAGATAGATAGATAGATAGATAGATAGATAGATAGATAGCTAGGATAGCAGGAGTAGAGATAGATAGTGATGATAGATAGATGATAGATAGAGATAGATCGATAGATAGATAGCAGAGATGATAGATAGCAGGAGATAGATAAGTAGCATGAGATAGATAAGTAGTAGATAGATAATAGATAGAGAGATAGATAGATAGCGAGATAGATAGATAGAGCAGAGATAGATAGATAGATTAGCAGGATAGATAGATAGATAGAGCGAGTAGATAGATAGCGAGATAGTAGATAGAGCAGAGATAGCAGAGATAGATAGATAGCAGAGATAGATAGATAGCAGAGATAGATAGATAGATAGATAGATAGCAGAGATAGATAGATAGCAGAGATATATAGATAGATAGCAGAGATAGATAGCAGAGATAGATAGATAGATAGCAGAGATATTAGATAGATAGCAGAGATAGATGAGATAGATGATAGATAGATAGATGATAGAAGATAGATGATAGATAGATAGATAGATATAGATCGATAGATAGATAGCAGAGATAGAAAGATAGCAGAGATAGATAGATAGCAGAGATAGATAGATAGCAGAGATAGATAGATAGCAGAGATAGATAGATAGCAGAGATAGAAGAAGATAGATAGCAGAGATAGATAGATAGATAGATAGAAGAGATAGATAGATAGCAGAGATAGATAGATAGATAGATAGCAGAGATAGATAGATAGATAGATAGCAGAGATAGATAGATAGATAACAGAGAGATAGATAGCAGAGATAGATAGATAGATAGCAGAGATAGTTAGATAGCAGAGATAGATAGATAGATAGCAGAGATAGATAGATAGATAGCAGAGATATATAGATAGATAGATAGCAGAGATAGATAGCAGAGATAGATAGATAGCAGAGATATATAGATAGATAGATAGCAGAGATATATAGATAGATGATAGCAGAGATAGATGATAGATAGCAGAGATAGATAGAGATAGATAGAGAGATAATAGATAGATGCAGAGATAGATAGATAGCAGCGATAGATAGATAGCAGAGATAGATAGATATAGCAGAGGAGATAGATAGATAGATAGCAGAGAAGATAGAATAGATAGATAGAAGAGATAGATAATAGATAGCAGAGATAGATAGTTAGATAGATAGCAAGAGATAGATAGATAGATAGATAGCAGAAGATATAGATAGAAAGTAAGCAGAGATAGATAGAGAGAGAATAGATAGATAGAGAGATAGGATAGCAGAAGTATAGAGATAGATAGCAGAGATATATAGATAGATAGTAGCAGAGATAGATAAGATAGATAGCAGAGATAGATAGATGCAGAGATTAGAAGATAGATAGATGCAGAGAATTGATAGATAGATAGATAGCAGAGATAGATAGATAGATAGCAGAGATAGATAGATAGATAGATAGATAGATAGATAGCAGAGATAGATAGATAGATAGCAGAGATAGATAGATAGATAGATAGATAGCAGAGATAGATAGATAGATTGATGATAGATAGATAGATAGATAGATAGATAGAGATAGATAGTAGAGATAGATAGATAGACAGAGATAGATAGTTAGCAGAGTTAGATAGATAGCAGAGTTAGATAGAAGATAGATAGATAGCACAGTAACAGAGTTAAATAGATAGATAGATAGAAAGCATAGATAGATAGCAGAGTTAGATAGATAGCAGAGTTAGATTAGATAGATAGAGAGATAGACAGTAACAGAGTTAAATAGATAGATAGATAGAAAGCATAGATAGGTATATAGATAGCAGAGTTAGATAGATAGCAGAGTTAGATAGAGAGACACAGAGAGATAGACAAGAAGCAGACAGACAGATTAAAATAGATAAACAAGAGGCAGATATATAGACAGAGATAGATATACAGAGAGAGAGAGGGACAGATAGAGATAGATAGGTGGCAGAGGTCCATGTAGAAGGTACAAGAATGTCTCCCTGGCCAAAGATGTGGGCAAGCGTCTGACTACAACTGAACACAACAGTAAGTTTAAAATGACCAAAATGCTACCAGTATATAATGAAATTGCCAGTTACCGTGTCTTTGTGTCATTAATTTGTGTCCAACTCTATTTCTGAGTCTATTTCACTGTCTTTCTGTCTGTTTATCACTATCGGGCTGTGTGTCTGTGTTTGTGGTTGTCTATCTGTCTGTGTCTTTTTGGCCATCTCTATTAAATACACGGTGGGTGTGGCTTAATTGGGGCGGAGAAGGGGGTGTGACCTAAAAAATTTGTGCCAAGCTATGCGCGGTGCATGCAGTGCCCATGATCTTCTTAGACTCTAGATACGCCCCTGCCTCCAGGCAATTACAGAGTGCATTGACAGTGCTCTACCTCTCCCACCGCAGCCTCTCAGCCCCTTCATTTCCTTTTGTGCAGGAAAGTCTTTTACTGTGCGGCATAATTTACTTTTGCGTACCTCCATCAGCGTACCTTCAGTAACACACGCGCCGGTTGATTATGCGCATGCGCAGATAGCGTTGTCATGGTAACTGTTTAGACGCCCCGGTTGATTATGCGCATGCGCGGAAAGCGTTGTCATGGTAACTGTTTAGACGCTAAAGCGTATGGATGGCTGCACAGTACCTGCTATTTCCAGGTAATAGCATAACAGTTAAAGAGACAGAAGACCTCTTTAGAGAACACGCCTAAATGAAAAGGACAGTTAGCTTATGGAGGGCTGAGGGAAAACAGTTCTATCCAAAGTGTATGGACAGGCTGAGGGGAAAAGGTCCCTCCAAAGTGTATGGACAGGGGCTGACGGGAAAAGGTCTCTCCAAAGTGTATGGACAGGGGCTGAGGGAAAAAAAAGTCTCTTCAAAGTGTATGGACAGGGGCTGAGGGGAAAAAAACTCCCTTCAAAGTGTATGGACAGGGGCTGAGGGGAAAAGGTCCCTCCAAAGTGTATGGACAGGGGCAAAGGGGAAAAGGTCCCTTCAAAGTGTATGGACAGGGGCTGAGGGAAAAAAAGTCCCTTCAAAGTGTATGGACAGGGGCTGAGGGGAAAAGGTCTCTCCAAAGTGTATGGACAGGGGCTGAGGGGAAAAGGTCTCTCCAAAGTGTATGGACAGGGGCTGAGGGGAAAATGTCCCTTCAAAGTGTATGGACAGGGGCCGAGGGGAAAAAAAGTCCCTTCAAAGTGTATGGACAGGGACTGAGGGGAAAGGTCCCACCAAAGTGTATGGACAAAGACTGAGGGGAAAAGGTCCTTCCAAAGTGTATGGACAGGGGCTGAAGGGAAAAAAAGTCCCTTCAAAGTGTATGGACAGGGGCTGAGGGGAAAAGGTCCCTCCAAAGTGTATGGACAGGGGCTGAGGGGAAAAGGTCCCTCCAAAGTGTATGGAAATATTTATATTCATATTTATATGAAAAATAAATGTTTCTACACATGTATTCTAGCGCCCGTTTATGTAACGGGCTTAATGTCTAGTAAATAATAAATAACAAACCTTTAAATATCAATTTCCACACCAAAAAGCAAGGGAGGGATTGGATTTTCAAACTCGAACTCCACAATATAGCAGCTCAGCTAAGAATTATTAGGGACTGGCTACACGCCTCCTTGACCTATACACACAGGAATATAGACCAACCGCCTAACGCTTCCCAGTCCTTATTCTTGGTGCTGTACATACAGTTTCTGGATCTGCCAGAGGAGAGCCGGAGTACCGGTAACCCTTTATTAAGGTCAGGCTGGAAGGCTATGATGGAACTTCAACCAATTCAGTTGGATCAACTGGACTTAAAGTTTAGTTCTCTAAGATTTTTCACTAGTCATCCGACTGGCTTTCTCATATCAGAATGGACTTCTGTTGGCAATTATGTACCCTGGAAAATCTCAATTAGCATATTACAACCAGGTGTTAGGCACATTCTCCCATTTGTTAAAAACCCAGATTTCCAAGGAGGAAAGGCACATCCAATACAATACAATACAATACCTGATAGACACAACCACCAAACTTCCTATTTACACAAGCAAAAAACTAATTCACTCTTTCCGGGCTCTAATTTCTTCCATTTCTTGCAAGCCAATAGCTACGTCTTGAGGTCACAATCCCTTAGACACACTCCTCAGCTCAACAGAACACAGATTCTACACCACACTACCACCCAAACCACAAACCAAAAAAAGTTGGTGGAATACCTGAAGCCTCAAAGGTAGCCTTATTGTTTCACAACAATGCGGTGCTTTCTTAACTTATTAAAATAAATAAAGAAATTTCTCATCGATTACTGGTTAATACTGCACAATAAAGCTCAACAATACAGCAAAAGCCACTCCAAAAGCTGAAAGTCATCCTCACGACACTTGTATGTATGTTCTATGCCGAAGTTACCTGTTGCGAAATTGAATTTAATAATAATTGAATTATTAAAAAAAAAAAAAAAAAGTGCTCTGTATTATAATTGGAGCAACAGTGGAATATTTCCTTCTAAAAATCCCTTCCTGCCACTGCTGCTCTTATTATATACCTGTCCCCCTCTCTAGATAAAATAACTGGTTTAAAACTTCTATCTTCCTATTCCAAAGGTAAAATCATTTAGGGGATGTTTGGTGCGATGTCAAGCGTTGACATCGCGTTAAAACACTTTGCTCGTAGGTGTGAACTGTACGGTTCACACCTATGAGCTGTGATACAGTGTGTTTGCAGCAGTTTGCTGCGTTATCGCATAGTGGTGGCATTGAAATCAATGGACACAGACATTCGATAACGCAGGGGAACATCGCACAACATCGCAGTGCAATGTTCCCCAGTGGTAAACTCACCTTAGTGTGAACCCTGCATAAAAGAAATATGCCAACTGAGTCTTGTAGCTAACCAGTTAAAGAAAAACTTTAAAGGGCATCTATACTGAAAAACAGGTTATGAGAAATAGATTGTGACAGACAAATTTAGGGAGTAAGAATTTAGATTCTGGCATAGCAGTAGATGTAGTATATTTGGAATTTGCTAAAGCTTTTGATACTGTGCCTCATAGGCGACTAATGTATAAACTGAGGACTGTTGGCCTAGAAAAATATTATTTGTACATGGATAGAGAATTGGTTATTGGATCACAAACAGATAGTGGTGGTCAATGGGGCTACATCTATGTGGGCTAAAGTTCTGAGTGCCTCAGGGTTCCGTACTGGGGCCACTTCTATTTAATCTGTTTATAAATGACATAGAAGGGGGCATTGGGAGCAAGGTCTCAGTGTTTGCTGATGACACTAAACTATGCAGAGCTTTGGAAACTTCAAATAATGTGCAATTGTTGCAAGCAGACCTAGATAGATTATCAAAATGGGCAGCAGTATGGCAGATGAAATTCAATGTTCATAAATGTAAGGTGATGCATTTAGGGTTTAAAATCCTTGTGTCTCCTACAACCATAAATAACTTTGTGTTAAGTGAATCTCAACTGGAAAAAGATTTGTGGGTTCTGGTAGATAACAGTCTTAGCTATAGCAAACAATGCCAGACAGCAACGGCTAGAGCTAGCAAGATATTGTCTTGTATAAAGAGAGGAATAGATTCAAGAGAAAAAAAACATTATACTCCCTCTTTACAAGGCACTGGTAAGATCTCATTTTGAATATGTGGTAGTTTTGTAATCCCATATACAAAAGGGACATCTTGAAAAGGGAAGCAGTGCATAGAAGGGCAACTAAAATAATAAAGGGAATGGAGAGGCTTGACTATGCTGACAGATTAGACAAGCTAGGGCTGTTTACATTAGAGAAGCGATGTTTGTGTGGGGATTTAATCACTTTATACAAATATATTAATGGGCCATACAATAAACTCTCTGTTGCATTGTTTTCTAATAGGTGATATCAGAGGACACGTGGACATGCTTTAAGGTTGGAAGAAAAGAAGTTTCATCCTCAGGTTAGGAAAGGTTTCTTTACAGTGAGAATGGTGAAACTGTGGAACTGTCTTCCAGCAGATGTGGTAATGCCATTTCATTGAATAGTTTTAAAAGTGGGCTGGATAAGTTTCTAAAACTAAAAAATATTGATAATTACTGGTATTAATACATATACTGCAATTCTGGTTGATCCAGGGATACTTTCTGATTGCCATTTGGAGTCAGGAAGGAATTTTTCCCTTTTTAGCTTTTTTTCCTCCCCTCCCTTTGGATCAACTGTTAGGTAGAGTTAAAAAGGAGGGTGAAAAGGTTGGACTTGATGGACGCATATCTTTAGTCAACCTCAATTACTATGTTACTATGACTCCTAAATAAATAAGGAAACAAAGATCCAAAAATATAATCTTGCCAGCATGTAACACCTTCCCCCTGTCATCATACATGTTGAGCATGTCAAATGTTGAAGTTGCATGCACTTAAGCCCAAGTGTGGCCAACATTATTGTATTATATTCTGCAAAATATATTCAGTGTTCTATTAAAGGATAGCTGACATTGTCCTAAAGATCTTTGAGATGGCTACTTATTTTATACATATTTTTGTTTACTACCAATTTCCCTTTCTGTATTTGACCCCACAGTAAATGCATCGCTTTTATAATTATGCTCCGATTTCTCTACTTTTTTTCCCAGCAGATGTCACTATTGAGTAAAACTTAAATAAATATGCATAAGCCATTGTATAGGACTGTATCTTGTGATTTATGCTTCAGCAGTATTTACTTAAGTCTTTTTTGGCCCTATGTATAAAAATATCTTAAAGTTTTATACCTTTAAGACCCTAAAATATTCTGTTCATGAGTTTATCACACTACAAACCTCATTCTGTAGCAGCTCATCTACTTCTTTTTTTCTGCTGGAGTAGGTTGTTCCTACTCCAGCAGAAAAGTAAGGAGGCAAGTAAGGAGGATTTAATGCAACTTAGAACACACATTTGTTTGCAGTTTTCAGAAACCATAGCGTATAGAAATCTGTTCAATTAACTGTTTTAGCAATATTATTGATGGTGTTTCCCTCAATAATGTGTACCTAGCTTTAGTTGTTAAGTGTGACACTAATAAACAGCAGTTTATCCCCAGTGTGCAGGATATGTGTGACCATTTCTGTTTTGTTCTATTTATTTATAGACTAGACATTAAGCCCGCTACAATAACGGGCGCTAGAAGCACAGAGTGCCCCCTTAGTGTCCCTAGGCCATAGTCCTCCTCCATGTCCCAAGGCCAGAGTACCCTCTTAGTGTCCCAAGGCCAGAGTCCCCCCTCTGTCCAAGTCCAGGGGCCCCCTCTGTCCCGAATCCAGAGGCCCCCCTCTGTCCCAAATCCAGCCCCCCAACTGTCCCAAATCCAAGGCACCCCTCTCCCAAATCCAAGGGCCCCCCGTCTGTCCCAAATCCATGGGCCCCTGTCCCAAGCAACCTTACCTGCAGTCTGTTTAATTGCTGTTCTCCCTCCGTGTGTTTCCTGTGTTTCTCCCTCTAGTGGTGAGTCAATAGGAACTGCAAAGACTCTCCCTCTAGTGGTGAGTCAATAGGAACTGCAGAGACTCTCCCTCTAGTGGTGAGTCAATAGGAACTGCAGAGACTCTCCCTCTAGTGGTGAGTCAATAGGAACTGCAGAGACTCTCCCTCTAGTGGGGAGTCCATAGGAACTGCAGGGACACACACTTAGGGTTTTATTATATAGGATGCAGTGGTTGCCTACCACGTAACGGAGCACCAAGTAGTTGGTGGAGAGTTTAGTTCTAGACTGAATGTTTGTTTGCATCCATTTGAAAAATGGTGCAGCCTGGAGAGACAGTCCATATAACAGAAGAACAATGGAAAAATACTTCAGAAATACAAACGTGTTTTTCACTAGACTCTACAAACAAACCTAATGTTAGCATTTATGTGGATTACAACATGGCATTAGGTGCACTACACGCTGCAGGGCCTATCTGACAGATTTTTGTATACACCATTTTAACCTCTGTGCATGCCTATCAAGTTGTGTGTGCTCAAAGCAGGAACACTGATCATTAGACCAGCCTGTTTTATTCATTTAAATAAATAACTGCCTACACTGAATTCTGCTGTATTTTTGACAGCTTTTTCTGAATGTCATACAATACGAGTATAGTAAAGTATTTGTGGTTGAATAAAGACATACGTCCATCTAGTCCAACCCATGTAGCAATATCCTCATTTCCTGCCTAACTGTTGATCCAGAGGAAGGCAAAAAAAAACCCCACCAAATTTATGAAGGGGGAAAAAATTCCTTCCTGACTCCAAGTCGCAATCAGAAATTTCCCTGGATCAACTCTACTTTATGTATTAATACCAGTAACTTGCAACATTCCTTGTTTGCAGAAACATATCCAGCTTTATTTTGAAACTGACCAATGAACCTGCCATAACAATGTCCACTGGAAGACAGTTCCATAGCTTTACCGTTCTCACAGTGAAAAACCCTTTCCGAGCTTGAAGCCTAAACCTTTTATCTTCAAGTCTTAAGGAATGTCCTTGTGTCCTCTGACATGTTCTATTGGTCAACAATGCCCCAGATAATTTATTGTATGGCCCATTAATGCATTTATACACAGTAATCATATCCCCACGCAAGCGCCTTTTCTCCAGCGTACATAATTGTAACTTTTCCAGTCTCTCTTCATAGTCAAGCTCCCCCAATCCCCTTATTAATGTAGTTGCCGTTCTCTGAACCCTTTCCATTTCAAAGATGTCCTTTTTGTACACAGGATTCCAAAATTGAACTGCATATTCCAAATGAGGCCTTACCAATGCTTTGTAAAGAGGGAGAATTACATTTTCCTCCCTTGAATCCATACCTCTCTTTATACAAGACAATACCATGAGTATAAGTAGCACAAGTCCAAAATGCATCACCTTACATTTATCAACATTGAATTTCATCTGCCACTTAGCAGCCCAATGTGACAATCTATCTAGATCCGCCAGCAACGATGGCACGTCCTCTGAAGTTTTTAATGGTAGTCAAAGTTTTGTGTCGTCAGCAAACACAGAAACCTTGCTGACAATACCCACTTCCAAATCATTAATAAATAGATTAAATAGAAGTGGCCCCAACACAGAACCCTGTGGCACCCCACTTAGCACTTTAGTCCATAATGATGAAGCATAATGATGAAGCTCCATTTACAACTACTCTCTGCATCCTATTCATTAAAGGGCATGTCCACCCCCTAAACTATAATCCCCCCCAGTAATGGCCCCATCATGTAGAATAATAAAATACTTACCTCACATCCCAGCTCCACATGGTTCTCCTGTAGTCCCCCCCCCCAAATTCCCAAAAACTGCCCACCAGGAGGATAGCAAAGTCCATATAGGACTCTGCCTCCTATCTGGCCTACGGGAGAAGTTTGGCATGCGTACTGCAGCCCTTCTCCCCCTCCCGATTAGGATTCCCTCCCCCTACCATAAAACCCTTTAGGTATATCATTCCCCCCGTCCCTCCAGCCCCAACCGCTATATTTGTTATTTTAGAAAGCGCCCCAAACTTTACTTACCTTCCCTCTTTCCTCCGCCACACTGAACTCCCGGCAGCCAGGTCCGTGATTGGCTGCCGCTCAGCCAATCACAGACGCGACTACCGTTCCCGCCCCTCTGCTTGCATTTTCTCGCAAGCAGAGGGCCTGGCAGTGCGGCGGAGGAAAGAAGGAAGGTAAGTAAAGTTTGGGGCACTTATTTCAAAAAAAATTTTTAAGGGTGGACATACCCTTTAACCAATTTTCTATCCATGTACAAATGTGACTCCCCAGACCAACAGACCTCAGCTTATACATTAGTCGCCTATGGGGGACTGTATCAAAAGCCTTTGCAAAATCCAAGTAAACTACATCTACCGCTATGCCAAAGTCTAAATTTCTACTTACTTCCTCATAAAAGCCAAGCAAGTTAGTTTGACAAGATCTATTCCTCCTAAATCCTGCTGGTTACTACTTATAATGTCAGTCCTTGAAACATACTCTAGAACATGTTCCCTTATTAAACTTTCCAGGATCTTCCCACCACTGAAGTTAAACTTACAGGCCTGTAATTACCCGGCTGTGAACGACTACCCTTTTTGAATATTGGGATAACATTAGCCTTTTTCCAATCCAGAGGCACACCACCGAACATGAGGGAATCTGCAAAAATAAGAAACAATGGCCTAGATAAAACTGAACTTAGCTCCCTAAGTACCCGAGGATGTATTTTATCTGGTCCAGGAGATTTATTAATATTAACCTTATTTAGTTCTTTCTGTACCATATCCTCGGTTCAAGTGCACTTGAATCTTTTATACCATTATTGCTACTATACTCTATGATATCTGTACTTGAATCTTCTATAGTGTATACAGAGGAAAAAAAAATATTCAAGACATTTGCTCTATCGCCATCCTCCGTAACTAACTTATCCCCATTAATTAATGGTGCCCCATTCTCAGTCCTCATCTAAGCCTAAAAAATGTCAGCTATCCTAACTTCATTATTAATTTTAGCTAGTTTGATTGCTTTCTTACACTCCTTGATACAGTTTTTATAATCCCTAAAGGCCCTTTCCTTTCCCTCTGCCTTAAAGGTTTTAAATGCCTATTTCTTCCTTTCCATTTGCCTCTTTACATCAGAATTCAGCCCTATGAGCGCGGATTTATTTGTTTTTTACATTTATTTGTCAAGGGTATAAATTTAGATGTGAACTGTCTTAAAATCCCCTTATACACAGTCCACTTCTGTTCAGTACCTTTACCTGATAATACATTATCCCAGTTGACATTCTGAAGAGCTGCTTTTAACCTGGGAAAATTTGCCTTCCCGAAATTAAAAGTCTTTGTTAAACAAACGCCACTATTTCATGGTCACTACTCCCTAAGCCTCCAGTTACCTTTATATCTATAATGCGCTCTACGATGTTAGATATTACCAGATCCAACAGAGCTCCTTTTCTAGTAGGCACCTCAACCACCTGTGAGAGAAAATTATCCTGCAACAAATTCAGGAACTCATCGCCTTTTTCTGTGATGGCAGTTAGATTATGATCCTGTAATTCATTTGTAAACTTTAATACACATGCCTCCCTATCCCCTATGCTAGCCCCACCCCCTTTGCGCCCACAACTGGCCTATCTACACCCTGCTTTCCTCCTGGGCTATCTATCCCAGTGAGACTGCTAATACCCTCCCCCCAAACCTAGTTTAAAATCTCCTCCAACCCTCTAGCCATCTTCTCCCCTAAAACAGCTGCACTGCCATCAGTGAGGTGCAACCCATCCCTACTAAAGAACCTGTAGACGACAGCAAAGCCTGCCCAGTTCTCTATAAACCCAAACCCTTCTTCCTTACACCACTCCCTTAGCCACGCATTAATGCTCCTAAGCTCCCGCTGTCTCACTGGCTTAGCACGTGGCTGCGGTAGTATTTCTGAAAACACTACCCTGGAGGTCCTTGCTTTTAACTTGGCCCCTAGCTCTCAGAAATCATGTTTAAGGACCTCTCCTCCTCCTCTAACTTTTTCATTGGCACCAATGTGAACCAAGACCGCCGGGTCACACCCGGCCCCACCCAATAATCTGTCTACATGATCCACCACATGCCGAACCCTAGCACAAGGCAGGCAACACACAGTTTGGCATGTAGGGTCTTGGTGGCAGATTACCCTATCTACCTTCCTTATAATGGAGTCCCCTACCACTACCACCTGCCATGCATTCCTGAGCCTTCGTTCCTCCTCCCTTGTATCAGAGATGGCAGTCCCCTGGGTGCTCAAGGGACTAGCCCCCTCCATACAGGCTAATTCCGAGGTGTCCTCCTCCACTTCATTACCTAAGGCAGCAAATCTGTTGGGATGGGAAATCTGGGAAGAAGCACCCTACCCTTCCGTCACCCACTTCCCTTATTAATCCTAAAAAAACTACCTCCCCCCTCAACCTTCCCTGTCCCACTTCCACCCACCTCTATACTGGCCCCAGCCAGTGTCTGCTGACCCCCCTGTTCTGCCAATCCCCGCAATGCTGCAAGCTGCCCCCTTAGACTCTCCTATACATGTGGCAGGATCCACATTGAATGGTACCGACAAAACCGTCCCTTCTAATACACCACACCAGCACAGAGATGCACAAACCTTGTTTAATTGCCCTTCTTGTTTCAATGTCCTTCTTTTTCTATGTCCTTGAGATCAAGGTCCTTAAGAGCAAGGGACACTTTGATTCAAAGAGAATAAAGCATCCAAATCTGCACACTTTATTCCATCCACTAATTGTAAAAATATTTTCAGATACTTAGGGGCATTATACCACCTAAAGTAATTTATTTTTACATCTTTGCCCCACTTTGCAAATGTAACCCAACCCATTTGACAGAATTATTTAAAAAAAACTCATACAGAGGCGATTTTAGGGGGGGGTTATGGTTCCCAGAATTCTGCCCTGCTAGTTTCTAGTTACTGCAGTTCTAGTTACCTGCAGTTCTGGCAGGTAACTAGAAAGTACAAGGGGTGTCCAACTGAAAGGGGATTAAAACAGTGGGAGCAAAGATGCAGCATGAAAAGTAGTTGTTACTTGTTTGGGCACAGTTGTGAAACTGATCACATGGACTTTTTTAATGTTTCATGTAACATATCAATTTTCCCCTTAGTACAGCTGATTACCAAACTAACCCTGGGTTTACACCTCGTATATGGCCATTGAACACCAATATCCTTATATTTTATAATAAAGGGTAGAATTATTTCTGTAGCAAAAAGTCTAAGCGCAAGGAAAATAAATTGACTTTTACATGGGAGTGGCCTTTAAAATAAACTTGCCATTAGAAATGGAATTAACAGGACCTTCACACATATTCTGCTCTCTTTGCATTTAATTTAATGTCATAAAATGGTGCAACAATTAATGTACAGATTTGGTCTGGTATACATAGGTCAATCCTAGCTTCAGACTCCTCAATGTAGCGATTGGTATTCTGTCAATTGGGATTATAGTAAAATGATCATTTGATCCACAGAATTATGCACAATCTATCAAAATTTACTAGCACATTGGTGGCAAACCTATATATACCGATATAGAGGTTAGCGTCTGCAACAGTCAATACTGATGGAACATTTCCCTCAGTTGTGGTCGGTACCCTGTGCTAAAGTATAGGGATTTACCCATGATCATTAGGTGTGTGGCAGCCACACTATACTTTATATAGGAATAACGCTTTTGGCTGTGTGTATAGCCACATCTTTTAAAGATGACAGACAGAGTCTGTCTGCCATCTTAAGCTCTCTATACACAGGCAGACTTTCTTCTGACCAGATTTCCGATCGAGGGCAACGTTCGGATATCCGAACGGTAGGACAGCTTGAAGTTCCCTACCTTGAGGCCTTGATCATTCTGCAGATTTCAGCTTGAAACCTGAAGAGAGATTGGGACAGAAAGGTGGAAAACTTTGTAGGGCGAAAAATCAGAAAAACAGGGTTTCGACGTTTGGAACGACCTGATCGAAACGGCTCCAGATGTCGAGTTCCTGTAGATGGTTCTTTAGAAATGTTGTTACTGTGTGTACCCAGCTTGAGCTTGGCAGAGACATCTGGTATCCCCAGCAACTGCAGCAGCAGCAAAGGATTTATAACCTGAGATGCCAATGATTACCACACGTGACAAGAAGCCCATCCCTTTCTCTGATTCAGATTGCAGCCAATTAGGACACAACAGGAGTGGGCGGCAACCACTGTAGCCAATAGAAGATAACGGGCGATGACGTGTAAATACAAAACGTACATAAGACAGAGGGAAGTAGAGAGTCGCATTGCTCCTTGTGAATGAGTAACGTGCGGATAGTGCTGGTTCTTTGTACCGTGTAGCGGTTTCTGTACAGAGGAACTAAGGAGACGGTAGGGACGGTTTCCATTCCCATTACATTGCACGGGCTACTGTATTCATTTCTCCTTGCTGCCTCCTTCATTAGAAAAAACCTTATAAGATGAAGACAAAGTTCCCCTGTGGCGAGGAGCTTCCCAATTCCCTGGAGCTACTGCTGAGCTCTGCCGGGGGGTTAATGACCGCACAAAGGGGTGGAGAGGAACCGGAGACGGTAGAAATCCGGGAGAAGCAAGACAATGTCCCAGACCCTAAGACAAGGCGTAAGGCTTACCGCTGGTGTAAGGAGTTCCTATCCGGGGCGTGGAGGGTCCTGGAGGAGGAGCGATTCCGCATCAGTGTGATAAGGTAGGTGAGGAATCAGGTGACCACCTGACCCCTGTCAGACCAGTGCCTGAATGGCCATTACCTGCCAGGGCTGCCCATTCGGTTTAACTGCAGTAGGCGAGACCCAGGATGAAGAGCCAAGTGTCTCTGTCGCAGGAGAATAAAAAAAATTGCAGTTGATGAGTAAATCTATAGGAAGGGGTGGAACAATTTCTCTTTCAAACCAAATACTGCAAGGCTAAGTACAAGTTCATCAAATGAATGCATTATGGCTACACTGAAATCTATGGAGCCTATGGAAATACTTCTCAGACTTTAAAGGGCAAGTCCAGCCTTAAAATGAAAACTTACATATGGTAAATCACCCCCAAACCCCTAAACTGTAATAGTTTGAAACCTGAAATATGTCTAACCTGAAATCCTGCACAATGTCCTGTTGCCCCTGTTTCTGCTTTTTGGTTCTTCCAGTTAGTAACTGTCCGTTATGGATTTGACAATTGACATCACAGCCAATGACTGAATGTTAATCCCGACTGCCTCTTCTGAGCATGCCCAGGCTCAGTACAGGGTACTAAATTGCTCAGTTTTCATGAGGCATCCAGAAGCACAGCAGGCATACAGTAATGAATTCATAGGAGAAAGTATGATATATAAACATATTTTAAAGAGGCCATTCTTTCTAAAAGATGTTCTTATGAGGTGGATCTGTCCTAATAATAATAATTTTATATCCAGCATGTCTGATTATGAAAACTGATCGATTTTGTTGGCCCATTTAGTAATCATCTCATACCGGAAATTGTCCGGTAATGTTGTCATATAACGGTCCCTATTAGGCTTTTTGTATACTGTGTGCTCCAACATTGGCTCGTCACACAATTTACCTGCCATTCACGAAAACTAAAAATCAGGCTGAACCGTCTCTGCGCTGCAAACCTCCCATGCTATGCATTTTTCATAATTAACTAGGGAGTTAAATCACTGTGACAGTCACGTGGAGCAGATTAGTCACTGTTAAAAGAAGCACAATGTACCAGGAACATAATCTGCCTCTTGGTTGTATTAAAAAAAAAACAAAAAATGCAGGACTGTTCATTTTCGCTCTAAGAATTGGTGTGATTGTTTGAAATACAATTGTAAAATCGATAAATGCAGACAAGTCTTAAGCTGGCATACATATGGCTGCTAAAAGGCAAATAGTTTTTTATCTGATTCAATTGACTGATTATTGGGCATAATAATAAGTTGTCTTGAAAATGACAGATCCCAGTTCCGATAAACCATCACCATTGTCGATTAGCACAAGGAGACAATACCGATCATCTGAAAATTTCCATCCAAAATGGAATAGGGAGTTGACAACAATTGAAGCATGTATTGTCACTCAGACCTCTGGTCCCTAGTAATGGAAGGTGGCAGTTGAAGCATGTATTGTCACTCAGACCTCTGGTCCCTAGTAATGGAAGGTGGATTGGGAAAATGTAAGATTTTAATACAATCTGCCATGTAATATATAACATGTGAGGTCACTAAACTTTATACTGCGTTTGTCTAAAGCTTGGTGCATTTATTTTCCCGTTTACCACAGCCTTTCCCCAAACATTTATGACTTGCAAAATGTACCACCAAACCAACCAATTTTTCACTTGGACAAAGTTTCTGCACACTGGGCACATCTTTAGCAGCAGCTGGAGGGGCTGGCGCATCAGATAAGATTGAGGAAGCTGAACTGTTTAATATTACCAGATTTGGTGTATATTTTACATACAAGCTGTGGCTCCAGCTTTGCTCTAAAGCCTAAATCAATTCTTGGCTGCACTGATATCTAGGGGTGGCTTGCAACTGTAGATTGTATTCTGAATTTTTGTGGTGCTAATGTTTCTCATATAACCAAATGTTAAGTCTTGGCTGTAGTCCAGGACTGCACATAGGGGGCTCGGTTTCACACTGACCAGGGAGTATTGCTGGAAGAACACTGCCTTCAGTGTTCACAAGTGAATGTCATAGCTGATTCCCATCCTGCAACAGCCACAAGCTATCTTGATTAGAAACTTGAGCTTCTTTGTGAGTTTGTTTCTACATTATAGCCTGCTCTGGGCCCCCCATGTTAATGCCCCAGGAAATACGACTATTTGCAAATAGTCATATGTGGCAATGAACATCTTGTGATGTCTGTTTTAAATAGTTTTAGTTTGTTCAGGGTCTTTTGTTAAGCAGTGAGTCATCTTAACTTAATTGCTTATTAGACTAGATGCAATAAAATATTGAATAACTGGATTGCCTCTAGGCTTATTATAAATGCTAGAAAAATAAAATAAATCGCTTGCAATCAAACTCAAACCAAAAGTCTTATACCAGGCATGTTTCAAATGATTCTCTGAGAAACCCTTAAAAAATAGAATAGAAATATCTGCTAGAAAAAGTAAACATATTTTCACAAGGCTCACTTAATTTTGGGAAGCTTAAAGATGGCCATACACACGCGTTTTTTCACAGCATGTATGTCGACTGATCACATCGGCACACATGCGGTGGGAACCGCACATATGGACCCGACCGTTCCCCACACGCGTTATGGGGATCAGCCGTCTGTACAGCCATACACGGTACAATAGGATCGGCTCCCTTTACTTAAAGTAAAGGAAGCAGATACCGTCCAAGGGAAATTTTTTTATATTTGCAATTTTGATAATACTCCCCGCACTCCTTAGGTCATCTTATTGGTCCTGTTCCTCTTTACTGCCAACCACCAGCAGTTACTTTTCCAGTAGCTTGTATTTGTTTGAAGAACGCACTCTAAAAGACTTAATTCATTTTACTGTTTTATTGGTGACATGCGTGCACAACGTTTCGGGGAGTATCCCCTTCCTCAGGTTACTTAAAGTAAAGGAAGCAGATACCGCCCAAGGGATATTTTTCATATTTCCTGAACCACCGGTATGTCGACTCCGGTCGTTCGCCGGCACTCTGGTCAGTCGGGGACAGCCCCTACACACTGAGGATAATGAGTTAATCCCATAGTTCCCTGACAGGATAGTGTGTATGGCCACCTTAAAGGAGAACTAAAGTCTCCAGACAACATTGTCCCAATAGACAGAGCACATTCACAAGCTGTTTCACCTCTCCCTTTGCTGTGGCCATTGGGTGATTTATGAAAACAACCTGTGTGTACTGGGGATCAGCTTCCACAACCCACCTTAGTTAGGTAAACTCCCAGCTAAGTGTCTGCGTACAGGCACATGCTCTGTAGTGCTCAACAGATCAAAACAAGGAAGTTGCAGCCTTGCTTCCTAGAATTACAGCACAGAGATCCCTGACACAGAACAGGGATTTCAGTTTTTTGTTTTTAAACACATGAAATGCTCCTGTCCTAAAAATTATATAATCCTTTTCATACAAAAAGAAAAGTAATCTTTGCAGTGTATTTCATAGATAGCAGGGATGTAAGAAACGGAATACTAACATTTTAGCAAAAAATAAAAGTAAGTCTGGGGAATAGAACCTGCAACTTGTACATTTACCCTGTCTTGCTAAAATCAGAGTTCTTACCTCTAGGGTAACAGGGGTCATATAGGACACTGGTGCATGTAGAATCTTCTACTATGAACATAATGGAAACAAAAAATATTGTAAGTCCTGGAAATTGAACTTGCCACCTTCTGAACTGTGTGTTTCTAAAACTGGCGTCTTACCAGGTGCACCACCACTGAATAAGCTGAAGGTATAGGTACATTTAGAATCTTTATCTTTTGCTTAAAACATAATAGGAAAAAAAAAAGGAAAGGCTGTGGTATTGAACTTGTGACCTTCTAAACCTGCAGGGTTATTCAATAAAAGTTCTTATCGTTTAAAATGGTGCTAATTTTGCCCCAACCAATCAGATGTAAGCTTACAAATGTTAAATAAGATCTGATTGGTTGGGGCAAAATTAGCACCATTTAAAATAAGAACTTTTATTGAATCTCCCTGCTGGTGGATTACCCAGTGCGCTAACCCTGAATAAGCAGAGAATACATTTACATTTGTAAGCTTTATCTTTTGCTAGGAAAAGTATTTAAAAAAAATGGGATATGGAAGTCCCTGATAGGACCCTGCAGTTTAACAGCAACTCACACTGACTGGTAAATAAATTGCAGGGTAACGATCAGCTTTCAAAGTCTTTTTAGGTACTTCCATATTGGTGTATAGAAAACACACTGTGCATAGAGTCCGTGAATACTGGGGTCAGGGGGCGTGGTTCTTTGATGACTTCATGGGCTGTGGGTTGTACTGGCAACAACATGGAAACCTTCTTAGTTACAGAATCTATTCGTCACATGTACTAAATGCAACTCTTACAATGTATAGGTGTTCTGGGGAGAAAAGCTTTCACATTAAGTTTTTAAAAATGCAAGTTTAGTTCTCCTTTAAAGCAGGCCATACATATGTCAATTATATATATTAAAGGGGAACTGTGGTCTCCAAACAAGTTGGGTTTAAATGAAAGGCCAATTTCCTACCTTTTAAAACGAGCCATCAACCACCTCTCTACGTGCTCCACAGCCCAAGATATAAAGAAATGACTGACCAGAAAGTTAATGGGTGGGAGGCTGACATGTGACATTCCTAAGGCTTCTCCTGCACAGTGCCGCTGGCGTGCACAGCCTCCGACTCCCTCAGTGTGTGAGGGAGACAGGAAGTCCCTCCTCCTCTCTGCTGTGTGAAGGACCTGCAGCTGCAGAGAAAGTAAGGGAATCTACAGCCCTTCTCTCTCACTAAGGGAAAACAGCCTTTTCAGGCAGAGCTCTCCACAGAGTTTTTCGCACCTGTGAGCGGGTGGGGCTTAGGCACCTACGAGTGAGCGGGACTTGGGCACCCACGAGTGGGTGGGGCCACATGGGGCTGTAAGGGAACGGACCAAGG
This sequence comes from Hymenochirus boettgeri, assembly GCA_019447015.1. Classification (NCBI taxonomy): domain Eukaryota; kingdom Metazoa; phylum Chordata; class Amphibia; order Anura; family Pipidae; genus Hymenochirus; species Hymenochirus boettgeri. The sequence goes on from CM033472.1 coordinate 57,422,320, forward strand.
GGGGCCTGCAACTGGAGGGACCAGGGGGGCTGTAAAGGTGAGGAGACACAGGGCAGATTGACTGACAGGTTTCAGAGCAGGAAGTGCAGGGGACCTGGTGATGCTGCTGCCATATCACACACAAAAATGTAAATCTCTTCAAAACTATGCAAAATAAACAATGGAAATAAATTGCAAAAATTCTCAGGAGAGCAATTCCTATCAATTTACCTAAAGTCATTTTTGGACCACAGTTCCTCTTTAATATATTGTTCAAATCAACCTGTTTGTGCCTGGGGAGTTCAAGCAGTTTGCCATACAAAAGCCAACTGGACCTGGCAATTCTTTACAGCCACCCGTCCTGATCACTTTACAACCATTGTTACCAGGCATAATGCCAATCGTGAATAGTTATCTAGCCATTGAAAAACAGCAGGAATGAAAAGGCTGGGGCAGTAAACTTTACAGGCAGTTCGACACTCATTGGATCTCTTGATTAAATATTTAATGGAAACATTCTTTAAACAAAATAGACATCGGTATCATTTAATGATTAATATTTAAATTAAATATTTAATTAAAACATTTACCTTTTTTTTTTAGTATTTTCTTTGTTGAATATTTAATGAAAACAAAATTACCTTTATAGCTAATCATGTAATAGAATGTAAATTTACAATAAGTGTTTGTAAATGTATTTGTTGGTGCATGCTAATATTAATGATCTGGGTACACACAGTCCTGAGTATTCTCCCTACACACAGCATAGGGAGAACGTTAGGGACTGTAGGGAGACAACCGCAGGCAAGGGAAATTTCTGGTCTTTCCGGAACGACTGTGAGGCACGTTCCTCTGCCTCGTGATTGTTCGGAAAATGCAATACACACAGTAACCGTAAAGCACCAATATCAGTTGGATTCAACTGTATCTCCGCTTTGTTACTGTGTGTACCCAGCTTTAATTGAGAGGCTAATCAAACCTTTGAAAAGCCTTTTCATTAAAGGATAACTATTGCCTCAATGCATTCTTTCAAAAGAGTAATGGTATGCAGCCCTCCCCATACATTTTTCTTCCTGATTTCAAGCTTCTCTCTGCCTTCAATTAGCCACACTGTGAAGGGGGTGTAACAATTCTGTCTGCCTGTAACTGTCAATCAAAACTAGCATGTGAGAAAACACTCCTCCACCCATCCTTGATCAGCTTGATAATGTAGGCTGTATCCTAGCAACCGAACAGTTCAAGTTTGTTTGACTGGCAGAGGTGGAGGAGAGAGGTTGTAACATACATTCCCACCAGCCAATGACAAGTGATATGTTAATCAGGGCCCTGGGCCTTCTAGGAGGCGGGCTTTTAGCACTCATCTTTGCTGTGTGATATCTAAGGGAAGGCAGCACAGTTGTAAATGAGAGCACGGCCACACTGCGCCGCAATCGCACACGGAATTGCATGCAATTTTGTTGCGTTTGCGCATGTGTTTTCTTCTTTAGGTATAGGAAACCGCATGCAATTGCGATTAAAAATGCGGAACGCAAATCGAATGCGCAATCACAACGCACCCGAAAATGCGTGTTTTCTGTGCGTTGCCACGTTTCCAATGATCTGAAAAAAACGCGATTGTGTGGCCTAGCCCTAAGCGATTTCAGCTGCTGGTAATGTGGACATGTAATGGGGTAATGTTATTTTTTTTTTTGAAATTGTTGTCCTTTAAATGCTGTCTTAGTCTACCACTGCACATATAAACATTCATGTACTTCTGCTAGCCCAAGAATGTTCATGAAGAGAACCAGAGGTGTGCCTCAATTTTAGCAATTTTTTTTAATGTTAAAATGTACATTAATATTTTTTAATACAGTCAGTTATGTAACTTTACACTACATTATATCTGGTATTCATTTATATAAAATAAACTTAACTAAGTTTAATTATAAATAAAATAAACTAAGTTTAGTTCTTGAATACATTTTGCTAATCAATTTAGTATAAAATGCTTGTGAAGGTTCTCATTATCCTAAAAGGACAAGTACTGTAGGATAGGTGATACCTTTTTATTATGGACAGTTAATCTTTAAAGAGAGATGCTTCTCTCCAGGTCAAGCAGTACTTAAAACTGAGTACAGCACATCATTAAAGTTTTTTTTTTTTTTTTAGAGAGTTGTAACTTTTTTTTGGAAATCCTTTTATGTAGGGAATGTAAAACAAGGATTAGCGTATAGGGTGAACCATAAGCAGTAAAGCAATAAAAACAAAGTAAACACTAGGGCACTGTTAATAGGACATAATCCGTAAGATACAGACAAGGTACAAGCAGTCAGGGACGAGACTGGATCAAACCTATTGCTGATAGTGGATGAGGAATCCCATTTCCTTTATTTAGATCAGTTTGTTTAGTGTTAAATAAAAGGATCATTCGAATTTCAAATATTTTCCTTTTCTGGGTGTTTTTGAATTTTTTTAAAGTATCCATATTGTGAGGTCATTTCATAATAATTAGAAAGTGAAATGGTGTCCGACTGGTCTGCAGGAGATGTTGTAATCCTGGCAATTTGGTTTATTTTCACGAATCTTTTATAGTATGTCTGGTTATTCATTCTCCGGCATAATTCTTACCCCCTTTCCTCAATGTAACATGCACTGGGACACTTGTTGCGTTGGATCATATAAACAATATTCCTGGATGCACAGCAGCATTCATCCAGGTCAGCGTTTCTCAACCAGGGGTCCCTGAGAGGTTGCTTGGAAGTTCTCAAGAGATTGACAAACTGTATGGATTCACCATTGTGATAAATACATATATATTTTTTTTTCTATAGATTTATCAATGTTCCGTATTTGGTGTATTGATATCTGAAAGAGAAATAAAAAATAAGTAATGTTTTTATGTAAGGGTTCCCTGAGATATAAGGTATCCGTTTGCTTGAAATAGGACTCGATTTAGTTTGAAACATGTTGCAATAAACGCACTGTTTGCAGTCTGAAGTTTGGTGTCCCCTTCCGCTTCTTAAGTGTTAAGTGTTCCCTGAGATATTAACATATTTTCGTAAGGATAATAAGGTTAAACACTGGTATAGACCCAACCCCCGCAGTGAATTTGAGTGCATTTAAAAAAAAAAAAATTTTTTTAGAGATCTATAATTTATATTTGTATAAATTACCATATGTATTTTGATGATTTAAAAGCAGAGGAAGAAAAGTAATATATAATTATTTTATGTAGGGGTTCCCCACAGATAAAATGGTTGAGAAACACTGATCCAGGTCATAATATATTTGGGATATTCGGTTATATCAAGTTGAATTGAAGATGTTTAACATTTAGGCTGGGGGCAGGACATTCCTTTTATTACCGTAATGCAAGTTTTTAAGAAAACCGTTCCCTTCTGTAGAATGCATAAAATAGAAGCTATAACATTACATTTTCTATCCTACCAAAACCTTGCAAATGCTAATCTAGGCATTTACATCTGATGAAATTCTAAGGCAATCTTTGAGGTTCCAAAATTACAGCAATATCAGTGCTTTTGATATATAATTGTTGAGTTTTCTTGGATTTCTCCAGGAGTTGTTTTTGTGGTGGAGGTGGGTTGGAGTTTGGCGAGTAACAGCCATTGTGTACGGTATTAAGCCTATTAAAGTGTGACCTTGTTTGTGCATTGTGACAATCTGTTGGAACATGTGGCATCCTTTATTCTTTTTTTGTTCAATAAATTTTTATTGGTTTTCAAAGCATGTAGTATTGCAGCATACTTGCATTTTTTTTTTTCAATTTGATTATGCATACATATATAGCATACATATATATAAAACAAAACAATCCCATAACAAAACCCCCATACCTATTAAGGCAGCAAGACCATATTATTTAAATTCAGTTTATATCTCACAGGGTAATTTATCTTACACCTAATATTATTATGTCCACTTTTGGCTTTAGGCCTCTGGGTCCTCAGGAGGGTCTCTACCGGAGCGCCTTGGTGATGTTTCATCTTGAGTTCTGATTGCAGCCCCTCTCTGGTTTAACGGGTCCATTTTTAAGTATCCAAATATCCCAGGTTTTGGACCATGTTCCTAGTGTGTTTTGTAGCGTGTGTGTTAGATATTCATTATGGTGAATCCACCATATTTTCTTTATTAATATTTCCTTGGGGGGGCAAGGTTGTTTCCAATTCAGAGCGAGGAGGGATCTCGCTGCTGAGCATATATGCATTATTAATTTCTGAGCTGAATTGTTCAGATTTTCTACCGGAAGGTTAAAGTGCTGTGTATGGTGACCATGTGATATCTTTGGAGAATAATTCTGTGATTAAAGACTCGCAGTATCTCCACATTGTCTGGGCTTCTCGACATACCCACCAGCAATGTAGCTGATCGGCAGGGGCTCCGCAGATTCTAAAACAGTTTGTTGGTATAGAGCGGTTAAGTTTGTTTAATAGTGCAGGGGTGACATACCAATCATATAGAATTTTGTATGATTTTTATTTCAATATTATCAGAGCATTTGGCTGATTGAGAAAAGATAGATTGCCATTGGTCCTCGTGTAGTTCCCGTCCCAGTCTGGACTCCCAGTTCACCATTGGCTTGACTTTAAAAGGTTGTGTTTCGTGCCATATTGTATCGTATATTATGGTTATTGTACCTTTTGGGTAAGGGCGATATTACGCTCAGTAACTCAAATTTTGTCGGTGGGGAAAGGTTCCGTACTTTGTTTTGGCTAAAGTGTGACAGTTGGGTGAATTGAAACCAGTCTTTGTCTTCGAGATGGAGTTTGTGTTGGGCTTCTGACCAAGACAGTATGGAGTTATCTAATTTGCATAGATCTCTCAGCCTAGTGATACCCCTATCCTTCCAGTAACCAGCCTTATTTGAGTCCAGTCCCATAGGGAATGATGGTAAGTGGAAAAGGGGGTGCAAAATGGAGACCTTTGTAGTTAGTTTATATTGTAGGTTGGAGCTATCCCATATCTGTAAGGACTGTTGTATGGTAGGTATGTTACAATATTGTACTGTCTTTCTTTGTGCTGTTGGTATCAATAGTATTGTCGAGGAGTGAAGAGGGGATAATAATTGGTTTTCTATGTCTACCCAACATGTAGTTCCTGCCCCCTGAGCCCATTGTACTGTTTGAGCTAGTCTTGCCGCTTTATAGTATTTGTAAAGAATTGGTAACCCGAATCCCCCTTTCTTTTTATGCCTTGCCATGTATTCTGCTCTAATTCGTGCCTTTTTATTTTTCCATATAAATTTCGTTATTGCCGACTGAAGTTTGTGTAGATTGGCTTTCTTGATTAGCAGAGGTACGGCCCTAAAAAGATAGAGTATTTTGGGAAAAAAGTTCATTTTAACGGCGTTGATGCGTCCCAGAAGAGATAGGGGGAATGAAATCCATGACTGTAGTTTAGTAACTAATTTATTGATCATAGGAGTGTAGTTATCTGAGAAGATTGTTTTTGGATCATGGCTGACATTTACCCCCAGATATTTAAAGGAAGACAATGGCCACTTAAAATGGAAATGTGATTTTAGTGTTGCACACACCTGTTCCGGGAGATGCACCGGGTAGGCAACTGTTTTGGAATTGTTTAACTTAAAACCTGACACAGATCCGAAGATCTCTATTGTCTTGTACAGGATAGGCAATGAGATCAGCGGCTGCGTTAAACTGAGAAGCGTGTTGTCGGCAAACTGTGAGATTTTGGATTCTATGTTGCCCACACCTATACCGTGGATATCCTGCGTAGATCGTATGGATTCTGCTAGTGGTTCCATGCAGAGAGCAAATAGCAGGGGGGACATTGGGCATCCCTGTCTTGTTCCGTTTTTAATCTGTATCTGAACAGATGGAATCCCCATGTTGCGGACCCTGGCTATTGGGTTGGAGTAGAGGCTGAGGGTTGCTGTTATATATTTTTGAGGGAAGCCAAATTTATTCAGGATTTGCTCCAGAAATACCCAATCCACTCTGTCAAAAGCTTTCTCTACTTCTAATGACAGAAAAATTGCTTGTGTCTTTTTAGTATATGCCGTTTGAACTAATGTAAAAGCTTTTCTAGTGTTATCTGTGGTTTGCCTACCCAATACAAAACCAGTCTGGTCATAGTGAATTAACTTTGGGAGTATCTGTTTCAACCTATTTGCCAACATTTTTGAGAAAATCTTTATATCCACATTTATTAAAGATATGGGTCTATAGTTGGTAACTTGGGTGGTATCCCTGTCTGCCTTAGGAAGAACAATAATTTGGGCCTCAAGCATGTCTGTGTTGAAGGTTTCTTTGCCCTCTAGGATTTTATTCGTCATTGATAAAAAGTGTGTTGCAAGAGTGGTTTGGAAAACTATAGATATAGAGGTAAAGCCATCCGGGCCTGGTGCTTTTCTCCCTTTCAGTTCTTTCAAAGTGGCTTTTAGTTCTGGTTCCGTAAAGGGATTTTGCAGTGCATTTATCTGATCCGGCGTCAGTGAGGGTAGATTAAGATTATGTAAGTATGCGGTTATGTGTTGGGGAGTGACTTTGGTTTTATCTGTTGTCGCGCCATTGTAGAGTTGCTGGTAATACTGGGCAAATTGGTCTGTTATTTTATATGGGTCGTAAATGAGTTTGCCTTTATCATCCCTCAGGGGCAGGAATTTGTTCTGGGTGAGACGTTGATTTAATTTATTCGCCAGCATGGTGTCAGGCTTGTTGCATTTGCTATAAAATTTCTGATTAGTTAGTCTTAGAGCCTTTTCAGCTCTAACCGTCAACAGTTTACACAGTTCGTTTTTTAACGATAGTATATACTGTGCTATTTGGTCTGTATACGTTTGACTCAGTTTCCTTTCCCACTGATGTATATCCCTCAAAAGGTTTTGTATTTTGGTCTCCCTCTGTTTTTTAATCCTTGACGCTAGTTGGATCAGTTTACCCCTGATCACCGCTTTGTGGGCTGCCCACGCTACAGTGGAAGAAGCAACTGAGGGGGCATTATCTTCAAAATATTCTGTTATTGCTTGTTCTATTTCCTTGGCTGTGTTAGGATTTGTGATAAGGGATTCATTTAATCGCCATAAGGGTGGGGGTTTAGTGGTCCCCAAATCTGCTAGAGTCAACTTTACATAAGCGTGATCTGACCACGAAATCTCTGAGATGCTTGTGTCTACAACCTGGGGCAGGAATATTGGGGATACGAATATATAATCTATTCTAGTGAATGTGGAGTGTGGGGAGGAGAAGAAGGTAAATTCTTTACTGTTTGGATGAGTCAATCTCCATGCGTCTACTGTATTGGTGTTTTTAGTAAATTGAAGAAGGTGTTTGTTTGATGGGTTTGTTGGTGAGGATCTCAATTGTCTTGATCTGTCTAATGACTGATTCATTATCATATTGAAATCCCCCCCCCCTATCACAAGAGGACCAAAGGCATACATCTTAATTTTGTTGTTGAGTTCCTGGTAGAATTGCTTGTGGTTTTGATTCGGAGCGTATATACAGATTGGTGTTATACGAGAGGAGTCTATATATCCATTGAGAATGATATACCTCCCCTGCACATCCCTGTGGCATGATTCCTTTCTGAACTGTAAGCCCCTGCCGATCAGGATACCCACTCCCCTTTTTTTTGATGTTGTTGACGCGAAGACCTGATGTGACCAGTTTTTCCCCCAATATTTAGGCTTCCGATCTCTGTGAAAATGAGTTTCTTGTAGCATTAGGATGTCCGGATTGATCTTTTTATAGTATTGTTGTGCTCTTTTGCATGGTGCGTTCAGACCCTTAACATTGTGTGTAAGAATATGTGTTTGGTTACTCACGGTGGTTTGAGATAACTTGAGTGCTCTTGGGCCTCCCATGTCTGAAGGATTGTGTTGGGGCTTGTTTCTGCTTTGAATACTTGAATTTGTGAGAGTTGGATGGGTTGATCAGGCGCCCCGGATTCCTCCCGAGTCCCAGAGACCATTCCGCCAGCGATATGTAGTTTTTGGATATAGACATATAAATAAAACATAAAAGAGAGACAATCATTTAGTCTTACATTATATTGATTACCCTGTAGTATGGTGTGTAACAGTGTCCACATATACATAGAAAATCAGTTACCCAAAAATTTTTTGCTTATTTGGTCTTGTTGCTGTTCTAACTATTCTATTCTAACTAGATTAACTAAACAACGGTCCACCCCTCAGGGAGGACACTGGATGAGGACCTATCTCCTCACTGTTCCCTTTACTCTTGACGGTTGTACCGTTTTATGCGGGGGTACGTCTATGTGCCTAAGCACCAAACCTGTGGACGGCCTCAAACCATTTGGGATCGCCAAGCACGACTTAACTGTAAAATCCTGGGGAAATTTGACCTTATTCAATGTTGTACAACCCCCCCTACACTCTTTATTCTATAGGCTTTCCTCTTGTACCGGATGATACCTGTCTACCATTATTAAACTACATGTAGCATTTAACCTAACCCTGTCCCCGTTTGAAATATCCTCGGGATCACAATTTTTCTTCCCGTTGTCTGCCTACAGGGGTAAGGGTGGGGCCCAGTACTCACAACCGCTTTATAGACCTATTTTGCTTATATGTTAATTGCATTTCAGCCAATTTTATCCTTAATCTCTCCTCTCTATCCATTACATTTGTATATATATAGACATCTAACAAACTGTACAACCTTTAGAAGCTTTTACTCTTTTTCTGCTTCTCGTCCACCCGTAAACCATTCCCCCCTCCCCTCTCCCAAAAAAAAAAAAAAAGTAGATTTGAGCCCCCAGTTGAGATGGACTATTGTATGTGCAGTATTAGAATCTCTCAATAGTCTTATCTTGATTCCCGAGCTGTGCATATGCTGCTGATGCACTGGTATATCTGCCTCACTGAAGTCTCTTTGGCAATTTGTCGCACAATGCTTACAGTTCTTAATAGTCCATTTTTCCTTTTCTTTCACAGCTCCCTCTCCTCCCTCCGCCCCCCTCTTATAGCCTTAGTGCCCAAAACAATGCAGAAACTAAATTAATTTTATATACAGTGAGGTTTAAATGTACCCCCTGAGAATTCCTTTGGGCTGTATAGGTGTGCTTAGTTTAGTTGTGAAAGTTATCCATTTCTGCTCCCTCAGGTGCCTTCAGCACATGCGCCGGATCATACCCGCCTCATCCCGTGTATGGCCATGGGGGTGGGTAGGCGGTCTGCCGTTTGGGGGAGCCCGGGTTTCTCCTTGAGTACTCCTTTGGGTTATGTCTTCACCTGCAGGTTTTACAACTCGTAAGGATGGCTAAAATTCCGGGGTCCCACTCCCTTCCCTGGATCCTCTCCCCAGACCCCAACATATATGTTTGCTTCTCAGAGTATCTAGTGGGGCTCTCTTTAATGGCTCTACCCTTGAGCCGGGATGTAGGGGAGGTGCCCGATAGCCTGTGGACGGCCTCAGGGCCTGTAAGAAAATATAGTACCTTATGGTGTGTGTGTGGTCGTTTAAGGGCCAACGCCTATTGAAAACCGATTCCATACTTTACTTGTTGGTGTTTTGGCTTGATGGGCTCCACGGGGGTTTAGAGATTGCTTGTCTCTCTTGCCTTTATTGTTTCGGTGGAACATGGGTCCATGATGGAGATGGGGGGCACATCCTCCGTTGTTCGGCTGGACTCGACGCTGTCTTGGGAGAAGATATCCCCAAGCGGTTTAGGAAACGCTCTTTCTGTTCCAATGAGGTCAGGGAAATCAGTCTTCCTTGGTGCATTACAGAGAGTTTAAAGGGGAAGCCCCACTGGTAACGGATTTTGTGTTGAAGAAGGGCGTCTATGACCAGGCGTAGCTCCCTACGCCTGGCTAGGGTTGCCGGCGACAAGTCCTGAAATAACTTGACCGTGAACCTCTCACAGTTTACAGACTCCACGTTTCTAGCTGCTGCCATTATGGCTTCCTTTGTCTTGTAGTAGTGAAGTTTACAGATTATGTCTCTGGGTGGTTCTTCTTGGCCTAGTTTAGCCCTCAGGGCCCGGTGGGCCCTGTCTAGAAGTAGGTCCAGAGTTGTTTCTGCTGGGAGGATCTGGCGGAATAGTTTTTGTAGAAAGACTTCCAGGTCCGTTACCTCCTCCGGGACCCCTTTCAGCCGTATATTCTTGCGTCTGGAACGGTTTTCTATGTCTTCCTGTATATCTCTGATCATAGATATATCGTGACGTACCTCTTGGAGCTCTATCTCCACCTGCTGGCTATAGGTGGATAGTTGATCCGTTGTGGTTTCTAGTGAGGCCATGCGGTCTCCAAGTTGTATAATTTCTTGTTTCACCTCTTGAATTATCCTGGTTTGTGAAGTCTGAATTACTTTCTCTATGTTTTGGTACAGCATTCTTAAGTCTTCCTTGGTGCATAGCGAATCCCCTGCAGTCTCCCCGCCTGGGTCTCCGGCGCCATCTTGGCCCAGCTTAGGGGTTTCACTTCGATGCAAGAAGTCTGTTATATTTCCTTTTGCCTGTGCGTTGGCTTTCCTCGGACCCATCTGGAGTTGCCGGGGGAGCTGTTCTTTGTCTGAGTGGGTAAAATTCGGTTCCCTTGTAGCTTAAATCGTAGCTTTTTAGTCAGCCTGGCGGGAGCTCCCAAAGTGTGCGACGACCGGTCACATAGCCTGTCAGACTCCGCCTGGCATCCTTTTATTCTGATAGCTCTGATGTAAATTAAATTGATTGACCTATTGAAGGGATTGACCTATTAAAGGGCATCTATAGTGAAAAAAACACATTGCCCCTTTGCAAAGTTAAATTCATGTACTCTGTGCTCCCTTAATCCTATATCTGTCACTGACTCTGTTTAACCACGGTGTCAGATCTATGTGCAGCATTCCCCCCTTCTCCCTCCCCTCTGTTACCTCCTCCATGTCTCAGCTCCGGCTAACCGACAAGCTTTTTATGTGCATTAGGAGTTAAAAGTTCAACATCCTGAAAAACACACCCACGCACAGTGGCCAATAGAAAGTAAGCTGTCCTGGAGACACGGAAGAAGGAGATCAGTACAGTTTACGATCTCTCACTTTGTGACCCATCATCAATCAGTGAAAGCTATTAAGAAGGGGGGTCAAGTGCAGCCTTATATCTAACATCAAAGCTACCTTTCTCCCCCTGCTAATGCTGTTATCTCTATGTTTATTACAGAGCAGGAAGGGGGGATCACGTCACAGGGATTTGATTGACAGTCCAAGTAGGAGTAGAGGAATGCAATCACGTATTCTTCTAACTCGTGTATCTCAGGACAGAGAGGGAATCTGAAAAAAGTGAAGACACTCTGGGGGTTGTAGGGAATTATAGAACACATGGAAAGAAAGAAAAAAACGTTCATTTTCCCACTATAGATGCCCTTTAAAGAGAGATGAAAGCACATATTTTCCCTTTCATCTAAACCATAAGAGATCATAAATTCCCAAAGTGATAACATGTGCTATACAAGTTCAATCATTTACCATTCTCAAGTCAAATACAATGCTTTATCTACATTTCCTAAAGCTTGTTTCACTCGTGTTGATTTTGAAACTATCTTTCAGACCAACAGAACACCAACCAAGAAACTGCTTAGTGGTCTGTCTGTCTACAGCAAAATCTTTGTACCTACCGCCTGTTTGGTGTCTGCGTTTTAACCACTGCAATAATTTTCACTTGGGTCAAAAATGAACACGGTGGTTTCAGAACCATAACAATACTTGATGGTAATGTTTGCCGCCGGTATAAAGGCCCGCTATCGGGCATTACTGATAAAGCTCCTTTACAAAAGGTTTAAAAGTGGAAATGCAGGTTTAGAAATTTCGTAGAACTTTAGGAATTTCAACTGGTGGAACATTGGAATTTGGTGTTGAAAAATCATATTCAACTTGCCGTGTCAGATTTGAAAATTGTCGTTGAAAAAGTTCTATTCCCATTGGGTTTCATTTTTGGTTCCACAGAATATTGGCACATTCTATGGAACTGCTGGCAGAATAAAACTTGCCTGTTTCATGCATTTTAACCGGTGGAACATTGGAATTCGGTATTGAAATATCGTATTCAACTTGCCATGTCAAATTTGAAAAATAGCATTGAAAATTAAAGGAATAGTTCACTGCAAAAGTGAACTATTCCTTTAATGCTTTGATTAAAGTAAGCGGTTAAGGAGCTATTGCCATCCCTTATACACATCACAGTGCTTATATTCCTTATTAGTTTACAGACCTTGGATTGGATAAATGTTGACTTAAATGTTAATATTATGCTTACTATGTTCCTCATAGGGGAGGACTAAGCAATATGCTTTTCCTCTGCTCATTACCCGAAGAGGAGCCCTCTTTAGCCAACGAGCCAAGGAGTGTTCTGCTCAGGCTATATGGAGCTATCCTGCAGGTTAGTGCAATCAAATATTTAGTACATTTTTTTTTCCGTTTGCATTATGGTAAGAAATATCTGCTGTGCTTTTTATATTACTATGTTTTGTTTTTCTGATAATAAATTAGATACTCCGTTTTTTTACAAGAACAATATTATAGGGGGAAAATAAGAATTACTGCAGTTAATTTGTGTGGCACAAGCTTTTAGAGGTTCAATCACATTTAAGGTGTTTTTTTTCCCCCTGATTTCTTTTTATCAGTAGCATTGAATGCAAATGTAGAGGCTTGACAATACCTTTCTGATAACTACTCATTGAATCATATGCTGGTGAGCTTGCCTACTGTATGTATCATTTATGTACAAATTATGAGCATTGCACAAAGACTGGAAACAACAGAAAATGTTTAAAAATATATATAAGGAATAATGCGCCCCTTACAGTGTAATGTCCATATATTATAATAATATTATTTCTTATAATACAGAAGTAACTGATTCCTTCACCCCATTCGCATTTTAAATTCTAGCCTTGTCCCTATTTCCACCTTAAACCCCCCAAGCTACCTTCTGTAACATAAACCCATTAGAAAGGAACATCCCAGCCCAGCATCTATACGGTTAAACAAATCTTTGTGGAGGAGGAGAGAGACATTGGTTATGAAGTGACAGGAAGCAGCTCCAGCAGGTTCTGTTAGTGATGTTAAACACTGCAAAAAACGCTGAGTCATTGTTCAGGCATAAGCACTGGGATGGGCAGAGCAGTGGGATATAAGAAATATAAGAAATGAGTCACTTAGTGACATAGCTGAGTGATTTTTATAAGGATATATACCACTGCAGCTCCCATTGTAAAATATCACACTTATGTATTATATATATATATCTCAAATTACATTTTTAGTCATTAGGTTTTCTCATTTAAATCCTATTTTCTGACTTCTAGCCACAGCGCACCATTTTTAAACTGTTTTCTTCACACAGAGTACATAATTACATGAAAATAATTTGGCTACTTCCTTATCTTAGATGCAGAATAGCTAAATGAAGTTTTACTTTCTGTGGTAAATGCATACTGCACTTATTTATCTTTTCACTAGCCATAAATGTCTGTCTCATGCCAGTGGGAAACATGGAAATAATCCATAAATCTAATCACCCCATATAATTGGAATGTATTGATTTAGGAACATGTAAGATTATACATGTTAATTTTCACTTGCTCATGTGTATGTGTAATTTTCTTTTTCTCTGGGCTGTCTTGGAATCCTGGAGTGTCTTAAATACACTTTGATATGCATTCTATGTTTAGTGGGATGTTTGACATTAGCTGCTTATCTATTTACTCTTAGGGCTTTCTCCTGGCTGCTTGGTGCAAAGTATAGCCTTCTAAACTAATGTGGCAAGAAACTGTTAAAGGGTATGTCCACCCTTCAGAAATTTTTTTTAGCAAACATTGCCCCTGTCCCCCCAGCCCCAACCGCTATGTTTGTAATATCAGAAAATGCCCAGAACTTTACTTACCTTCCCTCTTGCCTCCGCTGCGCTGCCGGCCCTCTGCTTGCGATAAAATGCAAGCAGAGGGGCGGGACCGGCAGTCGCGTCTGTGATTGGCTGAGCGGCTGAGGGTTTTACACTAGGGGGAGGGAATCCAAGTCGAGAGGGAGGGGGAGAAGGGCTGCAGTACGCATGCCAAACTTCTCCCGGAGGCCAGGTAGGAGGCAGAGGCCTATATGGACTCTGCTATCCTCCTGGTGGGCAGTTTTTGGGACTTTGGGGGGGGACTACAGGATAACCATATGGAGCTGGGATGTAAGGTAAGGATTAAACTACACTACATGATTGGGCCTTATAGTTGGGGGGGGAATTATAGTTTTGGGGGTGGACATGCCCTTTAACATTTCATAACAAATTGTATCCTTTTAATGTCTCCTATTTTGGGGATTCTTCCTTGAACCTTACACCTGGTTGAGAAGAATTTGCTTTTACAGGGTTTACATTCTTATCTGAGCTTTGTTGGCTGCCTTTGACTGTCGGTTATGTGTAGACTTTTTGCTTTGCATTGCTTGTAAATCCTTTTAACATTTTAGGATAAGATAATTATGCTTGCTACTCTTTTTACAAATTTGCACTTGATGAATGACCATTGTCTAAACATCATTTCTCAAACAGTGAGGTAGTGTGTGTTAAGCTGGGTACACACATTAACGATTAAGCCCCGATACCGTCGGATCCGACGGTATCAGGGCTTAATCGTTACGTGTGTACGTTCGTTTCCCGAACGAGCGCGCGGCCGCCAAACGATCGGGTCGACCGAACGCTCGTTCGGGAAAGGCCGAAAATTTCCATCGGCCGCGCTAGACTCCCTATAGAGGAGTCTAGCGCGGCCGATGGAAACACACAGTCCCGAGCGTTCTCACATAGAAGAACGCTCGGGACTGTGTGTATGCAGATCTTTGAAAGATGGCAGACAGGATCTTGCAGATCCTGTCTGTCATCTTTCAGAAATCTGTACAGTGTGTACCTAACTTTAGATTTCTCTAATGGATGTGTATAACGTTACATTCTTTGTTAAAGGTAAAAGGAACTGTTATTTCGACAGTATGTGCAAGCCTTTTTAATGTGTATCTCCTTTTGTTGCAGTTTTTATGTGACTATATAATAGATTAGAAGCATAAAAGTTGGTCATAGATTTCCTCTTGAAATAGGGATTAGATTCAGTGTATTGGTATGGGAAAGACTTTCCAGGCATCCGTCTTTTCCATATACATTGGTAACTTTAAAATCTGGATGGCTTGTAAAACGGTCATAATTTTTTGAAAACTGTTTGTACTGCAGACTTAATCTAGGTATTTAATAGTTTGGGTTGTCGATTTTGCAATAAAGTTCAGGCTAAAATGCCTTTTTCTGACTTGTAGCTCATAGGCACCCACCTATATTAAATTAGTAAAAATGGTTACTATAGTAATCATTCTAGTTATTCCTCATCCTCCTCTGTACCACAGATAGTGTGCCTCTCCAAGAGAGAGCAGATCTCGAAATTGGTTTGAGTTACCAAAAACAACTCTAGGGGAGATGTGTGAAAAGCCACTATAGACTATTATAGTTTTAAAGCTGTATTAACCCCTTTGCGGTGATGTAGCATGGGCTAACATGGCTTTAAGATTATTAAGGTGGTTGCGGTGTTGCACAGAAAGATTGTTCCACAACCGCCAAGGTAAATTGCCATATAGGGGCAAAAGGGAGCGATGGTGGCACAAGATAAAATACATTAATTGATACAGTGCCCTGTATGTATTTAATCTGAAAAAGCAAATAACCTTCTTACTGTCTTTCAGGTATCTAGCATGTATAAACTCAGCAGTCCCAGTTAGTTGGTTTTGCTTGTCAACCTCTACATAAAAAGGGATAAAATACTTTAAATGTGATTGAATCTTGGTTATATCATTTGTTAAAGGACTTTTTTCAGATATATTTGTCATTCCATTTTCTCAGTATAAATCAAGAATCAAGTCAAATTTTGATATAGAAACAATTTTTTTTTGTTAACCATGCACATTCATTACCCCACATTGGCTTTGAACAGCTATGTTGATGGGTTTTTTTTATGTTGTGCTTTTCTTTTTTTTTTATGATACAAAGTAGCAATTATACTTCATGGTAACTTGCTGTTAGAGATGTACTTCTCAGACTTAAAGAATTGTGTTCACTACCGCCAAGTCTTTAAAATGTAATACTACTTTATTTTTTATTTTGTGGAAATCAATCTTTGGCAAAGCATTTTGTCCAGTGTATTGAAAACTAAGTTAGAATTTATAGCTATGGCTTCATTGTTGAAAAAAATTAAAGGAGAAGTTTAAGCTAAAATTATTTTTTTTTCATAACCCGCAAATTGGTCACTGAAACCATTTATCATTTGCTTTTTGAAGTAATTTCTAACCAAAGATATACCTACTTCAAATATGTCCTCTTTCACAACAGCAAGTCCTGCATTTTCTTTTTCTCTCCCACCTCACCTTAGTGTAGATATTGGCTCATTGGACCGATTCTCTGTTGTTCACCGGGGGTTTGAGGAGTTAGAAGTGATTGCATGTCATGATTTCACACAAATGCACCACTCGTTATCGTACCACACGGGTAAAAAATGTACATTCATCTTGCAATTAGTTATACATGATCCAACAATTGTACTATATATGAATAATACATAAGTGCTCAAATTTATAATGGTAGGTGCAGTGGAAGTGTTACTTGTAAGAAAAGCTTATATTCCGATGCACCTCTCATTCTAGACCTGTCCCTCTCCCCACCTAGAGTAACTATTTAAAACCCCCAATACACCTTTTCTAATGTAAAATCGGTAAATAGGAACAAAAAATGTTTGTAGGGGAGCAGAAAGATATCTGTTATGATGTGACAGAAAGCAGAAACAGCAGAAGTGCCTCTCATCAAAATTGAAGACTGTACGCATGCCTGAACCATGACTCGTAGGTATGTGCACTGTGTTCAACTTTGCTAATAGGGCCTTCTGACCACTGATTTTTCTACGTTAAAAAAATAAATGTGTGTATATCTTTCTGCTCCTCTCCAATGTTATTTTTATTCAGAGAGCTGCTGGACTGGGATGGTATGAATCATTTAGTGATGTCTAAAACTCCTTGAAGGCGTAATATCCTTATAATACATAAGGCTCTGGCATTTCAATGGGGAGGTGCAGTGGTGAGAATCTATATAATCGGTCACTCAGTGATGTCACTAAGTGACTTCCTGTATTCCACTGCCACACCCATTTCTCTCTCCCTGCCTGTATTAGTAATGCAGATAACAAGCCCATTTTTGTATACTGACTGACTTACTGTGCTGATAAGGAGGAGCAATCTCATTCCTGTGAGTCATAATTGACTCAGTCGCTCGCTCCTCCTTATCAGCTCAGTAAGTCAGTCAGTGTAACAAACCGGAACTGCACCGGGTGAGAGCCAATGTTTGTCTTCTTTTGGTTTGAGATAGAGGGGAGTTAACTATTTGTATGCACAAAAACAAGCTTATCACATTACTACAGGGAGGGGTGGGGGACAGACTACCTGTGCTGGATTTTTTTTTTAACCTTATGTATTATATAGAATAATACGCTACCTACAGAATCATATACGGATATTACTTTACCTCTGAGTTATCTAACCTATATAAAAACATTCGGCCTAACGGCCTCGTACTTTTATATGGTCAGGGAACTCCGTGGTGGCGTAGGTAGTGTATTATCCCATATATATTAAACTGTAAGAAGCGCATTATGCCCTTGTATCATGATATTGGACGATCAGGACTGTTGTGTTTATGGGCCCCTTAAGACAAGAAGTACTTTGACAAGTGATATTTTAAAGTATATTTTCCAGAAAGTGATGATTAGACTTCTCCTTTAATGTAATATATGTATTATCAAAGAACTTAACTATGTGGCCAAAGAACCTCTTTTGTTGCTACCCTTACTGAATATTAAAAATTCTCAGAATGCAACTTCCACACAGGAACAGCTTGTTTAGAAAATGTATGTATGCTCAAGGGATAGTAACCCATCATTTAAAACCATAGTCCCATCATTAATTTAAACCCATAGTTTTGTTTAAAGGAACTGTAAACCCATATACATAACATTTGAAGTCTTTGCCCTCCGTTGTATTATTCACAGGGAGGTGAGAACGCTTATTCTCACCTCCCTGTGAATAATATTTTGCTCAGGGGACACTGGAACTTACCTTCACTCCGCTCGCAGCCACTCCTGCTCTAACAACCGCTGTCCCGACCATGCGCGCTCTCTTAGGCGCATGCGTGCCAATACAAGAGAGGGCGCAAGATCGGGACAGAACAGCTGTTCTGTGCAGAAGCGGCTGCGAGCGGAGCAAAGGTAAGTTCCCGTTCCCCTGATCAAAATATTATTCACAGGTGGTGAATAAGCGTCCTCACCGCCCTGTGAATAATACAAACGGAGGGCAGAGACTTCAGTTCCTTTAAATATCTATTTTCACCAATGTTAAAAAATCTGTTGCTAAGCTATTTTTTTGACCAGCTCCATAATTTCACCGCAAACATCAGTTAACTGGTGGTATAGAAAAATGATGGATGGGTGCACTAGCCTCAAAAGTATGCAGCGTGACTTCTATCAAAATCGATGGTGTTAACCCCATGTCATTCACTATTCCTCTATTTGCAACAAACTTAATAACTTCTAATTAAGTCTTCTTAAAGGGGAACAAAAGAAAAAATATTAACTTGGGCAAAGATAAGGCAGTTATCTAGCACCCAGAATTCCTGCCCTAAATTTCCCAAGGTTAATACCTTTTAAAGATGCTTACCTTCGTTCCTGCAGTGCAGTGCACAAGGAGCTGGAAGTCCCGTCCCTCCTCCTGAATTGGTCCTGGCAGTAGCTGAAGGAAGAGTGAAGCTGATCTGTGCATGCTCAGGATGGATTTGTGACATTACCTATGGCAGGAACGGAGGCAAGTTACTTAAATATTAACTTACGGGAGGTTTAAGGCTGCAGTCTGGGTGCTAGATTGCTGCCTTAGCCTACCCCAAATGTTAATATTTTGGTTTAGTTCACCTTTAAATAATAAAAATGGGATGCATCCAAATTGGCAATGCTGATCGTAGAAATGCTACTAATGTGATTAACAAAAAAAAGTATGGTGTTGAGGATTTCTATACAGATATTTAGTGTTTCCCTGTAAAGTTTAATGGGATATGAAGTTGGAGTCAGTATTTCTACCTCCCAATACTATTTATTTGCAGAGTGACAGCTTGAAGAAGTTTGCTTTGTGTAAAGCTGACTAGTTGTCTCCTATTCCTTTGCATGTACCAAGCATAAGGAGGAATTGAGGTAAGGCTGTAACACCACTGGGTAGCTTTGACTGAAGAGGATCTGCAAAAGTGATTTTCTTAAGCTGCTGCTCTGCAAAGTAATAGTATGGAAGGTAGGGATCAGTATTCCTACCTCCAAATACTTTTATACTCTACAAGGCATCCTTAAAAAATGGTATAAATGCATTTTAAGCACTGCTTATTGCATCTGTCATAGGTGTCTATGGGTGGGATGTATGTGGGGTTGATGCACTCTTGCTGGGGTGGGTATTTTACTTCTTTAGTTGTATGTGCATGTGTTCTTTGCTGCAGGCGTACCCATGCGATCGTGCCTTTCCAGGTGACAGACACGATACACGGTATAGTATGCAACATCTGCGTTAACTCATTCTCTTAAGCTTTACTTTTTGTTAAGCCATGTTTTATTGTGCATGTTCCACAGCCTTCTATAAGGGAAACCCCCACTCTAAACCAAAGTGAACTAATCTTGAAAATACTTGTCTTGCAATAAATGTGTCGAGTCGACACAAAATTTTAAAGAATTATTTTGCTTGTATAAATAGGATAATAACCGTTTAAATGAGATAGGAAAAACCATTTCATCTTTAATTGGCTACTGTAGAACAAATATGTCCAACCCGCAGTCCCCTGGATATTTGAGACCATAGCAACACCCCCTGCAGGAGTGCTGACAGTTACAGCAAAGGCATTTTGAGCTGGCCATATACTGGTAAAAAGGCTATTTTATTTCCCCATGGGTCAACTCTTATGATGGCAAGCTATCCTTTGAAATATAATATCTTTATTTACAATGTATGTATATTATTATTTAAAAACTTTGTCCCATTGTGTTTTGTGGCTTATTTTAGGAGAGTGTGGATTGTGTGGCACACACGTTTTGGCTCGCATGCAAATTTGTGAATTTGCAGGGTGGCTGCATCCCAGTGACTATTACAATTTTTACCATCATGCCCATCACTCTTTGAAACCATTTGTTGTGCCCTAGTTAGTACAGTCTGTCCTTAATCTTCACTTAAATACATTAACCAGTAACAGAGTTTCCTTCTCTTGCCTTGTCAAAAATGTGTCCTACACCGCTAATGCTTAGTGTGTTTGTTACCAAGATATATTTTTAGCAACAATTAATAAGTTTTACTATTGAATAGATCTAATTCGGGCTAGGTAGTGTGCATGAAATTGCACTGAAATGCATTGCCCATAGGAATGAACATTATCGTTCACGCTTGGGGCGCTTTGAAAACAATCCATTTCTGCAGCAGTATTGTGCAGTAACATATGGCAGTACTATTGCAAACAATGAACACTGCTATGTGTCAATGCAGGGGAACATCACAAGTGCGAGGTTTCCTCTGCATAGCCTTCGAATTTCACAATGCATTTTGCAGACTAAAACCTTATTGTTCAAGTACATTAGTTCATTTTGGTCAAGCGACAACTCTGTCAAGAAACCAGGTCTTAAACAATGACATTTTGAGGTAGACAGAGGCTATAACTCCATATAACAGAAGTTGTGTTTATCTTCTATAACCTCTCGTTTCATCATTGGTGATGAGAGAATTAAAATTTTGAATAAATGTTACTTTTTCAGCTTGTTTCTTTTAACATTTTACCACAGCCAACTTCTATTAAAATATCTTTAGTATTCCTCAAATATTTTAAACAAAATGTTATGGTTTAAATCTGGCTTGAGAATTGTATTATTTGTAACAATGTAGAGTTGAACATGTTTTGCCCTGTTGTACTTTGTCTTGATCTTCATGTTTCCATACAGGAGTTTTTGTATTCATTGTACTAAAGGTATGTTGTAAAGTAACACAGTTTGCTTGGGGAGAGTTTAATGTTAAAATGCTTATATACAGTGTTTATCTCACAAAGCTATATATATCTATACATCTATATTTGTATATATATTTAGATATAGCTATAAACACACACACAAACACACACACACACACACACACACACACAGCTGTTGTCTGATAATAGACATCTGCTTGTACAGCCTAGTTTAGATGGGGTATCCATAGATTAATCAAATACACTTAAGACTGAACTTCCCTTTGGCTAAAGTAAAGTTTGCCATAACATTTCTCCTGTAGCCTTATTAGTGGCTTTCAAGCAATTTCAGGACTTTTAAAAAATGTTTTTGGTGTGACATAAGGCACTGTAGAATATTAATTTGGGTATTGGCAATGTAAATCTTGCATTTGTTCTTTATTAAATTGTGATACTATTAACTGATCGATAAAGGGAAACCCTGGTTATTAAGACTGTTGATATACAGTAAAGAAAAAAAATGAAATTTATTATAACTATTAAATGACTGAAATGGTCGATATTCTTTGCTTAACAAATATGTTTTGTTACTAATAGATGTCATGTAACAAAGGTGAAAACCAAGAGACACAGAGGGAGAACTTTTTCCAAGTAAGTATTCCTATGAAAAGATTGAGAAAAGAATACATTTAAATAAAATCTGTGTTCTTCCATAACCGTAATCTTGTGCATCCTTTATCTTTATGGTAGGTTCAATTTATCTTGTTTTTAGACCAACATTCCTGAACCTATGTAACATACAGGACCACAAAACCCCTCCTTGCTCATTCCACTTTGCCCCAGTGTATGACATGCCTATGCTGCTGTCCTCTTAATGCACCAGCCTGTTCAAAAGTACAGGTTGCACAATGGCATGGGCCAACCCTGCTTATAAACTTCATTACACCTTATAGCCTGTTAGGTTATGCGTGTTATCTGTGTATGATTACACGTGTTCAAAGAAGATATTGTTTATTACAGTTAAGGAGTTGGATATCTCTTAATTATTTTGCTTAAGACATTGAGCCTGTTATGTAGTTTCTTGTGTATATAAAACGCATTTATATTTAGTTTGTAACCCCATAAGATTTCATGAAATTTAAATAAAGAAATGGTCATCTTTCCACATCTCAAAAATGTACAATAAGCAGAGCATGACGACTTGGGAAATTAGTCAGCAGCCAACTCCTGTGAAATGCAAATAAACTTTAAGAGCAAAGTTCATGAGTGAAAAGGGATAATATTTGACAATGGAAAATTACAGCAGTTGTTGGGTAATAGAACTCTGGCTACTGATAAGATTTGTATACATTGCTTTATCTATCTTCTCCTTTTTGTTTTTCATTTATGTCATTATACTAAACAACGTTACTGTGATTTTTATATTCTATTCCAACAGTTTAAAATGCATAGTTCCATAAGTGGAACTAAAGCTAAAATGTAAACATGAGCCTAAAATGCATACTATCATTATTAGCCAATAGACTGCAGCTTTTGAGAGTGGGCTGCAGTGAGGGCTTTAAAGGGCATGTCCATCTGTTTTTTTTTAATTTTTGCTGTAGTGTAGCGCTCCCTCCCCCTCATTATTTACAGGCCTCTTTCCACCGGTGATCTGTCACGGCACGGACCAGCAGCCACGTCCGTGATTGGCTGAGAGGCTGCCAATCACGGACACGGCTGCTGGCAGTGGAGAACGCCGGGGGAAACAGGCAAAGTAAGTACAGATCAGGGAAGTTTCTGGACAAAGTACTATAGCGGTTGGGCCTGGGGGAGGGAGCCCTACACTACAGCAAAAGGATGTTACACTAAGGAGAGAGGCAATCTAACATGCATTGGGAGGGAGGGGAGGGGGGCTGCACTGAGCATGTGCAAATTCTCCCGGAGGAGAGACAGGAGGCAAAGTCTCCTGGTAGTCAGTTTTCGGGAATTTGGAGGGACATTACAGGAGAACCATTTGGAGCAGGGATGTAAGGTAAGGATTTTTACACACTACACAGTGGGGCCAGCAGTGAGGGAGAATTTGGTTTTGGGGGTGGATATGCCCTTTAACCTGTGCTCCTTCTCCTTATTAATGGTCTTTGTAGCATAGAAATAAACAGGATTTCAGAGGATTTCTGCACAATAGGGATTGTAGAGGTGAGCCTTACATATCTGCTAGTTAAGGTTTCTAAACTCTGATCCTTCATGCTTATATTTTAGGTTTAGTTCTGTTTTAAACCCACTATTACAGAAGGTAAGTTAACCCTTATAAATATCATTTAAAGGAAATTTACAAGGTAATTATTTTTTTTTTATAAAAAAAAATTTTTTAAAAAAGTTTTTTTTTTTTTTTTTTTTTTTTTTAAAGAACAATTTTCTTATAACCTTTTAGCCAAGACATTAGTTCTGAGTACTTTGCTTGTAGCCCATATTGATGAAGGCGCCTTGCATAAACATAACTTCCCCCCGAGACACACGAGCAACACATATTTTCAAAGTTTAATGAGTTTTTGAACAATAACATATCTATTTGTAGGTTTTTAAAAAATGTATGTATTCCACTCATGTATGATTACATGTGCGTCATTTGTGTGTATGAATGGACACAGATATGTAGATAGTGTCTTATTGAGCAAAATCCCAGGGACTAGAAATTTCTTCTTTGGCAAAAAACCTTCAAAAGGTTTTTTTGTTGAGGCTTATTAGTTCTAAAAAAAAAAAAAAAAAAAAAAAAGGGTTTCCATCCCAGCTGTCAAGGTGTGCACATCATCCCTGCAATACTTTTCTTACACCAGCAATATTTTCCAAAATAACATTGATTGCGCTGAATGCGATTGAAGGGGAGACTGCGCTATATACGTTTTCACACACATTCACCATACAGTTGAGGTGACTGGCTGGTAAAGAGTTCAGTGTGGTTTTAGTATTTGGTTATTTAGGGGGACACATATTAAAATAAATAAATGTATGGTGTGTGTGTGTGTATATGTATGTATGTATGTATGTGTGTGTATGTATACACACATAGTAACGGAGCACTCCATGGACTTATTAACTAGCTGTTCCCCTACCAAGCTAAATTTTTGCAGAGAAAATATAGCCCTAAATTGGGGAACAGCTAGAAAAAGCTCTTAAGATGATAAAGAATCCAGCTACTAGTGAACAAAAATTTAATAATAGAACACACATCATCCCAGTTTCTCTTCAGTACTCGCCCAGTAGTAAAGCTGGGTACACACAGTAACGATAAAGCCCCGATACCGTCGGATCCGACGGTATCGAGGCTTTATCGTTACTGTGTGTACGTTCGTTTCCCGAATGAGCGCATAGGGAGAACGCTCGGGACTGTGTGTTTCCATCAGCCGCGCTAGACTCCTATAGGGAGTCTAGCGCGGCCGATGGAAATTTTCGGCCTTTCCCGAACGAGCGTACGGCCGACCCGATCGTTCAGCGGCCGCGTGCTCGTTCGGGAAACGACGTACACACAGGACTGTGTGTATGCAGATCTTTGAAAGATGGCAGACAGGATCTTGCAGATCCTGTCTGTCATCTTTCAGAAATCTGTACTGTGTGTACCTAGCTTAAGTTAGTACAAGAAACCATAAAACAAAATTGGTCTATTCTTACTAGCGACCACACGTTGCCATTCAAAGATTCTCGACCCATGTTCTCATATAGACGAGGGAAAAATGTACGTAATTTGTTGGTAAAAACTGACCTCTGTAATAAATCGTTAAATCCTCTCACTTGGCTTCCAAATAATAAAAAAGGCTGCTATAAATGCAGTGGGTGCCAGGCATGTCGTTCAGTTATTTGTGGTACAGATTTTCTGATAAGGGGGGGGGGAACAATTGTTCTTTTGGATAAGAATTACTATATTAACGAACTGATGGAACAACTTCAACATGGGGACACCTATACCTTACTTGACCATAACCCTACGGATGTGTATAAAAAAAATTTGGACAGTAAGCTATTAATAGCATTTCAGCAGGGTTGGTTGGATAAAACAACTTTTACATTTCTTCAAACGGATTATCCTAAAACCCCTATAATATACACGGTGCCTAAAGTACATAAGTCCCTCACTCACCCATCTGGTCGACCAATTGTGACTGCCCATGGATCGTTATTTAAACCTATTGCCCAGTATTTGGATTCAGTCCTACAACCTATTGTGAAGAATATGAAGTCCTATATCCGGGATAGCCAACATTTGTTGGAATTACTTCATATGGAAAATATTACCTTTGATGGTACTATCCTGGTTTCTTGTGATGTTCAGAATTTGTATACTGTTATACCCCAGGAGGAGGGGGTTCAAGCTTGTAGATTAGCATTGAGTAAAATAGGACACAAAAAGCCACCTGTTTTTTGATGGATTTGTTGTTCTTTATCCTTAACAACAATTACTTCCGATTTGGTAATCAATACTACAGGCAGAATACTGGAACCGCTATGGGTTCCAATATAGGACCTGCCTTTGCTAACATCTATATGGAGAAATTTGAGGAGGAGCACATCTATCCATACTTTACATCACAAGTAGTATTCTATAAACGGTATATAGATGAGATATTTATTGTCTGGAAAGGTACCGATGAGGAATGTAACTTCTTTCTTGAATACATTAACAACCTTAATAGTCCTATCAAACCTTAATAAACATCCAGTGAGCATTGAATTTTTGGACTTGAAGATCTCTAATGTAGGGGGTACTATAGGGTCCACACTTTATAGTAAACCCACTGATAAAAACTCTATTCTTCATGCTAATAGCTATCACCCCATTGCCCAAAAAGAAGGTATTATATTCTCACAAATGCTACGGGTTATCCGTAATAATACAAATTGTGAACAGATGTCGGTACAACTCAATAATATGAGGACCAAATTTGAAGAGAGGGGATACGCTCCTATGGTTATTGACAAACAATTACAGCGAGCGCTACAATACAAAAAGATCAACCCCAAAACAACCACACAAGGGGAAACAATACCATACCTCCTCCAATATACACCACAATCCATCAATATTAAACAGAGTGTTAGAAACCATTGGAATATTATTACCAATGATCCAAACTTACCTCTATCACATGCTAAAGCGCAATTTGTATATAAGAGGGGTAGAAACCTTAGAGACTTATTGGTTAAAACAGACGTGGGCAAAGCAAATCACAAGGATCCCACGAAAATGTGGCTGAAATCCAATAAAAGTGGATGTTATAAATGTAATGACTGCCAGGTCTGTAGGAACATGAGTAGTGGCTCTGATTTTCCACATCCCCAATCAGGGAAAAGAATTCCTATTAGGGGCAGATATACTTGTATGTCCACACATGTTGTGTATTTCATCACGTGCCCATGTGGTAAATACTATGTGGGCAAAACATCCACATCTATGAGGGAGAGCCAATCACAGAATGTCGATTAGGAAAGCGCTAATGGATGATACAACTAAAACCAAGGAAACGGATCCTAAATATGGGGAACAATCTGTGGCAAGACACTTCCGCGAAAATGGCCACTATGAAGTGGATGATTACTGATGGTGAACCAGCCATAGAAGGGAAGGATAGAAATAAAGCCCTGCTACAGCGTGAAGCTAAATGGATCCATAGGCTACAAACATTGGCCCCCAAGGGACTGAATGAACAATGGTCCTTGGCTTGTTTTCTCTAGTACCATGTTTCTATTAGAGTGTTCTGGCACCTCTAGATCTAGATAGCCCCTTACCCATTGCCTTAGCTAACTTGGCTTAGGTTTAACTCTTCGAAGTCTGAGCCTATTACATTATCTGTTGATTTAGGCTGACTTTTGGCTACATGTTCTACTTTATATCTACTTATCTGAACCTTGTTATCCCCCTTATTCCTCCATTCATTTATAGTTATAGTTGGATAGAATACTCTTAGCATATTGAGCTTATCCACTGGTTACCCATGTGTGTTTTTTATGCTTTTTTATATATCTATGTCTAGTATATTAACTTAATGTGTTTGGATATTTTATACATTTTTGGGATTTTAGGCTATTTTTATATTGCACTTATAATATTGGCACTGTTTTATCTTTATATGTTTTTAATCTATAATATCAGATAGCACTATAGCACTTTTACCACCCCAGCTGGGATTAGCAGGGGTTGTGCACTTTATATTCTTGTGATTGGATCACTGTGGGAGGGGTGACTCTGCGTAATGTTTTTATATCACATGATTTTGTCTTTGCATCACATCCTGAGGACGGCCAATATGGCAGCCGAAACGCGTTGATGGCGTGGTTATTGTTTCAATAAATATATTTAACAGACCCAGGAGTTCTCCGACCGCATCTTATGGGCCCCCGTATATAGAGAGATATATATAGATGATAGATATAAGCTATAATATATATATATATATAGTAATACTAATTAATATAAATTATAAAAGATAACATGAACGACCTAACAGATCATGTTTGATTTATAAATAGCATTGCCCTAATAATCTTACGTATAAACACATATTTCTCATTCCCAGTTTACCTAAAGAAATGGATTTATCCTTTATATACTGTTTTATACAGATCTAATTGAAAAAAATTGCTTCAGAGCAATTTTTAATAACGGATAACTGCTTTTTATTTCAGTATTACAGTAAATCCTTGGTTTACCTGCCTGGCTTTACCACTAAGCAAAAGGCTAAGGACTTGCAAGCAAGCACCTTCATCCCAGCCATTAATAATGGCTGCCAATTCAAATTGTTCTAGCCAATCAGTCCACTCCCTAGTTACCCTATCAAATGGATCAAAATAGGTTTGGCAATTGGGCCCGGTAGTGCTACTAAGTCTAATTGGGGGATTTCATTTACAGGTACGAGGACAGGAGGATTTAAATCAATACTATCAGTAGCAGCCTCCATAGCTTAATACAGAGAACAAACATACAGAGAAAACGGAGAATAAATGTTATTACCAGCACAGCTTCCACCAATTTGTACCAGATCACTGCTTTATGGAAGGATTATGGGTAGCATGGCACACAGTGGGTTACTCTGGTGGTCTGGCACAAAGCAGACAGTGCACATAAACATGTTCCCCACATAACGTGCAGTAATCAGGGGTGTACTTGTCTATGGTGCATCACTTTGAATATTGACCAGGCCTGTTTATTGTGTGTCCTTGTAAGTTGGTGCACACTTATCTGTTGCCTCAGAGTTTGTATCCAATAAGGTAAATTGTCTGTCCAATAATCTGTCCTCCCAACAGGTGGTAACAGGGTCTTATACACAGGGTCTTGTGTTGCAGTCAATATCTCTCCAAAGCACACACCACAATCTATCTTTCTGTCCTCCTAACCATAGATAGCAGGGATGTCTTGTCTTTTTTATTACTCACTGGCACCACCTGCAGGCTGGAGGTAGTATATAAGGAGCCTTGGTGTATATGTGCATTACAATACACATCACATCCTGTGTAGTAGACAGAAACTTTTTTTTGGATTACACTTCCTTTCACATGGAGCAGACCCAGGGGTGTGGTTTAAGCTGCCATCCATGTTGAAATAGGGATCTCTGCTTTGTAAGTAAGTTTATGTATTTTGAATATTATAGTGAAATAGTATACATATACACCTTTCCTATATGTAATATCCTATACCCCCACCACAAATATATATATTTGCAACAACTCTAGAAACGGAGGCACTCGCAGGGCTTCACAAACATATGAAAGTTTATTCCAACATAGAGGTTGACATGTTTTCGCCCCTCAAACGGGGCCGTCTTCAACGTTACGTTCTGAAGACGGCCCCGTTTGAGGGGCGGAAACATGTCAACCTCTATGTTGGAATAAACTTTCATATGTTTGTGAAGCCCTGAGGTGCCTCGTTTCTGAGTTGTGAATATCCTTGGATTGAGCACCCAGGCAGTATGTATGTATTTCTAGAATATGTGGGATTCTTCTGTGTAAACTTGTAGGCTCTGCTTGTGAAGGTTCTCATCATCCAGGTCATGGTATATCTGTTATTCAATTAGATCAATGGACTTGAAATGTAGTTCTTGAAGACGTTCGCTAGTCATCCGACTGGCTTTCTCAATTCAGAATGACTTGTACAAAATATGTGGCAATTATGTACCTGGAAACTCCCAATTAGCATATTCACAGCCAGGTGTTAACACCTGGCTGTGATATGCTAATTGGGATTTTCCAGGGTACATAATTGCCACAGATTTTTGTACAAGTCATTCTGAATTGAGAAAGCCAGTCGGATGACTAGCGAAACGTCTTCAAGAACTACATTTCAAGTCCAGTTGATCTAATTGAATACAACAGATATTGTAGGCTCTTATTTTATATATTGTAATATATCTGTTTTCCCCCACCTAGGGTGCAGAGGCAATGGTGATGGAAAGTGTAATGTTTGCAATATTGGCTGAGCGAGATCTCGGCCCCAAACTTTATGGCATTTTCCCACAAGGGCGTCTGGAGCAATTCATCCCAGTAAGTGTAATTAATAATGTTTTTTGTTTATTGGCAATATGATAAAATTATAATTTTGTGGTAATAACTTTATTTGTTTGTGAGAATGGGTTGTTTTGTGTATAAATGTAATGCTTAGAGCAACCACAGACCAATATAGCTCTATTTCTGATGTATTATCTGAGTCAATAAGTGGCTTTAATCCCATATAGTTTACCTATGTAGGTAAATAAATGAATTTCCCTTTAGTTTAGTTCCTTAGAGAGCATAGAAACACTTCAAAGCTGCTTAACATGTCTATAGCTGAAAAAGAACAATATATGTGTTACTTCCAACTCATTCACTCTGAAATAGCTGATGTGTATATTACTTTGGAATTATGTTATTAGTTAGTATTATGTGTAGAGTACATTTTTTCAAACCTTCAAGCATTAAATTACATTTTTTTTAAACAGTGTTTAGTTTCCTTTTAAAAACTTGTTGTCCTGAATAAATGTCTCCCTAACCAAGTTTTTCTGTAAATATTTATAACCCTGTGTGGAGATATGCTGTATATCATCTTTGTAGATACAAAATGTAATTTAGAGTGCTTGCCTCCCTTTTTTTTTCTTGCTACATGGGGGGAAAAGGCCAATTGCACTTATATTTTGTGGGGGCTTTCAGGCAAGAGGTTTATGCATCACAGCCAAAGTAGATCAAATTTGCAAGCAAAGCATCTTAAGCAACTAATTTATACAGAAGCATTGATTTATAACTTTTAAAAATAACGTATTCTAACTTGAGAACTTCTACAGTTTTAAAGCTTTAAATGTTAGGAATTCCATTGCTGAAATTTACAGACATGATTTTATCACTGTAAAGGATAAGTAAATTGTAAAAACAACTTTTGTTTAGTAGAAAGCTGTGTCTTGAAAGTTGGTTAAATTTGAATGTTGGTTAAATTTTTTTTTTTGTTGTTCTATCCCCCCCAGAACCTACCTCCTGTTATGGCCGCTGGAGTAGTCTTCCCCCCCCCCCGGCGATGTGCGCATGCGTTGATGTCACCCGTGCACACGCTACACCCAGCGCTTACCTTATGAGACCCAGTAAGTAGGAAATCTCATGGAGGCGGAACTCCAGAGGCCATAACACAGAAGGAGGAATTTGGCAACTTTGAAGCAATAAAGGTAGGCTCTGGGGGGATAGAACAAAAAAAAATTAAGACATTACTTTTAAAGACACAGCTTTCTACTAAACTAAAGTTGTTTTTACAGTTTACTTATCTTTTAAGGTTGCAGGCTTGTGCAGTATAAATTCTTGTTGTTTGAGTAAAGTCTTTACTTTTTGTGCAGAGTAGGAAGCTGGAGACTGATGAATTGAGCCGACTGGACATATCTGCTGAAATAGCAGAAAAAATGGCCCGCTTTCATGGAATGAACATGCCATTCAACAAAGAACCCAAGTGGCTGTTTGGAACAATGGAGAAGTAGGTTACATTGTATATTTGGATGTGGTATTGTAGATGGTGTTTATGTAGATGGTAATAGTATACTAAAAAATTGCATGTCAATTATTTGAAACATATACATCAACCAGCCATAACAAAATGACTACCCACAATATATTGAAATATTTGCCACCAAAGCAGCGCTACTACATGTAGGTTCAGAGCATCTTCAGACTCTCACAATTAAAGGCTGCCACCAGGATACCTGTGAACTCTACCCTGAGTACCATAAACATCTGGAGGAAAAAGAAAAGGTAACTGGAGTATAGGTGGACCTTGAGGCAACACAACCAGTGTCTGCAGTAAAGCTTTTTATTGGCAAGTGTAACAAACTACATGTCCTGTGGTTTTGGAATTGACTCCAGTAGACCTCTTAAGGTATGTTGTGGTATATTAACCATGCCATGAGTAGCAAATCCTTTCTAGTATGAATAAAATTGCCACATGGGTACAAAGCACCATATTATAAAAATAGTGTGCACACGCAAGGGGTAAGTAATTGCACAAATTAATAAAAACATAATTTCCTTAAAAGTATGTAATTTAGTGTGTTCTTACTTGTGAGATTGGGACTTTATGGATCTCCACATCCCACCATTGCTTGATTACATTGAG
This sequence comes from Hymenochirus boettgeri, assembly GCA_019447015.1. Lineage (NCBI taxonomy): Eukaryota > Metazoa > Chordata > Amphibia > Anura > Pipidae > Hymenochirus > Hymenochirus boettgeri. Next base: position 57,453,854 of record CM033472.1, read on the forward strand.
ATCTGGAGAATTTAAAGGCAAAATCAATCTCTCAAACTTGTGTACCTTTTGTGTGGCAGGGCACAAAATTCTGCTGAAATAGGTCCCTGCCATTAGGGAATACGGTTTCCTTTGAATTGGGGTGTATTTGTTTATCAACAATGCTTAAAGAGGTTATTTCTCTGCAGAACATTGTCCAAAGCATCACATTGTTTCAGCATAAGTGCCCCATACAAACTGCAATTCTGACATATTTCTGAACCAGCATTAACATTTTAAGTAATTTAAGCTACAGTAGTTTTTATTGGATTGAATACTGTAGGTCTGCCTTTGCTGTTGCCATGTTGTTGGTTCTCTGGTCCCCTTCTTCTGACCACTTTTGGCAAGTCTTGACGACTGCAAACTCAGAGCATCTCTCTAGAGCTGGAATCTTATAGCCATACACATTTGCTAAGAAGAACAGGCATTATGCTGAGGAGGTGTATAAACTTCACCTTATTAAAATTTCAGCAAAAACACTTTAAAGCAGTCCAGCTCTGCATCCAACTGCACAGTTGAAAGGGAAGGGTTTGGAGACCGCAAATCATCAAGTCCATGGACTAATAAACAGAATTATGCATATATATAGATTCTTGTACCCATAAAGGTAATCTAAGGAGAAAATAAATGGAGGCAAAAAGGAACATTATGATTAATATGTGTGTAAATTGTATACATGATTATAATCATTGTGGCATTCTACACAGAAAGATCTAGCTAGAATATAATTATCATAAAAGTCATAAAACGCGTAAGGCGGAACCTTACCATTGACCCTATCCTCCACCCCTTTCAACTGTTCAGTTGGACGCTGAGCCGAACTGCTTCAAGGTGTTTTTACTGAATTTCTAATAAAGGGGAATTTTTATACACCACCTCCATGTGAAGATTCTTCTTCTTAGCGTATTTGTTTATATTACAGTTTTGAGCTGAAGGCTGTGAACGCAGAGTTCCGCTATCATAGTGGGTAGGTACACGCTCTCACATGCATATCTGGGCATTTCTAATCTAGCCATCACAGTTGGGTAATTGCCAGAGTTTCTCTAATTCACACACATTTCCTTTTTTCCTGCTGTCAACACATGAACTTCAAGGTCAAGATAATTGTTGGTCGCTTTACTGGTCAGTGGTCATAATATTATGTCTGGTTGATATAAATGTTCATGGTTTGTTCTATACATGTAAACAATACTTCTTTACAAAGTCCCTGAAACCTTTACTTTCACGCACCCATCCCCCTTTTTGCAGTGAGATAGGCATTCTTAGGCTTTGTACATGGGTAAGATTCTGGCGGCCGATGGACCGCTTGGTCACTTACATGTGAAGGGGCTTCCGTCAGTGTCATTTATGATCTGCCCTGTTAGTCAAGGCCACCTCTCTAATGATGCAATTTGAGGCAAAAACCTCAGGTGGCACATTAAGAGAAACCTGTATTCCCCTGAAGTAGATAGTTCCCCCGCACACTTATAGTGTATTGTTGAAATCGCTGGGTGCTGCTCCAAAAACCATAGCCAATGGTAATAGTATCCAAACAGAAGCAATTCAGAGCGCACTCCAGTCTTAAATGTTCAAATCAATTTATTAAACACATGACGTTTCGGTGTCCGTGCGACACCTTCCTCTGTCGCCTGCCATCTCTACTCACTGCCCGTCGCTGTCGGGCTGCAGAGGAATACAGCGTCGCGCCGGATTGCTTCTCTGTGTCTCTCGAGGTGAGTGAGTGATGCAAATTGAGCTAATAAATAAAGGGCAAAAAGGGAAAATACTTTGTGTGAGTGTATGCACAGTATATGCGAGTGTACAGTATGTGAGAGAGTGTATGTTTAGTGTATGAGTTTTTCCAGCCAATTCAATTTTTTTTTTTTTGTTTTTTTTAATTATACTAGTGTCATTTTGATGACAAAAGGTTTTTTGGGGGACATATTTTCCCTTTAAAACTGGTCGGGTGTGTCCCTGTGGGTGAGGCCTAAATACAAGAGTTGTGTTTGTTTGAATCAAAATGGCAGGTTTTATGTTGGTAACTACTGAAAGTTTAGCGGTGGAACACGGAGCTAGGATGGAACAAATCTGAGTGTATTAAGGGGAATGCGAGAGACCAAACAGGAGAGAGTGAGTGCGAGAGATGGAGGATAGAGACTGCAGGAGAGTGTGTGTGTGAGAGATGGAGGATAGAGACTGCAGGAGAGAGAGGAAAGGTGAGAAATTGAGGATATAGAATACAGGAGAGTGTGAGAGGATAGACTGCAGGAGAGAGTGTGTGTGTGAGAGATGGAGGAAAGTGACTGCAGGAGAGAGTGTGTGTGAGAGATGGAGGAAAGTGACTGCAGGAGAGAGTGTGTGTGTGAGAGATGGAGGATAGAGACTGCAGGAGAGAGGAAAGGTGAGAAATAGAGGATAGAGAATACAGGAGAGTGAGAGGATAGACTGCAGGATAGAATGTTTGTGTGATATAGATGATAGACACTGCAGGAGAGAGGAAAGGTGAGAGAGAGAATCGATACTGCAAAAGAGGAGTGAAATATAGATGGAGACTGCGAGAGAGAAAGTAAGGTTAGACGGAGAATAAAGAATGCAGGAAAGAGAGATAGAGGATAGAGACTACAGAGAGAGAAAGTGTAAGATAGAGTGTGTGTATGTTTGGACAATATGACAGACAATGCTATATGTGCACAGATGCCCTAAGGAACATTTATTTTAGTAAAGTTAGAAATGTAGGGGCTGATGCAATATAAGGTGTAAATAACATGCTATTATGATGAAATCACAGCGGAAAAAGTAGTGTCTCAAATTTATTGTAGCTCTAAGCTGAAGAGAAGATGGCACCAGTTAGAATAGTGTTATACAGTTTGAACTTGCCTTAATAACAGATATGATGTGGAATACAGATAGCACTAGATTGCTCAACCAAGCATGTACTTTGCTGCAGATGTTATTTTTTTCTTCACTAAAGATGTGTTTGATATTGTTAGACAGAATTTCATATAGTTGGCTTTAGCTAGTTTGTTAGGCTAGTTTAGACTAGTTAGGTTAGTTAGGGTCCTGCTAAAAGAGTTCACCTTGACGTGGTGGCAGGCTTACAAATCTTTTGGCCAAATACTTTTATTCTTCAGGAATTATGATGGGAATACATGTCTATTTGAGGAACCATATAAAAAATAAAGTGATGCCAATTTCAAAATGACCAAGTAGCTAGCTGCGCCCACCCTTTAAAGCCATGCCCAACCCCAACTCGATGGCGTTACATATAGGTAGCATTTAAATTTTACCTCAGGTGCCAAAAACCCTAGAGGCTCCCCTGATGTTAGTTCAATAAACAATACCAACACAAGCCATTGTATACAATTTTGCAGAAAGATTGAGGTCACAACTGGCTTTCTTGCTGGTCCAATCAAAACTTTAGGAATTGGTGATAGATTAGCCAATGTGTGGTTGCTTTTTTAAGCTGGCATCTAAAGATATCCTTAAATTACTAAGTTTCTTTGCTCTCTTTAGCAAAAAGGATGAGAAGCTTTCCTCTTAGCTAGTTAGTATCTCCCTTTGACAGTATTTCGCTACAGTATACCAAAGCTGTTTTTTTTATTTTTACTCACCCCCTTCTCTTTGCAAACCTCTGATTTGCACCTGGTGTCAAATTGATATTTCTTACTTAATATTATTTTGTTAACCTTGTGTGAAGTCGATATTTAACCCCTTAAATGTTGACATATGATATGACATTTGCAGGGGGGTTGAATTTGACTTAACTGCTGATCTTCCTTCTGTTTGATGGCTGGTCAGCTGGGTGTTTTGAAAGACTGCAAATCTTTCTACCTAAAGTTACTGTGATCCGGACAGAGATCTGTATCTCCTCCATCCACCCCCTAGTCATATATGAACTGAAAAAAGATCATGGTTTGTTTAACTCCTGGACAGTGCAAGGGGGAGGCTCTGTATCTGTCATAGGGGAAGTAAGAAAATTGATTTAGTGTTGATTTGGTCACTAGTCTAATGCTTCCTGGAGGATTCCTGATTTTTTTTTTTGTTCTACCCACAGTCCAAAACTAACCTTTTTAAAAGTTTAGAATGTTTGTTCTACCTGTTGCATTATACCAAATGCTACAATTCTAATCATCTGCTTTATTAAGGTATCAAAAGCAGGTTCTGAAAATAAAATTCACAAGAGAATCTTATACCCGAAAACTGAATAAGATTTTGAGTTATGATCTTCCAAAAGAAATGAAGACCCTGAGGTAATCCATTGGCGACATAAATAACTTTCCTTAATAAAGTGTTTCCTCAAGTAACTGAATTTAGAAACTTCATAGTTTGGCCCCTTCACAAATGTATGTGTCGGTGCACTAGTAAATAAACACTCAAAAATGGTGTTAAAATACTAATCTTCCATACATGAGAACTGGCTTTGATTTTAGTAATGCTTTTTTCATCCTTGGTTTTATAAGGGAAGACACTTTTCCTGACTCAGAGGGAGTTAAGGTCAAGTGGAGGTAGGAATATGTAAATTAAGGCTGTGGTTAAATGAGTTTAACAGTTAACTAAATGATGAGGCACACGTTGGCGTTTACCGTGCTGTTTATAAAATAATAAAATGTCTACGCCTGTTTTTTAGTAACTGTGCATGCAAAGATGAACACCTGAATGGCCATGTGTTTGGTTAGTTAGTGTGCAGTGGCTATGATTACTAAGTACAATCTACCATGTTCATGTGTGCATAAAAGGGACGGTAAATACGTTTTTGAATAACATCTTTGTTTTCTGAGAGATAGGAAACGATTGTTCCTACCTCCCATTCTTACTTCTGAGGAGAGATCTGAACTTAGCAGCTTAAGATGCAGCTGACGTCTATACGGCCTGACAGTTCGTCCCAGCCCAACATTTCTCTAATGTTTACAACATGCATGTGGGGACATATAACAAGGGGGGATGTTTCCGTTCTACATTAAAATATCACTGTTTATTAAATTGTATATGGTCTGGGTCTGGGTTTTGTTGCACAGTAAAAATGTTTGCTTTTTTTTCTTTCTAGATGTATACTTGAAGCAACCCATTCACCTGTTGTGTTTTGCCACAATGACTGCCAGGAAGGTAGGAATTCAAATGACAAGTTATCATTGATCTGAATCTTAGGTTTGGTACACACAAGTAGATTTTTCATACCAAATGACTGATATTTCCCTGTATCGTTCGGTTGGACCAAAAAATCTGAGGCAAAATCACAGTGAATTGGGTCGTTAATCAATCTGGAACATTAAATTATAATGCAGCAATTGACTTTAATAATATTTATTGATATTTCTTTCTAGGTAATATCCTTCTGTTGAATGGAAGGGAAAACTCTGAAAAGCAGAAGCTGATGCTGATAGATTTTGAGTACAGCAGCTACAATTACAGGTACAAAATGTTTTTATCTGTATATGCTGCATGCACAGTGTGCCATAAAATAGCTTGTTTTATGACTGCACAAACAGGATTGTTTTTTACACAATGATAATGGAGCATTTCTTTGTATTGTATATTCATTGGGATTGGCTAGCAGTGCCTGTTTTTAATCACTTCTGAATGGTTTCAAAAATGGTTGATGTAAAAACTCTCCTGTGGGATAGGAAAAAGCTGGTCTCAAATGAATACTCAAAGCTCCACTGATGTAAAGATCTGTTAGGAATGGAAAGGAAATTGAGACACAAAAGGAATGTTGACTTTAGTTCTGCAGTTTTTCTTTTCTTTGAGTTCTTGTTTTTATTGAATTTATTATAAACCCTAGGGGTTCCTGCTTGTGCGTTTACAGAATTGTCAGGTCCCATGTACAGTATGCCTTAAGGGTACGGCCACACTGCAACGCAATCGCATGCGATTTCATGTGCGATTTTTTTTTTTTCGCATTTGCGCTTCTGATTTCTTCAATAAGAATAGGAAAACGCATTCGATTGCGATTAAAAACGCAATCGCACCGAAAAACGTGCTTTTTTTGCGTTGCCGCGTTTTCAATGATTTTGTAAAAGCGCAAACGCAAAAAAAACGCAGCAGTGTGGCCTAGCCCTTACAGTCCTTAATCGTGGCAAGATAAAAAATCTGAGACAAATTATACATAATTTACTGTATTTTTTAACAAGGGTAATCTTTCATCTTTTATTTTTAATTGATAAATTAGATTCATGTATGGAAAAGTGGTTTTGCACAAAAGTATTCTCTGTTCTGTTTTGTGTATGAGCTACGATCTGTTGATTTATCATTTTAATAAATCCTTATTAAACACCTACTTGCTGGCCAGATTCACTTTGGTTTACCCTGTTTCACCTGTTCATTCACCTTGAGGTTTAATAAACAGATTGTAAAAAAATAAAAATACATACCTGCTTACTTGTTCCACAAGTTGGTTAACTTGATCTTGTTGCGGTTCGAGTAATCTGACACAAGACAATATTTCAACCCAACTGACTATTCTGGTATTCCGGTCAATTTTAGTCAAAATATCGGTGGTACTGCCAAGCAATCAGTCTGTAGGGGATGGATGGTCCAGTCAACAATCGTTCCTAACGATTAATATTGAACGTGTATGTATCTGTTAGTCTTTAGCACATCATCGACAGTTAATTGGATTCTGTCTGGCGACAGTCTCTACTATAGCAACAAGAACAATTTATAAAGCATAGAGAGCTGGCAGTGATCAACCGCTCTAGTTACCAACAGCTGTAGTTACACAACTACAAGACTGAACAATTACTTGCAATACATGCAGTAGATAGTAGTCTAATCCTGTTGGACCCAATGAGATTGGACTATTATTGGTACTGTGTCTACCCAGCTTTAGTGTTGAGCCCCACTATCAAAAGCATTCACACAAAAAGCTATAAATGTACATTGTTTTACTTTGCGATTTATTTTGTTTATGCTTTTCTGTTCATTTGAATTTTTTATAACTAACATTTAAATGCTTGCTTTTCTAGAATTGAAAAATTCTTCATAATGAGAAGTTGTAAAAAAAGAACAATCCTTTTTTCTTCTTTTTTTTTTTTTTTTTTTAGGGGCTTTGACATTGGTAATCATTTCTGTGAATGGATATATGATTATACATATGAAAAGTTTCCATTTTTTAAAGCAAACTTCTCCAAGTATCCAACAAGGAAACAGCAGGTATGTATGCAACATGTCGTGCAACTGGCAGTAGTCAGATTATCACTTATCATTTCTTTAAAAATGTACTGCGCTATTTATAAAGTGGCGCTTTATAAATAAAATTACACATACATACAAGAGGCTTTATTAGATCAAACATATTTTAAACCAGTTTATTATATGTGCCTTAAGGTCATTTAAAAATTTTGCAGAAAAAATATCACCGTGTTCAGAAGGCAGATAAGATAAGCAAGGTATAGAGGAATAAAGGAACTTTTTCTTTTTGAAAAGATTCTGGATACTACATAAATCAGGCCCTGCAGATGCAAACATCTGGAGGACTTAAGGTTAAAGATTCCTCTGTAATTACAGGGGGAGCTGTTCTTGTTAGTTACCACTTGTTTGTGGATTCTCGCACGCTTCATTTCTCTAGTTTTCATTATCCCAATGTTAAAAGATCTATACCTGTAGGTGTATTCTTGCAGTTATGTAGGAATTGCTCTGAACATTCCGCATTTAAAATGAGAGCAATGAAACTAAAAAAGATATTCTTTGAGCGAGGTTTCTCATTTAATATGATGGATAAGGCATACAAAAAAGCTCTTAAAACAGACCACGACATTCTACTGAAACCCAAAATCAAAAATGAGATAGTGGGGGATGAGCAGATTCGATATATAACACGTTTCAATACGAGTTATAAAACTCCGGACAAGGCCATTCAGGACAATTGGAGAATCCTCAAGAGTGAATGGTAGAGATGGACTAGAACTCGAACCCAAGTTCGAGTCGAACTTAACAAGTCCGAACGTCTTCTCGATCTATCCCGGACCTGGATTTCTCAGACTTTCCGGACTCGCGGCTGTATAATTATCGAATTTATGGGCCGCTCGCTAACCCTAGAATGTATCGTTCGCTTAACCCTCGAATGTTTCATTTGTTTTTGGTAACCCTCGAATATACGGATCGTTTTTGCTAATTCTAGAATGTATCTGTCAATAACCCTTTAATGTAGCCTTCATTTTTGGTAACCCTCGAAAGTATCGTTTGTTTTCGGTAACCCTCAAAAGTGTGGATGAATTTGTCGAATTTGTGATTCTATTTTCACTCTCTCTCAAAAGTATCGTTCGGTAACCCTCAAGTGTAGCTTGCGCAAAACCCAACAATTGCCCTCTCGTGTTTAAGAAGTGTTTTAAAAAGTTTTGGTGATAGTGACCTGTTCCTCAGACCATTTACTAGGTGCCACAGCCATTTACAGTAAGTTAACATTGTTAGTTAAATCATGTAAATGATCTGGACTTTTCGAACTATCACTCCCCATTGACTTTAATGGGTTCGAAAACCAACCGAACTTTATGAAATTCAGCCATCTCTAGTGACTGGTAAGTCTCAGATAAATTTCCCCTGAAACCATCTTTTGTATATAAGACAGCACCTACTTTGAGGGATAAATTGGTCCTCAGTCACTTTGAAGAAATAAAACCTGAGACAATTTTGTCTTTAAAAGGTTTTCATAAAAGTGGACATTGTAAAATGTGTAACTTTGCAACACCAAAACAATGTATCGAAGATTGTTTTGGTAACAGAATGCACGACTATACTAACTGCCAAACAAGTTCAGTGATATATGCATTACAATGCCCATGTGGGCATGACGATGAGGCCAAAGCGAGATTAATCTAACATATTTCTATTATTAAGATGGCCACTTGGGCAAAAGCTGTGGCCACTCAATTGATGACTACTGTTGCTAGATACTTTTTGGTCAACCATAATGCAACACCTAAGGGCATTGAGCGGTTTCTAATTGAACATGTTAAAATGGGTCTTAGGGGTGGAGACATGGGGAAAATAAGTTATTACGTGAGGGAAGAATGGTTTTCCTCATGAACTCCCTGGCACCCTATGGCATAAATGAAAAGATTCAATTTAATGCGTTTCTGTGAAATATTGCCTGTACATCTTAAGAAAATATTAGGCTATGTGATGACAAATGAACACGCGATCTTGATGTCACTCAGTCTATACACACTTGCGTTTATGGTATTTTGTGAAAATGCCTTGATATTGACCAGGAAGGGTTAAATTGTCTCTAATGAATACCTACCTCCATGACATCCATAGGATGATATTGTTCTTCATAATATCTTATTCCCACTTATTTCTATTCACCATGACAATACTTTGGGATTATAGGACCTGTACATTTCCATTTTAATACGTACCCTTGAATTATGCAGCCACTATATCAGTACTAAGGAATACTACTATCTATGGCTAACAAAAAGTACTGGCATTTTGGTACTATATTTAATAACTCTGATCTCTACGCAAATATAGTTATGAGATATGTTATAATAGTAATATTTATAGCCATCCCCAGAAATATTAAAATTAGGGCACTACACCTAAATGTGTGGATTGCTTTGACAAAGCATCCTTGTGATGCCCAGGTACAGTATTGTTCAGCATCTTATTATAGCAGATGAATATGCTATATGCATTCGTTTGAATTTATTTACACATGCTGGCCATCATACATTCTCTCTCTCTCCCTTAATGAAAGATATCTATTGACTCTCTTTGGGAGACATAAGATCATGCAGTTTGTCTTTGCAGATTATGTATACACACCTGGGTAAACACATGATATCTTTTCCTATCGGGAGACAAATATGGGCTGTAAGGAAGAGAAAGCGGTGTGTATTCATTTCAGCACACTGATTGGCTTACAACTAACCAATTGAATACGTGATCTTCGGACCAAAAGTGCACCTTCATATCTGATCCGTATGTGTGGTTTGGCTTCTTGCCATTCAGCCTTTTGGGGTCTGCCATGATATAAAAGGAGGGACGCAGGAGGCGCCTGGCACCTACGATTAAGCTCCTTTCAGCAGCGAAACATGTCAGGGGGTAATTAACGATTTACCAACTCTGCATTCACATGCTTGATTTTGCCTGTCCCTTTCCTTGTGTATCAAGGGGGTGGATGAACAGCCTCATACTTAATGATTTAGGTATGGCATCTTAACGCATACCTGGGCTGAAGCTCAATGTAACTTTCGTGACAGAGGCAGATAGTATAATATAGTATAGTATTTGAAGTTGAATAAAGACAATCGTCCATCCAGTCCAACCCATCCAGCAATATCCTCATTTCCTGTCTGTTGATCCAGAGGAAGGCAAAAAAACCCACCAAATTTATGAAGGGGAAAGAAAAATCCTTCCTGACTCCAAGTGGCAATCGGAAATTTCCCTGGATCAACTGTACTTTATGTATCAATACCAGTAACTTGCAACATTGCTTGTTTGCACAAAATCATCCAGCTTTTTTTTTTTTTTTTTTTTTTTTTTTGGAACCGACCAATGAACCTGCCAAGATCCCTTTCCAACAGGGATTCACTTAACACAGAGCCATTTATAGTATAAGCAGCACAAGTATTTTTAAGTCCAAAATGCAACACCTTACATTTATCAAAATTGAATTTCATCTGCCACTTAGCAGTCCAATGTGACAATCTATCTAGATCCCCCTGCAACAATTGCACATCCTCTGAAGTTTTTAATGGTAGATCAGTTTTGTGTACAAATGTGCCTCCCGAGACCAACAGACCTTCGCTTATACATTAGTCGCCTATGGGGGACTGTATCAAAAGCCTTTGCAAAATCCAAGTAAACTACATCTACTGCTATACCAGAGTCTAAAATTCTACTCACTTCCTCATAAAAGCCAAACAAGTTAGTTTGACAAGATCTATTCCTCCTGAATCCATGCTGGTTACTACTTATAATGTCAGTCCTTGAAACATACTCTAGAACATGTTCCCTTATTAAACTTTCCAGTATTTTCCCCACTACTGAAGTTAAACTTACAGGCCTGTTATTACCCAGCTGTGAACGACTACCCTTTTTGAATATTGGAATAACATTAGCCTTTTTCCAATCCAGAGGCACACTTCCGGACATGAGGGAATCTGCAAAAATAAGAAACAATGGCCTAGATAAAACGGAACTTAGCTCCCTAAGGACTCGAGGATGTATTTTATTCAGGAGATATATTAATATTAACCTTTTATTTAGTTCTTTCTGTACCATATCCTCTGTTAACCAAAGTGCTTTTGAATCTTTTATACCATTATTGCTACTATACTCTGATATCTGTACTTGGATCTTCTATATTGTATACAGAGGGAAAAAATGTAATCAAGACATTTGCTTTATCGCCATCCTCCGTAACTAACTTATCCCCATTAATTAATGGTGCTACATTCTCAGTCCTAACCTTCTTACTATTAATATACTTTAAAAAAAAATTAAGCTTAGTGATGCTTTGTTCAGCTATCCTAACTTCATTATTAATTTTAGCTAGTTTGATTGCTTTCTTACACTCCTTGTTACAGTTTTAACAATCCCTAAAGGCCCTTTCCGTACCCTCTGCCTTAAAGGTTTTAAATACCTTTTTCTTCCTTTCCATTTGCCTCTTTACATCAGAATTAAGCCACATGGGCGCAGATTTATTCTTTTTACATTTATTTCCCAAGGGTATAAATTTAGATTTGAACTGGCTTAAAATCCCCCTTGAACACAGTCCACTTCTGTTCAGTACTTTTACTTGATAATACATTATCTCAGTTGACAGATGGTATCTGTTATTTTTATGTGCATACCAGCTGTGACACAAGTTTTTAGGGACCCATGACATTGTGTGATGTGTTATTTTAATGCTTATCTTGTAAAGATTGTTATTACTGTGGCTTACCCTCACACTTGTAAATATTGGTGAATGCACGTATAGAGGGATACTTTCTTCTTTTCCCGGACACAAGTCATCCAAAGATAGACAATTCCGAGTGCACACTAGTCTAACGTGTTAATAAACACAATTTTTTTGCTCAAGTTCCTATAACACCTCTTAGCCACTATCCAATCACGCCCTTAACACTTGGCTGTGATATGCTAATTGGGATTTTCCAGGGTACATAATTGCCACAGATTCTTGTACAAGTCATTCTGAAGTGAGAAAGCCAGTCGGATGACTAGCGAACTAAACTTCAAGTCCAGTTGATCTAATTGAATACAACAGATATAGAAATGAAAATAAACAAAATTCATAGAAATTTGATTAATTTATTAATTTAGATATATCTAAGACTGAGCCCTGTTACTACTTGAAAAAAGTCAATGTAACAAGTTTTGTTGTATCAAAAACATATTGAGGGTGTCTTTGTACAGTCTTATTTGGCATTTTTGTCTTATCTTGTAATGCTCCTTACATTCTTTCCTTAAACCATTTTTAATATACTACATTCTGTTTATTTGTCCTCAGGTTCATTTTGTTAACAGTTATTTGGCAGCTTTCCAGCCTGGGTTTGAGAATATTAGCAATGAAGAGCGGACCAAGATGGAAAATGAAATGTTAATTGAAATTAACAGGTGTTTGATTTTACTTGCAATTAATATTGCCAATAAATTTGTAAGCAAACATTCTTCCACAAATGTAGACCATATTGCAAAGTTTAAAGGGCATGTCCTCCCTTTAAACTTTTGATATGTGGTAGGGCTTGCTCCCCCAGCCCCAACTGCATTAATCTTATTTGCAGAAACTTCCCCCAATAGTTACTTACCTTCCTTCTATCCTCCGCCGCACACTGTCCGGCCCTCTGCTTGCATGGAACTGCAAGCAGGGGGCGGGATAGGCAGCCACGTCTGTGATTGGCTGAGAGGCAGCCAATCACGGACGCGGCTGCTGGCAGTTCAGAACGCCGGAGGAGAGAGGGAAGGGAAGTAGAGATCGGGGACTTTCTGCGAATAACATTAATGTGGTTGGGGCTGGGGAAGCAAGCCCTACCACATATAAAAAGGGTTTAATGGTAGGGGGAAGGAGACCAAAACGGGAGAGGGGGGGGGGGGGGGGCTGCTCAGAGCATGCCACAAACCTCTCAGAGGCGGAAACAATTTCCCCCTCTGCTAGGCTCCTGGTGGCCAGTTTTATGGACTTTGGCATTTCAGGAGAACCATTTGGATCTGGGATGTAAGGTAAGGATTTTTCTACACTGCACAGTGGGGCCAGTAGTGGGTTAAATTATAATTTTGGGGGTGGACATGCCCTTTAAAGAAGCAAAAGTATAAATAAGATGACTGCTAGTTACGCTCTTCTGAAAATCACAATGACCGTACAGGGCTTTTTAATGATGGCAGCCCAAGACTTAATTACTAGTACAATAGGCATTAGCACGGGATCTGTAAAAAAAAATCAAGAGAATGTGTCTTAGGCTGGGTACACATGGAGGGACTATTTGTCCCTCCATATTCTCCCGACTGCACAGTCGATCATTTGCTGGCGACTTTGTGAACGATCGGGATTTTCCGACACACCCCTGGATGATCAAGATCGGTTGCGGCCGGCCTCCCCACACCAGGGGACGAAAATATGTTCTGGTGTGTACCCAGCCTTAAATGCATTCTTTGTTGTTTTTGTGTGTGTGGGGGGTTGTGTGGTTGAGAATAGCATGAACAATCCGATTACCAACAGGGTTGGGTGTAGCAAACTGAAAATTCAAGTGCCATCTGTTATTTCTTAAACCAACCTCCCAACCCCTTGCTTCTCCCCTCCACTAGTGGGGCTGGCATCCAGGCATATTAAACTTTAAACTTGTTTTAAATATTTGTCACATTTTTGTGTAGAACAAGGGGAGCATGGGAATGTTCAGTAATTGGTTTTTCTATATTTTAGGTTTGCACTTGCGTCCCATTTTTTCTGGGGTCTCTGGTCTATCATACAAGCTAAAATTTCTTCCATTGAATTTGGATACATGGTGAGTATTCATTATATACTAAAAATGTCAGGGTAAATGTCAAATCTGTTTGTATTTTTTTTTTCTTCCTGAATACAATGTGGGGCAAATGGATAACATGCAAAACAATAACACAACATGGTAATTTTATGGAAACTTAATACCCAGTTAAAATGCATATATAGTTCAACATCACAGTTTAAAAGTTAGAAACCACAAGTGTAATTCCTAAAATCTAACCCATGAATTATACTTATTTTATAGCCCAGTGTAATATTCAAAAATTAATAATAAAGTATTTTAGAATGGCTTTTACTGATAAATCCCAACTTGGTCAATGTCAAATGCAACAAATCCAGGAGTGGGGATTTTCATATTACATTGCAATAGAAATGCATTAAAAAGTAGATCCTCTGTTAATAAAAAGGATGCAGCACAAAAAAAAAAAGAAAAATTAGAAGAGACAGTTAGTTGTGATTTAGATTAATGACATCTATAACATTCAGCTCTGAGATCCGGTTATGGATCTCATACTCCTGTCTAATAAAGTAGGGGTTAATAGTCACCATTTTAGATTTCAAACTCCTGTGGTAATGTAGAGGTTAATGGGTAATCTATAATCGATTCTATCTACTGTATTGGTCTGTGTTTATTTAAGTAGTAAAAACTTTGTAATTAGGTTAAATGATCATGTTGGCACTATGCAATATATGTGGGGGTTTGGGTTGCAGTTTGGGCACTCTGCCTCTAAAAGGTTTGCCATCACTGCATTATATACATTTCGGGAATAGGTGTAACTGAATATGAGATCATATTATATAAGTGCCACTTGGGGTTGCAGCACTGTACAATATTACAATACAAAGGTGTACAGGGGGACAATAAATATAAATATTTAATTGTGTACATAAAATAGTAGAATACAAGTGCTTGAACCATGCAACATGCTGAAAGAGGTCTCTGACCCACAAAGCTATCAATTTAGTTAGGTGGGTAACATGGTAACAGAACTTGTGCTGTGTTAATTTAACAATTATATACTGTGCTAAGGTAGGATGCAAGTTTAGATTAAAACCTATTGATTGGAAGGCAGAAAGAAGCATGAGTGAGTGGTCTGTATTGGAAATGGCTCTGTGTGAGGGTATAAGCAGGGATATATGGGGGACACTAGAGAATAGATACAAGAAGGAGCACCTGAGCCAAGGGATTTGAAAGTTAAGAGAAGGATTTTGTAAACAAGTTGTTTATTGAAGGGAAAGTTCTTTTTTTAATACACAGCATTGTATTATTATGTATAGAGTAGTTAACAAAGTCCAAACAAATAAATATTTGTTTAGAGGTCTTTACTGGGATCTGGTTGGGGTTTCTCCTAACATTGTTTTAAGTTGTGATTTTTTTGGTACTTTTTGGTCTACACGTGCGATCGTGGGTACCGACGCACGATTTGTACAAACGGGCATTTTGGCCGATAATCGGTCCATGTATGGCCACTTTATCGCCGGAAATGGCTGCTCTTTCGGAGATCCACCCAGCAGGTCGGGCAACGATCCCCAAACGAGCGCCCATTTCGATTGATAAAGTGCCCATACATGGGCCGATTATTGTCCAGAAAGGCCGTTTGTACACATCGTGGGTTGGCACCAATGATTGCACGTGTGTATGAACCTTAAGACTGGCACCAACGATTGCACGTGTGTATGAACCTTAAGACTGTTAATAGTAAGATTTTGGTTAAAACCTTTAGATTACAACTACAATCAAAATTGTCACAGGGCTACATCCTTACACTTACCTGATCACTTCCTACTTCATCCACACTTAACCTAGATGAGAAAGATGAGTGGAAGAATAAATTCCTTCCAGTCTGTTCTTCTAGGAAGATGCTAACCTTTCTTGTAGAAAGTTGCCATTGAGAGTGAAACAGAAATTACTCTTATCCCATTTATCTCATTTTGCAGATGAAATTGCACCAAAATAGGCAAACGGCAAACTGAGAGTTCACTTTAGTATCATAAACATTCATTTTCTTTTTCTAATATATATATATTTTTTTTTTAGGAATATGCATTGGCAAGATTTGATGCTTATTTTCAACAGAAGAAAAAGCTAGGACTGTGAAGTCTGCTGTTGTGGAGAAAAGATGTGTGGGTGCCTTCAATTCAACTTCTTTTTTTTAAAGGCATGTTACAGTGGATATGAGCTACTATCATAATCCGGTTTTAGCTCTGTGTTCCCTCCAAAGTGGGCAGGGCTAAAACCAAACTGTAGCCAGAAAGTAAACAGGACTGGATCAACCTGTGATAAAGTCATTAAAAGTTCAGTTACAAAGCTAATGGTAATGCTGCCATTAAATGAATTTTCTTGTAGCCTTTTAAGGTGCAGTAAAGACCTACCTTTTTTGTATGCATATACTTTAAGCTTGTGAAAGTATAGCAAAGTTCTTTTCACTACCCTTTTTCTGATAAAATCTGCTTTTTAGTGGTACATTTTCCTACTTTGCACATATTTATGTACAGATTCCACATATTTTTATATAAAATGCCTGATTTCCGCCACTTTGTGCTAAAATGCATTCCAGCAGATTACAGCTTTTACCTAAGGAAGAATAATCAATGCACAAAGCCCCCATATATTATACTATTTGTGCAAGTGTATACATTATAAACCTTACGAACATAGGGGTTTTAGGAAGGTCCTAACTCTTAATTTCATTCTTCATCCAGTGGTTTCTATTGGTCATAAGACCTCAAATATCTCTCAAAATCCTGTCTATAAAAATTAACGGTTAGTCCACAATATAGTTATTTCTATACTGGTATTCAGTTAGATCAACTGGACTTGAAGTTCAGTTCTTCAAAACTTCACAAGCATAGTCTACATTACTCTTTCCCTCCTATTCTGCTGGACTAACACTGATACAACGTAAGGAGCTGCATTCACTGCATGACTCCTTGTGAGTGCATATGCATTGGGTCTGCACATTATGAGAAGTTTCCCTGAGTACAATAAAACAAGGCATTTTTATTTGATTTGGTAGATAGTTCTCTTGCTAAAACAGAAGTTTTAATTCAAAACAACAATATTTACCCTTATTATAGCACATAAAAACAGGCTTTTAAAAGGGTTTTGCTGAAAGACAAAACTTCAGTCGAGCAGTTTTCAATTTAAATAAAACATTGTTCTTCTCTAAACTAGAATTGTAATCCGGCCCCTTCCCTTCTTCCACTGGAGCTAAAAAAATCTTCCTTGACTTGGCTCTATTGACTTCTTGGGGCAAATTTTTGCCTCCACGTAGTCAGGTTGTGTTGCAGAGCAGGCCAAATCGATAAAGATATAAGTGTAGTGTTTAGTTCAGAAAATTATCTGTTTAATTTGGACATATATATTTACAGCATACAGATAACCTTTTATTTACCTTGTTTTTTTTAAGCTTAATTTTTAATTAGGGGGATAATTTGTGAGATACATATTGCCAATTATACCTACTCACACTTAAGCACTAGTATTGCGTTGCGTTCTGTGTAACATATGTGTCCATTGCATTTTGACTAAAGTAATGTAGTAATTTTATTAATCTGGTTTGTTACTTTTCATTGTATTGCGGTTTTCTTTTCACTGTGCCATTTGGGGACTTATCCTCATTTCTGCTGTGAACTAAATGTTTAATGTGAAATATGTCTAATTATGGTGCCTTCCAAATTTATTCAGACCCTTGATTAATTTTAGGGCCTTGATGAATAAGCAAATCTACACTGAAATTTTGCTTCTGGGTTTTTTTTTTTGTTTTGTTTTTTTAAAGCACTTGAATTTCTGTCCTGGATCTTTTAAGTAAATAGGAAGATTGGCCCAACATTAGAATACATCTAAATGTCAATGTCTCTACTTTAAATTACCTCTGATCCTTAAATCCAATATTTTTATGGGAGGTAGGAGCTTAAAGAATTTTGTTGGTAAAGAATCGCATTAATAAATCGTTGAAAATCTGTTTCCTTGTGTACCTCTTTGTTCTTTGCTTTTCAAGCAATAGTCTATTTTATCTTACATCAAAATATAAAATGCTTAAAGTGCATGTCCACCCCTAAAACTATAATTAAACCTACTACTGGCCCCACTGTGCAGTTTAAAATGATCCTTCCCTTACATCCCAGCTCCTTAGGGTTCTTCTGCAGTGTCTTTCTAAAGTCCAGGAAACCGAGGAGTAGTAGCTGTCCGGATTCATCCTCTTCAATGGAGATTTCTATCGTTTAATCCTATTAGTATAATGTAGCTCCCCCAGCCCAGACCCAAACTCTGCATTATTTTTTTAATAAATCTATCCGATTCATACTTACATGCCTTCGTTCCCGCAACGTCTCCATTTGAGGCAGATGCGTCTGTGATTGGGTGCCTCTCACAGACGTAGCTGCTGGTCTGGCCTTACTGCAAACAGAGCTACAAGGAGCGTGCCGGGGTAGTGAAGGCATGTAAGTATGGTTCTGATTTGATTTTTAAAGAACTAATAGAGCATTTAGGTCTGGGCAGGGGGGAGCTACATTAAAAGTTTGATTTTGGGGTGGACATGCCCTTTAAAGGTAGCCATACATGGGTCAATTCTTGTTTTAAGGTTCTAAACCATTAACTATTTAATAACTGCAAAATGGGTGGTAGGAATACTTCCCATCTCCCATACAAATATATAGATTCAGGAGGAAACTTTGGAGGTTTAGCAAAGAATCATGGGCAAATTTTCATTTTTTATGGTAGATGTACAGCCAGCATCCAATTTACAGTATATGTTTATATGGGCAGAGTGTCTTTTTATACTTGATCAATCAAGCACTGCTAATAATTGCTTGGCCTTAGGCTAAACATTTTATGCAGTATAAACGGTGAACCAGTATTACAAGCTTGTCAATACAATTTTTAAAAGGTAGCATTTGTTATTAAGACACTTTAAATTGTGCTTTTTAATACTGCAAATATATTCTATTGCAATGCAATGTATATTTATTCTAGTAAAGCTGTGAATGTACTTGAATTTATAAATGTTTGATTTTTTTTTTGCATAATGAAGCTTTTTTTATTTTAACATAAATGTATGAATTGTTTATTTCTTGCTGTATCCAGTTTTGGTATTTTAACATTGTTGGAATGACACTATGGCTTAAAATGCTAAAAATAAGCACACCTCTTATTGGTTAGCTTGTAACTGAAAAGGTTTAAAACCCATAACACAAAAAATGTAAACGGACAATTATTCCATTAAGGGGCATGCTCACCCATTTCACTTTACACTTGTCTTCCCCCACCCCCCCCAAGCACCCCTAATTTAGCAAACTTAACTTTAACTGCCCGGTGTTCCTGGACTTAGAGACCCTTCACTTCACTGTTACTTTACCAGATTCTCCCAGTGTAGCTTTAAAGGGTATCTCCACCCTTAAAAAAAAATTTCTGTAGTGTAGGAAATACATGAAATTTCTCCTGCTGCTCCGGTCCTCTTCCAGCTTGTCTCTGCAGTCTGCGATGTAGCCAATGAGAAGACACTGTCTGCAAAGAAGCATGTCTGCTCACTGGCTACATTGCTGACTGTTACCGACCAGGGAAGAGTGAATGACAGCCATGAGGTAAACTTCATGTAAGTATAACTAGCTGATCTGTAAGGTACTTGGGTGAGAGTTTAGCAGTTTAGGGCCTCACACTGGGTATTATTCAGGTGTGGCATGGGAAAGCAGAATTGTCCTTTTATAAAAATGGAATGGAAACCCAGGGAAAGGAAAGCAGATTGCAGGGTGAATATCTCCGCTAAGGAGTGGCCGGGGATGTGAGTAAGGTTTGCAAAGCCAGGGATTTTTGTGGGAGGGGTAGATTTTCCCTATATAAGAAAGCTCTTTTTGCTATTGCATATGAAACACTGCTTGATAAGTTTAGACCTTCCTTAATGTTAACCATTAAATGTTACATTTACTGAAAATCCCTGTAGGCATCCCCAGGCTCTCAAAAGCAAATGTATAGTGTATCTTGAGACTTTCTAGAAGTCTTACAATTCCACCATAGTTCAAGTGACTAAATTGCACAGAAACACTAAACTGCGAATTTGCCCATACGCTACTTCGACATTAGACAGATTTGATATTTGTCTATAGACAAACGTCTTAATCTATCTAAAGGTGGGTACACACAGTACCAATCTGTCAAAGATGACAGACAGAATCTGCAAGATTCTGTCTGTCATCTTTGACAGATGGGAGTACACAAAGTCACGATCGTTCTTCCTATATAAAGTATAGGGAGAACATTTATGATTGCCAAACTCCCTACAATCGCAGGTGACTCCCTATACTTTAGTACAGGGGGCCGACTGTGATAGAAATTTTCCAGTCGGAACAGCCTTTGCTGATCGCTCATTGGATACAGACGTTTTGGCCTTACACACATTATCGATAAAAGGACAATCATGTTGGTACCGATGGAATTGGCCCTATATCGCTAATGTGTGTGTACCCAGCTTAAGAACCACCCCTAGGCTATTCTTTTATGCAGTCAATTTAAGCACAAAATGAATTGGCCATATGGGATTACCTCAAGATAAAAACCACTGCTGTAAAATGCAGTCTTTAGACATTAGATAGATATTATTCTAATGTCTGCCTAGTGTATGGCCAGCTTTATAAAGCTTCATTAAACTCATCTAATGTGTCCAGACACTAATGTACTTTAAAAGGTGAACTAAGTATAGTCTAAACTTTTGGGTAGGATAAGGCAGAACTTCAGCCCCCTGGCAATGTAAACATTGTCATTGTATAGAGCCACAACAAAGTCATAAATTACATGTGTGGGCATTGTGGTTGACAATAGTCTTAAACTGTCCTGGTTTTTTGTATTTAAAGGATTGTTGGATAATTTATTTCATGTTTCTGAATGTTTGGGAACTGAAAGTAAAAACAAAGGAAAATAATTGTTGTTTCTAAAGGGCATGTTTAACATTCAAAGTAGAATTCAGATGACCAATAAGTGTAAATATACCTTAACGTTTCCTAAATAAATGTTATGGGGCCTTTAACCCATCATTGAATGTAACTGTAATTTTTACTTGTATTCTACATATGACTGTAAATTGAACTATGCCGTGTTTTAGCTTTAACTGGTTATGGTAAAAGTCTTTTTTATGACAATGTACCGTAAATGTTACATTTCTTGTAATAAAACTAACCAGTTTAAATGTTTTTTCCTTGCCTCCTGGTATAAGTGACTGGAGTATCCGTAAGCCGTGATCAGTCTCTTATTTATAGCTTAGTGAGGTCCCAGCAGTAAAATAACCCTATAGTTTTGAGAAGCAGACTTATTATAGGAAAACTATACTGTGTGTGTATAGATAGATAGATACAAAATGAAACATGGAGCCGCACACCAATTTCTTGCAGTATCAAAAGCTTTATACTTCAAATATATATGGCTGCCCACAGATTATGGGACGTTTCGGGAGACACAACTCCCTTTATCAAGATATGGGCAGTAAATGAACAGTAACCAATACATCGTATTTTATACAGAGTCAAACCAGAAGTGATGTCACACCAGTTCAACCACAACACCTATAAATACAGGATATCCTGTTACAAGAGAGGAATAAAGGGTAAGAGTATCAGATATAACCAGTTGATCCAATCAAGCACATATCCACAAAACTAAACATCAAAAAAGCAGAACAAAAATCATCAAAGAAACAAAAACAAATCATAATCCCTGTTAAGTCCCATAGGGGCCAAAGTTTGTATTTTTTTAACCCACCAGACTTCCTTTTTCTTTAACCTATCCTCCCTATCTCCATGCCCTTTTTCAGGTATGACCTCTAAGACCATAAATCTAAGATCATCAGCAGAATGCCCAGCATCAACTAAATGACGTACTGGCAAAGCTACTTGTTGCAAATTGATGGAGGACTTATGTTGCGAAATTCTGGCCTTAACTTTCTGTATAGTCTCCCCTATATATAGGAGACCACAGGGACAAATGAGCACATAAATAGCAAATCTGGAATTACATATGTATAGTCCCCTTAGTGGAAATTCACTCCCGGTTCGATTGTGTACAAAACTGGTTGCCCTAATAACTGAGCAACATTGTACACAATTATGGCAGGGAACCATACCTTTCTTAGTACACCTAAGCCACATTTTATTCCCTTTACGATTACCTTCATTATCTCCCAAACGACAAGAGCGATTAAGTCTAGAACCAATAGTATCCCCTCTTCTGTAAGAAAACATAGGAAGTGAATTTAATTCTGTACAGAATTCATATCTTGATAAAGGGAGTTGTGTCTCCCGTAACGTTGCATAATATGTGGGCAGCCGTATATATTATATAAGTATAAAGCTTTTGATACTGCAAGAAATTGGTGTGCAGCTCCATGTTTCATTTTGTATCTCTACATTGGGGGTCGAACGGAGGACCCTGAGGAGATTCGTGCCCAACTACATATTATTGTATTAGTGCTGCTGCTTTGCTATTTGTTTCTGTGAATATGTGTGTGTGTGTGTGTGTGTGTGTGTGTGTATATATATATATGAATATGCAGCTCAAACCTTTATTTTAAATTACTTTCAGATGCGGTGCAGAGGAGTACCGGCAATTAATACATTACACAAAAGTCTCCAGCACTCAACTATACATATAAGCATAAATTAATTAGATATCACGATCAAACAAGTATGCAAGCAACGAAGGGTGATTACCTGCACTAAAGTTAAAATGGATACGTTTAGTTACATAGTTTGTACAAACTTGCGTCAGCTGATGCGCCACTTCAAGGCAGTATGCCAGCATCATTCTCCTTTGCACCGCATCTGAAAGTAATTTAAAATAAAGGTTTGAGCTGCATATTCTTGTATTTGTAGATAATAAAAGGCAATACGGCTAAGCTCGATTTTATATGCTTTGCTCCCTGAGTAAATTTATTCCCCCGCTCCTTTAAGGCAGTCCAGATAAAAAGAAGGTTTAGAAGCTCTGTAAGCTCCCATGATTCCTTGGTATAGGTCATACTAAATAAAGGAGAAGCAGGTATGGTCTTGTTCCCCCAGGGATTGAACTTTACTCATTAGGTTAGGACTGAGTGCTGGGATACTGCCTTGAAGTGGCGCATCAGCTGACGCAAGTTTGTACAAACTATGTAACTAAACGTATCCATTTTAACTTTAGTGCAGGTAATCACCCTTCGTTGCTTGCATACTTGTTTGATCGTGATACCGTATATACTCGAGTATAAACCGACCTGAGTATAAACCGAGGTACCCAATTTCAGCTAAAAATCCTAATAAAGTTATTGACCCGAGTATAAACCGAGGGTAGAAACTTGGCATTCAAGATGTTTGGAAACTACAACTCCCAGCTAATAAAGCATGCTGGGAGTTGTAGTTCCCAAACATCTTGAATGCCCCCCTCCCCCTCAGTTCAGTTTGTACCTGTGGGCTCTTCTCCCTGTGGACTCTTCTCTTCTCCCTGTGGACTCTTCTCTTCTCCCTGTGGACTCTTCTCCTGTGGACGACTCTTCTTCTATCTTCCTCCATCCATCCTGGCAGGTACGGTATCAGCATTCCGGCAGCCAAGCTCCCATTCCTGTACCGGCGCTTGGCGCCGGGCAGTGACGTCAGGCCGGCGCGCCAGTGCAGAAAAGGATCGCGCGGCTGCCAGAATGCCCAGGTAAGTGGTTGACTCGAGTATAAACCGAGTTTATAAAACTCGGTTTATACTCGAGTATATACGGTATCTAATTAATTTATGCTTATATGTATAGTTGAGTGCTGGAGACTTTTGTGTAATGTGTGTGTGTGTGTATATATATATCCTCTGCACACCCTTCCTTTTTTTTCAACAACCCCGGTGCATCTGGCAGAAATATGTACTGAAAGAGAGAAGTCGGAGCACTCGCGGAATTTTAAAACAAAAAGCAGATCTTTATTTAGCGTATATCAACGAGTTTCGGCCTTCTTGTTTCAAGCCGCCGTCAGGATCCTGAGAGAGATATATATATATATATATATATATATATATACACACACACACACACACACACATACAGGTGTCAGGGCACACTCCGTTCCAACTTTCTTTAGCCGCCTCAGGTGCTACCCAGTAATTCACATATAGTCATAGTAATGTACCAGTAAGTTAGGTGCACTCGAGATCTTTTTGGTGAAATTTTATTGTGCAAAAAAGGCAACGTTTCGGTCCAAATCAAGGTTGGCTTGATAAAGGTACACACACACACACACACACACACACACACACACGAGTCTTGAGCGTTTCTGTATAGCTCCAATATATAAACAACAATATACACCCCAGCACGTATATCTTGATGCATAAATTCTTTATTCGTGCACGTCCTTTCCGATGTTTCGGGAACACCTGTTTCCTTTTTCAAGCAAGGCATACAAATACATACACCATCACATGGCATATCATAGAGCATGGCAGGAAATGACACCTTCCTCATTAACCCAGTATCGGCCCCAAACTATGGATACTGCAAACTTAAACCATAGATCTAGATTGCTTTTAATTCCAAGAAAACAAACAAATCAAAATTCTGGTCAGGGCCAGATTTAGTTTTTCTCCCCTAGGCCAGCTAACTTGTACTTGTAACAGCACCACCCCCCCTTCTCCTTTCTCCCCCAGGTTGATGGGGGGGGGGGGGGGGGCCCCTTGGGTAAAGATCAATAATTAGGTAATCAGTTGTGATCTGTGCCTTTGAACTTTAACAAAAACTAAGAAAAAAATCTCTATTTGTAAATGGATCTCTGATCCATTCACGAATACTATAGTAAGCGGTTAGTGTGGCAGCTTACTATATAGCAGGTACTGAACTGTGATCAAACAGCTAATCACAGCGTAGTATGTCCACTCAACCACCATTCTCAAAAAGAGCGCCTGCTATTAATAATGTACAACTGCGGTCTTTAACAAACATTCGGTCATAAAATACCACTACTGCAATGGCATTCTATGAGGATCGCAAATCTACGATTGTTATTAATTTACGATTATAAATGAACAGTTGCTAAACTGATCGTTAAAGGCTAACGTTGCTATAAAACAGATAACTTGACTTTATAAATATTCTGCTATTAAAAATTCTCTCTAAATAGGCAGATCAATAAAAATATATTCAGCATATTTATTTCCCCAATTCCTTTAAAATATAGCAGTTAAAGGCTTATAACTAAAGGAAAATGAAAGGCTTGACACAAGTTGAAGCAAATGATGACTTTAGCAATATATGTCCTTTAAATATTTTGCAGTTCTTTAGAGATTTTTATTTTTACGTGCTTCTTGCCACTGGAATGGAGGCAACTGAAGAGTTAAAATACAATGCAAAAGAAATCACAAGTGTTTATGTATAATGAGCTGCCCACCTTTTCTGGCTATGCAGAGCAATGGAGACATGTAGAACAGTGATTCTGCCTTTGTCAACATGCTTCTGTTTATATCAGGGATAGGCAACCAGTAGATTTCCAGATGTGTGAAATCTACAACTCCCCAGCATTCCTCTACAAATAGCAGAAACCAGAGAATGCTGGGAAGTGTAGATTTCACTTATCTGCATACATTTAGTTGTGTATCGATGTTATATAACCTGCTTATAAGGTCAGAGAATATTTAATAATTTGCTAGATTATATAATTATTGGGGGAACGCTTATAATTGGTTTACTGCATTGACATAAAACTGATCACATTTAACCACTTAATGTTTTCAAATTACAACTCTTAACATCACCTGTCCTCTGCTGTTTGTGGAAAGATGCAAATAATTCAATTATATCCACAGTAGCATTACTCAGATTTGCAGACTTTGGGTTACAACACAAAAATGCAGGTTTTCCAGTTTTAAATCGCATACCATATATACCCGAGTATAAGCCGAACCGAGTATAAGCCGAGGTACCTATTTTTACCTCAAAAAGTAAGAAAACATGATTGACTCGCGTATAAGCCAAGGGTTGAAATTATGGGAACTCTGCTGTCCATAAAAATGCCTCATTCCTTGGCACGCCAGATGTTTGGAAACTACAACTCCCAGCATGCTTTAGTAGCTGGGAGTTGTAGTTTCCAAACCCCTTTAGTGCCAAGGAATGAGGCTTTTTTATGGACAGCACCCCCCAGGAAAGGCCCAGGTGAGGTGGTACTCACATGTGTTGGTAAATCAGGGTAAGGTAAATGTTTCCAAAATCTGCTGCTGCTTACTTTCTCTCTATGTAACCGGTTACCGTTAAGCGAAATCTCTGGATCCTGCTGGCACTCTGCTGTCTGCACCTGCACTGACGTCCGTACTCCACGGCTGTCTAACTTACTTCCCGGCGCCAAGTAGTGACGTCACTACTCGGCGCCGGGCAGTAAGTTAGACAGCCACCAAGTACAGCAGAGTGCCAGCAGGATCCAGAGATTTAACTTACCGGTACCTGGTTACATAGAGAGAAAGTAAGCAGCAGCAAATTTTGGAAACACTTACCATGACCCGAGTATAAGCCGAGGTAGGGTTTTAAGGCTATTTTTAAAGCCTGAAAACCTCGGCTTATACTCAAGTATATACGGTATCTATTTTCATGTACTGCTCAACCAATATTTAATTTTGAGGGCGGTCTCATAACTAAGGATTCCCGGAACTGAAGGCGTTATATTTGCAGCCCAGTCAAGATCTAAAAACCAACAATCGTAACCTTGCTTCTTTCATACCAAAATACAATGGCGTGTCCTGCTTATTTGGCATCTGAATAAAACCAAGCTTCTATGAGACACACTTGCTTTTTTAAAGTGTTGCCTAACCAAGCCCCTAAACGCTGATTGGTCTAAAACCAATCTTAAATCCGATTTGTTCTGGAGTCTAGGACCAATCAGTATAGGGGTGTGTCTAGGGGGACAATATAAAACAACAAGTGTTGCTTAGTGATACACACTTGGTTCAGCAGTTGAGCTTGCAGCATATGTTCTGCATATGTCAATTGCAATAGCGCAAATGCTGGTTATGAGAGTTTAGTTAGGCTGCAATTCTCATAATTTAGAGATCAATCATCTAGTGATTACTGTGTAGTAGATTTTTGCCATACATAACCAACAGCTCAGTAATTGGTTATCAGAATGTAAACTAAATTATAACAACTTCATTGGTTTTGTATTCTTTAAATACGTAATCAAAATGTGTATCTCTCTTGCCAAGTATTATGCTGCAGATTTGACCAATATTACTACAGTTGCACTACAAACCCCAGCATTCCCTAGTAGCAGAGGGCAATTTTGGAAAGGTGGGTGTTAGAAAAGGTTTATCAGAGGAAACACATGCAGCAATTCTAAATCGGTGTTCCCTCTAAGGTGTGCGCTCGTGCGTGTGCACAGAACTCTGCTGGCCTGCGCACGCAGGTTTAAGTGGTGCACACACAAAAATCTTGGAAAATAAGTGCTGTGGTATGTAGCGCACACAATTTAATTTTGTATGTGCACAGAATATTTATATCTACGCACACATACAATTTCCAATTAGAAGGAACATTGTTCTGATGATAATGCAGTTTAAATTACAATTGACATATGCAGAACATATGCTGCAAGCTCGACTGCTGAACCAAGTGTGTATCACTAAGCAACACTTGTTGTTTTATATTGTCCCCTTAGACACACCCCTATACTGATTGGTCCTAGACTCAAGAACAAATCGGATTTAAGATTGGTTTTAGACCAATCAGTGTTTAGGGCGTGGTTAGGCAACACTTTAAAAAAGCAAGTGTGTCTCATAGAAGCTTGGTTTTATTCAGATGCCAAATAAGCAGGACACGCCATTGTATTTTGGTATGAAAGAAGCAAGGTTACGGTTGTTGGTTTTTAGATCTTGACTGGGCTGCTAATATAACGCCTTCAGTTCCGGGAATCCTTAGTTATGAGACCGCCCTTTAAAATTAAATATTGGTTGAGAGGTACAGTACATAAATAACATGAAAATGGGGACTGGATAGATGACAGGCTTATGAAGTTTAAAAGCCATTAAAGCCCTTGAAGTTTTTTTTACCACTAACAATCAAAGTAATCCACAATCAATGTTTTTATTGCAATGCTTACAATTCAATCCTCAAAATAACTACTTTAAACATGAAAATGAATTTTATATTCAATGTGTCGGTACTGCCATGGGGAGCCCTGCAGCTCCGTCATACGCTTTATACGTCATTTATACATAGGTTTTCTTGAGGAGATGTATATCTATAAAAGCATGATGTATAAGGATTGCATGCGCATACTGTTTCATGGGGACAGTATATCAGCTCTTGAATTCATTGCTTTTTGTACTTCTTTGGATGAATGTATTGTGTTTAATGCAGACATCGCTAATAAAGTTTCTAGATGTAGAAATTATCATCAGTAATAATGTAATCAATACATCTTTTTTTTCCAAGCCAACAGATCGCAACTCGTTACTTCATGGCCTAAGTTTCCATACTAAGCATGTCTTTAAGGGATTACCTAAATCCCAATTTATCCAAGTACAACATATTTGTTCGGATAAAACAGACATGGAACAAAATCTTGACAAGATGATGTATAAATTTAGGGTAAGGGGTTCTCAATCCAGGGTGCTGAAACAGGCACGGGAAGATACCCCTAGAGTTACATTTGAACCTACTACTATCGAGGGAGATATCATTGGAGGAGGAAACTAGACGTAAGCCACTTTGTGCGTATAAAAACCCCAAAACTTTGTACAGCGAATTAATACAGGCGGACCCTACGACAAAATATAAAAAAAGCCCATTTGTGTTTTCTGAACGAAAAGGTTGCTTCAAATGTTAAAATTGTAATATATGCAACTCAATAATGATTATTGTGTGTATATGTTAACCTGCACCTGTTCACTTTACTACAGTACATTGGCAAATCCATTGGTCCTTTTAATAAAAGGTTCCAATGTCACAGAAGTGACATCAAGCTAGCCCTCAGTAGATCAGCCAGTGAGAAACAAAAAATGGATGCTACTCCTGTAGCTGAATATTTTTTTGAGTTAAAGCATCAGGTTTCTGAGGAAAGATCATAGACCATATCCCTTTAAATAATAGGGGAGGTGACAGCCTTATTACAAAGGAAATCATACTGGATTTTCCACTTAAATACTGTCAAACCCAAAGGTCTCAATACCAACTTGAGGTTGTCATGCTTTTTACCGAAACGATAATAATCAGATATTTATATAAAACTTAAGTCTCGTCCTATATTTAACTTTTTGCTTCTTTATTCAGAATTTTAGTGTCTGTTTAAAACTTAATTTTTTTATATTAGCGGTCCTCTGTTTTTTTAAGTTACATCGCTATATATAAAAGGTAACAAATGTGGGTTATTATTAAAAATTATTAAAAAGTTTTATTATATATATCATATACACTGATACAGCGTGTTTGCAATGGATGTGCTACTTTTTTGCAGTTTTTTATAGCACTTATGTTTATATTGTATTTAAAATATAGTATTAATATTTTACTGATTGTACACTGTTATTTTTACCTCGAATGCACGCATGCACTTTTCCTAGCACTTTTAAAATCCAAATATTTTTAAATATTGGAGGGATATATATATATATATATATACACACAAAACATAACCATCTATAGGGGCACTCTCGGGGACTTGGTACGTGTACGGATAGGATCAATGCATTTCGGCCATGATACGGGCCGTCATCAGGATCATTATATCCGGTCTCTCTCACCATCTTAAAGGGGGAGACACACACCCTCGTACCCTTAACCCTATATGTGAAAATACTTATCTACACAAACCTATGATTAAAAAAACACCACTTCCCTACTAATAAAAACAATACCAAACATCTTGTAGAAAACTACGACCAAGCGTAAACATATTACTCATTTCACTATAGCAAAGCTATTTTAACAATAATATGTTAGAAGAGCCAAATAACAGGATAAACTACTGATATAACCCTATACCGGGACCCCCAAGCAGCAAAATAAAGGTCCAAACTCTGGACAGCATAATCACACTATGACAACACATAAGGTGCCCATCACAAAAAGCAAGATAAGGACACTATCTCATTTAGACCCCTAGGAGCCACTGTGTCAAGTCTCTTGATCCACTGTACTTCCAATTGAAACAATTTCTTATCTCTCAGCTGGCCGCGGCATGAATCAGGTACGTGGTCTATGGCCATCCATTTAAACATGGACATATTATGACCCGCTGTTTTAAAGTGTCTCGCCACGGAGAGCTCCCCATGTTTGGAATCCTCAAGCGTCCCATTTCCCAACAATGCCATCCTGATACTCGCCCGATGATTGTTCATGCGTTCTCTGACGGTTGTGCATGTCTTGCCAATGTAATAAAGTCTGCATGGGCAGGTCAGCATATATATTACGTGGGTTGATGTGCAAGTCTAAAACGAATATGGATGTGGGAAATCCTTCCCCGCATAACAGCAGTTTTGACACCCCAAACATTTCACACACCCTCTGGACTTTTTATTGAGCCAGCTCTCTTGTTGTACTTTCACACCAGGCAACATATCACTTTTGACCAACAAATTTCTGAGGTTAGCACCCACTCTGATCCCCACATTGTGGAATGGAATGGTCTGACTTAACCACTTCCCAATGTTTACTGACACATTGTCTGATAAACCGGCTGGCGGGTGTGTTATTAAGGACCAATGTTGGTCTCTCACGTAACCCTCCCGATTGGGTTACACCTTTATTTATCAGTGACCTAACCGATGACAACTGGTTACGTGCCTTAGCAATTTGGGCTGATAGGACATCCCTCTCATAGCCCCTTAACAAAAATCTTTCCAGCATCTCTTGTAGCTGGATTTCGGCCTTAGCCGGGTCAGAGTTATTCCTGAGTACCCTCAAGAATTGTGAATACGGGATACTCAGTATCTGCTGCTTGGGGTGAAAACTGTCCCGCTGCAAAATTGTATTTCTGTCAGTACTTTTCCTGAAGAGGGTAGTACCCAATTTATTATTTTCCACATAAATCCTCAGATCTAAAAAATCTATAACTGTATTATTAACACACATACTCAACTAAATGGGGGTCCCTAAATTGTTCAGATCCTCTACAAAGCATTTTTAATACAGAGCGATGTTTCCTTCTATTGCCAGTCTTTGGCATTGCCGGGCGCACTGCTTTGGCTCCGCCTCTTGATTTACAATTTGTTGGGAGATCACTTGCATGGTTAGTTCTGACACACACACCATGTGGGGGTGGGTGAGTGGGCAGTTTGGGGGAGTGTTTGTTCATGTTTTAAGGAAGCGTCCTTGATTGGTCTGTAACCCTGATGACGGCCCGTAACTCATGGGCTGATACGCGTAGGTAACCAGACCTACTGTTTGCTGAATAAATCTGTTGTCTAGAGGGTGCACATCACCATGTTATACAAAGCATAAAAAAGATCGATAGCACTCACGGGTCTTCTCTAAAAAAAGCTTGTTTATTATATCATTTCAGCGTGTCACATCTACGCGTTGCAGCCCTCAGGCCGTCCTCAGAATGTTATGTACGCCTAGTTCCTAAGACATATAAATAATCTCCTCCCATCACCAAACCCACCCCAACCAACCACAACATGTGATAACCCTTTGTGACAATATAGAGATAATCACATATTTAAAAACATAAATATTAACAACATATTTTTCCTCACATACAGAATATTGGGTAAAGAATAAGAGTCAGCCAGCCAAGCCATACATCAAAGCATCTAGCTACATAGTATGCAAGATTCACTGTTAGTATGCCCATGTTCAATCCAATCCAACAGCACTGTATCAATATAAAAATGTTAGAACAGTGTTCATATTTTTTTTAATAACATTATATAAGCAACCCTATAAAAACAATGTAATGAAAATTGCTTGTTTAATCCTCCAGGGGATAGCGTCTTTAAACAATGTATCCACTTTGCTTCTTTTTGAAGCAAGCGCTTATCCTTGTCTACAGACAATCTCAGCTCAGTGTCTGTCAAACCATCAATTATCATGCATTACAGGCTAACCAAGTAGTGACCCACTGATTTAAAATGCCTGGCAACAGACAAGTCGCCAAACTTGTTAGTTATTGTAGTTTCATCCTTAGATGTAGGGCCTGTCTAATCGACATACGATGGTTAGCCATCCGCTCCTTGAACATTGTTCTCATTTTTTCTATATAGTATAAGCCACACGGGCACACTAGGTAATATATTACCCACCTGCTGTTGCCTGAAAAACGTTGGTTAATAGATATTCTAGTGCCATCCCTGGAATGTGGAAAAGCTTTTCCACTAAGCATAGAGTTGCATGTAATGCAGTTTGGACACCTATAGCAACCCTTTGTGGCCATTCCAAGGCCCTTAAAGGCACAGGCCTTATTATCACTTCGTTTCGCTATGTCAGTCCGTACCAACTGGTCTGCTAAATTCCTACCTTTTCTGTATGTGTGGTGTATTTTTGTATCCGAGAAGGGTAGGGACCTATCTACCTGATTAAGTTCCCATCTTGTATTAATCGCTGCTTTGACCCCCTTACCATGTGGTGTATATATAGTGCAAAAGTTTACATAGTTGCTATCTCACTTGTAAGGTGGGTCTCCCTTAACAAGTATCTCTCCCTTGCCCTTCTAAGCTCATCATGGCTTACCAGGATCATAGCCCCTATCACATAACCTGTTATACATATCCTCCTATTGAATTTCTGCATCCGTAATACTTGTATTATTACGTAATGGCTGTATGCTATCCCATATTTAGATTTTTCAGGGTGGCAACTGGTGCCATACAATATTGAGTTCTTATCTGTGGGTTTACGATATAAGGTAGTACCCAGACCCTCAGTTGTCTTAGAGATCTTCAAATCTTAAAATTCTCTACTCTCCTGCCCTTTAGTAAGAGTTAGTTTAACCGGAGTGCTCAAACCATTAAGCATCAAGACAAACTCCTCAGCCTCACTTAGAGTACCCCTCCAAATAAATAGCATATCATCAATATATCTTTGATACAATAAAGAACAGTTAATGACATTGGGGTATATATACATTTGTTCAAAGGCCAGCATGTAGATGTTAGCGAACAAAGTGGCCACATTGGACCCCATCACCGTCCCGATTCTCTGAGCATAATATGTATTATCATATCGAAAATAATTATTTTTCAATATGAAATGTAACAAATCCATAAGGAACTCTATGGTAGGAGAAGTATGGCCATGATCAATTAATGCTTTCCTGCAAGCCATAATGCTCTGTTCTTGTGGTATTATAGTATATACTGTAAGCTGGTCACATCACAGGTAAAAGGTTTTCAAAGGTAGAAATCAAGCCAAAAACCTATGGAACATTAAAAAAAAGTTACAAAACATCAGTTTCCCAAATGTCCCGAATCAAACGGTATGCCATATGCATGGTTACACACATGGATGTGAAAGCGACTAGCCATAAAGTGAGACAATGCATGATGGCTCAAACAGGTATGCAGAAATGTGGTTGAACAGTTCTCATGACTTAGCTGTAAATTTAGAAGGATACGCCTTGTTTTTAGGCAGGACAGAGAATAAAGGAAAGTGGGAGGAGTATGTGTTTATGTTAAAAAAAAATTGAAGCCAAAGAGATATGAAAGCAGAGTCAATATGGGTGGAAATCAGGCAACAGGAAATGGGGTAATGTCATTGTTGGTGTCTGCTATAAGCTGCCTAATGCTAGCAGAGAAGAAGTGAGTCGGCTTCATATGCAGTTGACAAGGGCTGCAAGTTTTGGAAGTGTGCTCATTATGGGGGCCAACACAGAAAAGCGTAATGAGTTCCTGAATTTACTGCAGGATACTTTTCTCTCACAGGTGGTTGAAGTTCCTACTAGAAAAGGAGCTGGTAATATCTAACATCGTGGAGCGCATTATAGATATAAAGGTAACTGGAGGCTTAGGGAATAGTGACCATGAAATAGTGTCATTTGGAGTATGTTATCGATAGGAAGTGCGCTGGGTTAATAAAGACTTTTAATTTTGGGAAAGCAATTTTCCCAGGTTAAAAGTAGCTCTTCAGAATGTCAACTGGGATAATGTATTATCAGGTAAAGGTACTGAACATAAGTGGACTGTGTTTAAGGGGATTTTAAGATATTTCACATCTAAATTTATACCCTTGGGAAATAAATGTAAAAAAAATAAATCCGCGCCCATGTGACTGAATTCTGATGTAAAGAGGGAAATGGAAAGGAAGAAAAAGACATTTAAAACCTTTAAGGCTAAGGGAACGGAAAGGGCCTTTAGGGATTATAAAAACTGTAACAAGGAGTGTAAGAAAGCAATCAAACTAGCTAAAATTAATAATGAGGTTAGGATAGCTGAACAAAGCATCACTAAGCCTAACAAATAGTATATTAATAGTAAGAAGATGAGGACTGAGAACGTGGCACCATAAATTAATTTGGATAAGTTAGTTACGGAGGATGGCAATAAAGCAAATGTCTTAAATAATTTTTTCCCCTCTGTATACACTATAGAAGATCCAAGTACAGATATCATAGAGTATAGTAGCAATATTGGTAAAAAAGATGTAATTGCACTTTGATTAACCGAGGATATGCTACAGAAACAACTAAATAAGGTTAATATTAATAAATCTCCTGGACCGGATAAAATACATCCTTGGGTCCTTAGGAAGCTAAGTTCAGTTTTATCTAGGCCATTGTTTCTTATTTTTGCAGATTCCCTCATGTCCGGATGTGTGCCTCTGGATTGGAAAAAGGCTGATGTTTTTCTAATATTCAAAAAGGGTAGTCGTTCACAGCCGGGTAATTACAGGCCTGTAAGTTTAACTTCAGTGGTTTGGAAGATACTGGAAAGTTTAACAAGGGAACATATTCTAGAGATCTTATTCTAGGAATAGATTCCTAGAATATAGAGAACATATTCTAGGAATAGATCTTAGCAAACTAACTTGCTTGGCTTTTATGAGGAAGTAAGTAGAAATTTAGACTCTGGCACAGCAGTAGATGTATTATACTTGGATTTTGCAAAGGCTTTTGATACAGTCCCCCATAGATGACTAATGTATAAGCTATGGTCTGTTGGTCTGGGGAGGCACATTTGTACATGGATAGAAAATTGGTTAATGAATAGGATGCAAAAAGCAGTTATTAATGAATTTCATCATTATGAACTAAAGTGATAAATGGGGTTTCACAGGGTTCTGTGTTAGGGCCGCTTCTATTTAATCTGTTTATTAATAGTTTGGAAGTGGTTATAGTGGGATGAGAGGTATGGATTTATGAGTATAATTGTCTTTTAATTGTTCATTTATTCCCCCAGGGACAAGAGTTCCCATGGATTTATTCCAATCCATTTCCCTCTGTAGAAGGGCTCTCAAGATGTCCCTTTTGTATATGGGATTCCAAAACTGCACCGCATGTTACAAATGAGGCCTTACCAGTGCCTTGTATAGGAGAATAATATTTTCTCCCTTGAGAAAAGTTCAGGTTATGATCCTGTGACAACGTTTCCAACACTTTCCCTACCACTGAAGTTAGACTTACAGGTCTATAGTAACCAGGCTGTGAATGACTACTTTTTTAAAATATTGGTATTACCTTTGCTTTTTTCCAATCCAGGGGCACATTACCTGACAAAAGTTAATCTAAAAATATAAGAAACAGTGGCCTATATAAAACTGGACTAAGCTCCCTTAAAGGGAATTTCCACCCCCAAAATAAAAATATTGTATAAGGTAAGGCAACTCCCCTCAACCCTAAATACTGTCAGGGTTATTCAATAAATGTTCTTATCGTTTAAAATGGTGCTAATTTTGCCCCAACCAATCAGATGTTAGCTTTCAAATGTTAAATAAGATCTGATTGGTTGGGGCAAAATTAGCACCATTTTAAACGATAAGAACATTTATTGAATAACCCTGCATGTTTAAAACGCCTAAATCAGCCCCAAAATGTATTTACCAGAATTTGTTCCCTCAATCATGGTCTATTCTTCTGCCTCCATGCACGGAACAGCAGAAGAGTCTGGAATGGCAGCCGCATCTGTGATTGGCTAAGGCTCAGCCTATCACTGATGCGGCTGCCAGTTCAATCCTGCTGCTTTCATGAGGAAGAGGAGCAGAGGGAGTGGAGGGAATGAGGGAGTGTAAGTTAGGGGCTGATTTAGATGTTTTAATCATAGTGTTTACGGTTGGGGGATTGCCTTTTTTATGTTTGGCCAATTCTTTTTCCTATGTCCTGAATTTATGGGCTAATTCTTTGATTCTGTTTTCACGTTTGTACAGATTGCATCATGAGAAAAAAGACAAACTGGCCTCTAATAACTGGTTTGTGTGCTGCCTATAATATATTTGATTGTATTTCACTGGTTTCACAAGTAGTTTTGTTGGTCTTTAGTTACCCAGATAGCAACGATACATTAAAACAATGTAGATTTAACATCATGCATTAAAATTGAAACAACGTTGAATGCCAATGTTGTTTTAGCATCGATCTTGCTCGTCGATAAGGCCATTTATTCAGCGTTGATTTACTACATTGATTCAATACCGATTCAATAATAACTCAGATAGCAAAGCCACATGAAAGAATGTTGGTTAATTATCTGATATTATTGAAATGATATGATCTTAATGTTGTTTTAGCATTGACTTGCTAGTTGGTTAGACCATTATCAGCGTTGATTAACTACATTGAATCAACACCGATCAATAATAACTCCTATAGCAAAGCCCCATTGAAAGAATGTTGATTAATTATCCGATATTATTGAAAGAATATTGATCTTTAATGTTGTTTTAGCATGATCTTGCTTGTTGGTAAGGCCATTTATTCAATGCTGATTGAATACAGTGATTTCATCATAAATATCTATTAAAGTACTGTACATAATAATACTATTGTGTGGATTGTATTGCAAGTGATGTAAATGTATAATGCTAAACCAATTAGCAGACAGATCTTACCTGCTTAAAATGGCATCTTTCTCTAAACTCCTTCATAACATGCAGACAATACCACTCTTTAACAGCATAATGATGCTACCAGACATCATTAGGGCCTTTACTAAATTTCTGGGGGTGGATGAAAGCCTAGAATAACTTTAGCCAAACTATACCTCTCTAAGGAGCTTGGAAGTACAGTATAGCAGTTCCAAATGTAAGCAGCTATGAATAGACATGTTTGAAATCGGCTCTTCAATACCAATTATTTTTCCAATACCCAACTGGAACAGCCTTTAGGTGCTATTTTTAAACAAGCAAAATATAGTTTTAGATTTTCAATATTCTGGTTTTTTTCTGCCATTTTTTCCCACCAAGTTTACATTAACAAAATTTATAAAATGGTGAAAAATCGCAGGTAAAAGGGATATTGATGCAAATCTAACAAACTAAAAAGTGTTGAGCTAAAATCTAGCGCTCTTTTACATATATTTAAACTTAGTCTCACCACGGTCACTAAAAGCCATGGGAATGTTAGGCCGCACAATAAATAAAACACACTCAATAACTGAACACCACAACAATTTAAGGTTGGAGGAAACTGGCCGCAGCTTTAATATTTTATTAAATAAATAATTAATTAATTATATAACTGTAACAAAACTTTTAAATTCATCAATCAGCCCTTGCTGACTTAAAGCTTACACTCGGACTTAACTCTTGACCATACAATATGGCTATACCCGTAAAGTCCATACCCGAATTTATATATAATCACCCTCCAGCTGCGACAATTAAAGAAACCAACCAATTCTTTACCTTTATCTCTCTTTTTTTTTTTTTTTTTATATATATATATCTATGTATATACAACAAATACAAATCTAATATAAAAACGGTCTAAATAAATTGGGTGGGGGGTGGGCGTTTTCTGCCCGAACCTCTCTCGCCTGATCTTCTCTCAGGCGCGCCTCTCCTGCACTGCTGCTCCCGATCGCGCCAAAATTTTTAGTTGCGCGCCGGGACCAATGGAAGTGACTTCCGGCCGGCGACTTCCGGTCTGGCGCCCGACGTCACCTATCCCTGGGCAGAGCAGACCGAGGCACTGCCCAAAAGAAAGATCACGCATCCCATGTTATAGAAACGGCTAGCCAGCCGTTCCCACGC
The DNA here is from genome assembly GCA_019447015.1 of Hymenochirus boettgeri. NCBI lineage: Eukaryota > Metazoa > Chordata > Amphibia > Anura > Pipidae > Hymenochirus > Hymenochirus boettgeri. Next base: position 57,491,885 of record CM033472.1, read on the forward strand.
CATTGAATGTTAGGCTGCACAATAAATAAAACACACTCAATACTGAACACCACAACATTTAAGGTTGGAGGAAACTGGCCGCAGCTTTAATATTTATTAAATAAATATTAATTAATTATATAACTGTAACAAAACTTTAAATTCATCAATCAGCCCTTGCTGACTTAAAGCTTACACTCGGACTTAACTCTTAACCATACAATATGGCATAACGTAAGTCCATAGCCGAATTTATATATCACCCTCCATGTCCTCCAAATCAATGTGGCGATAAGACTGAATGGAAATTTCCTTTGCAAATTTACATAAATTAACATTTACCTTTTTCGACATTTTCCAAAGGCAACAAATTTGGGACTTGTAACCATATCAAACGAGGAATGATTTCCGACCAGCAAGAATTGCCTTAGAAACATGAATTTAATATGCGCCAGATCTCTACGAATTTGCTTGATTAATTCAACTGTTTTAAATTACCGACGTCATTACCACCCGATGTAGCCAATGACGTCAGGACAACCCCACAAATTCGCTGCCCTTGACAACATCAGAAACACGTCCTCCCATTAGCACCTCGCAGACCCAACCATGGATTTTGAGTACATTAGATGAATGATAAGTTGATGCCGAATTTTCTGCGCTGAGCTCTTCTACTGACGGCCCAAACACAAACGAGTGGCCCAATATCCAATTTTCAGCTGCCTCATGCCGAAATGAGATTAAGATTAGACTGAGGCACAACGAATATATGATTTGACCTTGCTGATTCCCAGCGACCTAGCTTCTGATCTTGTCAGGGGAAATTGAAGTAAAGATGCCTGAGTGGGCCGCCCCTATTCTGAAGGAATGGGAATTATAGAAGCAGGGTCAAGCTGTATGGATAGCACATGACTTCAAGACACTTCTAAACTGGTAATATGAAGAAATGTGCCATCTGAATGATTAAAAGGGGGCCTTGTATGTCGACCTGATGCGGATATACTGTAAAAGGCTGACAGGGCATAAATTGACATTAGTAAATTTACCTAACCACTTAACCGAACCTCTACCTTCGGGGTCTGTTTTAGATTTTGCGATTACAATCCTGAGCTTTCTTTTATAAAGCTGAACCCCAGAAAATTGAAGGCCCCCCATACCGACTTGGATGGCGAGACCAGTTCACCAATTCTCAAAGCTAGAAAAAAATGCCAGGATGAATGCAAACGAAAGAGGGTAAGTTCATGATTAGAGGAACAGACTGCGCGTAAGGAGGATACAATTTGGTAAGTATATGAAAAGTTATGGGTCTGCGAGAGTCCACAGTGGCCGGACCTGGAAATTCCTTTTAACAACTGCCTTATGATAAAATTGTTATCAAACTGCTTGCCAACATGCAATTTATAAAGAAAGAAATACCTGAAAACGATTTTTTGATCCTCGCTGCGCCATACCGGAATCAAAAAGAGAAATTAAGAACAACAAATAATCACTCATAGAACTACACTGTTTCTTAAAATTTAGCCATCTTTTCCATGCTGCTTCATAGAGCCCAAGAACGAGCCGAAATAGATCTTCTTAGCAGCCTTTCTAGTGAGGAAGTATTAAACTCCAGAGTTCCTCAGGAATGCCCTTTTCCACAAGCCTTGTTCTCTTGCTAATTCCTGGAATCGCCTCATCTGCTGTCGTGATAATGAATCGGCAAGATTATTACAATACCCAGGAATATGGAAGGCTTTAATCCATATATTATACTGAAGAGACTTTAAAACGATTTTTCTTAACACTTTCATTACCATGGGGGATTTAGATGACAGCGAGTTCAGGACGTGAACTACCCCCATGTTATTACAATTAATCATGACTCTTTTATTACTGAGATCAACACCCCAAATGCATAGGGCAAAATAGATGGGGATAATTTCAAGGTAAACCAAATTAGCTGTATCGGGAGATCCAGACAGCGACAGAGGCCACTTTACCGAGAACCAATTACCGTTCAGGTAACCACCGCAGCCAATCGAGGCTGATGCATCTGTAAAAAGCCTCAAACTGTCATTGTCTAAGAACTCGTCCTGCCATCTGGTATTACCATTGAAATTCTCTAAAAATAACTTCCATACCTTTAAATCCTGCTTAACCTCGCTGCCTAGTCTGATATACCAATTCGGGTTGCTGATACCAATTGTTCTCTCAATGAGCCGGCGATTAAACGCCCGGCCCATTGGAAGTACTTTGCAAGCAAAATTTAAATGACCTAATAAACTCTGGACCTGACGAAGAGTTAACTTCTTGGCGGATAACGCCTCATTAATTAGCTTTCTAAGCCTTAACAGCTTGTCCTGAGGCAGACAAAATGACATGGATACCGAATTGATGATGATGCCCAAGAACTGCAACTCTGTACATGGCTGAACTGTCTTTTCCTCTGCCACTGGAATGCCGAATTTTTCTGTGACATACAGAAAAGACCTAAAAAGCCTTGAACAGGTTGTAGAGTGCTGGGGTCCAACAAATAAAAAATCATCCAAATAATGAAGCAGATATGATGAACTAGCAATCTGAGAAACCACCCATTCAATAAATGTGGAGAAAATTTCAAAATAGAAGCATGAAAGACTGCAGCCCATAGGGAGGTTTTTATCGTAAAAATAAAAACCGTTGAACTTGAAACCTAAAATATGCCAGCAATCTGGGTGGATGGGCAGAAGTCTAAAGGCAGACTTAATGTCACATTTTGCCATAAGGGCCGACTGGCCACACTCTTTTAGAACCACTAATGCCCTATCAAATGAAGCATACTTCACTGTACACAAATCTGGGTTAATAAAATCATTAACAGAATCCCCAGGAGGATATGAGAGATGGTGGATTAGCCTGAATTCGTTAAACTCTTTTTTGGGTACTAATCCAAGGGGGGAAATTTTAAGATTGGAAAAAGGGGGAGAATGAAATGGCCCTGCTACTCTACCTGTTAATACTTCCTTTCGAATTTTCTCAGCTACAATGTCAGGAAATTCTAGAACAGATCTTAAATTGATGGCATTCAGACTGCTGCCAGATTGTGGATCAAAAGGTATCCAAAAACCCTCCCTAAAACCTGCTTCAATTATCGAGGCTTTCTGCTGGTTTGGATATGCCTTTAAAAAAGGGAGCATTTCGGGTAACTTCACCGGGGTGACTAACTGTGTGGCTGGGCCTAGTTCCCTGTTTTTGAACACCGGAATTGACTCTCCTTGGGCAGCGAAAGGCCGCGTGCTGGGAACCGCAGTACGAGCAATCGTGTCGAAAGCGACAGGTATTCGGCCATTTACATGTTCCTTCATTAAATGCCCAACACACATTGCTTTTTGATATAACCGGTTGATACCTAGGGGTTGTAGCTAGAGATTGGGTCCTACTGGACATCATTGATAACCAAAGGTCAACATCCTTGGAACCCCATTTCATCTCCTTATGTACTGCCATTTTCTGACGATAACGGTCGTCATAAATATACCAGCCTAGCCCACTAAAGGATTTGTAAGCATCTGTTACAGTGTCCAGGTGCTTAAACAACCCTGGAGCAAAATGGGGGTATTTTTGCGATAAAATATTTGCAAAGATGCAAAAAGCCTGCAACCAATTACTGAATGTGCGAGGCACAGGTCGCCTCTTATCTTTATCTTTCTCACTAGAATCATCTTTCTTAGTGTGATCCTTCGCTGTAGGTAAAAGTAACAGAATATCAATATATTCATTTCTTAAAATTTTTTCCTTAACTGAATTGGGCAAATGAAGTCCCAAAGGGGTTACGTCACACATCACTGGGTCTTTAAAATTCGCCTCATGTACCTCATGAATACCTGGCCTTAAAGCCTCAGGTAAAGCACTTGCTTGCAAATATCTATCTAAGCATTCTTTCAAGCCTGGAATAGCGTTAAGTAAATTACCTGAATTTGCATCACCAGATCCTCTCACGTCCGTGTTAACACCGGAACGTCCACCTTGAGGATTGTAATCTGCACCAGCCACCTGTATATCTTCATCCTGAATCACCGCAGAGCTAACACCTGCTCTTGTGGCACCCTGGTTACTTATTGCTGACCGCACTGAACAAGCCTCTGATAGCTCTGGGGACGTAGCTGGCCAAAAACTCATACTTGCTGCCTTATGTTTTGCTGCCATCTTTTTAACTGTAGCGGCCTCTAACCTCTGTTTCCTCACTTTTGCAGGTACTTTCTGCCTTTTCTCTGCTAAAACTGCACTTTTTCTCTTCCTCACAGGCAGACACTGCGACGTGCTAGCTGCCTCCTCAGACTCTGTTTCCCCACATTGTGACATAACTGGGGATTGGGAAGCAAGCAAAGCCCTCTGGATACCCTCCTTACCGAAATCTTGGATCCATTGAAGGACTGCCTCAGGTATGTCTGCCATCAGACCTCTGACACCTTTCTTTGATGAACTTAAGAGAACTTCTGTGGAAAAAAAAACCCACTGTAGCAGAAAACCTCTGTGTTGGAAAACCTCTTTTGGAAGCAACTTCTGTGAAGAAAACCTCTGTGGAGGATGAGCGTTTTCTGCCCGAACCTCTCTCGCCTGATCTTCTCCTCAGGCGCGCCTCTCCAGCACTGCTGCTCCCGATCGCGCCAAAATTTTTGGTTGCGCGCCAGGACCAATGGGAAGTGACTTCCGGCACGGCGACTTCCGGTCTGGCGCCCGACGTCACCTATCCCTGGGCAGAGCAGACCGAGGCACTGCCCAAAAGAAAGATGGCGGCCACTGCATCCCATGTTATAGAAACGGCTAGCCAGCCGTTCCCACCCCATTCTATATTGTAACCCAAAAGTTCTACCACCTAAACTCAAAACTGATAGCTTGAATATGGACACTAACATAGCAAAGCCCATCTTTTCCTTAAAGCTTAAGGTGTTCCATATTTGGTATCAGAATTGAATATGTTATATGGAAGATGTGATATTCCTTGATGAGAAACGATATTAAACATCTCCAAAAATTGCGTATAACATTCTCCAATGCCACTTTCTGCAATACTGTATATTAATTAGCTTTTGAGTAAGCAGAACATCTAAACTGAACACTATATCCAATTGATGCTTTCCCTTTTCACATGTTAAGGCTGGTTCTAAGCTCAACATATGACAACTGATTTTAATATTCAGGACATAGTACCCACAATTTTATTGTCTCAAAAACATTAAAAAGGTTACTATCAAAGAACGGTGGCGAGAAACCCAATGCAAGTTTATCCACATAACCTATTATGCTTTTAATCAACCCATTTTATCCCAAAAGAGCAGAAGGGACCTAGAAATATCTGCCATAAATACAAACAACCAACTGCTAATCTATCTCAAATTCTTTGGTTTTACCCAAGGCTCCCACATATTATACACTTTTAAGACATTTGAAAGTTTTGGTGTTTGATCATCAACACTATCAAAAGTCTTAGAAGAGCAGAAAGAACTGTCTGTTTTACAGTCCCATTAAATGTTTTCCACTCTGGCCCACTTATTTGAAATCAAACCTCAAAAGCTAAAAATATCAGGCCATTGTATGAGCATTGGTCTAACATCATGGGAATGTCAAGAGCTAAGTAAGTGTATGGGCACCTAAATGGCCAGCATTAAGCTGGGTACACACTTTGCAATTCTTCATCCTGACCGACCGTTCAGCACTTCTGACCGGTCAGCCAGGACAAAAGACCATGACCCCTGGTTTTCAGGCAAGTCCAATTGCTTGTTCGTCTGATTCGGCCCAATCGACCGATAAACTGAACTATCGGTCGATCGGCCCGAAATATTGCATAGTGTGTACACAGCCTAAGAACCAATTCTCCTCTTGATAGAGCAGAATTAGACATTGCACAAAGAAATTAAACACAGAAAGATTCTTAAAGAAAAACACATAAGATTTTTTTCACAAATGGAGGCAATTTATTGATAAAATTTTACCAGAAGATTTTATTAATTTTTTAGTTTGATAACTATGTTTTTACTGTTAGCCCATCAAACTATTAATTGCTTTGTACCAAAAAATTTTTTTAGGTTTTTTCTTTTTCATTTATGTTTTTTTGGAACACAATACAGTGCACAGGCCTTTAGTCTGTATCTTTGCAACAATGGGAATTAACTAAACTTGATATAAGCATATACTCTGAAAGGGGATCAGATTCCTGTGTCACTGTTTCCTTGGAGTTCACTTATCCTTGATGATTCTGAGACTGTTTTCTCATTTCCTAGGACAATTTAACAGAAATGGTTAAAACTTGCATTAAAGGGTGCATCCACCCCCAAACAAACTTTTAGGATTAGTCTAATTACCCCACAAAACCTTGACTTTGCTAGGTTCTTAGTGTTCCAAAACCTTGACTTTGCTAGGTTCATACAGGGTTATTCAATAAAAGTTCTTATCGTTTAAAATATTGTTAATTTTGCCCCAACCAATCAGATCTTATTTAACATTTGAAAGCTTACATCTGATTGGTTGGGGCAAAATCAGCACCATTTTAAACGATAAGACCTGTTATTAAATAACCTTGTTAGTGTATAAAGGTGCTGCAAAATCTACTTACCAGCCCTTGTTCCCCCGTTGGCTGTCTTCTGCTTAGCTTCCGTGCATGGAAGCTGCAGAAGGGGCCGGATCAGCAGTGGCGAATGTGATTGGCTGACACTATGATGGTTTGAGTTCTTTGTACGGTCAGATATATTTAGAAGATATAAAAAAATAAGTTATAAAAAGCTAAACCAATTACTGTTGAAAAGCCGAATATAAATTAAAACAAAATAGTAAAATATCCATGCATGTTTATTAATAAATAAAAATTTCCAAACATTGTAAAAAAGAACATACATCTTCAATTTTTGAAATCAGTATAATCTGTTCAAAAACTGTGGTCTATATCCAAGTAGATTCCATATGAAAGGAAAACTTCCTACCTTAGCATGAGTCCATAACCACCATTCTATGTTACAGTGTTCATTCTGCTTTCAAAATGCATCACAGAAAATCAAGTGACTGAATGACTCCCAAATGCCAATTATTCCTATGCTCCTCCCCACGCCAATTGCAAACACACACTCTACATACTACTTTCTTGCAGAGGACCGGAACTCCCTCCTTTACTTAGCACGTCATGCTCTATGACACCAGGAACCTATGGTATTGTTCACTCGTGGCAACTTGTTTGGATGCACTAGTTGCTGCCTCAGTGTATTGTTTGGTTTAAAACAGACATGGATATAATGTTTGTTGTAAATTGTTTATAATTTCTTGGAAACCCCTGCTACATATATGATGACAATGTTCTTTTTCCTGTCTTCCTTTCCCCACTCACTGTTGGTATTTGTGTTCTTTTCTTTCCTTCTAACTCTTTTAACAAAGGCCCAGTCCGGATATCCACAAGTTTTAGGGGCTCCTCTGAGATGTTTAATTTCTTTAGCCTTTGCCTCTGTGCTAGTGGGGATGTTCTCAGCTCTGTGTTGCAGGGTTCTGATGACACCCAGCTTGTTATCTAAAGGGTTGTTAGAGTAAAACATTAAATACTGGTCAATGTGGGTTAGTTTTCTGTAAACCTTCAGTTTACCATTCTCCCTGACTTCTACCAAGCTAACGTGTTGTTTTGTATCTATTCCCTTTGTACTTCCTTCTGGTGGATTTTAACCCAAGTGTCATCCAAGTATCTGAACCAGTGGCTGGGTGCAATGTTCCTGAAGGTATAAAGAGTCTGTTTTTCCACTTCCTCCACATTTGCCACAATGGGTGAAACTGGAGATCCCATATCACATCCATGGTTTTGCTTGTAGAACTTATCCTTATATTTGAAATATGTGATATTCAAGTCCGGTAGGGAACACATCAGTTCTGGGTTAAGATCTGTTCTGCTGTTAAGGGCATTGTCTTGGCACAGCCATTTTCTCACAATTTCAACAGCCTCCTTGGTGGGTATACAGGTGAAGAGGGATGTCACATCATAAGATACCATCGTTTTTTCTGCACCAAGTCTTAGTTAAAATCCTGGGAGTTCTAGATGTGATACTTAGAACTTCCAACCAAGGGCTCCAAGATGTTGGCTAGGTATTTCACCACCTTGTATGTTGATGCTGCTGACTTTAACTTTGAAATGTTCTTATTTTAGGAACATAGACAGCGATCACGTCTATGATTCATACATGTATGCTTACAATGTACAACCAAACTTATTGATCACAGATAAGTCCTATTTATAATACTGGGTATAAAAACTGTCAGATTACAGTGTTGTTTACCGAAATAATCTTGCCAATGATAAGTAAACCTAATAAAATTATTGCTAAATACCAATATAGCCCATATGAAGGAACCTTGTTTGGTTTTGCCATCACAATTTCAGTCATCAAAACTAAAGTTGAAATCAAATAGCTTAGACTGGCAAAATTCCACACCGACACTTGGGTATATTCCACAAACTTACCAGCAGAATAAACCTGTCAAGTTTATGCCTACCCTTATGTAAAGCTTTACATACCTAAATACAGCGCCGCTCCTACCATGAAGCAGCGTGAAGAAACTGCTCAGGGTGCGTGTCACTAATAAAACAAGAAAGGTGGCGACTTGTCATATATTTTTGTTAATTTTCCCTTACCGATCTCACGCATTGCGGGCAGGCGCAGGGCCACTGCACTTGGACGCTTCAGCTTTAGATTCAGAGAGAAGGCGCTTCATTGGCTGGACTACCCGTCAATCAGGGCCTGTCTCAGGATATCTGCAGCGTGATTGGTCCTGCAGCCGTGCTGGTACGCCCCTCTGTGCGTAGGTTACGTGACATACGCACAGAGGGGTACTGGAGCGGCTGCAGGACAAATCAGGAGGCATCCTGAGGCTTGCCCTGATTGGCACTTAGTCCAGCCAATGAAGCGCCTTCTTTCTGGATATCATCTTAAGCTAAAGTGTCTAAGACTAAAAGCACAGGGGCAGTGCGGTTACGGTAAGGAACATTTTTAAAAAAAATTAAATAATTAAGTTGCCGGTTAAATTGTTTTAGGAGTGCTGAAACTCCTTCCTGGCAGGGTCAGACTGGAGTGATAGACAGACAGACAGATAGACACACAGATAGATAGATAAATAAATCAATAGATAGCAGAGATAGATAGATAGATTATAGCGATAGATAGATAGCAAAGATAAATAAACATCAGAGATAGATACTTAGACAGATAGAAGAGATAGATAGATAGATAGATAGACAGAGATAGATAGACAGAGATAGATAGATAGACAGAGATAGATAGATAGACAGACAGAGATAGATAGACAGACAGAGATAGATAGATGATAGACGGAGATAGATGATAGATAGATAGACAGAGAGTGGCGTCCGGTCTTCAGGGCTTCCCTGTTTTACAAAGCCCCCCTGTTCTGAAGGGCCCCTTTGGTCTCCAGTCCCCCCTGGTCTGTAGGGACCTCCCCAGGGCCCCTCTGGTGTGCAGGGCCCTTTTTTTCTGCTGAGCCCTCCTAGTATAAATCAGCATTTCCTACTGTGTACTCTGGTGATGTATCTCTATTACAGGGTTACCCTGTGTTGGGAGTGTCTGACACTGTAAAGTAGAAGATTAAAAGAGAACCATGACCATGACGCCAGCCTGGAGCGTGGCTGAAATGCTACGGTTAAGGTTCTGACACACCTTCTGTCCTTATCAATGTTTGCACCATCCAGATACGTTGGATATTTAAGCAAGAATGTAGCTTGAGGTGGTGGCAGGCTTACAAATGATTTGGCCAACATCTTTTATTCTAAATAAAGTATGGTAGGGATTTCTAATGTATTGTACTACCATGTTTTTATGCGTCATAACAATTGAAACTTTATAAGTGTGTATTCAAATCTAAAATAATCAAGTTTTGCCACACCCAGCAAAGAAACCACGCCCACAAGCAAAGCCACGTCCACTTTGGCGGCACGCCCACTTTGCCGCGGCACGCTACACTCGCCTATAGGCACCATTCAAAAGTTTTTCTGGTGCCCCTGCTTAAATATGCCACTTCAAGGGTCCCTACAATACAAAAAAAATCAGATATTATCAGAATATGAAGTTTTTCAATGCAAATTTTAAAACAAAAGGTAGAGTCCTGAATTGAGTCGAATCCCTGTTTGTTACCTGGGTGCGGGTGAGGTAGTGGATGTGGGTCGGGTTACAGGTCTGTTTAATTTTGGGCGCTGTAAAGAAACCAACCAGCAAAGTGGATGCTTAAAGAACCCACCGGCAAAATGGGTACAAGTCTGAACATTAAGACAAGTCTGGGTACAAGTCTGAGCATTTTCTCGCAGAGGAAAGCAGAGGGCCGGTAAAGTTTGGGGAGCTTTCTAATAAAATAAATATAGCGGTTGGGGCTGGGGGGACAGGGGGATTGATATAACAAAAATTCATTTCAAGGGTGGACATACCCTTTAAAACCATATGGCTACTTATATGTGTCTCCTTGATCGCTGGGCCTTATGGTGAGTAGAGATGGCCGAACTTCCAAAAATCTGCGAATCCGCCATTAAAATCAATGGGGGGGGGAAACGGAAATTTCTGCATTAAATAATGGTTTAAATAGCAGTGGCAACTTACTGTAAATGGCTCTGGGACCAGGTAAATGGTCCAGGGAACACATCCTCATGGGAAGAACAGCAAAAATATGGAAGTAGCACACTTCTGGGTTTCCGCGGGCTGTTTTTCGAAAATCCTCAAATGTTCTTTGTAATAAACGGCTGGGAGGCCAGGGTACTTACGAGTACTCTTTAGGAGGAGGTGGATAGTCTGGAAAATGCTGGACACAGAGGCTGCTGGGAACAGAAGGCTGAATACTGGAACAAGGTGCTGCTGGGAACTGTAGGCTGAATACCGGAACAAGGTGCTGCTGGGAACTGTAGGCTGGATACCGGAACAAGGTGCTGCTGGGAACCGGAACAAGGTGCTGCTGGGAACTGTAGGCTGGATACCGGAACAAGGTGCTGCTGGGAACTGTAGGCTGAATACTGGAACAAGGTGCTGCTGGGAACTGTACACTGGATACTGGAACTCAAGATGCTGGAGTAGAAGTACTGGAACAAGCAAGGTAAGTAGGCACAGGAACAGGTTAGGTAAGTGGTCACAGGAGCAGGCAAGGGAGGAATAGGATCCAAGGCAGGTGAGTACAAGGAGTCGGGGAGGTAGCTAACGCTACTATAAGGCACTGGGTCCAGGAGGACGCCGGTTTTTGAATTCTTGCGCCGCCCGGCGTGTCGGCATCATGACGTCTACGACGCCGCCCACCCGGAAGTTCAGTGCGGCACGGGATCGGAGCGGCAGGTAAGTTCATGACAGTTCTTGATCCAAAGTCTTCTTTCTTCTTAGCCGGCGACACCAACTCTGCTGATGTTGCTGACACCGGGCGATGTTGCTGCGGCCGCCAGTAGAAGAAGTGCCACACGGCACACTGAGAGCAGGTGAATATAGGGTTACAACCTGTTGTCTATTGACATGACAGAAAGCCCAACGTTTCGTGGGGCACTAAGCCCCCCTTCCTGGTCTGAGGCCTGGTTTGCCCATGCTTCAGGTATGTGGGGATTTGGGACCCTGGGAGCCCCCCAGGCTGGATGGTTGAGCCCCCACTGTGGAATGTTGTCCTGGAGGGGTAGGCCTGTTGTGTGCCTCCAGAGGGCTGCATCATTTATATCTGGGCTTGGATAGAGAAGGATTCAGATGTGCTGGTAGGTGGGAGCAATGAGGCCTAGGCCCAGTGTAGAGTGCGAAAGTCTGTTGTACTGTAGACCCGCTTAATGCACAGATATATTGCCAACTGTTTACCCCTGCACATTTTGAACCATATTTCCAATGCCAGGGCTGGCTGGCAATATAGTGTGGGGGAAAAAGCACAGGAAGGCACATTTTTTTTGTAGCAAGGGTCAGTCATCTTCTATCACCCCTGCCCCCCACCCCACCCCCTTGCCCTCCTTACTTTCTCTGAGGCAGGCTTTCTCTGTCCTGAGACTTCTGACTGACCTGGGGATGAACTTCCGATTGCAGCCAGAGGCATTTTAGTTCCTCGCGCAAAACCGCTGCGGCTGCTCCATGTTCCAGTATCCAGTTAGTGACAATTCTTCTGCGAGCACCAGCCCTGTGCATGGGCGTGCCACCCGTATTTCCTGTAGAAGGCGTGCATGCGCAAGCGGCGGACACAGCTAGCAGAAATCAGCAAATCGCAATAATTGGTTGCCTGTGGCCGGGCCCCCAAGGTACACGAGCCCGGTCGCAAGTGTGACCATGGAGACCCCCGTATTTACGCCACTGCTATAAAGTCTGCAGCAGCTTTTACCTGGCATTTTAGAACTGTTCTCCTCAGTACTATTAGCTGAGCTCATCCTCCCCCCTCCTTCCTTCACCTTCAGTTCATTTGTAACATTGTATCCAAGTAGAGGGAGCTGAGTTCAGGCTCTATATTCACTACAATGTTACAAATTACAGCTGAACAAGGAGATCAGATCTAACACAGCAAGTAAAAGCTGACAGGGAGATGTTAGAGAAAACACTGGGCACCCTGGTTTAACATAGGGGCCCTAGCACTTTATCTAGGTGGCTTATGTCTAACAATGGCCCTGCCCCTGTGTACAGACAGACATGGACACTCTCCCCTGTCTACATTGTAATGTTCAGTATTTGGTATTAAATATAAATTTACCCCGTGTCTGTCTGGGATGTCTCCTTCCTGTCAGATAAAACTTCTGTCAGTCTGAACCTTTGAAGCTTGAGGCCGGACACACAGATTGGCTGAAGAAATAAAGACGATGCGATACCAGTAACCAAGGAGGTGCCAAGGAGCTAATAGCAACCGATTAAAGATTAGCAGCCAATCAGATTGAAGCTAAGAGTTGTGCAGGGGTGGGACCTTTCTGACTGGCTGCAAGTAAAATGGCACAGAACAGAGAAAGGCAGCAGGATTTAGTAGAGCTGTGGGAGCCACCTGTTAGTGTGTGTGAGAGCGCGTCTGTGTGGCAGTGTCTATCTGTGTGAGACTGTGACCTGTCTGGGTGTGAGTGTGTCTGTGTGGCAGACTGCATCTGTGTGGTGAGACTGAGACGTGAGACCTGTCTGGGTCGCTTTGGTGCATTGTAGTGGGGCCTCAGCCTAAACCTAAATAAAAAAGCCAAATGTTTAGTTTGATTTAAAAATGAGAATTTTCATGTTGCAGCTCTTGATAGATACAGTAGCTCTGTGTACACAAACTAAATCAGTATTAAACCAACACTAAACCATTATAGTATAGTATAGTATTTGAGGTTAAATAAAATACGCCCATCCAGTCCAATCTACTCAGCAATACCCACATTTCCTGCCTAACAGCTGATCCAGAGGGAGGCAGAAAAACCAACAGAATTATAAAGGGGAAAAATTCCTTCCTGACTCCAAGTAGCAATTGGAAATATCCCGGGATCAACTCTACTTTATGTACCAGTAACCTGCAACATTCCTTATTTTCAGAAACTCATCCAGCTTTTTTTTTGAAACTATGCAATGAACCTGCCATCACCATGTCCAATGGAAGTCAGTTACATAATTTTACTGTTTTCACACCCTTTCTTACTGGATAGCTGTAGCTTTAAATATAAAGTGTTTTTTTGCCCTATTACCCTTTCATAAACTACTTTTAGTGCTTCACTCTTGATGGCTTCCTCCTCCACTGCAATCACATTTTTAGTACTGCCCCCATGAGATTTCCAACTCTCCACCATCCACTTGGTCACTGAACAGCGTGGCTGTTTCGCACGTGCGCACATCCCATGCGGTGACGTTAGTGTGCGTGCCCCAGTGATGTCATCATGAGCGGCAGATATAACAGCCAAATCCTGCAAGATTTGGCTGTGTTATATCTGCCACATGCATTGACATCACCTGTGTGTCAAACAGCCACGCTATTCTTTGACCATGTTGGAGATTTGAAAATCTTATGGGGGCAGTGATAAAATATGATTACAGTGGAGGAGGAAGCCAGCAAGATTCAAGCATTAAAGGCAGGGTATGGGATGGTAATAGGGAGGGTCCTCTAACATGCTCTGTTGATGAACAATGCCCCAGATAGTTTAATGTATGACCCGTTAATTTACTTATACACAGTAATACATATCCCCAGGCAAGCGCCTTGTCTCTTTTTTTTTTTTTCTCTTCTCGCCTTTAAACAGTAAAGGTAATTATTGCACCTATACTGGCACAACCTCTGCCAGAAAAGGAGAAGTGGGGGGCAATATTTATCATTAAAGGGAAAGTTCAATGTAAAATATAAATTTTATAAAAAATATTGGTTTGTATTATGCATACCTACCTATTCTACATATTCGCTCCCGTTTTAAAAAATCAGTTGATTTCATACCCTTGCTGTTCCCTGCTGTTGACAATAGTGAGCTTACATTTCAGGTTCCAACAGTCCTTCTTCCCAGGATGCACCACTTCCTTTGAATGTTCCTAACAGTAATTTCTACTGATTGGCTGTTGGATGGGTCAAATATGCTCAGATCTCTACTGAGCAACTGAATCAACCCAGGCGCTGGGTCAAGGGCAAGACCATAACGGTCTCTATTAGGGGTCCTGCAAACAGGAAGTCAGTATTTCAGTTGCATTTCTTTTTACACAGAAAAAATATTGAATGGGCAGGTTAAAGGGCATGTCCACCCCCAAAACTAAAATTTAACCCCTTACTGGCCACATCAAGTAGTTTAAAACAATCCTTACCTTACATTCCTGCTCAAAATAGTTCCCCTACTGTGCCCCTCCAAAGTCCAGGAAACTGCTGTGTAGGAGCAGTGTGTGACTCATGCTGTGCCTGAGACTTCCTCAACCTCATCAAGGTTGAGGCATGCTCAGTGCAGCCCTCCCTGCCTCTCAGCCAATCACGGACGCGGCTGCCGGTCCCGCCCCCTGCTTTCAATTTTATGCAAGCAGAGGGCCTGAACACTGCAGCAGGGGAGAGAGGGCAGGTAAGTAAGAATCGGGGGACTTTCTAACAATTATATTAATGCGGTTGGGGCTGGGGGAGCATGCCCTACCACATATCAAAAGTTAAATTTTGGGGTGGACATGCCCTTTAAGCTCATTAGGATTGAAAATTACTGCTCTTTTTTCTTAAAAGCATATGTATTTGCACTGAACTTCCCCTTTAAATATCTAGTTAGAAATATATGTAATGAAGTGGTAGGGTTGGGGCAATTAAAAAACAAGTGACCATTAAAAAAAAAAAAAGACACAGTATGTGCCACAGCAGTTAAATGTTGAGATTTTTCCTAATATCAATGTTGGCTCAACATATCTTTTTCAATGTTGAAAAAACTCACCATTTATTAATGTTGAATCAATGTTATTTAACAATCAGATTCTCAATGTTGATAATCTAACCAAAAATCAATACTGGTTCAATGTTCAATCATCAACACTGACCATTCTGACCATATCTTAACGTTTAATCAATAGCTCCTTGCTATCTGGGTAATGATTCTGAGCATTGTTTATTGTTGCAGGTCCTGTCTGTCATTTTTCAAAAGCCTTTACTGTCTGTACCTAGCAGTGAGAATGCTCGGAACTGTGTTTTCCTTAGCCACAGCTGACTCCTCTAAAGGGAGTCTACCGCGGGCGAGGGAAATTCTCCCTATTTCCCGAATGAGCGATCAGCAGACCCGAACGTTCGGCGGCCGATCGCTCGTTCGGGAAAGCTAGGTACACACAGTACCAATAAAACCCCAATACCATTGGATCCGACAGTATCGGGGGGTTATAGGTACTATGTATACCTATCCTAAAATAGGGCAGGAGTGCAATCTCATGTTTAAATACTGAATACTCAAAGTCAAAATGTGTCATATGCAGCTGTCCAGTTTATATCAGCTATAAGTAAACCAGCTGTCTGCTTTAGACTAGGAGAATTAGTTCCCACAAATGCTGACTCATAAATGTACACATTAAATATAGAAGCAATTATAATGATATTCATCTATGCAGATGTATGCATTACTGGTTTAGCTTAGGTCTCAGGCTCCTAGGCCTTCAAAGCTGTCCCTTTCTGAGTTCTGAGGGTTTTTTTCTGAAAATAATTTTGGTTAAAATGGTTTTAATATACGCATTTTACTAATAAGAAACTAGTCTGTCTATCACTGAAGTAGTAACCATGTTACAAATACATTTGAAGCCCTGCTTATTAGGGTCACAAATCAGTTCCTGGTGAATGTCCAAATATTGACATGTTTTAGCAAAGGACTGGACTGCTTCAGCACTAGAGCATCACATAAGCCTACATCAGCTATACACTCATACTTTACTGTGCATTTAAGGGGCATGTCTACCCCCCTAAACCAGGTATCCCATGTCTCTCTGATTCTGGGGTGGTCTCCCGCACTCCCGTGAGACCACCCCAGACTCCCACAACCGAGAGGAGACTCTAATCTCCTCCACGGTCACGCCCCCTTTTGCTAACCATGCCTATGGAATTCCCCTACACCCGCCTTCCTCAACCCCTTAGGCCACTAACTCCATCTCCCTCCACCTCTAAGTGACATCACTTTGCCACGCCCCCTTCCCCCACCCTGCCCAGAAGCCTTAAATGGCAGGGCGGGATGTCTGCTAAACTAAATTTTAACCCACTACTGGCCCTTCTGTATAGTTTAAAAAAATCCTTACCTTACATCATACCTTATGGTTCCACGGCAGTGCTTGTCCGAAGTCCAGGAAACTGAAGCGTAGGAGCTGTTTAATGTCCAAAAGGTTTCTGCCTCCTCCTTTTCCTCTGAGAGGACAGCAGGGGAGCCCTTTCCCTCTATCCCTCCCACCATCCAGATCATCCATCCATCCACCTAGCATGAAAAGGTTTTTCTGTAGTGTAGGGCATGGACATGCCCTTTAACCCTTTCAGTGGCATTAGAATTTCTCACATCAGTGACAGAAAAATGTTCCAGGTTTCAAACTTATATATACATATATATATATATATATATATATATATATATATATATATCCCTTATATTATATAAATATATTTATATCTTCATAGGACTTAATTACATTGAGTGTTTAGGAGGTACCAATGTGGTGGGGGTATATGATATTACATATAGGAAAGGTGTGTACTATCTCACTAGTACCATTTACATGACCATCAGTAAATGTATATAACGTATAGCACTGACTTATATTAGGTACAACACAAAATATACAAAATACATAAACTTACTTACAGAGTTGAGATCCCTATTTCAAAATGCAATGGTCAAATGGCAGCTTAAACCACACCCCTGTGTCTGCTCCATGGGAAAGGAAGTGTAATCCAAAACAAGTTTCTGTCTGCTACACAGGAATGGGTTTGTATTGTAATGGATATATACACCAAGGCTCCTAATATACCACCTCCAGCCTGGTGTCAGTGAGTAATAAAAGACAAGACATCCCTGCTCTCTATGGCTAGGAGGGGAGGTAGTGAAAGTAGATTGTGGTGTGTGCTTTGGAGAGACTGCAACACAAGATCTTGTGTATAAGACCCTGTTAGGAGGACAGATTGTTGGACAGACAATTTACCTTATTGAATACATACTCTGAGATAACAGATAAGTGTACACCAACTTACAAGGACACACAATAAACAGGCCTGGGCAATATTCAAAGTGGTGCACCATAGACAGGGATACCACTGATTACTGTACATGTTATGTGGGGAACCTGTTTATGTGCACTGTCTGCTTGTGCCAGAACACCAGAGTAACACACTGTGTACCATGGTACCCATAATCATTCCATAAAGCAGTGATCTGGTACAAATTGGTGGCAGTGGTGATGGTAATACCATTTATTCTCCCTGTTTTCTTTGTATTTATGTTCTCTGTATTAAGCTATGGAGGCTGCTACTGAAAGTATTGGTTTGAATCCTCCTGTCCTTGTACCTGCAGATGAAATTCCCCAATTAGACTCTGTAGCTCTACCAGGCCCAATTGCCAAACCTATTTTTAAACCTGAACCATTTGATGGGGTAACTAGGGAGTGGACTGATTGGCTAGAACAATTTGAATTGGCAGCCATTATTAATGGTTGGGATGAAGGTGCTCGCTGGCAAGTCCTTAGACCTTTGCTTAGTGGTAAAGCCAGGCAGGTATACCAAGGATTTACTGTAACACTGAAATAAAAAGCAGTTATCAGTTATTAAAAATTGCTCTGAAGCAACTTTTTTTTCAATTAGATCTGTATAAGAGTATATAAAGGATAAATTAATTTCTTTAGCTAAACTGGGAATGAGAAATGTTTGTTTATACATTAGATTATTAGGGCAATGCTATTATAATAACATGATGCTGTGTGGTACCTTCTGTTATAATATGAGGTACCATCACCACTTGCCATGGTGAATACTAATAAGTATTAACCTAGCATGTTTAGTTTCAACCACACAGTGTGGTAGGATTGCCTGGGTCTACTCTCAGACCTGCAGGATTATCCTATTTGGTTATTCTGGAAGCTGGTGACTGTCTGAGTAACAGTTTAAAACATACCTGTGTAAAGATTCTATATTCACTATATCCACATATAGCAAAACATACACACACATAATTTCCATTGTGCACCAACGGGCACACTTTTGCTAGCATATATATATATATAATATATAATATATATAAATATATATATATATATAAATATAATATAATAAATCTAGTAAGAAAATCAAATGCACTCCTAGGTCTTGTCAAATCCCCAACGCTTATTCAAGGCAACGTTTCGGTCTGAGTTCTTGGACCTTTCTCAAGCTCTCTGTGGCTTGAGAAAGTCCTAGAACTCGGACCGAAACATTGCCTTGATAAAACGTGTTGGGGATTTGACAAGAACTAGGAGTGCATTTGATTTTCTTTCTAGATATATTATTCGACCATTTGACCCAGGCATAAGATTGATGTGAAGCGTGTGCCTTAAATACAGGAATATATATATATATATATATATATATATATATTATATATGAAGATAAAACGTAACTTTTATTAGGGTTCTGATGACACCCAGCTTGTGATCTAAAGGGTAGTGGGAGTCAAACATCAAATACTGATCTGTGTGTGTTGGTTTTCTGTAAACCTCTACTTCCACAGAAAACCAACACACACAGATCACTTGCTTTAAATTTTTTACCCGGGTGCCTCCCGAACAGCATAATAGAAATTTTCATACAAACGGGGCACTCCACAGGATTTGCATGAAGATAAAACTTAACTTTTATTAAGTAACCAGAACAATCAATGCATTTCGGCTGTTACCCAGCCGTCATCAGGACATCTGAGTACATGAATCATACTACCTTTTAACAGGTGAGTAAAACCACACCTCCAACCCCAGCCCTCCCCTAAACCATTTAAAAACAACCTTTTCACTATTACAAAGAGTAACCTAATATAATCAATAAAACATGGTACACAGAATACATGAAGATACTAAAAAGTAGCTAAATGTTACTATAAGGCCCCCTAAGGAGCCCATTTTACTTATGTGGGATAAATTGTCTTGAACTATGGCTTGCTAGTTACTCTATAGGTCTTACATAACTAGAAATATCTTAGAAAACCTGAAATTTTTTTTTAAAAAGTCTGCATAACAGAACACCTCTTTATAAAAAAAAACACGACAATACAATTTGTTCATTTACTCCACTGGGGGACAATGCGTCCAACCGCTTTATCCAACGAACCTTATGTTGGAGCAACACTTTGTTGCATTCAATGCCAATTTTATTTTGGATGGATTCAATCGCCTTCCATCGCATGGCACTGAGTTGGTGTTGGGCCACTTTAAAATGTCTGGTGACAGACTGTTCGCCGTAATTAGAACCATGTTTATTTTTATTCTCTGGCAATTCCCCACTTAACGCCAATCTGATGGTTGAACGGTGGTTTGCCATACGTTCTCAAACAGAACGTATGGAAAACTTTGAGAAGACATTCATTTATCCTAATTTCAGAAATAACTTGCTACTGTATAAGCGTTTTATCGACGACTTGTTTATTATTTGGAAGGGTAGTCGTACGGACTGTGAGGAATTTGTTTCCTTTTTGATAAATATTTATAATATAATATATATATATATATATATATATATATATTCTATTATATATTATATAAATAAATTTATATTTTTACAGAGATTGCATTGAGTTTTTAGGAGCAACTTACTAGGTGGGGGTATATAGCATTATTACACATAGGAAAGGTCCATATGTATGTGTGTAATTAGCGCTATTTAATTAAAATCACCATAAGAAATAACACCATACAAAGTATAGTACTACTACCTACTACTGAATTACAAAACAATTTATAAACAATTAATAAACTAAACTTACTTTACTGGAAACCCCTAAGTTTGAATGGAAAAATGATAGGTTAAGACACACCTCCAGGATTTCTACAGGGTCTCCATGTAGACACTAAAAGGAAGTGGAATTTTACTAACATCCAATGAGAGGTTCTGATCTTCCACTTTTAGCAAATCAAAAAATTATCTTAGGCATTGTCCATGAAAAGACAGGAAGTGTAAGGAAGTTCCTGTATTACACCCAGTTATGTGCTGTTTGTAAAACATGTGACAGTCTTAGCCAATTAGAAAAATCTTTAGACTCTCACATTTACTCCCCCTCCCCTCTCCTTAGAAAGTAATGAGACAATCCAGTTTCTGTTTGCTAGACAGGAAGTGTCTGTTTATGATTAAATGACTTTGTATGTCTCTGAAACTACCCAGTATTCTTAGAGAAATAGGCAGTTTTTACCCCAATATTTATATATTAAAGGACAACTCCACCCTCATAAGAACATCTTTTAGAAAGAACGGCCTCTTTAAAATATGTTGATATATCATACTTTGTCCTATGAATTCATTACTGTATGCCTGCTATGCTTAGATGCCTCATGGCAGGCATACATGCCTCAGGCTTACTGTATGCCTAGATTCCTCATGGAAACTGAGCCATTTAGAAACCTTTACTGAGCCTGGGCATGCTCAAAAGAGCAGATGGGTATTAAAGGGTATGTCCCACCCTTAAAAAAAAAATTTTCACCAAAGATTCCCCCTGTCCCCCCCCCGAACCGCTATGTTAGTTATTAAAAATGCCCCAAACTTACTTACCTTCCCTCTTGCCTCCGCCCCGCTGCAGGCCCTCTGCTTGCGAGTAAATGCAAGCAGAGGGCGGGACCGGCAGTCGCTTCTGTGATTGGCTGAGCGGCAGCCAATCACGGACGGGCTGCCGGAGTTTCAGTGCGGCGGGGCTAGAGGGAAGGTAAGTAATGTTTCGGCATTTTCTAATAATACTAACATAGCGGTTGGGGCTGGGGGACAGGGGAATCTTTGGTGAAAAGGGTTTTACACTAGGGAGGGAATCCTAATCGGGAGGGAGAGAGGGGAGAAGGGGGCTGCAGTACGCATGCCAAACTTCTCCCAGAGGCCAGGTAGGAGGCAGAGTCCTATATGGACTCTGCTATCCTCTTGTTGGGCAGTTTTTGGGACTTTGGGGGGGGACTCCAGGAGAACCTTATGGACTGGGATGTGAAGTAAGGATTAAACTACACTACATGATGGGGCCAGTAGTGGGGGGGATTATAGTTTTAGGGGTGGACATGCCCTTTAACATTCAGTCATTGGCTGTGATGTCAACTGTCAAATCCATAACTGACAGTTGCTAACTGGAAGAACCTGGAAGAAGAAACGGGAAACAGGACATTGTGCAGGATTTCAGGTTAGACTTATATATTTCACATTTCAAACTATTACCATTTAGGGTTTTTGGGGGGTGATTTCCCTGTATTAAGTTTTTATTTGGGGCTGGACTTGCCTTTTACATGAGGCTGTCAGTACCTCAGTTATAAGAAGGCTCCTACTTCATTTTATACCTGTGGGGAGCTTTTCGCTCCTTTATGCAAACCTCTCCATAATTTGTCAAGCTAATCAGAATCCTGTGTTTCCTAACCCCATCGTGACTGTAAATCTGGAACTTGCTGTGGTAATTACCAATAAGTATGAACCTAGCATGTTATTTTGGATACTGTATGGGGTCTCAGGATGTCCAATGGAGCTTTTCATATTGAATTGCACATTGTGGCAGGATTGTCTGGATCTGTGTTCAGTCGGCAGGTATATACTATTTCGTCTGGATATGTTAATACATGTGTCCCAACTGAGCACTTGCTTGTGGTGAGAGCCCTGCCAGGACAGATGACTGTTGTCACAGTAACAGTGGCTGCAGCCAGCAGCGCTGTGACAGACTGATCAGTGGTCCCATAGGGAACTGCATGATTGGCTGTGATTATTAACTGACCCATTTGTCTGATACGGATGACTGAACTCGGTCGCGGCTGGCCGCCCCACACCATCACATATTTCCAGCTGACTAACCCGTGGCTCTATTGGTTCGTTACTGGTGTTTACCCAGCCTTAAGGTTCGTACACACATGCGATCGCGGGTGCAAACGTATGGGCACTTATCGGCTAAAATGGCCATTCTTACGATACACGGCACGAATATTATCCGAAACGGCCGTTCGCAAACGTCATGCATCGGCACCGGCGATCGCATTTGTGCATGAACCTTTAGACTTTATAGATTAAACTGCCAGGTAGGTGGTATTTGGAAGTGAGTGCAAATATGGTAAAGTTTATGATAACGGAGATTCACCCAGAGGCACCAGCTCTCTGGGCAAATCTCCCGTACGAGATTTACCAGAGGCTGTGCGATTTTGAGTGAATCTCACCCGCACATAAGTATTTATTGCCAGCTATTGTTGTGTTTATATACTTACGTGTA
Organism: Hymenochirus boettgeri; assembly: GCA_019447015.1. Taxonomy (NCBI): domain Eukaryota; kingdom Metazoa; phylum Chordata; class Amphibia; order Anura; family Pipidae; genus Hymenochirus; species Hymenochirus boettgeri. Next base: position 57,514,665 of record CM033472.1, read on the forward strand.
AAGAGGCACGCCAACCTCTGGTAAATTACTTTGAAACGGCCGCACAATTGCCTCTTCTGGCCTCGCACTGCCGCCGCAAAGCTGGCATTAACGTTGCGCCAACCAACCGACCCATATAATGCTTCCCTAATCCAACAGTCTAATAGCTTTGGATGTATCCTGTGCTCCCAAGTCCTAACCCGTAGGTTAGTTAAACTATACTGTATAGATTTAAGGTGGCTATACATATATCCATTTTTACTTACCAACCAAGCACTCATGCAATATTCGTTTGTTCTTGCCTGATTCACCTTTCCTATTTTTCTTTGCCACGACAGGCGGTTCTTGCATGATCGGTCTAATGTCACGGGAGCACTCGGTCGAGAAAGTAAAATCGGATATATGTATGGGCTGCTTTTGATTGCCCAAAGGTGCTGTTTAGATTGCCTGGGTCAGTTCTCAGACCTGGAGGTTTATTCCACATAGACCCTCTATATTCTAGCTGGCAGGTGGTATAGGTAAGGGAGGATATAAGTGTGTGTTTGTTCATTTAATATGATGCGATTTTTGGGGTTTTTTTTAGGACCGCAACTACACATAGCAAAACATACACACATAATTTCCACTGTGCATCAATGGGCACACTTTTGCTAGTGTGTATGTGTGTGTATACATATATATATATATATATATATATATTATGATGTTTGCTGTGTTAAAAGATTCACGAGTGCTCTGAATTTATATGGTTTATATGAGTCTCTGAACGGAAGCACTGGGGCATCATTAACCAGAACAGCGAGGGTGCAACTTGGGAGCACAGGATACTGATTAGCTTTATAGATTAAGGTGGGGTTAAAGGTGCTAAATGCTCCCCACAGAGTATAAAATGAAATAGAGCCTTCTTATAACCGAAGGTACCTCCCAGCTTATTGCATCTACCTGTTAGTTAGTGTAATTAACCTGCAGGTCTGACAAAAGACCCAGGCAATCCTGCAACAATGTGCAGTTTAACCTAAACAGCACCATTGGGTTACTTGTGACTCTAAACCTGATCCAGATTAACATGCTAGGTTCATACTTAGTAAATACCACAGCAAGTTTAAGATATACTGTACAACTTTTTAATGATTTTTAACTGATAACTGCTTTTTATTTCAGTATTAAATCCTTGGTATACCTGCCTGGCTTTACCACTAAGCAAAAGGCTAAGGACTTGCAAGCAAGCACCTTCATCCCAACCATTAATAGTGTCTGCCAATTCAAATACAGAGAAAACAGGAAGAATAAATGGTATGACCAGCACCTCTGCCACCAATTTGTACCAAATCACTGCTTTATGGAATGATTATGGGTAGCACTGCACACAGTGTGTTGCTCTGGTGGTGTGGCACAAAGCAGACAGTGGCACTTACCTTCTTTAAACAAGATAAGACACTTTTAATTACGTTTAACAGTAAGTATTGCAATGATTTAATAACAAAACATAAACAGTTTCCCCACATAACATGTGCAGTAATGGAGTAGTCCCTGCCTATGGTGCACCACTTTTAATATGGACCGGGCCTGTATATTGTGTGTCCTTGTACGTTGCTGTACACGTATCTGTTGCCTCAGTTTGTATCCAATAAGGTAAATTGTCTGTCCAATAATCTTTCCTCCTAACAGGTGGTAACAGGATCTTGTGTTGCAGTCAATCATAACACTGTGCAAGGGATGACTCCAAACTGATAAGTCCCATCATGAGCACACCAACCACACACTTCTATCTACTTTCACTTTCTCTCCTCCTAGCCATAGAGGGCAGGGATGTCTTGTCTTTTATTAATCACTGGTACCAACAGTAGGTTGGAGGGGGTATATAAGGAGCCTTGGTGAATATGTCCATTACAATACACATCACACCCTGTTATACTGAAACACGTTCTGTGTTATAATAACATTACCACTTCCTTTCAGTATCCACATGGAGACCCCTTAGCAGTCATAGGGGTGTGGTTTTACTTCCCATTTTGAGTATCCCATAGTAAAATAGGAATCTCAGCTCTGTAATCTCACCTCTGTTTATATAGTTTGTCTTGTACCTAATGTACTGTAAGTCAGCGCTATACTTTTTATATATTTATAAGTGGTAACCAAGGTAGAGCGGCACTCCAATTGCCCTTCGTGCAACTGCCCGGGTGCTTCCGTAATAAGTATAACATAGAGCGATAACCAAAAGATACGGATACGTTTGTCGACGCGTTTCGGCCCTATCTGGGGCCGTTCTCAAAACACGTGTATTAAATAAATTCTACTTTATTGGAAGAGACCCAGGAGTGCTCCGTATCTTTTGGTTATCGCTATATATATATATATATATATATATATATATATATAAAGTCAAAAATCCGCCGCACTCCGTCCACTGTAATTCGCCTGGGTGCTATCCATACGGGCAAAGATATAGAGCAATTACGGAGCACTCCAAGGTCTGGAAAACAATCTTTATTCAAGCAAGTAGTTCTGAGAGCCTACGCGTTTCAGCCGGCGAACAGGGCTGTCCTCAGGGTTACAGACAATGTGTTACACAACCTTAAATAGCCAAAGATACACTCGTGACCACACACCCCCCCTTACCCGCCCCCATGTGATCCGCCAAGAACCCGGTGAGTGTCAGAATTACGTGAGCCAGCCTCCATTTGGAAGACCCGCCCCTACAGACTGGCTACGTCCAAAAGTGCTAATTAATGTGCCCCATAAAAGAATCTAAATAGTAAAGATAGGAGCGGAAAGTGCAAAGACACCTCGTGTCTCTAAAAGCCCCAAATCCCTCAGGGAGTAGGGTGTCAAAGTGCCATAGTGCAAGGACGTGCCTCTAACTTATCTATCTACTTCTCAAAGTGCCTGTGCTTGCCAAAGTGATGACAGTATCGAGCGCCTCCGGAATCGCCCATAAAACCGAGTAAAGTGCCACTGCCCACGGTGCCTATAATAAATAGATAAAAGTTAAGAACATATAAAATACAATGGAATCAGACTAATACACTATACTATAAGTTTAAAACACACAAAAACACAAGATAAATATACAATGATAATAACATCTCAAACTAGAGTCCAAGTTAGAGGAAGTGGCAGCAGAGCGAGAAAAGCTTAAGGGGCAAATAGGAAACCAATTATAACTATCCTCTTCATATTTATCTCCATCTTGTTAACCCCAAAGGGCCACACACATAGGTGCTATCCATATAAGGGGGTAAATTACCAGGCCCTGCACGCGACAAAGGGGGGAAAAGATCTAGAGAAAACATTATTTGTTCGTTGAGACCCAGTGGAGCCTGTGTGCCAAGTCTTTTGATCCATTTCACCTCCCTCTGTAAGAGTGCTTTATTGCGATTGATACCTTCCCTTTTAGGTTCAATGTCAATGGCCATCCATCGCATGGTGGAAATGGGGTGTGCCATTAGTCTAAAGTGTCTAGCCACAGATTGTTCACCGAATTTTTCAGTTTGTGGCAATGTGTTAGCTTTAGAGTCAATGTTTTGCGTAGCCACCCTGATGATGTAAATGACATATTGACTAAGACAGCCCAGTTTATCAGTGATCTTAATCCTTTTACCGGTGTTACTGGGGGTGGAGTCCCGTAAGTCAGTCTTCACTAATAGGTAAAAGGATTAAGATCACTTAGCGGTAAAAGGATTAAGATCACTGATAAACTGGGCTGTCTTAGTCACAAATATAAACCCTGGAAAGACTGTGTTACTATTGGTGATATGAACCACATTTATATACAAATATAAACCCTGGAAATACTATGTTGCTATTGGTGATATGAATCACATTTGCGGTTATTGTCATGCTTAGAAATTTAAAGCAGAGCCTCCTGGAATGTGACCACACCCCCAGATATTGCTGTCATGGCCACACCCCCAAACATCACAGTCACGCTCATACCCGAACCATCAATGCCATGCCCCCAAACATCGCAACAGTGCCCCCAAATGTTATGACCACGCTACCAGATATTGTGGTCACCCCAAAAAAAAAAAAACATTATGGTCCACCCCCATACATCATGGCCACATCCCCAAACATCCCAGGTCAGTTCCCGAATCACACCCACATACACAAACATCCTGTCCATGCCCCCAAACATCACAGGCACCTCCCCAAACACCACACCACACCCAAGAGCCCGCACGTCACATGCTTCAGAGACACTGATGCCTGTCAGTCACTCAAGTGCTGCGATATTCAGTTCAAAATTCCATGTAGCATTTTCACGAGTAGATTCACCACAACATTTGTATATTTACGCTTCAAGTAGAAAAAACTGATAACATTGTATGTATGGTTTTGCAATAAACATGTGCTATACGTCCCTCAAGCAATGTCACCTCCTCAACTCATCACTATAAAATACATGGCGTACATTACCAACTGTGACATCCTGAGGACTGCTGCTGCAGTCAGCTGAAACATGTTGATGTTTGTGGAATAAAGTCTTTAAGTTTGTTAAAGGTCCTACGAGTGCTCCTCCGTTCGTTCTTCCCATATGGTATTATTGGATGTACCGGGGCGAAGGAAACATAGGCGAGAGTGTGAGACCCATGAACTGTATTTATATATATATATATATACCAACGCTCCACAGGTCTTATTTACAAATTTTATTGCTTTCAAAAAGAATGCATAGTGCAAAAAATAGCAACGTTTCGGCCTTGGTTTAGTGGCCTTTATCAAGCTTACAATCTTGTGCAACTAAGAGGGTTTAAATACCCTACAGGTGATTAGTGGAGGACACTCCCTCTGACAACAATATTCTCAAATTCAATTAACTTTAAAGTGACAGTGCTTAGTAATCATACCAGTGATCAATACAATGATTTTTCGTGTTAATAATAAATATAATATAAAAATCTATGCTGATAGAAGTGCTCAGAAGTGCTATAATTAATAGTTAATAGTTAAAAAGACTTAAAAAAGGATTAATGGGCATGAAATGGAGACACTATCTTATATACATTATACATCAGGATACACTATTCGTTGCATGTCTGCTATGTTGTAAGTTACTTAAATATCCTTCTATCAATAAATAGTTAAATAAATAAATAAGCAGATAAGGTAAAAGCAGTAAAGATTATCGTTCATCTATGAAGTATTTGAAAGAACAGAATTCATTCAGTCCATAAAGGGTAAGGTATTCAAGGTTTTAATCCAGAAAGTTTCTTTTCTTAATAACAGATTAGTTCTGTTTCCACCTCTTATTTGGGGAGGTATATGGTCAATGGCCAAAAACTTAAGGTCATTTATTTTATGTCCTTTTTCCAGATAATGATTGGCCACAGGTTTACTGGTCTTGAGATCTCTATAAGCGGTATTAATGGCCGACCTATGTCCGTCAATGTGAAGTCTCAGCGTCATATCTGTCTTTCCAACGTAATATAAATTGCATGGGCAAATTATTATGTAAATAACGTGTGGTTTGGCAAGTGATGTGATGTTTAATCTTCATCTGTTTACCTGTATGGGGATGTAAAAATGTAGAGCTAGGTATCATTGATGCACAAGATTTGCATTTGTGACAGCTGAAACAACCATTGGGTTTATTTGTTAGCCAGTTGATTTTTTTGTATTTATTTATAGGGTCCGTTTCGACCAATATATCGCTCAGATTTATTCCTCTCTTAAAGGCAATGGTAGGTCTGTCAGGTAGTGGTTCTTTTAGTTTCTCATCTGATTTGAGAATATGCCAATTAGAATGTAAAATATTTTTCATATCCTCCCTTATTGTAGAATAGGTTGTTGCGCAAACAAATTTTTTGTCTCCCTTTGTATCCAGTATGTTGTTATTAATTTTCTGTTCTGCTTTAATCAGGGCGTCATTTAATATGTTCCTTGGATAACCCCTTTCTATAAATCTCCCTTTCATTTCTCTAAGTTGCTTCTGTCTTGTATCTGAATTGGATTTGTTTCTCATGACCCTACAAAATTGGGATATAGGTAATGCCTTCTTAAGTGAAAAGGGATGGTGGCTATGGTAATGAAGCAAAGTATTTCTGTCCGTTGTTTTACGAAAGAGACTGTATTCCAGTTTATGGTCTGAAAGTGTTAAATTTAAATCCAGAAAATTTATACTGGTTTTACTAACCTTGTGGGTGAATTTGATTGTTGTATCCATCCTGTTCAGATCATCAACCATCCCGATTAATTGTTCCTCAGAGCCGCTCCAAATGATAAACACATCGTCTATGAATCTACAGTAAAAGATAAGATGTTTTTTATATGTATCCAGAATGTATTTTTTCACAAATTTGGACATAAATAAGTTTGCATATGCCGGCGCCATGGCCGCACCCATGGCTGTACCTGTGATCTGTATATAATATGTCTCTTCAAATCGAAAAAAGTTATTTTTTAATGTGATTTCTAGGAGGGTTAAGTTAAAGTCACGCCATGTTTGTACACCCACATTGCTTTCCTCAAAGGCCTCTTTAATGGCTTGAATTCCTTCCTGATGGGGGATGCTAGTGTATAAACTAGTCACATCCAAAGTAGCTAAAAGCACATCTTTACCATCCGGGATTGGCAACTTTTTAATTTTAGTGATAAAGTGTGGTGTGTCTTTAACATAAGAGCTTGTTTTTTGTACAATAGGTTGCAAATTACTGTCCAGATATTTACCTAATGGTTCAAGCAAACTTCCTCTTGCTGAAATTATTGGGCGCCCAGGTGGTGCCTCAAGGGACTTATGCAACTTTGGCAAAGTGTAAAATACCGGACAGATGGGAAATTTCGGAAAAAGAAAATCGCTAAGTTGTAAATTTATTATACCAGATGCTTAAGCATTGTCAACAACATTTTTAATATGCTTCTGTATTCCAATTTTAGGATTTTTATTGAGTTTATGATATACATCTCCATCTTGTAACTGTCCCAGTGCTTCATTTCTGTAGTATGTATAGTTTAAAATTGCAATGCCTCCTCCTTTATCTGCAGGTCTAATTATAATGTTGTTATCCTCCTTGAGTGTTTTAAGTGCTTGGTATTCATTGAGAGGGAGATTATAGTGTGTTTTTTTCTTAATGAATTGCTGCTGCATAATGTCTTCCTTTGTTGTCTGTATAAAGCTTTTAATGGCAATATTGTTAAGTTGTGGATCAATAGTACTTTTCAACCTCAAGGTGTTTGCTTCAGTGTAATTACTGGCATTTTCAAACACTTCCTTAAAACAAATTTGTCTATTGATTTTATACAGATCAATGTCACATTGAAAAGCATTAAATTTATTTGTAGGAACAAATGACAGACCTTTTTGTAGAACCCTGGATTCTGATGTGGTTAATTCTCTGTCCGAAAGATTAAATATAGGAATCAGTTCTTGCTGCTGGATCTTGTTCTTATGGCCTCTTCGCGTTGGATACCTCTTCTGGTTCCCCCTCCTTTTTGTGGTATCTCCGTACCTTTCTCTAAAAAAGAAACCTTGGCGGTAGTTGGTTCCTCCATTACCGCATGTGTTGAACTCCGCCGGCTGCTTTCTCTGCCCTTCCGTGGTTGCGCACGGGTCACGTCACTTGCATCATCAGACTCCGCCCAATCTGGGTCACGCTCCCTCTGGTCTCGTGCGAACTGTCTCCTCCCGCGAGATCTCGAGCGATTGTGTGTATTCCTGTTACCCCAGTAACCACGCTTCTCTGTGGTATTACTGCCACCATTAAGCCAACCATACACTGCTGCATGTTCGTAATCCTCAATAATTTTATACATCTTGGTCTTTTTATAGCGTAATATATCATTTTTATACTGCTTTACTTGAGAGTCCAGTTTAGAAATCAAATCAGCATTGTCAATACTAGATAGAGTATCCGTGTGTGTAGTTTCAAAAATTGAAAGTTGTGTCCGCAGTTTGTCTATTTCAGCCGTGACTTCTCCAATCACCAACACCATCAGGTCCAGCGAACAGCGATTAAGGACCCCAATCCATTTCCTACAGAACTCAGGTTTGTTTCGTCCTATAGTGGGGATATTTCTGATACGGAATCCCCTTGGGATTTTTTTTAAACGGTAGTAATCTGATAAAAATAGTCCATGTAGGTCAAGATCAATCTCCCTTTTTTTATCTTAAGAAGTTCCGCTATTACCTCTTTTGGTGGTGTGGTGATGGTATAGTCTGTATGTGTAGCATTCCAAAGTACTCTCTCTGCATCTGCCTCTGTTACATGCCAGGTGTCTGCGATGCTTGAGAAGATATTGAAGCAATCCACTTGTTTCTCCATTATGTGGTGTGGATCAATCCTAGGCACTGGTGCTACAATGGGAGTGGAAGAATTCCCAATAAACAAAAAATGGCAATAGTGTGCACCCAGTGTTCACTTTCGTATGCCTGGAGCTGCTGGTTTGTAGATTCCAATACACAATGAAAAGATAAGTCGTAACCAACGCTCCACAGGTCTTATTTACAAATTTTATTGCTTTCAAAAATAATGCATAGTGCAAAAAATAGCAACATTTCTGCCTTGGTTTAGTGGCCTTTATCAAGCTTACAATCTTGTGCAACTAAGAGGGTTTAAATACCCTACAGGTGATTAGTGGAGGACACTCTGACAACAATATTCTCAAATTCAATTAAGTGACAGTGCTTAGTAATCATACCAGTGATCAATACAATGATTTTTCGTGTTAATAATAAATATAATATAAAAATCTATGCTGATAGAAGTTCAGAAGTGCTATAAAGAAACTTTCTGGATTAAAACCTTGAATACCTTGACACCTTATGGCGCAGGCCCTCAGATTCAGTAAATTTTTTCGGAAAAGATATTTGAACATAAAATTAGTTAGATCAAGCAAGGTTTTGCAAAGTTCTGTTTCCTTAAATAAGATCCATGGGGTCCAGGACTCTAGGAACCTTTTTTTTTTTTTCTGTCATAGAGGGAGGAGTAAGGTCTTCCATTCGCATAGTTATGGTTCAGTTCTGAGACCCCAGGTTAGGTTTTGGAACTCCGAATTTCATGGAAATCTAAAGTGATAATTATCGAAAATCAAATCGAAAACGAAATGAAACTCAGTTTGGAACATCTCTACTGATCACATCTCCAGCATTTATCAGAGACTTAGGAATATTTTGGGATAAAGTTGGAGTAAGAGGGTTACAGTCTGATATTATTTTAAGTTTTTTTCTTGTGCTTGTGAAGTTGGTTTCCCATTCTTCTGTATAGAAGTTTGTGTTAATTCTTCCTCCCATTTAGCAGTTAAGGATGGTAGTTCAGATGTTGTGTGCTCTCTTAAGATAGCATATAGTTTTGAGATAATAGTAGAGGGGAGCATATTTCTCAAAAGCAGTATGGGTGAATCTCCAAGTTGGTTCCTTGCAGATGTTTGGATAAAGTATGATAGTTGTAGGTAATTGAGGTATGTAGGGAAGATGTTGTGTTCCTGTAGGAACCTAGGGTTCTGTAGCAGGGGTTTGTCCCATAGTTTAAGAGTGGATGTCACAAGCATGTGATGTAGATGGTGGTCTAAGTTCCGGTTTCAGCCATGGGACGCTACTTAGTATTGGATAGTCCGTTTTATTTTATCTACATCTGAGCCAGCCCGTTATAAGATATAGGGACCTAAGACTAGCTCTTGTGCTTTTTTGGACTAGGAGAAGCACAGAGTGCTCAGGGCTGCACTAGAAATTAGGGAAGCTTCTAGTGGAGAGATTTCTTCCACTCACTCTAGGGACTGTATAGGCTTGTTTCCTCTTGTGGATCCCTGGTTATACCTTTCCTCTCTTCCTATTCGGCTGGCTACATGATGATATTTTTTTTAAATGTGGGTGAATTAGCGTTTAGTATATTATATATATATATATTTCAATAAAAGTTATGTTTTATATCACTGTCCCACCGGACATCTGTGTATATAGGATTGAATTGATCGCGCATAGGGGATATCATTTATCTTTCTCCTTTTATTAGTTCATATTATAATCCCCAGTGCCAATTCTTTACATTCTTATAGGGTAGCTGTGCATCACATTTTTCAATTCATTTAATGGGTTCTTGTGGTGACTCTAAAGACTCTAAGTTTGCACTTTTTAGCAAATTTTCTCAACAAATAGTGGAATACAAACTTAGGGGCATATTTAAAGCAACAATAATAGCGGCAAAAATTACCGCCGCACATCGCGGCCGCGAAAATAGCGCTATCGCCGTATTTATACGGCGAGCGCTATTCCCGCGATATGTATAGTGCCGCGATGTTCTGCGGAATTTTAAGCCCCTTCGCGGCGATACTGTATGTATCGCCGCGAAGGACTTAAAATCCCTTCCCCGACCTCTCCTAAGGGGGCGGGGCATACGCCCCACCCACACCCCCGCGGCGGCCGACCACCCGCCGCCGCTTCCCAGCAGCCCCTCCAGCCCGTTCCCTGTCGCGGCAATCTCGGAACAGGAGGCTAGGAGGGGCTGCCGGGAAGGGGCCGCAGCAGGTGGTCGTGACCACCCGCCGCGCACCCCCGTCCCGGCAAACCCCTCCAAGACCCCCGCCCCGGCCGCTCCCGGGGAGGGGAAGGGAGGGAGCCGCTGAGTGGGGTGGAGGCTCCCTCCAGTGGGGCCCTGAGAGGCCTTTTGGGGCTTAGGGGGCTCGAACCGGGACCCCCCCTCTCCGGCCCTTATAAGGGCCTTGCGGCACTGACAAGTGCCTTGGCGGGGGTCCCGCAGCTCGAACCGGGACCCCCAGTGCGGCTCTTAAAAGACCCTTGGGCAGCATCTTTCTTCTTCCGTCCCGGCGACACCAGCTCCGCCGAGGCCGCCGACCCCGAGAGTACCCCTGCGGCCGCCAGGGGTACCCCCGGCGGGCCCGGCGACCTCAACGAGGCCGATGTTGCCGGCGTCTTGATCCGACGACGTCTTCGGGCTGGCGACACCAACCCCCTCAGGTCGCCGATGCCAGGCAGACTCACTGCGGCCGCCAGTGAGCCGCTGGCACCGCCGGCCTCAGCGAGCCGATGTTGCCAGCCGCTTCTTTCTTCACCATCTACTACGTGCGATGGCATCTGAGTTCCGCGGCGGAAAGCGCTCTTTATATAGGTTTGCGAAATCCATAATCCGTTTCTGAGTGGTCAATTTTTTTAATACTTGCTTTACATTAACCAATCAGATTTCTAGAAAGTTCTGAAATCTGATTAGTTAATGTACGCAGTATTAAAAATTGACCAATCAGAAACGGATTTGGATTTCTGCAAACTATATAAAGGACTTTCCGCCGCGGAACTCAGATGCCATCGCAGTAGATGGCTGAAGAAAGAAGAAAGAAGCGGCTGGCAACATCGGCTCCGCTGAGGCCGGCGGTGCCAGCGGGCTCACTGGCGGCCGCAGTGAGTCTGCCTGCATCGGCGACCTGGGGGGTTGGTGTCGCCAGCCCGAAGACGTCGCGTCGGATCAAGATGCCGGCAAGATGCAGGAGGAACTGATAGTCCGGAAAATGCAGGACACAGAGGCTGCTGGGAACAGTAGGCTGGATTCTGGAACAAGGTGTTGCTGGGAACTTTAGGCTGGATACTGAACAGGTGCTGCTGGGAACTGTAGGCTGGATTCTGGAACAAGGTGCTGCTGGGAAACTGTAGGCTGGATACTGGAAAACGGTGTTGCTGGGAACTGTAGGCTGGATACTGGAACAAGGTGTCTGCTTGGGAACTGTAGGCTGAATACTGAACAAGGTGCTGCTGGGAACTGTAGCTGGATACTGCAACTCAAGATGGCTGGAGTAGAAGTACTGGAATAGCCAAAGTAATTAGGCACAGGAACAGGCTAGTTAAGTGTCACAGGATAGGCAAGGTAGGTATAGTCTCTGGAACGGGAAGGGTAAGCAGCAGGATGTGTACATGAGCCAGGGGTAAGCGAGCTACAATCAGCACCAGAGAAGGACGCTGACGGCTTTTAAAAGTTCGCACCGGAGATGCGTCGGCATTGTGACTTGTGATGTCATCACGCCGGCGGCACTGCCTACCAAGAAGCGCTCGGCTGTGACTTGAGCGGCACTGGATTGAGCAGCAGGTAAGTTCGTGACAGTTACTCCCTCCTCTACGGGGGGCCACCAGACCCACGGACCAGGCTTATCCGGAAAACTCTTGTGGAATTATTGATCAAACAGGACCATGCAGATCAGAGTGTTTAATCCATTATCTTTTCTCAGGGCCCGAAACCTTCCAATGACTAGATACTGGAGAGATCTCCTAAGAACCTAGAATCCAGTACTTTTTCAACCTCAATTCTGTTGCCCATCAACAAAATTGGAGTGGGAGGCTGAAGAGGGTTAGAATATTGATTCGAGATTACAGGTTTAATGAGGGAAATGGACACATTAGGTATCCACATGTTGGGAGGAGTTGGAGACGAACAGCAGCAGAACTATTAGTTCCAGATAGAAAAAGACCGATAATTTGGGTCCCAATTTACAGAGAGGGACACGTAGATTGATATGGGCAGAAAAGCCACACTTATCTCCCACGAGTAATGGGGCTCCCTTGGCCTCCGTCAGCAGCTTTTTTTGTGCCAGAGCGGATTTCCGAAGGCAATTCAGTAGAGTGCCAAATAGCCAACATTTGGGCCACAAGTAATCAGCAGCAGGAACCTGAGTACAAAAGAATCCTGAGGAAAACATCTTGGATTAGTGCAGAAGACACACAAAAAAGGAGATATTCCAAAGAGGCATGAGTGGCATTGTTATGGGCAAATTCAGCCCGGGCAGAGGTCGACCATCATCTTGGGTATAGGAAATATACAGCTAGGTACTGTTCTAGAGCTGATTAATGCATTCAGTAGCCCATTGGACTGTGGTTGATAGCGGAAGAAAATTGTAATTTGATTCCCTGGATTTACACAATGCCCTCCAGAATTTAGAACAAATTAAGTTCCTCTGTCAGAAACTATCTCAGAAGGAAGTCCATGGATGCGAAAAATATGAGAAATAAATAATTGAGCCAATTCAACAGAAGATGGTATTAGGAAGAGGGACAAAATTAGCCCTTTACTTAAGCGGTCTATAGTTACCCAAATGACAGTATTCCGTTTGGAAGAAGGAAGCTCAACAATGAAATCCATAGACAATGAGTCCAGGGTCGAGAATGATGGAAGGGGTTAAGATCCACAGGAAGGGTTCTAGGAAATTTTGACTGGGTACAGCAAGAACAGGCTAGAATAAAGTCCTTAATATCCCTTCTAATGGTTAGCCACCAGAAGAGCGTGCTAGAAATCGAAGTTTTGTTCACACCAGGATGTCCAGCTGTCTAGAGCAGTGGAGTCTGCCGAGGGGTTGTCAGGAAACTTGAATCTGGGAACAGAGTTGTGGAGTAAGGGAGGCAGAATCTTGATTGCAGGGACTACAGGACCCTTATCCTGGTCAGAAAAATCAGAAGAAATGAAGGATCTGGAGAGGGCACGGCTTTAGTGTTTTTGGAACCTGGTTGGTAGGTGATGATAAAATTGAATCGGGAAAAGAACAAGGACCAACATGCTTGGCGAGGATTTAACCTTTTAAGGTTTTGGATGTATTCAAGGTTTTTATGGTCGGTAAAGATGGTAATGGGCAAAGAGTGCCTTCTAGCAATGGTGCCATTCCTCGAGGGCCAATTTTGATGGCCAGTAGTTCATGGTTTCCAATATCATAATTCCGTTCATAAGGTGAAACTTCTTAGAAAAAATAGGCAAATGGATGGAGTTTCTCTTGATACCTTGTCTTTGTGACAGGATGGCACCCAATCAGAGGCATCTACATCAATATAGAAAGGGAGGTTGGGATCCGGATGAACTAAAATAGGGGCAGAGGCAGCCTTTACTGGTTAAAGCGCTTGGATGGCAGCCAGAAACCAGGAGTGGGTCTACCCACCCTTTCTAATGAGAAATGATGGATGAGAATCCTTTAATAAACTGTCTTTAATAGTTTGCAAAGCCGATAAACCTTTGAATGGCTTTGATACTAGTAGGAAGAGGCCAGAAACTTTGACAGGATCCATCAAAAAACCTTGAGCGGATACAATGTAACCAAGAAAGGATACTTGAGGAAGTTCAAAGAGACATTTTTCAAGTTTGGCATACAAGTTATTTTTCCTTAACGTGCTAAGACCTGCTGTACATGGAGACGACGTGTAGGTAGATCTTGAGAATAGATTAAAATGTTGTTGGATACCTAGAAGATCTCGAAAGATGTCGTTAACAAACTTGGAAAACCGCTGGGGCATTACAAAGGCCAAAGGGCATTACAAGATATTCGTAATGGCCATCACGAGTATTAAAGACGGTTTTCTACCGTCCCTTTGCGAATGCGGATTAGATTATATGCTCTTCGAAGGTCGAGTTTGGTGAATATTTATGCTCCTTTGATCTGGTCAAATAATTCAGAGATGAGTGGAAGAGGGTAACGGTTCTTTATAGTGACCCACAGATTGGGTGGAGGAGACTCAATTAAGTTCAAACTACCAATCCTGATTCTGACTCAGTCACTCCAAACCCCATTGGTCCCTCTGCACTATTTAGGTTCCGTTTCCACCATTTTACCTTGCCTGTTATAGCATTAGTGTGTCCAGTGGTTGGCTCCCTAGCTCCTTGCTACTATATTGTTGTTATCTTATTCTTGTCTTTTCTTTATCTTGTTATTTCCTTGTTTCTTATCTTCCAGTTCCTGTGCAGTCCTTGGTGTCCTGGTTTTTTGGTGTATACCCGGCCTGGGGTGTAAATGTGTTCAGCGAATCGTGACAAGTCTCCTGATGATCAGGGGCTTGTCTATAGGTGAAGACGACAGTGATAGATTGGGTATAGGTGCTGAATGTATATCTGGGACTCTAGGCATCACAATATACAATATGGGGCAATATATCATCTCAGATATTTGGGTATTGACACTAATCTGACTGCTTTTAGATTTTGTGCTGTAATTTGGAATTTTGTCAATTGATTGTCCATATAAAGAATTCTGCTTGTACGAATCCAAAGACAGTATTGCATAAGTGCTGAAAGTGTCTGTGTTACTAAAATAGTTTAATTGTGCCATTTAAAGGTTTTTTTAGCCTTAAATGTGTGTTTAGATCATAGCCCTAAAGTTATTTTTTTGGGTTTGCTTGTTGGTGCACCTGACAAAAGGGGTAACCCTAAATGTTGGCACGTATAATCTCAAAATAAAAATTCCAAGAAGCATTTTTGAGTGTGTTCCTCATTAAAATTGTCTAGAAACTCTGCTTGTGGTTGGCAGCATAGACAAAACAGCACCACCACGAGTATAAGCCTCAGGAGTGCAAAGAGAGCTCAAACCTTCAAGATCTAAATGAGCCACACTTTAAACTCCAATTCACTTACTAAACAAGTTTAGAAAAATATTGTAGTGCCGTATCAGTCCAATATATAGATGTAAAAAATAAGAGTACTGTGATACTTTTTCTAAGGACACCATTTATTTAGTTGACAAGCTTTCGGGCTAAACCCTCTTCATCAGGTCAGACCAGTACTGATTATGACAAAGGTTTAACAAAGTAAAAGCCAATTCCAAAGATAAGATAAGCAAAACAACAAGGGGGACTGACAAAAAAAAGGTAAAAGTAAAGAGCAAAAGGTGCCAAGGAAAGTGTAGAGGGCAATAAAATGAGAGGAGAGATAACAGAATAGTGAGGTAATTATCCTCTCATTTTATTGCCCTCTACACTTTCCTTGGCACCTTTTGCTCTTTACTTTACCTTTTGTTTCCTGTCTCCCCCCCCTTGTTGTTTTGCTTATCTTTTTATCTTTTGGAACGGCTTTTTACTTTGTTAACCTTTGTCATAATCAGTACTGGTCTGATCTGATGAAGAGGTTTTAAGCTAGGTACCACAGTAACGATTTCTGAAGATGACAGACAGGATCTGCAAGATCCTGTTCTGCCATCTTTCAAAGATCTGCATACACACAGTCCCGAGCGTTCTCCCTATAGGGAAAACGCTCGGGACTGTGTGTTTCCATCGGCCGCCTAGACTCCCTATAGGAGTCTAGCGCGGCCGATGGAAATTTTCGGCGCTTTCCCGAACGCGTACGGCCGACCCGATCGTTCGCGGCCGCACGCTCGTTCGGGAACGAACGTACACACAGTAACAGAAAGCCCCTATACCGTCGATCCGACGGTATCGGGGCTTTATCGTTACTGTGTGTACCCGCTTTAGCCCTCGAAAGCTTGTCAACTAATAAACTGTTAGTCCTTAGAAATAGAATCACAGTACTCTTATTTTTTTACATTTAAACAAGTTATACTCAGTAGAGACCCTACCCAAGGATTACAACTGTTTGAAGAGCTATCGTTACCAACAGATCTTATTTTACCCCAATCTGGGGGATGGGAAAACAAGCACTCCCTATGGATCTTCTCATATTGCTAATTAGAGACACCCCAGTAGGATGATACATCTGTTTCTGGTCCAAAAGGGACCCATTTCTTTTGTATTGTGTTAGTTATGGTTATGTTTTTAAGCTGTTTTATGCCATTTTATAAGATTACTCTATAATCACCATATCATTTGAAAATCTCAGAAATGTAACTATTATTGAAGATATTTAATGTTTGTTTTAATGTCCACAGCCCCGCGAGCTGGAATGTTGCAGCATGTGTCCCTTTTACTGTGCTTACACACAATTTATGGACTTTAATTCTCCAAAATAGGAGGCGGCCTTTCAGCACTATGCAAATAGGGTACAATGGTGGAGTTGCCTCTCTCCAATTGTGGTGCAGACACCTCTATAGGTTCTTCCCTTAGGAACCAATGACTCCACAGAAAAAAAAGAGTGCGACCCTCAGTTTTCTTTTCTTTCAGCACTATGCACTTTACATCCCCCACTTACTCCTCCTACAGGAGAAACATTTCTCAAATAAATCCACTCTGTTTTAAACTTCCATTACTGAACCGTTTTTACTACAAGTGCCCATTTTAAATAAATGAGCTGACCCCTATTCCACAATAATCAAAACAACAAGTATAGCTGGGCACACCAGTCTTAAGTGAATAAACTTTTATTATGTAACGTTTGGAACCGTGTGTGGCTTTATATAGATTTACTGATGGTCATTTAATTGGTATAGTGAGATAGTACACACATATATATACACTTTCCTATATGTAATATCATATACCCCCCCCACATTGGTAGCTCCTAAGAACTCAATGCAATCTCCTATTAAGAGATAAATATGTTTTATATATAAGGTGATAATATATATATTTTTTTTTTTTCTTCTTCTTACCACATACTGTTGCATTCAGCGACATTTTGGTTGTGGTTTATGACCGAAATGTCGCTGACTGCACAATATGTGTTAATAAAATATTCTTTGAAATAAAGACCTAAGGTGTGCACTGAAATTATCCTCTATATATTTGATGCATTCCTATCAGTAGCACCCAGGCAGAAATCTGGATTTTACTTTTAAAATCTTCCTGAAATCATCCTCTCGGTTTTACTCAGGCTGATCTGGAAGCTTGAAGGAGCAGATGGACAAAATCTTATATCCCTGGGAAAACAAGCTGTACCCTGTACAGACTGCAAGGGAAAGGGAAAAGCAAATAGAAGTAAAAGGATTCAACAAACAGGCTGTACAGAAAGGTATGCAGGGCACATCTGTGTATGGGGCTGTGTATGAGACTGTGATACCTGGAGTCTCAGATTACCTTCAGCACCTATACTCCAATCTATCTCCGTCATATTCACCTATAGACAAGCCCCCGATCATCAGGAACTTGTCGCACCTTGCTGAACATGGTTAACCGCAAGGTATAGATGCTGAGGCCGGGTATACTCCAAAACCAGACACCAATGGAGCAATCACAGGAACTGGAAGACAAGGAAAGGGACAAGAATACAACGAAAATGACAATGAGAAGAACAATGAACAAGACAGCTACAGGAACTAGAATCTGGCTACTAGAACTAATAGCAGGGACCACTAGCTTGGCAAAACCAAAACTATAGCAAGGGAAAATGGCTGAAAACAGGCTTAAGTAGAGCAGATGAACCAATGGGGAGGACAAGAGTCAAATGCAGGGATAGGCTGAGAGACAATTTACAAACGATTGGCTCTCCTCCATCCCATTAAACTATCAGCAGGGACGGAGGCGATAAGAATATGTGCAGCCGAAGACGCTGGATGCTGCGAGATGACGTTAGAGGAGGAGGACGGATGACTGGCCGCTGGAGATATCCAAAAATGGCATACACCGCAGGAGCGAGGATTAGGTAAGCGATGTCCCTGACACTACCCCCCTACCCACTGGGCCCTTAAAAGCAGGTTTCTCTGGATGATCTTTATGAAACTGATCAATAAGTTCCTGGGCATGAATCTGATGATGGGAACCCAACATCTTTCTTCGGGACCATAACTTCTCCAGTCAATTAGGTATTGGAGGGAGTTTTGGAACCACTTGAGTCCAAGATCTTATCCACTTCAAATTCCGGTTCTCCCTGGATTTCAACTGGAGAAAGAGGTTCAGACATAAAGTAGTGAGCAGCTGGTTTAACAAAGACACATGAAAGAGTTAGTTTGTTTGCTTAAGGGGAGGCAAGTCAACTTTATAGGCTACCCGTTAATTTTTGAAGAATGGGTACGGATCAATGATCTTAGGACCCAATTGGAACAGGGTTGACGAAGAGAAGGTTGTGAGTGGAGACCCATACAAGTTACCAGAGAACAAGTCCAATTCCATGGATCGATGTTTATCTGCAAATTCTTTTTGACGAGAAAGGCCTTTTGTTGTACCTGGCGCCAGATAGAAGACATGTGTTGAAACCAATTTTCTAAGAGAAGAAAGTTGGAAGTAGGTACCGGTTAATGAAGAAGCTTTGGGATGATAGCCATAAATGCAGAAAAATGGAGATGTACCTGTGAAGTATGAAAGTATTGTTATAGGCAAACTCGGCAAATGGTAAATATTCAGCCCAGGATTCCTGCAAATCTGAGACAAACAACGAGATACTGCTCTAATGATTGGTTGTTCTCTCTGTCTGGCCATTAGACTGGGGATGGAAGAAAGAGAAAAAGAGAGAGATACCCAGCCGACACAAAAGGAACACCAAAATTGGGCTACAAATTGGAAAAATATGCATATAACAGGGATAAATCTTAAGCTGATGGAAGTTTGCTGAGTAGTATAAAGTGAGCCATCTTGCTAAAATGGTCGCCTATTACCCAACAACCATTGCCCCCAGGGAAACAGGCAGTCAACAATGAAGTCCATGGAGACGGGCAAATACAGAGGCATAAGAGTACCATGAAGAGTGTTTCTGGGCGTCTTACTGCGGGCACAAACTATGCAGGCTTTAACATAGGCTTTGGTGTCTCTGGAGATTGAAGCCCACCAGATTGACGGACAGGATTCTAAGGTATTTTTCTCCCTGGGTGACCTGCTTGTTTGGAATCGTAAATTGTTGGATCACTTGTAAACGGAGACTGAGAGGAACAAACAACAGGTTAGTAGCTTTCACATTTTTTGTGGCAGGTCTATAAGTGATTCTAAAATTGAACCTTGAGGAAAAAAGGGCCCAAAGGCATGTCTAGAATTCAATCTCTTTAGCATGTTCAATATACTCAGATGGTCAGTGTACATGGTGACTGGATGAAGTGCCCCTCTAGCCAATGTCTCCACTCCTCAAAAGCAGTTTTAACAGCCAGGAGCTCCCAGTTACCGATGTCATAGTTGACCTCCGCTAGGAATTCTTTTTGGAACAAAAGGCAAATAGGTGAGTTGTTCGGGATATGCTATGACTGTGCATAGAATAAATATAATTAAAAATTACTCAGGGTGATACATTTTTCGCAGTGTCTAAAATACTCTTTTGACTAATAATGACCACAAGCTTAAGATTCAACACCATCAATAAATATACCCTGAGTAATTTTTAATTATTTTTTGCTATGCCCAGTCACTTTTAATTGCACATTATTTTGCACATTCTATCACAGGTATAGAAATAGGTATCACCAAAAAAATGCCTTTAAGAGTTAACCTATGTAATCACTAAGTGGGAGGATTTTGTTTTTGGATAAAAAGAGGGTTGTTTGTTCACTTTTGTTTGAGCTTGAGAAAGGCCAAACAACAAAGCCGAAACGTTGCTACTATTTTTGCACAGTAATTGCACTTTAATGAATTAATAAACGACTTGTAAGAAGACCTTGTGTGCACGAACATCTGTTGCTGTTGTAATATATATATATATATACACACACACACAATAATATTCCTAAGGAGTACTCCAGCTTCATATTCAATTCCCGGGTGCTTATCCCTTATTGTGAAGCACTCCAATTAGGCTAATTTACAACTACATTTAGCGGAAGTGCTACTGATCTGGTCAAAACATTTATACAAACATAGAAAAAGATAATCAATGCACATTCCTAGGCCCCATACAATATCATATATCTGCACACTGGCATACTTTATAAACAAAGGGGTTTTAGTATACATTACTGTGATCACATGAATGAAAACCTTCCAACCACGTCAGGTAACCCCAGTCTGGAAGGTCCTAAACGCTAACCTTTTCAATTTCTTTACTTCAATTACGATTAGCAAACTTTTGCATTTCTCATTCTTACACACTGGATCCATATAGGCTCTCTCCCTTCCCCCTCAGCCCTTTGGCTTTTTAAAATGAGGAAGAGGCCATCCAGTGCTTTATATTAAAAGCATAGGACCTCCCATTAAAGGGGCGTGTTGGGGGTGCTATTACCACATGGAGGCTTGACCAAGCCTCCATAAATACATACAATACAAGAATTGTGGAAGCACTCCAATTAGGCTAATTTACAACTACATTTAGCGGAAGTTCTACTGATCTGGTCAAACATTTTACAAACATAGAAAAGATAATCAATGCACATTCCTAGGCCCCATACAATATCAATATATCTGCACACTGGCATACTTTATAAACAAGGGTTTTAGTATACATTACTGTGATCACATGAATGAAAACCTTCCAACCACGTCAAGGTAACCCCAGTCTGGAAGGTCCTAACGTCTAACCTTTTCAATTTCTTTTACTTCAATTACGATTAGCAAACTTTTGCATTTCTCATTCTTCCACACTGGATCCTATAACAGGCTCTCTCCCTTCCCCCCAGCCCTTAGGCTTTTTAAAATGAGGGAAGAGGCATATATATATAGGTATAGATATCGAAGGCACTCACTCAGAAGTGCTATAATTAATAGTTAATAGTTAAAAAGACTTAAAAAAGGATTAATGGGCATGAAATGGAGACACTATCTTTATAACATTATCATCAGATACACTATTCGTGCATGTCTGCTATGTTGTAAGTTACTTAAATATCCTTCTATCAATAATAGTTAAATAAATAAATAAGCAGATAAGGTAAAAGCAGTAAAGATTATCGTTCATCTATGAAGTATTTGAAAGAACAGAATTCATTCAGCTCGCAGGCCCTCAGATTCAGTAAATTTTTCGGAAAAGATATTTGAACTAAAATTAGTAGATCAAGCAAGGTTTTGCAAAGTTCTGTTTCCTTAAATAAGATCCATGGGGTCCAGGACTCTAGGAACCTTTTTTTTTTTTTCTGTCATAGAGGGAGGAGGTAAGGTCTTCCATTCGCATAGTATGGTTCAGTTCTGAGACCCAGGTTAGGTTTTGGAACTCCCGAATTTCATGGAAATCTAAAGTGATAATTATCGAAAATCAAATCGAAAACGAAATGAAACTCAGTTTGGAACATCTCTACTGATCACATCTCCAGCATTTATCAGAGACTTAGGAAATATTTTGTGGATAAAGTTGGAGTAAAGGGTACAGTCTGATATTATTTTAAGTTTTTTTCTTGTGCTTTGTGAAGTTGGTTTCCCATTCTTCTGTATAGAAGTTTGTGTTTAATTCTTCCTCCCATTTAGCAGTTAAGGATGGTAGTTCAGATGTTGTGTGCTCTCTTAAGATAGCATATAGTTTTGAGATAATAAGAGGAGGGGGAGGCATATTTCTCAAAAGCAGTATGGGTAATCTCCAAGTTGGTTCCTTGCAGAGTGTTTGGATAAAGTATGATAGTTGTAGGTAATTGAGGTATTGTAGGGAAGAATGTTGTGTTCCTGTAGGGAACCTAGGGTTCTGTAGCGGGTTTGTCCCATAGTTTAAGAGTGGATGTCACAAGCATGTGATGTAGATGGTGGTCTAAGTTCCGGTTTCAGCCATGGGACGCTACTTAGTATTGGATAGTCCGTTTTATTTTATCTACATCTGAGCCAGCCCGTATAAGATATAGGGACCTAAGACTAGCTCTTGTGCTTTTTTGGACTAGGAGAAGCACAGAGTGCTCAGGGCTGCTACTAGAATTAGGGAGCTCTCTAAGTGGAGAGATTTCTTCCACTCACTCTAGGGACTGTATAGGCTTGTTTCCTCTTGTGGGATCCCTTGGTTATACCTTTCCTCTCTTCCTATTCGGCTGGCTACATGATGATATTTTTTTAAATGTGGGTGAATTAGCGTTTAGTATATTATATATATATATATTCAATAAAGTTATGTTTTAATATCACTGTCCCACCGGACATCTGTGTATATAGGATTGAATTGATCGCTGCATAGGGGATATCATTTATCTTTCTCCTTTTATTAGTTCATATTATATCCCCAGTGCCAATTCTTTACATTCCTTATAGGGTAGCTGTGCATCACATTTTTCAATTCATTTAATGGGTTCTGTGGTGACTCTAAAGACTCTAAGTTTGCACTTTTTAGCAAATTTTCTCAACAATAGTGGAATACATGACTTAGGGGCATATTTAAAGCAACAATAATAGCGGCAAAAAATTACCGCCGCACATCGCGGCCGCGAAAATAGCGCTATCGCCGTATTTATACGGCGAGCGCTATTCCCGCGATATGTATAGTGGCCGCGATGTCTGCGGAATTTTAAGCCCCTTCGCGGCGATACTGTATGTACGCCGCGAAGGACTTAAAATCCCTTCCCCGACGCTCTCCTAAGGGGGCGGGGCATACGCCCACCCACACCCCCGCGGCGGCCGACCACCCGCCGCCGCTTCCCAGCAGCCCCTCCCGCCCGTTCCCTGTCGCGGCAATCTCGGAACAGGAGGCTAGGAGGGGCTGCCGGGAGGGGCCGCAGCAGGTGGTCGTGACCACCCGCCGCGCACCCCCTCCCGGCAAACCCCTCCAAGACCCCCGCCCCGGCCGCTCCCGGGAGGGGAAGGGAGGGAGCCGCTGAGTGGGTGGAGGCTCCCTCCAGTGGGGCCCTGAGAAGGGCCTTTTGGGGCTTAGGGGGCTCGAACCGGGACCCCCCCTCTCCGGCCCTTATAAGGGCCCTTGCGGCACTGACAAGTGCCTTGGCGGGGGTCCCGCAGCTCGAACCGGACCCCAGTGCGGCTCTTAAAAGACCCTTGGGCGCATCTTCTCTTCTTCCGTCCCGGCGACACCAGCTCCGCCGAGGCCGCCGACCCCGAGAGGTACCCCTGCGGCCGCCAGGGGTACCCCCGGCGGGCCCGGCGACCTCAACGAGGCCGATGTTGCCGGCGTCTTGATCCGACGCGACGTCTTCGGGCTGGCGACACCAACCCCCTCAGGTCGCCGATGCCAGGCAGACTCACTGCGGCCGCCAGTGAGCCGCTGGCACCGCCGGCCTCAGCGGAGCCGATGTTGCCAGCCGCTTCTTTCTTCACCATCTACTTAGTGCGATGGCATCTGAGTTCCGCGGCGGAAAGCCTCTTTTATATAGGTTTGCAGAAATCCATAATCCGTTTCTGATGGTCAATTTTTTAATACTTGCTTTACATTAACCAATCAGATTTCTAGAAAGTTCTGAAATCTGATTAGTTAATGTAGCAAGTATTAAAAATTGACCAATCAGAAACGGATTTGGATTTCTGCAAACCTATATAAGAGGAGCTTTCCGCCGCGGAACTCAGATGCCATCGCAGTAGATGGCTGAAGAAAGAAGAAAGAAGCGGCTGGCAACATCGGCTCCGCTGAGGCCGGCGGTGCCAGCGGGCTCACTGGCGGCCGCAGTGAGTCTGCCTGCATCGGCGACCTGGAGGGGTTGGTGTCGCCAGCCCGAAGACGTCGCGTCGGATCAAGATGCCGGCAAGATGCAGGAGGAACTGATAGTCCGGAAAATGCAGGACACAGAGGCTGCTGGGAACAGTAGGCTGGATTCTGGAACAAGGTGTTGCTGGGAACTTTAGGCTGGATACTGAACAGGTGCTGCTGGGAACTGTAGGCTGGATTCTGGAACAAGGTGCTGCTGGGAACTGTAGGCTGGATACTGGAAACGGTGTTGCTGGGAACTGTAGGCTGGATACTGGAACAAGGTGTGCTGCTGGGAACTGTAGGCTGAATACTGGAACAAGGTGCTGCTGGGAACTGTAGGCTGGATACTGCAACTCAAGATGCTGGAGTAGAAGTACTGGAATAGCCAGAGTAATAGGCACAGGAACAGGCTAGGTAAGTGGTCACAGGATAGGCAAGGTAGGTATAGTCTCTGGAACGGGAAGGGTAAGCAGCAGGATGTGTACATGAGCCAGGGGTAGCGGAGCTACAATCAGCACCAGAGAAGGACGCTGACGGCTTTTAAAAGTTCGCACCGGGAGATGCGTCGGCATTGTGACTGTGTGATGTCATCACGCCGCGGCACTGCCTACCAAGAAGCGCTCGGCTGTGACTTGAGCGGCACTGGATCGAGCAGCAGGTAAGTTCGTGACAGTACTCCCTCCTCTACGGGGGGCCACCAGACCCAACGGACCAGGCTTATCCGGAAAACTCTTGTGGAATTATTGATCAAACAGGGACCATGCAGATCAGAGTGTTTAATCCATGATCTTTTCTCAGGGCCGAAACCTTCCAATGGACTAGATACTGGAGAGATCTCCTAAGAACCTAGAATCCAGTACTTTTTCAACCTCAATTCTTGTTGCCCATCAACAAAAATTGGAGTGGGAGGCTGAAGAGGGTTAGAATATTGATTCGAGATTACAGGTTTAATGAGGGAAATTGGAACACATTAGGTATCCACATGTTGGGAGTGAGTTGGAGACGAACAGCAGCAGAACTATTAGTTCCAGAATAGAAAAAGACCGATAAATTTGGGTCCCAATTTACAGAGGACCACGTAGATTGATATGGGCAGAAGAAGCCACACTTTCTCCCACAGAGATAATGGCAATCTACGTGTTCCCTCTGCTAAATTGGGACCCAAATTTATCGGTCCTTTTTCTATTCTGGAACTAATAGTTCTGCTGCTGTTCGTCTCCAACTCCCTCCCAACATGTGGATACCTAATGTGTTCCATATTTCCCTCATTAAACCTGTAATCTCGAATCAATATTCTACCCCTCTTCAGCCTCCCACTCCAATTTTTGTTGATGGGCAACAAGAATTTGAGGTTGAAAAAGTACTGGATTCTAGGTTCTTTAGGAGATCTCTCCAGTATCTAGTCCATTGGAAAGGTTTCGGCCCTGAGAAAAGATCATGGATTAAACACTCTGATCTGCATGCTCCCCGTTTGATCAAGAATAATCGCGGTAAACGCGATTCATGCGTTAATGGCCGCGAAAACGGCCGCAAAAAGTTAACGAACCTTTATAAATATGCCCCTAAGACTTGGTGCAGAAAAAACTATGGTATCTTATGATGTGACATCCCTCTTCACCTGTATACCCACCAAGGAAGCTGTTGAAATTGTGAGAAAACGGCTGTGCCAAGACAATGCCCTTAACAGCAGAACAGATCTTAACCCAGAACTGATGTGTTCCCTACTTATGCTTGAATATCACATATTTCAAATATAAGGATAAGTTCTACAAGCAAAACCATGGATGTGATATGGGATCTCCAGTTTCACCCATTGTGGCAAATGTGGAGGAAGTGGAAAAACAGACTCTTTATACCTTCAGGAACATTGCACCCAGCCACTGGTTCAGATACTTGGATGACACTTGGGATAAAATCCACCAGTACAACCCTTGAAAGAACACATCAATGCCGTAGACCAAAACTTCAGATTTACAAGGGAATAGATACAAAACAACACGCTAGCTTTGGCCTGCTTGGTAGAAGTCAGGGAGAATGGTAAACTGAAGGTTTACAGAAAAACAACCCATTTTGACCAGTATTTAATGTTTTACCTTAACAACCCTTTAGATAACAAGCTGGGTGTCATCAGAACCCTGCAACACAGAGCAGAGAACATCCCCACTAGCACAGAGGCAAAGGCTAAAGAAATTAAACATCTCAGAGGAGCCCTTAAAACTTGTGGATATCCGGACTGGGCCTTTGTTAAAAGAGTTAGAAGGAAAGAAAAGAACACGAATACCAACTGTGAGTGGGGAAAGGCAGGAAAAAGAACATTGTCATCATATATGTAGCAGGGGTCTCCAAGAAATTATAAACAATTTACAACAAACATTATATCCATGTCTGTTTTAAACCAAACAATACACTGAGGCAGCAACTAGTGCACCCAAACAAGTTTCCGCGAGTGAACAATACCATAGGTTCCTGGTGTCATAGAGCATGACGTGCTAAGTAAAGGAGGGAGTTCCGGTCCTCTGCAAGAAAGTAGTATGTAGAGTGTGTGTTTGCAATTGGCGTGGGGAGGAGCATAGGAATAATTGGCATTTGGGAGTCAATTTGGGAGTCAATTTTGGGGCTTAGGGGGTCCCGCAGCTCGAACCGGGACCCCCCTCCCCGGCCCTTACAAGGGCCCTTGCGGCACTGACAAGTGCCTTTGGCGGGGGTCCCGCAGCTGAACCGGGACCCCCAGTGCGGCTCTTAAAAGAGCCCTTGGGCGACGTCTTCTTTCTTCCAGTCCCGGCGACACCAGCTCCACCGAGGCCGCCGACCCCCGAGAGGTACCCCTGCGGCCATCTAAAAGTTCCAGAAATCTGATTGGTTAATGTAAAGCAAGTATTAAAAATTTACCAATCAGAAACGGATTATGGATTTCTGCAAACCTATATAAAGAGGAGCTTTCCGCCGCGGAACTCAGATGCCATCGCAGTAGATGGCTGAAGAAAGAAGAAAGAAGCGGCTGGCAACATCGGCTCCGCTGAGGCCGGCGGTGCCAGCGGGCTCACTGGCGGCCGCAGTGAGTCTGCCTGGCATCGGCGACCTGAGTGGGGTTGGTGTCGCCAGCCCGAAGACGTCGCGTCGGATCAAGACGCCGGCAACATCGGCCTCGTTGAGGTCGCCGGCGCCCGCCGGGGGTACCCCTGGCGGCCGCAGGGGTACCTCTCGGGGGTCGGCGGCCTCGGCGGAGCTGGTGTCGCCGGGACTGGAAGAAAGAAGACGTCGCCCAAGGGCTCTTTTAAGAGCCGCACTGGGGGTCCCGGTTTCGGCTGCGGGACCCCCGCCAAAGGCACTTGTCAGTGCCGCAAGGGCCCTTATAAGGGCCGGAGAGGGGGGGTCCCGGTTCGAGCCCCCTAAGCCCCAAAAGGCCCTTCTCAGGGCCCCACTGGAGGGAGCCTCCACCCCACTCAGCGGCTCCCTCCCTTCCCCTCCCCGGGAGCGGCCGGGGCGGGGGTCTTGGAGGGGTTGCCGGGGAGGGGGTGCGCGGCGGGTGGTCACGACCACCTGCTGCGGCCCCTTCCCGGCAGCCCCTCCTAGCCTCCTGTTCCGAGATTGCCGCGAGCAGGGAACGGGCTGGGAGGGGCTGCTGGGAAGCGGCGGCGGGTGGTCGCCGCCGCCGCGGGGGGTGTGGGTGGGCGTATGCCCCGCCCCCTTAGGAGAGGCGTCGGGAAGGGATTTTAAGTCCCTTCGCGGCGATACTATACAGTATCGCCGCGAAGGGGCTTAAAATTACCGCAGCACATCGCGGCCACTATACATATCGCGGGAATAGCGCTCGCCGTTATAAATACGGCGATAGCGCTATTTTCGCGGCCGCGATGTGCGGCGGTAATTTTTTGCCGCTATTATTGTTGCTTTATAAATATGCCCCTAAGTCATGCTATTCCACTATTTGTTGAGAAAATTTGCTAAAAAGTGCAAACTTAGAGTCTTTAGAGTCACCACAGAACCCATTCAAATGAATTGAAAAATGTGATGCACAGCTACCCTATAAGGAATGTAAAGAATTGGCACTGGGGATATAAATATGAACTAATAAAAGGAGAAAGATAAATAGTATCCCCCTATGCAGCGATCAATTCAAATCCTATATACACAGATGTCCGGTGGGACAGTGATATTAAAACATAACTTTTATTGAATATATATATATATATATATACTAAACGCTAATTCACCCACATTTAAAAAAATATCATCATGTAGCCAGCCGAATAGGAAGAGAGAAAGGTATAACCAAGGGATCCCACAAGAGGAAACAAGCCTATACAGTCCCTAGAGTGAGTGGAAGAAATCTCTCCACTTAGAGAGCTTCCCCTAATATTCTAGTAGCAGCCCTGAGCACTCTGTGCTTCTCCTAGTCCAAAAAAGCACAAGAGCTAGTCTAGGTCCCTATCTCTTATACCGGGCTGGCTCAGATGTAGATAAAATAAAACAGGACTATCCAATACTAAGTAGCGTCCCATGGCTGAAACCGGAACTTAGACCACCATCTACATCACAATGCTTGTGACATCCACTCTTAAACTATGGGACAAACCCCTGCTACAGAACCCTAGGTTCCCTACAGGAACCACAACATTCTTCCCTACAATACCTCAATTACCTACAACTATCATACTTTATCCAAACACTCTGCAAGGAACCAACTTGGAGATTCACCCATACTGCTTTTGAGAAATTATGCCTCCCCTCCTCTTATTATCTCAAAACTATATGCTATCTTAAGAGAGCACACAACATCTGAACTACCATCCTTAACTGCTAAATGGGAGGAAGAATTAAACACAAACTTCTATACAGAAGAATGGGAAACCAACTTCACAAAGCACAAGAAAAAAAACTATAAAATAATATCCAGACTGTACCGCTTTACTCCAACTTTACTCCACAAAATATTTCCTAAAGTCTCTGATAAATGCTGGAGATGTGATCAGTAGAGATGTTCCAAACTGAGTTTCATTTCGTTTTCGAATTTGATTTTCGATAATTATCTACTTTAGATTTCCATGAAATTCGGGAGTTCCAAAACCTAACCTGGGTCTCAGAACTGAACCATACTATGCGAATGGAAGACCTTACCTCCTCCCTCTATGACAGAAAAAAAAAAAAGGTTCCTAGAGTCCTGGACCCCATGGATCTTATTTAAGGAAACAGAACTTTGCAAAACCTTGCTTGATCTACTAATTTTATGTTCAAATATCTTTTCCGAAACAAATTTACTGAATCTGAGTCCTGAGTCTCATCAAATGCTTTTACAGCATATAACCTTATGCCATAAATCAACCACAACCATAATGTTAACATCTATTAATTATCTTCATTTTCTTAGATAACCTTTTAATCAGCCAGAAACAACAACCCCTTCTCACCTCCACACCATTCCTCCTACTACCCTCATCTCTCCCCTTTTGCCCCTTCTTGTATTATTTAACTTTTGCCATATCTTTTCATTTACTGAACAATTATTTTTAAAGCTGCAGCTTCCAAATAAACATAACTTGATTTTACAGTGCACTTATCCTTTAAGAAGGTTTTCATTTTAGCACCAGGTCCATGGGGATGGTCTAGATGTAGATATTGTGATGTTGATGTAGATTGGGACATGATCAGACCATATTATTGGTCCTATGGAGTATTGACATTTCCAGGAAAGTAATAAATGTGAGATTAGGAAAAGGTCAATTCTAGTATATGAATTATGTAGAGCTGAGAAGAAGGTGAAGTCTTTTGTTTTTGGAAGTAAATGTCTATCAGTCTCATATAATGTTAGGTTGAAGTCTCCTCCTATAATGAGGGGTCCTTCTGTAAATGTTTCAAGTTCTGTCAAGTAGGTGAGGCAAGTTGGGATTTGTCCTTGATTAGGGAGGTATAATGTTGCAAAGGTTAAGGTATGTTCATGTAGTTTAGCTTTTATAGCTAAGAATCTACCTGTTTGGTCTCTTTTCACGTCCAAGATTTGTATGTGTAGCTTTTTATGGAGCAATGGCAACTCCCTTTGCTTTAGAGTCTGGGTTATGGCTGTAGAACCAGGATGTATAGAATCGGTCTTTGATGGAGGGTGTTTCATGTGCATGTCATGTAGGATCTGTGAGCGGCGTTGGGGATGTTAAATCCCTTAACGTTTAGTGAGCAAGTCCGTAGTTTCACCATATAGTTATTATTAGGTATAATATCAATGTAATTAATACTGTATAGTAGACCCTGGGGGGAGAGGGGTGGGGGAGGTGTTAAGAGAGGTGAGATAGAAGATATTTTGTTGGTATATTATAATAAGTTTGTCTCCTGTGAAAAGAAAAGGTTAGGTTATTTTTGTTAAACATTAAACTTTTAACTTTCAAAGCTTTTGTTTGTAAACGTTAATCCTATTATAATGGAAGTAATAAATATAAGTATATGAGGAGGTGAGCCTCATATTATCCCTCTGAGGCTCTTTGTCCCTTGGTCTTGTTTCACACCCGTGAATAGTCGCATTGTCCCTTATTCTATTTTGTTTATAGGTACAGGTCTTTAGATCTATGTTGGAAAGTAGATTCCAATTATTGGATAAGATGGAAGGATTGTCTAATAGGTGAATCCAGATATTTTTGTGGTTTTGTTCCCTCATTTGTGGGGGAATCTAGGTCTCCTGGATTGCTGTGGCCGGTGTGTTTTTTGAAGGTTCTATGTGGAGCCATTTCTCCCTATGTGTTATGGGTTGAATTTGTAGGGGTTGGTGCCATTCAGGGAGGTTTATGTCAGGGAGATTGAGTCTGTTTAAAAAGGCTGGTGGGTTTTCTGGGCTCCTGGGGGTAGCTGTGGTGTATAGGATGGCCATTGAAATATATGCTAGAGCATTCACGTGCTTTGTTCATTATTTTTTCTTTGATTTCATAGAGAATGCAGAATATCGCATCCCTTTTTTCTGGATTAGTCAGGGTCTTTTGGTATTAAAGCTCTATGAGCTCTGTCTATTTGGAAGTTGGTTTCTTCTGGTTGGTTCAGTTGTGTATTAAATATTTGTTGTAATGCTCCTTTAAGATATGTTGGGAGTACTGTTTCTGGTATTCCCCTGATCCTTATGTTATTGTGTCTGCCCCTATATGTCATCAATGTGCTTTATCAGATTTCTAATAGTGGCATTCTGTGTGGTCACTATTGAGTGGAGTTGTTATAGCTGTGCTGTGTTCCTCTTGACCACTTTCCAAGTCTGTGGGTCGGCCAGCTACATGTTTAATGTTTGTTTTTATGGAGGCTATTTCCTCTTTGCAAGTCTGTTCCACTCTGCTTATCAGTGTTGCAAAATGCATTTGTATGTAGGGATCGGAGATAATCCTTTATGTTGAGGGTGTCATGCTCTTGTTCCAATCTCTTTGCGATTCTGGGGATCTCAGGTGGTGTTCTGGAGTGTTTGGGGCCTGTGAAAATGTCGGCGCCATCTTGGATTCCTTGCCTGGCGTTTTTTGGTTTTTTTTAATAAGTCCCTAGATCTGTGGGATTCGTTGCTGCCTGGTTGCTAGGGGTTTTTGGGGGGTTCTGCTTTCCAATTGTGTAGTTAGCAGTGTGCTGAAGCCTGTATTTGCTTTTTTGTACATGAGGATAGCTGGAGCTCCTGTTACATGCGACTGGTCAAGCGGTACCAATATATCTTTAAATGTTTTGTAGTAGGAGTAAGTATAGCCACTTGGCCCCTGTGTTTTAATTTAGAGGGCATGGTTATGAGTGCTGCAGTGAGTTTTTCTGGTGTGATAAGTATGTTACAGGAGTTGGATTCTTTTTGTGTGAGTTGTAGTTTAATACTGGATCCGACGGTATTAAAGTACGGTTTTATCGGTACTGTGTGTACCTAGGAATATGAAATATTTCCCTTGGCATTTTCATTACATACTGTGGAAGGCTCTTCCTTACCCAATGTGCAGGGCAATCCACTATAACAAGACAGACAGTGGCAGCATTTTGTAAAGTATAATAATACCAAATCCTGCTACTACCTGCCTTAATATAGTATGTGGTTTGCAGTGCACATGGGGTAGGTAAAAGCCTAATGGTGCTATTCGGCTTTTACTTACCCAAGTGCAGCGGACAGTAGAGGAGAGAATCCACAGGTTGTGGTGCAGAGGTAAAGAAGGGGTATGTTTTCCCTGAAATTCAGTGCAAGTGCGGGATGACGTCATCGTCCCGTCGCACATCGTGACGTCATCGGGCAGCCGCAGAGTACTACTGGGAAGACCGATTTGGGGCACTTCCTTAAGGTAGGCTTTGTTAAAACATTCAGGGCACTTTGCAAAAGATCTGGGGCACGTGCCGCCATAGTGACGCCACTGATTCAGGACTTATCGAAAAGTATGGCCACTCCTGCAGTTTTCCTAACATTGGAAGCTTGGTAGGACTGTGGGTATTGGCAGGAGGCAAAATTGCATTAACCAGAGGAATCAAATGTTTTTCTTGTAGTTTCAATTCCCTTAGTGCAAGGCCTCTCTTTTGAAGAGAGTTAAGGCCCTTTACACTAAGTGAACTGAACTTAACCATGATCCGGCAGGGAAATTGTTTGCTGATGTGTTTGGATTTGGAGGTTAAGAATCGCTAACATTTTAACCATTTGGCATATATAACTTTTTTATTCCTTTTTTACATTTTTGAACGTCTTAGCATTGTAAAGTAGCAAATTGTTAGTACTTTATCGAGCAGTATAGATAAGAATATATAGGAAGTCGTACTATTTAAGCATCAGCCTACAGGTAGCAACTCGTCTAAAAGGGGGGGGTCTGAGTCGTTAATATTTTTAAAACATTTTTAACAAGTCATTTTAACATTTTTAGAATTCTTAGCATTGAAATGTGTTAAAGATTATTTTCTCTATAAGTATATTTTGCATTTTTGTACATAAAAAGATAAATTATAATTAATTTGAGAACAATAAGTCCATAAAATTCTAGTGATTCTTGTTATATCCGTGTGGGTAAAGTTTGGCGATATCTGTACCAGAGTCTGAATAAACAGGTGATTGTCTCTTAGTTTGGCATATGTCATGCCCCAGATAGCAAGGAGCTATTGATTAAATGTTGAGATATGGTCAGAATGGTCAGTGTTGATGATTGAACATTGAACCAGTATTGATTTTTGGTTAGATTATCAACATTGAGAATCTGATTGTTAAATAACATTGATTCAACATTAATAAATGGTGAGTTTTTTCAACATTGAAAAAGATATGTTGAGCCAACATTGATATTGGGAAAAATTTCAACATTTAACTGCTGTGGCACATACTGTGTCTTTTTTTTTTTTTTTAAATGGTCACTTTTTTTTTAATTGCCCCAACCCTACTACTTCATTACATATATTTCTAACTAGATATTTAAAGGGGAAGTTCAGTGCAAATGCATATGCTTTTAAGAAAAAAGAGCAGTAATTTTCAATCCTAATGAGCTTAACCTGCCCATTCAATATTTTGCCTGTGTAAAAAGAAATGCAACTGAAATACTGACTTCCTGTTTGCAGGACCCCTAGTAGAGACCGTTATGGTGTTGCCCTTGACCCAGTGCCTGGGTGGATTCAGTTGCTCAGTTGAAATCTGAGCATATTTGACCCATCCAACAGCCAATCAGTAGAAATTACTGTTAAGAACATTCAAAGGATGAGTGGTGCATCCTGGGAAGAAGGACTGTTGGAACTTGAAATGTAAGCTCACTATTGTCAACAGCAGGGAACAGCAAGGGTATGAAATCAACAGATTTTCCAAAACGGGAGCGAATCTGTAGAATAGGTAGGTATGCATAATACAAACCAATAATTTATATAAAATTGATATTTTACATTGAACTTTCCCTTTAATGATAAATATTGCCCCCCACTTCTCCTTTTCTGGCAGAGGTTGTGCCAGTATAGGTGCAATAATTACCTTTACTGTTTAAAGGCGAGAAGAGAAAAAAAAAAAAGAGACAAAGCGCTTGCCTGGGGATATGTATTACTGTGTATAAGTAAATTAACGGGTCATACATTAAACTATCTGGGGCATTGTTCATCAACAGAGCATGTCAGAGGACCCTCCCTATTACCCTCCCATACCCTGCCTTTAATACTTGAATCTTGCTGGCTTCCTCCTCCACTGTAATCATATTTTATCACTGCCCCCACAAGATTTTCAAATCTCCAACATGGTCAAAGAATAACGTGGCTGTTTGACACACAGGTGATGTCAATGCGTGTGGCAAATATAACACAGCCAAATCTTGCAGGATTTGGCTGTTATATCAGCTGCTAATGGGGTAATGCACACTAACGTCACCGCATGGGATGTGCGCAGGTGCGAAACAGCCACGCTGTTCAGTGACCAAGTGGATGGTGGAGAGTTAGAAATCTCATGGGGGCAGTACTAAAAATGTGATTGCAGTGGAGGAGGAAGCCATCAAGAGTCAAGCACTAAAAGTAGTTTATGAAAGGGTATTAGGGCAAAAAAATACCATCTTTATATTTTAAGCTACAGCTATCCAGTAAGATACAATTATGTAACCGTCTTCCATTGGACATGGTGACGGCAGGTTCATTGCATAGTTTCAAAAAAAAGCAGGATGAGTTTCTGAAAATAAGGAATGTTGCAGGTTACTGGTACATAAAGTAGAGTTGATCCCGGGATATTTCCAATTGCTACTTGGAGTCAGGAAGGAATTTTTCCCCTTTATAATTCTGTTGGTTTTTCTGCCTTCCTCTGGATCAGCTGTTAGGCAGGAAATGTGGGTATTGCTGAGGAGATTGGACTGGATGGGCGTATTTTATTTAACCTCAAATACTATACTATACTATAATGGTTTAGTGTTGGTTTAATACTGAATTAGTTTGTGTACACAGAGCTACTGTATCTATCAAGAGCTGCAACATGAAAACTCTCATTTTTAAAGCAAACTAAACATTTTGCTTTTTTGTTTAGGCTGAGGCCCCACTACAATGCACCAACGCGAGTGCATAATCACGTTATTGCACGTGATTGGTACATTGTCGCACGTTGTTCTGCGTTTGTGATTTTACTATTTAACATTATAGAAACACATGCGTTTACGTAAAAAAATGCTGCTCGCAAAACGGAAACGGATGCACATCAAAAATCACATGCGCAATCGCAAGCAAGATCGCGAGAAAAACGCGTCAGTGTGGCCTAGCCATTACCTTTAAGGGCTAGGCTACACTAACGTGTTTTTTGCTCGTTTGTGAACATGTTTTGCTCATGTGATTGCGCATGAGATTTTGAAATTTCAGGAAGGCTAAAATTCCAGCGATTTCCAAAGCGCATGTGATTGCGCATGCGTTTGTGTGCACCATTTTTTTACACAAATGCATGTGTTTTTGTAATGTTAAATTACAAAAACGCATGTGCAAACAACGCACACACAGTCGCATTTGATAATGCTCGCCATTTTGTGTGTGATTTGGTGCGTTGTAGTGTGGCCTCAGCCTAAAGGAAAACCAATGACAAAATGAACCAGCGTGAGGATTCCTGGAGGAACAGCTGGTAGCTCGAACACTCACAGGGAGATACAATAAATGTCACCATCGCAACTTACCAGTACTCTTGATGTATAAAACACCTTGCGACCAGTAAGCTGCTAAATTTTATGGGGCTTTGGGTAAAGAACTAGCACAAAATCCATCACAAAATGTATTGCATCTCCCTGTTATAGTCTAGCCCCTCTATTCTGGTTAGTGAAGGGGGTGTAGTCAGACCAGATGGGCCAACCAATGTGAGGATAGCAATCTAGGATTTCCAGATCACCTGTAGAATGCTCTTAATATATGTAGGTAGCAGGGCTTCACTGATTGCATTAAACTGCATTACTGCTGCCTCAGTCTTGCTGCATGTGTTTTTAATATGCGTCCTCTGAATGTTTTCAGTCTCATAATGATGGACACAGTCTCACACAGACACTCTCTCACACCCAGACAGGTCTCAGTCTCACACAGATAGACACTGCCAGACTCTGCCACACAGACACTCTCACACCCAGATAGGTCACAGTCTCACAAAGATAGAAAGTCTCACACAGATAGTCTCACACCCATATAGGTCACACTCACACAGACACTCTCACACCCAGACAGGTCATAGTCTCACACAGATAGACACTGCCTCACAGACACGCTCTGACACACACATCCACCCATAACAGGTGGCTCCTACAGCTCTACTAAATCCTGCTGCCTTTCTCTGTTCTGTGACATTTTACTTGCAGCCAATCAGAAAGGTCCTGCCCCTGCACAACTCTTAGCTTCAATCTGATTGGCTGCTAATCTTTAATCGGTTGCTATTAGCTCCTTGGCACCTCCTTGGTTACTGGTATCGCATCGTATTTATTTCTTCAGCCAATCTGTGTGTCCAGCCTCAAGCTTCAAAGGTTCAGACTGACACAGAAGTTTTATCTGGTAGGAAGGAGACATCCCAGACAGACACGGGGTAAATTTATATTTAATACCGAATACTGAACATTACAATGTAGACAGGGGAGAGTGTCCATGTCTGTCTGTACACAGGGGCAGGGCCATTGTTAGACATAAGCCACCTAGATAAAGTGCTAGGGCCCAGGGGTGTTCCTAGGGTTTTTGACACCTGAAACAACTTTTAAATGCCGCCTATCGGTAGACGGGTGGCGGCACGTGAAGCAGGCGTGACTTTATCAGGAAACATAGGCGTGGCTTGTGGAGGTGGGTATGGTGGGCTGACTAACACTGACTAGTGGACTGGTGCTAAAATGCAGTATTGCAGAGAAGGAAGAGTGCACCCTGAGCAAATGTTTCAGTTTACTTCATGGTAGGGGCACCCCTGCTAGGGCCCCTATGTTAAACCAGGGTGCCCAGTGTTCTCTCTACCATCTCACTGTCAGCTTTTACTTGCTGTGTTAGATCTGATCTCCTTGTTCTGCTGTAATGTGTAACATTGTAGTGAGTAGAGAGCCTGAACTCAGCTCCCTCTACTTGTTACAATGTTACAAATGAACTGAAGGAAGGAGGGGGGAGGATGAGCTCAGCTAATAGTACTGAGGAGAACAGTTCTAAAATGCCAGGTAAAAGCTGCTGCAGACTTTATAGCATTGGCGTAAGTATGGGGGTCGCCACGGTCACACTTGCGGCCGCAGGCAACTAATTATTGCGATTTGCTGATTTCTGCTAGCTGTGTCTGCCGCTTGTGCATGCACGCCTTCTACAGGAAATACGGGTGGCACGCCCATGCTCAGGGCTGGTGCTCGCAGAAGAATTATCACTGACTGGATACTGGAACATGGAGCATCCGCAGCGGTTTTGCGCAAAGAACTAAAATGCCTCTGGCTGCAATCGGAAGTTCATCCCCAGGTCAGTCAGAAGTCTCAGGACAGAGAAAGCCTGCCTCAGAGAAAGTAAGGCGGGCAAGGGGGTGGGGTGGGGGGCAGGGGTGATGGAAGATGACTGACCCTTGCTACAAAAAAAGTGCCTTCCTGTGCTTTTCCCCCCACAATATTGCCAGCCAGCCCTAGCAATGGAAATATGGTTCAAAATGTGCAGTTCGCAATATATCTGTGCATTGAGCGGGTCTACAGTAGCTTCGCACTGTACCCTGGGCCTAGGCCTCATTGCTCCCACCTACCAGCACATCTGAATCCTTCTCTATCCAGGCCCAGATATAAATGATGCAGCCCTCTGGAGACACACACCAGGCCTACCCCTCTAGGACAACATTCCACAGTGGGGGCTCAACCATCCAGCCTGGGGGGGCTCCCAGGGTCCCAAATCCCCACATACCTGAACCATGGGCAAACTAGGCCTCAGACCAGGAAGGGGGGCTTAGTGCCCCATGAAACTTTGGGCTTTCTGTCATGTCAATAGACAACAGGTTGTAATACTATATTCACCTGCTCTCAGTGTGGCACTTCTACTCGCGGCTGCAGTGACATTGCCCGGTGTCAGCAACATCAGCAGAGTTGGTTTCGCTGGCTGAGAAGAAAGAAGACTTTGGATCAAGAACATTTGAGGATTTTCAAAAAACGGCCCACGGAAACCCAGAAGCGCGCATGTGTGCTACTTCCATTTTTTTGCTGTTCTTCCCATGAGGATGTGCTCTCTGGACCATTTCCCTGGTCCCAGAGCCATTTACAGTAAGTTACCACTGCTATTTAAACCATTATTTTAGGCAGAAATTTCAGTTTTTCCCCCCATTGATTTTAATGGCGGATT
Organism: Hymenochirus boettgeri; assembly: GCA_019447015.1. NCBI lineage: Eukaryota > Metazoa > Chordata > Amphibia > Anura > Pipidae > Hymenochirus > Hymenochirus boettgeri. Next base: position 57,552,881 of record CM033472.1, read on the forward strand.
CGCAGATTTTCGGAAGTTCGGCCATCTCTACTCACCATAAGGCCCAGCGATCAAGGAGACACATATAAGTAGCCATATGGTTTTAAGAAAAACTGAGCCTCACCTACTAATGCAGACAATAATGCTTAGGTACCATTACAAAAAAGAAAGAACTTGGTTTATTTGAATATCCTTTAGTTAAACCAATAAAATTTTTTTATGCAGAATGAAATACCAACAAGTGTCCTGCTCGGGTCTTAATGTTCAGAACTGTACCCATTTTGCGGGTGGGTTCTTTAAGCATCCACTTGGTTGGTTTCTTTACAGCGCCCAAAATTAAACAGACCTGTAACCCGACCCACATCCACTACCTCACCCGCACTTAGGTAACAGACGGGAATCGACTCAATTCATGACTCTCCCTTTTTGTTTTAAAATTTGCATTCGAAAACTTCATAATCTGATAATATCTGATTTTGTTTGTATTGTAGGGTCCCTTGAAGTGGCATATTTAGGTATGTAAAGCTCTACATAAGGGTAGGCATAACCTTGACAGGTTTATTCTGCTGGCAAGTTTGTGGAATATACCCAAGTGTCGGTGTGGAATTTTGCCACACCGACCGATTTCAACTTTAGTTTTGATGACTGAAATTGTGATGGCAAAACCAAACAAGGTTCCTTCATATGGGCTATATTGGTATTTAGCAATAATTTTATTAGGTTTACTTATCATTGGCAAGATTATTTCGGTAAACAACACTGTAATCTGACAGTTTTTATACCCAGTATTATAAATAGGACTTATCTGTGATCAATAAGTTTGGTTGTACATTGTAAGCATACATGTATGAATCGTAGACGAGATCGCTGTCTATGTTCCCAACATAGAACATTTCAAAGGTAAAGTCAGCAGCATCAACTCTGTAACATACAAGGTAGTGAAATACCTAGCCAACATCTTGGAGCCCTTGGTTGGAAGTTCTAAGCATCACATCTAGAACTCCCAGGATTTTAACTAAGGGGCATATTTATAAAGGAACGATGTTAGCGCAAAAAAATTACCGCCGCACATCGCGGCCGCGAAAATAGCGCTATCGCCGTATTTATAACGGCGAGCGCTATTCCCGCGATACCTATCGCGGCCGCGATGTGCTGCGGTAATTTTAAGCCCCTTCGCGGCGATACTATATAGTATCGCCGCGAAGGGACTTAAAATCCCTTCCCGAGCCGCTCCTAGGGGGGGGGGGCTACGCCCACCCCGCCCACACCCCCGCGGCGGCAGCAGCGACCACCGCGCCGCGCCGCCACTTCCCAGCAGCCCCTCCCAACCCTTCCCCGTTCGCGGCAATCTCGGAACGGGAGCTAGAAGGGGCTGCCGGGAAGGGCCGCAGCAGGTGGTCCGACCAACCCGCCGCGCACCCCCTCCCCCGCACCCCTCCCCCCCCCGCCCCGGCCGCTCCCCGGGAGGGGACGGGAGGGAGCCGCTGGGGGGTGGAGGCTCCCTCCAGCGGGGCCTGAGAAGGGCCTTTTGGGGCTTAGGGGGTCCCGCAGCTCGAACCGGGACCCCCCTCCCCGGCCCTTACAAGGGCCCTTGCGGCACTGACAAGTGCCTTTGGCGGGGGTCCCGCAGCTGAACCGGGACCCCCAGTGCGGCTCTTAAAAGAGCCCTTGGGCGACGTCTTCTTTCTTTCCAGTCCCGGCGACACCAGCTCCACGAGGCCGCCGACCCCCGGAGGTACCCCTGCGCCATCTAAAAGTTCCAGAAATCTGATTGGTTAATGTAAAGCAAGTATTAAAAATTTACCAATCAGAAACGGATTATGGATTTCTCTGCAAACCTATATAAAGAGGAGCTTTCCGCCGCGGAACTCAGATGCCATCGCAGTAGATGGCTGAGAAAGAAGAAGAGAAGCGGCTGGCAACATCGGCTCCGCTGGGGCCGGCGTTGCCAGCGGCTCACTGGCGGCCCGCTGAGTTCTGCCTGGCATCGGCGACCTGATTGGGGGTTGGTGTCGCCAGCCGAAGACGTCGCGTCGGATCAAGACGCCGGCAACATCGGCCTCGTTGAGGTCGCCGCGCCCCGCCGGGGGTACCCCTGGCGGCCGCAGGGGTACCTCTCGGGGTTCGGCGGCCTCGGCGGAGCTGGTGTCGCGGGACTGGAAGAAAGAAGACGTCGCCAAGGGCTCTTTTAAGACCGCCACTGGGGGTCCCGGTTCGCTGCGGGACCCCCGCAAAAGACACTTGTCAGTGCCGCAAGGGCCCTTGTAAGGGCCGGGAGGGGGGTCCCGGTTCGAGCTGCGGGACCCCCTAAGCCCCAAAAGGCCCTTCTCAGGGCCCCGCTGGAGGGAGCCTCCACCCCCCCAGCGGCTCCCTCCGTCCCCTCCCCGGAGCGGCCGGGGCGCGGGGGCTTGGAGGGTTGCCGGGGAGGGGGTGCGCGGCGGGTGGTCGCGACCACCTGCTGCGGCCCCTTCCCGGCAGCCCCTTCTAGCCTCCCGTTCCGAGATTGCCGCGAACGGGGAACGGGTTGGGAGGGGCTGCTGGGAAGTGGCGGCGGCGGCGGTGGTCGCCGCGGGGGGTGTGGGCGGGGTGGGCGTGTCTCCCGGGGCGGGTGCGACCACCCGCCGCGGGTTGCCTGCCCCCCGCCGCGGGAGGTTAGTATCGGCTGACTTCCGCCTCCTTCAAGGTGGCGAAGTAAACACCGATACTAGCCAGCGAAACCAGTACCGCCGCTTTATAAATAGAAGCGCGGTAACGGGTAAGTATCGGCGCGAAAGGTTAACGCTTCGTTAACTTTTCGCGGCCGTTTTCGGCCTTTAAAATCGCGGTAAACGCGATTCATGCGTTAATGGCCGCGAAAACGGCCGCAAAAAGTTAACGAACCTTTATAAATGCCCCTAGACTAAGACTTGGTGCAGAAAAAACTATGGTTCTTATGATGTGACATCCCTCTTCACCTGTATACCCACCAAGGAAGCTGTTGAAATTGTGAGAAACGGCTGTGCCAAGACAATGCCCTTAACACAGAACAGATCTTAACCCAGAACTGATGTTTTTCCCTACTTATGCTTGAATTCACATATTTCAAATATACGGATAAGTTCTACAAGACAAACCATGGATGTGATATGGATCTCCAGTTTCCACCCATTGTGGCAAATGTGGAGGAAGTGGAAAAACAGACTCTTTTATACCTTCAGGAACATTGCACCCAGCCACTGGTTCAGATACTTGATGACACTTGGGAAAAATCCACCAGTACAACCCTTGAAAGAACACATCAATGCCGTAGACCAAACTTCAGATTTACAAGGGAATAGATACAAAACAACACCTAGCTTTGGCCTGCTTGGTAGAAGTCAGGGAGAATGGTAAACTGAAGTGTTTACAGAAAAAACAACCCATTTTGACCAGTATTTAATGTTTTCCTTAAAAACCCTTTAGATAACAGCTGGGTGTCATCAGAACCCTGCAACACAGAGCAGAGAACATCCCCACTAGCACAGAGGCAAAGGCTAAAGAAATTAACATCTCAGGGAGCCCTTAAAACTTGTGATATCCGACTGGGCCTTTGTTAAAAGAGTTAGAAGGAAAGAAAAGAACACGATACCAACTGTGAGTGGGGAAAGGCAGAAAAGAACATTGTCATCATATATGTAGCAGGGGTCTCCAAGAATTATAAACAATTTACACAACATTAATTCCATGTCTGTTTTAAACCAAACAATACACTGAGGCAGCAACTAGTGCCACCCAAACAAGTTTCCGCGAGTGAACAATACCATAGGTTCCTGGTGTCATAGAGCATGACGTTCAGTAAGGAGGGAGTTCCGGTCCTCTGCAAGAAAGTAGTATGTAGAGTGTGTGTTTGGCAATTGGCGTGGGGAGGACATAGGAATAATTGGCATTTGGGAGTCAATTTGGGAGTCAATTTTGGGGCTTAGGGGGTCCCGCAGCTCGAACCGGGACCCCCCTCCCCGGCCCTTACAAGGGCCCTTGCGGCACTGACAAGTGCCTTTGTGCGGGGTCCCGCAGCTGAACCGGGACCCCCAGTGCGGCTCTTAAAAGAGCCCTTGGGCGACGCCTTCTTTCTTCCAGTCCCGGCGACACCAGCTCCACCGAGGCCGCCGACCCCCGAGAGGTACCCCTGCGGCCATCTAAAAGTTCCAGAAATCTGATTGGTTAATGTAAGACAAGTATTAAAAATTTACCAATCAAAAACGGATTATGTTTCTGCAAACCTATATAAGAGGAGCTTTCCGCCGCGGAACTCAATGCCATCGCAGTAGATGCTGAAGAAAAGAAAGAAGCGGCTGGCAACATCGGCTCCGCTGAGGCCGGCGGTGCCAGCGGCTCACTGCGGCCGCAGTAGTCTGCCTGGCATCGGCGACCTGAGTGGGGTTGGTGTCGCCAGCCCGAAGACGTCGCGTCGGATCAAGACGCCGGCAACATCGGCCTCGTTGAGGTCGCCGGCGCCCCCGGTGTACCCCTGGCGGCCGCAGGGGTACCTCTCGGGGTCGGCGGCCTCGGCGGAGCTGGTGTCGCCGGGACTGAAGAAAGAAGACGTCGCCCAAGGGCTCTTTTAGAGCCGCACTGGGGTCCCGTTCAGCTGCGGGACCCCCGCCAAAGACACTTGCAGTCCGCAAGGGCCCTTGTAAGGGCCGGGAGGGGGGTCCCGGTTCGAGCTGCGGGACCCCCTAACCCCAAAAGGCCCTTCTCAGGCCCCGCTGGAGGGAGCCTCCACCCCCCCAGCGGCTCCCTCCCGTCCCCTCCCCGGGAGCGCCGGGGCGCGGGGGCTTGGAGGGGTTGCCGGGGAGGGGGTGCGCGGCGGGTGGTCGCGACCACCTGCTGCGGCCCCTTCCCGGCAGCCCCTCTAGCCTCCCGTTCCGAGATTGCCGCGAACGGGGAACGGGTTGGGAGGGGCTGCTGGGAGTGCCGGCGGCGGCGGGTGGTCGCCGCGGGGGGTGTGGGCGGGGTGGGCGTGTCTCCCGGGGCGGGTGCGACCACCCGCCGCGGGTTGCCTGCCCATCCCCGCCGCGGGGTTAGTATCGGCTGACTTCGCCTCCTTCAAGTGGCGAAGTAAAACAGCCGATACTAGCCGAGCGAAACCAGTAACCCCGCTTTATAAAATAGAAGCGCGGTAACGGGTAAGTATCGGCGCGAAAGGTTAACGCTTCGTTAACTTTTCGCGGCCGTTTTCGGGCCTTTATAAATCCGGTAAACGCGATTCATAGCGTTAATGCCGCGAAAAACGGCCGCAAAAATTTTAACGAACCTTTATAAATATGCCCCTAAGACTTGGTGCAGAAAAAACTATGGTATCTTATGATGTGACATCCCTCTTCACCTTGTATACCCACCAAGGAAGCTCTGTTGAAATTGTGAGAAAACGGCTGTGCCAAGACAATGCCCTTAACAGCAGAACAGATCTTAACCCAGAACTGATGTGTTCCCTACTTATGCTTGAATATCACATATTTCAATATAAGGATAAGTTCTACAAGCAAAACCATGATGTGATATGGGATCTCCAGTTTTCACCCTTTGTGGCAAATGTGGAGGAAGTGGAAACAGACTCTTTTATACCTTCAGAACATTGCACCCAGCCACTGGTTCAGATACTGGATGACACTTGGGATAAAATCCACCAGTACAACCCTTGAAAGAACACATCAATGCCGTGACCAAAACTATCATTTACAAGGAATAGATACAAAACAACACGCTAGCTTTGGCCTGCTTGGTAGAAGTCAGGGAGAATGGTAACTGAAGGTTTACAGAAAAACAACCCTTTTGACCATTATTAATGTTTAACCTTAACAACCCTTTAGATAACAAGCTGGGTGTCATCAGAACCCTGCAACACAGAGCAGAGAACATCCCCACTAGCACAGAGGCAAAGGCTAAAGAAATTAAACATCTCAGAGGAGCCCTTAAAACTTGTTGATTCTGGACTGGGCCTTTGTTAAAAAGAGTTAAAGGAAAGAAAGAACACGAATACCAACTGTGAGTGGGGAAGGCAGGAAAAAAGAACATTGTTCATCATATTTAGCAGGGTCTCCAAGAAATTATAAACAATTTACAACAAACATTATATCCATGTCTGTTTTAAAAACCAAACAATACACTGAGGCAGCACAAGTGCACCCAAACAAGTTTCCGCGAGTGAACAATACCATAGGTTCCTGGTGTCATAGAGCATGACGTGCTAATGTAAGGAGGGAGTTCCGGTCCCTCTGCAAGAAGTAGTATGTGAGTTGTGTGTTTGCAATTGGCGTGGGGAGGAGCATAGGATATTTGCATTTGGGAGTCATTCAGTCACTTGATTTTCTGTGATGCATTTTGAAAGCAGAGGAACACGTACATAGAATGGTGGTTATGGACTCATGCTAAGGTAGGAAGCTTTCCTTCATATGGAATCTACTTGATATAGACCACAGTTCCCCTTTAAGGATGGTTTTTGAACACATTATACATTATACTGATTTCAAAATTGAAGATGTTATGTTCTTTTTTACAATGTTTGGAAATTTTATTTATTAATAAACATGCATGGTATTTTACTATTTTGTTTTAATTATATTTGGCTTTTCAACAGTAATTGGTTTAGCTTTTTATATATATATATATATATATATATATCTGACTGTACAAAGAAAAGAATAAAAGCAACTCAAACCATCTAGTGTCAGCCAATCACATTCGCCGCTGCTGATCCGGCCCCTTCTGCAGCTTCCGTGCACGGAGCTAAGCAGAAGACAGCCAACGGGGGAACAAGGGCTGGTAAGTAGATTTTGCAGCAACTTTAAAACACTAACAAGGTTATTCAATAAAAGTTCTCATCGTTTAAAATGGTGCTAATTTTGCCACAATCAGATGTTAGCTTTCAAATGTTAAATAAGATCTGATTGGTTGGGGCAAAATTAGCACCATTTTAAACGAAACATTAGAAACTTTTTTGATAAACCCTGTATGAACCTAGCAAAGTCGATTTTGGAACACTAAGAACCTAGCAAAGTCAGGTTTTGGGGGAAAACAATTAAGACTAATCTAATTTTGTTTGGGGATGGATGCACCCTTTAATGCAAGTTTTAAACCATTTCTGTTAATTGTCCTAGGATGAGAAAACAGTCTCAGAATCATCAAGGATAAGTGAACTCCAAGAACAGTGACACAGAATCTGATCCCTTTCAGAGTATAGCTTATATACATTTAGTTAATTCCCATTGTTGCAAAGATACAGACTAAAGGCCTGTGCACTGTATTGTGTTCCAAAAAACCTGATGAAAAAGAAAAAACATAACAATTTTTTTTTGGTACAAAGCAACTTAATAGTTTGATGGCTAAACGTAAAAAATGTTATTAAACTAAAAAATTATAAAATCTTTTGGTAAAATTTAATCAATAAATGCCTCCTTTTGTAAAAAAAGTTTATGCGTTTTTTCTTTAAGAATCTTTCTGTGTTTAATTTCTTGGTGCAATGTCTCTAATTCTGCTGCTCATCAGAGGAGAATTGGTTCTTAGGCTGTGTACACCATTCGATTGGGCTGAATCAGAACGACGGGCAATTGGACTTGCCTGAAAACCAGGGGTGATGGTATTTTGTCATGGCCAAACCGGTCAGATATGCTGAACTCGGTCAGGACGAAGAATTGCAATTTTGTGTACCCAGCTTAATGCTGGCCATTTAGGTGCCCATACACTTACTTAGCTCTTGACATTCCCATGAGTAGACAATGCTCATACAATGCTAATATTTTTTTAGCTTTTGAGGTTGATTTCAAAAAGTGGGCCAGAGTGGAAAACATTTAATGGGACTGTAAAACAGACAGTTCTTTCTGCTCTTCTAAGACTTTTGATAGTGTTGATGATCAAACACCAAAACTTTCAAATGTCTTAAAGTGTATAATATGTGGGAGCCTTGGGTAAAACCAAAGATTTTGAGATAGATTAGCAGTTGGTTTTTGCATTTAGGCAGATATTCTAGTTCCTTCTGCTCTTTTGGGATCAATGGGATGATTAAAAGCATAATAGGTTATGTGGATAAACTTGCATTGGGTTTCTCGCACCATTCTTTGATAGTAACCTTTTTAATTTTTTGAGACAATAAAATTGTGGGTACTATGTCCTGAATATTAAAATCAGTTGTCATATGTTGAGCTTAGAACCAGCCTAACATGTGAAAAGGGAATAGTGGGCCCTATTATAAAAGATCGGTATCGTTATCGTAAAATACCGATCGTTATCATAAAATAACACCGTGTTTTTACCGATAACAACCGTTATTTCCGATAACGACCGTTATTTACCGATCGACCGTTATTTACCGATAACGACCGTTATTTACCGATAACGACCGTTATTTACCGTTACCGTCGTTATCGTAAATACGGTCGTTATCGGTAATAACGGTCTTTATCGGTAATAACGGTCGTTATCGGTAAAAACCCGGGTCGTTTTTTACGATAACGATCGGTATTTTTACGATAACATATCGATCTTTTATAAATAGGGCCCAGTGTCAGTTTAGATGTTCTGCTTTCCCAAAAGCTAATTAATAACAGTATTGCAGAAAGTGGCATTGAATGTTAACATTGGAGATGTTTTAATATCGTTTCCATCAAGGAATACATCTTCCATATAACATATTCAATTCTGATACCAAATAAAACCACCTTAAGCGTAAGGAAAGATGGGCTTTGTCTATTTTAGTGTCCAATTCAAGTATCAGTTTTGAGTTTAGGTGGTGATAACTTTTGGGTTTACAATACAGATGGCTTTAGTGACCGTGGTGAGACTAAGTTTAAATATATGTAAAAGAGCGCTAGATTTAGCTCAACCCCTTTTAGTAGTTTGTTAGATTTGCAGCAATATCCCTTTTACCTGTGATATTTCACTATTTTATACATTTTGTTAATGTGAACTTGGTGTGGAAAAATGGCAGAAAAAAAACAGAATATTGAAAATCTAAAACTATATTTGCTTGTTTAAAAATAGCACCTAAGGCTGTTCCAGTTGGGTATTGGAAAAATAATTGGTATTGAAGAGCAATTTCAACATGTCTATTCTAGCTGTTACATTTGGAACTGCTATACTGTACTTCCAGCTCCTTAGAGGGTATAGTTTGGCTAAAGTTTATTCTAGGCTTTCATCCACCCCCAGAAATTTGTAAAGGCCCTATGATGTCGGGTACATCATTATGCTGTTAAGAGTGTGTATTGTCTGCAGGTTATGAAGGTTTAGAGAAAGATGCTATTTAAGTAGGTAGATCTGTCTTTAACTGATTTAGCATTATACATTTACATCACTTTAATACAACAATCCACAATAGTATTTATATGTACAGTACTTTAATGATATTCATGATTGAATCATGTTTCAATCAGCAATTGAATAAATGGCCTTACCAACGACAAGATCAATGCTAAAACAACATAAAGATCAATATCTTTCCAATAATGAGATAATTAATCAACATTCTTTCAATGGCGCTTTGCTGTATGAGTTATTATTGAATTGGGTGTTGATTCAATTTACTCATCAACGCTGAATAAATGGTCTTACCAACTAGCAAGATCAATGCTAAAACAACATTAAGATCAATATCAATTTCAATAATACAGATATTAACCAACATTCTTTCAATGTGGCTTTGCTATCTGAGTTATTATTGAATCGTATTGAATAAATTAGTAAATCAACGCTGAATAAATGGCATTACCAACGAGCAAGATCGATGCTAAAGCAACATTAGATTCAACGTTGTTTCAATTTTATGCATGATGTTAAATCTAAATTGTTTTAATGTATCACTGCTATCTGGGACCTCAAGTTTTGTGCCTTTTCGCGGTTTCTTATTCCTCATGGAGGGTCTGGATGATGACAGTGTTGTTTTGGGATGGACTTCATAGGCAGGTGAAGCAGAACAGACTGATGTGTCTCACATGTTTTTAGAATGTACTAAATAAAGGACTGTTTTTATCTTCATACTCCCGTGTGTAGCGCTGTTTATTCTTCTCTTAATATCCATGATAATACCTTGATGGTGGGTTAGATTCATGGCGTAACTACTGCCCCGGAATCGGGGCCACTAGCCCGTAATCTGTGCAGCAACCAGACTTTTTAAACAGCTGACCGTGCATATGCCGAAACATCCACACGATCAGCTGTTTAAAGACGCGGACCCGAAATTTTGGTTCGGGTCTGGATTTAAAAGGCTGATGACGTGTATGTTTCCTTCATTTTTAATGTTTCTTCCTTCCTTATTCCTTCATTTTCCTGTTTAAAAAGTCTGGGCGCTGCACAGATCTTGGATTCTCCGTTATATTCATGGAGGAGTCAGGGGCCCGGACCCCAAACTGTGTGGCTATCATATCAATTCCCCTTAACTAAAGCATATCATTCAACTTCTCCTTTTACCAATGGTACAACATCTCAGGTTTTCTTTTAAGGGTACACCCAAACATAATTGCCCCAAAATTTGGACCATAATGCAATATCCCCTTAATGCAGACTATGTTGGCACCACAATAACCCCTTCATTTAAAAGTACTTGCAATTGACCAAATAATTATTTCTCACAATGCCCGTCAGAAACACCAATTCAGATGCCACACTCACATAAAATTTCTACTGGAAAAAATAAAAAAAGACATTTAAAGATAAAAAACTTTATTTAAAATGTACAAGAGGTTCACAGGAACATTTCAAAAAGATTAACTAACATATATAATTACATTGATAGATGACTGCTGCTTAATGCCACCAATATTCATTAGCTACAGTGTTTTAAGCCCTTTAAACAGCATTTCATTATATGTACATATTTTCTCCTTGCACACCTTCTTTATAAATCTTAAATGGTGCTGCCTCCTCAAACAGCTTAACCACTGCCAGTGAGTTCCAAATGTCAAGAAGTAATGGGATGCGCACTCATTTGCTGATATAACTTTTTAATGTGACATGCAGTGCACAACGTTTTCAGGGTTTCCCCCTTCCTCAGGTGCATAAACAACAACCTTGTGCTCACTTAAATACATGTAACTCCTCCCCCTAAGGGGTGTTAACATTTTCGAGACCAAAACTTTTTTCACTTTTTAAACAGGAGTGGGTTTTGCGCAGTGCAAAATTCCTAATGTTAAAATCTTAATATCAATTCTATTAAAACATAGGGGTTATTCAATAAAAGTTCTTATTGTTTAAAATGGTGCTAATTTTGCCCCAACCATCAATGTTAGCTTTCAAATTACATAAGTTCTGATTGGTTGGGGTAAAATTAGCACCATTTTAACAATAAGAACTTTTATTGAATCCCCCCCTGAAAATGTCTACTGGCTAAAAAAACTCCTCCTCCCTTTTCTAGTAAATGTGCTATTTTAAAAAAACACTTAGCTGAAATTGTCAATTCTCCTAATGTTGCTCTAGTTTTTTACTTCATAATTAAAAAAAAATTAAATATTAGTTTTACTCTGTTCTCAATACATCATTTTTATATTATGCCACTGTTCTTTATTTTGTTTCCTTTCAGATGTTCATCTCAACTATCACCTGTTGATCAATGGACTTGGTAAGTATACTACTGTGTGAGCACAAGGTATGTTGTTTTATGCAATAAGTACAGATAGGACGGCACTTGCTTCACTAAGAACACTTTCACTTTATTTCATCATTCTTAAAATAAAGACTCTTCTCGGCCATAAAGCTCATCAAGGAACAAACAGTGTACAACAAGCAGATATGATATCTGCTTGTTGTACACTGTTTGCCTTGATGAGCTTTATGGCCGAGAAGAGTCCTTAATAATGATGAATAAAGTGAAAGTGTTCTAGTGAAGCAAGTGCCGTCCTATCTGTACTTATTGCTGTGGAGTGTTTGCTGTGGAGCCCTCGACGCGCACGGCAAGGTCGGGGGAGATAGAGAGTGCCGGTGTAATCTCTTTATTATGTTTTTTATGCACCTGAGGAGGTGTAAACCCAGAAAACGTTGTGCACTGCATGTCACATTAAAAAGCTATTCGGTAAAGGATGCGTATCCCTGTTACTTTATTCTTAGCATTGCTTATATACATAGAATAAGCAGCACTCTGCTAATCCAGACCCCGTTCTGGTCCACATTTTATTTAAGGGTATGTACACTGGAAAAAAATGTAATTGCCCATTATGTGAAACTATAATTCTCCAATTCATTAATTGCCACAGATTCTTGTACAAGTCATTCTGAATTGAGAAAGCCAGTCGGATGACTAGCAAAACGTCCTTCAAGAACTAAACTTCAAGTCCAGTTGATCTAATTGAATACAACAGATATACCATGACCTGGATGAATGAGAAACCTTCACACGCATATAATTTATCCACCTCTCACTGTGCTTTTTTTTTGTTGATCTGCTCCTGTTTCTTAAGATATCCAATCTGAAACACCTTACTTTTCAGCATTTCTGTAATGCTGTAGCTGGAAGGGTTTGACGTTGGTCTGCTGTATGCGGTTTTTTGACAGTTGGTATGTAGGAAAATAGACAAGTCATGTGTCAAGGAGCCTGAACAAAACAAGTATTGTATTGAGGCATGTAACAAACACACACTTAAGTGCTACTTACATGTTTTATTTATAATTAAGATGACGTAAAGTAATTTTTTCAGTATACCTACACTTTAACTGTAATACGTCTAGCAGTCCTGAATATCTGACAGAATGGGATTCACCTCCAACAAGTCTCACATACGTATTGGATTGACAAGATTACAGGTGAGGCAGAAGCCAGCAAGTAAAGTGGGAAAGGTAGTTTGTATATCATATATGGTTTGTGCAATGGACTTGATAGTCAGAGTGAGGGTAAGATACTGGAAACTTTATTACAGGATCATATTCTGGACTTGGTTTCCCAGAACTGATCTTATACAGGTAGTAGTTAGTGGATTTATGAGAAATAGATCTTGTCAGACTAACTTTGCTTGGTTAATTAAAAGGTGAAGTATTGACATGTTAAAAAGTAAAATTAAAAATGCCTCATATTATATATGTCAATATTTCACTTTATAAATAAAGCACCTTAATTCTTGGATTATTGCACTTTTTTATGACGCTAATGCACTTTAGGATGATTTATTTTACACTTTGCCACATTATTAGTAAATGTCTCATTTGAAGGACCAACTAAGAGTTACATGTCAATGATGTCATAATGTAGAGGTGTGTCTTAGATTTTAAATTCTGGTACCACCCAGTGATTAGTTGTATTTGGCTTGAAGAAGCTCTAGAAGGAACAGAAACATTGCCTTCACTATTTTGATTGACAATAACAACGGATTTCACACAAGAACCCATTAAATATGGATTAATGGTAGCACCTAGCAACAGTTAAGGTATGTAGATTGGATGCCTGCATCACTGCTTGTTTATATATATATATATATATTTATATTTGTATTTAATTAAGGGCAGTGCGGCCAAAGCCCTATTATATGCTTTGCTCCCTGTATAAATTTATTCTTTCCGCCCCTTTAACCCTTTCACTGCCAGGAGATTTTCAAATTTTTTTTTTGCGTTAACTGCCAGAAGAATTTCAGGATTTTGCCCTCAATCGCCTTTATGACTAATTTTTACAGTAGGAAACCCTTGCAGTAAATCAGGAATATTATACATTGTTTTTTTCAGCACAAAGTGTACTTTAACATGGTAACAGAATTTTGTAACTTTTCTGGAAATTTACTGGAATTATGGGTAAAATATGTAAAAAAATGAAAAATTTGCAAATTTTTCATGGATTTTTTTCCCATTTTTACTTATAGTTATCTTAAGGTTCAACACAACAAAATCTCACTGTTTTTCTAAAGCTCTGATACTCTCCCGAGTACAAACGATACCATACATATGTGGTACCCCCCCCCACTTTTCCTGTACAGGAGACCCCCCCAAACTAAACTGCAACTTCTAGAATATTACAAAACAACCAAATAAAAAAATGAAAACCACTACTGACAGTTAACATAGAATATATCTTCCAAATTAACTAAAATATCCCCACAAGTGAGATATTTTTTAGAAACTACACACTCGCGGATTTTACGAGTGAGGTTAGTTTTCGATCAAATGCGATACCCGACCGCAGCTCTTCATCCAATTGAAGTTATTTTTCTACATTTTCCTTTTTTTTCCTCAACTGTAAAATCAGAGACAAAATCAACATGCGAATTTTCCCTGCTAAAAACTGTGGAGGAAAGTTTCAAAACGCATCTCAAATATGAAAGCCTAACCCCTCCCGATAAACGGTATGCCACATTCATGGTTGTACCCAGAGACATGGCTACCAACTACCCAAGCGTGACCAGTGCCAAATGTCAGTAGCAGCAAAAAAAAATTAGCCAGTTTTGTATTTGAACAGTCTGCCAGTTTTTTCCACAAAACACCCCCCCCAACTCAGAAATACCCCCACAAACTATATATTCCTGAAATCTACACACCTTCAGCTATGTAACGCTGTATTTCGTTTCATTTCATACCATCAATGGTTGTGGGCGCAGTTCTTCGTAGAAGTTTTTCACTTTTTACCAGATTTTCCAAAAAAAATTAACATCAAACAACATTCAAAAAGGTAGAAATCATGCCAAAACCCTCATGGAATGTAAAAAAAGTTACCAAATATCAATCTCCCAAATGTCCTGAATCAAACGTAATGCCATATGTGTGATTACACACCGGACGTGGAAGCGAAAAGCTACAAAGTGAGACAATGCACGATGGCTCAGAAACGGCAAAATATTTAGCCAACTCCGATTTGACAGTCTGCAGTTTTTTTCAACAAACACCCCCGTAACTTAGAAATAACCCCCACAAACTATATATTCCTGAATCTACACACACTTCAGCTATGTAACACTGATTTTGTTTATTCATACCATCAATGGCGTGGGCCGCAATTTCTTCGTAGAAGTTCGCATTTGTCCTGAAAGTGAACCAAAACAACTTCACAAGGTAAAATCATGCCAAAACCTCATGGAATGTAAAAAAAAAGTTACTAAATTTCAATCTCCCAAATGTCCTGCAATCAAACGGTATGCCATATGTGGTTTGTTACACACGCGGACGTGGAAGCGAAAAGCCAAAAGTGAGACAATGCACGATGGCTCAGAACCAGCGAAAATATTTAGCCAATTCCCGAATTCGACCAGTCTGCAGTTTTTTCCACAAAACAACCCCCGTAACTTAGAATAACCCCCACAAACTATATATTCCTGAAATCTACACATTTCAGCTATGTAACACTGTAGTTTGTTTCATTCATACCATCAATGGTGTGGGCGCATTCTTCATAGAAGTTCGCATTTTGGTCTGAAAAAATGAACAAAAACCAACTTCAAAAGGTAGAAATCATGCCAAAACCTCATGGAATGTAAAAAAAGTTACTAATATCAATCTCCCAATGTCCTGAATCAAACGGTACCTGCCATATGTGTGGTTACACACTGGACGTGGAAGCCAAAAGCCACCAAAGTGAAACAATGCACGATGGCTCAGAAACAGCAAAAAATATTCAGCCAAATCTGATTTTGAACAGTCTGGCAATTTTTCCCCACAAAACAACCCCACAAACCATATATTTCTCAAATGCACACAACTTATCTACGAAATTCTGTAGTTTGTTCATTCGTACCATCAATGGTGTGGGCGCAGTTCTTCGTAGAGTTCACAGTTTTAGCATTTTTCTAAAAATTTGGAAAAAAACACTCTTAAAAGGGTAGAAAATCCATGCAAAAATCCCAAGTATGTAAAAAAAGTTTACCAATATCAATCTCCCCAAATGTCCTGAATCAAACGGTATGCCCTATGTATGGTTACACACCCAAACGTGGAATCAACTAGCCACAAAGTGAGTCATGAACATGGCCCAATTACAACGCAACTTTTCAGATTTGTCAGACTAAACACCCCTCTATATTAGAAATCCCCCCCAAACTATATATTTTGGAATCTAACACAAATCTTCAGCTACCCAATGGTGTGATTTCTTTTATGCATACCCACCAATGGTATGAGCGCAGTAAAATTTAGCTTTTTTTTAACGAGATTTCATGAAAAATTTATAAAAATACAAATTCAAAGTTAAAAATCATGGCAAAATTTTCCATGTCATGTAAAAAAACTTGTCAATTATCAATCTTCCAAATGCCCTGAATCACGAAACGGTATGCCATACGCGTGGATGTACACAGGGGACATGGCCACCAACTACTCAATGGGACCATGCACAAGTGTAATTACAAGAAAAAATCAAGTGCTCTGTAATTTTCAAACAGCCCCAAAACTTGGAAATGCCCCCACAAATAAAACTCCCCCACTAAATATCATTCTCCCACATGTTTCTGAATCAAACGTTATGCCATATGCTGCGGATGCACAGAGACTTGGCCACCAACTAGCTCCAAATGGGGACGCATGCACAATGCAATTACAAGAAAGAATCAGTTGCTCCGTAATTTGACGCCTACACACTTTTTCTAAGGAAACAGTCGCCGAACATGGAAATTCTTCCGACAACTATATATTTTTGGAATCTACACACCTTCAGCTACATTACGATGCCATGCTTTCATACATACATGAAGAATTCAGAACCCACTGATCCAAAAAGTCCGTGTTTTAACGAGGTTTTGTGAAAAATAAATAAGATGATTTAAGGGTTGAATCCAATACCTAAACAACCTAAACCCTTTTGACAAGCAAAAAAACCCACTAAATGTCACATCTCCTGCATCAAACGGTAATGCCATATGTGTGGGTGGCACCAGAGACGTGGCCCCACCAACTAGCTCAAATTGGACGCATGCACAAGTCCATTACAAGAAAAAAATCAAAGTTTCTGTAATTTGGTATAATGGAGGCGAGTGGTTGTAGAGAATGCCGAAAAGGCTAATCTGCTAACCGTTTTTTTAGCAAATCGGTTTTTACGTTTGAGAATCCTTACATTAGGGATTGTAACAATGTGCAGGGAGGAATGAAGAGTTTTCACATTGGATACAGAGGATATGGTACGGAATCAATTAGACAAAGTTAATATCAATAAAGCGCCAGGACCAGATGGATTGCATCCTAGGATTTTAAAAGAGCTTAGTTCAGTCTAGCAAGACCACTGTGTCTCATCTTTTCAATTCGCTTTTGTCTGGGGAGTGCCGCTGGATTGGAAAAAAGCCAATGTAATACCAATATTCAAAAAGGTGTCCGTTCACAGCCCTTGTTACCTATAGACCTGTAAAGCCTAACATCAGTGGTAGGGAAGGGATGGAACTTTGTTAAGGGATCATATCCTTGATACTTTGTCTCCAGAGATTATCTTATTAGTAGTAGTCAGCATTGTATTTATAGAAAATAGATCATGCCAGACAATTTTAATTGGTTTTTTTATGAAGAATTGAGTAAGAAGTAGATTCAGCACAGCTGTGGGATGTTATATTATTTGGATTTTGCAAAAGCCTTTGATACTGTGCCACATAGGCGACTAATGTATAAACTGAGGACTGTGGCCTTGAAGAAAACAATTGTTTCATGGATAGAGAACGGGTTATTGGACCTCCAACAGAGAGTGGTTGTTAATGGAGCTACATCTATGTGGGCTAAAGTTCTAAGCGGAGTTCCTCAGGTTCTGTAACTGGGGCCGCTTCTGTTTAATCTTGTTTATAAATGACTTAGAAGGGGCATTGAGAGCAAGTCTCTGTGTTTGCTGATGACACTAAATTATGCAAGCTTTGGAAACTTTCCAATGATGTGCAAGTGCTTGCAAGCAGACCTAGATAGATATTCAAAATGGTCAGCAGAATGGCAGATGAGATTCAATGTTGATAATGTACTGATGCATTTGGGATTTATAATCCCTGTGCCACCTACACCATAAATAACTCGTGTTTAGGTGCATCTGAATATAAAAGATTTGGGGGTTCTTGGTAGATAACAGACTTAGCTGTATCAAACAATGCCAGGTGCAACAGCTAGAGCTAGCAAGATATTGTCCTTGTATAAGAGGGGATAGATCAAGAGAGAAAAATATTATTCTCCCTCTTTACAAGGCACTGGTAAGGCCTCATTTGGAATATGCGGTGCAGTTTTTTGGAATCACCATATACAAAAGGACATCTTGGAAATGGAACAGTCCAGAGAAGGGCAACTAAATTAAAGGGGAATGGAGGGGCTTGAATATGCAGGCAGCAATTAGACAAGTTAGGCTGTTTACATTGGAGAAGCGGCGGTTGCGTGGGGACATGATACCCTTATACAAATATATTATGGCCCTACAGTGACTCTCTGGTGCATTGTTCACTAATAGGTCATATCAGAGGACTCGTGGACATCCTTTAAGGTTGGAAGAAAGAAGTTTCATCTTCAAGTTAGGAGAGGTTTTCTTTACAGTGAGAAACGTTGAAACTGTGGAACTGTCCTTCCAGCAGAGGTGGTAATGGCAAGTTCATTGAATAACTTTAAAAAAGGCCTGGATAAGTTTCTAAACTAAAAAAATATTGAGAACTACTGGTATTAATGCATATAGATCTGGTTGATCCAGGATCTTTCCGATTGCCGTTTGGAGTCAGGAAGGAATTTTTTTTCCTCCCCCCTTTTTTAGCTGGGGTTTTTTGCCTTCCTCTGGATCAACTGTTAGGTAGGGTTAAAAAAAAAAAAGGGAATAGGTTGGGACTTGATGGACGATGTCTTTTATTCAACCTTAATTACTATGTTACTATGTAATTTGAACAGCCTAATCAACTTGGAACTACCCCCCACAAAACTATATATTTTTGGAAGCTAAACACCTTCAGCTAACTGATGGTAATCATGCTTTTCGTATATCACATGACGAATTCCAGGCGTTGTTATCCCTAGAACTCCGTGCTTTTTTAGGAGATTTTGTGAAAAAAATAAAATAAGAGGACCCAATGGTTTGAAATCCTACCTAAACCCACTCGGCAGTAAAAAAACCACTAAACGCCAATCTCCCACATTCCTGAATCCAAACGGTATTGCCACATAGGGTGGGTGCAAACAGAGACGGGGCCACCAACCTAGCTCAAATTGGACGCATGCACAAGTTCCAATTACAAGAAAAAAATCAAAGTGTTCTGTATTTGAACACCTAATCAACTTGGAAAGACCCCCCACAAACTTATATATTTTGGAAGCTACACACCTTCAGCTACGTGATGGTAGTCAACTTTCGTATATACATAAAGAATTCAGGCGCTGTTATCCATAGAACTCCGTGCTTTGTAGACTTTTGGTGAAAAAATAAAATAGAAGGACAATGGTTGAAATCCTACCTAAACCCACTCGGCAAGTAAAAAAAAAAAACCACTAAACGGCAAATCTCCCACATGTCCTGAATCAAACGTAGTGCCATAAGGATGGGTGCAAACAGAGACGGGGCCCACAACTGCGCAATGGATCGCATTGCGCAATTGCAATTACAAGAAAAATTAAAAAAAACGCCAACAACCCACCCCTATCCCCACTCTCCCCCTTTTAGTGAAAACCAGTTAGTACGGAGAGTCACCAAGTTTTTGCACACTTTCCTGATCCTAAAGAAATCAATACATCTTTTTTTTTTGGTACGTACTTCTCACATTTCCTCTAATAGGCTTAGTTCCCTGAAATCCACACACATAAATGATCCCAGTTTTACTTTACCGATATGACGGGGACTTGAGCTTGGAGCAAAAGTTTTTTTGCTAATTTATAGTTGTAATGTAAAAAAAAAAAGGTGTGTGTATCAACTTAAGATGTTTTTTGTAGGTGCATTTCCCCTTTTTTTGGGGGATCATTTACAAAGAATATCATCAAATCATCTTAGGGAATGATACCGAACTTGGAAATACGGTAATATAATGCCCGTTTTCCAATTCGAAATCCGATCGGAAAAATCACTCCCGGGAAATCATTGTCCAGGAAGTGATTTTCATTCATTGGCAAAGCAATATTTGGTGATCAGAATGATTCACCAAATTTTGCTATCTAGTCCCCATTTTTTTTCAATCTTCGCGTAAGTAGCAAAGACTGGCAGAAAAAATCCTATTGTGAATGGAACTTTGAGTGCCTTCACAAATGTATATAAAGCTGTCAGCATGACAGCTTTCACTATACTAGGTACGATGCATCAGATCTAATGTAGATCTAGCTGCGTTACCTCCACTAGACCACCAGGGGCATCATCTTACCTATCTTAGGGAAGACCCGTGAAGCAGAAGCGAGTGGATGTCACCGGGTCCCCCTTTCCGGAACAAGACTGCTCTGCTCTGCATCTCCACGTGGGACCTGCTGATGCGCTAAAGGTACTGTTATCTCTCGATCCCCCCCTCCGGATTTGGACGAAACCGAGGGGGATCGAGGGGCTAGGGGGGCAGTTGATGCTGCCCCCCATCGCCCCTAGCGGGGGGAAAAAAAATTTTGGGAGGGGGAAGCCACGATCGTATATTCCACATCTGTGGCAGTTTGAGTATTCACTGCACAGATTCGTGAATATCCGATCTGTGGCAGGGAAAGGGTAAAAAGGCATCCAGCTAGAAGGAAGGTACTATAAGCTCTTAAGTCACATGAATCCCTGTAATAGATCTACTAAATAAAGAGAGAAGCAGTATGGTCTTCGTTGCGCCCAGGGAACATGTATTTTTTTCACTAGGTTTTAGGACTGATGCTGGATCCTGCCTTAGATGGCGCATCAGCTTGACGCATGTTTGTAAAACAACTGTAACTAAAGGTAATCCATTTGAACTACAGTTGCAGGTGATTACCCTTCATTGCTTGCTCTAAATTTATTGCCTTAACTGCTTAAACTCCATTTATTTATCATTGTATGTGTAGTTAGTGCTGGAGTATTTGTGAAATGTGTGTGTGTGTATGTCTATATATATATATTATATATTATCTATATAGGATATAGTATTTGGTTGTGTCCAGTTGCACACCATATGTCTTTGCCTTTATATAAACAAACATTTTTATTCACCACATAATTTTAGTGCTTACCAGCGACGTTTGGGGTCGTGGGTTTCTGGACCTTTTTCAAGCTTGAAAAAGGTCCATAAACCAACGACCCAACGTCGTCTGTAAGCACTAAAATTATGTGTGAATAACACCCGTTTTGTTTATATCAAGAAAAGACCCTTATGTGTGCACTGGATACAACCAACTACTAATAAACTTTCACATCTCTCAGTAGTCACCAAGGCAATACAACCGTGAAGTGATGCCTGACTTTAGCACAAATATAAATAATATATATATATAGTTTATAACTAATAATATATATATATATCATATATTATACACATACTGGTGCCCGTTGGTGCACAATGGAAATTATGTTGTTGTGTTGCAGTAATCCTGCCACAATGTGCATTTCAAACCTAACATACATTTTGTTTTATTATTTGTTTTGCATGCTCGGGGGCGTTGCTTTCAGTGATACCAACACAAAGTGCACTAACACTGCAAGAGATTGGGGATCTGCTGCTCTACCTTAGGGCCAAATGAGAAGCTACTTACATCCCCTTTAGATGCCTAGGCATCATGAACCAATCCACAATTGCTCGTCCCTTTCCACTCCTAGCAAGTAATCCAGGCGTGGAGTGCTCACTGGTACAACGAAGTCTGAAAGTCCTAAGAAGACCCAGCATCCCACCACTCAACATAGACAAACATATCACACTTTACCTCCCTTTCTATTTGCACATGCCCAACAGACCCAGGCATTCTGCCACAATGTGCAATTCAACTCAACAGGCAACCATTGTCACACCTTAACCCTAACCGCATCCCAGAATTAAATTCTGTCTTCATACAATATTAGTATTTACCACAGCAGGCTCCAGATCGACAATGTGCTAGGACAAGCGAGGATAATGATTAGCTATATACAATATTAGGGAGAGATGTTTTTAAAAGGATGTACACCCTAAAAATATTTTTTTTAATGTTACTTCCCCCTGTCCCCCCAGCCCCAACCGCCTCTATTTATTTTAAATTAATCAAAAATGCCCCAACTTATGACCTCCCCTCTTTCCTCCTCCGGCCGCGCTGCGGCCCTCCCTCTGCTTGCAGAAACTGCAAGCAGAGGGCGGAACCGGGCAGTCGCGTCTGTGATTGGCTGATCGTCTGTCTGGGGAGTTTTTCTTTCGCGGAGGAAAAGAGGGAGGTATAAGTTTCGGGCACTTTCAATACCAATAAATATAGCGGTTGGGGCTGGGGTGGACATGGGGAATTTTACAAATATAACGGGATTACACGGAGGGGGAGGGAATGCTAATCGGGAGGAGAGGAACTGGAGGGGAGAGGGGAGAGGGCTTCAACAGTAGTACGCCATGCCGCCCTTCTCCTATAGGGACTCTGCTTCCTCTGTTGGGCAGTTTTTGCTACTTTGGGGGGGGGGACTACAGGAGAACCATATGGAGCTGGGATGTGAGGTAAAGGATTATAAACTACACTAATGATGGGGCCAGTAGTGGGGTGGATTAATCGTTTTTGGGGGTGGACATGCCCTTTAAAAGGAGTAAAAGCTTCCAGAGTATAAAATGATATAGCCTCTTCATAAAACAGAAGGTACCTCCGCAATGTTATTATAAGCATTGCCCTAATAATTAACATATAAACACATATTCATCCCTTCCAAATAAATGGGTGGGAACATGCAATTCTCATCTATTGCCTGTAGCTAAGGGCATGTGTCTAGTGTAATTCATCCTAATGTAATGATCAGGGGTGGGTTGAACTTGTGACTGTTCACAATGTTTGGAAAACTACAAATCCCAGCATGTTTTCTCTTGTAGTAATTTTTTCTAAATAAGGGCATGTCCCACCCCCAAAAGCTAAAATCTCCCCCACTGCCTGGCCCCAATGGGTTAATGTGTAAAAATCCCTACCTTACCTCTCTGCTCAAATGGTTCTCCTGGACTTTCCCTCCAAAGTCCCGCCGAAAGTGAACACAGGGCCTTGCAGGAGGGAAATTGTTTCCTCCGCCTTTGAGCGTCCTCTCAGAGGCTTGTGGCGTTGCTCAGTGCAGCCCTCCCCCTTCCCTCCCTCATGATCTCTGACATTGTTCCTTCCTGTGCCCCTATGGCAAAATTCACATTTTTCTTTAGTGTAGGGCTCCTCCCCTCAGCCCAACTGCATACTTACAATTACCAGTTTCCCCCTGCATCAGATAGCCCGAAGCCCGCGTCCTTGATTGGCTGCCTCTCAGCCAATCACGGATTCGGCTGCCGGTCCCGGCCCCCCCTACTTGGAGTTTCCTGCAGCAGAGGGCTGAGCAGAGATCGCTGGTGGTAAAAGAGTGTAATGTAAGTAATGATCTGGGAGTTTCTGGCACAACAACATAGTGGGTTGGGGCTGGTAGAATTGTATATACTTGAGGATTTCTAATCTAGGCCTAATGTCAATCTCCCTTCCTAGTCTGTTTTTTACCTCCTTGAAAGTAATTTTCTTTTCTCAGGGTAGTTACTGTTTTCAACGTACGCTTTCCTCCCCTTTCCACAGATACGTAGATGGTCCTTCATATCTCTAATATCAAAGATTTTTCCTTGTATTTATTTGTATTTTCATTTTAGAAATAACATGTTCCAATGGGGCACAAAGATGTGCTTGGAGTTGCATGTAGTATTTAGAAAATTTAGAAAACGTATTTTCAATGCTTTTCGAAAATACGGTGAAATCTCGTAATTTCGAAATTTTTCGAATATACGTTTTTCATGCATTTTCGAGAATCCGAGCAATTCTCGATAAACGCGGTTTCGGAAAGGCGGAAAACCGAAAATCTTCGATATCCGCCGTTCGCAAACCCGGTAAATCCACCGCGATTCGGTTCTCCCTCCGTGAACTGGGCCATCCTACTCACAAGCATTACTGTTTTGAGGCTCAACAGGAGAAGCAGAGAAATCTCAGAGGGGGGCGCATACATTCCGCAAACCAGTAAAAGATGTCAGCAACCTTCCAAGCACAAAGGCTAGCTCTGGAGGGGCGTAGGTAAAAAAAAAAAAATATTGCAAGGTTTTTAAAGCTGCAGTTATCCAAATAACATAACTTGATTTTACACGTGCACTTTAATTCCTTTAAGAGCCTGGAAACCAGTGCCATGATTTGTGTTGTGTTGAGAGTGGAGGACATACCATGTTATCATTGTGTTTCTGGTTTGATCAAGGAACACGGTTGTTTTCTGAGGGCAAGTATGTGTTTACAACAGTCTATGTCATATAACCATATATACTCGAATTAGTCGACCCGAGTCATAGTCGAGATATTTTTACTAAAAAATACTAAAACAGATTGACCCGAGTATAGTCGCGGGTAGAAAATATAACAACCACTACAAAGCCTTCTGATTCTGTATTGTTTTAAAAGCTTTAGGTGCTCTCTTTAAATGGAACAGCAAATTCACATCCAGAAATGCGGTCCATTTAAAGGGCAACTAAGCCTCAAACAATACAGAATCAGAAGAAAATATTTTCAACATACTACCATTCGGCTGAATCTCTAGTGTTTTATGGCAGTAGTTTTGCCCTTTAAATGGAGAGGATCCACCACTACGTGGAAGTTGCTACTGATCTGGTCAAACATTTATACAAACATGAGAAAGATCATCAATGCCACATTCCAGGCCCCATCAATATCATATTCTGCCACTGGCTATCTTTATATAAACAAGGGTTTTAGTATGACATACTGGTGAGCACATGAATAGAAAGCCTTCCAACCACCCGTCGGAACCGTTGAATCAATCGGAGAAGAAATGCCAAAAGTTTGCTAATCGTAATTGAAGTAAAGAAATTGAAAGTTAGACGTTAGGACCTTCCAGACTGGGGTTACCTTGACGTGGTTGGAAGGCTTTTCATTATGTGATCACAAGTAATGTATACTAAAACCCCTTTGTTTATAAAGTATGCCAGGTGAGATAAATGATTTGTATGGGGCCTAGGAATGTGCATTGATTATCTTTTCTATGTTTGTATAAATGTTTTGACCAGATCAGTAGAACTTCCCGCTAAATGTAGTTGTAAATTAGCCTAATTGGAGTGCTTCCACAATTCTTGTATTGTATGTATTTATTGGGAGGCTTGGTCAAGCCTCCATGTGGTAATAGCACCCCCAACACGCCCTTTAATGGGAGGTCCTATGCCTTTAATATAAAGCACTGGATGGCCTCTTCCCTCATTTTAAAAAGCCAAGGGCTGAGGGGGAAGGGAGAGAGCCTGTGTTAATGGATTCAGTGTGTAAGAATGAGAAATGCAAAAGTTTGCTAATCGTAATTGAAGTAAAAGAAATTGAAAAGGTTAGACGTTAGGACCTTCCAGACTGGGGTTACCTTGACGTGGTTGGAAGGCTTTTCATTCATGTGATCACAGTAATGTATACTAAAACCCCTTTGTTTATAAAGTATGCCAGTGTGCAGATAATATGATATTGTATTGGCCTAGGAATGGGCATTGTTATCTTTCTATGTTTGTATAAATGTTTTGACCAGATCAGTAGACTTCCTAAATGTAGTTGTAAATTAGCCTAATTGGAGTGCTTCCACAATTCTTGTATTGTAGTATTTATTGGGAGGCTTGGTCAAGCCTCCATGTGGTAATAGCACCCCCAACACGCCCCTTTAATGGGAGGTCCTTGCTTTAATATAAAGCACTGGATGGCCTCTTCCCTCATTTTAAAAAGCCAAAGGGCTGAGGGGGAAGGGAGGAGAGAGCCTGTTATGGATCCAGTGTGTAAGAATGAGAAATGCAAAAGTTTGCTAATCGTAATTGAAGTAAAAGAAATTGAAAAGGTTAGACGTTAGGACCTTCCAGACTGGGGTTACCTTGACGTGGTTGGAAGGCTTTTCATTCATGTGATCACAGTAATGTATACTAAAACCCCTTTGTTTATAAAGTATGCCAGTGGGCAGATAATATGATATTGTATGGGCCTAGGAATGTGCATTGATTATCTTTTCTATGTTTGTATAAATGTTTGACCAGATCAGTAGCACTTCCCTAAATGTAGTTGTAAATAGCCTAATTGGAGTGCTTCCCACAATTCTTGTATTGTATGTATTTATTGGGAGGCTTGGTCAAGCCTCCATGTGGTAATAGCAACCCCCAAACACGCCCCTTTAAGGAGGTCCTCTGCTTTAATATAAAGCCACTGATGGCTCGTCCCTCATTTTAAAAAGCCAAAGGGGCTGAGGGGGAAGGGACTGGGAGAGCCTGTTAAATGGATCCAGTGGTGTTAAGAAGGAGAATGCAAAAGTTTGCTATCGTAATTGAAAGTAGAAAGAAATTGAAAAAGCGTTAGACCGTGTAGGACCTTCCAGACTGGGTATACCTTGACGTTGGTTCGGAAGGCCCCCCCCCTTTTCATTCATTGATCACATAGTAATGTATACTAAAACACCTTTGTAAATGTAGTTGTAAATTAGCCTAATTGGAGTGCTTCCACAATTCTTGTATTGTATGTATTTATTGGGAGGCTTGGTCAAGCCTCCATGTGGTAATAGCACCCCCAACACGCCCCTTTAATGGGAGGTCCTATGCCTTTAAAATAAAGCACTGGATGGCCTCTTCCCTCATTTTAAAAAGCCAAAGGGCTGAGGGGGAAGGGAGAGAGCCTGTTATATGGATCCAGTGTGTAAGAATGAGAAATGCAAAAGTTTGCTAATCGTAATTGAAGTAAAAGAAATTGAAAAGGTTAGACGTTAGGACCTTCCAGACTGGGGTTACCTTGACGTGGTTGGAAGGCTTTTCATTCATGTGATCACAGTAATGTATACTAAAACCCCTTTGTTTATAAAGTATGCCAGTGTGGCAATAAATATGATATTGTATGGGGCCTAGGAATGTGCATTGATTATCTTTTCTATGTTTGTATAAATGTTTTGACCAGATCAGTAGAACTTCCGCTAAATGTAGTTGTAAATTAGCCTAATTGGAGTGCTTCCACAATTCTTGTATTGTATGTATTTATTGGGAGGCTTGGTCAAGCCTCCATGTGGTAATAGCACCCCCAACACGCCCCTTTAATGGGAGGTCCTATGCTTTTAATATAAAGCACTGGATGGCCTCTTCCCTCATTTTAAAAAGCCAAAGGGCTGAGGGGGAAGGGAGAGAGCCTGTTATATGGATCCAGTGTGTAAGAATGAGAAATGCAAAAGTTTGCTAATCGTAATTGAAGTAAAAGAAATTGAAAAGGTTAGACGTTAGGACCTTCCAGACTGGGGTTACCTTGACGTGGTTGGAAGGCTTTTCATTCATGTGATCACAGTAATGTATACTAAAACCCCTTTGTTTATAAAGTATGCCAGTGTGCAGATAATATGATATTGTAAATGGGGCCTAGGAATGTGCATTGATTATCTTTTTCTATGTTTGTATAAATGTTTTGACCAGATCAGTAGCACTTCCGCTAAATGTAGTTGTAAATTAGCCTAATTGGAGTGCTTCCACAATAAGGGATAAGCACCCGGGAATTTGAATATGAAGCTGGAGTACCTCCTTTAGGAATATTATTGTGTGTGTGTGTATATATATATATATATATACATACAGCAACAGATGTTCGTGCACACAAGGTCTTCTTACAAGTCGTTTATTAATTCATTAAAGTGCAATTACTGTGCAAACATAGTAGCAACGTTTCGGCTTTTGTGTGTGGCCTTTCTCAAGCTCAAACAAAAGTGAACAAAACACCCTCTTTTTATCCAACAACAAACTCCTCCCACTTAGTGATTACATAGGTTAACTCTTAAAGGCATTTTTTTGGTGATACCTATTTCTATACCTGTGTATAGAATGTGCAAAATAATGTGCAATTAAAAGTGACTGTGCATAGCATAAATATAATTAAAAATTACTCAGGGTATATTTATTGATTGGTGTTGAATCTTAAGCTTGTGGTCATTTTATAGTCAAAAGAGTATTTTAGACACTGCGGAAAAATGTATCACCCTGAGTAATTTTTAATTATATTTATTCTATGCACAGTCATAGCATAATCCCGAACAACTTCACCTATTTGCCTTTTTGTCCAAAAAGAATTCCCTAGCGGAGGTCAACTATGACATCGGTAACTGGGAGCTCCTGGCTGTTAAAACTGCTTTTGAGGAGTGGAGACATTGGCTAGAGGGGCACTTCATCCAGTCACCATGTACACTGACCATCTTGAGTATATTGAACATGCTAAAGAGATTGAATTCTAGACATGCCTTTGGGCCCTTTTTTCCTCAAGGTTCAATTTTAGAATCACTTATAGACCTGCCACAAAAAATGTGAAAGCTACTAACCTGTTGTTTGTTCCTCTCAGTCTCCGTTTACAAGTGATCCAACAATTTCACGATTCCAAACAAGCAGGTCACCCAGGGGAGAAAAATACCTTAGAACTCCTGTCCCGTCAATCTGGTGGGCTTCAATCTCCAGAGACACCAAAGCCTATGTTAAAGCCTGCATAGTTTGTGCCCGCAGTAAGACGCCCAGAAACACTCTTCATGGTACTCTTATGCCTCTGTATTTGCCCACGTCTCCATGGACTTCATTGTTGACCTGCCTGTTTCCCTGGGGGCAATGGTTGTTTGGGTAATAGTCGACCATTTTAGCAAGATGGCTCACTTTATACTACTCAGCAAACTTCCATCAGCTTAAGATTTATCCCTGTTATATTGCATATTTTTCCAATTTGTAGCCCAATTTTGGTGTTCCTTTTGTGCTCGGCTGGGTATCTCTCTCTTTTTCTCTTCCTCTTTCCATCCCCAGTCTAATGGCCAGACAGAGAGAACTAACCAATCATTAGAGCAGTATCTTCGTTGTTTTGTCTCAGATTGTCAGGAATCCTGGGCTGAATATTTACCATTTGCCGAGTTTGCCTATAACAATACTATTCATACTTCTACAGGTACATCTCCATTTTTCTGCATTTATGGCTATCATCCCAAAGCTTCTTCATTAACCGGACCTACTTCCAACTTTCTTCTCTTAGAAAATTGGTTTCAACACATGTCTTCTATCTGGCGCCAGGTACAACAAAAGGCCTCTTCTCGTCAAAAAGAATTTGCAGATAAACATCGATCCATGGAATTGGACTTGTCTCCTGGTAATCTTGTATGGGTCTCCACTCACAACCTCTCTCTTCGTCAACCCTGTTCCAAATTGGGTCCTAAGATCATTGATCCGTACCCCATTCTTCAAAAAATTAACAGGGTAGCCTATAAAGTTGACTTGCCTCCCTTAAGCAAACAAACTAACTCTTTTCATGTGTCTTTGTTAAAACCAGCTGCTTCTACTCTTATGTCTGAACCTCTTTCTCCAGTTGAAATCCAGGGAGAACCGGAATTTGAAGTGGATAAGATCTTGGACTCAAGTTGGTTCCAAAACTCCCTCCAATACCTAATTGACTGGAGAAGTTATGGTCCCGAAGAAAGATGTTGGGTTCCTCATCATCAGATTCATGCCCAGGAACTTATTGATCAGTTTCATAAAGATCATCCAGAGAAACCTGCCTTTTAAGGGCCCAGTGGGTAGGGGGGTAGTGTCAGGGAACATCGCTTACCTAATCCTCGCTCCTGCGGTGTATGCCATTTTTGGATATCTCCAGCGGCAGTCATCACGTCCTCCTCCTCTAACGTCATCTCGCAGCATCCAGCGTCTTCGGCTGCACATATTCTTATCGCCTCCGTCCCTGCTGATAGTTTAATGGGATGGAGGAGAGCCAATCAGTTTGTAAATTGTCTCTCAGCCTATCCCTGCATTTGACTCTTGTCCTCCCCATTGGTTCATCTGCTCTACTTAAGCCTGTTTTCAGCCATTTTCCCTTGCTATAGTTTTGGTTTTGCCAAGCTAGTGGTCCCTGCTATTAGTTCTAGTAGCCAGATTCTAGTTCCTGTAGCTTTGTCTTGTTCATTGTTCTTCTCATTGTCATTTTCGTTGTATTCTTGTCCCTTTCCTTGTCTTCCAGTTCCTGTGATTGCTCCATTGGTGTCCTGGTTTTCTGGAGTATACCCGGCCTCAGCATCTATACCTTGCGGTTAACCATGTTCAGCAAGGTGCGACAAGTCTCCTGATGATCGGGGGCTTGTCTATAGGTGAATATGACGGAGATAGATTGGAGTATAGGTGCTGAAGGTATACTCTGAGACTCCAGGTATCACAGTCTCATACACAGCCCCATACACAGATGTGCCCTGCATACCTTTCTGTACAGCCTGTTTGTTGAATCCTTTTACTTCTATTTGCTTTTCCCTTTCCCTTGCAGTCTGTACAGGGTACAGCTTTTGTTTTCCCAGGGATATAAGATTTTGTCCATCTGCTCCTTCAAGCTTCCAGATCAGCCTGAGTATAAACCGAGAGGATGATTTCAGGAAGATTTTAAAAGTAAAATCCAGATTTCTGCCTGGGTGCTACTGATAGGAATGCATCAAATATATAGAGGATAATTTCAGTGCACACCTTAGGTCTTTATTTCAAAGAATATTTTTATTAACACATATTGTGCAGTCAGCGACATTTCGGTCATAAACCACAACCAAAATGTCGCTGAATGCAACAGTATGTGGTAAGAAGAAGAAAAAAAAAAAATATATATATATATATCCCTTATATTATATAAACATATTTATCTCTTAATAGGAGATTGCATTGAGTTCTTAGGAGCTACCAATGTGGTGGGGGGTATATGATATTACATATAGGAAAGGTGTATATATATGTGTGTACTATCTCACTATTACCAATTAAATGACCATCAGTAAATCTATATAAAGCCACACACCGGTTCCTAAACGTTACATAATAAAAGTTTATTCACTTAAGACTGGTGTGCCCAGCTATACTTGTTGTTTTGAATTGTGGAATAGGGTGTCAGCTCCATTTTATTTAAAATGGGCCACTTGTAGTAAAAACGGTTCAGTAATGGAAGTTTAAAAATCGAGTGGATTTATTTGAGAAATGTTTCTCCTGTAGGAGGAGTAAGTGGGGGATGTAAAGTGCATAGTGCTGAAAGAAAGAAAACTGAGGGTCGCACTCTTTTTTTTCCTGTGGAGTCATTGGTTCCTAAGGGAAGAACCTATAGAGGTGTCTGCACCCACAATTGGAGAGAGTGCACCTCCACCATTGTTTACCCTATTTGCATAGTGCTGAAAGGCCTTGCCTCCTATTTCTTGGAGAATTAAAGTCCATAAATTGTGTGTAAGCACAGTAAAAGAGGACACATGCTGCAACATTCCAGCTCGCGGGGCTGTGGACATTAAAACAAACATTAAATATCTTCAATAATAGTTACATTTCTGAGATTTTCAAATGATATGGTGATTATAGAGTAATCTTATAAAATGGCATATAAAACAGCTTAAAAAACATAACCATAACTAACACAATACAAAAGAAATGGGTCCCTTTTGGACCAGAAACAGATGTATCATCCTACTGGGGTGTCTCTAATTAGCAATATGAGAAGATCCATAGGGAGTGCTTGTTTTCCCATCCCCCAGATTGGGGTAAAATAAGATCTGTTGGTAACGATAGCTCTTCAAACAGTTGTAATCCTTCGGGTAGGGTCTCTACTGAGTATAACTTGTTTAAATGTAAAAAAATAAGAGTACTGTGATTCTATTTCTAAGGACTAACAGTTTATTTAGTTGACAAGCTTTCGAGGGCTAAAGCGTACATCACACTAACGATAAAGCCCCGATACCGTCGGATCCGACGGTATGGGCTTTATCGTTACTGTGTGTACGTTCGTTTCCCGAACGAGCGTGCGGCCGCGAACGATCGGGTCGGCCGTACGCTCGTTCGGAAAGGCCGAAAATTTCCATCGGCCGCGCTAGACTCCTAAGGGAGTCTAGCGCGGCCGATGGAAACACACAGTCCCGAGCGTTTCCCTATAGGGAGAACGCTCGGGACTGTGTGTATGCAGATCTTTGAAAGATGGCAGACAGATCTTGCAGATCCTTTCTGTCATCTTTCAGAAATCGTTACTGTGTGTACCTAGCTTAAACCTCTTCATCAGTCAGACCAGTACTGATTATGACAAAGGTTTAACAAAGTAAAAAGCCAGTTCCAAAAGATAATAAGATAAGCAAAACACAAGGGGGGGGAGACAGGAAACAAAAGGTAAGTAAAGAGCAAAAGGTGCCAAGGAAAGTGTAGAGGGCAATAAAAATGAGAGGATATATAACCTCACTATTCTGTTATCTCTCCTCTCATTTTATTGCCCTCTACACTTTCCTTGGCACCTTTTGCTCTTTACTTTTACCTTTTTTTTGTCAGTCTCCCCTTGTTGTTTTGCTTATCTTTCTTTTGGAATTGGCTTTTTACTTTGTTAAACCTTGTCATAATCAGTACTGGTCTGACCTGATGAAGAGGGTTTAGCCCTCGAAGCTTTCAACTAAATAAATGGTTAGTCCTTGAAAAAGTATCACAGTACTCTTATTTTTTACATCTATATATTGGACTGATACGGCACTACAATATTTTTCTATAACTTGTTTAAGTAAGTGAATTGGATTTTAAGGTGTGCCTCATTTAGATCTTGAAGGTTGTGACTCTCTTTGCACTCCTGAGGCTTATACTCTGGTGGTGCTGTTTTGTCTATGCTGCCAACCACAAGCAGAGTTTCTAGACAATTTTAATGAGGAACACACTCAAAAATGCTTCTTGTGAATTTTTATTTTGAGATTATACGTGCACAACATTTCAGGGTTACCCCTTTTGTCAGGTGCACCAACAAGCAAACCCAAAAAAATAACTTTAGGGCTATGATCTAAACACACATTTAAGGCTAAAAAAAAACCTTTTAAATGGCACAATTAAACTATTTTAGTAACACAGACACTTTCAGCACTTTAGCAATACTGTCTTTGGATTCGTACAAGCAGAATTCTGTATATTGGACAATCAATTGCACAAAATTCCAAATTACAGCACAAAATCTAAAAGCAGTCAGATTAGTGTCATATACCCAAATATCTGAGATGATATATTGCCCCATATTGTATATTGTGCATTGGTAATGCACCCCTACCCAACACGCCCCTTTAATGGGAGGGTCCTATGCTTTTAATATAAGCACTGGATGGCCTCTTCCCCATTTTAAAAAGCCAAAGGGCTGAGGGGGAGGGAGAGAGCCTGTTATATGGATCCAGTGTGTAAGAATGAGAAATGCAAAAGTTTGCTAATCGTAATGAAGTAAAAGAAATTGAAAAGGTTAGACGTTAGGACCTTCCACGACTGGGGTTACCTGACGTGGTTGGAAGGCTTTTCATTCATTTGATCACAGTAATGTATACTAAAACCCCTTGTTTATAAGTATGCCAGTGTGCAGATAATATGATATTGTATGGGCTAGAATGTGCATTGATTATCTTTTTCTATGTTTGTATAATGTTTTGACCAGATCAGTACACTTCCGCTAAATGTATTGTAAATTAGCCTAATGTGAGTGCTTCCACAATAAGGAGAAGCACCCGGGAATTTGAATATGAACTGGAGTACCTCCTTTAGGAATATTATTGTGTGTGTGTATATATATATATATATATACATACAGCAACAGATGTTCGTGCACACAAGGTCTTCTTACAAGTCGTTTATAATTCATAAAGTGCAATTACTGTGCAAACATATTAGCAACGTTTCGGCTTTTTTGTGTGGCCTTTCTCAAGCTCAAACAAAAGTGAACAAAACACCCTCTTTTTTCCAACAACAACTCCTCCCACTTAGTGATTACATAGGTTAACTCTTAAAGGCATTTTTTTGGTGATACCTATTTCTATACCTGTGTATAGAATGTGCAAAATAATGTCCATTTAAAGTGACTGGCATAGCATAATATAATTAAATTACTCAGGGTATATTATTGATTGGTGTTGAATCTTAAGCTTGTGGTCATTTTAGTCAAAGAGTATTTTAGAACCTGCGGAAAAATGTATCACCCTGAGTAATTTTTAATTAATTTATTCTATGCCACGTCATACATAATCCCGAACAACTTCACCTATTTGCCTTTTTGTCCAAAAAGAATTCCTAGCGGAGGTCAAACTATGACATCGTAACTGGGAGCTCTGGCTGTTAAAACTGCTTTTGAGGAGTGGAGACATTGGCTAGAGGGCACTTCATCAGTCACCATGTACACTGACCATCTTGAGTATATTGAACATGCTAAAGAGATTGAATTCTAGACATGCCTTTGGGCCCTTTTTTCCTCAAGGTTCAATTTTAGAATCACTTAGACCTGCCACAAAAAATGTGAAAGCTACTAACCTGTTGTTTGTTCCTCTCTCTCTCGTTTACAATGATCCCACATTCACGATTCCAAACAAGCAGGTCACCCAGGGAGAAAAATACCTTAGAACTCCTGTCCCGTCAATCTGGTGGGCTTCAATCTCCAGAGACACCAAAGCCTATGTTAAAGCCTGCATAGTTTGTGCCCGCAGTAAGACCCCAGAAACACTCTTCATGGTACTCTTATGCCTCTGTATTTGCCCACGTCTCCATGGACTTCATTGTTGACCTGCCTGTTTCCCTGGGGGCAATGGTGTTTGGGTAATAGTCGACCATTTTAGCAAGATGGCTCACTTATACTACCAGCAAACTTCCATCAGCTTAAGATTTATCCCTGTTATATGCATATTTTCCAATTTGTAGCCCAATTTTGGTGTTCCTTTTGTGCTCGGCTGGGTATCTCTCTCTTTTCTCTTTTCCTCTTTCCATCCCCAGTCTAATGGCCAGACAGAGAGAACTAACCAATCATTAGAGCAGTATTCTTCGTTGTTTTGTCTCAGATTGTCAGGAATCCTGGGCTGAATATTTACCATTTGCCGAGTTTGCCTATAACAATACTATTCATACTTCTACAGGTACATCTCCATTTTTCTGCATTTATGGCTATCATCCCAAAGCTTCTCATTAACCGGACCTCACTTCCAACTTTCTTCTCTGAAAAATTGGTTTCACACCATGTCTTCTATCTGGCGCCAGTTACAACAAAAGGCCTCTTCTCGTCAAAAAGAATTTGCAGATAAACATCGATCCATGGAATGGCTTGTCTCCTGGTAATCTTGTATGGGTCTCCACTCACACCCTCTCTCTTCGTCAACCCTGTTCCAAATTGGGTCCTAAGATCATTGTCCTACCCCATTCTTCAAAAAATTAACAGGGTAGCCTATAAGTTGACTTGCTCTCTTAGGCAAACAAACTAACTCTTTTCATGTGTCTTGTTTAAAACCAGCTGCTTCTACTCTTATGTCTGAACCCTCTTTCTCCAGTTGAATCCAGGGAGAACCGGAATTTGAAGTGGATAGATCTTGGACTCAAGTTGGTTCCAAAACTCCCTCCAATACCATTGACTGGAGAAGTTATGGTCCCGAAGAAAGATGTTGGGTTCCTCATCATCAGATTCATGCCCAGGAACTTATTGATCAGTTCATAAAGATCATCCAGAGAAACCTGCCTTTTAAGGGCCCGGGTAGGGGGGTATGTGTCAGGGAACATCGCTTACC
Organism: Hymenochirus boettgeri; assembly: GCA_019447015.1. Classification (NCBI taxonomy): domain Eukaryota; kingdom Metazoa; phylum Chordata; class Amphibia; order Anura; family Pipidae; genus Hymenochirus; species Hymenochirus boettgeri. The sequence continues at coordinate 57,588,339 of CM033472.1, forward strand.
TAATCCTCGCTCCTGCGGTGTATGCCATTTTTGGATATCTCCAGCGCAGTCATCACGTCCTCCTCCTCTAACGTCATCTCGCAGCATCCAGCGTCTTCGGCTGCACTATTCTTATCCCTCCGTCCCTGCTGATAGTTTAATGGGATGGAGGAGAGCCAATCAGTTTGTAAATTGTCTCTCAGCCTATCCCTGCATTGACTCTTGTCCTCCCCATTGGTTCATCTGCTCTACTTAAGCCTGTTTTCAGCCATTTTCCCTTGCTATAGTTTGGTTTTGCCAAGCTAGTGGTCCCTGCTATTGTTCTAGTAGCCAGATTCTAGTTCCTGTAGCTTTGTCTTGTTCATTGTTCTTCTCATTGTCATTTCGTTGTATTCTTGTCCTTCCTTGTCTTCCAGTTCCTGTGATTGCTCCATTGGTGTCCTGGTTTTCTGGAGTATACCCGGCCTCAGCATCTATACCTGCGGTTAACCATGTTCAGCAAGGTGCGACAAGTCTCCTGATGATCGGGGGCTTGTCTATAGGTGAATATGACGGAGATAGATTGGAGTATAGGTGCTGAAGGTATACTCTGAGACTCCAGGTATCACAGTCTCATCCACGCCCCATACACAGATGTGCCCTGCATACCTTTCTGTACAGCCTGTTTGTTGAATCCTTTTACTTCTTTTGCTTTTCCCTTTCCCTTGCAGTCTGTACAGGGTACAGCTTTTGTTTTCCCCAGGGATATAAGATTTTGTCCATCTGCTCCTTCAAGCTTCCAGATCAGCCTGAGTATAAACCGAGAGGATGATTTCAGGAAGATTTTAAAAGTAAATCCAGATTTCTGCCTGGGTGCTACTGAAGGAATGCATCAAATATATAGAGGATATTTCAGTGCACACCTTGGTCTTTATTTCAAAGAATATTTTTATTACACATATTGTGCATTCAGCGACATTTCGGTCATAAACCCCAACCAAAATGTCGCTGAATGCAACAGTATGTGTAAGAAGAAGAAAAAAAAAAATATATATATATATTCCCTTATATTATATAAACATATTTATCTCTTAATAGGAGATTGCATTGAGTTCTTAGGAGCTACCAATGTGGTGGGGGTATATGATATTACATATAGGAAGGTGTATATATATGTGTGTACTATCTCACTATTACCAATTAAATGACCATCAGTAAATCTATATAAAGCCACACACCGGTTCCTAAACGTTACATATAAAAGTTTATTCACTTAAGACTGGTGTGCCCGCTATACTTGTTGTTTTGAATTGTGGAATGGGTGTCAGCTCCATTTATTTAAAATGGGCCACTTGTAGTAAAAAACGGTTCAGTAATGGAAGTTTAAAAATCGAGTGGATTTATTTGAGAAATGTTTTCTCCTGTAGGGAGTAAGTGGGGGATGTAAAGTGCATAGTGCTGAAAGAAAGAAAACGGAGGGTCGCACTCTTTTTTTTCCTGTGGAGTCATTGGTTCCTAAGGGAAGAACCTATAGAGGTGTCTGCACCCACAATTGGAGAGAGTGCACCTCCACCATTGTTTACCCTATTTGCATAGTGCTGAAAGGCCTTGCCTCCTATTTCTGGAGAATAAGTCCAAAATTGTGTGTAAGCACATTAAAAGAGGACACATGCGGCAACATTCCAGCTCGCGGGGGCTGTGGACATTAAAACAAACATTAAATATCTTCAATAATAGTTACATTTCTGAGATTTTCAAAGGATATGGTGATTATAGAGTAATCTTATAAAATGGCATATAAACAGCTTAAAAAACATAACCATAACTAACACAATACAAAAGAATGGGTCCCTTTGGACCAGAAACAGATGTATCATCCTACTGGGTGTCTCTAATTAGCAATATGAGAAGATCCATAGGGAGTGCTTGTTTTCCCATCCCCCAGATTGGGTAAAATAAGATCTGTTGGTAACGATACTCTTCAAACAGTTGTAATCCTTCGGGTAGGGTCTCTACTGAGTATAACTTGTTTAAATGTAAAAATGAAGTACTGTGATCTATTTCTAAGGACTAACAGTTTATTTAGTTGACAAGCTTTCGAGGGCTAAAGCTGGGTACACACATAACGATAAAGCCCCGATACCGTCGGATCCGACGGTATGGGCTTTATCGTTACTGTGTGTACGTTCGTTTCCCGAACGAGCGTGCGGCCGCGAACGATCGGGTCGGCCGTACGCTCGTTCGGAAAGGCCGAAAATTTCCATCGGCCGCGCTAGACTCCTAAGGGAGTCTAGCGCGGCCGATGGAAACACACAGTCCCGAGCGTTTCCCTATAGGGAGAACGCTCGGGACTGTGTGTATGCAGATCTTTGAAAGATGGCAGACAGATCTTGCAGATCCTTTCTGTCTCTTTCAGAAATCGTTACTGTGTGTACCTAGCTTAAACCTCTTCATCAGTCAGACCAGTACTGATTATGACAAAGGTTTAACAAAGTAAAAAGCCAGTTCCAAAAGATAATAAGATAAGCAAAACACACAGGGGGGGGAGACAGGAAACAAAAGGTAAGTAAAGAGCAAAAGGTGCCAAGGAAAGTGTAGAGGGCAATAAAAATGAGAGGATATATAACCTCACTATTCTGTTATCTCTCCTCTCATTTTATTGCCCTCTACACTTTCCTTGGCACCTTTTGCTCTTTACTTTTACCTTTTTTTTGTCAGTCTCCCCTTGTTGTTTTGCTTATCTTTCTTTTGGAATTGGCTTTTTACTTTGTTAAACCTTGTCATAATCAGTACTGGTCTGACCTGATGAAGAGGGTTTAGCCCTCGAAGCTTTCAACTAAATAAATGGTTAGTCCTTGAAAAAGTATCACAGTACTCTTATTTTTTACATCTATATATTGGACTGATACGGCACTACAATATTTTTCTATAACTTGTTTAAGTAAGTGAATTGGATTTTAAGGTGTGCCTCATTTAGATCTTGAGGTTGAGCTCTCTTTGCACTCCTGAGGCTTATACTCTGGTGGTGCTGTTTTGTCTATGCTGCCAACCACAAGCAGAGTTTCTAGACAATTTTAATGAGGAACACACTCAAAAATGCTTCTTGTGAATTTTTATTTTGAATTATACGTGCACAACATTTCAGGGTTACCCCTTTTGTCGGTGCACCAACAAGCAAACCCAAAAAAATAACTTTAGGGCTATGATCTAAACACACATTTAAGGCTAAAAAAACCTTTTAAATGGCACAATTAAACATTTTAGTAACACAGACACTTTCAGCACTTTACAATACTGTCTTTGGATTCGTACAGCAGAATTCTGTATATTGGACAATCAATTGCACAAATTCCAAATTACAGCACAAAATCTAAAAGCAGTCAGATTAGTGTCATATACCCAAATATCTGAGATGATATTTGCCCCATATTGTATATTGTGATGCCTAGAGTCCCAGAAATACATTCAGCACCTATACCCCAATCTATCACTGTCGTCTTCACCTAAGAACAACACCACAGATTGGGTGGAGGAGACTCAATTAAGTTCAAACTACCCAATCCCTGATTCTGACTCAGTCACTCCAAACCCCATTGGTCCCTCTGCACTATTTAGGTTCCGTTTCCACCATTTTACCTTGCCTGTTATAGCATTAGGTGTCCAGTGGTGGCTCCCTAGCTCCTTGCTACTATATTGTGTTACTTATTCTTGTCTTTTCTTTATCTTGTTATTTCTTGTTTCTTACTTTCCAGTTCCTGTGCGTCCTGGTGGCTGGTTTTTTGGTGTATACCCGGCCTGGGGGTAAATTGTTTCAGCGAATCGTGACAAGTCTCCTGATGATCAGGGGCTTGTCTATAGGTGAAGAACGACAGTGATAGATTGGGGTATAGGTGCTGAATGTATTTCTGGGACTCTAGGCATCACAATATACAATATGGGGCAATATCATCTCAGATATTTGGGTATATGACACTAATCTGACTGCTTTTAGATTTTGTGCTGTAATTTGGAATTTGTGCAATTGATTGTCCAATATACAGAATTCTGCTGTACGAATCCAAAGACAGTATTGTAAAGTGCTGAAAGTGTCTGTGTTACTAAAATGTTTAATTGTGCCATTTAAAAGGTTTTTTTAGCCTTAAATGTGTGTTTAGATCATAGCCCTAAAGTTATTTTTTTGGGTTTGCTTGTTGGTGCACCGACAAAAGGGGTAACCCTGAAATGTTGTGCACGTATAATCTCAAAATAAAAATTCACAAGAAGCATTTTTGAGTGTGTTCCTCATTAAAATTGTCTAGAAACTCTGCTTGTGGTTGGCAGCATAGACAAAACAGCACCACCAGAGTATAAGCCTCAGGAGTGCAAAGAGAGCTCAAACCTTCAAGATCTAAATGAGGCACACCTTTAAACTCCAATTCACTTACTTAAACAAGTTATAGAAAAATATTGTAGTGCCGTATCAGTCCAATATATAGATGTAAAAAATAAGAGTACTGTGATACTTTTTCAAGGACTAACCATTTATTTAGTTGAAAGCTTCGAGGGCTAAACCCTCTTCATCAGGTCAGACCAGTACTGATTATGACAAGGTTTAACAAAGTAAAAAGCCAATTCCAAAAGAAAGATAAGCAAAACAACAAGGGGAGACTGACAAAAAAAAGGTAAAAGTAAAGAGCAAAAGGTGCCAAGGAAAGTGTAGAGGGCAATAAAATGAGAGGAGAGATAACAGAATAGTGAGGTTATATATCCTCTCATTTTTATTGCCCTCTACACTTTCCTTGGCACCTTTTGCTCTTTACTTACCTTTTGTTTCCTGTCTCCCCCCCCTTGTTGTTTTGCTTATCTTATTATCTTTTGGAACTGGCTTTTTACTTTGTTAAACCTTTGTCATAATCAGTACTGGTCTGACTGATGAAGAGGTTTAAGCTAGGTACACACAGTAACGATTTCTGAAAGAGACAGAAAGGATCTGCAAGATCTGTCTGCCATCTTTCAAAGATCTGCATACACACAGTCCCGAGCGTTCTCCCTATAGGGAAACGCTCGGGACTGTGTGTTTCCATCGGCCGCGCTAGACTCCCTTAGGAGTCTAGCGCGGCCGATGGAAATTTTCGGCCTTTCCGAACGAGCGTACGGCCGACCCGATCGTTCGCGGCCGCACGCTCGTTCGGGAAACGAACGTACACACAGTAACGATAAAGCCCAGTACCGTCGGATCCGACGGTATCGGGGCTTTATCGTTACTGTGTGTACCAGCTTTAGCCCTCGAAAGCTTGTCAACTAAATAAACTGTTAGTCCTTAGAAATAGATCACAGTACTTCATTTTTACATTTAAACAAGTTATACTCAGTAGAGACCCTACCCGAAGGATTACAACTGTTTGAAGAGTATCGTTACCAACAGATCTTATTTTACCCAATCTGGGGGATGGGAAAACAAGCACTCCCTATGGATCTTCTCATATTGCTAATTAGAGACACCCAGTAGGATGATACATCTGTTTCTGGTCCAAAGGGACCCATTCTTTTGTATTGTGTTAGTTATGGTTATGTTTTTTAAGCTGTTTATATGCCATTTTATAAGATTACTCTATAATCACCATATCCTTTGAAAATCTCAGAAATGTAACTATTATTGAAGATATTTAATGTTTGTTTTAATGTCCACAGCCCCCGCGAGCTGGAATGTTGCCGCATGTGTCCTCTTTTATGTGCTTACACACAATTTTGGACTTATTCTCCGAAAATAGGAGGCAAGGCCTTTCAGCACTATGCAAATAGGGTAAACAATGGTGGAGGTGCACTCTCTCCAATTGTGGGTGCAGACACCTCTATAGGTTCTTCCCTTAGGAACCAATGACTCCACAGGAAAAAAAAGAGTGCGACCCTCCGTTTTCTTTCTTTCAGCACTATGCACTTTACATCCCCCACTTACTCCCTACAGGAGAAAACATTTCTCAAATAAATCCACTCGATTTTTAAACTTCCATTACTGAACCGTTTTTTACTACAAGTGGCCCATTTTAAATAAATGGAGCTGACACCCATTCCACAATTCAAAACAACAAGTATAGCTGGGCACACCAGTCTTAAGTGAATAAACTTTTATATGTAACGTTTAGGAACCGGTGTGTGGCTTTATATAGATTTACTGATGGTCATTTAATTGGTAATAGTGAGATAGTACACACATATATATACACCTTCCTATATGTAATATCATATACCCCCACCACATTGGTAGCTCCTAAGAACTCAATGCAATCTCCTATTAAGAGATAAATATGTTTATATAATATAAGGGAATATATATATATATTTTTTTTTTTCTCTTCTTACACATACTGTTGCATTCAGCGACATTTTGGTTGGGGTTTATGACCGAAATGTCGCTGATGCACAATATGTGTAATAAAAATATTCTTGAAATAAAGACCAAGGTGTGCACTGAAAATCCTCTATATATTTGATGCATTCCTTCAGTAGCACCCAGGCAGAAATCTGGATTTACTTTTAAAATCTTCCTGAAATCATCCTCTCGGTTTATACTCAGGCTGATCTGGAAGCTTGAAGGAGCAGATGGACAAAATCTTATATCCCTGGGGAAAACAAAAGCTGTACCCTGTACAGACTGCAAGGGAAAGGGAAAAGCAAATAGAAGTAAAAGGATTCAACAAACAGGCTGTACAGAAAGGTATGCAGGGCACATCTGTGTATGGGGCGTGGATGAGACTGTGATACCTGGAGTCTCAGAGTATACCTTCAGCACCTATACTCCAATCTATCTCCGTCATATTCACCTATAGACAAGCCCCCGATCATCAGGAGACTTGTCGCACCTTGCTGAACATGGTTAACCGCAGGTATAGATGCTGAGGCCGGGTATACTCCAGAAAACCAGGACACCAATGGAGCAATCACAGGAACTGGAAGACAAGGAAGGACAAGAATACAACGAAATGACAATGAGAAGAACAATGAACAAGACAAAGCTACAGGAACTAGAATCTGGCTACTAGAACAATAGCAGGGACCACTAGCTTGGCAAAACCAAATATAGCAAGGGAAAATGGCTGAAAACAGCTTAAGTAGAGCAGATGAACCAATGGGGAGGACAAGAGTCAATGCAGGGATAGGCTGAGAGACAATTTACAAACTGATTGGCTCTCCTCCATCCCATTAAACTATCAGCAGGGACGGAGGATAAGAATAGTGCAGCCGAAGACGCTGGATGCTGCGAGATGACGTTAGAGGAGGAGGACGTGATGACTGCGCTGGAGATATCCAAAAATGGCATACACCGCAGGAGCGAGGATAGGTAAGCGATGTTCCCTGACCATACCCCCCTACCCAGGGCCCTTAAAAGGCAGGTTTCTCTGGATGATCTTTATGAACTGATAATAAGTTCCTGGGCATGAATCTGATGATGAGGAACCCAACATCTTTCTTCGGGACCATAACTTCTCCAGTCAATGGTATTGGAGGGAGTTTTGGAACCAACTTGAGTCCAAGATCTATCCACTTCAAATTCCGGTTCTCCCTGGATTCAACTGGAGAAAGAGGGTTCAGACATAAGAGTAGAAGCAGCTGGTTTTAAACAAGACACATGAAAAGAGTTAGTTTGTTTGCCTAAGGAGCAAGTCAACTTATAGGCTACCCTGTTAATTTTTTGAAGAATGGGGTAGGACAATGATCTTAGGACCCAATTTGGAACAGGGTTGACGAAGAGAGAGGTGTGAGTGGAGACCCATACAAGATTACCAGGAGACAAGCCATTCCATGGATCGATGTTTATCTGCAAATTCTTTTTGACGAGAAGAGGCCTTTTGTTGTAACTGGCGCCAGATAGAAGACATGGTGTGAAACCAATTTTTCAGAGAAGAAAGTTGGAAGGAGGTCCGGTTAATGAGAAGCTTTGGGATGATAGCCATAAATGCAGAAAAATGGAGATGTACCTGTAGAAGTATGAATAGTATTGTTATAGGCAAACTCGGCAAATGGTAAATATTCAGCCCAGGATTCCTGACAATCTGAGACAAAACACGAAGATACTGCTCTAATGATTGGTTAGTTCTCTCTGTCTGGCCATTAGACTGGGGATGGAAAGAGGAAAAGAGAAAAGAGAGAGATACCCAGCCGAGCACAAAAGGAACACCAAAATTGGGCTACAAATTGGAAAATATGCATATAACAGGGATAAATCTTAAGCTGATGGAGAGTTTGCTGGTAGTATAAGTGAGCCATCTTGCTAAAATGGTCGACTATTACCCAAACACCATTGCCCCCAGGGAAACAGGCAGGTCAACAATGAAGTCCATGGAGACGTGGGCAAATACAGAGGATAAGAGTACCATGAAGAGTGTTTCTGGGCGTCTTACTGCGGGCACAAACTATGCAGGCTTTAACATAGGCTTTGGTGTCTCTGGAGATTGAAGCCCACCAGATTGACGGGACAGGAGTTCTAAGGTATTTTTCTCCCTGGGTGACCTGCTTGTTTGGAATCGTGAATTGGGATCTTGTAAACGGAGAGAGAGAGGAACAAACAACAGGTTAGTAGCTTTCACATTTTTTGTGGCAGGTCTAAGTGATTCTAAAATTGAACCTTGAGGAAAAAAGGGCCCAAAGGCATGTCTAGAATTCAATCTCTTTAGCATGTCAATATACTCAAGATGGTCAGTGTACATGGTGACTGATGAAGTGCCCTCTAGCCAATGTCTCCACTCCTCAAAAGCAGTTTTAACAGCCAGAGCTCCCAGTTACGATGTCATATGTTGACCTCCGCTAGGAATTCTTTTTGGACAAAAAGGCAAATAGGTGAAGTTGTTCGGGATTATGTATGACGTGGCATAGAATAAATTAATAAAAATTACTCAGGGTGATACATTTTTCCGCAGTTCTAAAATACTCTTTGACTAAAATGACCACAAGCTTAAGATTCAACACCAATCAATAATATACCCTGAGTAATTTAATTATATTATGCTATGCACAGTCACTTTAAATGACATTATTTTGCACATTCTATACACAGGTATAGAAATAGGTATCACCAAAAAAATGCCTTTAAGAGTTAACCTATGTAATCACTAAGTGGGAGGAGTTGTTGTTGGATAAAAAGAGGGTGTTTTGTTCACTTTGTTTGAGCTTGAGAAAGGCCACACAAAAAAGCCGAAACGTTGCTAATATGTTGCACAGTAATTGCACTTTAATGAATTATAAACGACTTGTAAGAAGACCTTGTGTGCACGAACATCTGTTGCTGTATGTATATATATATATATATATACACACACACAATAATATTCCTAAAGGAGGTACTCCAGTTCATATTCAAATTCCCGGGTGCTTCTCCTTATTGTGGAAGCACTCACATTAGGCTAATTTACAACTACATTTAGCGGAAGTGCTACTGATCTGGTCAAAACATTTATACAAACATAGAAAAAATAATCAATGCACATTCCTAGCCCCATACAATATCATATTATCTGCACACTGGCATACTTATAAACAAGGGGTTTTAGTATACATTACTGTGATCACATGAATGAAAAGCCTTCCAACCACGTCAGGTAACCCCAGTCGTGGAAGGTCCTAAACGTCTAACCTTTTCAATTTCTTTTACTTCAATTACGATTAGCAAACTTTTGCATTTACTCATTCTTACACACTGGATCCATATAACAGGCTCTCTCCCTCCCCCTCAGCCCTTTGGCTTTTTAAAATGGGAAGAGGCCATCCAGTGCTTATATTAAAAGCATAGGACCTCCCATTAAAGGGGCCGTGTTGGGTAGGGGTGCATTACCAATGTCACTATAAAGAACCGTTACCCTCTTCCACTCATCTCTGAATTATTTGACCAGATCAAAGGAGCTAAAATATTCACCAAACTCGACCTTCGAAGAGCATATAATCTAATCCGCATTCGCAAAGGGACGAGTAGAAAACCGTCTTTAATACTCGTGATGGCCATTACGAATATCTTGTAATGCCCTTTGGCCTTTGTAATGCCCCAGCGGTTTTCCAAGTGTTTGTTAACGACATCTTTCGAGATCTTCTAGGTATCTCAACAACATTTTAATCTATTCTCAAGATCTACCTACACGTCGTCTCCATGTACAGCAGGTCTTAGCACGTTTAAGGAAAAATAACTTGTATGCCAAACTTGAAAAATGTCTCTTTGAACTTCCTCAAGTATCCTTTCTTGGTTACATTGTATCCGCTCAAGGTTTTTTGATGGATCCTGTCAAAGTTTCTGGCCTCTTCCTACTAGTATCAAAGCCATTCAAAGGTTTATCGGCTTTGCAAACTATTAAAGACAGTTTATTAAAGGATTCTCATCCATCATTTCTCATTAGAAAGGGTGGTAGACCCAACTCCTGGTTTCTGGCTGCCATCCAAGCGTTTAACCAGTAAAGGCTGCCTCTGCCCCTATTTTAGTTCATCCGGATCCCAACCTCCCTTTCTATATTGATGTAGATGCCTCTGACTTGGGTGCCATCCTGTCACAAAGACAAGGTATCAAAGAGAAACTCCATCCATTTGCCTATTTTTCTAAGAAGTTTCTACCTTATGAACGGAATTATGATATTGGAAACCATGAACTACTGGCCATCAAATTGGCCCTCGAGGAATGGCACCATTTGCTAGAAGGCACTTCTTTGCCCATTACCATCTTTACCGACCATAAAAACCTTGAATACATCCAAAACCTTAAAAGGTTAAATCCTCGCCAAGCATGTTGGTCCTTGTTCTTTTCCCGATTCAATTTTATCATCACCTACCAACCAGGTTCCAAAAACACTAAAGCCGAACCCAAGATGATTGGTCTGACCTCCTGCCCTGGGCTGAATTTGCCCATAACAATGCCACTCATGCCTCTTCTGGAATATCTCCTTTTTTGTGTGTCTTCTGCACTAATCCAAGATGTTTTCCTCAGGATTTCCTTTGTACTCAGGTTCCTGCTGCTGATTACTCTGTGGCCCAAATGTTGGCTATTTGGCACTCTACTGAAATTTGCCTTCGGAAATCCGCTCTGGCACAAAAAAAGCTGCTGACAGGAGGCAAAGGGAGCCTCCATCTTACTCTGTGGGGGTAGGTAAATTCTAGGAGGCGAAGAATCCGCCGAATACGTAACCTCAGAAATAGGGGGGGGGGAACTCTGGGGGGGGGGCGGGAATTGCGGGTATGGGTGTGACAAAGAGTGGGGGTGGCAAGCGCACTCGGCGGGGTGGAGGGGGAGGGGGGTGGTACGCAGCCCGCCCCGGGAGACATCGCCCACCCGCATCCACGCCGCGGGGCCCCGTGCGAAGCTAAGCCCACGAAGTGGGCGGCTGCCCTCCAAGTAAACACTATTTAAAGACAGGTGGGGGAATTGGAAAGCCGGGGGGAGTAAAGGGAGGGAAATAGGGATGTAAAAAAAAATGGAGGCGCAAGAAAGGACGTGGGGTCCCAGGCAGCCCCTCCCAACCCTTGTCCCCCGTTCGCGGCAATCTCGGAACGGAGCTAGAAGGGGCTCCGGGAAGGGGCCGCAGCAGGTGGTCGCGACACCCGCCGCGCACCCCCTCCCCGGCAAACCCCTCCAAGCCCCCGCCCCGGCCCGCTCCCGGGGAGGGGACGGGAGGGAGCCGCTGGGGGGGTGGAGGCTCCCTCCAGCGGGCCCTGAGAAGGGCCTTTTGGGGCTTAGGGGTCCCGCAGCTCGAACCGGGACCCCCCTCCCCCGGCCCTTACAAGGGCCCTTGCGGCACTGACAAGTGTCTTTGGCGGGGGTCCCGCAGCTGAACCGGACCCCCATTGCGGCTCTTAAAAGAGCCCTTGGCGACGTCTTCTTTCTTCCAGTCCCGGCGACACCAGCTCCGCCGAGGCCGCCGACCCCGCCCCCGAGAGGTACCCCTGCGGCCGCCAGGTACCCCGGCGGGCGCCGGCGACCTCAACGAGGCCGATGTTTGCCGGCGTCTTGATCCGACGCGACGTCTTCGGCTGGCGACACCAACCCCACCAGGTCCGCGATGCCAGGCAGACTCACTGCGGCCGCCAGTGAGCCCGCTGGCACACCGCCGGCCTCAGCGGAGCCGGGTTGCCAGCCCTTCTTTCTTCTTTTCTTCAGCCATCTACTGCGATGGCATCTGAGTTCCGCGGCGGAAAGCTCCTCTTTATATAGGTTTGCGAAATCCATAATCCGTTTCTGATTGGTAAATTTTTAATACTGCTTACATTAACCAATCAGATTTCTGAACTTTTAGATGGCCGCAGGGGTACTCTCGGGGTCGGCGGCCTCGGTGGAGCTGGTGTCGCCGGGACTGGAAGAAAGAGACGTCGCCCAAGGGCTCTTTTAAGAGCCCACTGGGGGTCCCGTTCAGCTGCGGGACCCCCGCCAAAGGCACTTGTCAGTGCCGCAAGGCCCTTGTAGGGCCGGGGAGGGGGGTCCCGGTTCGAGCTGCGGGACCCCCTAAGCCCCAAAATTGACTCCCAAATTGACTCCCAAATGCCAATTATTCCTATGCTCCTCCCCACGCCAATTGCAAACACACACTCTACTACATACTACTTTCTTGCAGAGGACCGGAACTCCCTCCTTTACTTAGCACGTCATGTCTCATGACACCAGGAACCTATGGTATTGTTCACTCGCGGAAACTTGTTTGGGTGCACTAGTTGTGCCTCAGTGTATTGTTTGGTTAAAACAGACATGGATATAATGTTTGTTTTAAATTTGTTTAAATTCTTGGAGACCCCTGCTACATATATGATAACAATGTTCTTTTTTCCTGCCTTTCCCCCCACTCACAGTTTGGTATTCGTGTCTTTTCTTTCCTTCTAACTCTTAACAAAGGCCCGTCCGGATATCCACAAGTTTTAAGGGCTCCTCTGAGATGTTTAATTTCTTTAGCCTTTGCCTCTGTGCTAGTGGGGATGTTCTCTGCTCTGGTGTTGCAGGGTTCTGATGACACCCAGCTTGTTATCTAAGGGTTTTTAAGGTAAAACATTAAATACTGGTCAAAATGGGTTGTTTTTCTGTAAACCTTCAGTTTACCATCCTCCCTTCTACCAAGCGCCAAAGCTAGCGTGTGTTTTGTATCTATTCCCTTGTAAATCTGAAGTTGGTCTACGGCATTGATGTGTTCTTTCAAGGTTTGTATGGTGGATTTTATCCCAAGTGTCATCCAGTATCTGAACCAGTGGCTGGGTGCAATGTTTCCTGAAGGTATAAAGAGTCTGTTTTTCCACTTCCTCCACATTTGCCACAATGGGGTGAAGAGATCCCATATCACATCCATGGTTTGCTTGTACTTTTATTACCTTAATTTGAAATAGTGATATTCAAGCATAAGTAGGGAACACACTTCTGGGTTAAGATCTGTTCTGCTGTTAGGGCATTGTCTTGGCACAGCCGTTTTCTCACAATTTCAACAGCTTCCTTGGTGGGTATACAGGTGAAGAGGGATGTCACATCATAAGATACCATAGTTTTTTTCTGCACCAAGTCTTAGGGCATATTTATAAAGGTTCGTTAACTTTTTGCGGCCGTTTTCGCGGCCATTAACGCATGAATCGCGTTTACGCGATTATAAAGGCCCAAACGGCCGCGAAAAGTTAACGAAGCGTTAACCTTCGCGCCGATACTTACCCTTACCGCCGCCTTCTATTTATAAGCGGCGGTACTGGTTTCGCTCGGCTAGTATCGGCTGTTTTCTTCGCCACCTTGAAGGAGGCAAGTCAGCCGATACTACCTCCCGCGGCGGGGATGGGCAGGCAACCCCGGCGGGTGGTCGCACCCCCGCCCCGGAGACACGCCCACCCCCGCCCACACCCCCCGGGCGACCACCCCCGCCGCGCCACTTCCAGCAGCCCCTCCCAACCCGTTCCCCCGTTCGCGGCAATCTCGGAACGGGAGGCTAGAAGGGGCTGCCGGAAGGGGCCGCAGCAGGTGGTTCGCGACCACACCCGCGCAGCCCCCATCCCCCCCCGGCAACCCCTCCAAGCCCCCGCGCCCCGGCCGTCCCGGGGAGGGGACGGGAGGGAGCCGCTGGGGGGGTGGAGGCTCCCTCCAGCGGGGCCCTGAGAAGGGCCTTTTGGGGCTTAGGGGGTCCCGCAGCTCGAACCGGGACCCCCCTCCCCGGCCCTTACAAGGGCCCTTGCGGCACTGACAAGTGTCTTTGGCGGGGGTCCCGCAGCTGAACCGGGACCCCCAGTGCGGCTCTTAAAAGAGCCCTTGGGCGACGTCTTCTTTCTTCCAGTCCCGGCGACACCAGCTCCGCCGAGGCCGCCGACCCCCGAGAAGGTACCCCTGCGGCCGCCGGGGTACCCCCCGGCGGGCGCCGCCGCGACCTCAACGAGGCCGATGTTGCCGGCGTCTTGATCCGACGCGACGTCTTCGGGCTGGCGACACCACCCCCACTCAGGTCGCCGATGCCAGGCAGACTCACTGCGGCCGCCAGTGAGCCCGCTGGCACCGCCGGCCTCAGCGGCCGATGTTGCCAGCCGCTTCTTTCTTCTTTCTTCAGCCATCTACTGCGATGGCATCGGAGTTCCGCGGCGGAAAGCTCCTCTTTATATAGGTTTGCAGAAATCCATAATCCGTTTCTGATTGGTAAATTTTTAATACTTGCTTTACATTAACCAATCAGATTTCTGAACTTTTAGATGGCCGCGGGTACCTCTCGGGGGTCGGCGGCCTCGGTGGAGCTGGTGTCGCCGGGACTGGAAAGAAGAAACGTCGCCCAAGGGCTCTTTTAAGAGCCGCATGGGGGTCCCGGTTCAGCTGCGGGACCCCCGCCAAAGGCACTTGTCAGTGCCGCAAGGGCCCTTGTAGGGGCCGGGGAGGGGGGTCCCGTTCGAGCTGCGGGACCCCCTAAGCCCCAAAGGCCCTTCTCAGGGCCCCGCTGGAGGGAGCCTCCACCCCCCAGCGGCTCCCCTCCCGTCCCCTCCCCGGAGCGGCCGGGCGGGGGCTTGGAGGGGTTGCCGGGGAGGGGGTGGCGCGGCGGGTGGTCGCGACCACCTGCTGCGGCCCTTCCCGGCAGCCCCTTCAAGCCTCCCGTTCCGAGATTGCCGCGAACGGGGAACGGGTTGGGAGGGGCTGCTGGGAAGTGGCGGCGGCGGCGGGTGGTCGCTGCTGCGCTGCGCGGCCGCGGGGGTGTGGGCGGGGTGGGCGTATCCCCCCCCCCTTAGGAGCGGCGTGGCAGCCCCTTCTAGCCTCCCGTTCCGAGATTGCCGCGAACGGGGAAGGGGTTGGGAGGGGCTGCTGGGAAGTGGCGGCGGCGGCGGGTGGTCGCCGCGGGGGGTGTGGGCGGGGTGGGCGTGTCTCCCGGGGCGGGTGCGACCACCCGCCGCGGGTTGCCTGCCCATCCCCGCGGCGGGAGGTTAGTATCGGCTGACTTCGCCTCCTTCAAGGTGGCGAAGCATATTGATTCAATTGGCGTGTGGCAAATATACACAGCCAAATCTTGCAGGATTTGGCTGTTATATCAGCTGCTAATGGGGTAATGCACACTAACTCACCGCATGGAATGTGCGCAGGGGCGAAACAGCCACGCTGTTCAGTGACCAAGTGGATGTGGAGAGTTAGAAATCTCATGGGGGCAGTACTAAAAATGTGATTGCAGTGGAGGAGGAAGCCATCGAGTCAAGCACTAAAAGTATTTTATGAAGGGTATTAGGGCAAAAAATACCATCTTTATATTTTAGCTAACAGCTATCCAGTAAGATACAATTATGTAACCGTCTTCCATTGGACATGGTGACGGCAGGTTCATTGCATAGTTTCAAAAAAACAGGATAGTTTTCTGAAAATAAGGAAGTGTTGCAGGTTACGGTACATAAGTAGAGTTGATCCCGGGATATTTCCAATTGCTACTTGGAGTCAGGAAGGAATTTTTCCCCTTTATAATTCTGTTGGTTTTTCTGCCTTCCTGGATCAGCTGTTAGGCAGGAAATGTGGGTATTGCTGAGGAGATTGGACTGGATGGGCGTATTTTATTTAACCTCAAATACTATACTATACTATAAATGGTTTAGTGTTGGTTTAATACTGAATTAGTTTGTGTACACAGAGCTCTGTATCTATCAAGAGCTGCAACATGAAAACTCTCATTTTTAAAGCAAACTAAACATTTTGCTTTTTTGTTTAGGCTGAGGCCCCACTACTGCACCAACGCGAGTGCATATCACTTATTATGCACGTGATTGGTACATTGTCGCACGTTGTTCTGCGTTGTGATTTTACTATTTAACATTATAGAAACACATGCGTTTACGTAAAAAAAATGCTGCTCGCAAAACGGAAACGGATGCACATCAAAAATCACATGCGCAACGCAACAAGATCGCGAGAAAAACGCGTCAGTGTGGCCTAGCCATTACCTTTAAGGGCTAGGCTACACTAACGTGTTTTTTGCTCGTTTGTGAACATGTTTTGCTCATGTGATTGCGCATGAGATTTTGAAATTTCAGGAAGGCTAAAATTCCAGCGATTTCCAAAGCGCATGTGATTGCGCATGCGTTTGTGTGCACCATTTTTTTACACAAATGCATGTTTTTTTTGTAATGTTAAATTACAAAAACGCATGTGCAAACACCGCACACACAGTCCACTTTGATAATGCTCGCCATTGTGTGTGATTGGTGCGTTGTAGTGTGGCCTCACCTAAAGGAAAACCAATGACAAATGAACCACGTAGGATTCCTGGAGGAACAGCTGTAGCTCGAACCCTCACAGGGAATACAATAAATGTCACCATCGCAACTTACCAGTACTCTTGATGTTAAAACACCTTGCGACCAGTGCTGCTAAATTTTATGGGGCTTTGGGTAAAGAACTAGCACAATATCCATCACAAAATGTATTGCATCTCCCTGTATAGTCTAGCCCTCTATTCTGGTTAGTGAAGGGGGTGTAGTCAGACCAGATGGGCCAACCAATGTGAGGATAGCAATCTAGGTTTTCCAGATCACCTGTAATTGCTCTTAATTATGTAGGTAGCAGGGCTTCACTGATTGCATTAAACTGCATTACTGCTGCCTCAGTCTTGCTGCATGTGTTTTTTAAATGCGTCCTCTGAATGTTTTCAGTCTCATAATGATGGACACAGTCTCACACACACACTCTCTCACACCCAGACAGGTCCTCAGTCCACCGATAGAAACTGCCAGACTCGCCCACACAGACACTCTCACACCCAGATAGGTCACAGTCTCACAAAGATAGAAAGTCTCACACAGATAGTCTCACACCCATATAGGTCACACTCACACAGACACTCTCACACCCAGACAGGTCATAGTCTCACACAGATAACACACTGCCTCACAGACACGCTCTGACACACACATCCACCCATAACAGGTGGCTCCTACAGCTCTACTAAATCCTGCTGCCTTTCTCTGTTCTGTGACATTTTACTTGCAGCCAATCAGAAAGGTCCTCCCCTGCACAACTCTTAGCTTCAATCTGATTGGCTGCTAATCTTTAATCGGTTGCTATTAGCTCCTTGGCACCTCCTTGGTTACTGGTATCGCATCGTATATTTATTTCTTCAGCCAATCTGTGTGTCCAGCCCCAAGCTTCAAAGGTTCGACTGACACAGAAGTTTTATCTGGTAGGAGAGACATCCCAGACAGACACGGGGTAAATTTATATTTAATACCGAATACTGAACATACAATGTAGACAGGGAGAGAGTGTCCATGTCTGTCTGTACACAGGGGCAGGGCCATTGTTAACATAAGCCACCTAGATAAAGTGCTAGGGCCCAGGGGTGTTCCTAGGGTTTTTGACACCTGAAACAACTTTTAAATCCGCCTATCGGTAGACGGGTGGCGGCACGTGAAGCAGGCGTGACTTTATCAGGAAACATAGGCGTGGCTTGTGGAGGTGGGTATGGTGGGCTGACTAACACTGACTAGTGGACTGGTGCTAAAATGCAGTATTGCAGAAAGGAAGATGCACCCTGACAAATGTTTCAGTTTACTTCATGGTAGGGGCACCCCTGCTAGCCCCTATGTTAAACCAGGGTGCCCATGTTCTCTTCTACCTCTCACTGTCAGCTTTTACTTGCTGTGTTAGATCTGATCTCCTTGTTCAGCTGTAATTTGTAACATTGTAGTGAGTAGAGAGCCTGAACTCAGCTCCCTCTACTTGTTACAATGTTACAAATGAACTGAAGGAAGGAGGGGGAGGATGAGCTCAGCTAATAGTACTGAGGAGAACAGTTCTAAAATCCAGGTAAAAGCTGCTGCAGACTTTATAGCATTGGCGTAAGTATGGGGGTCGCCACGGTCACACTTGCGGCCGCAGGCAACTAATTATTGCGATTTGCTGATTTCTGCTAGCTGTGTCTGCCGCTTGTGCATGCACGCCTTCTACAGGAAATACCGGGTGGCACGCCCATGCTCAGGGCTGGTGCTCGCAAAGAATTATCACTGACTGGATACTGGAACATGGAGCATCCGCAGCGGTTTTTGCGCAAAGAACTAAAATGCCTCTGGCTGCAATCGGAAGTTCATCCCAGGTCAGTCAGAAGTCTCAGGACAGAGAGCCTGCCTCAGAAAAGTAAGGCGGGCAAGGGGTGGGGTGGGGGGGCAGGGGTGATGGAAGATGACTGACCCTTGCTACAAAAAAAGTGCCTTCCTGTGCTTTTCCCCCCACAATATTGCAGCCAGCCCTAGCAATGGAAAATGGTTCAAAATGTGCAGTTCGCAATATATCTGTGCTTGAGCGGGTCTACAGTAGCTTCGCACTGTACCCTGGGCCTAGCCTCATTGCTCCCACCTACCAGCACATCTGAATCCTCTCTCATTCCAGCCCAATATAAATGATGCAGCCCTCTGAGACACAAACCAGCTACCCCTCTAGGACAACATTCCACATGGGGGGGCTCAACCATCCAGCCTGGGGGGGCTCCCGGGTCCCAAATCCCCACATACCTGAACCATGGGCAAACTAGGCCTCAGACCAGGAAGGGGGGCTAGTGCCCCATGAAACTTTGGGCTTTCTGTCATGTCAATAGACAACAGGTTGTAATACTTATTTCACCTGCTCTCAGTGTGGCATTTCTACTCGGGCTGCAGTGACATTGCCCGGTGTCAGCAACATCAGCAGAGTTGGTTTCGCTGGCTGAGAAGAAAGAAGACTTTGGATCAAGAACATTTGAGGATTTTCAAAAACGGCCCACGGAAACCCAGAAGCGCGCATGTGTGCTACTTCCATTTTTTTGCTGTTCTTCCCATGAGGATGTGCTCTCTGGACCATTTCCCTGGTCCCAGAGCCATTTACAGTAAGTTACCACTGCTATTTAAACCATTATTTTAGGCAGAAATTTCAGTTTTTCCCCCCATTGATTTAAAATGGCGGATTCGCAGATTTTCGGAAGTTCGGCCATCTCTACTCACCATAAGGCCCAGCGATCAAGGAGACACATATAAGTAGCCATATGGTTTTAAGAAAAACTGAGCCTCACCTACTAATGCAGACAATATGCTTAGGTACCATTACAAAAAAGAAAGAACTTGGTTTATTTGATATCCTTTAGTTAAACCAATAAATTTTTTTATGCAGAATGAAATACCAACAAGTGTCCTGCTCGGGTCTTAATGTTCAGAACTGTACCCATTTTGCGGGTGGGTTCTTTAAGCATCCACTTGGTTGGTTTCTTAACAGCGCCCAAAATTAAACAGACCTGTAACCCGACCCACATCCACTACCTCACCCCGCACTTAGTAACAGACGGGAATCGACTCAATTCATAGACTCTCTCTCTCTTTTTGTTTTAAATTTGCATTCGAAAACTTCATAATCTGATAATATCTGATTTTGTTTGTATTGTAGGGTCCCTTGAAGTGGCATATTTAGGTATGTAAAGCTTTACATAAGGGTAGGCATAACCTTGACAGTTTTTTCTGCTGGCAAGTTTGTGGATAATACCCAAGTGGTCGGTGTGGAATTTTTTGCCACACCGACCGATTTCAACTTTAGTTTTGATGACTGAAATTGTGATGGCAAAACCAAACAAGGTTCCTTCATATGGGCTATATTGGTATTTAGCAATAATTTTATTAGGTTTACTTATCATGCAAGATATTTCGGTAAACAACACTGTAATCTGACAGTTTTTATACCCAGTATATAAAATAGGACTTATCTGTATCAATAAGTTTGGTTGTAACATGTAAGCACATGTATATAATCGTAGACGAGATCGCGTCTATGTTCCCAACATAGAACATTTCAAAGGTAAAGTCAGCAGCATCACCTCTGTAACATACAAGGTAGTGAAATACCTAGCCAAAATCTTGGAGCCCTTGGTTGGAATTTCTAACATCACATCTAGAACTCCCAGGATTTTAACTAAGGGCATATTATAAGGAACGATGTTAGCGCAAAAATTACCGCCGCACATCGCGGCCGCGAAAATCCGCTATCGCCGTATTTATAACGCGAGCGCTATTCCCGCGATACCTATCGCGGCCGCGATGTGCTGCGGTAATTTTAAGCCCCTTCGCGGCGATACTATATAGTATCGCCGCGAAGGGACTTAAAATCCCTTCCCGACGCCGCTCCTAAGGGGGGGGGCATACGCCCACCCCGCCCACACCCCCCGCGGCGGCAGCAGCGACCACCCGCCGCCGCCGCCACTTCCCAGCAGCCCCTCCCAACCGTTCCCCGTTCGCGGCAATTCGGAACGGAGGCTAGAAGGGGCTGCCGGGAAGGGGCCCAGCAGGTGTCGCGACCACCCGCCGCGCACCCCCTCCCCGGCAACCCCTCCAAGCCCCCCGCCCCGGCCGCTCCCGGGGAGGGACGGGAGGGAGCCGCGGGGGGGTGGAGGCTCCCTCCAGCGGGGCCCTGAGAAGGCGTTTGGGGCTTAGGGGGTCCCGCAGCTCGAACCGGGACCCCCTCCCCGGCCCTTACAAGGGCCCTTGCGCACTGACAAGTGCCTTTGGCGGGGGTCCCGCAGCTGAACCGGGACCCCCAGTGGGCTCTTAAAAGAGCCCTTGGGCGACGTCTTCTTTCTTCCAGTCCCGCGACACCAGCTCCACCGAGGCCGCCGACCCCCGAGAGGTACCCCTGCGGCCATCTAAGTTCCAGAAATCTGATTGGTTAATGTAAAGCAAGTATTAAAAATTTACCAATCAGAAACGGATATGGATTTCTGCAAACCTATATAAAGGAGCTTTCCGCCGCGGAACTCAGATGCCATCGCAGTAGATGGCTGAAGAAAGAAGAAAAAGCGGCTGGCAACAATCGGCTCCTCTGAGGCCGGCGGTTGCCAGCGGGCTCACTGGCGGCCGCAGAGTCTGCCTGGCATCGGCGACCTGAGTGGGGTTGGTGTCGCCAGCCCGAAGACGTCGCGTCGGATCAAACGCCGGCAACATCGGCCTCGTTGAGGTGCGCGGCGCGCCGCCGGGGGTACCCCTGCGGCCGCAGGGGTACCTCTCGGGGGTCGGCGGCCTCGGCGGAGCTGGTGTCGCCGGGACTGGAAGAAAGAAGAACGTCGCCCAGGGCTCTTTTAAGAGCCGCACTGGGGTCCCGTTTCAGCTGCGGGACCCCCGCCAAAGACACTTGTCAGTGCCGCAGGGCCCTTGTAAGGGCCGGGAGGGGGGTCCCGGTTCGACTGCGGGACCCCCTAAGCCCCAAAAGGCCCTTCTCAGGGCCCCGCTGGAGGGAGCCTCCACCCCCCCAGCGGCTCCCTCCCGTCCCTCCCCGGGACGCCGGGGCGCGGGGCTTGGAGGGGTTGCCGGGGAGGGGTGCGCGCGGGTGGTCGCGACCACCTGCTCGCGGCCTTCCCGGCAGCCCCTTCTAGCCTCCCGTTCCGAGATTGCCGCGAACGGGAACGGGTTGGGAGGGGCTGCTGGAAGTGGCGCGGCGGCGGGTGTTCGCCGCGGGGGGTGTGGGCGGGTTGGGCGTGTCTCCCGGGGCGGTGCGACCACCCGCCGCGGGTTGCCTGCCCATCCCCGCCGCGGGAGGTTAGTATCGGCTGACTTCGCCTCCTTCAAGGTGGCGAAGTAAAACAGCCGATACTAGCCGAGCGAAACCAGTACCCGCCGCTTTATAAATAGAGGCGGCGGTAACGGTAAGTATCCGCGAAAGTTTTAACGCTTCGTTACCTTTTCGCGGCCGTTTTCGGGCCTTTATAAATCGCGTAAACGCGATTCATGCGTTAATGGCCGCGAAAACGCCGCAAAAAAAGTTAACGAACCTTTAAAAATATGCCCCTAGAACTTGGTGCAGAAAAAACTATGGTATCTTATGATGTGACATCCCTCTTCACCTGTATACCCACCAAGGAAGCTGTTGAAATTGTGAGAAAAACGGCTGTGCCAAACAATGCCCTTAACAGCAGAACAGATCTTAACCCAGAACTGATGTGTTTCCCTACTTATGCTTGAATATCACATTTCAAATATAGGATAAGTTCTACAAGCAAAACCATGGATGTGATATGGGATCTCCAGTTTCACCCATTGTGGCAAATGTGGAGGAAGTGGAAAAACAACTCTTTATACCTTCAGGAACATTGCACCCCCACTGTTTCAGATACTTGGATGACACTTGGGATAAAATCCACCGTACAAACCTTGAAAGAACACATCAATGCCGTAGACCAAACTTCAGATTTACAAGGGAATAGATACAAACAACACGCTAGCTTTGGCCGGCTTGGTAGAAGCAGGGAGAATGGTACTGAAGGTTTACAGAAAAAAACCCATTTTGACCAGTATTTAATGTTTTACCTTAAAAACCCTTTAGATAACAAGCTGGGTGTCATCAGAACCCTGCAACACACAGAGCAGAGAACATCCCCACTAGCACAGAGGCAAGGCTAAAGAAATTAAACATCTCAGAGGAGCCCTTAAAACTTGTGGATATCCGGACTGGGCCTTTGTTAAAAGAGTTAGAAGGAAAAAAAGAACACGATACCAACTGTGAGTGGGGAAAGGCAGGAAAAAAAGAACATTGTCATCATATATGTAGCAGGGTCTCCAAGAAATTATAAAAACAATTTACAACAAACATTATATCCATGTCTGTTTTAAACCAAACAATACACTGAGGCAGCAACTAGTGCACCCAACAAGTTTCCGCGATTGAACAATACCATAGGTTCCTGGTGTCATAGAGCATGACGTGCTAAGTAAAGGAGGGGTTCCGGTCCTCTGCAAGAAAGTAGTATGTAGAGTGTGTGTTTTGCAATTGGCGTGGGGAGGAGCATAGGAATAATTGGCATTTGGGAGTCAATTTGGGAGTCAATTTTGGGGCTTAGGGGGTCCCGCAGCTCGAACCGGGACCCCCCTCCCCGGCCCTTACAAGGGCCCTTGCGGCACTGACAAGTGCCTTTGGCGGGGGTCCCGCAGCTGAACCGGGACCCCCAGTGCGGCTCTTAAAAGAGCCCTTGGGCGACGTCTTCTTTCTTCCAGTCCCGGCGACACCAGCTCCACCGAGGCCGCCGACCCCCGAGAGGTACCCCTGCGGCCATCTAAAAGTTCCAGAAATCTGATTGGTTAATGTAAAGCAAGTATTAAAAATTTACCAATCAGAAACGGATTATGGATTTCTGCAAACCTATATAAAGAGGAGCTTTCCGCCGCGGAACTCAGATGCCATCGCAGTAGATGGCTGAAGAAAGAAGAAAGAAGCGGCTGGCAACATCGGCTCCGCTGAGGCCGGCGGTGCCAGCGGGCTCACTGGCGGCCGCAGTGAGTCTGCCTGGCATCGGCGACCTGAGTGGGGTTGGTGTCGCCAGCCCGAAGACGTCGCGTCGGATCAAGACGCCGGCAACATCGGCCTCGTTGAGGTCGCCGGCGCCCGCCGGGGGTACCCCTGGCGGCCGCAGGGGTACCTCTCGGGGGTCGGCGGCCTCGGCGGAGCTGGTGTCGCCGGGACTGGAAGAAAGAAGACGTCGCCCAAGGGCTCTTTTAAGAGCCGCACTGGGGGTCCCGGTTCAGCTGCGGGACCCCCGCCAAAGACACTTGTCAGTGCCGCAAGGGCCCTTGTAAGGGCCGGGGAGGGGGGTCCCGGTTCGAGCTGCGGGACCCCCTAAGCCCCAAAAGGCCCTTCTCAGGGCCCCGCTGGAGGGAGCCTCCACCCCCCCAGCGGCTCCCTCCCGTCCCCTCCCCGGGAGCGGCCGGGGCGCGGGGGCTTGGAGGGGTTGCCGGGGAGGGGGTGCGCGGCGGGTGGTCGCGACCACCTGCTGCGGCCCCTTCCCGGCAGCCCCTTCTAGCCTCCCGTTCCGAGATTGCCGCGAACGGGGAACGGGTTGGGAGGGGCTGCTGGGAAGTGGCGGCGGCGGCGGGTGGTCGCCGCGGGGGGTGTGGGCGGGGTGGGCGTGTCTCCCGGGGCGGGTGCGACCACCCGCCGCGGGTTGCCTGCCCATCCCCGCCGCGGGAGGTTAGTATCGGCTGACTTCGCCTCCTTCAGGGGTCGAAGTAAACAGCCGATACTAGCCGAGCGAAACCGTACCGCCCTTTATAATAGAAGCGGCGGTAACGGGTAAGTATCGGCGCGAAAGGTTAACGCTTCGTTAACTTTTCGCGGCGTTTTCGGGCCTTTATAAATCGCGGTAAACGCGATTCATGGTTAATGGCCGCGAAACGCCCGCAAAAAGTTACGAACCTTTATAATATGCCCCTAAACTTGGTGCAAAAAACTATGGTTATCTTATGATGTGACATCCCTCTTCACCTGTATACCCACCAAGGAGCTGTTGAAATTGTGAGAAAACGGCTGTGCCAAGACAATGCCCTTAACAGCAGAACAGATCTTAACCCAGAACTGATGTGTTCCCTACTTATGCTTGAATATCACATATTTCAAATATAAGGATAAGTTCTACAACAAAACCATGGATGTGATTGGGATCTCCAGTTTCACCCATTGTGGCAAATGTGGAGGAAGTGGAAAAAACGACTCTTATACCTTCAGGAACATTGCACCCAGCCACTGGTTCAGATACTTGGATAACTTGGGATAAAATCCACCAGTACAACCCTTGAAAGAACACTCAATGCCGTAGACCAAAACTTCAGATTTCCAGGGAAAGATACAAAACAACACGCTAGCTTTGGCCTGCTTGGTAGAAGTCAGGAGAATGGTAAACTGAAGGTTTACAGAAAAACAACCCATTTTGACCAGTATTTATGTTTTATACCTTAAAAACCCTTTAATAAGCTGGGTGTCATCAGAACCCTGCAACACAGAGCAGAACATCCCCACTAGCACAGAGGCAAAGGCTAAAGAAATTAAACATCTCAGAGGACCCTTAAAACTTGTGGATATCCGGACTGGGCCTTTGTTAAAAGAGTTAGAAGGAAAGAAAAGAACACGAATACCAACTGTGAGGGGGAAAGGCAGGAAAAAGAACATTGTCATCATATATGTAGCGGGGTCCCAAGAATTATAAACAATTTACAACAAACATTATATCCATGTCTGTTTTAAACCAAACAATACACTGAGGCAGCAACTAGTGCACCCAAACAAGTTTCCGCGAGTGAACAATCATAGGTTCCTGGTGTCATAGAGCATGACGTGCTAAGTAAAGGAGGGAGTTCCGGTCCTCTGCAAGAATAGTATGTAGAGTGTGTGTTTGCAATGGCGTGGGGAGAGCATAGGAATAATTGGCATTTGGGAGTCAATTTGGGAGTCAATTTTGGGCTTAGGGGGTCCCGCAGCTCGAACCGGGACCCCCCTCCCCGGCCCTTACAAGGGCCCTTGCGGCACTGACAAGTGCCTTTGGGGGGTCCCGCAGCTGAACCGGGACCCCCAGTGCGGCTCTTAAAGAGCCCTTGGGCGACGTCTTCTTTCTTCCAGTCCCGCCGACACCAGCTCCCACCGAGGCCGCCGACCCCCGAGAGGTACCCCTGCGGCCATCTAAAAGTTCCAGAAATCTGATTGGTTAATGTAAAGCAAGTATTAAAAATTTACCAATCAAACGATTATGGATTTCTGCAAACCTATATAAGAGGAGCTTTCCGCCGCGGAACTCAGAGCCATCGCAGTAGATGGCTGAAAAAGAAGAAGAAGCGGCTGGCAACATCGCTCCCTGAGGCCGGCGGTGCCAGCGGGCTCACTGGCGCCGCAGTGAGTCTGCCTGGCATCGGCGACCTGAGTGGGGTTGGTGTCGCCAGCCCGAAGACGTCGCGTCGGATCAAGACGCCGGCAACATCGGCCTCGTTGAGGTCGCCGGCGCCCGCCGGGGGTACCCCTGGCGGCCGCAGGGGTACCTCTCGGGGGTCGGCGGCCTCGGCGGAGCTGGTGTCGCCGGGACTGGAAAAAAGAGACGTCGCCCAAGGGCTCTTTTAAGAGCCGCACTGGGGGTCCCGGTTCAGCTGCGGGACCCCCGCCAAGACACTTTTCAGTGCCGCAAGGGCCCTTGTAAGGGCCGGGGAGGGGGGTCCCGGTTCGAGCTGCGGGACCCCCTAAGCCCCAAAAGGCCCTTCTCAGCCCCGCTGGAGGGAGCCTCCACCCCCCCAGCGGCTCCCTCCCGTCCCCTCCCCGGGAGCGGCCGGGGGCGCGGGGCTTGGAGGGGTTGCCGGGGAGGGGGTGCGCGGGCGGTGGTCGCGACCACCTGCTGCGGCCCCTTCCCGGCAGCCCCTTCTAGCCTCCCGTTCCGGATTGCCGCGAACGGGGAACGGGTTGGGAGGGGCTGCTGGGAAGTGGCGGCGGCGGCGGGTGGTCGCCGCGGGGGTGTGGGCGGTGTGGCGTGTCTCCCGGGGCGGTGCGACCACCCGCCGCGGGTTGCCTGCCCATCCCCGCCGCGGGGGTTAGTATCGGCTGACTTCGCCTCCTTCAAGGTGGCGAAGTAAAACAGCCGATACTAGCCAGCAAACCAGTACCACCGCCGTTTATAAATAGAAGCGGCGGTAACGGGTAAGTATCGCGCGAAAGGTTAACGCTTCGTTAACTTTTCGCGGCCGTTTTCGGGCCTTATAAATCGCGGTAAACGCGATTCATGCGTTAATGGCCGCGAAAACGGCCGCAAAAGTTAACGAACCTTTATAATATGCCCCTAAGACTTGGTGCAGAAAAAACTATGGTATCTTATGATGTGACATCCCTCTTCACCTGTATACCCACCAGGGAAGCTGTTGAAATTGTGAGAAAACGGCTGTGCCAACAATGCCCTTAACAGCAGAACAGATCTTAACCCAGAACTGATGTGTTCCTCCTTATGCTTGAAATCACATATTTCAAATATAAGGATAAGTTCTACAAGCAAAACCATGGATGTGATAGGATCTCCAGTTTCACCCATTGTGGCAAATGTGGAGGAAGTGGAAAAACAGACTCTTTATACCTTCAGGAACATTGCACCCACCACTGTTTCAGATACTTGGATGACCACTTGGGATAAAATCCACCAGTAAAACCCTTGAAAGAACACATCAATGCCGTAGACCAAAACTTCAGATTTACAAGGGAATAGATACAAAACAACACGCTAGCTTTGGCCTGCTTGGTAAAGTCAGGAGAATGGTAAACTGAAGGTTTCAGAAAAACAACCCATTTTGACCAGTATTTAATGTTTTACCTTAACAACCCTTTAGATAACAAGCTGGGTGTCATCAGAACCCTGCAACACAGAGCAGAGAACATCCCCACTAGCACAGAGGCAAGCTAAAGAAATTAAACATCTCAGAGGAGCCCTTAAAACTTGTGGATATCTGACTGGGCCTTTGTTAAAAAGTTAGAAGGAAGAAAAGAACACATACCAACTGTGAGTGGGAAAGGCAGGAAAAAGAACATTGTCATCATATATGTAGCAGGGGTCTCCAAGAAATTATAAACAATTTACAAACAAACTTATATCCATGTCTGTTTTAAACCAAACAATACACTGAGGAAGCAACTAGTGCACCCAAACAAGTTTCCGCGAGTGAACAATACCATAGGTTCCTGGTGTCATAGAGCATGACGTGCTAAGTAAAGGAGGGAGTTCCGGTCCTCTGCAAGAAAGTAGTATGTAGAGTGTGTGTTTGCAATTGGCGTGGGAGGAGCATAGGAATAATTGGCATTTGGGAGTCATTCAGTCACTTGATTTTCTGTGATGCATTTGAAAGCAAATGAACACTGTACATATGAATGGTGGTTATGGACTCATGCTAGGTAGGAAGCTTTCCTTTCATATGGAATCTACTTGGATATAGACCACAGTTCCCCTTTAAAGGATGGTTTTTGAACACATTATCATTATACTGATTTCAAAAATTGAAGATGTATGTTCTTTTTTACAATGTTTGGAAATTTTATTTATTAATAAACATGCATGGATATTTTACATTTTGTTTTAACTTATATTTGGCTTTTCAACAGTAATGGTTTAGCTTTTTATATATATATATATATATTATATATCTGACTGTACAAAGAAAAGAATAAAAGCAACTCAAACCATCATAGTGTCAGCCAATACATTCGCCGCTGCTGATCCGGCCCCTCTGCAGCTTCCGTGCACGGAAGCTAAGCAGAAGACAGCCAACGGGGGAACAAGGGCTGGTAAGTAATTTTGCAGCAACTTTAACACTAACAAGGTTATTCAATAAAAGTTCCTCGTTTAAAATGGTGCTAATTTTGCCACAATCAGATGTTAGCTTTCAAATGTTAAATAAGATCTGATTGGTTGGGGCAAAATTAGCACCATTTTAAACGAAACATTAAGAACTTTTATTGAATAACCCTGTATGAACCTAGCAAAGTCGAGGTTTGGAACACTAAGAACCTAGCAAAGTCAAGGTTTTTGTGGGCAATTAGACTAATCCTAAAAGTTTGTTTGGGGATGGATGCACCCTTTAGCAAGTTTTAACCATTTCTGTTAAATTGTCCTAGGAAATGAAGAAACAGTCTCAGAATCATCAAGGATAAGTGAACTCCAAGGAAACAGTGACACGGAATCTGATCCCCTTTCAGAGTATTCTTATATCAAGTTTAGTTATCCCATTGTTGCAAAGATACAGACTAAAGGCCTGTGCACTTATTGTGTTCCAAAAAACATGAATGAAAAAGAAAAAAAACAAAACAATTTTTTTTGGTACAAAGCAATTAATAGTTTGATGGGCTAACAGTAAAAACATAGTTATTAAACTAAAAAATTAATAAAATCTTTTGGTAAAATTTTATCAATAAATTGCCTCCATTTGTAAAAAAAAGTTATGCGTTTTTCTTTAAGAATCTTTCTGTGTTTAATTTCTTTGTGCAATGTCTCTAATTCTGCTCTATCAAGAGGAGAATTGGTTCTTAGGCTGTGTACACACATTCGATTGGGCTGAATCAGACGAACGGGCAATTGGACTTGCCTGAAAACCAGGGGTGATGGTATTTTGTCATGGCCAACCGGTCAGAAGTGCTGAACGATCGGTCAGGACGAAGAATTGCAATGTGTGTACCCAGCTTAATGCTGGCCATTTAGGTGCCCATACACTTACTTAGCTCTTGACATCCCATGATGTTAGACCAATGCTCATACAATGGCCTAATATTTTTCTTTTGAGGTTTGATTTCAATAAGTGGGCCAGAGTGGAAAACATTTAAGGGACTGTAAACAGACAGTTCTTTCTGCTCTTCTAAGACTTTTGATAGTGTTGATGATCAAACACCAAAACTTTCAAATGTCTTAAAAGTGTATAATATGTGGGAGCCTTGGGTAAAACCAAAGATTTTGAGATAGATTAGCAGTTGGTTTGTTTGCATTTATGGCAGATATTTCTAGGTTCCTTCTGCTCTTTTGGGATCAAATGGGATGATTAAAGCAATAGGTTATGTGGATAAACTGCATTGGGTTTCTCGCCACCATTCTTTGATAGTAACCTTTTATGTTTTTGAGACATAAAATTGTGGGTACTATGTCCTAATATTAAAATCAGTTGTCATATTGAGCTTAGAACCAGCCTTAACATGTGAAAAGGGAATAGTGGGCCCTATTTTATAAAAGATCGGTATCGTTATCGTAAATACCGATCGTTACATAAAATCGACCGTGTTTTTACCGATAACAACCGTTATTTACCGATAACGACCGTTTTTTACCGATAACGACCGTTATTACATAACGACCGTTATTTAACCGATACCGACCGTTATTTAACCGTTTATCGCGTCGTTATCGGTAAATAACGGTCGTTATCGGTGGTAATAACGGTCCCGTTATCGTAATAACGGTCGTTATCGGTAAAAACCCGGTCGTTATTTTACGATAACGATCGGTATTTTACGATAACGATATCGATCTTTTATAAATAGGGCCCAGTGTTCAGTTTAGATGTTCTGCTTTCCCAAAAGCTAATTAATATACAGTATTGCAGAAAGTGGCATTGAAGAATGTTAAACATTTGGAGATGTTTAATATCGTTTCTCATCAAGGAATATCACATCTTCCATATAACATATTCAATTCTGATACCAAATATGAAACACCTTAAGCGTTAAGGAAAAGATGGGCTTTGCTATGTTAGTGTCCATATTCAAGTTATCAGTTTTGAGTTTAGGTGGTAGAACTTTTGGGTTACAATACAGAATGGCTTTAGTGACCGTGGTGAGACTAAGTTTAAATATATGTAAAAGAGCGCTAGATTTTAGCTCAACCCCTTTTAGTTTGTTAGATTTGCAGCAATATCCCTTTTACCTGTGATATTTCACTATTTTATACATTTTGTTAATGTGAACTTGGTGGGAAAAAATGGCAGAAAAAAAACAGAATATTGAAAATCTAAAACTATATTTTGCTTGTTTAAAAATAGCACCTAAAGGCTGTTCCAGTTGGGTATTGGAAAAATAATTGGTATTGAAGAGCCAATTTCAAACATGTCTATTCATAGCTGCTTACATTTGGAACTGCTATACTGTACTTCCAAGCTCCTTAGAGAGGTATAGTTTGGCTAAAGTTATTCTAGGCTTTCATCCACCCCCAGAAATTTAGTAAAGGCCCTAATGATGTCTGGTAGCATCATTATGCTGTTAAAGAGTGGTATTGTCTGCATGTTATGAAGGAGTTTAGAGAAAGATGCTATTTTAAGTAGGTAAGATCTGTCTGCTAACTGATTTAGCATTATACATTTACATCACTTGTAATACAATCCACACAATAGTATTATTATGTACAGTACTTTAATAGATATTTCATGATTGAATCAATGTATTCAATCAGCATTGAATAAATGGCCTTACCAACGAGCAAGATCAATGCTAAAACAACATTAAAGATCAATATTCTTTCAATAATATGAGATAATTAATCAACATTCTTTCAATGGCGCTTTGCTGTATGAGTTATTATTGAATTGGTGTTGATTCAATGTACTCAATCAACGCTGAATAAATGGTCTTACCAACTAGCAAGATCAATGCTAAAACAACATTAAAGATCAATATCATTTCA
Source organism: Hymenochirus boettgeri (assembly GCA_019447015.1). Lineage (NCBI taxonomy): Eukaryota > Metazoa > Chordata > Amphibia > Anura > Pipidae > Hymenochirus > Hymenochirus boettgeri. The sequence continues at coordinate 57,619,658 of CM033472.1, forward strand.
ATAATATCAGATAATTAACCAACATTCTTTCAATGTGGCTTTGCTATCTGAGTTATTATTGAATCGGTATTGAATAAATGTAGTAAATCAACGCTGAATAAATGGCATTACCAACGAGCAAGATCGATGCTAAAGCAACATTGATATTCAACGTTGTTTCAATTTTAATGCATGATGTTAAATCTACATTGTTTTAATGTATCATTGCTATCTGGGACACTCAAGTTTTTGTGCCTTTCGCGGTTTTCTTATTCCTCATGGAGGGTCTGGATGGATGACAGGTGTTGTTTGAGGAATAGGACTTCATAGGCAGGTGAAGCAGAACAGACTGATGTGTCTCCATGTTTTTAGAATGTACTAAATAAAGGACTGTTTTTATCTTCATACTCTCCGTGTGTAGCGCTGTTTATTCTTCTCTTAATATCCATGATAATACCTTGATGGTGGGTTAGATTCAGTGGCGTAACTACTGCCCCTGAATCGGGGCCACTAGCCCGTAATCTGTGCAGCAACCAGACTTTTTAAACAGCTGACCGTGCATATGCCGAAAACATACACACGATCAGCTGTTTAAAAGACCGGACCCGAAATTTTGGTTCGGGTCTGGATTTAAAATGCTGATGACGTGTATGTTTCCTTCATTTTTAATGTTTCCTTCATTCCTTTCATTTTTCCTGTTTAAAAAGTCTGGGCGCTGCACAGATCTTGGATTCTCCGTTGATCTTCATGGAGGGAGTCAGGGGCCCGGACCCCAAACTTGTGGCTATCATATCAATTTCCCCTTTAACTAAAGCATATCATATCAACTTCTCCTTTACCAATGGGGTACAACATCTCAGGTTTTCTTTAAGGGTACACCCAAACATAATTTGCCCCAAAATTTGGACATAATGCAATATCCCCTTAATGCAGACTATGTTGCACAACAATAACCCCTTCATTTAAAAGTACTGCAATTGACCAAAATGAATTATTTTCTCACAATGCCCGTCAGAAAACACAATTCAGATGCCACACTCACATAAAATTTCTACTGGAAAAAATAAAAAAAAGACATTTAAAAGATAAAAAACTTTATTTAAAATGTACAAGAGGTTCACAGGAACATTTCAAAAGATTAACTACATATATAATTACACATTGATAGATGACTGCTGCTTAATGCCACCAATATTCATTAGCTACAGTGTTTTAGCCCTTTAAACAGCATTTCATTATATGTACATATTTTCTCCTTGCACACCTTCTTTATAAATCTTAAATGGTGCTGCCTCCTCAAACAGCTTAACCACTGCCAGTGAGTTCCAAATGTCAAGAAGTAATGGGGATGCGCACTCATTTGCTGATATAACTTTTTAATGTGACATGCAGTGCACAACGTTTCAGGGTTTCCCCCTTCCTCAGGTGCATAAAACAACATACCTTGTGCTCACTTAAATACATGTAACTCCTCCCACTAAGGGGTGTTAACATTTTCGAGACCAAAACTTTTTTCACTTTTTAAACAGGAGTGGGTTTTGCGCAGTGCAAAATTCCATAATGTTAAAATCTTAATATCAATTCTATTAAAACATAGGGGTTATTCAATAAAAGTTCTTATTGTTTAAAATGGTGCTAATTTTGCCCCAACCAATCAGATGTTAGCTTTCAAATGTTACATAAGTTCTGATTGGTTGGGGTAAAATTAGCACCATTTTAAACAATAAGAACTTTTATTGAATCTCCCTGAAAATGTCTACTGGCTAAAAAAAACTCCTCCTCCCTTTTCTAGTAAATGTGCTATTTTAAAAAAACACCTTAGCTGAAATTGTCAAATTCTCTAAATGTTGCTCTAGTTTTTTACTTCATAATTAAAAAAAAAATTAAATATTATTTTACTCTGTTCCTCAATACATCATTTTTATATTATGCCACTGTTCTTTATTTTGTTTCCTTTCAGATGTTCATCTCAACTGGATCACCTGTTGATCAAATGGACTTGGTAAGTATACTACTGTGTGAGCACAAGGTATGTTGTTTTATGCAATAAGTACAGATAGGACGGCACTTGCTTCACTAAGAACACTTTCACTTTATTTCATCATTCTTAAAATAAAGACTCTTCTCGGCCATAAAGCTCATCAAGGCAAACAGTGTACAACAAGCAGATATGATATCTGCTTGTTGTACACTGTTTGCCTTGATGAGCTTTATGGCCGAGAAGAGTCTTTATTTTAAGAATGATGAAATAAAGTGAAAGTGTTCTTAGTGAAGCAAGTGCCGTCCTATCTGTACTTATTGCTGTGGAGGTGTTGCTGTGGAGCCCTCGGACGCGCACGGCAAGGATCGGGGGAGATAGAGAGTGCCGGTGTAATCTCTTTATTATGTTGTTTTATGCACCTGAGGAAGGTGTAAACCCAGAAACGTTGTGCACTGCATGTCACATTAAAAAGCTATATCGGTAAAGGAGTGCGTATCCCTGTTACTTTATTCTTAGCATTGCATTATATACATAGAATAAGCAGCACTCTGCTAATCCAGACCCCGTTCTGGTCCACATTTTATTTTAAAGGGTATGTACACTGGAAAAAAATGTAAATTGCCCATTAGTGGAAACTATAATTCATCAATTCATTAATTGCCACAGATTCTTGTACAAGTCATTCTGAATTGAGAAAGCCAGTCGGATGACTAGCAAAACGTCTTCAAGAACTAAACTTCAAGTCCAGTTGATCTAATTGAATACAACAGATATACCATGACCTGGATGAATGAGAACCTTCACACGCATATAATTTATCCCAACTCTCACTGTGCTGTTTTTTTGTTGATCTGCTCCCTGTTTCTTAAGATATCCAATCTGAAACACCTTACGTTTCAGCATTTCTGTAATGCTGTAGCTGGAATGGTTTGACAGTTGGTCTGCTGTATGCGGTTTTGACAGTTGGTATGTAGGAAAATAGACAAGTCAGTGGTCAGAGCCTGAACAAAACAAGTATTGTATTGAAGGCATGTAGCAACACACACACGTAAGTGCTACTTACATGTATTTATTTATAGATTAAGATGACGTAAAGTAATTTTTTCAGTATACATACACTTTAACTGTAATATACGTCTAGCAGTCCTGAATATCTGACAGAATGGGATTCACCTCCAACAAGTCTCACATACGTAGTGGATTGAACAAGATTACAGGTGAGCAGGAAGAGCCAGCAAGTAAAGTGGGAAAGGTAAGTTTAGTATCATAGTATATGGTTTGCAATGGACTTGATAGGTCAGTGGTAGGGAAGATACTGGAAACTTTATTACAGGATCATATTCTGGACTTGGTTTCCAGAACTGATCTTATACAGTAAGTAGTAGTATGGATTTATGAGAAATAGATCTTGTCAGACTAACTTGCTTGGTTATTAAAAGTGAAGTATTGACATGTTAAAAAGTAAAATTAAAAATGCCTCATATTATATATGTCAATATTTCACTTTAGAAATAAAGCACCTTAATTCTTGGAATTTATTGCACTTTTTATGAACGCTAATGCACTTTAGGATGATTTAGTATTACACTTTGCCACATTATTAGTATATGTCTCATTTGAAGGACCACTAAGAGTTAACATGTCAATGATGTCATAATTGTAGAGGTGTGTCTTAGATTTTAAATTCTGGTACACACACAGTGATTATTGTATTTGGCTTGAGAAAGGCTCCTAGAAAGGAACAGAAACATTGCCTTCACTATTTTGATTTGACAATAAACACGGATTCACACAAGACCCAGTAAATATGGATTAAATGGTAGCACCTAGGCAACAGTTAAGGGTATGAGATTGGGATGCCTGCATCACTGCTTGGTTTTATATATATATATATATATTTATATTTGTATTTAATTAAGGGCAGTGCGGCCAAAGCCCTATTATATGCTTTGCTCCCTGTATAAATGTATTCTCCGCCCCTTTAACCCTTTCACTGCCAGGAGATTTTCAAATTTTTTTTGCGTTAACTGCCAGAAGAATTTTCAGGATTTTGCCCTCAATCGCTTTAGACTAATTTTACAGTAGGAAACCTTGCAGTAAATCAGGAATATTATACATTGTTTTTTTCAGCACAAAGTGTACTTTAACATGGTAACAGAATTTTGTAACTTTTCTGGAAATTTTACTGGAATTATGGGTAAAATATGTAAAAAAAATGAAAAATTTGCAAATTTTCATGGATTTTTCCCATTTTTACTTATAGTTATCTTAAGGTTACACACAAAAATCTCACTGTTTCTAAAAGCTCTGATACTCCCGAGTACAACGATACCAGACATATGTAGGTACCCCACTTTTCCTGTACAGGAGACCCCCCCAAACTAAAACTGCACCTTCTAGAATATTACACCAAATTAAAATGTAAAACCACTACTGACAGTTAACATAGAATATCTTCCAAATTAACTAAAATATCCCCACAAGTGAGATATTTTTAGAAACTACACACTCGCAGGATTTTACGAGTGAGGTTAGTTTCGATCAAAATGCAGATACCCGGACGCAGCTCTTCATCCAATTGTAAGTTATTTTCTCACATTTTCCTTTTTTTCCTCAACTGTAAAATCAGAGACAAAATCAAATGCGAATTTCAGCTAAAAACTGTGGAGGAAAGTTCAAACGCATCTCAAATATGAAAGCCTAACCCCTCCCGAATAAAACGGTATGCCACATTCATGGGTGTACCCAGAGACATGGCTACCAACTAACCCAGAGCGTGACCAGTGCCAAATGTCAGTAGCAGCAAAAAAAAATTAGCCAGTTTTGTATTTGAACAGTCTGCAGTTTTTCCACAAAACACCCCCCCCAACTCAGAAATACCCCCACAAACTATATATTCCTGAAATCTACACACCTTCAGCTATGTAACGCTGTAGTTCGTTCATTCATACCATCAATGGTGTGGGCGCAGTTCTTCGTAGAAGTTTGCACTTTTACCAGATTTTCAAAAAAAATTAACATCAAACAACATTCAAAAAGGTAGAAATCATGCCAAAACCCTATGGAATGTAAAAAAAAGTTACCAAATATCAATCTCCCAAATGTCCTGAATCAAACGGTATGCCATATGTGTGATTACACACGCGGACGTGGAAGCGAAAAGCTACAAAGTGAGACAATGCACGATGGCTCAGAAACGGCAAAAATATTTAGCCAACTCCGAATTTGGACAGTCTGCAGTTTTTTCAACAAAACACCCCCGTAACTTAGAAATAACCCCCACAAACTATATATTCCTGAAATCTACACACCTTCAGCTATGTAACACTGTAGTTTGTTCATTCATACCATCAATGGCGTGGGCGCAATTCTTCGTAGAAGTTCGCATTTGTCTGAAAAGTGAACAAAAAACAACTTCAAAAGGTAGAAATCATGCCAAAACCTCATGGAATGTAAAAAAAAGTTACTAAATTTCAATCTCCCAAATGTCCTGCATCAAACGGTATGCCATATGTGTGGTTACACACGCGGACGTGGAAGCGAAAAGCCAAAAAGTGAGACAATGCACGATGGCTCAGAAACAGCGAAAATATTTAGCCAATTCCGAATTCGGACAGTCTGCAGTTTTTTTCCACAAAACACCCCCGTAACTTAGAAATAACCCCCACAAACTATATATTCCTGAAATCTACACACCTTCAGCTATGTAACACTGTAGTTTGTTCATTCATACCATCAATGGTGTGGGCGCAGTTCTTCATAGAAGTTCGCATTTGTCTGAAAAAATGAACAAAAAACAACTTCAAAAGGTAGAAATCATGCCAAAACCTCATGGAATGTAAAAAAAAGTTACTAAATATCAATCTCCCAAATGTCCTGAATCAAACGGTATGCCATATGTGTGGTTACACACGTGGACGTGGAAGCCAAAAGCCACAAAGTGAAACAATGCACGATGGCTCAGAAACAGCAAAAATATTCAGCCAAATCTGAATTTGAACAGTCTGCAATTTTTCCCCACAAAACAACCCCCACAAACCATATATTTCTCAAATGCACACACCTTTATCTACGAAATTCTGTAGTTTGTTCATTCGTACCATCAATGGTGTGGGCGCAGTTCTTCGTAGAAGTTCACAGTTTTAGCAGATTTTCTAAAAAATTTGGAAAAAAACACTCTTAAAAGGTAGAAATCATGCCAAAATCCCAAGTAATGTAAAAAAAAGTTACCAAATATCAATCTCCCAAATGTCCTGAATCAAACGGTATGCCCTATGTATGGTTACACACCCAAACGTGGAATCAACTAGCCACAAAGTGAGTCAATGAACAATGGCCCAATTACAGCAACTTTTCAGATTTGTCAGACTAAACACCCCTCTATATTAGAAATACCCCCCCAAACTATATATTTTTGGAATCTACACATCTTCAGCTACACAATGGTGTGATTCTTTTATGCATACCACCAATGGTATGAGCGCAGTAAAATTTAGCTTTTTTACCAGATTTTCATGAAAAATTTATAAAAATACAATTCAAAGTTAAAAATCATGGCAAATTTCCATGTCATGTAAAAAAAACTTGTCAATTATCAATCTTCCAAATGCCCTGAATCAAACGGTATGCCATACGCGTGGATGTACACAGGGACATGGCCACCAACTAGCTCAAATGGGACACATGCACAAGTGTAATTACAAGAAAAAAATCAAAGTGCTCTGTAATTTCAAACAGCCCCAAAACTTGGAAATGCCCCCCACAAATAAAACTCCCCACTAAATATCATTCTCCCACATGTTCTGAATCAAACGTTATGCCATATGCGTGGATGCACAGAGACGTGGCCACCAACTAGCTCAAATGGGACGCATGCACAAATGCAATTACAAGAAAGAATCAAAGTGCTCTGTAATTTGAACAGCCTACACTTTTTCTAAGGAAACAGTCCCGAAACATGGAAATTCTTCCGACAAACTATATATTTTTGGAATCTACACACCTTCAGCTACATTACGATGCCATGCTTTCATACATACATGAAGAATTCCAGACCCACTGATCCAAAGAAGTCCGTGTTTTAACGAGGTTTTGTGAAAAATAAAATAAGATGATTTAAGGGTTGAAATCCTACCTAAACCCTTTTGACAAGCAAAAAAACCCACTAAATGTCAATCTCCTGCATCAAACGGTATGCCATATGTGTGGGTGCACACAGAGACGTGGCCACCAACTAGCTCAAATTGGACGCATGCACAAGTCCAATTACAAGAAAAAAATCAAAGTGTTCTGTAATTTGGTATAATGGAGCTGAGGTGGTTGTAGAGGATGCCGAAAAGGCTAATCTGCTAAACCGTTTTTTTACATCGGTTTTTACTGTTGAGAATCCTTACAGTAGGGATTGTAACAATGTGCAGGGAGGAAATGAAGAGTTTTCACATTGGATAACAGAGGATATGGTACGGAATCAATTAGACAAAGTTAATATCAATAAAGCGCCAGGACCAGATGGATTGCATCCTAGGATTTTAAAAGAGCTTAGTTCAGTTCTAGCAAGACCACTGTGTCTCATCTTTTCAGATTCGCTTTTGTCTGGGGATGTGCCGCTGGATTGGAAAAAAGCCAATGTAATACCAATATTCAAAAAAGGTAGTCGTTCACAGCCTGGTAACTATAGACCTGTAAGCCTAACATCAGTGGTAGGGAAGGTGATGGAAACTTTGTTAAGGGATCATATCCTTGACTTTGTCTCCAGAGATTATCTTATTAGTAGTAGTCAGCATGGATTTATGAGAAATAGATCATGCCAGACAAATTTAATTGGTTTTTATGAAGAAGTGAGTAAGAAGTTAGATTCAGGCACAGCTGTGGATGTGGTATATTTGGATTTTGCAAAAGCCTTTGATACTGTGCCACATAGGCGACTAATGTATAAACTGAGGACTGTTGGCCTTGAAGAAAACATTTGTTCATGGATAGAGAACTGGTTATTGGACCGCAAACAGAGAGTGGTGGTTAATGGAGCTACATCTATGTGGGCTAAAGTTCTAAGCGGAGTTCCTCAGGGTTCTGTACTGGGGCCGCTTCTGTTTAATCTGTTTATAAATGACTTAGAAGGGGGCATTGAGAGCAAGGTCTCTGTGTTTGCTGATGACACTAAATTATGCAGAGCTTTGGAAACTTCCAATGATGTGCAAGTGCTGCAAGCAGACCTAGATAGATTATCAAAATGGGCAGCAGAATGGCAGATGAGATTCAATGTTGATAAATGTAAGTGATGCATTTGGGATTTAATAATCCCTGTGCCACCTACACCATAAATAACTCTGTGTTAGGTGCATCTGAAATAGAAAAAGATTTGGGGGTTCTGGTAGATAACAGACTTAGCTGTAGCAAACAATGCCAGGTAGCAACAGCTAGAGCTAGCAAGATATTGTCTTGTATAAAGAGGGGAATAGATTCAAGAGAGAAAAATATTATTCTCCCTCTTTACAAGGCACTGGTAAGGCCTCATTTGGAATATGCGGTGCAGTTTTGGAATCCCATATACAAAAGGGACATCTTGGAAATGGAAGCAGTCCAGAGAAGGGCAACTAAATTAATAAGGGGAATGGAGGGGCTTGAATATGCAGGCAGATTAGACAAGTTAGGGCTGTTTACATTGGAGAAGCGGCGGTTGCGTGGGGACATGATAACCTTATACAAATATATTAATGGCCCATACAGTGAACTCTCTGGTGCATTGTTCACTAATAGGTCATATCAGAGGACTCGTGGACATCCTTTAAGGTTGGAAGAAAAGAAGTTTCATCTTCAAGTTAGGAGAGGTTTCTTTACAGTGAGAACGGTGAAACTGTGGAACTGTCTTCCAGCAGAGGTGGTAATGGCAAGTTCATTGAATAACTTTAAAAAAGGCCTGGATAAGTTTCTAAAACTAAAAAATATTGAGAATTACTGGTATTAATGCATATAGATCTGGTTGATCCAGGGATACTTTCCGATTGCCGTTTGGAGTCAGGAAGGAATTTTTTCCCCCCTTTTTTAGCTGGGGTTTTTTGCCTTCCTCTGGATCAACTGTTAGGTAGGGTTAAAAAAAAAAAAAGGGAATAGGTTGGACTTGATGGACGAATGTCTTTATTCAACCTTAATTACTATGTTACTATGTAATTTGAACAGCCTAATCAACTTGGAAATACCCCCCACAAACTATATATTTTTGGAAGCTAAACACCTTCAGCTACGTGATGGTATCATGCTTTCGTATATACATGAAGAATTCCAGGCGCTGTTATCCATAGAACTCCGTGCTTTTAGGAGATTTTGTGAAAAAATAAAATAAGAGGACCCAATGGTTGAAATCCTACCTAAACCCACTCGGCAAGTAAAAAACCCACTAAACGGCAATCTCCCACATGTCCTGAATCAAACGGTATGCCATAAGGGTGGGTGCAAACAGAGACGGGGCCACCAACTAGCTCAAATTGGACGCATGCACAAGTCCAATTACAAGAAAAAAATCAAAGTGTTCTGTAATTTGAACAGCCTAATCAACTTGGAAATACCCCCCACAAACTATATATTTTTGGAAGCTACACACCTTCAGCTACGTGATGGTATCATACTTTCGTATATACATAAAGAATTCCAGGCGCTGTTATCCATAGAACTCCGTGCTTTTAGGAGATTTTGTGAAAAAATAAAATAAGAGGACAATGGTTGAAATCCTACCTAAACCCACTCGGCAAGTAAAAAAACCACTAAACGGCAATCTCCCACATGTCCTGAATCAAACGGTATGCCATAAGGATGGGTGCAAACAGAGACGGGGCCACCAACTAGCTCAAATGGGATCGCATGCGCAATTGCAATTACAAGAAAAAATTAAAAAACGCCACAACCCACCCCTATCCCCACTCCCCCTTTTAGTGGAAAACCAGTTAGTACGGAGAGTCACACAAGTTTTTGCACACTTTACTGATCCTAAAGAATCAATACAATCTTTTTTTGGTACCTCTGCAACATTTCCTACTAAAATAGGCTTAGTTTCCCTTGAAATCCAACAAATAAATGATCCGCGTTTACTTTACCGATATGACCGGGGACATTGGGAAGCTTGGAGAAGACAAAGTTTTTTGCTAATTTATAGTTTATGGGTAAAAAAAAATAAAAGGTGTGTGTATCACTTTAAGATTTTTTTTGTGTGCATTTCCCCTTTTTTTGGGGGATCATTACCAAAGATGATCATCAAATCATCTTAGGGAATGATACCGAACTTGGAATACGGGTATAAATGCCCGTTTTCCAATTCGAAATCCGATCGGAAAAATCACTTCCCGGAAATCATTTTCCAGGAAGTGATTTTTCATTCATTGGCAAAGATCAATAATTTGGTGATCAGAAGTGATCACCAAATTTTGATCTCTGTCCCCATTTTTTTTCTAAGTCTTCGCTAAGTAGCAAAGACTTAGAAAAAATCCTATTTGTGAATGGAACTTTGAGTTCCATTCACAAAATGTATAGTAAAGCTGTCAGCATGACAGCTTGTACTATACTAGGTACTGCAGCATGATCTAAATGTAGATCTAGCTGCAGTACCTCCACTAGACCACCAGGGGCAGCATCTTACCTATCTTAGGGAAGACCCCGGTGAAGCAGGAAGCTGAGTGATGTCACCGGGGTCTCCCTTTCCGGAACAAGACTGCTCTGCTCTGCATCTCCACGTGGGACCTGCTGATGCTGCTAAAGGTACTGTTATCTCTCGATCCCCCCCTCGGATTTGGACGAAACCGAGGGGGGATCGAGGGGGCTAGGGGGGCAGTTGAATGCTGCCCCCCGATCGCCCCTAGCAGGGGGAAAAAAAATTTTGGGAGGGGGGAAGCCACAGATCGTATATTCACGATCTGTGGCAGTTTGAGTATTCACTGCACAGATCGTGAATATACGATCTGTGGCAGGGAAAGGGTTAAGGCAGTCCAGCTAGAAGGAAGGTATATAAGCTCTGTAAGCTCACATGAGTCCCTGGAATAGATCATACTAAATAAAGAGAGAAGCAGGTATGGTCTTGTTGCCCCAGGGAACATGTATTTTTTTCACTAGGTTAGGACTGATGCTGGGATACTGCCTTGGAGTGGCGCATCAGCTGACGCATGTTTGTACAAACAATGTAACTAAAGGTATCCATTTGAACTACAGTGCAGGTGATTACCCTTCATTGCTTGCTCTAATTGATTGCTCTAATTCTTAACTCCATTTATTTATAATTGTATGTGTAGTTGAGTGCTGGAGTATTTTGTGTAATGTGTGTGTGTGTATATATATATATATATATATTATATATATATATATATATAGTAGTTGGTTGTATCCAGTGCACACTAAGGTCTTTCCTTTATATAACAAAACAGTTTTATTCACACATATTTTTAGTGCTTACAGCGACGTTTTGGTCGTGGTTTATGACCTTTTTCAAGCTTGAAAAAGGTCATAAACCACGACCGAAACGTCGCTGTAAGCACTAAAATTATGTGTGAATAAAAAACCGTTTTGTTTATATAAAGAAAAGACCTTATGTGTGCACTGGATACAACCACCTACTATAAACTCCATCTCTCAGTAGCACCAAGGCAATACAACCTGTGAAGTGAGTGCCTGACTTTAGCACAATATAATTATATATATTATAATATATAATAATATATATATATATATAATTATATATACACTACTGTGTGCCCGTTGGTGCACAATGGAAATTATGTGTGTATGTGTTGCCAGGTAATCCTGCCACAATGTGCATTTCAACCTAAACATCACCATTTTTATTTATTATTTGTTTTGCATGCTCGGGGGCGTGCTTTCAGTGATACCAACACAAAGTGCACTAACATGCAAGAGATTGGGGATCTGTCTGCCTCTACCTGTAGGGCCAAAGAGAAGCTACTTACATCCCTTTAGCCGGTAGGCATCAGGAACCAATCCAAACTTGCTCTCCCTTTCCACTCCCAGCAAGTATCCAGGGGGAGGCTCAACTGGTATAAGTCTGAAAGTCCTAAAAAGGACCCAGGCAATCCCACCACATAACATGAGCAAACATACACATTACCTCCCTTATCTATTTGACATGCCAGACAGACCCAGGCAATTCTGCCACAATGTGCAATTCAAACTAAACAGCACCATTGCACAACCTTAGACCCTATACAGCATCCAGATTAACATTCTAGGTTCATAATTATTAGTATTTACCACAGCAGGCTCCAGATCGACAATGGTGCTAGGACAGCGCAGGATAATGATTAGCTATATAAAGATTAGGGAGAGATGTTTTTAAAAGGGTATGTACACCCTTAAAAATATTTTTTTATATGTTACTCCCCCTGTCCCCCCAGCCCCAACCGCTCTATTTATTTTATCAAAAAATGCCCCAAACTTTACTTACCTCCCCTCTTTCCTCCGCCGCGCTGCCGGCCCTCTGCTTGCGAGAAAATGCAAGCAGAGGGGCGGAACCGGCAGTCGCGTCTGTGATTGGCTGAGCGGCTGCTGGGAGTTCATTTCGGCGGAGGAAAGAGGGGAGGTAAGTAAAGTTTCGGGCACTTTCAAATAAAATAAATAGAGCGGTTGGGGCTGGGGGGACAGGGGGAATGTTACATATAAAGGGATTAACACTAGGGGGAGGGAATGCTAATCGGGAGGGAGAGGAAGGGAGTGGGAGGGAGAAGGGCTGCAGTACGCATGCCAGACTTCTCCTATATGGACTCTGCTATCCTCCTGGTGGGCAGTTTTTTTTTTTTTGGTTTTGTTTTTTTTGTTTTTTTTTTTTTTTGTTTGCGACATTTGGGGGGGGGGGGACTACAGGAGAACCATATGGAGCTGGGATGTGAGGTAAGGATTAAACTACACTACATGATGGGGCCAGTAGTGGGGGGGATTATAGTTTTGGGGGTGGACATGCCCTTTAAAGGAGCTAAAAGCTTCCAGAGTATAAAATGAAGTAGAGCCTTCATAAAACAGAAGGTACCTCCCAATGTTATTATAAAAGCATTGCCCTAATAATGTAACATATAAACACATATTTCTCCCTTCCAAAGAAATGGGTGGGAACATGCAAATTCTCATATATTGCCTGTAGCTAAGGGCATGTGTCTAGATGTAATTCATCCTAATGGTATAGATCAGGGGTGTTGAACTTGTGACTGTTCACATGTTTGAAAACTACAAATCCCAGCATTCTCTGTTAGTAGTAAGTTTTTTCTTAAAGGGCATGTCCACCCCCAAAGCTAAAATCTCCCCCACTGCTGGCCCCAATGTGTAATGTGTAAAAATCCCTACCTTACCTCTCTGCTCCAAATGGTTCTCCTGGAATTTCCCTCCAAAGTCCCAGAAAGTGAACACAGGGAGCCTTGCAGGAGGGAAATTGTTTCCGCCTTTGAGGCGTCCTCTCAGAGGCTTGTGGCTTGCTCAGTGCAGCCCTCCCCCCTTCCCTCCCTCATGATCTCTGACATTTTTCCTGTGCCCCTAGTGCAAAATCACATTTTCTTTAGTGTAGGGCTCCCTCCCCCAGCCCCAACTGCCATACTTACATTACCAGTTTCCCCCCGGCATTCTAGATAGCCAGAAGCCGCGTCCGTGATTGGCTGCCTCTCAGCCAATCACGGATGCGGCTGCCGGTCCGGCCCCCTACTTGGAGTTTCCTGCAAGCAGAGGGCTGAGCAGAGATCGCTGGTGGAAAGAGGTAATGTAAGTAATGATCGGGGGAGTTTCTGCACAAACAACTATAGTGGTTGGGGCTGGTATATTGTATATACTTGAGGAGTTCTAATCTAGGCCTAATGTCAATCTCCCTCCTAGTCTGTTTTATCCTCTTGAAATTAATTTCTTTTCCAGGGTAGTTACTGTTTCAACGTACGCTTTCCTCCCCTTTCCACAGAATAAGTATATGGTCTTCATATCTCTAATAGCAAAGGATATTTTCCTTGTATTTATTTGTATTTCATCATTTAGAAAATAAAATTGTTCCAATGGGTGCACAAAGATGTGCCTTGGAGTTGCATGTAGTAATTTAGAAAATTTTAGAAAATACGTATTTTCATGCATTTTCGAAAATACGTGAAATCCTCGTAATTTCGAAAATTTTCGAATATACGTTTTTCATGCATTTTCGAGAATACGAGAAATTCTCGAAAACGCGGTTCGGAAGGCGGAAAACCGGAAAATCTTCGATATCCGCCGTTCGCAAACAAGGTAAATCCACCGCGGATTCGGGTTCGGCTCCGTGAACTGGGCCATCACTACTCACAAGCATTACTGTTTGAGGCTCAAGCAGGAGAAAGCAGAGAAAATCTCAGAGGGGCGGAGCTTAACATTCAGCAAACCAGTAACAAGATGTCAGCAACTTCCAAGGCACAAAGCTAGGCTCTGGAGGGGCGTAGGTAAAAAAAAAAATATGGCAAAGGTATTTTAAAGCTGCAGTTTCCAAAAGAACATAACTTGATTTTACAGTGCACTTATCCTTTAAGAGCCTGGAAACCAGGTGCCAGATTTTGTGTTGTTGAGAGTGGAGGACAGTACCATTTATCATTGTGTTTCTGGTTTGATCAAGGAACAAGGTTGGTTCTGAGGGCAAGTATGTGTGTAACATACATTCTATGTCATATACCATATATACTCGAATTTAAGTCGACCCGAGCATAAGTCGAGATATTTTTACCTAAAAAATCACTAAAACATGATTGACCCGAGTATAGTCGAGGGTAGAAAATATAACCACTACAGCCTTCTGATTCTGTATTGTTTTAAAGCTTTAGTTGCTCTTTAAATGGACAGCAAAATTCACATACAGTAAATGCTGTCCATTTAAAAGGGCAACTAAAGCCTCAAAACAATACAGAATCAGAAGAAAATATTTTCAACAATACATACCATTCGGCTGAATCTATAGTGTTTTATGGCATTAGTTGCCCTTTAAATGGAGAGGAATCCCACACACTAACCCCTAATTCCTTGCCACTGAAGATGTTTGGAAACTACAACTCCCAGCATGCTTTAGTAGCTGGGAGTTGTAGTTTCCAAACATCTTTAGTGGCAAGCACTGCACCTACCACCCCCCAGTTTTTAACAATAGTGTAATATGGGCTTCATACATATTGGGGGAAAGGTAACCTTCTAGATGGGTTAGTTGCAGGGTTGTTAATAATTAAGGTAACAGATAATACCCATTTTTTAAATAAATCTCCACTGGCAGTCCATCTGGCCCAAAGCCATGGGATTGAGGGTTATCTCATGTCCATCCAGTCCAACCCATCTAGCAATATCCTCATTTCCTGCCTAACTGCTGATCCAGAGGAAGGCAAAAAAACCCCACCAAATTTATGAAGGGGAAAAAAAATCCTTCCTGACTCCAAGTGGCAATCGGAAATGTCCCTGGATCAACTCTACTTTATGTATCAATTCCAGTTCCATAGATTTACTGTCTCACAGTGAAAAACCCTTTCCGAAGGTTGAAGCCTAAACCTTTTTTCTTCAAGTCTTAAGGGATGTCCACGTGTCCTCTGACATGTTCTATCGATGAACAATGCCCCAGATAGTTAATTGTATAGCCTGTTAATGTATTTATACACAGTAATCATATGCCCATGCAAGCGCCTTTTCTCCAGCGTACATAATTGTAACTTTTCCAGTCTCTCTTCATATTCAAGCTCCCCCAATCCCCTTATTAATTTAGTTGCCCTTCTCTGAACCCTTTCCATTTCAAAAAGATGTCCTTTTTGTACACAGGATTCCAAAATTGCACTGCATATTCCAAATGAGGCCTTACCAATGCTTTGTAGAGAGGGAGAATTACATTTTCCTCTCTTGAATCCATACATCTTTTTATACAAGACAATACCATTCTGGCTCTGGCTGTTGCCGCCTGGCACTGCTTGCTACCTTTAAGTTTGTTATCCACCAAAACTCCAAGATCCCTTTCCAACAGGGATTCACTTAACACACAGCCATTTTTATTATAAGCAGCACAAGGATTTTTAAGTCCAAAATGCATCACCTTACATTTATCAACATTTAATCTCATCTGCCACTTAGCAGCCCAATGTGACAATCTATCTAGATCCCCCTGCAATGATGGCACATCCTCTGAAGTTTTTTTAATGGTCGCCAAAGTTTTGTGTCGTCAGCAAACACAGAAACCTTGCTGACAATACCCACTTCCAAATCATTAATAAACAGATTAAATAGAAGCAGCCCCAACACGGAACCCTGTGGCACCCCACTTAGCACTTTAGTCCATAATGATAAAACTCCATTAACAACTACTCTCTGCATCCTATTCATTAACCAATTTTCTATCCATGTACAAATGTGCCTCCTCAGACCAACAGACCGTAGCTTATACATTAGTCACCTATGGGGGACTGTATCAAAAGCCTTTGCAAAATCCAAGTAAACTACATCTACTGCTATACCAGAGTCTAAATTTCTACTTACTTCCTCATAAAAGCCAAGCAAGTTAGTTTGACAAGATCTATTCCTCCTAAATCCATGCTGGTTACTACTTATAATGTCAGTCCTTGAAACATACTCTAGAACATGTTCCCTTATTAAACTTTCCAGGATCTTCCCCACCACTGAAGTTAACTTACAGGCCTGTAATTACCCGGCTGTGAACGACTACCCTTTTTGAATATTGGAATAACATCAGCCTTTTTCCAATCCAGAGGCAGACCACCGGACATGAGGGAATCAGCAAAAATAAGAAACAATGGCCTAGATAAAACTGAACTTAGCTCCTTAAGTACCCGAGGATGTATTTTATCCGGTCCAGGAGATTTACTAATATTAACCTTATTTAGTTCTTTCTGTACCATATCCTCGGTTAACCAAAGTGAACTTGAATCTTGTATACCTTTATTGCTACTATACTCTATGATATCTGTACTTAGATCTTCTATAGTGTATACAGAGGGAAAGAAAATATTCAAGACATTTGCTTTATCACCTTCCTCTGTAACTAACTTATCCCCAATAATTAATCACTTAGTACTGCCTTGAGGGCATCCCATTAGATTAATGGGGGGTCTGGATCATGGTTTAGAGATAAGTAAAATTATATTTGATCAGGGATAGGTCTGGATTGGGGAGTAGGCTGAGCCAGAAGGGATTGATTTGGCTGTATCTAGTGATTAGGGAGTTTTGTGTTCCAGCACTAAGTACAGCAGTAGCTGGGAGTGATCAGATACATCTTTTTAGCTAAGCGGGAGATCTGAAGATAACAGGATAGGTCTATTTGTTTACGTATATATGGTCTAGGCAAGATAAAGTGTAGAGGAGTGGCAGGTGTATCCAGTAGTCAATCCACCCTAGTTCTTGTATCATGTTATTCAATAGAGATGTCTGTGTGGGTCAAGGTGGGAGTCTGTCTATGTTCCATTCAGCACAGCATTAAAGTCTCCGATACACACAATATGGGCAATTGGGTATTTCAGTGAAAAGTTTACAGCTGCTTTTAAGGGGGCTTTTGAGGCTGGGGGTCATATATACCTAACAAAACAAACAATTCAGAATTTATACAGAGCAACATAAACATATTTCCCACATCTGTCTGTTAGTTACCATTGATATATTTAAGAAACATTGTGGGGTTTATGCTTGTGAAGGTTCTCATTCATCCAGGTCATGGTATGTCTGTTGTATTCAATTAGATCAACTGGACTTGAAATGTAGTTCTTGAAAACGTTTCGCTAGTCATCCGACTGGCTTTCTCAATTCAGAATGACTTGTACAAGAATTGCCACAGATTCTTGTACAAGTCATTCTGAATTGAGAAAGCCAGTCGGATGACTAGCGAAACGTCTTCAAGAACTACATTTCAAGTCCAGTTGATCTAATTGAATACAACAGACATTGTGGGGTTTAACTATCTTTGTTCTGTTATCCGTATTTCATTTTCTATTTTAGCTAGTTTAATTGCTTTCTTGCACTCTTTATTACAGCTTTTATACTCCCTGTTCTGTTCCCTCCTATTTCAACATTTTAAAAGCTTTTCTTTTTTTCCATTTCCCTTTTTACCTGGGCATTAAGCCAGACAGGAGAGGACCTCATTTTTTTACACTTGTTCCCTAAAGGTATAAATTTAGAAATTTAAGAGTATAATTTCCCTTTAAGAGCGGTCAATTTCTGCTCAATACTTAGGAACAAACCCCCCCCCAGTCCATGAGCAAGAGTGATTCCTTTAACAATATAGAATTAGCTTTCCTAAAGTTAAACGTTTTTGTTAACCCAGTGCACTATATCATGATCACTATTCCCTAAGCTCCTCATCAACATTTTTCCATGTAAGACACAGTGTTTATAAGCAGTAAATGCGAAGTGCATCTAAGGCCCTTTCATCTCGTTTGGCTGATTATATACCAATCTGTGTAGCATTTTGTATTTACCAATCACTGTGGGCATCTTATATTTACCAGTCACTGTGGGCATCTTATATTTACCAGTCTGGTAAGGCTGCTGTCAACCCTCTAGTTCAGCAGCCACGGTTAGGTCAGCCCTCCTGTTCAATAGCCACTGTTAGGTCAGCCCTCCTATAAGGGGAGGACTGGGACCTTTTGGCCTCTGGGGTAAATACAACGAAGTGGCCCTTTCATGTGCACTGCCTGTTTATCTCCATCTCAGGTGGGGGGCAGCCGCAGCAGGGCAAGCAAAAGTCAGGCTCCATCAATATTGTTTCTAGGGTCTGAAAACTGATGGGGTATCTCACTGGAGTGTATCTTCCGCACATAGCCCAAATTTTAGGCCACAACCCTTTCTCCGCAATCAATTAATCACGGCCATTAGATGCAACCCAGCCCACACAGACTGGCACATATAATGCCCTCCTGCCCAGCATATATTAATTTGTACATATAAGATGCCTCCATTCCCAGTCCCCACAGACTTGTACATATAAGATGCCCCCATGCCCAGCCCACACATACTGGTACATATAAAATCCCCTCATGCCCAGTCCATGTAGACTGGTATATATAAGATACCCTCCAGCCAAGCACAGACTGGTACATATAAGATGCCCACATGCCCAGCCCACACAAACTGGTACATACAAGATGCCCTCATGCCCAGCCCATACAGACCAGTACATATAAGATGCCCTCATGCCCAGCCCACACAGACTGGTACAAGTAAGATGTTCTCATGCCCAACAGGTTCATATAAGTTGTCCTTATTCCCTGTCCACACAAATTAGTACATATGAGATGCCATCCTAGCCAGCACACAGACTGGTACATATTGGGTGCACTAATGCTCAGCCTACACAGACTGGTTCATACAAGATGCCCCCTCGCCAGCCTTTACAGTCTGGTACATATAAGACATCCTCATGCCCAGCCTACGCAGACTGGTTAATACAATATGCACCCTTACAAGCCTTCAGACTGGTCATATAATATACCCTCTTGCCCAGCACACAGACTGGTACATATAAGACGTCTTCATGCCCAGCTTACAGACTGGTTCATACAAGATGCCCTCTTGCTAGCCTTTACAGACTGGCTCATATAAGATGCCACCTTGCCCAGTCCACACAGATGTAAGTTACTGGCCTGTCTTCAGAAGAGTGAAGAGGCACCCTTACCTCTACTGCAGGCTTTAAGCAACATCTTTCTCTATGCAGACCGCCAACTTGGTAACCGTGGTCATCACACACGCAGTGATGTCAGGAAGACTGAACCTTTCAATGAATAACGGTAGGATATGGGAGGATGCTAGAAAAAAATCACTCTACATTTAAAACCTAAGCTATCTAGTAATATTAAGTTGGCTTTACAGTGTACATACCCTTTAAAATTTAAAACTGATTTTGATGTCTTGTGCATGTCAGGTAATGGTCCCTGGTACTGTATTAGTGAATTGTAAAGGGGTTATGTTCTAATTGTGTGCACAAACCACTGGACTAGCGATTCACCATGGCAATGCTGGTTATGTGTTGGTAGGACACACAGGCCCAACATATCAGATGATAGACCTATAAATTGATACATCAATCAGTTGTGAGTTTGTCTGGAAGTGCCTATTCTGATATTTTCAATCATTTAGATTTTAGTTAAAAAAAAACCAAAAAAAAAACTGTCGGAAGCAAATGTTTGGGTCAAAAATAACTAACCTGACTGGCTTACCAGGATAAAGGGAAACCCCCCACTGGGGTTGGCTCGCAGTCCATTCAGCTTGCAAAACTGTTAAAATTTAGATACAGTAACAAGGGGAGGATAGGAAATGGCAAGTCCAAAAACCTAGAGTCAGGAGGGAGTGGGATATATATGCAACCATGTGAGAAATGAAGACATTAAAGTTGAGTGGGCCCATTAATTATTCCTAGTAGGCCTAGTATTTCAGGCACCAGTAATCCCCCCCCATTTACCTGCTCAGTTATTTCTGCTGTTCCACTTCTCCTGGTGTCCATAGACTTACATAGTTAATTGAGCTGTGCATGAGAAGCAGCATTATATTTTTGTTTCAAAAATGTATCCAGTCTGCCCTGTAATTGTCAGCAGCATAGAAAATGGTATCAACATTAAAGGACATGTCCACCCCCAAAACTAAAATGTAACCCCATACTGGCCCCACTTTGTAGTTTAATAAAATCCTAACCTTACATTTCTGAACCAAATGGTTCTCCTGCTATGCCCCTCCAAAGTCCAGGAAACTGCAGTGTAGGATCTCTGTGTGACTCATCCTGCTCCTGTGTCTGCCTCAACCTCGACAAGGTTTGAGGCATGTGCAGGAGAGTCCCTCCCCCTAGCTCTAAACCCCTTTGTCATAATCTAGGTATAGGTACCCCAGCCCCAACCATTATAATAAAATTTAGAGAGTCCCCTGATAGTTACTTACCTTACCACTCTCTCCCGGCAATCTGAGCAGCCGCGTCCCTGATTGGCTGCCTCTCAGCTAATCAGAGACGCGGCTGCCAGTCCCGCCCCCTGCTTGCAGTTCCGTGCAAGCAGAGGGCCGGGATAGTGCAGCGGAGGAGAGAGGTAAGGTAAGTAAAAATCGGCGCACTATTTAAAAAATCTATTATGCCGTTTGGGTCTGGGGGACCAATAACTACATTATATATAAAGTGGCAAAAAGGGGTGGACATGCCCTTTAACCCTGCAGCTGCCTGGGGTAAATGCAGAGACTGGGTTTAAATACAGTACTTACTACACTGTGATGAGGCTTAGTGAGAAGGAATAGGGACAATCCTAGTGGTGGTTGTATAGCTGATTGTCAGCATTGCATTTTATACATATTATATACTGTATATAGAAAGGAGTGTGGACCAAGAATGTGGGACCATTTAATAATGGGATGGAGATGGTTATAGAGGATTCCGAAAAGGCTAACGTGCTAAACTATTTTTTCCTCTATATTCACTATAGAGTCCTTATAGTAGGGACTGTAATAATATGAAGGGTATAAATGAGGAATTTTCACTCTGGCTGACAGAGGATATGGTACGGAAACAATTAGACAAAGTTAATATAAATATATTCAAAAGGACCACATGGAATATATCCTTGGATCTTAAGAGAGCTTAGTCCAGTTTTTATCTAGACCAGGGTTTCTTATCTTTTCAGATTCACTTTGTCTGGTGATGTGCCGCTGGAAAAAAGCCAATGTAATTCCAATATTCAAACATGGTTGTCATTCCCAACCTTGTAACTATAGACCAGTAAGCCTAACATCAGTGGTAGGGAAGGTGATGGAAACTTTGTTACGGGATCATATCCTTGACTTTGTCTCCAGTACTGATCTTATTAGTAGTAGTCTGCATGGATTTATGAGAAATAGATCGTGCCATACAAATTTACTTGGCTTTTATGAAGTAAGAATTTAGATTCTGGCATAGCAGTAGATGAAGTATACCATACTTGGATTTTGCTAAAGCTTTTGATACTGTGCCACATACGTGACTTATGTATAAAATAAGCACTGTTGGCCTAGAAAAAACATTTGTACATGGAAAGAGAATTTGTTATTGGATTGCAAACAGAGTTTTTGTTAATTGAGCTACATCTATGTGGGCAAAAATTCTAAGTTGAGTGTCTCAGGGTTCCGTACTGGGGCCACTTTTTAAAAATCTTTTTATAAATTAAGAGCGTTAAGAGCAAGTCTTTGTTGATGGCACTAAACTATGCAGAGCTTAGGAAACTTCAAATGATGTGCAATTGCTGCAAACTGACCTAGATAGATTATCAAAATCGGCAGCACAATGGCAGTTTTAGAATCTCATATAAAAAAAGGGACATCTTGGAAATGGAAGCAATTCAGAAAAGGGGCAACTAAAATAATAACGGGAATGAAGAGGCTTGACTATGCAGGCAGATTAGACAAGTTATTGCTGGTTATATTGTAGAAGCGATGTTTGCGTGGGGATATGATCACTTTATACAAATATATTAATGGGCCAGACAGTAAACTCTCTGGTGCATTGTTTTCTAATCTGTCATATCAGGACACTTGGACATCCTTTAAGATTGGAAGAAAAGAAGTTTCATCTTCAGGTTAGGAAAGGTTTTACAGTGAGAACGATAAAACTGTCTTCCAGCAGATGTGGTAATGGAAAGTTCATTGAATAGATTTAAAAGTGGGCTGGATAAGTTTCTAAAACTAAAAAATATTGAGAATTACTGGTATTAATACATATACTGCAGTTCTGGTTGATCCAGGGTTATGTTCAGATTGCCATTTGAAGTCAGGAAGGAATTTTTTAGCAGTGTTTTTTTGCCTTCCTCTGGATCAACTGTTAGGGTGAAAAGGGTGGACTTGATGGACGTATGTCTTTATTCAACCTCAATTATTATGTTATGAATGATTGAGACATATATTCTCTATACAGAATGATTGTTCAATGTGGTCATACATGGTCCAATGTTATAGGCTCCCTCTACTTTAGTTAAAGGGCATGTCCACCCCTTTTAACAATGTAGCTATTGGTCCCCCAGCCCCAACCGCCATAATAGAAATTTGAGAAAGTCCCCGATCTTAACTTACCTTACCTCTCTCCTCCGCCGCACTTCCTGGCCCTCTGCTTGCACGGAACTGCAAGCAGGGGATAGGACCGGCAGCCACGCCCGATTGGCTGAGAGGCAGCCAATCAGGGACGCGGCTGCTCAGAACGCCGGGGGAGAGAGGTAAGGTAAGTAACTATCGGGGGACTTTCTCTAAATTCTATTAAGGCGGTTGGGGCTGTGGGACCTATACCTACATTATATACATGGGGTTTAGAGCTAGGGGGAGGGAGAGGACTCTCCCGCGCATGCCTCAAACCTTGTCGAGGTTGAGGCAGAGACAAGCGCAGGATGAGTTACTGGGAGCTTCTACACTGCAGTTTTCCTGACTTTGGAGGGGCATAGCAGGAGAACTGTTTGGAGCAGAGATTTAAGGTAAGGATTTTATTACACTACACAGTGGGGCCAGTATGGGGTTAAATTTCAGTTTTGGGGGTGGACATGCCCTTTAAGCTAGCCGGTAATGGAAATTTTCTGTCTTGCCCGATAGGCCATAATACCGATAATATTCATCAAATTCTGTCAGATCAGGGTCACAGCTCTGACTTTTAAAGACAGTAATGAAAATAAAGTGTAAATATGGATTTCTCAGTAAAACAACACATATCTCACCCTGACCGTTCGTCGCTATAATCATGGCAATTAGAGAATATATATAATATTATATGATCCATATATAATAGATTACATGGGTGTAATCAGTCATGAACCACCTTCTGGGCTTGTTAAGTGGTAGCCCAATTAGGAATCCCCCCTTAAAAATCCTGCGCATGCCACTGTGGTGGGTCAAAATACCCCAGCCCCAACTCGTCAATAAGTCTGAAATCATGGACCGGGTGAACCAGCCTTTAGAAAGAAAAAGAGCCAGGTCAGACATTTATAACCCCTTTCAGATCATTTCTTTTTACAACATTAAATGTGTGTGCTTAAGTTTCAGAAAAGTACATGGTACATTGTTAAAAATATATTGCACTTTAATTGTCCTTAAAATAAGAAGTGATTTACACTGAAACTTGCTGAATCATTTTTCTGAATTGTGAATAGCTTGACTTTAAATGGGAATTAAAACCCTCCTTGGTTTATTTTTAATGAATTATTAGAAGGGGGATCACCTAGCCCCACAATTACTCCTCCACATGGACCTACTCAGATTTCTCAACTGTCTGGAGGCAAGATATTTGGGATGCCATGAAAGTACATAGAACTGGTAAGGTTTACATTTCAGTATAGTTTATATGCTACTAAAGATGTTATATGAAACTGAGCAAGGGTACAGTAAATTTCAATACGGTATTACCTCGTTAAAATGGTACATTTTAATGCTAGGAACTGTAAAACTCTAGAATTAGCCATACATGGGATGTTTTGACATCTGATCAATAAGTTTAACTTGTTAAATATAATTGCTTCAAAATCTTTCCCTTCTTTGCATTTTAATTGATATCAAGAGTGAAATCAATCAAACATTGATTGTTTAAGTTTAAAATTAACATTTTAGACGACCCAGCAAGTATCAGAAAAGTGTTTAGATCTTTACCTGTTTGCTCCTATGTGGATTGCTATATAATAAATAACTAACACAAATAGTGGAATATGCTTGTGAAGGTTCTCATTCATCCAGGTCATGGTATATCTGTTGTATTCAATTAGATCAACTGGACTTGAAGTTTAGTTCTTGAAGACGTTTCGCTAGTCATCCGACTGGCTTTCTCAATTCAGAATGACTTGTACAAGAATCTGTGGCAATTATGTACCCTGGAAAATCCAAATTAGCATATCACAGCCAGGTGTTAAGGGCGTGATTAGATAGTGGCTAAGAGGTGTTATAGGAACGCCCAGAGTAAGGTGTCAAAACAGCATTGTACATGGCAGACAGTTGGTGTCGAACCCCCCCACCTCTATTTAGGCTTGGTTTCTTTATTTTCACATAAATGGCCTCCTTGACACCTCTCTTGAACCAGTCACGTTCCTTTGCCAATATGTTAACATTACAATCTTCAAAGGTATGTCTTTTATCTTTAAGATGCAGGTACACGGCTGAGTCCTGAACCGAGGAATTGGCTCTTCTGTGCTGGGCCATACGTTGATGCAGTTGCTGTTTGGTCTACCCCACATACAAATCAGAGCATTCTTCACTGCACTGCGTATATGATGTCGCTTTTCTTGTGTTTCGGTATTGGGTCTTTCGGATGTACCAATTGCTGCCTCAGTGTGTTGTTCGGTTTAAAGCAGACAGGGATACGGTGTTTTTTTGAAAATTCTTCTTAATTTCTCAGAGACCCCTGCTACATATGGGATGACCATGTTTTTTCTCCTGTCTTTCTTTTCCCCTTCACAGATTGTAATGTTAACATATTGGCAAAGGAACGTGACTGGTTCAAGAGAGGTGTTAAGGAGGCCATTTATGTGAAAATAAAGAAACCAAGCCTAAATAGAGGTGGGGGGGTTCGACACCAACTGTCTGCCATGTACAATGCTGTTTTGACACCTTACTCTGGGCGTTCCTATAACACCTCTTAGCCACTATCCAATCACACCCTTAACACCTGGCTGGGATATGCTAATTGGGATTTTCCAGGGTACATAATTGCCACAGATTCTTGTACAAGTCATTCTGAATTGAGAAAGCCAGGCGAAAGACTAGCGAAACGTCTTCAAGAACTAAACTTCAAGTCCAGTTGATCTAATTGAATACAACAGATACAAATAGTGGAAAATAGATTTTGGTGTTGTGGTTCTGCAATCAATGAAATTTCTATCAACAGGTTGATCCAAATGTAAAACAATTAACAATAAGTATACCCGTGTATGGCTAGCTTTAGCTATGTTCTAGATCAGCGATGTCAAACCATGGCATTCTAGATGTTTTGAAGACCACAAAACCCAGCATGCCATCTAGAATGCCAAGGTTTGACATCACTTTTCAATATTATCAAACATTTTAGCAGAAGCAAATTCCTAAATAGTGTTGCCTGGCATGATACATTTAGATGCAATAATGAAAGCAAACACCTGATGGGTATCTGTATTTTTTTCACATTCTTTACAAATCCACTATTAAACTAAAACATTTTACCTATTAAGGCATGGATTGTAAACTGTCAAATCACATGGTCTGTATGGAAGAGTAGTTTGCTGGAAAATAGCTGTACCATCCATCCAGCCAACTACTACTACGGAGCATATTCATTAAACAGTTAGGAAATCTAGCTATTGAAGCTAAAAAGGCAATGGAAAGCAGGCAGCACTTAACAAAAACATGTAAAAGCATATTAAATAACCACAGATAAAAAGTTTACATTATGCTGCTACTGCATAAACAGGGCTATGCAAGGACAGCCATTATTGCTCTCTATTGCCTCCTCTAGGCAATACACTGAGCCAATAGCGGCTCTCATTGTATAGCAAATAGGTTTACCCATTTGGATAACGGCTCTTTAAGACAGAATCTTTAACACTAGCAGACAGCTGGCATTAAAGATTCGGTCTTAAAGAACCGTTATCGGTTCGGTACATTCGTTGACGCGCTTGCAAGACACAGTTTGCGTACCGCCGCAACCGTTGTTAGTTATGTCTTAAAGTCATGTTAACCATTGGTACAGGGGTTAGCATGACTTTAAGACAGAAAAAGCCAAAAATGGCTCTCCGTACATAGCCGTTAATCTTTAAAAAAAGACTGATTTACCTTGTTTAATTTAGCACTTTGTGATTCTCTTATTTTTTTTGTAAAAAAGAAAAATGACACTTTTTGCTAACCCCCCCCCCCCCCCCCCCCCCAAAAAAATTATATAAACCAGAAGAGCTGACATTTCTTTCCATGAAAAAAGAAACAGAAGTGTCCATGCTATGATTTTTGCCTTATTTTTATGTCCTGCATAAAAATTGTCATGCACAGCACAGTAAAGTAAATAATACTGCATGGTCATGTCATGTGTCTTCTAAAATGCAAATTTAAAATGTTACGGACTTAGGCAGCTGCATCATTGAAGGAGACTGTGGGTAAAAATTACTGTCTGAGTGGGCTTTCGAAATGCTCCATTCATGGGACCCTACATTTGCCTTTGAGGTTTGTGGGGAAGGTTGTGTTGATTTGCACAGATATTCATAGTTCAGTTTGATACTTTTTTCTTTCGGTGAAGTAGACATTTTGAAATTAAGTGCATGCTGGGGACTATCAAGCAAAGTATGTGCAATTTGTCTGTTTATACGTTCTAGGGATGTAGCACAAGATACTTGGACTGGTGTAAAGGTTTTTATCATATGGCATGGAGTAAAGTGTACTGGTATTGATGGGGAAGAGCTTGACCGCATATGGATTGATTCTTGATAACCAGTATGAGAGAGAAGTAATGTTGGCACACTCCCATGTGGCCCTTCTGAGTAAGAAATGATAGGAAAACCTTCACAAATACCCACTTCTTTTTTCCTTTCTTTGGACTTTTTTAAAGCATTGCAAAGGTCTTCCTGCAATGCTTCATTTTTAACCTTAACAATTACCAGATCTGTAGGACATGATGTCTGCTGTCCCCGTTCCAAACTGGAAATGTTTTCATACACAGAGGCATTGGAAGGGCACCTGCTGTTGTCTGTATCTGGAAGAGAAAGGGAGGCCATTTCTCTTGGTGAAGGCTGTATAGAGGCAGAAATAACACATTCTGGTGATGAAAGAGTTGTCCTTGGTGGCCCGGAATCAGAAGAAGAAATATTTTTAAGGCTTAAAAAAGATTCAGTGTTACTGTGAGAGGAAGACAGTATTATAGAAGGAGACGCCTCCTGTTGTGATTCTTCTGGAGCATTGATTTTTAAGCTCTCTTCTTGATTCAATTCAATCCTTCCTTTATTCACAAAACTGTTGTTAACTGGCCTATTGTCCTGGCATGCTTTTGGAGTTAAGGAACATGTGGTTTCCTGTAGGCAACAATCATCCTTCCCTTTAAGAGAGGTTAATGGAATAACTGAAGAGCTATGCACATGAAATAGGTCATTTCCATTTTCTACCTTTTTTACATGAGCAATTTTGTAATTGCCCTTTTCACTTACATCCTCTTCCAACTTGTGGTTTTGTTCAATGTTTGAAGCAGAACACATTGGTAAAGGTATTTCAGAATCTTGCAGCCCCTCCACAATCCTGGGAATTTCTGTTTGCTCAATTCTTGCTTTCTTCACATTTGTAGCTTTGCATGCAGTATTGTGAGAGTCCAAAGGGATGTTCCTACTTTTGCTCCCAGGGTTTGAATTATTCTCATTAATATCTATGGGAAGGTGCTTGGAGTCATCAGATATATTCTCACATACAATATTATTTTGTCTATTGATCTCTGGAGCAGGTTTGACAGGGAGAAGTTTAATAGGAATATCTTGTCCCAGTGTCTTTTTAGGAAACTCTTCAGCTTTTCCTGGGGTAAATGAAGATTGAAGTTAACCATTTTTTTCCCAGAAAACATTTAGAAAGGAGAAATAGCGGCATTACCACCCTCTCCCCATAAGTTACTTATATTGGATCCAGTTAAAGTTCCCTTGCCTAGTAACAACCATACACCTACAACTAACTGAAGGTCATTTGGCCTGCTCTTAATTTGACCAGTGACACTTAGAAGAGTGATGAAAGCCAGTATTAGGTTTACATTGCAGAAAGGTTCTGTGAAAGACCAAAGAGTAATAGGCAATAGCCTGAGTGAGCCTAAGGTAAGCAAACAAACAATTTTTGCACCTTTAGTTCTTCTATACAGTAAAGGCTAAAGCTATTCTTTTGGTATTTCCCATGTTTAGCTGAATTGAAGTGACACTTGCCTATACATTTTATCTGGCTTCTTGATAATAACCTGTCAATGTTTAAAATAAAATATTTTGTTGTAAGGGATGCTAACATTACTGCGGCTCCTTCTCATTCCGAGCCAGTAAATTAAAGGGCATTTCTATTCTTAAAACAAAAAAATTGTGATTTGCAAGTTATCTGCCCTGCAACCCAAACTACTATTTTTATCATTTATTTAAATGAATATGCAATTAAATATTTTATGATAAGTTAATTTTCCATTCTGAAAATGATAGCCACCTCCTCAATCTGCTCAATGAGCTATATATAAGCTTGAGCATGTGCAGAGGTGGCAAGAGGGATTATTAGCAGTCACAGCCATGATAGATTACATAGAGGAGCCATCTTACTCTAGAATATGGTTAGTAATGCATCTAATAAAGTGCTGAATATATCAGTTGGGGTTGAGGGCAGGTAACTGGCAAAATTAAATGATCTTATCAATTTTTTACACTATTGTGTCAATTTAAGAAGGATAATTTTGTAATGTCTAAAATGCAATATTTTTTTTTTTGATACCTGGAGGTGGCAGTTCAAGTTTCATCTTCCGAAGCTCAGCCATTGATGTCTGCAACTGCTCAACTACAATATCATCATCATAACTTAAAGAGCGGGCAATCTTTTCCTGAAGAAACTCCCTTAAGTCTTCCATAGGCATCTTTAGCAAACGTTCTGCAAGAAAAACAAAAAACCAAAAGGTACATATGTAATCTTTTACATGTTGCAATAAATAAATAAAGAAATATTTGTTGTGAGACCATAACATTTGTAGCAATTGATCCACAGTCAGTATGTGCAGTGGGCGAATGCTATGTACATGTTAGGTTGTTGGCTGATGCTGGATCACATCAGCTGTCAAACTTACATGGTTACACGATCAGACAGATGTCATTAAGTGATCCTTTAGGTCCTCCAGATCACTACCCCCACCCCTCTCCACTGTGAGAAAAGGCAGTTCGGGCTATCCTGTGTACAGAAATCTGGAATAATCCTTTTAAACACAGTTATCGGTACGTCTGTTTATAGCTTAAAGGTTGCCATACACAAAATTCGGTTGGATCATTAGCAGCTTCCTTTATTAAAGTATAGGGAGCTTATAACATCGCTGGTGTCTATGGGGGTAACAAATGATTGTTCCCTATACAGTATATACGGAGCAAGCTTTCCTGTGTATTTACACATCAGGTAAATTCACGGTCAGATTCCAAAGGATGGAAGTTACAGTCCTTACCCATCGATCTGTAAAAGTAGCCAGCGCTGAATTGTGATCGAGCAGAAGTACTGTAACGTCCTGTCTGCTCGATTAATTGAAGAACGGGAGGTAAGACACAGCACATTTACTTCCCATTCTTCAATTAAACTGAAAAAAACAAGGTCTGTTTTAGGAGTGCAGATACCCTTTAAGTCATAAGTGACTTTGGGGCAGAGGGTCAGGTAATGTCAAACTACTAGACGCAAGAGATTTGAATATTCACCACAATGTAATTTCTGACAGGCTGCAGCCAGAGATGTGATTAGGGGCTCATTTTAAAGGAAAGACAGCAGGCTTTTATTAGCCTTAAACTTGTTCTGAGACTACAGTTGCCCTTTAAGCAAAATGACTTATGCAGAATTCATGGGCAGCTAAATTAATTGCTTTAATCAGTGCTCTATATTTGTTATGTATATTACCTACAATGATTCTTTAAAATAAATGGATACTAGATATTATACCTTGTCACTACCCTGTACTCTGTCTTTAGGATTATGGGAGCAAACCCAAACTAGCAGAACAGACAAACTAAATGCATATGTAACACCACACATTAAAATGCATATATTTTTCTTTTTTATACATGCTTCAGCAGACATTTTGTAACTAGGAACCTTGATGTTTTAGTCCCTGTAGACACAGCTCTATAAAACAATCAGTAGTCTTCTTGTCCAAAAACGCAGCACAGCATGCTATTGAAAGCCTCACAAGCCCCTGAAATTTATGGACATGTCCGATTTCTTCACCCAATTTGATGGAAATTGGCAAAGATCAATATGTCAACCAAATCAACAAAAATATCAGACCAGACAGTTGATTGGGATAAAATGTGTGTTTACCATGCATAAGGTTTTGCCCTTAAATTGTGCTTGCCCCATTTAAGCAAGGGACGTATCATGCCATTTTCACATACTTTTGTGCAGCTTTAATATGGTGTAAGCCATTGCAGGAAGCACTCGCTCGCCCTCCAAGATGTAGATATCCCACAGTCTCAAAGTAAGGGTGAATGGTGTCTGGAAGACAACCAGAAAGTATTGCATTAGACCGAAAATTTAAAAACCAAAAGATAAGCAAGAGCTTTCTCTTAACTGGCGTAAATTTTGATGTGATTAGTATTATGTAAATAAAATGGACAATGTATGAAATGCAAGTAGGAATTGGCTGATTATGCAGTGAGTCCATCAATCTGTTATATAGAGACTGAGAAGTAAAAGTCTAATTATAAGTTACTAAGATGTAGAAGGAATGTCATAGCTTTTTTTTCTACCTGCAAAGTTCAGAAAGAGGAATTTTAAACCTAAAAATCACAAGCAGATTTTTTGGGCAGACAGATTCATATTTCAGTAACATAGGCAGTGTTTTTGCAGGCAGCCACGGCCAATGTTAGTTGCTTGTTTGGGTATGCCGGTAAATCATGGTCAATCGTCACCTATGGACAACATTGGTCGTTGGTGATTTGCCCCGACTGACCGCACGCTAATGGTAAACAATTGAATACTGTGTGCCCGCTATGCCTATAGACCCTTTTTCCGCAACCGACCATGCAGTCCATAGGTCACTGCACGATTGGCCGTGATTTACTGGAATACCCGAAGGTTCTCATTGACCCAGGTCATGGTTAATCGGTTTTATTCAGTTACATCAACTGGACTTGAAGTTTAGTTCTGAATGGGCATGTCCACCCCAAAAATGTTTTTGGCTGCTTTATTACCTGTTCAATGCCTCCTTCCTTGCTGAATTCCAGAGTACTGATAAAGTTAACTGTAAAGCAGTTAGCTGGGCTAAAAATCCCTGTAAATTGTTGCTGCCTCCAGCCCATTCTCAATGGGCCCTTTACGTGTCCATTCAGGTGTACAGCTGCTCTTTCACAGACAGACCCTGCTTGGCTCCGCCTACTTCCAATAATTGTAAAGTAAAGTAACTTGAGCTCCGGTCATTAGGAAAGTTCTGATCGGTAAATAAATCACTGCTATCTACTTTTATGAAGCAGGTTAGGGGTAATGAGGTAGAATGTATGGTGTACAGGCTCCTGTGGTGGGGTTTCTTTCTTCTTGCTGTCTGTCGATCCATTTTATTATGGGGGGGGTCTCATCCTTGCTCTGTGCTAAAAAAATTTGATTATTAGGGGGAAGTTGGGAAACTTTTCCCACCATCATACATTCCACCACATCCCCCCAAACCTTTCCCTTCCTAAACCACAGTGACCAGCACACACAGCATGGAGGGAAAATCGTGGCAGCAGTGATTTACTTCTTGTTCGAGGGATGCACACAGAAGTTTTAATACTGCAGTTCATGTATGTGGAGGCTTCTCTACAACATATTAAATTTTATTTTTTGCAGTGGACATTCCCTTTAAAGACATTTTGCTAGTTATCTGAGAAGCAGATTCTCAATAATAAGCAATTCTCTGGCTCATTACAGAAGCAGATCCAGTCATTGGGCTGGTTAACGTGAGAAGTGCATAGAAGTTAAGCACAGCCCCATGTGCAGCATTATCTGCACCCAGATCAACTGATCATGTGTATGGCTGCTTGACTAAAGTTACATGGCCGATATTAGAATAATCTCAGGGAAATGCCCAATATTAGCAAGGTGTGTCGGGAGAAGGCAAAAATATTTTATGCTATATTTAAGATTTTTACACACATAACAGAGGCATGTTTATGTAGAAAGACAATTTATACATCAGGTTATTAGTTATTCGTTTTTTGTGCAAAATATGTTTTAGCCTTTGTTCCTACAAAGTTGAGGCAATTGCATGTACGTAAGGCTAAATTTAACCGTTTCCAGATAAGCTGGGTGGACAAAATCACTTAGCATTGGAATCTGTGGAAAAATCTTCTCTGGCCCTGGATTACAATGAATTAATTTGGTCACAAAGATATTGAAATTAAAGCATTCAATATACTATCAATGGTTAAAATTAATGTCAGGACAAAGTAAAAGGGATTAAGGAACAGATACTAACTTGATTTGGTGGGGGAATAAGGATAAATCCTTTGTCAAACCTTATATTATCACTTATGTGCAAAATGCTTTGGGAGTGAGAAAATATGTTGTTCCATATGTTGTTTTTGTGGTGATTAATTTCTTTGGTGAGGAGTTGCTAAGTATCAACATAGAGAAAGTTTTCACAATGTACTACTAAAACATTCAGTCATCTGAAAAGCTCAGTAAACAGTGAGTGCATATATCTACATACACACTTTATATATGGAAATATGGAAGGCTAAGTATTCTTACCCGGTCTAAAAAACACTGTAGAAACCATTTTGTAGTATAAATTCCAGTGGACATGTCTTCTTTGTCCTGCAAATAAATTAACAAATACTTGTACATTCCTCTATAAAGCTTAAGGAGAGGGGTTTTATATTGTCTGAATTGTCTAGACTGGGCAAGATAGCAGACATCTGCTGTGAAGAAGGTAATTCCAATCTGATTAAATAATTTGCTCTGTATGCCCAGCTTAGATCTATCCTGTGTTGGAGAACTGTACAACACAGCAGAGCCTTATTAAAACAGAAGGTCTTTTCAAACATTGCTGTTTCTATGAATTACTGACCTAGGCTAACTGCTTGGGCACTGAGAGGGTAGAGGGCGCCATTCAATTTGTGTTTTCTTTTTAAAAACTGGGACCCTTATCAGCCATAGAGCAAGCAATACAGTCTAAAGCTGGGTACACACGATGAGATATTTCGGTCCGATCAACCGATTGTTCAGTGTATCGGTCGATCAGACCAAATTATCGCATCCAAATGGGGCCATGTCCGACCGACCGTTTGTCCGAATCAGACAAAGGACGATCAGACATGGTGGAAAACCTTGTCCGATAATGCGGCCCTCTATGGATCGCACGATCGGTCGCGGTAACTGTCGGACGTGGCTGCTTTTGCCGCGACCGACAGTCCTTCCTCCTGGCCGACCGGTTGAAAGTAACAAACGGTCGGTCAGGATGAAAAATCGCTAGGTGTGTACCTAGCTTAAAGGTATAGAGCCATTTATACAATTTGCGAATTCTGGACACAGGAACGTTGGATAAATAGCAACAAACCTTTAGGTTGTATTGTGTGGAATTGACCACAGGGACATAAAGGAGTAACTTTGTTTGCCTTAGCCAACTATTCTAGGAATTCTGGGAGTGATTAAATATTTCTTAAGATTAGTTGGTCAATGCTATTTAACAGCATGAGACTGTAGTTTTCGTTCCGTTTTAGCAAGGCTCTGCTGTATTTTACATTCCTGTACCTCATATAGCCTTGAGATGGACACAAAGTGTACAACAAAATTCAATAAACAAATGTGTGGAGCAGAAAAAACATTGTTTGTCACCATCTTTACAGTCACAAAATTGTACAGAAAGTTGATACAAAATTTTAATCGACCAAGCAGGAAAATGCATTTTAGGTAAACAAATTACCTTGGACACAACTGCAAGGAGTTTTTATGTCCTTCCTGAGCTTTATTTGGGTTTCCTCCAGGCACTCCGGTTTCCCCCACAATCATGAACACATACCGTATATACTCGAGTATAAACAGAAATTTTCAGGCTAAAAAAATAGCCTGAAAATCGGGTCTCGGTTTATACTCGAGTCAAAGACTTGCCTGCTCCGGCGGCCGCACACTTCGCATCCTCTGCCGACTGATGTCATTACTCTGCGCCGGGAAGTGAGGCCGGCGGAGAGTAGTGACGTCAGCCAGCAGAGGAAAGTGGAGCATGCGGCCACCGGAGGTTAGAAGAGGATCCAGAGCAGCCTGCAGAGGAACATGTAGAGCAGGTAGGAGAAGGCAACTGTGGGGACTCAGAAGGGGGGAAGGCACAGTAACTCCTGCAGTGGCTATTCCTTGCCACTGCAGATGTTTGGAAACTACAACTCCCAGCAACTAAAGCATCTGGAGTGCCAAGAAATGAGGCTTTAATTGCCTTTTAAATGGACATAAGAATTCCCATACAGTAATAGCCAAATACAGTATGGCTATTACTGTATGGGACTTCTGATGTTCATTTAAAGGACAACTAAAGCCTAAAAACAATACAGAATCAGAAGGAGAATTTTATCTATTGCTGCCTTCTGATCGTGTATTGAGGCTTTAGTTGCTCTTTAAATGGACAGCAGAATTCCCATAGAGCAGTCCCAAACAGTAATAACCATACTGAATTTGGCTATTACTGTATGGGAATTCTGCTGTCCATTTAAAGGGAAACTAAAGCCTCAAAACAATACAGAATCAGAAGGCAGTTGTGGTCATAATTTCTACCCTCTCTGTTTATCTTCGAGTCAACCACTTTTACTCCTTTTTAGAGGTAAAAGTGGGTGTCTGTATACTCGGGTTGGTTCATACTCAAGTATATATGGTACTGTGTGGTTGTATGTGAGATAAAGTGATTATATTTGGGGCAGGGTCTGAAGTGAATGGATTAAAGGATAACTATAATAAAAAAAATTTGTCACATTTTAATCTTTAAAGTTCTAAAGTAGCCCTAACTCTGAGATGTGTGTGTTGCTGCATGACTTTAATCCAGAACTTGATTCACTCAGGCTCAGTATCCCATCCTCCCTCTCAGAGGGGTTTACACTGACTTTGCAGGACCTGTGTTAAGTCCCAAAATATTTTATACACATTCAACACAATACACATTTTATTTAAACTACCCAGTAGTGCAAAACTCAACGTATATTACATTGGGGTCTTATCACCGCAATAATAACCTGACTGCAATCTCGCAAAGTATTTAGTACATTGTGGGATCTCAGCCAGTAATGTGGAGGGGTTGGGGGGAGTTATTATTGCATTCCCTTGTTAGTTTCAGAAAAGTTCCAGGAATTAATGAAACAGATCCAAGAGCCCTTAAAAATCTTACATTTAATTGTATTATATGAAACTTGTATGTTTTGTTCACGTATAGGAATATCTTATTAGTATTAAAGTTGGTGTATTATGATATGTAGTATTAATGTTTGTGTATTATGTTATGTAGATCTATATTCAGATGTAAGGTTTGCACATTTAAAATAAGCACAGGTGACTTGTTGAATGTTATATGTCACACGGAGGGAGGAGTTAAGGTTATATAGGTGCACCTGTTTAACAGTTTTTTTTGGCTTGATAAAGGTCTGAGAATTAGACCAAAACGTTGGTAATATTCTCACTATAGTTCTCCTTTAGCTCACAGTTAACCTTTAATACATAAAGTTGATCCATTGATTCTTCTGGTTGCCACTTGAAAAGATTTTCCTTCCCAATCTGGTGCAAATATTTTCTTTTCTCTGGATCTGAACTTTTAGTTAGTTGTTAAAGTACAAAGTGTGAACTAGATAGATAACCCTTTAATCAACCTGGACTACTATGTGAACTAAATGTAGCCTCATTTTGATACTACGGTGTGCAGAGGGACATATACAAAGTGCAAAAGCAATAACACACATCAACTGACCATAGATTAACATGTATTTATCATATAATTAAAGCCTGTAATCCATTTAGTGTATACATATATTACCATGTGCTTCTTTAGTTTAGGGAACACTTTGCTGAGAATCTTTTCATGGTGATTCTGAAACCTCTGAAGCTTTGGAAACCCAGGGATGAAAAACCCTGAAAGAGATGCATATGCACTAATGCAGTTGATCCATAACATTATTAAAGGGCATGTCCACCCCCAAAACTACATTTTAACCCACCAGTTGCATAACTAGGAATCACTGGGCCCCCCAGCAAAACTATGATGGGGCCCCTATCTGTACTTTATCCACAGTGGTTTTCTTGGAGAAGACTCTATCTGTCATAGGAAAAATAAGATGGGACCCCCTTGGCTCCCCTGCGGTTGCTCCCCCTGCTCCCCTCTAGTTACGCCCCTGTAACCCACTACTGGCCCCACTGTGTAGTGTTGTAAAATCCTTACCTTACATCCCTGTTTCAAATGGCTGCCCTGCAATGTCCCTACTAAGGCCAAAAAAAGTAAGAATCAGGAGCCTGGCCGTGTCCTAAATGGTATCTGCCTCCTGTCTCTCCTCCGGGAGAAGAGACATGTGCAGAAAAGCCCCCCCTATTTTTTATGGTGATTTTAATTAGTGATAATGTCACACATAAATATAGACTTTTCCTATGTGTAATAGTGTTACATACCCCCACCTTAATAGTACACCTAAAAACTCAATGTAATCCCCTACGAGCTTATAAATATATTTATACGATATAAAGGATATTGCTACTTAATGTATATATAGTAACCCTTTTGATTAAGGGAGTTATGACTGCACTAGATCACTAAAAGATCTTTCTGACTTTTGACACATTGTATGAAAAGAATACAATGAAATATGAAAGCAAATTTACAGCCTATACATGTCATGTGGCACAAGTAATTATAGACTAATGTGATTTTAGTCATTTCAACATCAATGTTTCAATGGATTGCAGACAGTTGATTTAAATGTACGTTCAGTAATGCCACATTTTTTTTTTACCATGCATTGCATGCCTTTGATTGGTCAGCAGCTGTGACAAAGCCCAAAACGCATCTTCTTCATTCATATACATGAGCAGTACTGCTGCTATTTGACTCATTCCTTGGCAGTAACTGACTTCCTGTAAAGTACAGAATAAAAAACACAAAAATAAAATCAATGTACAATAACGAACAAACAGTTTTTGAATGATTTGCTGCAAATATAGAAACAAAGTATCAAAATAGGTTAATATTGAATTATTTAGAAAATAATCAATGTACCCAACTGAAATTGTGTCCTGTCAGTTTCAAAATCTATTTAGGGATTAGTATAACAACGGAGATCATAATGAATGCATATATAGCCTGTTGCCGATATAACTTGGGGTAAATATGAAAAGGTGTTAAAGTGCGAGCCCACCCTGACCAGATTTTTCTAGGAATGCATTACTTACCTGGCTCGATAGGCCCATCTTCTTCTATACGCTGCTCTTCCAAGCGTTTGCCATAAGTCACGGCTGCACAAGCCGCCTCTTTTACACCACATTTGGAAGAGGGATCGAACTTCAGGGAAAATACCTTATGGCGAGGAGTTAGGTAAGTAATATGACAATAGGCTTGGGGGGGGGGTGTTTGGAGGTGGACATTACCCTCTGAGGGATTTTATTTTTCATTAATGCAAATCATTACCCCATTTACAATAGATCTCTGCAGCTGTGTTTAATTTGACCCACACTAGACAATGCATACCTATTAAAGGGGAAACTGTGATTGCCAGACAATCTAGCACTGGCATTTAGTCTGCAGTAAATCACTCCCTCAAACCCAAAATTACAATAGTTAGAAATCTTTTTTTTTACAATCTTTTATATGCTCACAGGAGACAGCTAGGGAAATAGCATGCAGTCAGGCAGTCTGTTAGGATGGGGGGGGGGTTACATCCCTCATGTTAGGGGTGAACTTTAATAAAATCCCTGGATCACATATCTTACTGTAAGATGTTACATCTCTGAAAAGGTTAATACTTCCTTATTTTAGGTTCTTAAGTGACACCACCTGCACCCCCTCACCCTGTACTTAGGGTTCCAAGCATGCTCACAGAACACTTAATGCTGGGAAAGACTGGATGTCCCTTCACAGACAAATGGTGAGTGATGTCATCAGTACCAGCTTCAGATTACTGGATCTTTTAATGGACCAAAAAAGGTTAAATGTATATTTGCCTCTGCCTAAGGTTAACAAAATACATGTGATTTTAAAAATAGTATTGAAATCGCGGGAACGCAGATGCATTACGATGTGCACATCTGTTTCTGTTTCCGAAATGCATACGATTTGCATTCTTTGTGCAATCGCATGCCTTACCAACGAAAATGGACAAATCACAAGCACAAAGGCCGACAATCGCATACACACAATCATGTGTAATAACACACACAATAGTGTGTGCAATTGCAGCGTGCCTGTGCCCTAAAAGGTAAGATCTAAGGCTTTTATTTAACTTTATCTTGTTTGAAGACCACAATTACCCTTTATAGGGCATGTTCAGTCCTCAGATGAAAAATTCTATATACAGCTTTATCACCCACAAAAACAGAATAGTTTGAAAACGGACCATTGTAGAACCATATGTTCTTCTTCCCTCTCACATATGCTTTATCTATTTAGTGAATTTCATTCCACAATAACGCAATAAATCCAACAGCCAGTAAAGATACAGCTATGGAATATTATTCATAAATAAGAAAAGCATTTGCCAATCATGTTTTACTCACACTCTTCTTAGTAAATGTATTTGTCACTAAAGTCAGATCGTCCAGCAGTGTACAGAGATAGGACTAATAATGTAATAATCAGTGTTCTCCCTAGGGTCTTTTAGCCGGGCGGCCCACCCGGCTACTTTTTCATGCCACCCGGCTGGAAAAAAAATTCTTGAGAGAACACTTGTGATTTAAAAGAATTTAGAAGTAGGTTTAATAGGCGTGCCAATAGTTCAGTAAAAACTCCCGCCAAAACTGCTCAGTCCAGACTCCTTTTTTACACCTGCAAGATTATTTTAGCACGTTAACTAGCTTTTCCAAGATCTCCAAGGCCACAAAAGGGTGGCACATGTGCTTGTGCTGCTATGTTACATGGGTTACCTGCAGATGTTGACAGACTACAACCCCCTGCATTCTACAACCATGGAATTTCTAGTGGGACAAAAGTTAGACATCCCTGACCTATATAATGAGCATGATGCAGTGAACATTTTCCCTTACCACCAAATTTCCCCGTCCTACCCCACCCGGCTACTTTTTCATGCCACCCGGCTACTTTTTCATGCCACCCGGCAGGAAAAATATTCTGGGGAGAACACTGAATAATTATGTAATTTTCACAAGATGTCAGACGGCAGTTTGAGTTGTGCTCACCGTGTTGTAAACAGAATAAGCAGACAGAACATCAAAGAGCGCTCTCTGCCTGCGGAGAAGAACAATTTGAATTTAGCCTCTTGGCTGTTAAACAGCAAAACATTGATGACTTTCTTAAGCACCACTTCATATGACAAGGCAATGCATTTGTTTTAAATACTTTTAATTTTCTCAGCAGTTACCAATGCTTATTAGACAAATAATTACATTTATACCATGTACCAAGGGATTGATCAGGCAGAAAACATTTTTGTGTGTGTACCAAACCTAATGTAGAAAGCAAGAATTTAAAAAAGAATTAAAGGCAAACCAATGGATACATGAATCACAATGTTTAGAACACAATCATTTACCCAATGCTTATTATATCCTACGGTCTTACCTATCCTATGGTGTCCTTTCAGGGCTGGTCAACAGCATTAAAGGCTCAAATTCTTAGTAACGTGAGTAAATATAATATTTATTGGGGCCACTGGGCCCCTTACTTATTGGTAGAAGCTACCAATAAGTAGCTAAGGATTCTTCAAAAAAGATTCCTATGAGAACACATAGGCACCTTAAAGGATAAGTATACTGAAAAAACAAATACAGTTTAAAGGAACTGTAAACTCAGTATTTGCAGTCTTTTCCCTCCGTTTGTATTATTCACAGGGAGGTGAGAACGCTTATTCTCACCTCCCTGTGAATAA
Source organism: Hymenochirus boettgeri (assembly GCA_019447015.1). Lineage (NCBI taxonomy): Eukaryota > Metazoa > Chordata > Amphibia > Anura > Pipidae > Hymenochirus > Hymenochirus boettgeri. Next base: position 57,660,278 of record CM033472.1, read on the forward strand.
TATTTTGCTCAGGGGACCTGGAACTTACCTTCGCTCCGCCCCACTCGCAGCCGCTTCTTCACTGCACAGCTGTTCTCTCCCGATCGCGCGCCCTATCTTTGTATTGGCGCGCATGCGCCTAAGATCTTTTAGTGAATTTCATTCCCCTGAGCAAAATATTATTCACAGGGATGTGAGAATAAACGTTCTCACCTCCCTGTGAATAATACAAACGGAAGGCAAAGACTGCAAATATTTTATTATATGGGTTTACAGTTCCTTTTTTTTTAGGTCCCTTCAGAGCCTACCTGAGCCCTTGGAAAGTGCTGGCCATCTTGGAACATGAATAAAGTCAGGTAAGCCCCGCCCCCAGGAGTTTCTGGACCTCGTTTCCAACTTGTCCAAATATTCTGTGCCAGTTCGAACCATACATGCGCGCCGTGATGTTAGCGCTCGTGTGCAGCGCAGTGTACACGCGTCGTCCTCACACCGTGCACGCTTGTATTAACACCGCACGCATCATGATGTCACTCACATGCGCAGCGGGTGGCGTGCACATGCACGGATCGAACTGCCACAGAATATTTGGACACAAGTTGGAAACGAGGCCCAAAAACTCTTGGTGGGCGGAGCTTACCAGACTTCATTCATGTTCCAAGATGGCCAGCACTTTCCAAGGGCTCAGGTAGGCTCTGCTACCTTCAGACGTGTATGTCAAGCCCCTTCTTAAAAAACCCTCTCTTGACCCCTCCTGTCTCTCTAACTACCGCACTGTCTCTCTTTTACCATTTGCTTCTAAACTCTGAATGTCTCATCTTTACACGTAAGGTTACTAATGACTTACAAACTGCAAAATCCAAGGGACAATTCTCTATCTTCATCCTCCTCGATTTATCGTCTGCCTTTGATACTGTGGACCATTCTTTTCTCATGCAAATTCACTGGGCATCCAAAAACTAGCTGATTCATGGTTGTCTTATTACCTTAATAACAGATCTTTCTGTCTCCTGTGCTAATAAGACTTCCTCTCCTGTTCCGCTTAGTGTGGGAGTTCCCCAGGGCTCTGTTTTGGGACTGTAACTGTTCTCCCTCTACACTATCTGTTTGGGAGGTTTAATCAGTTCATTAGGCTTTAAAAGGACAATTATACTCACCTTCCCTCCGCTTCTCCTTCTTAGTCAGTACTTTCTACCCAGGGTGAGGACCTGAACCGCTAGGTCCTCACCCCTGGGTTCGCTTAACTTTCTGCATTTACTTACACGCTGCCCTGGTGAGCCCCGCCCCCTCCTCCCCGTCAGCGACAAGGCCAATAGGAAGACACGTTTTGCAATGAGCGTGCCTTCCTATTGGCCTTGTCGTGCAATGAGGAGGGGGCTGAGCCTACCGGAGCAGTGTGCAAGTAAGTAAATGCAGAAGGTTAAGCAAACCCAGGGGTGAGGACCTAGTGGTTTAGGTCCTCACCCTCGGTAGAAAGTACTGACCGAGGAGGAGGAGCAGAGGGAATGTGAGTATAATTGTCCTTTAAGTATAACTTATACAGTGATGATACCCAAATCTACATGTCCACCACCCCCCACTAACCCCTGAAGTTCAATCTCAAATATCTAAATGTCTGCTCTATATTTCCTCCTGGATGGTACACTGCTGCCTTAAATTTAATCTATCCAAAACTAAACTTATGATTTCCCCCCTTAAACCTGGACCTAGCCCACCCTTCTCCATTTCTGTTGATAATGTGGTTATTAACCCGGTTGAAATTGCTCATTGTCTTGGCGTAATCTTTGACTCCTCTTTCTTTCTGTCAGAACATTAACAATGTCACCAGGAAGTGTCGTTTTCTCCTTTGCTAAATCCACCCTTTCCTCTCGATCCACTACTAAAATGCTTGTGCATGCGCTTGTACTCTCCAGTCTTGATTACTGTAAAATTCTTCTACTTGGTCTCCCAGCCTGTCATTTTCAGTGGATCCTGAACTCAGCAGTTTGGATCATTTCACTCTCCTCCAAGCGAGAACCTGCAACCAAGAAACTGCAGTCTATGGGGTGGCTTCCCATCAAGACTGTTATCCTACCTTTCTGAGCACCAGCACAACAAATTATGGTTAGCCACCTCGAGTTCTTTGTACCCATCCCCCCACTAGATATGTATCTTGTCCTACCCACTTAGATTGTAAGCTCCTTGGGGCAGGGATCTCATTCCTAATGTGTCAAGGCATGCTGCACATGATACTCTACAAGATATCCGTATGCGGCTCCACTCCGAACACAAGTAAACCACTCCAAACAAAATAAGACTAACTTTATTGATATAAAATAGAGTTCATACAGTGAGTGACCAAGTGCGGGGTCTGACACGTTTCACGGACTACATCCTCTTCATCAGAGACCAGATTGTAAGCTCTTCGGGGCAGGGATCTCATTCCTTATGTGTCGAGGCATGCTGCACTTATATCAATTTATCCATAATTTATAATTATGTATTAACCTATATAAGAATTTGTATTTAATTTTTGTTTATCTGTTATAATTGCTTGCACTTATCACCTTGTTTGTATACTCTGTATTTTAAAATGTACAGTGCTGCCTACCCAAGTGGTGCTTTATAAATAAAATTAGACATAGACACATACTGGGTGTGTTTTCAGGAAATTTAACTCTACACAAATTGATCCAGGGATAATGCAGTTGCCAGGAAAAAAAAATTGTATTTCAGGTACAAATTGGATGTGCAGATTCCTATAGTGCACATTATAGTAGGAAGCAACTGGGGGGAACTGTCAGAGGCGACAGTGAGTGAACATGCTTGCAGGTAAGTTTTAACAGTGCAATACCAGCTCCTGAAAAGGCTGGGTACACACAACAAGATATTTTCGTCCGACCGACCGCGAAGCGTATTGGCCGAAAATATCTTATCGTGTGTGACAGAGCTTGGTCACTCGTTCGTCCAGATCAAAAATCGTGCGATTCAATATGAGACCGCACAATTGGTCGCGCAAATTGTCGGCCGCATCCACTGTTGCTGCGACCAACAGTTATTTGTCGCTAGTTGGGAAAAATAATTTTCCCATGTGTACCCAGCCTTTCAGTAATTGAAAAACTGAAGAATTCAATTGGTAGGCTATGGGGTGAGTGTTCTATGTATTTTAAATATAATAGGACAACCCCTAAAACCTTGCTAGGTTAAAATCACCCAAATCGTCTCCTAAATATACTTACCAGCCCCTCATTCCCTTGGCTGCCTTCTGCTGCTGTTCTGTGGCTTTTCTATGCATGGAAGCAGCAGAATGGGCCAGACCAAATTTGAACAGTTTAAACCTTGCGAGGTCTAGGTTTAGGGGGGTGTTCTATTATAATTAAAATTTTTGTTTGGGGGGTGGCCATGCCCTTTAACCATTTTATACACTTCGCAGGCAACAATGGAAAATGGGAATAGTGGTCTTTAAAATGGGTGTAACCTAAATAAAGTAGGAGGGACCTTAGAAAAGTGGATCTGGGCATTTTTTTTTTTTTTACATGCGCGCCGCCTCCCTTGTTTTTGTCCCTCATTTGAATTTCAAAATGTTGGTAGGTATGCAACCTACCACTTCTGTTTCCATGGGAACCCTACCTAGCCCATTAAAAGTTAGTCACAAACATACACCACACATAAACAGGTACTCTTTGTTTCTACCTTTCGGTTTCCATGGAATGCAACACCACACATACACAGGTACACACACCTAGTTATACACACTCACAACCCAACCTACCCTTTCATTTCCATGGCAACCTTACCTAAACCATCAAAAAAGTTTTGTGGTCTCACTGGAGTGGCCACACTAGCAGCCTCATTTACAGAGGAGCTCTTAACATAGCACTAACGGATTTACGATTGGTTAGCACAACGCTAAGTATAGTTTGCGGCGGCTGCACGAATAACTGAAAAGGCACTCGCACAACTATCGCACACCAATTTACCAGAGTCTGTGCATCTGTTTGCTCGTAAGTATTCAATACACAGCCTCTGGTAAATCCAGTACTGGAGATTTGCCCAGAGAACTTGTTCTCTGGGTGAATCTCTCTATAGGTACGCTGGGGCTGTTTGCACTGTGATTCGGTGATCGGAGCACATGCAATCACCATTTTTGCTGCAACTCGAATACGCTCCGATTATAGGGATTGCAGCGCAAGCAGCCACCAACGTGCTCGAAGCGCATGCACGACACGCACGTTTAGTGTGACCTCGGCCTTAGGAATTGCTCTCTATTGTACTGAGTATGAGGCTTTAACATGTGTGTGCTATTAAATTTAGAAAAGCAGATATTTTTTAAAAAAGAGCATTCAAGTAAACAGATCATTGGGGAGATTCAATATGCAGGACTTGCTTCACTTATCTTTGCACAATCCCGTGATACCATTCCAGACGTAAATGTGATTCCATCTGGTATTGCATCGTGGGATTGTGTAAAGAAGCTCCGGTTGCGCTGGATCCCCATTAAGTTTTGCACTACGAGGTAGTGATAAATTTAACCATAGGGGTTTTGTATCAGATGCACAGCGCTATTTCCAAAAACATTTGGCGCTGTGCCATTAAATCAGCCTAAAACACAAGTTAACCTGATATTACTTCAGGTTAAAATGGGTTTTACACAGATTTTGACCAAATTGAATGTGTTCAAAAAAATAAAAAGCCAAAAAATTGGCTAAGAATCTAAATACTCCATATTCAGAAAATTACTCACTTTACTCCATAACGCTCTCGAAACATTATGTGATTGCGGAACGTTCTGTTAACATCCAGATCAATCTGTTTGATCTCTGTTGAATAAATCTTGGCAAGATCCTTCATTTTCTGCAGACACCAAGTTATATTTTTAAGAATGATATCAAAGAATACATGTTAATATTCGTATGTTTCTTTCACTGATCTACTGCCAGTTAGAAAACATTTTTAAACATCCAACTGGTTGCTTAATTGCACAGGGAAAAATGTGCACCTCTTATTAAACAGCAACTGTGGTCTCAAAAGTTAGGGTTAAATGAAAGCCTGCAGTATTTCCTTTAAAATGAGCCTACAATCACATCTTTGGCTGGAGCCTGTGAGAAATTACATTGGGGTGAATGTTCAAACTTCCTTCTTACAGTAGGTTGAGTGACATCACCTGACCTCTGCCCCGCTTGTGCAGAAGAGAAGCATGCTCAGTTAACACTTAATGCTGTGGAAATCAGGAAGTACCTGGGGAAAAAATTGACAGTTGAGAAGGAGAGCCTATTAATGCAGGCTGAGGATGGTCACATGACATCAAGATGGTCACATGGCTGAAAACAGGCAAAACAACACAAAAGTGTTCAAGCAGGAAGTAATATTGCTGAACCTTTCCAGCAATAACTTCTCACATATTGTATCTAGAGATGTGATTTAGGTTTTATTTTGAAGGTACGATGGAAGGCTTTTTATATAATCCTTACTAGTTTGGGAGAATTAGAGACCACAGTTACCCTTTAAATAAGCTCCATAGACTTCACTGTTAGAAAAACTAATTATCTAGGTTCTGAATAGAAATATGGTTTGTTACATGTATATAAATGAATAAGCAAGGTTTTGTCCTCCAATGATACTGTCTTCAAAGAAACCATCAAACACATTTTAAAACACATGTTAAACATTAAGTTAAGAATGTACTTATTGAACATTTAAAACCCCCCACAGCATTAAGTATAATCTCGTTTTTTCCAGCTTAATGGTCTCCGATTGAACACACTGTTTATATGCCATATTCCCATGTCTCTACTTATCTCCTATTCAGTTATTTTGTTAAGCGATACAATAATCTTGAAGTAGAAAACACTGGGGGCATGAGTTGGCAAAAGGAAGACAGGCGCAACCTTCTAATTCTTCACAGCCCTCTGTAAATGCAAATAAAGTGATACAATTGTCTTTGTCATTTTCCTTCTGTTATACTAGGTTAGGGCTTATAGTGTGCCTTCAGATGTTTGAAAACTACAACTTCCAGCATTCCTAAACTACAGAAGCAAGCCGGGGAATGCTGGGAGTTGTAGCTTTCAAACATTTGGAGGCACACCATTTGAGAAGCCTTGTAATACGTAATCCTAGTTAAAAGGCATGGTCACACTTAAAACAAAAAACTGGTCAATTATCAGTTACCTGCCACAAACCCCAACTAGTATATTTTGCACTTTATTACCTGCATTACTAACCAGATATTTAAAGGACAAATCCATCCTCATAATAACATCTTTTAGAAAGATGGCCTCTTCAAAAAATGTTGATATATCCTACTTCCTATATCCTGCTCAGGAGAGGCAGTTAGGGGATTAGCATTCTGTCATTGGCTCTGAATGTTGACTGTTAAGGCACGCCACACATATATACATCCTTAATTGCCATATATACATTAAATTGCCTATTTATGTATTTTTTTATTACAATATTTTAAGATTTTTATGAATCATCTTATAATTGCTTTTCCTTATCCCCTCGTCCATATATCCAGTATTTTTATAACGTACAGCCCTGTATTCTCAAGAGGGACTATAAATAAACATTACATGCATACCTTTTTGATGAAATAATGATTATGCAATGGATGTATAGATATGTTTTCTAAGTATGGTAGTAGGGCTCACTCTACTGGTCAACTTTAAAAAGATCTTTACACTACACTCTCCCCCAAACTTGGGATGATGAAATGTTGATCAGTATTTAATGCATAATACAGGCTGCCATACAGAATGTATTTTAAGGATAAGTACACTCTAAAAACCAGTTAAGTGTAATTAGAAGCAGCAGCTTTAACTAATCATTCCCCCCCCTTTTTCTTCTAGGTCCCTCCTGAGCCTACCTGTGCTGATGGAAAGTTCCTGACATCTCGGATCTTTATTCAAGTTTCCTTAGCTCCGCCCTCCGTTATTTAATGGATCTTCTTTTGCAGGTCAGAAAAGCATCGTCTGTGTGCTCCGTGACGTCAGGGCGCTGCACCAAGCTGTACTAGTGGGACGCGCTGGCTTTACGCGCGCAGGGGTCCACGCTGATGTGATGTTACGTGCGCTGTGATGTCACACGTGTGCACCCGGAGCACACAGACAGTGCTTTTCCTGACCTGCAAAAGAAGGAGATCCATCAAATCTCGGAAAGCGGAGCTAAGGAGACTTGAATGAAGATCCAAGATGTAAGGAACTTTCCATCAGCACAGGTAGGCTCAGGGGGGACCTAGAGAAAAAAAAAAAAAGGGGGGGGGCGGCGGTTCTAATTACACATAACTTGTTTTCAGAATCCTTTAAAGGGCATCTACAGTGGAAAAATTTTATTTCTTTACTTTTCACATGTTCTACAATTCTCCCCAACCTTCAGAGTACCTTTCATTTCCTCCTCTGTCTTGAGATATTCAAGCTAGAAAAAGCCGATTACAATACACTGCTTTTAAGTGTGCTGTCAATCAACTTCTATATGTGCTATATGTGATAAGAGCGGAAGCAGCGATTAGGCTGCACTTGTCCCCATCCTCACTCACCCCTTCCCCTTCTATTGGTCAATGTGTGGAGGTTGGGGGGGTGTAAATAGAGAGGGGAGGGGGAGTGCTGCAATGTAATGTGACAGTCTGGCAAAACATTGCTACAAAACAAGGTAGGATTAAGGCAGTATATACTAACTTATGTTATGTTTGCATTTGGGCAATGTCAAATTTTCACTATAAATGCCCTGTAATGAAATAATACCAAGCCTTGCAATGTAGGCTTTGGGCCTCCAAATGTTTAAAGCAAGGGATGCTGGGAGTTGTAGTTTTCAAACACCTGGAGGGACACAGGTTTGACATCTGTCAAAAGTGTTCAGTTTTAAATGGAATAGAAGGAATCAAATGTTTGTATGTGAAAGAATGACTGTGTGTCTATGCAAGTCTGTGAGAGTAGAGTGAAAGTGTGTGTCAAAAAGTGTCTGTGAGAGAAAGTATGTGTAAGAATATAAGAGTGCGGGAGAGACTGTATATGTGTGCGGGTGTGTGTTAGTGTAGACATATATGTAAAGGAGTGTACACATATTTATATAGTTATCTTGGGTTGAAAAAACAGACGAAAGTCCATCAAGTTAAATTCCTCCATGAAAGTCTCAACCCCCCCCCAAAAAAGTACAGTTTCCTCAATCCAACCGGTACATGCCCCCAGTACTCCAAATTAACAAGGACACAACCAATCACACATGTCCACACATGATACAGCCAGCAGCTGTAACCCTGGCTATTCTGTAAGGGTTATCTAATGGGGCCCATAAACAAACCAATCCTGGTCGTAGGAATTGAATTGCATAAGAATGGGCCAGGACTTTGTGGTTTTAGTTTATCTTTGGACAATAAAATTGATGAAAGAATGTTGAATCTATTACATGCCTAATCAATATAATTCTCTAAAAGTTGGGTACACACATTAGCGATATAGGGCTGATCCTGTCGGTACAGATGGGATTGGCCCTTTATAGCTAATGTGTGTATAGCTGAAACAACCATTTTTGACAAATGTTTGGCAACGGCACCAAAAACTATCCTCCTGACTGGAAAGTTTCCCTCGGCCGAGCTTGGCCGATTTTACTAAAGTATAGGGATTTGACCGCAATCAAAGGGAGTATGGCAGTCACGAATGTTCTCCCTATAATTTATATAGGGAGAATGCTTGTGACTGTTTGTACTTCTATCCGTCAAAGATGACAGACAGAATCTTGCAGATTCTGTCTGTCATCTTTGACAGATTGCTACTGTGTGTAACCACCTTAAAGGTTATTTCCACTCGTATTAAAAATTTTTGCCATTTAGTTTTATTGAAGAACAGAAGGTAAAGGAGCTGTGTCTTACCTCCCATAATAAATAATAAAATGCAAGTGTGCGTCCCTGTGTCAGTGTGTGTGTGGCTGCTCTGGAGTAAAAGAAGCAGCCAATCTACCTGATTGGCTGCTTCTTTTCCCTTCAGAGCAGAACAGCCAATCGGATCACAAGTTTGCATTAAGGGGCGGGACCACAGACTGCTGGCTGCTCTGGGTGGGTTAATTTCTTAAGTTAACTCTTCACAGTGTAAAAAAATCCTGTCCATGCTGCATTACTGGGTCCGACACCAATAAACTGTACACACACCAGTTATGTTCTAAGATCTCTGGGTGGGGGACAGTGAGGCAGGGGGTAGCTGGTGGAGTGTGTGTTTGTCCTGGACCCCAATGATATTAATCATGTGTCTGTGGGGGGTTGTTAGGGAGAGGGTTGCACTAGACATCAATGTCTGGGTGAGGGTAGGGGGAGTCAGAACTGCTCACTGACATGACACCATGCTAAATTAACCTCCTATTAACCAAAGGTGTCAGGGCTGGCTGTAAAGCAGAGTGACAGAGGGGGGGGCTGGGTCTGGGACAGAGGGGGGGGGACCTGGGTCTGGGACAGTGTGGGGGGCCCTGGGTCTGGGGCAGAGGAGGGGCCCTGGGTCTGGCGCAGAGGAGGTACCTTGGGACAGAGGGGGGCCCTGGTTCGGGACAGGGGGGGCTGGGTCTGGGACAGAGGGGGGACCCTGGGTCTGGGACAAAGTTGGGGACCCTGGGTCTGGGACGGGGGGGGGCTGGCTGGGGCAGAGAGGAGCCCTGGTCTGGGACAGAGTGGGGGACCCTGGGTCTGGACAGAGGAGGGGGCTGGATCTGGAGCAGAGAGGAAGCCCTGGATCTGGGACAGAGGGCGTCCCTGGGTCTGTGACAGGGGGGGGGTTCTGGGACAAAGTGGGTGGGACCTGGGTCTGGGGCAGAGAAGGGGCCCTGGGTCTGGGACAGACGGGGCCCTGGGTCTGGCACAGAGGGGGGCTGGGTCTGGGACAGTGGGGGGGCCTGGGTCTGGGACAGAGGGGGGGGGCCTAGGTCTGGGACAGAGGGGGTCTGGGCAGAGGGGGGACCTTGGGTCTGGGACAAAGTGGGGGACCCTGGGTCAGAGGGCGGCCCTGGGTCTGGGACAGAGTGAGGGAACTTGGGTCTGGGCAGAATGAGGAACTTGGGTCGGGACAGAATGAGGAACTTGGTCTGGGACAGAATGAGGACTTGGGTCTGGGACAGAATGAGGAACTTGGGTCTGGGACAGAATGAGGGAACTTGGGTCTGGGACAGAATGAGGGAACTTGGGTCTGGGACAGAATGAGGGAACTTGGGTCTGGGACAGAATGAGGGAACTTGGGTCTGGGACAGAGGAGGGGCCCAGGGTCTGGGACAGAGGGGGGGCCCAGGGTCTGGGACAGAGGGGGGGCCCAGGGTCTGGGACAGAGGGGGGGCCCAGGGTCTGGGACAGAGGGGGGGCCCAGGGTCTGGGACAGAGGGGGGACTCTGGATCTTTGACAGACGGGGGTCTGGGACAGAGGGGGGGCCCAGGGTCTGGGACAGAGGGGGGACTCTGGATCTTTGACAGACGGGGGTCTGGGACAGAGGGGGTGGGACCTGGGTCTGGGAGAGGGGGGACGCTGGTCTGGGACAAGGGGGCCCTGGGTCTGGGGCAGAGGAGGGGCCCTGGGTCTGACAGATGGGGGACCCTGGGTCTGGACAGAGGGAGGGGACTCTGGATCTGGGACAGAGTGGGGACCTGGGTCTGGGACAGAGATGGGGGGCACTGGGTCTGGGACAGAGGGGGGACCCTGGGTCTGGGACAGAGGGGGGACCCTGGGTCTGGGACAGAGGGGGGACCCTGGGTCTGGGACAGAGGGGGGACCCTGGGTCTGGGACACTAAGAGGGAACTGTGGCCTTGGGACATGGAGGATGGAGGCACTCTGGGCTTCTAGCGCCTGTTATTGTAACAGGCTTAATGTCTAGTTCTTCAATAAAACAATCCGGACCCAGGAGAGAAGGTAAAGAACTTACCTGCTCGCTCCCCCAGCGTGTAGTCCGACAAGTTGGGACGGGGAGCATTTATATCAAAGATGAATCTTTTTTCAAGGTAGGCATTGTATGCAAAAGTGTCCATATTGGGTCAGCTTTGTAAAACCAGTGCAAGTGAAATGAATACAAATGGGCAAATTTCCCAATCTTTTAAATAATATTTATGGCTATAAATATGGAAATTATTACATTTAACTTAACTCTTACTCTTTACTGCACTCATATAATTCTCTTACTCTTTACTGCACTCACATAATTCTCTTACTCTTTACTGCACTCACATAATTCTCTTACTCTTTACTGCACTCACATACTCTCCCGAATTAAAAAAAGAACTTAATTTTGGTGTGAGTGATAAATTGGATAGATTTTGCATTTGCTGTATATATTGTATTTGCCATTCAGTGTTTTTTTTTTTTTTTTTTAAAAAGGATACTCTAAAATCAAATGAATTGTATTTGGAAGCTGCAGATTTAAGTAATCTTTTCCTTTTTTTCTAGGGCCCTCCTGAGCCTACCTGTGAAAATCTGAATTTCCCAACATCTTGGATCGTGCTTGTAGTGTCTTTATCTCTGCCCCCCGAGATTTCCTGCCTCTCCTTTTGATGGTCCAAGAAAGCATGGCCCATTGCGACTGTGCGTGCGACGTCAAGGCGCGACATCATGCCACGCTCACGGGCATGGCGCAATGACATCACGCACGCTTGTGTGCGTGCACGTGCTGACGTCACACGTACAGGGGTGGCGCGCGTGCGCAACGGGTCGTGCTTTCTTGGACCATCAAAAGAAGGAGGGGCAAGAAATCCAGGGGGCGGAGCTAAAGACACTACAAGCAAGATCCAAGATGTCAGGAACTTGTTGATGTTGGAAGATGAGGAAGATGTTGATCCAGGGAAATTTCCGATTGCCACTTGGAGTCAGGAAGGAATTTTTTCCCCCTTCATAAATTTGGTGGTTTTTTTTTGCCTTCCTCTGGATCAACAGTTAGGCAGGAAATGAGGATATTGCTAGATGGGTTGGACTGGATGGACGTATGTCTTTATTCAACCTCAAATACTATACTATACTATACTAACTTCAGATCTACACAGGTAGGCTCAGGAAGGCCCTAGAAGTAGGGAAAAAAGGAAAAGATTACTTAAAGCTGCAACTTCCAAATACAATTCATTTGATTTTAGAGTGTACTTATCCTTTAACTGTCATTACCCCCTTGGCCAACAATTCTCTATTTTGAGACCGGAACTTACCTCATATTTTCCTTCATTTGCCAACTTTGTTTCCTCAACATCTAAGAGTAAAGACCAGACTTGGCCTCTCACTTGCAGGGGAATTCCTTTATACACCCTTCTGAACATCTACATTGTATAAAGTAATAGATTAATAACAAAAGGACACGTGAAAGATAAAAAAAAGAAAATGTTTACATTTCTTTTTAGCTTGGTCTTTCCATTCTGGTTACAGCCTTTGGAAGTTAGAAATATCTTCTAGACTAGTTAAAGGAGCGTCCTAGTTTTCTTTCTTGATCCTATAGTCAGTTAGTTAAGGTAGGCATCTAGCCTTAATTTCGGTTATTTATGGTTGCAGTTTACCCAAAACCATTGCTGACAAAAATGTAAAATGAAATAAGCTGTAAGGCATAAGACTAAGAGTTTCAACCTTTACAGCTAAATACTGGTAATACAGGAAAACATACTTTTGCATTAAAGTAGATTTTCCACGACTTAACATTGCACCTTTTGAGTCTATAAAAACCTTTCCATTCCCAGGTTTTTGGATTATTCTGCTCTCCAACTTCTCTGCTGTAAATCATGGCCGTGAATTCCCAGTGATAGGCAGCAGCTTTGGGGATGACCGACAGAATACTACAGTGAACATTATGGACGCCTGATGTCTTTTAAAACCCTGGAAACGGAGAGATTGGGATTGTTTTTATATTTTCTGCACTAGAAATTACGGCCATTTTTATAAAATAGGTCAACAAGGACATTGCCTTAAAGGACAACTCCACCCTCATAATAGCATCTTTTAGAAAGAATGGCCTCTTTAAATATTAAATAATATTTAAGTTAATATATACTTTGTCTTCTGGATTCATTACTGTATGCCTGCTATGCTTCTGGATGTCTCATGGAAACTAAGCAATTTAGTGACCTGTACTGAGCCTGGGCATGCTTAGAAGAGGCAGCTAGGGGGGTTAGCATTCAGACATTGGCTATGATGTCAACAGTCAAATCAATAACTGACAGTTACTAACTGGAAGAACCAGGAAGCAAAAACAGGGGCAACAGGATATTGTGCAGCATTTGATAGAGATATATTTTTCAGATTTCAATCTATTACAGTTTAGGGTTTTGGGGGGTGATTTACCTATATATAAGTTTTTATTTGAGGGCTGGACTTGCCCATTTAGTTACATGTTTCACAGGTGATAGCAGGCTGAGCGGATGTTCATGTGTGGATAATAGATACAGGTGTTCACTAAGGTCCTGACAGGGAGGACACCACACCTGTAATGGACACTAAGTGGTACTAAAACCAAAAAAAAAAAAAATATATATATATATAGAAATATAATAACAGAACAAAGAAAGATAATATAAAAAAGAAGGAGAAAAGTTAAAAAAATGTGATATAAGTATCTTACAAACTAGAAGAAATACATATAATAGACAAAATAGAACAACGTGGAGTAACTTTGTCTGGGTGGAATAGAGAGATAGAGAATATATATATATATATAATAGATATATAGATAGATATAATATATATAAATATATATATAATATATATATATATATATATAATATATATATATAGCCATTTCCAGCATAATATCCGAAAGCGTAAACTTCCTAGTAAGAATACATACCTTCTCACTGTTTGGTACTTGCTCCATTTTTTAAGATATTTAGCCATTTATCCACACGTTCAATCTCCTGTAACTTTTGCTGGTGGTTTAAGGAGAACAATAATTATTTGCCATTAAGGTTAATCATATTTCTTTAAAAAAAACATATATAGCGCTGTACTAAAATGTGTTCCAGGGTGAAGGCAAACCAGTCATGAAAAATTAATAACAATTACACCCTGCAAACATATTAAGAAAAAAGAAAACCCAAGGAGCTGTTCAAAAAGGATTTATAATTTTGCCCTAAAAAAAAAAAAAAAAAAAAAAGTCTAAAAACAATAGGAAGGATAGGGAACAGTGGATAAGAAGTCTTAGAAAAGCTCAGTTGACTTTTCTAGAGGACCATTTACGGTGTATTATTTCTTAAGCTGGCCGATTCTTATTATTTCTTAAGCTCCCAAATTTCCCTCAACGTTTGAAAAAAAAATGCCTGATCCTTTTGCAACCATAAACCATGATACGGCTGGGAAATGTTGCAGGAACATTGTTACACCTAATGTTAAGTTCATGTTGTATTAAAGGGGAAGTTCAGTGCAAATACATATGCTTCTTAGAAAAAAAAAACAGTATTTTTTCATCCCAATGACCTTAATCTGCCCATTCAGCATTTTGTCTGTGTGTAAATAAGTGCAACTGAAATACTGACTTCCTGTTTGCAGGACCCCTAATACAGACCGTTATGGTCTTGCCCTTGACCCAGCACCTGGGTTGAATTATTTGCTCAGTAGAGATCTAAACATCTTTGACCCATCCAACAGCCAATCAGTAGAAATTACTGTTAGGAACATTCCAAGGATGTGGTGCATCCTGGGAAGAAGAAGGACCGTTAGAACCTGAAATGTCAGCTCACTAATCACAACAGCAGGGAACAGCAAAGGGTATGAAATCAACTGATTTTTCAAAATGGAGAGCATATGTAGAATAACTAATAAGGCATTACACAAACTAACAATTTAACAAATATCAATAATTTCCACTGAACTGTCCCTTTAAGGGATGTCCTTGTGTCCTCTGACATGCTCTATTGGTGAACAATGCCCCAGATAGTTTATTGTATGGCACGTTAATGTATTTATACATAGTAATTATATCTTCAGTGCACATAATTGTAACTAAAAGCAACTAAAATAGCAAAATAAATGCAGGAATAGAGGCAGGCATACCTTCTCCTCTGCAGCATTGCGTGAAGGTAACTCATGCTCACTGTAAATGGAAAACCAACAAACAAAATTAATTAGCAGTTCATTAGACAAGATAACTACATTTTAAAGGTAAATTCTTAGTGAAAGGCCAATTTCTTCTCAATCTATTAAAAACTATCAGGGAGATTCAATAAAAGTTCTTATCATTTAAAATGGTGCTACTTTTGCCCCAACCAATCAGAATTTATATAACATTTGAAAGCTAACATCTGATTGGTTGGGGTAAAATTAGCACCATTTTAAACGATAAGAACTTTTATTGAATAACCCCCTATATATATTTTAGATTTATTTATATTTTACATTATATTACCCTGACATTGCATCCTATGCAGTGCTGAAATCATTCTGGGTGGCAGGTGGTGCATAGTGATGATAGGCTGGAGATACTATTTACACCCATCTCAGCCTATTATCATTGCATTGCACAGTACAAGAACCTGCCCAAAATGCCCCTTCTAAAGAGTTCGCCCTCATTCCTTTCCCCCCACTCCTGCAAAGTACCCAGGGTGATGACCTAAAACGCTAAGTCCTCACCTCTGGGTACTTTACAAAAGTCCTGCACTACTTACTTGTAATCTCCCTCGTCTCTCCGGTCCGATCCTCCCCATTAGCACTTTGAGTGACAGGTCGCAAGGCAGCCAATGGGAAGACGCGTTCTCCAAGGAGGTGTGTCTTCCCATTGGCTGCCTCCCGGACTGTGACTGACAGTGCCATTGTAAAGTAAAGCATTATATCATTGTTAGGACAGGAGCCTTGAATGTGTTTGAAAACAAAAAGCTAAAATTCCTGTTCTGTGTCAGGGAGAGGGAGGATCTCTGTGCATTAATATGATTCGCCGTCAGCTTCTAGGAAGCAAGGCTGCTACTTCCTTGTTGGGACAATGTTGTCTGGAGAATTTAGTTCCCCTTTAAAGGGTGGAATTTTCAGATGTTAATAATGTATATAGTTCCTGGATACTCTTTAAAAAGGCAACCCCAACCTCCTCTTTTTAGAACATCTTTTAGAAAGAATGGCCTCTTTAAACTATGTTGATATATCATACTTGTCCGATGAATTCATTACTGTATGCCTGCTAGGCTTATGGATGCCTCATGGAAACGGAGCCATTTAGAAACCTGTACTGAGCCTTTACTGAGCCTGGGCATGCTCAGAAAAGGCAGACAGGGGATTAACATTCGGTCATTGGCTGTGATGTCAACTGTCAAATCCATAACTGACAGTTACTAACTGGAAGAACCAGGAAGCAGAAACAGGGAAACAGGACATTGTGCAGGATTTCAGGTTAGACTTATATATTTCACATTTCAAACTATTACCCTTTAGGGTTTTGGGGGGTGATTTACCTGTATGTAAGTTTTCATTTTGGGGCTGGACTTGTCCTTTAAAGGGCATGTCCACCCCCAAAACTATAATCCCCCCCACTACTGTAGTGTAGTTTAATCCTTACCTCAGATCCCAGCTCCATAATGTTCTCCTGTAGTCCCCCCCAAAGTCCCAAAAACTGCCCACCAGGAGGATAGCAGAGTCCATATAGGACTCTGCCTCCTATCTGGCCTCCGGGAGAAGTTTGGCATGCGTACTGCAGCCCTTCTCCCCCTCCCTCTCCCTCCCGATTAGGATTCCCTCCCCCTAGTGTAAAACCCTTTTCACCAAAGATTCCCCCTGTACCCCCAGCCCCAACCCCTATGTTAGTATTATTAGAAAATGCCCGAAACATTACTTACCTTCCCTCTTGCCTCCGCCGCACTGAGCTCCCAGCCGCGTCTGTGATTGGCTGCCGCTCAGCCAATCACAGACGCGACTGCCGGTCCCGCCCCTCTGCTTGCATTTACTCGCAAGCAGAGGGCCTGGCAGCGCGGCGGAGGCAAGAGGAAAGGTAAGTAAAGTTTGGGGCATTTTCTAATAATACTAACATAGCGGTTGAGGCTGGGGGGACAGGGGGAACCTTTGGTGAGAATTTTTTTTTTTAAGGGTGGACATACCCTTTAAGACAACCTCAGGTAGATGTACAATAATGCACAGGAATGTGTAATAGCTCTCTGGTACATAATGAATATACAAACATTCAGGTTCATAAATTGTAACATGTAGAGGTAATAACACAAGTATTATCCTAGCAGGTATGCTGCAACAATAATTTGCATGGGCATTAATTCAGTCTGAAAACATTCGAGAACCAACGTTTTAGGCTAGCAGCACCCTCCTTGTCTGGGTCCATCAGCCAAAAAAATTAAGGGATAATTTTGCCTCAGCTCCACTCCTCTTCTACTCTGGGTGTACCCAGAGTGTGGACCTAAAGTGATAGTAGGCCGCGCTATGCATGAAGCATGTCTTCCTGTTGGTGGTCCAGCCCCAGGCCGAATGGGGGGTGAATCGAATAGGCCACACAAAGCAAAGTTTCACAGCTTTGTTCAGATTAAACAGGCTAAACCCAGGAAAGAGGACCTAAAGCTTTAGGTCCTCCCCCTGGGTACTTTTAATTATTAATTCACCTAAATTATTTACAGACAGAATAGAAATTACCACCATGCAAACAATTTACACATTTTAATAATAAAAATGAAATAGGCATCAGTATAGAGAACACATGCAGCTCATTTATATTACATTACTAGAAGGCATCGCCTGTTTTTTTTAATCAAAACTTTGGGGTTCAGTCATTTCCCAGAGGGATATCACTCGATGTGAATGTCCAATCTATACAAGAACCACCTAGCCCGTTCTTTCATACAATCAATTTGAAATCACAAAATGAATGGGTCAGATAGTAACATCTCAAGATAAAAATCGCTGCTTCAAAAATGTGGTCTTTAGACATAAAATGGATATCTCCAATCCATTTTTGTGTCTGTATAGTGTATGGCCAGCTTAAGGTTAATCACTGGATTAACCAACAGATGGCAGCACACAGGTTATAGATCTCATACCCAAGTAATATTACCCAATAATAAGGGGTGGCCAAGGTCCTGAAACAATACGTATAAACATAGTCTAATCAAAATTGTCCCAGCCATCTGAAAGCATATATGTCCTTTATATTATATAAATATATATATATCTTGCATTGAGTTTTTAGGAGCTTCCAATGAGGTGGGGGGTATAGGATATTATATTTAGGAAACGTGTAAGTGTAAGCATATACTATCTCAGCATTATCATTTAAATGACCATCAATAAATGTATATAAAGTATAGCACTGACTTAGATTACATGCAAGACTAAATATACAACTTATACAAAATACACAAACTTACTTTGAGCTGAGAATGGGATATAAAATACAGTATAACATTTTATAATCAGTCTGACCATGTGTCTACAGAACTGTCTTCTAGAAACTGTAATCCCAGTGCAAACATGACCGGAGATAGAGAAATTAATGTTAATGCTTATTTAGGTATTTCAATATGGACATCTGGCAACACTTGATATAGATATCACTGTAAACATATAAAGTTTATTCTGCAAAACTTAGGGGTTGTAGACTGACTTAAAGCAACACAATAATATATACCATAGTTTAGTATTTAAGGTTGAAGGCATATGTCCATCCAGTTCAACCTACTCAGAAATACCCAACATTCTTGCCTAAATGTTGATCCAGAGGAAGGCAAAAAAAAAAAAAAAAGGAAACACACCAGAATTATGAAGGGATAAAAACTTCCTGACTCCAAGTAGCAATATGGATTATGGATTAACTCTAATAATGGATTAACTCTACTTAATATATCAATACCAGTAACCTGCAACATTCCTTGTTTTCAGAAACTCATCCAGCAAGATCAAGATCCTGTCACCACCTATTGTGAGGACAGATTATTGGACAGACAATTTATCTTATTGGATAAAAACTCTGATGCAACAGATAAGTGTACACCAACTTACAATGACACACGTGGTCAATATTTAAAGTGGTGCACCATAGGCAGGGACTACTCCATTACTGCATATGTAATGCAGGGAAACTGTTTATATTTTGTTATTAAAGGGCATGTCCACCCCCCAAACTATAACTTAACCCACTACTGACCCCACTATACAGTTTGAAAAAATCCTTACATTACATCGGTGCTCCTTATGGTTGTCATGCATTGCTTGTCCAAAGTCCAGGAAACTGAAGGGTAGTGGCTGTCTTCCTTCTTAAATGTCACTGCCTCCTGTGTTGCCTCTGGGATAATAATGACATGCGCTATGGAATCCTTTTACCCCCTCCCTCCCACCATCCAGATACATCCTTCTTGAGCTTTGCACCTAGCATTAAATCCTTTTAAGTTATGATAGCTCCCCCCTGCCCAGCTCTAACCGCCATATTATTTAATTTAAAATGCATTTGGATTTACAGCACTTTGTTCCTGTGCCGATTTCAGTGATGTCAGGCGCGGCTGAAGGACTGGCCCCCTGCTTGCGAGCCGGAACAAAGCGACGTGGGTATGAAGGGCTGTAAGTATCGATCTGAATGCATTTTTATTGAAATAATATGGTGGTTGGGGGTGGGCAGTGGGGAACTTTCATATAATGAAAATTTAGTTTTTGGTTGAAATGCCCTTTATATCATTGCAATACTTACTGTTTAATGTAATTAAAACTGGTTTATTTTGTTTAAAGAAAGTGCACTGTCTGCTTTGTGCCAGACCACCAGAGTAACACACTGTGTGCCATGCTACCCATAATCATTTAATAAAGCAGTGATCTGGTACAAATTGGTGGCAAAAGAGCTGGTAATACCATTAATTCTGTTTTCGCTGTATATTTGTTCTCTATATTAAACCATGGAGGCTGCCACTGAAAGTATTGATTTAAATCCTCCTCTCTTTGTACCTGCAGATGACATGCCCCAATTATACTCAGTAGCTCCACCAGGCCCAATTGCCAAACCTATTTTTAAACCTGCTACATTTGATGGGGTAACTAGGGAGTGGACTGATTGCCTAGAACAATTTGAATTGGCAACCACTATTAATGGCTGGGATGAAGGTGCTCGCTTGCTAAGTCCTTAGCCTTTTGCTTAGTGGTAAAGCCAGGCAGGTATACCAAGGATTTAATACTGAAATAAAAGTTTTCAACTAGATCTGTATGAAAGAGGATATAAGGATAATACTTTGCATGTTCCCGCCCATATCTCTAGGTAACCTGGGAATGAGAAATATTTGTTTCCATGTTAGATTATTAGTGCAATGCCATTGTAATAACATGAGGCTGTGAGGTACCTTCTGTTATAAGACGTCTCTCCTTCATTTTATACTCTGTGGGGAGCATTTAGCTCCTTTAACCCCACCTCACCTTAAGCTATAAAGCTAATCAGTATCTTGTGTGCCCAAGTCCTAACCCCATAGCAACTGTAAATCTGGAACTGGCTGTGGCATAGAGTCACAGGTCACCCAATGGTACTGTTTAGTTTGAACTGCACATTGTGGCAAGATTGTCTGGGTCTATTCTCAGACCTGCAGGTTTATTACACTTAGACCACCTGGATTCTAGCTGGCAGCTAGAAGCAATAGGAAAGGGAGGGCAAGTTTGATAAGGTTAATGGCTCCTACTGCCCGAAGTGACCTAAATAATCCTTCCCTAGGCCAATAGTGTAATAGCTATGGATGTAAAGGAGGGGCAGATGGATCACTTTTATATTCAAGCCCTTTGGTAGGAATTGCTAAAGCACAAAAAATGGCTTTATTCTAGGATGTATGAAAAAAAATTCCCAGCATTCTGTGCAGCCAGGGAATGCTGGGAGTTTTTAAACATTAATAAAGTTCAACACCCATGCTCTATATCACTAGGCTTTATTGCATCTGTATACATTAATTAGCCAATAGACATAAAAGAGAAACTTACTGCTAACAGAGAAAGCTGGAAGTTGTAGTTTTCAAACATGTGAAAGGTCAGTGAGAAATACGTGTTTATATGTTAGATTATTAGTGCAATGCTATTATAATATCATCAGGCTGTGAGGTACCTTCTGTTATAAGAAGGCTCTATTTCGTTTTATACTCTGTGGGGAGCGTTTAGCACCTTTAACCCCACATCACCTTAATCTATAAAGCTAATCAGTATCCTGTGCTCCCACGTCGTAACATAAGCAGCTATAAATGTGTGAATACTAAGTACAAGTATGAACATAGCATGTTTTTAGGGTCTCGTGTCATCCAATGGAGCGGTTTAGTTTGAATCACGAGGATTGCCTGCATGATTATCCTATTTGTTTCCCCTGGATGTTGGCGACTTTCTGAGTAACAGTTTAAAATATATCTGTGTAAAGATACTATATCCACTGTATCCATATACATACATCAACATGAGACAAACTTACTGTAGAAATCCAAATCTGTCAGTGACTTTGTAAAGAGAAAAATTTGAATCCTCCCAGGGGTCAATTTGAGCTCCAAGTTCCCTTTCCTGTGGATGAGACAACAGATAATTAAGTATCAAAAGGAAAACTCTTGGTTACTGCTCAGTGGAATGATGCATTTCTATCAAAAGTAATATGTGCAAATGAAATGTTTCCCTACAGAAAGCACAGAAATTTGCTGCTTGAAGAACTACCTCTTTATCCCTAGAGGGGTGGCAGATTTCTTAAAGACTAAAGGCTCGTACATAATGTGTGTACCTGCATGCTACCTCTGACGAACAAGCAGAGGGTGTCATCTGACTGGCTTTGTCAATTCATTTAAGAGCTAAACTTCAAGTCCAGTTGATCGAACTGAATACCACAGATATAATATGACCTGGATTAATGAGAACCTTTAAAAGCAAAAACTATGAAACAAATAGGGCACCCTGGGAAAACTTTTTTTAAACTTGATCTCAGAACAAGTCCCTAATAAAAATATAACGTTTTATAATCAGTCTGACCATGTGTCTACAGAACTGTCTTCTAGAAACTGTAATCCCAGTGCAAACATGACCGGAGATAGAGAAATTATGTTATGCTTATTTAGGTATTTCAATATGGACATCTGCAACACTTGATATAGAATATCACTGTAAACATATAAAGTTTATTCTGCAAAACTTAGGGGTTGTAAACTGACTTAAAGCAACACAATAATATATACCATATTTTAGTATTTAAGGTTGAAGGCATATGTCCATCCAGTTCAACCTACTCAGAAATACCCAACATTCTTGCCTAACTGTTGATCCAGAGGAAGGCAAAAAAAAAAAAAAAAAAGGAAAAACACCAGAATTATGAAGGGATAAAAACTTCCTGACTCCAAGTGGCAATATCCCTGGATTAACTCAACCCGGTGCAAACAGCCCGGCAATGTTATATGCTGATAGCGGCGCTCGGTACATCTCTACCTGGCGCTGTTCTATTGCGGCACTTTCAACGCCAGCCGCAATAAAATGCCGGCATATAACATTGCTTGTGGCGGCTGCGCTGTTAACTTTCGCGGCAGCCACGCAGCCGCCGCAAGGAAGGAGCTTAAGTCACGCTAACTGATATAACATCGGTTAGCGTGACAAACTCCAAAGCAGGAGCGGTGCGCTCGTTGGTGCATCGCACTGCTTGTTTTCAGAAACTCATCCAGCTTTCTTTCGAAACTGTCCAATGATCCTGCCATCACAACTTCCAATGGAAGTAGTTTTACAGTCCTCACAGCGAAAAACCCTTTTCAAACTTGAAAACTAAACTTTTTTTCAAGTCTTAAGGGATGTTCGCGTGTCTTCTGACATGTTCTATTGGTAAATAATGCCCCAGACAGTTTATTGTATGGCCCATTCATGTATTTATACAGTACACAGTACTCATATCCCCACGCAAGCACCTTTTCTTTAATGAACAGACATTACATTTAAGCTCCCCCATTTCCTATATTATTTTAGTTGCCCTTCTCTAAACCTTTTCTATTTCCAATGTGTCCTGTTTGTACACACTGCACAGGATTCCAAAATTGCACTGAATATTCCAAATGAGGCCTTACCAATGCTTTGTAAAGAGGGAGAATAACTTTTTTCTCCCTTGTATCCATACCTCTCTTTATACAAGACAATATCTTGCTGGCTCTAGCTGTTGCTACCTGGCACTGCTTGCTACCTTTAAAGGGCATGTCCACCCCTTTTTATAAATTTTGGGGTATAGTAGGTCTCCCTTCCCCAGCCCCAACCACTATAATAGTTTTTACAGAAACTCCCCCGATCATTACTTGCCTTACCTCTTTCCTCCAGCGCACTGTCCCGGCCCTCTGCTTGCATGAAACGGATGCGGCTGACGGCAGTGGAGGCCCCCGGGGGAGAGTGGAAAGGTAAGTAATGATCAGGGGGAGTTTCTGTAAAAACTATTATAGTGGTTGGGGCTGGGGGAGGGAGACCTACTATACCCCAAAAGGGTTACACACTAGGAGGAGGGAGAGCAAAACAGATGGGAGAGGGAGGGGTGGGGGGAGGGCTGCAGTGCACATGGCAAAATTCTGAACTTTGGAGGGGCATAGCAGGGCAGCCACTTGGAGCTGGGATGTAAGGTAAGGATTTTATTACACTACACAGTGGGGCCAGTAGTGGGTTAAATTATAGTTTTGGGGGTGGACATGCCCTTCAAGTTTGTTATTCACCAATACTCCAAGATCCTTTTCCAACAGGGATTCACTTTACACAGAGACATATATAGTTTAAGCAGTACAATTAAGACCAAAATGCATCACCTTACATTTATCAACATTAAATCTCATCTGCCCAATGAAACAATCTAACTTGATCCACCTGCAACAACAAAGTCGACAAAGTTTTTTGTCGTTGGCAAACACAGAAACCTTGCTGACAATATTCACATCATTAATAAACAGATTAAATAAAAGTTGCCACAACACAGAACCCTGTGGCACCCCACTTAGAATTTTAGTCTATATTGATGAAGCCCTATTAACAACTACTCTCTGCATCCTATCCATCAACCAACTTTCTATCCATGTACAAATGTGCCACCCCAGACCAACAGACCTTAGCTAAAACATTAGTTGCCTATGGGGGACTGTATCAAAAACCATAGCAAAATCTACTGCTATGCCAGAGTCTAAATTCCTACTCACTTCCTCATAAAAGCCAAGCAAGTTAGTTTGACAAGATCTATTCCTCCTAAATCCATGCTGGTTACTACTTATAATGTCAGTCCTTGAAACATACTCTAGAATATGCTCCCATATTAAACTTTCCAGTACCTTCCCCAACACGGAGATTAAACTTAAAGGTCAAGTATTACCATAAGGAATTCTGCAGCAATAAGAAACAATGGCCTAGCTAAAACTGAACTTAGCTCCCTAAGTACCCGAGGATGTATTTTATCTGGTCCAGGAGATTTATTAATATAAACCTTATTTAGTTGTTTCTACGCCATATCCTCGGTTAACCAAAGTGCACCTGCATTACATTTACAGCATTATTGCTACTATACTCTATATCTGGATACTTTGATCTTCAATAGTGTATAAAAAGGGAAAAAATAACTGAAATTGTTTACAACATACTGTAATTTCTGTTTCTTGTCACCTTCCATGGCAGCATTCACCAGACTGGGATATCCCTGGCTCACAGGAAACAAACGGTATAAAAAGTCCCTCCTATCATCCTCTCCTTGTCTTTATTATAAAGCTTTTGCAGGAAACAATCACAGTAACATTAATATAAATATTAACATAAAAGAAGGTGGGAATTCCCCTGGTGAATGCTGCCATGGAAGGTGACAAGAAACAGAAATTACAGTATGTTGTAAACAATTTCGTGTTTTATCTGTCACCCCAGTGGCAGTAATTCACCAGACTAGGACATAACCAAGCTAAAACATAGGGAGGGAAGAAAACAGAACATTTTTTTTTTTAAAGGACTGTTGAATCAGAGCCTCCAACACTCTCCGACCGAATTTAGTCTTGTGGGTTGCAGATACGTCTAAGCGGTAGTGCCGTATGAAGGTTTTCCAGGACGACCATTTAGCCGCCTCACAAATGTTTTTCAGAGAAACCTTGGATTCAAGGGCCCAAGAAGCCCTGGCTTTCAAACCAACTGGAACTGCCTCGCCTCTTACTTGATAGGCCTTTGCTATGGCCTGAGTCAGCCAAGATGCTTAAGTTTTCTTTGATGGAGCTTCCCCTTTTCTGAACCCTCAAGGGATCAAAAAGAGTTTGTCCGACTTAGTTCTTTTTAAGTAATAAGTTAAGTCTTACCAAATCCAAAGTATGGAGTTTTTGTTCCTTTTCTGTTTTTGGATCTGGGCAGAAAACAGGCAGATTAATTTGCATATCTAGATGGAATGGAGTAACTACTTTAGGCAGAAATTTAAAGGCAGGCTTAATTCTGACCCTATCATTAAAGATAGTAGTGTCCAGCTGTTTAGGGGGAAATGCTGCCAATTCTGACACCCTACAAGCTGAAGTGATGGCGATTAAAAGAAGTTTTTAGTGTCAGAATCCAATCTGAGCTTTGCTCTATAGGTTCAAAAGGTGACATAGTAAGAGCTTGTAGAACTGTTGATAAACTCCAGACCGGGCAGACAGTCTTTGATGGAGGCCTTACTCTGATGAGGGCACTAAAAAACAGAGAGACCCAGACTTTATAATACTGCATTGAAGTTGAACCTTTCCTTGATTTCAATAATTGTACAACTTGATCTTGTAAACCTAGTGCCGATTACCTACTCCTCTCAACTTCCAGGCCATCAAATTCAGGTTGTTGTCTTCCTGATAATACACTGGTCCCTGGCTCAACCATCCTGGAAAGATTGGAATTCTTCATGGCTCCTCTACTTATAGGGACTTTAGGAGCGTAAACCAAGGCATCCTTGGCCAAAAGGGGATAATCGCTAAAACGGACACTTTTTCCACCTTTATCTTTTGGAGAACTTTCCAAATCATTGGAATTGGAGGGAAGATATATAAAAGCCCTTTGGACCAATCCTGGGCAAGAGCATCTGTACCTATAGCTTGTTTGGAGTGGCCATGGGATCGATCATTGGTTTTCCCCATCTTAGACAAATGTTTTGAAATATTTTATCGTGAAGACCCCATTCTCCTGGTTGAATGCAGTTTCTGCTCAGGAAATCAGTTAATATATTTTGGGGACCAGGTAAATGCACTGCTGAAATGCTTTTTAAGTGTTTTTCTGCCCAATCGAGAATGGGGGCTACTTCCTTCATTAAAGATTTGCTCCTGGTCCCCCCTTGTTTTCTTATGTAAGCTACCATGGTAGCGTTGTCGGAAATAATCTTTACGTGTCTTCCTTCTATTTGTTGGGCGAAGTATTGAATTGCCTTTCCTACCGCCATTAAATCTAACATGTTTGAGGTTAGATCTTCTTGCCAATCTCCTTGTGCATACTTTGCTTGACAATGAGCACCCCAACATGCTTCCGACGCATCTGTTGTAATTGAAACACTTAAAGTTTCTTCTATCAGTCCACCATATCAGAGACCATATCAGTCCACCATATCAGAGACTTTTTCTGGGATAAGGATCAATTTTGACAGATTGAATTGAGGGTCTTTGACTGATGACAATAGATGATTCTGTAATGTCCTCATATGCCATCTCGCCCTTTTCCACCATTGGAATACAAGAGGCCATCAGACCTATGATCACTAGGCATTGTTTTACGGTTACATTTTCTGTCTTATTGAATCTGCTTTTTTCTCTGGTAACAAAACTAAATTCTTTGCGGTTGAAAAAAGTGCTCCTAGAAAATTCAGGTTCTGAGAAGGAATTAGGTGGCTCTTTTCTTCGTTTAATACCCAACCGAAGCTTGTTAAGATCTTTGTTACTTCAGAAGTATGTAAAATAGCCTTTTCGTTGGTTTCTGCAATTAAAAGTATGTTGTCGAGATAATACAGAATAAAGACTTTGTACTTTTGCAATATTTTCTGCGGGCACGTTGTAACTCACCCTTCTTTCCGTTTGGTTGTCATTTTCGATTGTTCTTACGGCCTGTGGCTGAGGGCCGTTAGGGTAGGTGCTTCGTGCTCTGTAGCGTAAGAGTGAATTGCAGTACTCCCGATCATCTCATTTTGGAGTACACAGTACTCTTGTAACCTATTGAGCAAGATTTGATGATCAACTGTGTCAAAAGCCACTGAGAGGTCGAGCAAAATTAAGATGGAACATTGGCCTCTGTCTCTTACCATGAGCAGATTATTGCAGACCTGGATGAGGGCTGTTTAACAACTGTAATGTTTTCTGAAGCCAGATTGGAGAGGGTCATGGATGCTGTTTCCTGAGAGCTTTAAGTTGGAGATAGACCACCTTTTCAATAACTTTCCCCAGAAAAGGGAGGTTGGAGAAAGGCCTGTAGTTGTTTAGAGCATCTGGGTCCAAGGATGGTTTCTTGAGTAGTGGTCTGACGATTGCCTCTTTCAGACTGGTGGGAAAACTTCCCTCTTTTAGGGAACAGTTTACTCTTTTGTGGAAGGCTTGTGTAAATAGCTCAGGGCATTTTAACATGAACTCAGCTGGGCCAGGGGCCAGGTCACAGGTGGTCTGGTGAAGGTTTAAGAGGATGTCTGAGATGCCTTCTTCAGTAATTGCCATTATATGGTTCTGCTTTGGTTTTCAGCATTGTGGGTTGGATCGCAGACAGTATGGAGGAGACTTTATCTGAGAAGAAGTGGGCAAATTTCTCACATAGGTCCTGTGAAGGTCTGATGCTGGATTTCCGGGAAGATGCGTCGCCAAGATTGTCAACCATGCGGAAAAGCTGGGCAGGTCTGTTGGCTGTGTTTGCAATCTCCTGAGACAGGAATAAGGACCTTTTCTTATTGACCAGAATTTGTTATTTTTTCTGGTGTGCAATCAGTGAAAGTTTGTCTTCAGGGCATTGATGTTTGCGCCACTGTCGCTCCAGACTAGTATTCTTATATAGGGAAATGTATTCTTATTAAAGGACCTGTATTATTTTTTTTTTATTATGTGCTATTTTTCTTTGTTCTACTATGATATACTGGTCATGGGCTATGACCAGATAGTGGCACCCAGTACAAGATACCTGTTGAAGTATGTGGTGGTGCGGGAGGCTCATTTGTACTTGTATTATTATATAGGGAAATGTATTCTTATGTAAGGGCCAGTATTCTTATTTAAGAGCCAGTATTCTTATTTAAGGGCCAGTATTCTTATTTAAGAAAATGCATTCTTATTTCAGAACCAGTATCCTTATTTTGGAAAATGTATTCTTAATTAAGGACTAGAGATGGGATCCGGGTTCGTCACAGAAGCCCTCGGTTCCGAAATCCGGATTTCGGGACTTCGGAAGATATTTTCAATAATTTTCGAAAGTATGGGGCTATTTTAGAAAATTATCGATCTTCGTGATTTTTCCGAGATCTGGAAATCTGAAAACAGAATGAAACTTGTGAGTTTCGGCCATCACTATTAAGGACCACTATTTTTATTTACGTAGAGGTATTCTTACTTAAAGATAAGTATTTGGGTATTGTTATTTAGGAATGAGTAGTGTTATTTACCAACTAGTATTGTTATTAACATAGTAACATAGTAACATAGTAATTAAGGTTGAATAAAGACATTCGTCCATCAAGTCCAACCTATTTTTTTTTTTTTTTTTTTTTTTTAACCCTACCTAACAGTTGATCCAGAGGAAGGCAAAAAACCCCAGCTAAAAAAGGGGGGAAAAAATTCCTTCCTGACTCCAAACGGCAATCGGAAAGTATCCCTGGATCAACCAGATCTATATGCATTAATACCAGTAATTCTCAATATTTTTTAGTTTTAGAAACTTATCCAGGCCTTTTTTAAAGTTATTCAATGAACTTGCCATTACCACCTCTGCTGGAAGACAGTTCCACAGTTTCACCGTTCTCACTGTAAAGAAACCTCTCCTAACTTGAAGATGAAGATGAAGACGGTAATTATTTAAAAATAGCGATGAATCCCAGTTTCCAAACAAACTTGTTTTCTATTTGAAACTACTGGATTTCTCTAAATTTCCAAAAATCAAAAATTAGAAATAAAACATTCTCACTAGAGATGGCCGAAACTCACTAGTTTCGTTCCGCTTTCAGGAAGATCCTAAAATCCTAAACTGGAACGAATTTTAGATAATTTTCAAATGTACAGAGATATTTTTGATAATTTTCGAAAATAGCATTAAACGTTCGAAAATAGGATCAGAGACCAGTTTCCAGTTTCTGATCGTATTTTCGAGGATTTTCGAACGTTTGATGCTATTTTCGAAAATAATCGAAAATAGCTCTGTACATTTGAAAATTATCGAAAATTCATTCTGAAGTCCTGAAAATTCGGAAGATCCGAGGAACCGATGAGTTTTGCGGCGGATGCCATGTCTAATTCTCACATAAAAGTTTTAAATGATATTGCATATTACACTGCAAAATAACACATAATAATGGGGTATACTGCATAATAACAAAAAATAAAGGATTATACTGCAAAATACCAAATAATAAAGGGGTATACTGCAAAATACCAAATAATAAAGGGGTATACTGCAAAATAACAAATAATAAAGGGGTATACTGCAAAATAACAAATAATAAAGGGGTATACTGCAAAATACCAAATAATAAAGGGGTATACTGCAAAATACCAAATAATAAAGGGGTATACTGCAAAATAACCAATAACAAAGGGGTATACTGCAAAATAACAAATAATAAAGGGGTACACTGCAAAATAACAAATAATAAAGGGGTACACTGCAAAATAACAAATAATAAAGGCTGGTATTAATGCATATAGATCTGGTTGATCCAGAGGAAGGCAAAAAACCCCAGCTAAAAAAGGGGGGGTGAAAATTCCTTACTGACTCCAAACGGCAATCGGAAAGTATCCCTGGATCAACCAGATCTATATGCATTAATACCAGTAATTCTCAATATTTTTTAGTTTTAGAAACTTATCCAGGCCTTTTTTAAAGTTATTCAATGAACTTGCCATTACCACCTCTGCTGGAAGACAGTTCCACAGTTTCACCGTTCTCACTGTAAAGAAACCTCTCCTAACTTGAAGATGAAGACTTCAATAATGGAAGACTTGTATCCCATGCTTTCTTATCTCGGCTATCAAGGATACCAGAATTTTCATAAAAACTCTTGGGGATTGGTTTAAACTGAAAGAAAGGCATTTGAACTGCAGATAAATACCGTTGGCCACAAATCTTAGGGACACTCTTAGGGACATGAAAATAGGCATCTTTTAGATCGATGTTTACCATCCATACGTCTTTGCTTATGGCTTGAACGTTAGACTGTAATGACTCCTTGAACTTTCTTAGTCTTAGAAATTTGTTTAACATTCTGAGGTTCAATACAGGTCTCCAACCTCCAAATGCCTTCGGTACCATAAACAGAGGGGAATAAAATCCTTTTTTTTGTTGATGTTTTGGAACCTCCTGGACTGCATCCAAAGATATTAATTGATCTACATAACAAGAAATAATTTCTCTTTCTCGAGGTTTCTTTGCTGGGACAAAGTGATGAAAGCGAGGCAACTTTAGAAATTCTATTTTGTATCCTTCTTGGATAGATTACCTTACCTTACCTCCCGAAGAACGCTTGATAAGATCATCAAGTTTTTCTCCAAAGAGCATTTTCCCCATCAAATGGTAACTGACAAAGGTTAGACTTTGAATTTACATCTGCAGATTAATTCTTTAACCAAAGAGCCCTTCTGGCTGCTACTGACAAAGCCATGGAATTGGCTGATAATTTAACTAAATCCACAGAGGCCTCAGAAATAAATTCAGTCACAAAAATACATTCTTGGATCATACCTGCAAGCTTGGATCGCTTAACATTAGAATCAATAGCATGTTGAAGATTTGCTAGCCAAACTTTCAAGGCTTTAGAGGTTGAGGTAAGAGCCATAGAGGGTTTGCAAGCTGCTCCTGCAGCTTTACAAGATTTTTTCAAATTGGCATCAGAGACATCTGATAAATGTTTGGTTTTAGCTTTTTTGTTTCTTGCTTCCCTGATCCTTCACTGATTTAGAGACTGCAGTTTTGATTAAACTCATTAACTTATCCATAGAAATCCTTTCTGGTAACTGAACCACCTCCTCTTCTTTATCCAACTTCTTTCTCTTAGAACCTGAGCTCTAAGACTTAGATGACTTATCAGAGGCTGAGGCACTAAAAAATACAAACACAAAAAGAATATTTAGAATCTAAAAAACTTAGTATCATCTCTTTTAGGACCACCTACCTGGGACTTACCTAGTTCCACACTGTTCGTGACCATCACCCACTGACTTTTGCTCCATAGTGAGGTAATATCTACACAAAATAGATCTAAAAATATTGCCAATAGTAAAAATCCATAAAGGACACAAGGTGGCAGCAGAGAAGCACAAACACAAAGTGTAAAGTACTTTGGAAGTACATGGAAGTTCCAAAGAATTGCAGGTAGCAAAATAGGATAAATCCAGTGATAATTGCAGCAAAAATTTAAAAAAATGCTTTAATAAGCATAGAGGAGCAGCAATCCACTAAGAAGCATCCAGCACTGGCTTCCCACACGGCAAACAACCTCTCCCGGGTGCCAAACCAGAAGAGAAGGTTTCCAGAGGCCTTAAGTAAGTCTAGCGAGACGCGAGAGTGACGTCACCGCAGGCCGCACCAGAAGGAATAGGCCTTGCACACGAGAACAGCAGGGCTGCGCGCACACACAGTGGAGACGTGCGCGTGAAAACAGATCCAATATAGCTGCCGAGCAAGATGCAAAACCCACATGGCAGGATGAACACAGAATTCATCCAAATTCAGCCTCGTCACTAGGCCCTTCCCAGGCAATCCTGTTGCACCTACAGGGAAGGCTTCAGTGGCAGAGAGAGAGGGAGAACTCCACTGGCAGAGCCACAATGGCAGGTAAGCCCTGAGCTGTGCTTTCCTAACCACCATGCTTTCCTAACCACAGGAAACGCAAAAAGACAAGGAGAGGATGATGGGAATTACTTTTTATACTTTGCATTTCCTGTTGAGCCAGGGATATCCCAGTCTGGTGAATTGCTGCCACTGGGGTGTCAGAGAAAAATTGTTCAAGACATTTGCTTAATCGCCATCCTCCGTAACTTACTTCTTCCCATTAATTAATGGTGCCACATTTTCATCTTCTTACTATATGCCCAGGGGCGCTCTGAACACACTTAGCTCACTGTGAAGACCCCACAAACCAGAGAGTTGCCCGTCACTTCTATATATATTTACCATAAACCATCGGTATCTTCCACTACCCAGCATGCACAGCTGTACAACAAAACTAATAATAATGAAGGTTCATTCATTACCACGTTCAGGTAGAAATATAACAGAATACACTAGAATGTGACATAATGGTAAAAACGTAGTGTCTCAGAGGCAGAGTTCCTTAGTTCTTATAAGAGCAATCAGAGATTCAGCTAACGATTTAAATAAAATCGTTATTTAAAACATAAGCAACAGTAAAACAAAGTGGGATAAAAAGTGAAAACATACTTAGTTTCAGTCATTCCATGATAAAATGGAGGAAGTAGGTCCGTGTTACTGGCCCTCAAAATAACTCTTATTAGTCCGAAATTTTAGATAGTAAAGCTCTCTGTTTGGGTTTCAGAGACAGTTTTATACCCCTGGACAGGGGTCCAACCAGATCACCACACCCAATCAGAGAAAGGGGTGGGTTGAGCAAGAGTGTATAACATTCCAGGTGGTCTCCCTTTCACATCTACTAGGTGGCTATCTCTGCCAAATCCCCTATTGTGACGGGGTAACGCGCCAGAGCACGCATACACAAATCCGTATCGAGGGGGGTTAGACAGGTTTGAACATACCAAATTCAATATGGTTATTAATTATTAATCTATAAACCAAACAAAAGTGTCTCTGTCGTGTTACACACAAAGTAGACTGTGGGTGTTTGGATTCCCATGAAACGGCTTTTGCTCGAGTCCACTTTAAAAACCATTCACATAAATTATGGTCAAAGAAAGAGATATGAATCCTGATTTTATTTTTTTTTTGCTTTCCAGATAGAGTCAGGGTCTGGAGTCTGTTTAGCACCTGTTTAGATGGCTGGGACCACAGGATGCCCTTTCATCCTGTTTACTATGCATAATGAAGTAACTTGTTGGTATCTACATTAACCAAATTCACAGAAGGCCAGGGGTGGTGCCAGAGATGTGACCTGACCATAGCCGAAGACTAAGATTGAGGGTTGATGACGCAGCGCTCAAGCTTCTGCATCCGTGGGCCATGCATATCGACACCTCTCTTAGTATATAGGATAACTGCAATGAAATGTTAATACAGAATATAAAGGTGTAATTTTACATTGACTGAACACTTCTAATCTGCCATGTGCAGATTAATAAGATTGCACCTAGTACTAAAAGTTTAGGGTTAGCGATGCGCATTTTTAGCATCCCGGGGTAGCTTTTTTCCTTAAGAATCCGGTTTTCTTAGCCTATGCCACATTAAGAATACTAACAATGATGGCCTCCCTCTGTAAATGAAGAATGCTGGGAGTTTCAGCTTTCAAAACATCTGGGGGGACATAGTTTGAGGATCCCTGGTATAAAGTTTTTTTTCAAAAAAAGTTAAGAAGAAAAAGTACCTGGGGCAGGGAGGTAGTGAGTTCTATGAGTAACTGCATGAAGAAAAAAAATTGCTTGTGCCAGGCTTCTTGAATACTTCAACTTTATCTTTAATACAGGAAGTCCCAGGGTCATAACCTGGCAGATAAGACCCAACGGGGAGAAGTAATAAAAGTTCTTATTGCCCCAACCACTCAGATGTTAGCTTTCAAATGGTGAATACTATCTGATTGGTTGGGGCAACATTAGCACCATTTTTAATGATAAGAACTTATTACATTTCCCTGTATATTTGCTGTTGCTCCTCAACAAAA
Source organism: Hymenochirus boettgeri (assembly GCA_019447015.1). NCBI lineage: Eukaryota > Metazoa > Chordata > Amphibia > Anura > Pipidae > Hymenochirus > Hymenochirus boettgeri. Next base: position 57,694,074 of record CM033472.1, read on the forward strand.
CAGTATTGGGAGGTGTGAATAATCAGTCCCACCTCCCTGTCCCAGGTACTTTTCATTTATAAAAAGTTAATTTTTACAGTAGAGTTGTCCTTTAATTTTAGTGTCAATTTAATTTGAAATACTGTGTCATTACTCACCTTTTCATACTTAATAAGGATGTCAGCTCTTTCCTGGGCTATAAGACTTTCAATGTCTTTCTTCATGACAGAATCTGTAAGACAATCCCAGGTTTTGTAAAACGAAAATCAACAAAAAAAGGGTATAACATAACTTTCACATTCCTACCTTTAAAATGACCAGTCCAGGATCATGCTTATAGCTGCAGTCTATCCAGCACTATAAAAGGGTGGCGTTTCCAGCTAACATATCACCAGCACCATTGCTCTGCCCCCCCATGGCTAAGGCACTGAGCATGCCCAGTTGTATCTAACTGCTGTAACAGAGCACTATCTACTGCATCACAAGACCTTCTCCCAAACCCCCTTAATCATTTTTAAAGCTAGCCAAAACTCTGGAAAAAAAAACTAGGTAGAGTGATGGATAGAGAATGGATGCACACAATTCCTTGTTTATCCTGACTGTGCGGGTCTAAACTTTACAAGCCTATAACTTAACCTAGAGAAGCTAGCTACATCATCCTACGCTTGTTTAAATGGTACGAGAGAGAGCTCTTAACACTTTAAAGTGCCACAGAACGTATATAAACACGCTCTGAATACAAAAGGACCAAAGGACCTTTAAAAAAAAATGCTGGGAGCGATCGGGGGAGGGGGGGTTGGGCAGCATTCAAGTGCCTCCCTAGCCTCCTTGATCCCCCATTGGTTTGGTCCAAATCCATTGGGGGACTAGGGGAGATAGCATACCGACAAGCCATGAACGTATAGAAATTGCCGGTCCCGTGAAGCAGAGCGGAGATCGCTGGTAAGGGAGACCCCGGTGAAATCACAGAACTTTCTCCTTCCCTTAGCCTTCCCCCGTGCTTCCCCTGGTAGTCTACTTGGGGTACTGCACTGCGATCTTCATTCAGATCACAGTACAGTACATGCTATAGTAAGCTGACAGCTTACTATAGTATTTGTGAACAGAGTTCCATTCACAAATAGGTTTTTTTACTTAAAATGGGGGCAGAGATCAAGATTAGGTTATCAGTTCTGATCACAATATAACGAAAGGTATGTGCACTCTATCCCAACTTGTGGGTGCAGACATCTCAAGGATTCCTCCCTCTGGAATATAGAGCTCAGAGAACAAAAAAACAAGGTGAAGGGTCGCACGCCAAGGTGAATTCAAACTTTGTGACCAAACATACACTCAACGTTTTGAGCCCCCAAAACTTTGTGAGTGGATTTGGATGTATGGTCACAAATAAAGTTTGAATTCACCTTGGAGTGCGACCCCCACCTTGTTTTTTTTTGTCTCTGATCAGTTCTGATCACCTAATATTGGTCTTTGCCAATTAATTCAAAATCACTTCCTGGAAAATTTGTTTGGGTAAGTGATTTTTCCGATCGTATTTTGACTAGGAAAATGGGTATTTATGCCTGTATTCTAAGCTCGTTTCATTCCCTAAGATGATCTGATGATTATCTTTGGGAATTCTACATACCCTTTTTTTTCTAAACAAAAATAATTAGCAAAAAATTTGTTCTATCCAAGCGGCCCAATGTCACTGGTGGTATCAGCAAAGTAAATGCAGATTATTATTCACCCATTTCAAGGGAAACTAAACCTATTTTAGGAAATTTGCAGAGGTAACAAAAAGAGACCAATGAATTTTGGGATCCATAAAATGAGCAAAAACTTGTGCGTCTCTCAGTCCTTACCAGTTTTCACTAAATATCACTATTAAGTATTGCTGTAATTGGACCACTGTGCATTGGCTCACTTTGTGGCTAGTCCATTCCATGTCAGTGGGGAGATTGATATTTGGTAACTTTTTTTACATTCCATGGGGTTTCTAACTTTGAAACTTGTTTTTTGTTAATTTTTTCAAAAAATCTCCTAAAATTGCGAACTTCAAACAAAGAACTGCGCCCACACCATTGAGGATATGCATGAACGAACTACAGTGTTACGTAGCTGAAGGGGTGTAGAATATAAAGTTTGTGGGGGGTAATTTTGAGTTAGGGGGGGTGTTTTGTGGGAAAAACTGCAGACAGTTCAAATACATGGCTGCATTTTGTTTTGGTTTTTTTTTTTTTACTGTTTAAGGTTAGTTCGTAATCCGATGAATGTGGAATACGGTTTTATTCGGGAGGGTTAGGCTTTTATATTTGAGATGTTTTTGAACTTTCCTTTACAGTTTTTAGTTGAAATTCACATTTGACTTTGTCTCTGATTTTAGTTGAGGGAAAAAAAAAATATGAAAAAACAACTTACAGCTGTGCCCAGGTATCTGCATTATGATAACCTACCTCAACTGTTGAGTTTCGTTCTGTTTTTGAATTATTGAGTTTTGATTTTCGAAAATCATCTACTTTCGATAATTGTCTACTTTACAAAAATTCGAAAAATCCGGGTTCCGTGAAATTCGGGAGTTCCGAAAGTTTCGTCGGGACTTCGAAACCCTCAGATTCGATTAGAAAGTGGGTTCTAGTCGAACCCACATTACATCTCTACCTGCAGGTATGTAAAAAATTTCGCACTTGTGGAGATATTTTAGTTAATTTGGTAGATATTCTATGTTAACCGTCAGAAGTGGTTATACATTTCAATTTGGTGTACCGTATATACTCTGGTCAAGTCCTAATTTAGATCCAAATGCTGCAATTGTGGATAGTAACCAGTAGGTGGTGCTGTGTTAAAAAATCCTTTATCTGCATAGAAAGTTACAGGAGCTAAGCTGCCTTTACACTCCTTCCTGCTTCCTGTAGTCTGTCTGCTGGACTCACTTAGCATTGTCACTGCTCATCTCAATGCCGTAAATCTGATGGGTCTTCTCAGTTTGGGGCAAAATGGCTGCTAGTTCGGTGCAAGTGACAGCTTGGAACTACAACTCTCAGGTGACACTTAACTATTGGGGCCAGAGGGCCCTTTACTATATGGGGGTCAGGAGAATAGTAAATTATGGTAAGCTTAATTAAAAGTTTATTGAACCTTGCCACTCCACATGTTTAGAAACTACAATTCCCAGAAACCAAAGCATGCTGAGAGTTGTAGTTTCCAAAACATCTGGAGTGCCAAGGAATTGGGGGTTACTGGTACTGGATTTGACTCGAGTCAATCAGTTTTTACTAATTTTTTAGGTAAAAATAGATGCCTCGACTTATACTCAGATCGACTAATACTCAAGTATTCTTGAAAGTGCAGTTTTAGTTTGGGGGTTCTCCTGTACAGAAAAAGTGGGGTACCTACATATATCTGGTAATGTTGCACTCAGGAGTATCAGAGCTTTTTTGAAATAGTAAGAAATAGTAATAGTAAGTGCATAACCTTAAGATAACTATAAATAAAAATGGGAAAAATCCATGAAAATTTAAAAATATTTTTATATACCGTATATACTTGAGTATAAACCGAGTTTTTCAGGCTGAAAAATCAGCCTGAAAACTTGGACTCTGTTTATACTCGAGTCACAGCTTACCTGAGCATTCCGGCTGCCGCACAATCTTTCTCTGTACTGGCGCGCCGGCCTGACGTCAAAGCCCGGCGCCGGGCAGTGACATCAGCCCGCGCGCCAGTACAGGAATGAGCGTGCGGATGCCGGAATGCAGAGCATGATTGAGGATACCGTTTCTTCAATGCTGGCCCTTGGATGGAGGAAGCCCTTGCTTGGATGGAGGAAGCCCTTGGATGGAGGAGAGCCCACAGGGAGAAGAGCCCACAGGTACAAACTGAACTGGGTGAGAGGGTGAGGGTGGCATTCAAGATGTTTGGGAACTACAACTCCCAGCATGCTTTATTAGCCTCACTTGGCATTCAAGATGTTTGGAAACTACAACCCCAGCTAATAAAGCATGCTGGGAGTTGTAGTTTCCAAACATCTTGAATTGCCAAGTGAGGGTGGCATTCAAGATGTTTGGAAACTACAACTCCCAGCATGCTTGATAGCTGGGAGTTGTAGTTTCCAAACATCTTGAATGCCAAGTTTCTACCCTCGGTTTATACTCGAGTCAACAACTTTATTAGGATTTTTAGCTGAAATTGGGTACCTCGGTTTATACTCGGGTTGGTTTATACTCGAGTATATACGGTATCTTACTAAAAAATCCAGTAAAATCTCCAGAAAAGTTACAAAATTCTATGTTCACATTAAATGGAGGTTATACACCTTGAATATTATCATTGGATTGGAGGCCTCTTCCCCCCTGCCTGCAGGCTTTTAACAAGGAGGGAATCCAACGCAAACAGGGAGTGTCAGCCCAGATAAATGACCCAAGGTTATTTGTTAGGACCTTCCATATTGGGGTTACCTTGAGGTGGTTGGAAGGCTTTTCAGTTTTATGCATAAAATTGTAACTAAACCCCCATGTTTTTACTGTTTGCACTAGCATAGGGGGGTCCAGGAATGCGCATTGGGGTCCAGGAATGCGCATTGATCATCTCTTTTTTTGTTTGTTTTCCAACAGTGTACGTCTCTGCTGCCTTCTAAAGATCCCTTTTAGTTTATGTAGGACAATATATTACTCCCGGGTAAACTATATTAGCATAATATAACCTTTTACACCCCAATTTACATGCATAAAAAGGATATTTCTGACAGTGTCCTCACTTAATAACCCTGTTACAATAAATGGGGGGTCTATAACAGCCTATTCTGCCCCTAGAGAGGGTAGATGTGAACAGCCAAATGTAAACGGTTATTGTCACCTAAATGAGTCGTTACTGAAAACATCACAGGTCCACCCTACCTTATTGGACATTTATAAGCAATATTTTGAATTTAATGAGGAGATGGCATTGTCTCGAGGGATTTTAAAAGAAGCTCACAAGACTGTCCTACATTAAAATTTTAGCAAATGGGAATTTCAGCTTAAAAAGCTAGGGGAACTCAATATAAATCTTTACAGCTCAACTTACTCTTCCATGAAAGCAGGCTCTATTCCCAACCAACCATATCTAAATTACATAGGGTAATAAAAACGTCTCAACATAAGCAATTAAGCATTTTTAACTTTTTCTGTAGTGTAGGGGACCCTATCCCACCCCCAACCGCTATGTTTGTTTCAAAAAACTAATCAGAAAGGTGGCTGCTGGCAGTGCAGAATGCCAGGGAAATGAAGCTCTGTGAGTACATTACTGACAAGTTTTTTTGCAAACAAACACGGCGGTTGGGATAGGGTTCCCTACACAACAGAAAAAGGATAAAAGTTAGCAAACAGGGATTGAGAGGGAGGGAGCAGGCATATTTGTAAACGATCAATATTTTTGCCATTTCGCTATCGCAGGACACCGCAATAGCAAATTGAGGTATTTATACTTATTTATATTTTCGCCATGAAAGGTAACGCTGTGGCGGTAGTATTGGCAATGCGCACTGACAACTTCGCCATATTGCATTGTCAGGTATCACGGGGAAAAGAGAAATGGCATCTAGTGTCGCCCATTACCAGACCAGAGCGGCAAGCAAAAATTGTCAACATTAAAGGGGGGGTCTTTAATAAAAAAAAAATTAATAATACCAGTATGTTGAATTTAGAGGCATATTTATAAAGCAGAGAAGGTGAAATTTCACTTATAAGTGAATTTTTGCCACCTTTTCTGCCTTTTGTTGCATTTTTTGCAGTTTTACCATCGTTAAGGCATTTTTTTTTTTTTACTTACTGGAATGTTCCATTAACATGACTATTTCTTACACAGCACTATGGTATGTTCCCATATTAATGTAACTGGTTTGATAATTAGCTAAAGTTTGCTAAAAATAAGCAATGCTAAAAAAATGAATCCTATTAAAATAGAGAAAAATCTCCTTGGTGAATTTAATAATGCTGAAAAAAACCCACATGTGTTAGGCTATTTTTTAAATAAAGTGTGTATTAACCAATTTGATACTACTTTGAAAAGCCACTTTTGTGCTGAACTATTTTTAGCATTGTTAGTGCTACTTTTTGCTACGTAAATTTTCGCCTTTGATGAAAATTCACCTTTTTAATCACTAAGACCAAAAGAAAAGTTGAACCAGGGGGGGTCTCTAGGGTTTTTGCCACCTGAGCCAAACTTTTAAATGCCGCCTCTGTGCCACTAGGTGCCATGAAATAGGCCACCACAACCAGGGTTAGGTGTGCACGGCTTCCAGGAATGGGAGTGGTTAAACTTTTGGTCTTTTTAAACTTCATGGTTCTTCATAAACTTCAGTTCCTAAAAAAACATTTATCCACACCATAATTCCTGTAGAATAATAGATTTTTTCCCAAAAGATTTGTAAGCCTGCCACCATGTCAAAGTAGTTTCCTTCAGCAGGACCCTATCTAACCTAACCAAGTTGCCCTCATGCCCAGCTCACACAGATAGGTACATATAAGATGCCTTGTTCCCAGCTCACACAGATAGGTAAATATAACACATACTATTGCCCAGATCAAATGCACTGGTACATATAAAATGCCCTAATGCCCAGACCACACATATAGACACATGTAACATGACCTAATGCCAAGATCACACAGGTACATATAAGATGCCATAATGCCCAGATCACAAACTATCACATATGACGTGCCTTAATGCCCAGATCACCTAAACTTTGTTGAAAATAAGATGTGCCCAATTCTGCACACACAGATAATTACCCCACTTAGCCTATGACGATCAGAGCCTGCATGAAGGCGGCAGTTAGTGCAGAGCTAATGGAAAAATTGTGGGTCCACGAGCTTACACACGCTCACACACCCATGGTTTTATTTTCCTTCTGCTCTGCCTGACGCTTTTCTAAAAAAAAAAAAAATTAAAGTGAGCTCTGCCTGCCACCTCTCTGATATTTAGCAGGGGTGCCGCCCTGAGCATTTTGCTCATATTGCCTCATTAGAGAGACGCCTGAGTTGAACGTTTAAAAAATTGTGGTTAAGTCTGTAGGAAAAAAATGTGAAAAGAATGCCCCTTTATAAATATGCCCCTTAGACTCCATTTGAGTTTAGTGGTAAACCTTAAAAAAAAAATCAATCTTTGGAAAATAAAAAATCGCAGATTGTATTACAGTAAATACTGTAAATTAGTCTTTTTAATATGCTTGTGAAGGTTCTCATTCATCCAGGTCATGGTATATCTGTTGTATTCAATTAGATCAACTGGACTTGAAACGTCTTCAAGAACTACATTTCAAGTCCAGTTGATCTAATTGAATACAACAGATATAGTCTTTTTAATAGTACTGAGAAAATCTCCACAATGTACTGACACCTTCCGTGGACCCATTGGCAGGTTAGATAAATGGCCACATGCGTTTTCACCACCTCAGACTTGCCGATTTTGAATCGTTAAAACGCAATAAAACAATTTTTGCCATTTTATAAATATGCTTGAGCAGTTATCACAGCGAAATGTAGCGGTAATGAATTTCCCCCACTGGTTATCACGGCTTTATACATTGCGAAAAGTCCAAATTTGGCAAAAAGGCGGCGATAACGGAGGCAAGAAAAATTAACAAACCTTTATAAATATGCCCCTAAGTATGGCAATCTATGTTTTCTATATTTTCAGTGCTAAATATTTCCTAATCAGTTTAGTCCTCAGGTTTTAGCATCCTTCTTATCTATGTGTTAAATTCTTTTGCTGTACCAGACAAGGGAGAGAGGGTGTGGACATGGAGGGAGTGAATCACTAACCAGTAATTTGTGTGGGATGCTCTTTAAATGATGGCAGCCTTTCATGGAAATGAAACGAGGGAGGGCTTTTTTGTGCTTATTTGGGAACATCACAGAACAACTATTTGATGACAATGCATAAAACTTTTATTCCTAATGCGTTTAGTATTTTAATAAAAATAAAAAGTCATGTAAATCAAATTTTATATATATACACACATCTATCTATCTATCTATCTATATATATTTTGCCAGGGTGCTTCCGCTGTAAGTAGAGAATATAGCATTAACTAAGGAAACCGGAGCACTCCTGGGAATCTTCCAAACGTAGAAACTTTATTTAATACACGCATATCGCCGCTTTTCGGCCCTTGCAAGAGCCGTCTCAAGACATGTCAACTCGTGTCTTGAGAACGGCTCTTGCAATGGCCGAAACGCGGCGATATGCGTGTATTAAATAAAGTTTCTACGTTTGGAAGATTCCCAGGAGTCTCCGGTTTCCTTAGTTAAAGGGTTCTCCACTGAAAAAAACTACATTGGCTAATTAGTAGTTTTTAGTAACATTAACCCATACCTGGAATCTCAGATTCTGTGCCATATTTGTTCCGATCTGCTGCCTCTGCCAACCGGAATGCTGTACTGCCGTTTATCCCTGTCTCCGACATGCCGCCTACTTGTTATGTACCCAACGTGCGCACCTTCCTGTTGGCATGCGCACTTCCCAATTCCGTAGTCGGGACTTGGTTGACTCCGCATCTGCTGCCGACGGCCAATGGGAATGTACGTCGACGTTCCCATGCGACAACTGACACAACTGCGCTGCTGTAACCCGCTCTGATGCTCTGTCTCTACAAATGTATGTATTGGGCATGTTATGGCAGGTGCAGGGTCTGTTTATGGCAGGGTCATGTTTATGGCAGGGGCAGAGTCTTTGTCCTCAGTTGTGCACAGGTTAGTCTCTTGGATATATAATTTAAATTTTTTTTTAAAGGAACATGATTAAATAATTAAATAATACATGAAATAATCTAAAACTTTTCTATTTTTACTGTTTACAGTAATATAATAATATATATATATATATATATATATATATATATATATATATATATTCACATTATTCAAATAAATAAATCTACACAATTATTATACATTATATACATTCATTTTTTTTATATATTTGTACTTTGTGTCACTTTGTATACATGACATGCATGTACCGTATACAATTAAGATTATTTATATATTTCATTTATATTGATTGACAATACATTTTTTATTTTATATTTATAAATTCTACAGTAATGAATTTTATAAATTAATCGAAATGAAATTATTTTTTTATTCATTGTGTGTATTTTTTAACTGCATGACCAAACTTTTTTTTCATGTATGTTTGTGTATTTTATTTGTATGTGTATATATGAATTTTATGATTGGTGTGTGTGTGTGTTTTTATGACAGTTTATATCATTGATTATTATTATTATGTATATCTTTATTAGTGATTTTTAAAAAATATTGTAATATGTGCTACTTATATCATATAATGTGTTTTAGACATACAATTTTGGTAGGCTACAAAGATTAGTCCATATAAAAGTTCCAATACTATATTATTTAACTGATAGATGGGCATTTCGGGTAGGGTATAACGTTTGGACTAGATGGATGTAAGTCTTTATAAAATTTATAATAGGTTACTATGTCACTGTCAGACAGGCATTTTTGGGGTAGGGTACAAAGGTTGTACGAGATAGACGTATGTCTTTATTCAACCTCAAAAAATATGTTAATATGTAACTGCTAGATGGGCATATCGGGTAGGGTATAAATGTTGGAGTGGATGGCCATATTTATTTATACAACCTCTGGACATTTTGGATAAGGTACAAAGGTAGGACAGGATGGACTAAAGTCTTTATGTCACCAACAATACTATGTTACTATGTAACTGTTAGACAGGCACTCCCCCCTGCAATACAGCTTGTGACACTCCCAGCATCCCCTCTGAAATACACCTTCTGTCTCCCAGCACTCCCCCTGCAATACAGCTAGTGACAATCCCAGCATCCCCTCTGAAATACACCATCTGTCTCCCAGGCCCCCCTGAAATACAGCTAGTGACAATCCCAGCATCCCCTCTGAAATACACCATCTGTCTCCCAGGCCCCCCTACAATACAGCTAGTGACAATCCCAGCATCCCCTCTGAAATACACCATCTGTCTCCCAGCACTCCCCCTGCAATACAGCTAGTGACACTCCCAGCATCCCCTCTGAAATACACCATCTGTCTCCCAGCACTCCCCCTGCAATACAGCTAGTGACACTCCCAGCATCCCCTCTGAAATAAACCATCATTCTCCCAGCACTCCCACTGCAATACAGCTAGTGACACTCCCAGCATCCCCTCTGAAATACACCATCTGTCTCCCAGCACTCCCCCTGCAATACAGCTAGTGACATTCCCAGCATCCCCTCTGAAATACACCATCTGTCTCCCAGCACTCCCCCTGCAATACAGCTAGTGACACTCCCAGCATCCCCACTGAAATACAACTTCCATCTCCATTCCAAACACCAACCCCCCCCCCCCCAATTTGATTCCTATAAATTCTATTACTTTTGCAATTGTTAAAAAAAAGTCTCCTTACATAAAGCTGTGTGGCTGAACCTTAAAACTTCCCCCCTCTGCCTCTCCCTGCACTATTAGCTGTGAATAGATCATACAGAGATAGGGAGGAAAGGCTTTGTTTACATCAGGCATCACTGGGGTCAAGTGGGAGTGGCAGAAATCATGAATATGCATGTGATGATGCAAATTGACTGACAGCCCACCCAGCACAGTAGCAGACACACCCCCAGGAGCTACACAACTTGCAGAGGCTGCTGCAAAGCAACAGAGATGATTTTTTGGGAAAAAAGGTAGGAGGGGGGTTGGGGGAAGGTGAACTTTCATATAGGGGGGGAAAAAAAACACGTTTTTCCATCAGTGGAGATATATATATATATATATATATATATATATATTACACTTAACTTACCATTAACAGGTTTAACCAAATAAGCACTAAAATATAATTTAATGCTACTTAGAGGATTTTCATTGATAATATTACAAAAATCACATTTTGTCTGAGTTGATCAGTTAAAGGGTATGTATACCCAAGAAGAAAATCTTTACTTACCTTACACATCCCCAAAACTGCAAATTTCCAGCACTAGGTTGTGCCTGAAGAAAGACCGCCGTCAATCAAGGCTGTGATGAATGACCTTACAGACACTGCTGCTGGTAAGCCATCTTCTCCGAGCATGTGCAAGCATGTAACAAGGTCATACAGCTTTAAGAAGAGACATGAACTTTGAAGAAGGGTGCAGCAAACATCAGAGCCAAGATCTTTCTTTAGAATTGTCCTAGGGATGTGTAATGCTGGGTACACAAAGGGCAGATTTTTGAAAAATGACAGATAGGATCTGCAAGATCCTGTCTGTCATTTTTCAAATATTAGGATACACAGTCTCGAGCGTTCTCCCGCACGCTTGTTCAGGAAAGCCACCACACACTGTGCTGATAAAGCGCTGCTCTGTGTAGCTAGCTTACGGTAAGTTACCTAATATTGTCTTGAGATTTGCCAGCAAGGTAAAAAGAAGAAATGCTCTTTAAAGGAGAACTAAAGCTTTAATAACCCTGCATGAATTCTATTATTAATTGTAGGTATAAACTGTACTCCAGGGTCTTTTTCAAAAGAGGATTTTTATTGTGAAATACATGCCACTTCTACGCGTTTCAGTCTGCCATTGGGACCATCATCAGGTTCCAATGGCAGACTGAAACGCGTAGTGGTGTGTTTTTAACAATAAAAATACTTATTTGAAAAAGAGTGCTGTCTATACCTACCTCCTTTATTACCTTTTTAAGACTAACACCCGGGCCTCTTACTAAGCCACTCAGTGAGAATCCGCTCCAATCCTTTATTTAAATAGGTTTCTAACTTTTGCAGAATGGGTTGCGGACCCCTCCCCCTTAACAGTGCCACTGTTATGTAACAATCTCTGTAAAAAGGGATGAACAGACAGAAAACCAATTGTTACATATTGAGAAGAGGGCTACAGAAAATCGCAGCGTAACACATGAATTGTGGCCAGGCCCTAACAAAGGATCCAACCACAATATTGATGACTTTCTTTAGAGGTGAGTGTTTTAGCTATCTGCTAAATTAATTCCAATCATAGTTATTTTACATTTTAGCTTTAGTTCCTCATTGTATTGAATATGAATTTGCTTTTTTTGCTTGTTCACATGGGTAAATGCTGGATTAGCAGGCCGACATGACATTGATAAGGATTACATGCCAAACAAGACAAATTTATTTCTAACACCGTATATACTCGAATATATGTTGAGATTTTCATGCTTTAAAATTAGCCTGAAAACCTAACCTCTGCTTATACTCGGGTCAAGTCCTGATTTAGATCCCAATGCAGCAGTTGCGAATAGTAACCAGAAGGTGGCGCCGTGTTAAACAATCTATCATCTGCATAGAAAGTTACAGGAGCTGATCTGCCTTTAGTTCCTGCTTCCTGTAGTCTGGCTGCTGGACTCACTCCAACACTGCTGGAGTGCGTCACTGCTCATCTGGATGCTGTAAATCTGATGGGTCTTCTCAGTTTGGGGCAAAAATGGCTGTTAGTTCAATGCAAGTGGCAGCTTGAAACTACAATTCTCAGGTGACACTTAACTATTGGGGTCAGGAGAATTGTAAATGATGGTAAGCTTAATTAAAAGTTTATTGAACCATGCCACAATTCCCAGCAAACAAAGCAGTTTTGGGAGTTGTAGTTTCCAAACATCTGGAGTGCCAAGGAATTGGGGGTTACTGGTACTGAATTTGGCTATTACTGTATGGGAATTCTGCTGTCCATTTAAAGGGCATCTTAAGGCACAAAACAATACTAAATCAGAAGGCAGTAGTGGTCATAATTTCTATCCTCGGCTTAAACTTCAATCAGTTTTTACAAATTTTTCAGGTAAAAATAGGTACCTCGACTTATACTCGAGTATATACGGTAGGTGTAATTGCCATTAGTTTTAAAAAAACATTACAACACATGCAGGGCTGGCCTTAGGATAAATAGATGTGTTACTGGCACCTAGCACCCCCTCCAAAACACCCCCAATATCACACAATATGCTGTTGAATGCTGCTTGCCTTAGCCTGCTTTAAATCAAATCCCCCACATATGCGGTCTTTCAGTATCTTCAGTGCGTGCTTGTATAAATCGTGTGTACATCATTACCTAACATGTAACGCACTAACAGGGAGATTCAATTAAGGTTCTTATCGTTGAAAATGGTCCTAATTTGTTAGTTGGGGTAAAATTCGCACAATTTTAAACAATAAGAACTTTTATTGAATAACCCTGCAAATGCACAGACAGAACAGCACACAGACAACTTAAGTAAGGCTTACATGTGTTGGGGCTTTGTATGTGGGGTGGTGTGGATACATATATTTGATCTGCAGGACTGGGGAGGGCTGTGGCACTGATGCACAATTTTTACCTACAGGTCCGTGACCTAAGACTCCCTGCTAGCACCCCCCTGGTAACTCTACATCTACTCACAGGTTGCCCATATCAAAGGCCGGCCCTGACCGCATGCAAGTTACAAGGAAAGAATATGCTTGTGAAGGTTCTCATTCATCTAGGTCATGGTATATCTGTTATATTCAGTTAGATCAACTGGAGTTCTCAATTCAGAATGAATTATTCTGAGAAAGCCAGTCTGATGACTAGCGAAACATCTTCAAGAACTAAACTATAAGTCAAGTTGATGTAACTGAATACAACGGATATACAAGGAAAGAACAACGAACAGCTGATCTCCTGCATACTTCCGATCCGGACTCTCACCAGTAAGCTCTCTCAGCAGGTAGCTGTAAATGGTCAGTAAAGCTAGGTACACACAGGAGAGATTTGTGAAAAATGACAAACAGGATCTGCAAGATCCCGTCTGTCATTTTTCAAGGATCAGGGTACACACCATCCTGAGCATTCTTCCTATACATGGCATAGAGAGAACGTTTGGGACTGTGTGTTTTCCTTGACCGCAGACGATTCCCTCTATAGAGACTACCATTTGTGGCGAACAGTCAGGACATAAAATTTGGCAGTATTGTACCCAGCCATTAGTTACAACCTTAACTATTAAAGGAACAATGTTGGAGGGTATAAGCATCCAATCGCTAGCTCCTGACCAATTTTCATGTTAATTTATTATCATAGGATAGGTCCTGCCTTTAATGCTGGCCACACATCAAATATTAGGCCAATTAGAATGTTCAATCATTGAAACAAAATGATCAACCCAGGTGGTGGTCAGAACATGAAAGTTGTAGGAATCTTTGTTCCCCCCATCAATTTAGCAGAAAACAAAGACCTGTTGAGATGATAATTTCTGTGTTATCTTTTTCGGGGTAAGGGGCAGAAAAAAAAGTGTTAAAGGCTGTTGCAAAGGCAGTATCACTAGGAATAAACCATCACATTTACAGTTGCCGAGTATGCCATCATGAAAACATTTTTAAAAATCCAGTTTTAGTATAAAACCAACACAGAGCCAGAGCCCCCATACAGATATCCATATAAAAAATCTACTATTCAGGGTTTGTTCACACTAGAAACGGGGAGATTCGATAACAAAACATTGTGCTACTTACCTTAGTGCAATCCTGCTATACAATACCAGTTGTAAACGGGATTATGCTGGATATTGCATTGTGGGATTGCGTAAAGATAAGAAGCTCTGGGTTGCGCTCCTTTAAACTTAACCAAAGGGGGTTTTGAACTGGTGCACTGCGCTATTCCCAATTGGTATTGTTCCAATAGAAATTCTGTAATGTGTCCTATAGGGGAAAAGTTAGACAAAGAACATATGATGGCCACACATGGTCTGCTGATTATACAATATTAAAAAATCCCAGTATTATACATTTGGGATTATTGCATATATGTTCCCCATTACAATTGATCTTGCGTAGATTTCAGTTTCAAATCTGCTCTATATTTTGCCACTGAATTTTGACCAAATCAAGAATAAAAAGAATTGTGTGTGACTGGCTTACACAGCCCTGACTGTCATATATTATAAAAACATTTCAACAATTGACATTAGGCTGCCTTGCCAAATCATTGTGCGATTGATATTGTGCTCTGTGAACAGTCTAATTATCTTTAACAGACCCCCCTCCCCCTCAGGATTATCTTCACCTCAAAAGGGAAGTGTCGGGGGGGGGGGGGGGGGGGGGGGGGGGGAGGAGGGAGATGTTCACCTGGGGGAGAAAATCACTGCCTCAACTCCATCCTCACACAAACATGGAATTAATTTAACTATTATATGTTAACCAGATGGCCTAGAAAGTCTTGCTGGTCACATATGATGGCGACAATATGAAAAGATTCTTTTGCCTGGCAAATCACTGAGCAAGTCATCAGCACTTGCATATTGACTGTTCCAGTATATGGAGTTTTGTAGCATGAGGCCTGTCACTAATCATTAGCCCTAAACCAATAGGAACTCATCACTGGGTTCGGTTTAGTGTGCTGAATGACAGCTCCAGTCTTCTGGCTCCTTGCATAGCATGTCTTCTAGGAGTGGAGTGGTAAAGGGTTTAATGCTGGGCACACGGGCAGATTTTTTTAGTCCAACGGACCAAATACTGTATATACTCAAGTATAAGCCGAGGTTTTCAGGTTTAAATATCAGCCTGAAAAGATTACCTCGGCTTATACTCGGGTCAAGTCCTACCTTAACTTAAAATATGTCCACAATTGGGGAGAGCCGGTAGAGGAAGGAACTTCTGTGCGCACGCACGTACCATTACGCACCGCCTATCTCAGTGAGGACAGCAACTTTCATGATGACTTCCAGACTGCAATTGTGAGGGTAACTACTGCATTAATAATGTAAAGTCACTGCTAGTCATTGCCTGAAATGCTTCTTTATGTTTCCCACTGCACACAGGTTCTGTGGAGGGATGTGTGCACAGAGGGTTCCCAGTTTTTGTGGCACTGTTTATATAGAGGACTCCTAGAGTGAAAATCACTCTAGGAGTCCTGGGTTAAATAATATATGAAAAAAATCAGGTGCAGTATAATAGCAGTACAGGAATAGCCATATCCATGTTTGGAAACTACAACTCCCAGCATGCTTTAGTTGCTGGGAGATGTAGTTTCTAAACATCTGAACTGCCAAGGAATTGGAGTTTACCAGTACTGGATTTGGCAATAACTGTATGGGAATTCTGCTGTCCATTTAAAGGGCAGCTAAAGCCTCAAGACAATAATGAATCAGAAGGCAGTAGTGGTCATAATTTCTATGTCAATCAGTCAAGTCAATCGGTTTTTACTAATTTTTCAGGTAAAAATAGGTACCTCGACTTATACTCGAGTATATACGGTAATCTGTGGTGGTTTAGGCTGCAGAGGTGACGTTGTTGCAGATCAGACGAATGTGCAATCGGACATGTTGGTAAATCGCTGCCGATTGTGCAGTTCCCAATGGGTCAGTCACAGCCACGACTACTTTTGCTGTGACTGACAGTGATTGGTCCTAGCCAACCACTCACTAGTGGCGAGCGGTCGGTTGGGACAAAACTAGTCCATTGCGTAACCAGCCATAGTTTCATCCTCGCCTTTCTAGAAAGACAACTCCCTCAGTTTCAATGAAGCCATATTTATCACATTCAGTATGTTGGCCTTCCTCGGTGTCTGGGTCTCCTTTATCCCAGTCTACCTCAGTATATTTCCATGGGAAATTTTACGTTCGCAAAAGAGCGGAACTGACGCCGAACGTTCATTGGCATTAGGAATGCTCATTACGGACGTACAAACATTAGCGATAAAGCCAGTCGGATGATTAGCGAAACGTCTTCAAGAACTAAACCTCAAGTCCAGTTGATCTAACTGAATACAACAGATATACCATGACCTGGATGAATGACAACCTTCACAAGCGTACTTGTAGACATATTGTAATGTATGGTACATTACACTTTTGACGGTTACCATAGAATTAATAACTATAAAATTATCTAATAT
This sequence comes from Hymenochirus boettgeri, assembly GCA_019447015.1. NCBI lineage: Eukaryota > Metazoa > Chordata > Amphibia > Anura > Pipidae > Hymenochirus > Hymenochirus boettgeri. Next base: position 57,710,911 of record CM033472.1, read on the forward strand.
AGAAATTAATACCCCCAAGTTTAGATGTGGTTTTGATTAAAATGATGCATGTTAGGCATATGAGTGCACTAATGAGAGCTTTTACCCCAGTACCACATTCACTAGTTAGGCACACAATCCAATTTTTCCAGACAAGCAGTATTTCAGTGTACCGGTCGATTGGGACGAAAAATCTCCATGGTTTTGACCAATAGGCTAAAAAAATCAAACACTGCATATACCCATTAAAGTGGGTGTGCTATAGTCAGTGATAATCTCATTACTTTAAGATTAGATGTTCCTGGCTGTTCCAATCACTTTCCAATAGCACAGCCAGGAAAGACTTTCCTCCTGTAGGTGTAATATGAGATGGTAACAGCCAAAGCACAGTGGAGCACCTCCCCTACCCAGGGCAAGGCACACAAGGCCTGTGCCTACAGGCCGGTAAATTATAAGTCTGCTTATAAGTGGGGGGAAATAAGAAGCGCCACACATGCAAATAGTTTCAGGGGCAGCACAGCTATTTACCCAATCACTGCAGGACATTTCCGGCAGTGTGCATCATGAAGAAAGTGGCCAGGCAGAGAAAAGGACAGACGGACCTGTTATGTGGCATGCATAACAGTCAATGATGTCCCTGTAGTTTCACACCTGGCCCTTTGCCTTTCCCAGTTAAACGTTTGCGTCCCGTCTGCCATGGTGGTGGGAAACATACAGTCCTGAACGTTCTCCCTATGCTGTGCATAGGGAGAACGCTTGGGGCTGTGTGGACACTGATCTTTGAAAAATGACAAGACAGGATCTCAAACATCTATGTTGTGTGTTAAGCTTCATACACATGTGCGATCGATGGTGCCGACCCCCAACGCACACTGTCATTTCGGCAGATAATCGTGTTGTGTATGGGCACTTTGTCAGGCGAAACAGCTGCTCGGTTGAAGAACCGCCCGGCCAGTCAAGCAATGATCCTGGATTGAACGGCCCACGATTCCACGTGTGTATGAAGCTTAAAGCGAACCATACATTAAAATTTTTCTTTTCGATCGTTTAATGAATTCGATTCTTTAAATTTATTACTTTTAAAAATCAATTCATTTTTTTGCATTAGATCAATTCGATCTATTCTACACTCGAAATGTCACATTTGGTTGATCGGTCAAGTTGGAAAGTTTATGCTTGATTGCATTAAAAACCATGCAAGCTTGTTGAAATATCAGTTTAAAATAACATTAGCAAAGAATTTCATTAATAAAGGAATCACATTTAAATGGGAATCGCATAAATAAAGAAATCATAGTAAAGAATAATTTACGGTAGGCATACACGACATTGATATTCCAATCGATTCGATCGAAATGATTGGATTATTGAAGACACTTTTCCTGGTTTTTGATAGATCAATCGGCAATATCGATCGGTTTATTGAAAAAAACCTGATGGGGCAAGATGGAAAATTTACATCTACTCCATCTACCAGAACCAGACCTTCCATAGATATTTGATCGGTTCTTCCGATAGGGTTTCCGATTGTTTTGGACGATCGCAAATCGGATCGGATGTATATTGGACCGTGTATGCCCACCTTTAGAAATGAATTACATAGAAAGAGAATCCTATTTAGAAAAGAATCACATTTAAAAAGGAATCGCTTTAGTAAAGAATCGAAAATCGTGTGGGGTGTTCAATTCAATTTCAACAGTCAATCATTTTATCTAACAAGTTGATTGAAATGAAAAACGATCTAAGACAAATTAACCCATGTATGGAAACCTTAATTAATGCATTGCCTGGCTGCCTGGGGTTTATCATGTAGCGAAAGGGTATAGGGAAGGGGTCGTCATGTCCCATCAATCTACTAATCATTCCACCAACCATCTACCAATTAATCCACCATCACTCCACCAACCAATCTACCTACTAACCCACCAATCATCAATCTACCAACCAATTCACCAACAATCTACCCATCAATCCACCGACAAATCCACCAACAATCCATCATCAATCTACCAACCAATCCACATCTATCATCAATCTACTAACCAACACACCAAAAATCTACCAACTAATCCACCAACAATCTACCATCATTCCGCTAACCAAATCTACCAATCAACCCACCATCAATCCACCAAACCTTGTGGTTAAGAAGAAAAGTCATCTCTTCTCATCTACAGGCTGAGGGAGCAGCATGAAGGGGCCCATTCACACAGCAATGCAACATCAATTCTTTTAAAGGGTATCTCCACTGATAATAGTCACCTGGGTTGTAAGGATAGATATGTGTAAGGTGGATATGTACCTGCAGTATCCTGTGTCTTTCAGCAGTAGTTTAGAAGAAATCCAATGAGTTTCCCCCAGAACGCTGTGGATGGTGCAGGTCCGCCCACTTTCAGTGACTGCCTGTCTGGGAAATGTCCGACGCACGTTTTCGTTTACTGCATGCGCAGAACGTGAGAGGATCCGTCGGGACTGCTGTCTGTGTGATGTGACTGGCTGGTCGATCACACACACACACAACCACACACACTTTTCAAGCTACTGAGTTCACTGCTTAATGGAGGAATAATCACATGACCATCACAGCAGCTTGCTGACCTCACTAATTAATGGAGGAGTAATCAGGTACTATCGTTTTCTCTCTCCCACTCCCTCCCATACCAGATTGCCTCATATTCCCAGCATCCCCTATGAAATCAATCATTGATTAGAGTTAGACACAAAACATCTTTATTAAAAAAAATACTGCCTTTGTTACAGGCAAATACTGCCTTTGTTACAGTAGTGTGGGAAGAGGGTTTTAACTTTTCCTCCCCTGTCTCTCTCTGCATGATTAGCTGTAAAAATGAACTTAGAGAGTCAGGGAGGAAAGGATTTCTTACTGCAGCCAAGTGGGTGTGTCTGCTACCATGATGATGCACATTGAGTGACAGCACTCTCAGCACAGGGGAAGACACACCCCCAGGAACCTGCACAACTTTCCCATGCTGCTGCAATCAAACAAAAGGGAATTCTGGGGAAAAAAAAGATAGGGAGAGGGTTGGGGGATGGTGTACTTTAAAATAAACCAAAAAAAAAAATATTTGCTTTTTCCTCAGTGGAGATACCCTTTAACAATGCACGTCCGATAAAAATTTTAATTCATTGCCAACAGCACAATTGCAGCTTTCTGTTTATCTCCCTCAATGTTGTTTTTTGTAATTACATTTCTTTTGCTGAGCAAAGTAACATTTGGTTTTAATCTCTTAGTCCCGTGAAAAGTTTGCCTACCTGTACTTCTTGTCCATAAAGATAAGGTGCTCTGTAGGTTTACAATGTATGCCGGCTTTGACACATTCGATTCCCTGGAATCTGTAAATAAAAAAGGAATATTTGGTTTACTTCTAGACTGAGGATTGTAATACATAAAAACATTCAGTTAACTTGCCCAACAACAAACACAATTTATAGTGTTCAGTTAAATAATCTTAAATCCTAATCAGCAATTGATCCACAGCCAGACCGTGTTAAGCCTCGTACACACCTGCAATGTGCACCTGGTACCGACCCCCAAGCCCGACATACACCCGCAACGAACGGCTGATAGTCGCAGGTGTGTATGCACTCGGTCGGGGGGCTTTCGCTGATCCGCCTGGCGGGTCGGTGCTCGTCACCAGGTGTTTAAGAACCTTTACTCCAGGATACCCATACTTCTAGTACTTGTGAAGGTTCTCATTTATCCATGTCAGGGTATATCTGTTGTATTCAATTAGATCAACTGGACTTAAAGTTTAGTTCTTGAAGAACTAAACTTTAAGTCCAGTTGATCTAACTGAATACAACAGACATACTTCTAGTGGTATACATATATAGGTAATACTCTACACATATTATTCACTAAAAAAAACAAACTAGGTTGACCCATGCTAAAAAAATTACCAATAAGGTTGCCAACGTGCACAGGAACTCACTAATGGGAAGATATTTGCCAGAAGGCTTTGTTATTCTATGGAACATTAAGCTTGACCAGTAGCTACATATGTGTGTATGTATATGTTTATTTATATAGCGCCACTAGGGGACGCAGCGCTGTACAATATAGAATACAAAAAGCATCATGAAATATACATGTGCTTGAAACATGTAACATGAGGAAAGAGGTCCCTGCCTCGTAGAGCTTACCATCTAATTAGGTGGGTAACATACAGATAAAGTTGGAAGTGCTAAAGTAATAACTGGTGCAGTCCTGTGTTGTGCTGTGCTCAGAGAGATAGCTTGACATGTTAGATTTAAACTTGTTTATTGAGGTTTCTTGATGTAGAGAGAAGGGAATCTCCACTGATAAGGACAGGGGCCATAAGAGAAAAATGGTGAGAGGAGGCAGTGTGAGTGATGGGTCTATATAAGAGATGGTTGTGTGGTGAGCGGAGGGTACGGGCAGAGTCATATGGGGACACTAGAGAGGAAACATAAAAAGGAGCAGCAGAGCGAAGGAATTTAAATGTTAAGAGAAGGATTTTGTAGATAATCCGTTGTTTAATGGGAAGCCAGGTAGATGTGCGGCACAGAGGAGATTTAATTTCTCGATAGTTAAGAGCGCAAGATAATGCGCGGCAGAGTTAAATATGGACTGGAGCGGAGAAAGATGGGAAGCAGGAAGACCTGAAAGCAAAAGGTTGCAATAGTCTAGGCGTGATAAGATGAGAGCATGGATAAGCATCACAGCAGTCGGAAGAGAAAGGAATCTACGGATTTTTACAATGTTACGAAGAAAAAAGCGACAGGTTTTAGCAACATAGTTAATGTGAATAGCAACGTGCCGACTGAATAGGCTAAATGGGGGTGTTGTCTACAGAAATAGAAAAATAGAAAAGGGTGGGATAGGACCCGGCTTAGGTGGAAAAATTATTAGTTCAGTTTTAATCAGGTTTAGTTTGAGGCATCGGTGCACCATCCATGAGGAGACAGTTGGAGATGAATGATTGGGTGTCAGGACAAAGCGTGGGGGTGGAAAAATGTATTTGAGTATCATCGGCATACAGATGGTAGTTAAAGCCAAATGAGCTGATGACTTCTCCCAGGGAAATAGTATAGAGGGAGAACAGCAGGGGTCCATATTATAATCATTGTGAAACCAATGAAATGACAAATGACTAGTGTTGCTTTTTTTATATATTATATATATATATATATATATATATATATATTTTTTTTTTTTTTTTTTTATATAAAGAAATGGAAGACAGAAATGCAGTGCAACATGTACAGTACAATGCAGCTTCCTGGTGCAGCTTCACTATGGTAAAGTTATATACAAATAGCTGGTACCATTGTGATACTTTAATGCCAGCCTTTCCACCTTTCACACTCCACTGCCAATCTATTTACAGCCTACCGATTCCTGCAACCTTGGTTCTCACCCCCATATCCTCTAGACTGTAAGCTCTTTGGGCAGGGTCCTCTCTCCTATTGTATCACGGTATTGCTGTAAGAAACTCATCACTCTGTTTACTTTATATTATGTATTACCTGTGTATGTAATATGTATGACTTTGTATAACCTGTATTACCCTGTATGTAATGTACTATTTACTATGTAATTGTAAAGCGCTACGGAAGATGTTGGCGCTATATAAATCCATAATAATAATAATAATTATTAGTTATTTAAATTGCCCATTAATGGAAACTATAACGCCAGCGATCAGCTGAGGTTAAAAAAAACAGCAATGGTTAACAGTTAAGTGAATATAACATTGATTATGGCAAGCATGAAGTTTAAGTTATGCTAACCGGTATTTCATTAACAATCGTGACTTTAACTCTTAATTGCCTGCCCTGCATCTCTCTGTGCATCACCCTGGTAGTGTGACAGACACCACAAATTCCAAGTTAATCCTTGCTGGTTGTCAAAATCCATTGTCTGACTACAAAACAAAATCTAGAAACTGCAGCGTCCTGTTTTCTGGAAATAAGTAATTCACTGAAAATGTATTTTTGTTTGAATTAGATATTAGAATTGTGCTGGTGTATCAATCACCATTGTGCATGTTGCACTACATTTCTGTTTTCCATTTGTTTATATAAGTATAAATCAGGGTATTGTTGCTTTGTTTCTGAAGGATAATAATATGTAGCTTCTAATCTACCAGTAAACCGCAGATTCTTTAAAGATAGTTTCCATGAGTGTAAGGGTTCGTTCACACCAGATCAGTTTCCAGGCGTTGGGGTAAATTTTTTTTAACCCCAGTCTGTAAAAAAAAAAAAAAAAAAAAAAAAGTACTGCTGTATGCATTTCTGTCCAGAAAAAGGACGCATTTTGATTAAAAATATAGCAAAAACAGAGCACTAAAAACAGACAAAAAAAAACACGGACTGTCTGTTGTGGTCCGTTTTGTTACGTTTTTTAGTGTGAACTTAGCCTAAGGGAAAGTGGGTGAATATGTACAGTATGTATATATGTGTGCTCTTGGCAGTATGGGTATACGAACACTGTAAAATATACAAAAATGTCAGTCCTTGGAATGCTCAGGATAAGCAAGCAATGCCAGCAGCAAGGTTCATGCATATTTAGGATTAGGGATGTCCAACCTGCAGCCCACCAGATGTTTTGTAAACTACAACTGAAGGGCATTCTGGGAGTCCTAGTTTCCAAGCATCTAGAGGGCTGCAGGCTGGACAACGCTGATTTAGATGAAGTGTTTTTGCCTGTTATTCAGAACCCAAATCATAGCTTATTTACGATTACAAAATGAATGACAAAATAAAAACATTTATTTTTACAAAGTTGCCAACCATGGGTTTATTTTCTTGCCAGGTTCATTCAGTAACTTTACTCAATATCAATGTTGCAAGGTGGTGTAATTCAATTGATACATCCCGATCAAATTTGTCTGGAAAGTAAGAATTAATGTTCTATATTTGTATGAATTATGTGCTTGGTGTATTGATGTCTGAGAGATAAATAAAAATAAGTAATAATGTTATTTTGTAAGGGTTCCATGAGAAACACTGGTATAGACCCATCCCTGAGAAAGAAAAAGGTAAAATCATTTTATGTAAGGGTTCCCAGAGACATGAAAATTATTTCAAGGGCTCCCCAAATATAAAAAGAAATTAGAAACATTGCTTTAGTGTCTTATTATCATAAACAGTTTTGCTGACCAGTGGTGCCTCAGTGATTACTGAGCATGCGCACCCTCAGTGGCATAACATTGTATCTCAACCTGTATCTCAACCTGGACCATTAACCACGATGATGCATAACAAAGCATTCACACCAGGATTCTCAGCACAAAAATTCCTAAACAAAACAAAGACAGAAGATCCCTTCATCACCACCATATGGAAAAACAACAAACTTATCCCAATAAAAGATAGTCATAGAATCAAACCTGGACCAGATTCATGAATACCAATATATCCAACTAAAACACTACCTGAAATCCATACAAAATAACTTACCTCCACAAAAACAACTGACCGAGTTCGAAAAATTATGTACTCTCTCATCACCACCCAAACATACAATAGCCAAAATATATCAGATTCTACAAATCTACAAAAAAAAACACCCCAACCCACCTGGAAATATATCTTAATGGGAAAAATAACTCAATCTACAGTTTACACCCGAACAATGGGACACAAGCTTTTCTCTAACTCATGGATTATCATTATCCTGCAAAGCACAAGAAACAAATTTCAAATTATTGTCAAGATGGTACAGATACCCATCCATGTTGCACAAGATCTATCCCACAACACCAGAAATATGCTGGAGATGCCAGCTACAAAAAGGCACCCTGTCACACATATGGTTCTACTGCTCAAAAATCCAACCCTATTGGGCAACAATAATGCAAACATACAATAACAACAAATGATCTACCAACAGAGCCACAAATTATTCTCTTATTGATGATACCAGGATCAACTAAACATACTAAAAACAATTTACTGAAATTCTTCCCTACAGCAGGGAGAACGGTACTCCCAAGGTATTGGAAACAAACAAGTAGCCTTCCAAATACAGACTGGATTATGGAACTGAACCATATCATGCGCATGGAAGAGCTAACAGCTTCTCTACGGAATCAAGGCAACAAATTTACTCGCACATGGACTCCATGGATTACGTTCACGGAATCAGATCAATATAAAAGAGCTATTACTCACCTAAGAATGCTTATTGAATCCTATTTAGTGTGTATATATGTTACTAACATATTATAAAGGGAGCACAATTAATATGTTTAACCCTTTCACTGCCAGGAGATTTTCATTTTTTTTTGCGTTAACTGCCAGAAGAATTTTCAGGATTTTGCCCTCAATCGCTTTAGACTAATTTTACAGTAGGAAACCTTGCAGTAAATCAGGAATATTATACATTGTTTTTTTCAGCACAAAGTGTACTTTAACATGGTAACAGTATTTTGTAACTTTTCTGGAAATTTTACTGGAATTATGGGTAAAATATGTAAAAAAAATGAAAAATTTGCAAATTTTCATGGATTTTTCCCATTTTTACTTATAGTTATCTTAAGGTTACACACAAAAATCTTACTGTTTCTAAAAGCTCAGATACTCCCGAGTACAACGATACCAGATATATGTAGGTACCCAACGTTTCCTGTACAGGAGACACCCCCAAACTAAAACTGCACCTCCTAGAATATTACACCAAATTAAAATGTATAACCACTACTGACAGTTAACATAGAATATCTACCAAATTATCTAAAATATCCCCCCAAGTGAGATATTTTTAGAAACTACACACTCGCAGGATTTTACGAGTGAGGTTAGTTTCGATCAAAATGCAGATACCCGGACGCAGCTCTTCGTCAAATTGTAAGTTACTTTCTCACATTTTCCTTTTTTTCCTCAACTGTAAAATCAGAGACAAAATCAAATGCGAATTTCAGCTAAAAACTATGGAGGAAAGTTCAAACGCATCTCAAATATGAAAGCCTAACCCCTCCCGAATAAAACGGTATGTCACATTCATGGGTGTACCCAGAGACATGGCTGCCAACTAACCCAGAGCGTGACCAGTGCCAAATGTCAGTAGCAGCAAAAAAAAATTAGCCAGTTTTGTATTTGAACAGTCTGCAGTTTTTCCACAAAACACCCCCCCAACTCAAAAATACCCCCCACAAACTATATATTCCTGAAATCTACACACCTTCAGCTATGTAACGCTGTAGTTCGTTCATTCATACCATCAATGGTGTGGGCGCAGTTCTTTGTAGAAGTTCGCACTTTTCTGAAAAAATGAACAAAAAACAACTTCAAAAGGTAGAAATCATGCCAAAACCTGATGGAATCTAAAAAAAAGTTACTAAATATCAATCTCCCAAATGTCCTGAATCAAACGGTATGCCATATGTGTGGTTACACATGCGGACGTGGAAGCGAAAAGCCACAAAGTGAGACAATGCACGATGGCTCAGAAACAGCGAAAATATTTAGCCAACTCCGAATTTGGACAGTCTGCAGTTTTTTCCACAAAACACCCTGATAACTCAGAAATACCCCCCACAAACTATATATTCCTGAAATCTAAACACCTTCAGCTATGTAGCACTGTAGTTCGTTCATTCATACCATCAATGGTGTGGGCGCAGTTCTTCGTAGAATTTCGCATTTCTACACAATTTTCTGGAAAAATAGAGAAAAATACATTTCAAAGTTACAAAATCACACCAAAACCCCATGTAATGTAAAAAAACTTACCAAATATCAATCTCCTAAATGTCCTGAATCAAACAGTGTGCCATATGTGTGGTTACACACACTGACGTGGAAGCGACTAGTCAAAATGTAAAACAATGCGCAGTGAGCCAATAACAGCATTTTCCCAGATTTTCCAAACTGAACACCCCTCTAACTTGGAAATACCCCCGCAAAACTATATATTCTCAGAATCTACATACCTTCAGCTACGTAACGCTGTAGTTTGTTCATTCATACAATCAATGGTGTGGGCGCAGTTCTTCGTAGAAATTCGCATTTGTCTGAAAAAATGAACAAAAACAACTTCAAAAGGTAGAAATCATGCCAAAACCCCAAGGAATGTAAAAAAAAGTTACCAAATATCAATCTCCCAAATGTTCTGAATCAAACGGTATGCCCTATGTATGGTTACACACGCAGACGTGGAATCAACTAGCCACAAAGTGAGCCAATGAACAGTGGCCCAATTACAGCAACTTTTCAGATTTGTCAGACTAAACACCCCTCTATATTAGAAATACCCCCCAAAACTATATATTCTTGGACTCTACACACCTTCAGCTACACAATGGTGTGATTCTTTTATGCATACCACCAATGGTGTGGGTGCAGTTTTGTGTACAATTTCGCTTTCTTACCAGATTTTCAGGAAAAATTTATAAAAATACAATTCAAAGTTAAAAATCATGGCAAATTTCCATGTCATGTAAAAAAAACTTGTCAATTATCAATCTTCCAAATGCCCTGAATCAAACGGTATGCCATATGCGTGGATTCACACAGGGACGTGGCCACCAACTAGCTCAAATGGGACGCATGCACCAGTGTAATTACAAGAAAAATATCAAAGTGCTCTGTAATTTCAAACAGCCCCAAAACTTTGAAATGCCCCCCGCAAATAAACCCCCCCACTAAATATCAATCTCCCACATTTTCTGAATCAAACGGTATGCCATATGCGTGGATGCACACAGAGACGTGGCCACCAACTAGCTCAAATGGGACGCATGCACAAATGCAATTACAAGAAAAAATCAAAGTGCTCTGTAATTTGAACAGCCTACACTTTTTCTAAGGAAACAGTCCCGAAACATGGAAATTCCCTCCACAAACTATATATTTTTGGAATCTACACGCCTTCAGCTACGTTACGGTGCCATGCTTTCATACATGCATGAAGAATTCCAGACCCAGCGATCCAAAGAACTCGGTGTTTTTACGAGATTTTGTGAAAAATAAAATGAGATGATTCAAGGGTTGAAATCCTACCTAAACCCACTTGACCAGCAAAAAAACCCACTAAATAGCAATCTCCCACATGTCCTGAATCAAACGGTGTGCCATTTGCGTGGGTGCAAACAGAGACGAGGCCACCAACTAGCTCAAATGGGACGCATTTAGAAGTGCAGTTACAAGAAAATTTTTTAAAAACGCCACAACCCACCCCCCACACACACACTCTCCCCCTTTTAGTGGTATTTTAGTGAAGTCGGTTAGTATGGAGAGTCACACACGTTTTTGCACACTTTACTGATCCTAAAAACTCAATACGGTCTTTATTTGGTACCTCTGCAAAATTTCCTTATAAAATATAGGCTTAGTTTCCCTTGAAATCGAACAAATAAGTATCCGCGTTTACTTTACCGATATCACTGGGGACATTGGGGAGCTTGGAGAAGACAACTTTTTTTTCTAATTTATAGTTTTAGGGTAAAAAAAAAAAAAGGGTGTGTGTATCACTTTAAGAATTTTTTTGTGTGTATTTCCCCTTTTTTTCCCCGATCATTCCCAAAGATAATCATCAGATCATCTTAGGGAATGATACCGAACTTGGAATACGGGCATAAATGCCCGTTTTCCAATTCGAAATCCGATCGGAAAAATCACTTCCCGGAAATCATTTTCCAGGAAGTGATTTTTCATTCATTGGCAAAGATCAATAATTTGGTGATCAGAAGTGATCACCAAATATTGATCTCTGTCCCCATTTTTTTTCTAAGTCTTCGCTAAGTAGCAAAGACTTAGAAAAAATCCTATTTGTGAATGGAACTTTGAGTTCCATTCACAAAATGTATAGAAAAGCTGGCAGCTTGACAGCTTTTCTATACTAGGTACTGCAGCATGATCAAATTGAGATCAAGCTGCAGTACCTCAACTAGACCACCAGGGGCAGTCTCCTACCACTTCAAGGGAGACCCCGGTGAAGGAGGAAGCTCCGTGACGTCACCGGGGTCTCCCTTTCCGCTTCCTGTGATTCCTCTGCATCGGACCTGCTTCCTCCATGCGGACCTACTGAAAGGTAGGGAAATCTCCCGATCCCCCCCTCGGATTTGGACGAAACCGAGGGGGGATCGAGGGGGCTAGGGGGGCAGTTGAATGCTGCCCCCCGATCGCCCCTAGCAGGGGCCAATTTTTTTTCAGCTGCAGGGAAGCCACAGATCGTATATTCACGATCTGTGGCAGTTAAAGCATTCTCTGCACAGATCGTGAATATACGATCTGTGGCAGGGAAAGGGTTAAAGTTATCCAGTGGCTCGATAATATAATATACCACAATGTGATGTGATATAAAGGCATTATCTAACAGAGCAAAAACATACCCATACATAACCAAACCCTCTCACCCCTCCCTACTTTCCTCCCCCCCCCCACAAGGCCGACAAAATAAGGACAAAAAAGTTACTAACACATTGCGTTATTTTATTGTATTATATTTTAAAAAGTTATTGTTGTTAAAATAACAAAAAAAGGAGACAGATTAAGCAGAATCAAAGAATGTGAATTAAAGTATGTGATATAACATATGCACAAATGTTTCCAATAAACTCAGAATTGAAAAAAAAAAAAAAAATTTTTGGGAATCATTTATGATTTTCGTTCCACTTCTCACGTGTACACAACTTTGTATTGGTCTTTCACGTGAGATTCCAATAAAATTGATTCATGTTTGTGGCAGTAATGTGACAAAATTTGAAAAACTTCAAGGGGGACGAATACTTTTGCAAACCACTGTAAACACTTAATTTCTATGTACTTTACCTATCAAGTCCACTAAAGACACTAGATGCTCACCCCTGGAAATCCAGTTGTTTAGGGGGATGTAAAACTTACTCCAAAACTGCAGCACCAATCCTGCCCCCCTCCCCATGGCTGCTAAGGGTCCGTACACACATCTGGCGGCACGGAAAAAGCACAAATTCCTAATGGGCGATTTTACCTATTAGTCGCGCATTTGTATGAACATTTACATGCGTTAGCTTGGGCATTGTTCATTGGTTCGTCTTTGGCAGATATACAAACACCACCTGAGCGAATGTATTCATACGTACGATTAACAAACTCGGGGCGTTTTGCCATTGGACGTGTGTATGAGGCTTAAACCACTGGATGTTTCTTGCACAGCACTTGTTTCTATATTTTGGCCTACCTGCATTTTAAAATAGTGAATTATTTGTAAATATAAATAAGTGTGTGTGTAAAATATGGAAAAATATGCACGTAACTGCTCTGTCCAGTCCTTCCCCATTAGCTCAGCACCCACTCCACTCTCACCCCACTTACTTCAGGGAGCTCAAGTATTCTGTTTGCTTCAACCAGAGAGAGGAATCCGCCAATCACCTATTTGAATCCCTTTTCATTAGGGGGTAGAGGTATAATTGAATGAAGCAGCATGGATTGCTGTAGTAAAAAAAAAATATTATGTCACAGAGGTACAATATCGGACTGGGTTGTTGGTGCCCACCAAGAAAAGCTAGAAAGCATTAAAGAGGAAAATATATTTCCATTTTCACTTATTTACATGTATGAATAATGGGAAGTCATTTTTTGGAACGCATCTATTTAGAAATCAGCAGGGATACCACGATTAACAACATTTATTTCATTGGGAACAAGGCCTAAATAAGGAAAAAATTACTTTTGTCTTATAAGTGTTAGTATTACATCATATATAGTTTTTCTGCTAAATCTAGTGTTTCAATATTCAAAATAGTTAAATGTCTGTAGTCAATTTAAAGTTTGTGACACAATATAAAAAAAAAATCCAATAACTATCATGGGAATGAAAAATACCATGCTGTGTAAACTTTGTTTTCCATTTCCTTGCCAAAAGATGACTATTTTGGCTAAAATCCCGTGTCCCATAATGGTAAACTTGCATTTATTTTGTTCCCATCAAAACCCGGGATTATTTTTGGCAAGAGTAAGGATATAGTTTACCTCTTTAAAAATAAAGCTTAAAATAGAAAGTTTCCACTTAAAATGGGATTTCTTAAACCAATGCTTGTTTGTAAATACTGGCAAAATAGTTCAAAATGCTTTTTTAAAAAGGCTATGTTTAGATTTCTGAGATTGCTCTTGTACTTAAATTCTTGTACTAAAATGTGTTTTGTTTTTTAATTAAAAAATGAATACTTGTGTGTGTTGCTGTATGCCTTCAATTCAGCACTTGTTTTGCTTAGATTTCTTCCTCCTCTCTTTACTGACACCCCTTTTATCAGACCAGACTAACCACGAGGGTGCGCAGGGGCGTAACACAGTAGGGGGGTCCCCATTTTCTTACTTTTCCCAGCCTCCCCACAGAAAACTGCTGTAAATGAAGCAGAGCGTTTTTAATTTTTGTGATATTTATGTTATTACTCCTTGCATGCAAAGATCGAGCATCTTGTGTGTGGGTTTCTATGAATTCTAAGATAGTTTTACTCACAGCAGCTTTGCATGTTGGGTTTTCTAGTATTTTCTCATTGAGTCTCCATTGCCAACTACCTTTTTGACTATCAGGTATTGTGAGATATAGAAATATAGGTGCGTGGTCTGACCATGTTATTGTGCCTATGCTAGTTGACATCTTCCAGTTTAATATTGATTGTGTTATTAGCCACATATCTATATGGCTATACGATTTATGTGCATGTGAGTAGAAAGTATAGTCTTTATGTAGTGGGTGGATTGTTCACCATGGGTCAACGAGATTATATTCTTTTATTTTGCATTTGAATTTCTTAAGCTCTTTGTATGGGATTTGTGAATGACCTGAGCTGGAATCGTATGTGGGGTTCAGTGTGAAGTTAAAATCCCCACCTATAATTATTTGGCCTTCACTGGACTCTTGCAACTTGGCCCTGATTAATTTGGTTATTGTTAGGGAGATAGAGATTTGCTATAGTGATGATTTTGTTTCGTATGTTTATTTTTAAAAATATAAATCGTCCCTCTTTGTCGGACAATGTCTCTATTACTTGTATATGGCTTTTTCTGTGAATGGCAATGGCTACTCCTTTAGTGCAGGTATCTGGGTTATTGCTATAATGCCAGGTTGTGTAGTTTCTATCATATATTGGTGGTGAGACCCCTGCCTTGAAGTGCGTCTCCTGGAGTAATAGAATGTCTATTCGTTTTTTGTGCATTTTTTTTTTTTTTTGTAAACACATTATATTAAATATAAAACAGTTTTTGGTATCTTAAGTGGGTTCGGTGTAAAGTTAAACCCAGGTGCCTATGGGTTTAACTCCTATAAGCAAACACCCTTTGGGGGGAAGGAACTTTCAGCCGGGGGTACGCTCCCGTGTGATTCTCTCCCCTATGTTTTTAAAGGATTGTTATGAACCAGCAAATAGATTATAGTATTTTGTAATTAATTTCAAAACAACCATAGTGTCTTACTATTACTTTTGTTTAGTTCTCATCCCTCTGGGCCATACTGTTGGGGTTGGCTCCTTTTATGTTGGTTGTGTCTATTTTTGTAGTGCGACTTTGGTTTGTTGCCACTGCTCTTTGGCTGGTTTGGATGGAATGGGTATGGGCTGGTCCCATTCTGGTAGGTCTATTTTGGGCAGGTCAAGCTTCGATAGAAATTGCTGTAGGTCTTCTGGTTATCTTACTATGGCTCTTATTCCGTCCTTCCATGCTTGTAGTGCGAAGGGGAAACCCCATCTGTATTTCACTCCTCTGTCCTGTAAGAGGGCTAACAATGGTCTCAGGGCCTTGTGTTGGTTTAGTGTGCGCCAAAATAGATCGGTGAATAATTGTATCTTTGTGCCATTGAAATCTATTTCCGAGCATTCTCATGATTATCATGATTTTATCTTTGATATTACAGTGATGAATGCAACAAATAACATTTCTTGGATTATTATTATCCATATCCTTAGGGCGTAGCGCTCTATGGGCTCTGTCCATTTCTATTTCTGTGTCAATGGGTTGGCCTAATAACAAATTAAATATATGTTGGAGTGCTGATGGTAATTGGGGGGTTTCTACTGTTTCTGGTATGCCTCTGATGCGTATGTTATTTCGCCAATTTCGGTTTTTAATACCGTCTATTTGGTTCAGTATTGATCTGGTAGCTTTTTGTTGTGAGGACAGTTTAAAATTTATATCAGAGATTAAAGTTTGATGTGTGTCTAGAGTGAATTCTAGGTCTGTTACCTTAGATGCAATTTCATGAAGGTCTGTTTTGAGGTAACGGAGGATCTGCCGGGCTTGTTCTTACCCATGTCGGGTTAGCGGTGGTTGTTTGTTGGTGCTTTTGAGGCTATTAGCTGTGAGCTGGGTCTTTTTTGGGGAGAGATACGCGGGAGCTCTCAGTCCAAGCATCTGTTCCACATGGCGTCCAGGCTCCGCCCCCTCCAAACAGTTTTAACAAATCAATAACTGCAAAGTGGGGTGTGCGTATTTATTCAGTCAATACTTTGTAGAACCACCTTTTGCTGCAATTAAAGCTGCCAGTCTTTTCGGTATGTCTCCACCAGCTTTGCACATCTAGAGACTGAAATCCTTTGCAAAAATTCTTTGCAAAACAGCTCCAGCTCAGTCAGATTAGATGGACAGCGTTTGTGAACAGCAGTTTTCAGATCTTGCCACAGATTCTCGATTGAATTTGGATCTGGACTTTGACATGGCCATTCTAACACATGGATATGTTTTGTTTTAAACCATTCCATTGTTGCCTTATGGTTGGCTTTATGTTTTGGGTCGTTGTCCTGCTGGAAGGTGAACCTCCGCCCCAGTCTCAAGTCCTTTTGCTTACTCCAAGAGGTTTTCTTCCAAGATTGCCCTGTATTTGGCTCCATCCATCTTCCCATCAACTCTGACCAGCTTCCCTATTCCTGCTGAAGAGAAGCACCCCCAGAGCATGATGCTGCCACCGCCATATTTGACAGTGGGGATGGTGTGTTCTGAGTGATGTGCAGTGTTAGTTTTTCGCCACACATAGCATTTTGACCAAAAAGTTCCATTTTGGTCTCATCTGACCAGAGCACCTTCTTCCACATGTTTGCTGTGTCCCCCACATGGCTTGTGGCAAACTGCAAACGGGACTTCTTATGCTTTTTTGTTAACAATGGCTTTCTTCTTGCCATAAAGGGCAATTTTGTGCAGTGCAAGACTAATAGTTGTCCTATGAACAGATTCTCCCACCTGAGCTGTAGATCTCTGCAGCTCATCCAGTGTCGCCATGGGCCTCTTGACTGCATTTCTGATCAGCGCTCTCCTTGTTCGGCCTGTGAGTTTAGGTGGACGCCTTGTTTTGGTAGGTTTACAGTTGTGCCATACTCTTTCCATTTCTGAATGAATGCTTGAACAGTGCTCCGTGGGATGTTCAAGGCTTTGGAAATCTTTTTGTAGCCTAAGCCTGCTTTAAATTTCTCAATAACTTTATCCCTAACCTGTCTGGTGTGTTCTTTGGACTTCATGGAATTGTTGCTCCCAAGATTCTCTGAGGCCGTCACAGAGCAGCTGTGTTTGTACTGACATTAGATTACACACAGGTGCACTCTATTTAGTCATTAGCACTGTCTATAGGCAACTGACTGCACTCAGACCAAAGGGGGCTGAATAAATACACAGACCCCACTTTGCAGTTATTAATTTGTTAAAAATGTTTGGAATCATGTATGATTTTCCTTCCACTTCTCACATGTACACCACTTTGTATTGGTCTTTCATGTAGAATTCCAATAAAATCGATTCAGGTTTGTGGCAGTAATGTGACAAAATGTGGAAAACTTCAAGGGGGACAAATACTTTTGCAAACCACTGTATATCCACAACTAAAATAATTACCAGATATGAACAAAGTGGGTTTCTAGTGCCAACCTATTTTCATTCTAAGTTCTGGAATTAAATAAGCAGAAATTGTGATCCCAATATTTAAACTATTATATCAGGATTTTTAATGCCACAGAGTTAAGCAATCGTACAATAAATGATCCATGTGCTTAATGAAGATGAAATGGACAAAAGAAAGGACTAAAAAAAAATTTTTTAGTGGAGGTTGCCCTTTTTCTGTATTATTAGAGGTGCCAGAAACTTCTGTTTCAAGTGCTCCGTCTCACCATATTTCCTCATGTCCTGCTCAGCCCACTCCTACACCAACGATAAAGGGAGGATACCGTCAAATCCCAAGTCCAGCGAACATTCACTGTAAGCTGGGAAATACCCAAAATAAATACTCTACCTCGGTCATCTTTAAATATTATATCCTGAGTCGGCCACAGCTCAGGGAAATTTGCAGTCCCTATGCTACATAAGTAGAACACTTGGGACTGTGTGAAGAGGGATTTTTAGAAAATGTATCGTCATTTCTTAAAGATCTTTCATGCGTATAGCTAGCTTAAGTAGCCATTCTCCTTTTCACTGCAGGACCATTATGCAAAATCATTAAGCTATGCAGTGAGGAAGGGTCTAGGATATGCAAAAGAATAAGTGATTGGCAGTTATTTGCTGTATGGCTGTGCCCCACCCCCTTAAATAAGTAAAACTTCAAGCACTAAAAAGAAGGAAAAGGAGGGTCATACAGGAAGAAAAAACTGTTGTATGTTTGGTAGCAATTAATCCTTATTGCTGTGTAATTATTTTGTAAATAATCAAGCACAGGTTACATAAGGGGTGCCCAACCTGGCTCATGGGCTGCAAAAAATATCTGCTGGGCATCACTGGTTTACATATTCTGTTCCCAAAAAATCCTTTTTTTTTTTTTCTTCTAGCCTCGGTCCTGATCTCGTTAAAATCCCCCGATCCTCTGGCGCATTGATCCAGCTTCCCTGCTTGCCGTAACTTCCATGCAGGTCCTCAAACATGAGAACTCCACAATCCGTATCTTCCCGGATTTCTCCATAAGTCTACAGAAGAAGCGAGCAACCTTCGCGGATGTTAAAAAGAGATTGGCTCAAGCTAACATTACCTACTCAATGGCATATCCTGCAAAATTACGTGTACAGGCAGATGGCAGATCCCGCTTCTTTGAATCCCCTGCAGAGGCATGTTCCTGGCCAGACTCCCGGTAAACCGATCCGGAACACCACTACGCTACCACAATGCTCCGGAAAGTTCCCGGCCCTACTGGTGATACAACAACTAAAACACAAGGTCAACCGCATCCAAGCTCCGTTGACTATAAGAACCAACGTTCTCAATCAAGCTGGGCACCCGGTAGACCGTGAGTAACGCTCCCTGACAGTTAACCTAAACCCACTCACCTCTACTCACTTACAATCATTATCCACATTCTGGTCGGCGATACCAATTCATACACCTGGACAATAAGCTGTATGGGCACTCATACCACCCCTCCGAACTATCCCCAACCCTCCCTACCCACTTCCTTCTACCTGCCAATCAGTCACCACCGACTCTCATATAGCCATCTCCGTTCAACCCGAATCAATATGAAAGGAATGTTCTAACAACTAAATTACAGCTTACTCATATACCGCCAACCTAACATATATACTCTGACGGCCACCTTACTACTCTCTCCACCTGTATACCACCACTAGACCCCAAAGACCCCAACATTGGCCCGAAGAATCCCACCAACTAAGGAATGGAAGCCCCGATACCAACAATGATGACAAAAGGAATAAATATCGGCAACTTGGTATATTTGGGCCGTCTCTAAATATGTAGACCTATATTAATATAATACTACGCTCACTATATATACCCCACCCCCATCCACCACAATCTAACCCACGCCGGCAACAGCCTCCCCTTGTGCCTCCCACCATGGTAGATGACCCTACCGCCAATCTAGGTAAAATGAACCTCACCCAGATCGGAACATTTTAACCCTCACTACCACCTGGTCAGAGATACACCATATCAACTGTATGCATGGATCAGCATAACTACAAGATTTAGCCTCAAACTATAAGCAATCTGGACTGATGGTGACTCAATGGACAACATCCATAACACACAAGTGTTATGACACTTGTCTCAACCACCCTGGTGATCTCTGCTCGAACCAGTATACCCTTATACAATGCAAACCTCTATTGATCTCCAAATATGCTACTACCTAACTATTCCTCTCACCTACCTCTCCCCTGTCCTTAACCCTCCTAAAAACTCCCAACCCTTCCCTTCCATACCCTAAGCTGGATGATGATAATAGTTGTCTATCACTGCTCGGCTGTGTAACATAGCTGACACTGTTTTCAACGACTCTGACAGCCCCCCCCCCCTCCCCTCCCCCTAATCTCTCTCTCCCTCCATAATGTATATCATGTATTGAGAAAGGGAGGAGGGAAGGTTTTTTATGATGATATCTAAATGTTACCGTATACTGCTTTCAGTAATGCCAATGTTAGACCTCTTGCAATAACTAGTATGTATGATAGACCTTTAATTGTCGCACCTTGTTACATTGGTATATGCGTTGATGCCGTAGAGTCTTAACGATACCGTATACTGTTTCCAGATACACCACTAAAGGACAATTCGCTATACTTCAATATGCACGATAGACCTCTAACAGCTGTACAGTGTTACATTGGTATATGTGTTGGAGCCTCAGAGTCTCAATGTAACCGTACTCTGCTTCCAGCTATACCAATCCCTAATGTCTCGCAATAACTGCTATATGCGTTAGACCTCTAACAGTCGTACTCTGTTACACTAGCATATGCGATGGGGTCTCAAAGTCTCAACGGTACAGTATACTGTCTCCTGCCATACCAATGTCAAGCTTCCCGTAATACCCGATATATGCGATAGACCTTTACCAGTCGTATTGTTACACCAATATGTATATGTCAATGCTTGTATTCATGTATACTAATCCCACACGAACATCGTAAACACCATGCATGATACCTAATGTGCAGCCATCTGTTCATCTCACACTCTCTCCAACAAATTAACCACAAATGCAACATACCACAACAAACGACAACCTATGCAACACCAGAAACCTACACAACACACATCAGATCATAAATATCAAACACCACGCCCCCGACCCACCATTACCCTATATATTACTTCACAGTGGCCAAACCAACACCCCAACAAAATAAACACCACATCAATCCCCACTACTAATATCTGAGTATGTAATGTATGATAACGGTCTCTCATGGTATACCTAACCATAAGGTCTACTAACATATGATTACCAGCCCCCCAGCCAGGCCCGGCTCTCTCTCGATCTAATCCAACCTCTTGGAGCCAGACAACTACCGTATATACTCGAGTATAAGCCGACCCGAGTATAAGCCGAGGTACCTATTTTTACCTCAAAAAGTAAGAAAACATGATTGACTCGAGTATAAGCCGAGGGTTGAAATTATGCGAACTCTGCTGTCCATAAAAAAGCCTCATTCCTTGGCACTCCAGATGTTTGGAAACTACAACTCCCAGCATGCTTTAGTAGCTGGGAGTTGTAGTTTCCAAACCCCTTTAGTGCCAAGGAATGAGGCTTTTTTATGGACAGCACCCCCCAGGAGAGGCCCCAAAACATTCCCCCTTAGAGAGCCCCCCAGTTCAGGGAGTGAGGTGGTACTCACATGTGTTTGGTAATCAGGGTAAGGTAAATTTTTCCAAAATCTGCTGCTGCTTACTTGCGCTCTATGTAACCAGGTACCGGTAAGTTAAATCTCTGGATCCTGCTGGCACTCTGCTGTCTGCACGCTGCACTGACGTCCGTACTCGGCGGCTGTCTAACTTACTGCCCGGCGCCAAGTAGTGACGTCACTACTCTGCGTTGGGCAGTAAGTTAGACAGCCGCCAAGTACAGACGTCAGTGCCGTGGAGACAGCAGAGTGCCAGCAGGATCCAGAGATTTAACTTACCGGGACCTGGAGAGAAAGTAAGCAGCAGCAGATTTTGGAAAAATTTACCGTGACTCGAGTATAAGCCGAGGTCGGGTTTTAAGGCTATTTTTAAAGCCTGAAAACCTCGGCTTATACTCGAGTATATATGGTAACTCCTACATCCACAATAACCAAGGTCCAGGAGGAGAAGAATGGTTACCCTCCTTCTTCCTGCAGAAACTGCACTCATGTGCATCCCCTTAATCAAGTCCCACATACAGTGGAACAAGTTACTGTTATGTTTTAAGTTAATGGTTAACCCCCCCCCCTTATTTAACTACAATGTATATACTGCAACCAATCGAATAGAACCCCCTCGC
The DNA here is from genome assembly GCA_019447015.1 of Hymenochirus boettgeri. Lineage (NCBI taxonomy): Eukaryota > Metazoa > Chordata > Amphibia > Anura > Pipidae > Hymenochirus > Hymenochirus boettgeri. The sequence goes on from CM033472.1 coordinate 57,733,022, forward strand.
CTTTCCCCCTCCCCGGTGTGCCGCCGCCCCTCCATGACCTGACCGCTGCTATCTCTACCACTGAAAATCCTAACATGGAATGTCAGAGGTCTAAATAACCCGTCTAAAACACTCTCAGTCTTCTCTCAGATAAGATCCACACAGGCTGATATAATATGTCTCCAAGAGACCCACCTACTCCCTAGTACTACAGGTTATCTTCAAAGGCCATGGATCAGCTGGACAGCGCATAGTACACACTCCTCTTACTCATGCGGAGTCTCAATATTAATAAACAAACAATTAAGATATGTTATCCAAGAAGTCAGATCTGACAAAAGAGGAAAATATCTATGTCTAGCCCTCACTATAAACTCAGTCTGGTTCGTGATAATTGGTATATACGATCCTCCACCTGCACATCAACAACCCCTAAAAGAAACTCTTTCATTTATCACGAAATACCCGCAAGCACATGTTATATGTCTAGGTGACTTTAATGCATATATGAACCCGGCCCAGGATAAACGGAGCTCAATCCACCACCAGGCAACAAACCCCCTCCAACACTCCTCCCTTCTAACCTATATTCAGGAGTTGGGCCTGATAGACAAGTGGAGACTGCGCCACCCGCACAAGAAAGAATACACCTGCCACTCTAGAACGTACAACACACTATCGAGAATTGATTATATATTTATCAACAAAAGACTGTCGCCTAACGTTGTGGACATTCTGCATCTGATTAGGGGCATATCCGACCACACACCTATTCTCTTACAGCTCAAACTCCCCACCACACACTCACAACATGCCCATGGCGTTTCCACCCCTTTTGGATTAATCTTTTTCCCTCCGGAGATACGATCCCCGACCAAATTGACACCTACTTCCAATTTAACAATGAGGTAAATGTCAATAATACCTGGAATGCGTTCAAAGCAGTTCTGTGCGGAACACTGCAGTCCACCATCTCCCATATCAAACACCTGACCTCTGATAAGGAAAACGAGGTAACAAGATCCTTGATGGAAGCCGAATCCAGTTATGTAAATAACCCCGCCACTAAAGCAACCTGGCTCACCACACAAAATCTATACAATGCATTCATCACCGAAAAACAGGCACGGAAAGAATTCTTTATCAAACAATCTTATTTCGAACATGGTCACCAATCATCCAAACTTCTGGCTTGGCTGGCCCACGGACCATCAGACCAGAACGTAATAAATCAAATATATGACACTAACCTCAACCAAACTTTAGTTACCCATGGAATCCTGAAATGTTTTACAGAATACAGCACTGCAGAGAGGCACTGCAGAGCATGTCAGTGGGCAAAACCCCAGGCCCAGATGGAATCCCAGTTGAAATATACAAAAAATAAGAACAACAAATCCTACCACAGCTACTACACGTATACTCCTCTGCCTTTCACTCTCAAAAACTCTCAACATCCATGTACGAAGCACATATCATTCTATTATTAAAAACCGGAAAAGACCCCACCAACTGCAGCTCCTACAGACCAATATCTCTCCTCAACACCGATTGCAAAATTCTTGCCAAAATCTTAGCCAATCGCATCCAAAAAATAATTCTTAAAATAATACACCCGGACCAAACAGGCTTTATGCCAGGCAAATCAACTTCCATAAACATTAGGAAAACCTTGATACATACCCAAGTAGACCACGACAACTCCGGCTCAAGGATAATGCTCTCCCTGGATGCCCAAAAGGCATTTGACTCTATCAAATGGCCTTATTTATGGGAATGTCTAAGGAGGTTCGGCTTCGGCCCCAGATTTATCAAATGGACACAACTGTTATATGCCAATCCCACAGCAGCGATTAGAATAAACGGCACCACATCTAGCACCTTCCCCCTCTGTAGAGGCACCAGGCAAGGATGCCCCCTTTCACCATATCTCTTCGCAATCGCTATTGAACCACTAGCCATCAGACTTCGATCACACCCAGACATCACTGGATTCAATCTCGGTCAACACTCTTCACTTCTGAGCCTATATGTAGATGACATGATAATATACCTAGCTGACCCGGACCACTCCCTCCGCTCCGTGTATGCCAAACACTTAATCCCAATAACTAATAGCTTTAAATACCTTGGAATACAAATCACTCGCTCCCCCTCTCAATCTTTTAAAATCAACGTTGCCCCCTTGAAAGATTTGGTAAGTAAGAAAATTAAAACATGGCAAAATCTGCCCATTAACCTCATAGGGCGTATTAATCTAGTGAAAATCATACTACTACCAAAACTCCTGTACATCTTCCAACACACACTAAGCTATATCCCGGACATCTTCTTCAAAAAACTACACAGTCTGTTGCTTCCATTCCTCTGGGGCGCTGGAAGGAATAGAGTCCGCCTCAAAGCGTTACAAGGACCCAAAACCTCTGCAGGTCTGGCAATGCCCAATCTCCATATCTACTATCTAGCATCACAACTTAAATACTTTAAATCCTGGTTACTGCCCCAATGTCTGGAAAAGAATGAATAAATAAATATATCGCATTCCGTGATATACCCGAAGAATCGTTACTCTGGCACAACCCCCATTTTCCCAATCTAGCCTCCTTCCCAGACGCCCACATCCTAGAAAAAAAAGGGATCACCCAATTCTCACATATTATTCAAAACCAACATCTAATCGCATTCACTGACTTTAAATCTGTATTCAATCTACCAGACACCTTTCTATTTAGATACCTACAAATCAAATACTGCCTTATCTCCGAATTTCAGTCCTCAACCATACCAGTAAAACCCCATCCCATCATCAGATTAATAAATGTATACGGAGAATCCCGCTTAATCTCCCACTCCTATGCCTTTTTACTGAATACCCAACTCGCTGAAGACACCAATGCAACAATACATAAATGGACACGAGTTATCCCCTCGCTAACAGTATCAGACTGGGAAGCACTGGGAGAATCCCACGTTAAAGCATCACCATCAGCACCGAACAGACTGATGCAATTTTACATAATACACCAGGCATATATAACCCCGGCAAAAAAAGCTTGGATGTCCCCCTCACTTAGTTCTGAGTGTCCGAGATGTCACAGTATTAATGCTGACTTCTAGCACATGCTATGGGCGTGTGATAAGGTACAAAGATTCTGGCGTAGGGTCACCGCCTGTCTGTCGGGTCTACTCGGCTCCACAGTACCTACTGACCCCAAACTCTGCATTCTAGGTATCCCAGAGATAGACTGCTGGAACACCCGACAGCTCACTTTTCTTAGAGAAACACTCTTCTATGCCAGGCGCTCCATCATACTCACTTGGACATCACAAACACCCCCCAAATTCAGAGCCTAGAAAACAATGATCGAAAAAATGCTACCAATGCTCAGACTTATCTATATTAAAAGAGGCACAGTGGACAGGTTTAACTCAATCTGGTCACTATGGCATGAATAAATACAAACGACAGACGGCAACAAGATCATCTCGGCACGCGGCACACCGGGGAAACCCCCCCTTTTTCTCCAACCTCCCCTTCCCTCTACTCATGTTTAAACATGACCATATATGTAAACTATAATGCAAACCCCCCAAAATGATTGGTATATAATTCCCTAACAACTGTGTAACCGGATATATAACTATATATTGTATGCTTGTGAAGGTTCTCATTCATCCAGGTCATGGTATATCTGTTGTATTCAATTAGATCAACTGGACGTGAAATGTAGTTCTTGAAGACGTTTCGCTAGTCATCCGACTGGCTTTCTCAATTCAGAATGACTTGTACAAGAATCTGTGGCAATTATGTACCCTGGAAAATCCCAATTAGCATATCACAGCCAGGTGTTAAGGGTGTGATTAGATAGTGGCTAAGAGGTGTTATAGGAACGCCCAGAGTAAGGTGTTAAAACAGCATTGTACATGGCAGACAGTTGGTGTCGAACCCCCCCACCTCTATTTAGGCTTGGTTTCTTTATTTTCACATAAATGGCCTCCTTAACACCTCTCTTGAACCAGTCACTTGCCTTCGCCAGTATGTTAACATTACAATCTTCAAAGGTATGTCCTTTATCCTTAAGATGCAGATACACGGCTGAGTCCTGACCCGAGGAATTGGCTCTTCTGTGCTGGGCCATACGTTGATGCAGTTGCTGTTTGGTCTCCCCCACATACAAATCAGAGCATTCTTCACTGCACTGCACTGCATATATGATGTCGCTTTTCTTGTGTTTTGGTATTGGGTCTTTCGGATGTACCAATTGCTGCCTCAGTGTGTTGTTCGGTTTAAAGCAGACAGGGATACGATGTTTTTTGAAAATTCTTCTTAATTTCTCGGAGACCCCTGCTACATATGGGATGACCATGTTCTTCCTCCTGTCTTGCTTTTCCCCTTCACTGTTGGTATTCGTGTTCTTTTCTTTCCTTCTACTTCTTTTGACAAAGGCCCAGTCTGGATATCCACAAGTTTTAAGGGCTCCTCTGAGATGTTTCATTTCTTTAGCCTTCGCCTCTGTGCTAGTGGGGATGTTCTCGGCTCTGTGTTGCAGGGTTCTGATGACCCCCAGCTTGTGATCTAAAGGGTGGTGGGAGTCAAACATCAAATACTGATCTGTGTGTGTTGGTTTTCTGTAAACCTCTACTTCCAGTTTACCATTTTCCTTAACTTCTACCAAGCAGTCCAAGAAAGCCAGTTTGTTGTTTTGTACCTCTTCCCTTGTGAATTTAATGTTTTGGTCCACCGCATTAATTTGAAGATTGTAATGTTAACATACTGGCGAAGGAATGTGACTGGTTCAAGAGAGGTGTTAAGGAGGCCATTTATGTGAAAATAAAGAAACCAAGCCTAAATAGAGGTGGGGGGGTTCGACACCAACTGTCTGCCATGTACAATGCTGTTTTAACACCTTACTCTGGGCGTTCCTATAACACCTCTTAGCCACTATCCAATCACACCCTTAACACCTGGCTGTGATATGCTAATTGGGATTTTCCAGGGTACATAATTGCCACAGATTCTTGTACAAGTCATTCTGAATTGAGAAAGCCAGTCGGATGACTAGCGAAACGTCTTCAAGAACTACATTTCAAGTCCAGTTGATCTAATTGAATACAACAGATATATATTGTATGTTATTTTCCCCACGTTACCCTGGTTAAAACGTCTGTACAACCCATTTGCAATGAGTTCAACCTCAGGAATCTGTATTACAACCCTAGTACAGAATGTACAACACCGATGTGCAGATGTAATGTTTTTGTTCTTTTTATACGCAATAAACAGTTTAAAAAAAAAAAAAACAATATCTCCAAAGGAGATGTCAGATCACCAGTGGGACGCCACTTTAAAGAATGTGCAAATTGCGATATAACCTATTGTAAAGTACAGGGTATTGAACTAGTGAGAAACAAACTGAGGGGAGGAGATATGCTGAAAGCCCTCAATAGAAGAGAGGCGTTTTGGATTATGGAGTTGGCAACATGGTCCCCAAAAGGTTTAAACCATAGGTGGGATATTTCTCTCAGTGTAAATTGTCTTGAAAAATACCTTGTCTATATCTGTTGTATTCAATTAGATCAACTGGACTTGAAGTTTAGTTCTTGAAGACGTTTCGCTAGTCATCCGACTGGCTTTCTCAATTCAGAATGACTTGTACAAGAATCTGTACATAATTGCCACAGATTCTTGTACAAGTCATTCTGAATTGAGAAAGCCAGTCGGATGACTAGCGAAACGTCTTCAAGAACTACATTTCAAGTCCAGTTGATCTAATTGAATACAACAGATATACCATGACCTGGATGAATGAGAACCTTCATAAGCACCTTGTCTATAATATCTGATGCAAATAATCCTGCGCTTTACATAAAACAGTTTGTAAAATATCGGTTGCAGTTCATAATAAGTCTAGGTCCTTAGCTTTGCCTTTAAAGGATAACACACTCCTCTTTGCGCAGTTTTGTGTATGTAATTGGAATATGAATTTGTAATAGTTTCTTGATTGATTATGTATAAAATGTAATTAAGTTACCATTACTTTTTGACCCTCTACCCTAGATGAAAGATTGTTACTAATTGGTCACTTGTTTTCTATTAGCATGGTTAATACGGTGGGAAATATCTGGGCCTTTTCAGTACTATTGGCCTTAAAAAAAGGATTTGAATTGAAGCGTATCTATTGTGTAATTGAATATGAATATAAGGCTGATTAAATGGTATGGCTTTAAGTAATCAGGTATGTCTAATTATAATGGCAAGAATAACCCTCGGTTGGGTATATGTATTGGGAAATGTAAGTTCAGAATGGGTTAATTAAGGGGATAGCGGACAGCACTTGCTTGTAATATAAAAGCAATTACTTTGTTTCAAAACATGATTAAAACTTAGACACAAGTTTTAATCATGTTTTGAAACAAATAAAGTAATTGCTTTTATACTACAAGCAAGTGCTGTCCGCTATTTTCGTTTTGGTTGAAGAGGAAAGGTGGAGACCTCAGGACGCGCACGGCTTTCCCTAACGGATGAGCAGTTTGGTTGGTGCCGGTCTCATAACTCTCGAATCTTAATTAAGGGGATAGCCTAGTGCTTTCTTTTACCTTTCTTTTAATTGGAGCTCCCGGATTTAAAAGGTGGGACTAAAATCAAGAGAATTAGTCTATGATTAAGGGCCTTTGGCCTGAAACACGCCAGACGTTTACCACTGTCCCTCAGAACTAAGCTCTAACAATAAGCTTTTTTAACATGTTGATAAATAAAGGAATGTTTTTATGAAGAACCGGGGTGGTGAGTTGCTTGCAAGAATAATTGGCCGCTTTCGCTGTGCAGCGGTGTTCTCTTTTTTCTATTTATTAACTACAGCATGCTAGATTTTTTATTTAAGGTATAGTTCACTGAAAAAAGCAGACCCTTCCGGTTCCATATGGTTGCATTAGCATGCTATAATTAAAGGATAAGTATGCTGTAAAATCAAGTTAATTTTAGTTGTAAGCTGAAGCTTTAAGAAAACGGTTGTCATGGGGGTTTTTTCAGCCTAAAATGGTAAGGCCTGTCTGTTCTGCATGATTTGACGTCACGCACGCAGTGACGTTGCTTACCGCAATGTCATACGCATGCACACGGCAAGGAAGCCAGTGCACGGAACGAATGGGCCTTACCATTTAAGGGGAGGAGCTAAACATTCAGCTAGGCACAATCAAGAGGTCAGCAACTTGCAAGCTGGAAAGGTAGGCTCTGGAGGGTCATAGGAAAAAAAAACCCCACAACAACAGTTTGTTTTTTTTTTTTTTAAAGCTGCAGCTTCCAACTAAACTTAACTTGATTTTACAGCATACTTATTCTTTAAAGTGAAGTCAGAAGTGGTTGGGATCAGTCAGTGGAGACGGAGGTGGATCTCGCGCAAGGTAAATTTACTCAACTTCGTTCCTGGCTCCTATACAATAGATGGAAGAACAGGAGGTAAGCATCTCATTTAGCTCCCGTTCTTCAGTTAATGCATTAAAGAAACTATTCCTTTAATAGCAATGCACATAATTTCGAAGAGATTTTATTTTTTGGATCATACTTGCTTTACTCTTTGATACTATGTAAAAAAAAAATTTGTTTGCAGAGAGACCTTGACCAAATAGCTAGTGTCCTATAAAAACAAGGTGACATTTTTAAACATGTTCCTACTTTTACAGTTGGCGGTCTGGTCTGGTTTAAAAATCTCGGCTTAAACCTTCTCCACAACCCCCTCCTTTAAAAGTACACCGAGTGTGAAGGTTTAATAGCTACCCTGCCCATCCTGGCTTTGCCCTAGATCCATCATTGCAATACCTTAAAGTTGGGCTTATAGTGCTGGTTTGGCTCCTACCACAGTCTGGCCCATGTTCAGCAGAAGGATGCATGCCTCCCCATTGGCTAGTCCAGTAACAGTCCCAGACTTTCAGAGGGGGCAGTGCCAGAGACAGTCTTTAAAGGACTGTTAAGGGAACACAGCCCCCTTCATCCTCATCCTGAGTATGTATAGGGAAGAGGGCTTGTTAGCTTTCCATCAGGAGAGACATTAAATGGGAACTATACAAAAGTGGCATCTCATACCTTTGAAATAAGCTTAGGATGATGGACCTAGCTGTTGTCAATCCAAAGGCTTTCAAAGTATCTCCTATTCTGCTCTGTCTGAATGTCTCTGTGACAAGCATGTGTTATAAGCGGTCATTACTGCTATATTTATTTATTATTTATTATAAGCTGCCCCACTCCCAAAAATGTATCTATTCTAAACCTAACTACAGGCTTGCAATGAACGTCTGTGCTTTTCTCTGCCTATGGACACCTTAGGGAGAGAAATAATTTTCTTTTTAGGCCTGTGGCTAGCTTTAATAATGATAAAGGAGGTTCAGGGAAGGGCTTATGATGCAGCCAATGATGTTCTGTCCCAGCAGTAGGGTACAAGGGGGCATGCTCAAGCAAGGGGCTTGCTGGTGATGTCACAGCTTATTGTGTAAGCAGGAAGCAGCACTTTTTATACTGGAGAAGGGCTCCCCAAACATTATGAACCCTCTAGGGCCTTTGCAACATCTGATCTTTTAGTTAAAAGGGGGATTTTTCTTGTACGGCTCCCCAACCACCCAAAGATAGAAACCTTTATATTTTTAAGTATGTGATGCAGGGTTACTGTGACTTACAGACACACCTAACTGAACAAATTAGTTTATCTTGAGCTCTTACTTCCTCTGTCACAGGAAGAAGCTAAAACCCCAAGAAAATTATCAGAACGGTTTCTTTCTCACTCACAATGTTTTGTGGTTATAGACTCAGAGATGATTTAGGTATGTTTATAAGTGTAAATAAGATCCAGACGTTAACAGCAATTGGCATGAATTCCAAAGCTATAGTTAAAGAATAATTGCACCAAACAAAAATGGATTATATCAGATGTTTCCATTTCCCCTACCTAATGGTGGCCATAGATGCTACAATCTGATCACACAATCTGCAGATGGTACAATCTGATGGAACGAGGAAAACCCCAACTCTCCCAATATAAAAAAAAATTATGCGATCGTCTGCCAATCTTCCTAATATGATCCGACAATTGGACAATATTGGGATATCACGATAAAGTACGACCGTGGTTGTTGCGTCTATGGGCACCATTAATCTGGAGTCCCATTCTATTGTAATTATCTTCCTCCCTATATCACTCAGTCCTCACTTAGTTCTATGGAGTTTGTGACATCTGACACAAGTATTGGTCTGACCTGATGAAGAGTGAATAGCCCTCGAAAGCTTGTCAACTAAATAAGCATTGCCCTTAAAGTATCACAGTACTCTTTTTTTTAAATTTGACTGTTTAGTGCCCCTTTAAAAACTCTGAACAAGACAAATCAGATCTAATTCGGATTATTTTTAATCAAACTTTGCCACATATTAGTTTTCACTTTTTTTTAGTGATGGCTTGCCTTATAGAAATTGGCAGCATAGTGGCAGATGTGATTCAATGTTGATAAATGTAACATTTGGGGTTTAACAATCCTTGTGCCACCTACACCATAAATAACTCTTAAACTAAGTGAATCTACTGGAAAACTGTAGCAAACAATGCCAGACAGCAACGGCTAGAGCTAGCAAGATATTGTCTTGTATATGTTTACAAGGTAAGGCCTCATTTTTAATATGCGGTCCAGTTTTGGAATTTCATATAAAAAAGGGACATCTTGGAAAGAATTCAGTGAAAGGCAACTTAAATAACAAGGGGAATAGAGAGGGCTTGGCAACAAAGGCAGATTAGACATTTGCACAGGTATATGATCACTTTAAAGGGTATGTCCACCCTAAAAATAAATTTTTGATATACGAGTGCCCCTGTCCCCCCAGCCCCAACCGCTATATTTATTCTTTTAGAAAGTGCCCCAAACTCTACTTACCTCCCCTCTTTCCTCCGCCGCGCTGCCGGCCCTCTGCTTGCGAGAAAATGCAAGCAGAGGGGCTGGACCGGCAGTCGCGTCTGTGATTGGCTGAGCGGCAGCCAATCACGGATACGGCTGCCGGGAGTTCATTTCGGCGGGGGAAAGAGGGAAGGTAAGTAAAGTTTGGGGAGCTTTCTAAAAGAATAAATATAGCGGTTGGGGCTGGGGGGACAGGGGCAATCATATAACTAAAGGGTTTTAAGCTAGGGGGAGGGAATCCTGAGAGGGAGGGGGAGAAGGGCTGCAGTACGCATGCCAAACTTCTCCCGGAGGCCAGGTAGGAGGCAGAGTCCTATATGAACTCTGCTATCCTCCTGGTGGGCAGTTTTTGGGACTTTGGGGGGGGGGGGGGGGATTACAGGAGAACCTTATGAAGCTGGGATGTGAGGTAAGGATTAAACTACACTACATGATGGGGCCAGTAGTTGGGGGGATTATAGTTTTGGGGGTGGACATGCCCTTTAATCTGTTTATAAATGACTTAGAAGGGGCATTAAGCGAGATGTCTCTGTTTGCCGATGACACCAACTTATGCAGAGCTTTAAAAACTTCAAAAGAGGTGCAACTGATGCAAGCAAACCTAGATAGATTATCAAAATGGGCAGCAGAATGGCAGATGAGATTCAATGTGGATAAATGTGATTCATTTGGGGTTTAACAATCCTTGTGCCACCTACACCATAAATAACTGTGTTAAGAGAATCTCTAATGGAGACAGATTTGGGGGTCTACTAGATAACAGACTTGGCTGTAGCAAACAATGCCAGACAGCAATGGCTAGAGCTAGCAAGATATTGTCTAGTATAAAAAAAAAGTGGAAAGATTCAAGGGGAAAAGGACTAATTTGGAATATGCGGTGCAGTTTTGGAATCGCATATACAAAACAGACATCTTTAAAATGGAAGGAATTCCGAAAAGGGCAACTAAAATAATAAAGGCAATTAGGCAGATTAGACAAGTTACGACCATTTACATCAGAGTATTGCGTACTTTATATGAATATATTAATGGGCCATAAATTAATTTTGTTGGTGCATTGTTCACCAATAGGTCATGTGAGAGAACACATGGACATCCTTTAAGATTAGAAGAAAATAAATTTCATTTTCAGGTTAGGAAAGGTTTTGTTACAGTAAGAGCAATAAAACTGTGGAACGGTCTTCCAGCAGGTGTGGAAATGGCAAGTTAATTAATTAGCTTTAAAGGGTATGTACATGGAAAATGTATTTCTTTTTAAATTGCCCATTAGTGGAAACTATAATTCATCTTAACTATCACTGTACCATTTTTTTTCATTAGTTATCCAATCTGAAACATCTTATATTTTAGCATTTCTGTAAACAGTTTTGCTGTAGCAGGAATGGTTTGACAGCTGGTATATAGGAAAATATTCAGGTCAGTGGTCAGAATCTGAGCAAAACAATTATTGCATTGAAGGCATGCAGCAACACACACCTCAGAGTAAGTGCTACTTACATGTATTTATTTATAGATTAAGATGACAGTCGTTTTTTTTTAGTATACATACACTTTAAAAGTGGCCTGGATAAGTTTCTAAAACCAAGAAATATTGAGAATTACCCTCCCCCTTTTAGGCTCCCCCCCTTCTCTGGATAAACTGTTAGGTAGGGTAAGATGGATGTATGTCTTTATTCAACCTCAAAATGTTACAGAGAAAATCGCTGGATGAACAGATTATGGCAACTGATTGACTGAAGTTCATGTGTTTGTGCTGAACTTCCCCTTTAACACACTTTAAACCAGAAGTAAACAGATAGAATCATGCATTTTTTAATCGTTTAAAAAGTTGAACTTGACAAGTCCGTTTTTATGTTGCTGTCCTGAATCACATACTGTAAATCACTGCCAGTACCTAAACTCCAGCAAGACTACAGTTAAATGGTTTAAAAAAAAAATTTTATTAAAAAAAGTGGATCAGTTTATTTGGGGCAGAGGCTCTTTTAAATCATTTTTTAGATTTGCCATGGTTTAAAGAATGTATTTAAAGTAATAGACTTGTAATGACACTTTTCCAGGAAAAATAAAAATAGCCATGTCAGTATGTGAAGTATTATAGAAAAATAGTTATTTATTCCATTTTGTCATTGCAATTTCCCCTTTAGAACTTCTCTAAATGTTAAAAATATTTATTTACATAATCCTTGAAAAATTGGCAGATATGTGCCACTTCCTGTCTCGCATCCTCATCCACTATCAATGATTTTATTCTCCTCTGTATCAGATTGAACCCTCTTCCCAAGCAGGAAAGGAGGTTTAAATAGAGTTTGGAGGCAAACTTTAATATCACTATTGATAGAAATCAAGTAAGTCAATGTTTACTTTAGGTTTTACTTTTGCCTATGGATAAACAAGTAACTCTACAGTTGAAATGGAGCACTATACTGATTTTTAAACAAATTATACCTTAAAGGAGAACCATCGTGTGTATAAGGATTTAAAAAAAAACAAACAGTTAAAACGAAAAGTAATTGGGACAGGTATATGATAAGTAATTCCTAGTTTCTAATATTGTTTGTTTAGGTGCACGAGCCTAAAGAAAACGGATTCTGCCAGCCCTCCTCCTGGCTTCAGCTCTATCTTTAATACAGGACTAGTCCAGGACTAACCTGGCAAATGAAAACTGTACGTGCTGTACAACAAAATGATATTGTGAGGTAAGAATAATAAATCCTACCTCCCTGCCCCAGGTAATTTCCATTTTTAAAAAGCGAGTATAGTTATCTTTTAAATTCTTAATTATGTGAAAGGCAGGTTCCGGTATTCCTCTTACCTTCAGTTGCCAAATGTAATACCATATAGCGGAAAAAAACAAGAGAATAACAGGATTCAACAAACAACTTTAAAGGAGGGATATTTAATATTCAGGCTGCACAGAAAGGTAAGCAGGGAACATCTGTGTATGGGACTTTTTAAGGGACTGTGTATTGGAATTTCTATGGGGCTGTGTATGAGGCATTCTATGGGACTGTGTGGGAGAAAGTCAACCTTAGGTTTATACTCGAGTCAATCAGTTTTCCTGGTTTATTAGTTAAAAATAAGTACCTCTGTTTATATTCGGTTTATACTGTAATTGTATCAATTACGTTTTGCTGGTCAACACCACAGCACCAATATTTTTGTTCTGTGTTTTGGAGATACGGAGATTACTGCTTTTATGTCAAGGTGCAGTGCCTTTTGATTCAGTGGTGTTCTTTGCTATTGAAAGAACCACCTAAAGGACAACTCCACCCTCATAATGACATCTTCTAGAAGGAATGGCCACTTTAAATATGTTGATATGAGCCTGAGCCTAAGCATGCACAGATAAGGCAGCTAGGGGAATAGAATTCAGATATTGGCTGTGATGTCAACTGTCAAATCCATAATTGTCAGTTGCTAACTGAAAAAAACAGGAAGCCAAAACAGGGCAACAGGACATTGTGCAGCATTTCAGGTTAGACATATATTTCAGATTTGAAACAGAGAGTGATTTCTCTGTAAATAACTTTTTAATTTGGAGGGCTGGACACAGTACAGGTCACTAAATTACTCTATTTCCACAAGGCATCCAGAAGCATAGCAGGCACACAATAATGATTCCAAAGGACAAAGTAAGATAGTGGCCAGGAAGTGGCCATTCTTTCTAAAAGAGTTTATTGTGAGGGTGGGGTTGTCCTTTAACAGAGCTTTGTGCAGCCTTTCAAGTAAAATTCAAAGTTTATAATTACACTCTCTTTCTAGTATATATTAATAGCATAACAAAGTAGAAAACACAAAGAAGAGCACTTCTTATTGCATTAATTAAAAGTTGTGTTCTGATTGAAAGGTTGATCCTAATTTAATTTTTAAGTCAGAAGAGATTGTTTACCCCTTAATAGGATCCTAATGATATTAAAGCAGTCATAAAAATGGAGACCAAATATATACCCGTATATACTCGAGTATAAACCGTCCCGAGTATAAACCGAGGTACCTAGTTTTAGATAAAAAAAAAAGGAGGAAAACCACACTGACTCGAGTATAAACCGAGGGGGTAGTATTTGCCACTAAAGATGTTTTGGAAACTACAACTCCCAGCATGCTTTATTGCTGGGAGTTGTAGTTTTCAAACATCTTAAGTTGCAAATACTTACAAATAAGAGTAAAACCTTCTTTATTTGTGCATACTGTATGCACAAATATAGGAGGATTTAGCCCTATTTGCAAGTATTTGCCACTTAAGATGTTTGAAAACTACAACTCCCACCAATAAAGCATGCTGGGAGTTGTAGTTTTCAAACATCTTAAGTGGCAAATACTTGCAAATAGGGGTAAATCCTCCTATATTTGTGCATACAGTATGCACAAATAAAGAAGGTTTTACTCCTATTTGTATGTATTTGCCGCCACTTAAGTCCCTGTGCAAGTAAATGTTTCTCCTACCTTGTCCGACGGCCACGCGATCCGCATCCTCGCTCCACAGCCTCTGCGCATCCGGATGAGGTCACTACCCGGCACCTCTCACTTTGCGGCGCCGGGTAGTGACATCATCCAGATGCGCAGAGGCTGTGGAGCGAGGATGCGGATCGTGCGGCCGCCGGACAAGGTAGGGAAACATTGCCTCGAGTATAAACCGAGGTAAGATTTTCAGGCTTTTTTTAAAGCCTGAAAACCTCGGTTTATACTCGAGTATATACGGTAACAATATATAGAAATCATACAACTGCCCCTAGTCAGACTATAATTCATTTACATCATTCAAAAATGTTTTACCATATATACTCAAGTATAGGCAGAGGTTTTCAGGCTTTAGAAATAGCCTGAAAACCGAACTTTGACTTATATTTGGGTCAATCTGCTGGCTGACATCACTACTACTTGGCTCCTGTCTCACTTCCCGGGCGGCCAGTAGGGATGTCAAGTAGCATATCATTAGATGCGGAGCGAGCAGCAGCTGGATTGCAGAGTTCCCAGGCAAATTAACACTTACCAAGTCCACTCCTCCACTGAACTGGGGGTTTGGGGCTGGCCTGGTGGTGCTTGCTACTGCAGATGTTTGGAAACTACAACTCCCAGCAACTAAAGCACGTGCCAAGGAATTGGGGGTTACTGTATGGCATTACTGTCCATTTAAAGGGAATCGAATGCCTCAAAACAATACAGAATCAGGAAAATGGTATCAATTTATCAATGGTTAAAAAGATTGCCTTCTGATTCTGTATTGTTTTGAGGTTTTAGTTGCCATTTAAATGGACAGCAGAAGTCCCATACAGTAATAACCATACTGGATTTGGCTATTACTGTATGAGAATTCTGCTGTCCATTTAAAGGGCAACTAAAGCCTCAAAACAATACAGAATCAGAAGGCAGTAGTGGTCATGATTTCTACCCCTGACCTATACTCAAGTCAGTTTTTACTGACAGTTTTTACTAAATTTTCAGGTAAAAATAGGTACTCTGATCAACTTATATTCAAGAACATACGGTAAAAAAGAAAAAAAGCATACACAAAATTAAAAATCTGTGTGAAAAAAAAAACTAAATTCAATTAATTTCATTTCATCAGATTACGGTAACAAATTGAAGTGTCATTTTTCATTTACTGTAATAGTTTGAAACCTGAAATATATAAGTAACATGAAATGCTGCACAATGTCCTGTTGCCCCTCTTTCTGCTTCCTGGTTCTTCCAGTTAGTAACTGTCAGTTATGGATTTGACAGTTGAAAATCACAGCCAATGTCTGAATTCTAATCCCTTGTCTGCCTCTTCTGAGCATGTTCAGGCTCAGTACAGGTTACTAAATTGCTCCTTTTCCATAAAGCATCCAGAAGCATAGCAGGCATACAGTAATACTTCCACCTACATATTTTAAAGTGGCCATTCTTTCTAAAATATATTATAAGGGTGGAGTTGTCCTTCAATTGTTTTAATAGCTCGCATTGCAAACTTTCAAAAGACGTGCATTTAAGCAGCAAAAGTTACTGGCAAAAAAATTCCCTTATCGGAAGTTTCTGGTCAAGGTCACAAAATTTCATTTTATCGTTGATAATCATGCCACCAGTCACAAATGTTTTACTGTATTAGAACAAGTTAGGGCTCATTTACACTAGGAGATGCTTTGGTGCAATCTCAATCGTTGACATCGCACCAAAACGCTTTGCTTGTAAGAGTGAACTGTACAGTTCACACCTACGAGCTGCGATACAGTGCGTTGCCGGCAACACACTGTTTGCAGCAGTTTGCTGCGTTATTGCATAGCAGTGCCATTGAAATCAATGAACACAGATATTCGATAACGCAGGGAAACACTGCACAACATCGCAGTGTAATGTTCCCTGCAGTGGTTAACTCACCCCAGTGCAGTGATGGTGAACCTTTTAGAGGCGGAGTGCCCAAACTGCAACCCAAAACCCCACTTTTTATTGCATAGTGCCAACACGATCATTTTTGCAACTCAAATAGACACATACCAATACAGTAGATGGAATCGACGATTGATTACCTATTAAGCGCTACATTACCACACAGGAGTTTGAGATCTAAAATAGTAACCATTTACCCCTACATTATTAGACAGGTGTTAAAGATCCAAAACAGGGACTTAAGCAGAGCTGAATGTTATAGCACGTGGCCTCTCTCTGCTACAGCTGCTACACTTTCTCTCTGGGTTTCTGATAAACTCTGCTTTGAATGAGAGTCTACAGAGAAGGCTCCGAGTGTGACCTCTGGTACGCATGCCATAGGTTCGCCACCATTGCCCTAGTGTGACCCTTCCTTAGATGGTGAACAATTGCTTTTCTAGGTGTATCTCTCCACTATTTTCTAAATCTGATTCTATGGGGCCAAACTGTAAATAATCTGCGTATTACTGGCATAAGGATTGTGGAAAGAACGAAGCATGCATGCCATTACAGACAGCACCGAGGTCGCCACCACGATACTGAGGAAGGTTGTAGAATATAATGGATGAAGTTAAAGTTACTTTAGAGTTCTATGAGCTTTATCTGATCACCAAAGCTCACGGAGATTTGTAAAATTCTTATTTACAGCAGTGGGTATATTATCCAATGTATAATACAGTAAAATGTTCATTATCACATATATATTCTACTTTTTTAATTAAAATAATTATTTGTCCTGTAATTTAAATGTCATTTAAACCTTTTTAATATATGGACATCAGATACAAATATAGTCTTTGCTTTCTGGTACAAAAATTAAATTGCAAAACCACAAACTATTTAAAAAGATGGATGGTGCCGAGCATATTCGTGTGTCATTTTTTTTTTTGTAAACCACATAAAGAACTTCCCTTGTACAATTTAAACATATTCAGCTAATACTTTCAAATGCTTTTCTCAAGGGCCAGATCTACAATCAGCAACCATAGGCCTCTGCGTATTAATTCCTTGGGATATTTTTACCAATCACAAAGGCTAATATTTTGTTTAGATTGTCCAGGCAATATAGGGCGATTCTAGGTAAAGACCATCAGACGTGTCAATAAATCAATGCAAAAGGCAGAGTGTGTAGCATGAATGGTCATTACCTTCATTTTAAAGTTTCCAGGGTGAGGACATAAACCGCTAGGTTTCGCTCCTGAATAGTCTCTATGTTCTGTAATACGCTGGTCCTATTTAACTTCAACCCACCGACTGTAACATGACCAGTGGAAAGATGCGCCCTGCAAGAACCACAGAACTGGACAGGGCCAGCAAGGAAACGTTTCTAACAGCTGTTAGAGGTTGTACCCAGGGGTGGGGACCTAGTGGTTCAGGTCCTTACCATGGGTACTTGTGTGGCAAGAAGTATTCTGTATAGTGGACTCTGTAGCTCCGCCCCCATTAGATCGCCTGGCTCCTCCAGCTTCCTTGGTCTCAAAAGGTAAGTTCCTGGTTGTTACACGTGCGCATGACGTTTCTGTGCACATGACGTCAGTACTCGCGAACGTGTGGCGGCATCTTGCTGCGCCCCAAGCTTACCTTTTGAGAATAAGGAAGCTGGAGGAGCCAGGAGATGGGGGCGGAGCTACAGAGTCCACTATACAGTAGGCTAATTCCAGCAAATTTGAAGATGTAAAGGTAGGCTCGGGGGGGGGATAGAAAAGAATGAATCAGCCAAATTAAGTTTTAAAGCTGCAGCTTCCCACTAACATTAGTTTACTTATCCTTTAACTGTAGTTAGTGAAAATCTATCCAGACTTTGTTTTATTTTTTTCTCCCATGCCACTGGCTTAGTCATGCTACAGGGATAGTTACAGAAATATTTCACATATTCCCATATCCATAAAGCTGTTTCTCGAGCGCTTACAATCGCGTTTTGCACGTGAGAAAACATACCAGCGTATCACAATGGCTATATTGGGTGTGCTGCGTTCCATTATTGGAGCATGTGCCCTTCATGAAAAGCTCTGCATTGCGATGTTCAGTGCAAATACATATACTTTTGAGGGGGGGGAAAAAAGAGCAGGATTTTTCCATCCTAATGACCTTAACTTTCAACATTATGTCTGTGTATAAATAAATGCTTCCTAAATGACTTCCTGTTTGCAGGACCCCTACTAGAGACAGTTATGGTCTTGCCCTTGACCCAGAGAATGGGTTGGTTCAGTTGCTCAGTAGAGATCTGAGCATGTTTGACCCATCCAACTGCCAATCAGTAGAAATTACTGTTAGGAATATTCCAAGGTAGTGTGCATTCTCACTAATCTCAACAGCAGGGAATAGCAAGGGGTTTATATTCAACCGATTTTTCAAAATGGAAAAGAATACAAATATGTAGAATAACTAGGTATGCATAATAAAAACTAAGAATTTTAAAAATATTTTTCCACTGAACTTTCCCTTTAAAGGGCAAGTCCAGCACTAAAATGAAAACTTACATACGGGTAAATCAACCCAAAAAACCCTAAACGGTAATAGTTTGAAATCTGAAATATATAAGTCTAACCTGAAATCCTGAACAATGTCCTGTTTCTGCTTCCTGGTTCTTCCAGTTAGTAACTGTCAGTTATGGATTTGACAGTTGACATCACAGATAATGTCTGAATGTTAATCCTCTATCTGCCTCTTCTGAGCATGCCCAGGCTCAGTAAAGTTTTCTAAATTGCTTAGTTTCCATGAGGCATCCAGAAGCATAGCAGGCATACAGTAATGAATTCATAGGACAAACTATGATATATCAACATATTTTAGAGGCCATTCTTTCTAAAAGATGTTCTTATGAGGGTGGAGTTGTCCTTTAAGCCAACTATTTAAAGATGCCCATACACTAGTAGCTTACCTGCGTAACAGCTGTAACGTCAATTGTAAAGTTTATTCCGGCCAAAGAACATTGCAAGTTAGAACCGTTGAATAACATCCAACCATTGTATGACCAGCATTAGAAGTTTATGCTACAAGCATTTGTACAATAAATATCTTTGAGGGTATTCTAACTGTTTGGGTTTTATAGCATTTTTTCGGTAAGTATGTCCTTTTACGATAAATGATGGAAGATCCAAAAGGAACAAAAGACGTGTGGTTTTTCTAGAAGCAGGTCATTATACAGTATGAGGATTATTATAAAAGAAATTTTCACACAAACCCAACTTTATAGATCATTAAGTGAATTAAATAGGACAATTTGCCACGTACGTGCACTGGTTCCTGAGATACCTACAGAAAAGTGTATGCTGTTTATGATGAATACCATGCCCATTTACAATGCTCATCAAAAATATTTTAGCAATAACTGCCAATATTCATTAATGAAAAATGAGAGCCAAAAAAAAAAAAAAAAAAACACCCTTTAAACATTACTTCATACTGCAAACCAAATTCTGTACCAGCGCACCTACCAACCAGTGCACCTACCAGCCTGCCATATTTACTGGGCATTGGAATGTGCTTCGCTGATAGTGGATAAAAAGCTAACCCTAAACAATAAAACACTGTAAATATCCCAGTAACCACTTAACTCACAAAAACATTAGATTAGACTGTATTTAAGTTACTCTCTGTACAAAAACAGAATTTAAGGGTTGTTTTTTGGGGGGGCGGACATTTCCTTTAAGCCTGAAGAAAATAAATATCACCAAATGGTACATGTGAACTTAAGCTATATTGTTTATTATAAACATACCCTCCAACTGTACCAATTTGGCCACAAAATTTGGTACAAAAAACAAAGTGCCGGTTTGTAGCTAATGTATCAAGGAACTGGGGATCACTCTGCAACTTTGTGTGGTTCAGCTTAGCCTGTGCTCGATCCAATCATCGGCTCTTTACAGCACATACCAAGCCCCCCTCTCCCGATTGGCTGGCCAGGCTTAACAGGATTGCCCAGTCATGCCTTCACTGAACCTTTGGACTAAACCACTCTCCTAACAACCTAGCAAGTACCGGATTGGCTGGAAAGAGAAAAAAATTATGCCCCTCCCGTCCTGACTAAGCTGGCTGCAAATAAGGTTTCCAGATCATCAGAAAATAACAGATTCATCCCTTTTTTACAGTAAATCCGGGGTCTGGGAGGAATATTCAGCTACTGGTTTGTCCAGTATTTCAGTATTGGTGTCTGCGCAGAAGAAGGGAAAAGATACCATTGGCTAGCAGGAAAAAGTAGGTTGTGCAAAGAGAGCCAATAGAAATTAAATGAGTTCTACTGGGGTGGGATCATGCAGATTGGCTTAGAAATAAATGGGATGGACAGATGAAACATTACAAAGCAGTCCTGGACAAAAGGAAGATGTAACTAAGGTATCAGGATTTAATTTTCAACCACTTGTTAAGTCTTCTATTAGTATGTATTTGACAGTATGTGTGTGAAAGAGATGCGAGAGGTGTGGATGCATGTATTTGAATTGGACAGTGTATATGTGGGACCGTATACAGTGATGTGAAAAACTATTTGCCCCCTTCCCGATTTCTTATTCTTTTGCAAGATTGTCACACTTAAATGTTTCTGCTCATCAAAAACCGTTAACTATTAGTCAAAGATAACATAATTGAACACAAAATGCAGTTTTAAATGATGGTTTTTATTATAGGTGTTATAGGAACTGCCCAGGGTAAGGTGCCATCCGTTTCTATTATTTACAGTGAGGTGAGAAAGCTTATTCTCTACCCTGTGAATAACAGGACACTTGGGGGACCTGGAACTTACCTTCGCTCCGCTCCACTCGCAGCCGCTCCTTCACTGAAAGCCGATCTGTCCCGACTGCGCGCCCTATCTTAGGCGCATGCGCGCCAATACAGTGAGCGGAGCGAAGGTAAGTTCCAGGTCCCTCGAGCGTTCTATTATTCACAGGGAGGTGAGAATAAGCGTTCTCACCTCCCTGTGAATAATAGAAACGGGTGGCACATAGTTATTTTTATGCATTTAGTGTACCTTTAAGAAAGCCAGTCAGTTTGCTAGCAAAACGTCTTTAAGACGTCTCTAAGAACTAAACTTTAAGTCCAGTTGATCTAACTGAATACAACAGATATAGCACAATAAATGCACTTATGTTTTTGGCAATTCCAGGGGTGGCTGCTGTTTTCCGAGAGGCTCCAACAACTTATATTCTACTTTATGACCATTATGTCTTAGAACAGACATAGAAGCAGCCAGAGAGACTAGAGACTGTGTGGGTAGCTAAACCTTTGATATAATCTACTTGGCAGCCAGTAGTCTGCTGTAAATGTATAGAGGGCCAGTAACTTACTGTTGTATAATGCTGTGCATGGGGGCCAGAAAATCTGTACCTGTTTTTAGTCAATTTAATTTTGGAAGTGTTAAAGTGGCAACATTAGGGCTTGATTTGGGGTGGAGCTAGGAAGGGGGTGTGTGGTGATGGGTGGAGAATGGGGCATGGCCAAGTGTACCTTTTTCTTACTTTATAACATACCCTCCGACATTTTAAACACTGTAAATAGCACTGAAGGTATGTTTTCAGAAGTTATCACTGGTCATTTACATTTTTGTCAGTCCCCTCCCTGGGGGTATATTAAAACACTAACAGGGCTATGTACCAAGAGCCGTTACCGCTCTATATTGCCTCCACTTGGCAATACACTGAGCCGATAACAGGGTTTTCCCATTCTCAGACTTTAACGTCAGCTAACTGCTGGCATTGAAGTTTCTGTCTTAAAGGGCCATTATCGGCTTGGTACATAGCTTGCTGTGGTTCCCGCAACACAGTTTTCTGCATACCGCCACAAGTGGCGTTAGTTATGTCTGAAAGTCACATTAACCCTTGGTACATGGGTTAACGTGCACCCACTGGGCCTACAGGAAGATGTGATGCTTTCAGAGCACTTCTAATTGTCCAGGTCCTGCACTGAAGGAGAAGGCAGAGCCAGGACAGACCAGGGAGCTTTACTTTATGTAAGGATTTTGAGAAATCTTAAAGGGCAAGTCCAGCCCTAAAATGAAAACTAACATACAGGTAAATCACCCCCCAAAACCCTAAACGGTAATAGTTTGAAATCTGAAATATATGTCTAAATTGAAAACCTGCACAATGTCCAGTTGCCCTTGTTTCTGCTTCCTGGTTCTTCCAGTTAGCAACTGTCAGTTATGGATTTAACAGTTGACATCACAGCCAATGACTGAATGTTAATCCCCTATCTGCCTCTTCCGAGCATGCCCAGGCTCAGTACAGGCTTCTAAATTGTCTAGTTTCTATGATGCATCCAGAAGCATGGCAGGCATACAGTTATGAATTCATAGGACAAAGTATGATATATCAACATATTTTAAAGAGGACATTCTTTCTAAAAGATATTCTTATGAGGGTGGAGTTGTCCTTTAAGCACCTGCAGTGAGGATCTAACATTTGAGGTCCTAAACCTCAGTACATCAAAAGTTAGAGGGGTGGGTCCGGGGGATATAATCCCACTTTAACTCAAGTGTGTGACTAAAAAAAGTGTGATGCCATAAAGTTTGTCTAACTTTGACAGAAAACAGATCCAATACAAAGGCAAGTGATACACTGTTTTAGTCATCTAAATATTTGCAATACATGTAAAAGTACTTTTCAGCCATCACAAATCCTTTATGCTTCAAAAGTTTTAAATTTTATCTGCCTTTAATCATGCTAATGTCTAGTAATGACAAACAGCAAGTCAGTGCTAAAGAAAGTAGTTCCATATACGGTCAACAATTACACTCTGCAGAAATGTAATGAAAAGAAACACAATAATCCCAGATATAGAAGTTTATCAAGACTAGACAAATGTCTAGACTTATGTCTAAGAAACGTCTTATTTCACAAAGGTGACAAAAAATTCTAGAAGGCTGAGGCCACACTACAATGCAGCAGAACGTGCCTGTAATCACGTGTGTGGTTCCAGTGCGATGTTGCGCTGTGATTCCCCAATGTTGGCGCTATGTGAGCACATGCAATTGAGCAAAAATAAAAACATTTTTGGTGATCTCATATGCTCCCAAAAGCGAATTGCAGTTCTGGCGTAAACAAGCTTTGATATTAAAAGCTGCCCATACAGGTTATGAAACAACTGTCCCCAGATATGCACACTTGGTGTGTTTGGTCACATGTGAGGGAGAGAGGCCTGGCTCTTCCTCACTTAAATTTTCAAAAAAAGAACAGGTTTTCATTAGCACTATAAATGTTTATGCCCTAACCCATTCAATCCATAGCTTCCCAGAACAAGTAAAATCAGGCTTAAGCTGGGTACACACATTCCCGATAAAGAGCTATTACCGTCGGTACCAACAAGATAAGTCCTTTATCGGTAAAGTGCTTACGGACAGAACATTGGTTTCTTACACTGACGAACATTCTGCGTTGGAAGCGTTTTTTCCAACGGAAAATCTCCCTCAGCCGTGGTCGTCTCCCTGTACTAAAGATAGGGAGTCGCCCACGATCATCAGGAGTATGGCAGTCACAAACATTCTCCATATATAAGTGACTGTCTGTATTCCCATCTGTCAATGATGACATCTTTGCAGAATCTCCTCTGTCTGTCATCATTGACAGATTTCTACAGTGCATACCCACCTTAACTCTCCACTGTAGCAAGCCAATGCTACATCTAGTCAATTAAGTCACCCTGCAAAAAGCCAGGCTGAAGACAATCAGTCTCATTTGCTGAAATGAATAACACTATACAAGGTCAAACACACACACATTTTGGCTGAGATATAGGTTCATCAATATGGCTGTAGGCTTTTTCCTATGACGCTTTTCACTGGGAACACACCATAGGTCAATCTAGCAAATTGACAGATGACTAAGTAGCTCAATCTATTGAATAATTGTTTAGAAGTGCATGGTTATTTGCCAAGCCTATTTATGCAAGTTCATCACAGCTAACAAATAAATACCAATATAGTTTAGAAAATCATTGGGACCATATATTCTAATTCCCAGAACCACCCATTAACATATCAGTTCTGGTTGTTTGACACCAGGATATTTCAATACCGTCTAACTATCTGATCAATAACGATCGTACAATGCCACAATCATACAATCTGTATTTTTGCATGTATGGGCCCCATAAGTCATTGCCAGCTTGTTATTAGTATGCATGCCCACCTCTCAGTGGTCCAGTAAGTGTTGGCGGTTGTTGTGCTGGGCTAGTGGAGGAGGCTAGCAGACCCCTGGCTTGAACAATTCTTATTGGATATGTATTCAAAATATGTAACTTTAAAAGGGCAGCTGTGTCAACAACTTAGGGTTAAATAAAAGCCTGCATTTAAAAATGAGCCCTCAATCATCTTTGACTGCAGCTGAATGTTCAAATTTCCTGCTTCAGGTAAGTTAAAGGAAAACTGTATTGCCTCAATGCATTTTTTTTTAATTACTTTAAAAAGAGTAATGGTATGCAGCCCTCTCCATACATTTTTTTCCTGATTTCGAGCCTCCTTGCCTTCAATTAGCCGTGCTATGAAGGGGGCGTAACAATTCTGTTTGCCACTAACTGTCACTCAGAGCTAGCATGCGAGAAAACACTCCTCCACCCATCCTTGATCAGCTTGATTATGTAGGCTGTATCCTAGCAACCGGACATTTCAAGTTTTTTTTTACCGGCAGAGAAAGAGTAGAATGTAACAGACATTTCCACCAGCGAATTACAAGTGATATGTTAATCAGGGCCCTGGGCCGTCTAGCAGGCGGGCTTTTAGCACTCATCTTTGCTGCGTGATATCCAAGGGAGGGCAGCACAGCTGTAAATGTCAGTAAGTGATTTCAGCTGCTGGAAGAGTGGACATGTAATGGGGTGGTGATGTTTTTTTTTTAATATTGTTGTCCTTTAAAGGGGAAGTTCAGAACAAATGCATATGCTTTTCAGAAAAAAGAGCAGTATTTTTTCATCCCAATAACCATAATCTGCAAATTCAGCATTTTGTTCGTTTATAAATAAATGCAACTGAAAAACTAACTTCCTGTTTGCAGGACCCCTAATAGAGACCGTTATGGTCTTGCCCCTTGACCCAGCGTCTGGGTTAATTCAGTTGCTCAGTAGAGATCTGAGCATGTTTGACCCATCCAACAGCCAATCAGTAAAAATTACTGTTAGGAACATTCCAAGGTAGTGGTGCATCCTGGGAAGAAGAAGGACCGTTAGAACCTGAAATGTCAGCTCACTAATGTCAACAGCAGGGAACAGCAAAGGGTATGAAATCAACTGATTTTTCAAAATGGAGAGAATATGTAAAGTAACTAAGTATGCATTACACAAACTAACATTTTAACAAATACTGAATTTCCACTGAACTGTCCCCTTTAAGTGATACCACCTGCCGCTCTACTCCTCGGAGGAGAAGCATGCTCACTTAATGCTGTTAAAAACAAGAAGTACCATCGATATAAAAAATTAAATTGACATTCGAGAAGTAGAGTCTATTAATGCAGAGGCTGGTCCCATGGCAGGAAACAGGAAGTGTTCAAGCAGGAAGTAACATTGCTGAAGCTTTGCAATACATCTTTAAATACGAGATGTGATTTTGAAATTAAGAGGGAAGGCTTTTTGTATAACCCTAACTTGTTTGTAAAATCTGGAGGCGACAATTCCCTTTTAACAAGATGGAAATGGGACATGTGTTAAGGCGGCCTTATACACACAATAGTCTTTGCATGCTACACAGCAGACTTTTCTTAAAGGATCTGGCAACACAATGACTAATACTGAAAAATCATGTATGCATTGCAATTGTATTGCTGTACTACACTACTACTGTAGTGTACACTGTGTCAATCTCTGCGCCTAGTGCTTGGGGACAATCTTGTGATACAATTTACTTTTTTTAAATAAGTGTGCTGATTAGGAAAGATGAATCCTCTTCTTCCGGTGCCTGAAAAAGGGCAAGTCCACCCCCAGACCAAAAATCTATACTTACCTTCTCCACTCTCCAAACCCCCAAGATCGTTATTGTTACTTTCCTTTCACTGGTCTGTAAAGCCCATAATCCTTATATTTCTTCACTGCAAGAAAGCCAGCATCTCACACAGATGCTGCCTTTCTTTTGAATGAGAATTTACTTCCAACCTCGGACTGCATTCTGGCATGCCTCCTCTGTAACATTTTGTCCTTGTCGCACAGTTAATAATAAATTAAAAGGCATGTCATTTTAAGAAAAGGTTCAGCCCCAAAGCTTGGGCACCTATGGCTGTCCTTCAGTCTATTAAGAAAGAATATCAGCTGTTTTTTTAATCTAGCAACTACTGGTTCAAATGCAGGTACTGAATTCCACCAGACGTTACATTTCGGTTAATGGATATTGTTTCTAGAAGACCTACAAACTAGATCTTCTGTCGATAATCTACTAAATGGAAAAATGTACACGCAAAGACTAATGAAAACTTTCCTTCCCTTTATCCATGATAACAAGCTGGAAAATTTAATTACTCATATGCAGATATACAGTAGAAAGATAAAGGCAATAAATTAGCTTGGTTAGAAATACGGAACGTTTGGGCATAAATCTATGCTTAATGGGAAACCAATCCATTTGTATTACCATTAAAATTATCCCTTTGTGAGGTTTCTATTTGCAAATTCCACGAAGATTTGGAGATTCGCAGTCTGCAGAAATCACTGGCTCTTCCTCCGACATCACTTCACAATTCGCTCCGCCACTCTCAAACCTTACACGCTTGTGATTTCAGCAGACTCCGGTTCTTTATGAAACCTGCAAGTGTAGAAGCCAAGGGAACATTTTAAAAGGTATTTGTGGATTCAACACAGTTCCACTTTAAATGGTTTGTAAACTGAAAAATGTACTTTTCTCCCTTTTAATATATAAAATGAATATATGTAAGAAGCACATGCTCTGAAGTGTGCGTACGGACTAATCTGACGAACAGAAAGGGCATGCATGCTGAGTAGAAAAAAACTTTCAGGCACTACTTGGAAGTGACATGAATGTTTCACCAGCTGACGTTCCTGTAATGTTTACCAATTAGACATTGGTTTGTGATTGAGGTTACAATTGTAATATTGATTGCAAAACGATTGGGCCTGGAAGTCAACTGATCAGGGTCAAACAAGCTTAGAAAGGGAACATGTATCTTTAGGTTAAGCATATCAAGGGTTAGGTCCCACATGTACGCATGTAGGATATCTGCAATTGCCATGCCTTATTTGCCATGTATGCTGTGCTCCAACACACATCTGTATTATTGGAACTCATGAGATGCGCACAAGAAGTTGTACATGCATGTGTTCCTATAACACATTTGGGCACAGCGCACATAGTGAGACAACTCTGACCTAGCCTAGCTCTTAAGAGCCCTAGGGATGAATTAAACAAAGGTAAACAAGGTCTTAAGGCCCATACACTAGTGCTTATCTTGAGATGTTCTCTTGAAAGTTGGGACAACCTTCAAACCCAAAAACTTTATGCACAACGCTATAGGTGAGAAAACATTATCCAGCCAGGGAACGTCGTGGAGACGTCACAGGTAAGAACAGCTAAATCGTTAATCATTAAAGCTAATTTATGCTTTGTCAGTTCGAACATCAAATTGGCGATATTTCAGTTGATGCCACTACTGTAATTTTCACCAGTCGGTCATATTATTAATTTTTTTTCTTCAATCGGTGGTGCCACTTTTATTGCCTAAGACTACCAACCAGTTTATCAGTAGTCTGCCAGCCAGGAATAGAAAGCAAAAATCCTGAGATTAATGGAAGAATATTGGTACCGTACTCCTTAGGCCAGGCCTTATATTCTCACAAACAAAAAGATAATTACCAACTGGTGTTAAATTATTATAGTTGCCACATTCACCTTCAAGACCTGAACGTGTTGGAAATCTACATGCTGCAATGCTACACTGAAATCATTGTAGGCTACATGGTGCTTCTAATGGAAATACTAAATCAGTCTTTTGTCACATTGTATGCATGTTCGTGTATAACATTATTCATACTGATGGTGAACTATTAACTGATCACACACACAATCTTAATTTGCAAGTATAAAAATCAAATGATATATACAACCAATTTAAAGCTATGCCATCCTCTGCATGCCAAAACAGCAAGACAACGAATAATACCTACTGGATGAGGATGCAGAATATTTTTTGTCCTACGGGAGGCAGCCACCTAGCAACAGCTGGTGGGTTAGGCGGCTGCCTCCCGAATCGCCGCTCCTGTGATGAACAGTCACGGCTTCCTGGTCCGTGAAGTCATCGCGGGTGCCGAGATCTCGCGGCAATTTTGATTTTTTTTTAGCGGCGCCATGGAGGAGGACACAGTTAGTGTAATGGCCACAGGTTCAGAGGCCTTTACACCTCAGACTCGCAAGTCACCTCATATACTACCCAGAAAAAGGGTAATTAGGGATGCCTACTCCTCCTCCTCTTCAGAGGAAGAGCCCATATTCAAAAGGGGAAGGAAAACCCCCTCCCACAGGGCTCCCTTACAGAGCAGTAACAGCTCTGAGGAAAATGTCAGCCCTGTTAGACCTGCTGTTAAAGGGAACAGGCACATTAGACAAAATAAAAAAGGTGGAGTTTTTCACCAAATTCACAAACCTGAAAGAAAAAAGGTTTTACCCTCTAGAGCTCGTTTGAGCACAAAATGGCATGGAGGGAAAGAGGCGTTTGCCTCACACAGTTCAACATCGTTTGATGTTTCCCCGCTACACAGTCAAGTAGATTGGGACTGTGAAAATATATCACGCACGTCAGCTTCATCTGAACGTGGCAAGCTGAGCGAATTACAGATGGCCCGTGTAGGTTTAGCGGGAAAAACACCACCATCCAATCTTTTCTCTCAGCGCTGGTCTTTATCAGAGTCTTCTGAGGTTTTTCAATTTGCTCAGCTATCTTTCCGCTCCACACTGGTTAAGGAAGATGAGCTAGTTCTCACGAACCACATTGGTATCCCTGATGTGCAGGCATTAATAGCGCCTGACATAGACCCAGGCCTCCTGTCTATTTCAGGAGATCCACACAGATCAGTGGATACATTCGACAATACACTGCGTAATATCCAGTTTAAAATAGCAGACGCAGCTGGCCCACTCTTATTCATGCTGTCGAAAGCAGAACAAGAGGGCGATATCGCCATAGACTAATCTATTGAATCGCTGCTATCCTCAAAGACAGCGTTACTTAAGGCCACAAGCAGGGCAGTTCTTATTATTGGTCAGTCATTTAACTATGTATCAAATATCAGAAGGGCTCGTTGGCTAACAGGTTCAAAAATGTCAGACCTAGCCCCAAAATCATATGAATATCCCAATCTAGAA
The DNA here is from genome assembly GCA_019447015.1 of Hymenochirus boettgeri. Classification (NCBI taxonomy): domain Eukaryota; kingdom Metazoa; phylum Chordata; class Amphibia; order Anura; family Pipidae; genus Hymenochirus; species Hymenochirus boettgeri. The sequence continues at coordinate 57,762,621 of CM033472.1, forward strand.
TCCAGCCTTCTTTTTGGTTCAGAGTTTATTCAGGAAGTGAAGGGCAGATACCGTGCCAGGAAATCTTTTGCAGATCTTAAGAGGTTTACTCCTGTCTTCAATAAGCCCTTTCATCAGGAGGGACGCCTTCCCAGGTCCCAGGGGCCGTTCCGAGAATACTCTCAGGGCCAACCAAGGAGATACAACCCTAGAGTTCAAGGATCAGCTCCTTCAACCTCCGCAAGACACTTCCCCACAGGGAAAAGACGCTTCACAGGTAATTACCCCTTCTTCCTCCCTCCCATTGCCGTCAGTGAGGTTTTACCCAGCATGGGTCGAGATTTGCACAGACCGATGGGTTTTAAGGGTTATAAGACAAGGCTTATCCCTACCACTAATAAGATTCCCTTACCAATTCAAACCCCCAAGGATGTCCACTCACAAAAGCCTAGATGCAAATTTATCTCAGGCCATATCACAAGGGAAGATAAGAGTTATCTTCCCCTACAAAAAAGGGTTGGATCAGCCACTTATTCCCAGTGCCCAAACAGGACGGTTCCCTGAGACCTGTCCAAAATGTACAGAACCTGAACCGCTACATAAAACCAAAAAGATTCAGATTGGAAAATCTGTCAGACTTAACCTTCCTGTTAGACAGAGATTTCTTTATGTTAAAGATAGATCTGAAAGATGCCTTTCATACAATTTGCATTGCCCCAAACCACAGAAGGTTTCTTCAATTCAGATGGAAAGGTCAAATTTATCAATGGACTGTCATGGTGTTTGGCCTATCAAACGCACCTTACACCTTTTCCAGGCTTCTAAAACCAGTGGTCCAACATTTCAGACAAAAAGCAATATTTTGTCTGATCTACCTAGACGACTTACTCATGTTTCACCCACAAGAGGACACACTTGTCAAACAAAGAGACCTTGTCACTTCGATCTTCGTGAAACTAGGTTTCACGATAAATACAGAGAAATCAATTCTACAGCCCACAAGATCACTAATATTTCTGGGTTTCTTCATAGATACACATCATTTTACCCTACAGATTCCTCAGGTGAAATGGGTATCCTTACAAACCCTCATACAATCCACCCTAGCACACCGATCCGTGTCCTTACGGATGTTGGCAAAAATCATAGGGAAGATAATAGCTCTTTCCCCAGGTTCAGAGGAGGCTCCCCTATATTGCAGAATGTCACAGATATTCCTGGGAGATTGCCTGAGGAACCATACCTCTTGGTCCCAAAAGGTGTCACTACCACCAGAGGTCACAGGGGAACTCCTACAGATCATATCAATACGACATCTTCGTCCTCGACCATTCAGACCGATTCCCCCAGATCTGATTATCACGACCGATGCCTCCCGAAAGGGATGGGGAGCTTTCACCCCTCAGAAAGCGATCAGAGGTCGATGGTCTTATCAGGAGGAAAAACTCCATATAAACCTCTTGGAACTGAGAGCGATAAAACTAGCACTTCAGACTCTAGTGACAGAGGAGCTCTCTGGCAAACACATATTAGTGCAATCAGACAACAGAACAGCGGTGTCCTATATCAACAGAATAGGGGGCACCAAATCCATTCGACTATGCCTAGAAACACTAGAAAAATGGAAGAGGATTCTCTCCTTCCAGAATCATCTGACAGCATATTACGTACCCGGACACACAAACGAATTAGCAGACGCCCTCTCAAGACACACTCTATCTCTGTCAATTCTATGTCTCAAACCTCACCTCTTTGCTCAAATAGAACAGAAGTTCGGCAAGAGACAAATAGACCTATTTGCCTCAGAGACATCGGCACAAACACAGAAGTTTGTATCGAGGGTATGGTCCAACAGAACGTGGAAAGTGGATGCCTTATCCTTTCCATGGACGAACCTCCCACCACTGTATGCATTTCCACCACCCACACTGATGCCCCAGGTCCTTTTCAAGATCAGAACGGAGTTGATACAGGACTTGGTACTAGTGTACCCAGTTTGGCCGTCCAAACCGTGGTTCCCTACGATCCACAGACACATAGTGGGAGAGAAACTGCCTCTGGGGCTGACAGTGGGATGTTTCCAAGGGTCACAGGACCTACTATCCAAACTCCCACAGTTAATGTGGATTGCAGCTCAAATAGTTTGTTCTGCTTCCAACAGCTCTCCCTCGCAGCCAACAGCCTCATAGACTGTTCGCTTTGCCCCAGAACGATCACACGTTATAAAAACCTAATTGCTGAATACTTACACTGGTTTAAGGACAAAGAAACTCAATTTGAGCAGCCTAGAGCTTTATGGGGAGCATTTGAATTTATCACTATAAAATTCCATTCAGGAACAGCCACCTCCACTTTAAAATCATATGGTTCTGCGTTGAACCTATTGATCCCAGACTTAACAATTCACCCTTTATACATTAGAATAATCAGGGGAGCAGTGAGGTCTCGCCCTCCAGTACCCAGGTACGAATCCACTTGGGACATTCACTTACTGTTAAACTTCTTAGCAAAATGGGAAATTAATTCTTTATCCCTACGGGACACAGGGATAAAGCTGGCGTGCTTAATAGCTCTAGCCCTTGCAGCCAGATCTTCAGAGTTAACACTAATCCACATATCAGAACCATGGATGTCGGCGACCCCTGAGGGCATTCACATAATACTTAAAGGTAGAACAAAAACCTCACACATTGCCCCAAATTTAGTAGAGCTTGATTTTCTAGAAGACAAAATAGACGGTTCTCTCTGTATAGTGTCACATTTAAGAAAGTATTTACAACTCTCCTCCGAATACAGAGGAGACATTACACAACTGTTTATAACATCCAGACTCCCATTTAGACCAGTCTCATCCAATACTATAAGGGGATGGATATTACAAGCTATGACGTCATCAGGAGTTGATACTTCTCAATTTAGGCCCCATTCCCTGAGGAGTGCGGCTTGTACTAAGGCAGCTTCCAAGGGAGTAGCCTTAGCAGTAATCCTAAAAGCAGCCAGATGGTCTTCCGACAGAACGTTCATAAAACACTACTGGCGCCCTTCAGAATCAGAAAGAATTGAATTCTCCAGAGCAACCACAAGGTGTGTGCTACTCTACCCACCAGCTGTTGCTAGGTGGCTGCCTCCCGTAGGACAAAACAGAGTTTGCAGGAATCTATGATCTGCAAACTACATTTGTCCTAGGGAATAAGGCAGCCACCTAGCAACAGCGCCCAACCCTCCCACCCTAAAATATTTCTGCCCTAGTGTTGCTACTTAATGCAGAATTCTAATGTTCATGTTAATTGCTGACATTAACTCAGTTTAAATTCATTTCACAGGAGGTGCGAAACTCCAAAGGAAACAACAACCACTGCTCCAGCAAGAGGCTAAAAAATAATTCCTTCTCACAACACCGACTATAGAGGTCCTCAACCTCCCCCTTTTCTGCATGTGTTAATGCTACTGTTTCGGATTAACAATGTCTGTAATCCAGTTTCCAGTTCTTCAAAAAAAAAAAAAAAAATTAATTATTAATAAAAGTTACTCACTCTCTGTCTTCATTTACATCTAAATAAATAAAGGTAAATTGTCCTAGGATTTAAGGCAGTCATCCGCTTCCCTAAAAAAAATCTAAATTGCCGCGAGATCTCGGCACCCGCGATGACGTCACGGACCAGGAAGCCGTGACTGTTCATCACAGGAGCGGCGATTCGGGAGGCAGCCGCCTAACCCACCACCTGTTGCTAGGTGGCTGCCTTATTCCCTAGGACAAATGTAGTTTGCAGATCATAGATTCCTGCAAACTCTGTTAATTCACAGAAGAACTAGTAGTATGGAAAACAAATACCACAGCATAAATAATAAGCTGTAGCCTCTACCTGAACTTTTAAATATGACTTGTAGTTCCAAACATCCTGTTCTTGCCTGTTCCAGCCATCATTTAACATATTACTTCAGTGGGAACACTCTACTATAGAAAACTATGGGCTGAACCTTGTAGCAATTGTATGCGTTTTGATTCTAATCTATTGGAAAGCATAAAAAAAGTGCAGCCAAACGCGCACACAAATGCACTACTAATGCATTTTACCTGCAGTAATAAATGCAAACAAAAACAGACACAAATGCAAACCAAACCACCAAAGTCTGTTAACAAAACACATGTGATACGCAAAACAAATGGTGATCGCTAGACAGAGCACTAGTGCAAGTCAAAATAAATAGTATAACCCTGTTACATATATAGGGGAGGTGCCTGAGAGGGATTAGAATCACAAAAAGTCAAAAGGAGAGAGAAAGTATCCCTTTTGAACCTTAGCACACTCTAATTCATAGAATATCCTTTGTTCAATAGAGAAAATACATTTAAAATAATTATGCACAGTACCTAAAGCAGCAAAAGTCCTCTTAATAACTGTAATGGTAACAGGTAAAACAGCTCCCTTATAGTAGTTTGGGTTCAGACTTCTAGTCACACAATACTACTTATATGTCTGTGTCTTCCAAAAACATCATCAGCGAGCGCGTACAGCATTTACATGCTCCTGTAGCGGGAGTCCATCGGTGTATTGTTCCTCTCTCTTACCTGCCTGTCCATAACTAGAGCTGAGACACAGACAGATAAGTAGTATTTTGTGACTAATACTTTACTAAAAGGTATCAACCCAAATTACTATAGGGGAGCCGTTTCACTAGTTACCATTACGGTTATTAGGAGGGCTTTTGCTGCTTTAGGCACTGTGTGTAAATATGTGTATTTTAACTGTTTTTAATATTTTTGTATGGTCTATATAAATTTTCTTTATCAAATAAAGGATATTTTCTTGATTAACCATATGCAAAATAATCTGTAGTAAAGAACAGGCTGAATTTTCTTTTATGAACGTCAGTCACTAATTTACCACTTATAAATAATTATTTCTATATGTTATAAGAGAAGTAATACGGGCATATGATCAGTATGGAACCCACGCACACTCGTACCAACAATTCCAGTATCACAGTGCACCTTCTCGTGCTAAGCAACCACAAAGTCTACACAAAAATAAATATAGGAAGGGACAAACGTATCCTGCATAAGAGGGGTAAACCTCGTTTATTAGTGTCCTACCAAAAACCACAATGTTTCAAAGCAGAGCCTCTTTGTTGGGTGTGACACCTGATGAAGAGTCTCTGCCTCGAAACACTGTAGTTTTTAGGCACACTATACCTCTGCATGAGTATTATATAGGAGTTCCTACAATACTACTATTTTTTTCTGGTCATTAAGCTAAATTCTCTTCAGTATTAGCCACAAAAAGTCAAACATTTCCAGACCCCCCCCCCCCCCCCCCCCCCCCGCGATGAAGAGGGGCAAGCTGAAAAAAAAAAAAAAAAAAGAGACAGACATTTTAGGAAAAACTGCCATAAGACCTATGTAGGGCCTATATTTGGAAACTTCCACTCATAGAATTTCACTAAAACCCGATACAAATCAGGCACTACTGACCTAGAATAAACCTGTTCATTCATTTTATCCTTTTTAATAAGAACACTAATCTGTTTTAAATAGAGTGTCTCCCAGCTGGTCAGCCACCCCTCCTCAGTCTATTATGGAAGGAGGATATGAGCAGAGAGAAGTGACTCATTACTCTTAAGTACAATCTGGTTCACCAAAGTATCAGAGAAGTGCAAATACAGTAGAGGGTATATCTGTTGTATTCAATTAGATCAACTGGACTTGAAATGTAGTTCTTGAAGACGTTTCGCTGGTCATCCGACTGGCTTTCTCAATTCAGAATGACTTGTACAAGAATCTGTGGCAATTATGTACCCAGGGTACATAATTTCCACAGATTCTTGTACAAGTCATTCTGAATAGAAAGCAGTTCGGATGACCAGCGAAACGTCTTCAAGAATACATTTCAAGTCCAGTTGATCTAATTGAATACAACAGATATACCATGACCTGGATGAATGAGAACCTTCACAAGCACAGTAGAGGGTACATTATCCAATGGAATCGTCCATTATCACCCATAAAAACCTAAATATGCAACAAGCTCCTGTGTAGATATTGGGAATAACCTGCTGTTTACCTTCAACCCCCTCCCTGCACTCACTGTCCATACATGATGCCTGGTAGCATTCCGATTATAACAATATTATGTTACTGTTGGCTTCCATCGAGACAACCTAAACCCAACAACTATGGCCTGAACTTGTGATCACTGCTTTATGGTAAATGAGCTAAATCCAACATGTACCAATTGTGCTAATGCAGGTGATCCCCATTAAACACACCAGAATTGTGTGATCCCCATTAAACACACCAGAATTGTGTGATCCCCATTAAACACACCAGAATTGTGTGATCCCCATTAAACACACCAGAATTGTGTGATCCCCATTAAACACACCAGAATTGTGTGATCCCCAGTTAACACCAGAATTGTGTTCTCCATATATCACCAGAATTGTGTGTATGTTCCACACCATATTATTGGCCTTGTGCACCACCCTGAGGGTCCCAGAACGCCCCCTAAGCTGTGTTCCGTGTTCCTATTGGCGGTCCACAGACAATTCACAGAATAAACCTGCCAGGAGAATTTCCAGAGGCCCCGGAACACAGGAGTGGGAGGTTCCCCACATGTGCCCAGAGATAGGTTCCCCTTGTGTGAGCGACAGACCGAGGATGCCCAGCGGATCCTGTTAGACCCTGGAACGTTCTTACCTTCTTTTACAGACGTTGGAAATAAATGTTTGCGCAGTTTCCACACCCAGCTGATGGAGCGGGACAATCGCTATAAAGGCCGAATCCCGCTGTCTCAGGGGCGCTTTGGTGATCCCGGTCTCTAGCAGGATGCCCGTTTTTCAGATGATGTCCAGCATCTGTCTGTTGAAAAGTAAGAGTATGCACTATGCCCCGCCCACTTTGGAAGCTGTCACTCATTGCAGATTCTAACTATTTCACCGCCCAATCAGCGATCGCATCTCCGCCCCCTAGAATGTGTGCCTGTGGTCCTGAAGCTCCGCCTCCTAGATCGCGCTCCTTCTGCTTCCTGTGCCAGCCTTTCCTTAGAGAAATGAGAAGTTGTGTGCTTCATGGAAAGGGAATGTGGCTGTGAGGCAATCTGAGCCTGTTATCTCATGATCTGCAATAGTTACTGCCCCAACGAGCCTGCTAAACGTCCAGGGGTCTCCTGGTGGGCAGGACACGTGTGTGCAAAAAGGTGTGTGTGATAGAGAAATACACGTTTTCTGGCACACACAACCATTAAACTTTGTACACACATACGATCTTTGCTGACGAACGGCTGTTTCTGATGATAATCCACGTGTGTATGTGTCCTGTCGGGCGTTGTGAGTGTGTATACGCTCGGGAGACGTTCGACGGTGCTAGTGTCATACATGTGTATAAAGCTGGGTACACACAGCCAACTCCACCTATAGAGAGACTAACATGGCCGAGGGAAAATTTTGGTCTTTCCCGAACGACCCGACAGGAATGTTTGGTGGCTGCACGCTTGTTTGGGAAAGCCGCTTCACACACTGACAATAAAGCCCCGATATCCAATGGTATCAGGGCTTTAACGCTAGTGTGTGTACTTAGCTTAAGTGATTGTGGAGAAACCCACACAAGCACATGGAAACATAATAACCATGGTATGAGTTGAACCCTGGACTGCCATGCATCAGCAAGGTGCTTAGGCTCACAGCAAGCAATGTCCCTTCTGTCTCACATTGTGATAACAACCTCATAATAACATATTTTAGAAACAATAGTCCCCCTTAAAATGTGTTGATATGCACTACTCTGTCCTCTGAATTCATTACTGTATGCTTCTGGATGCTTCATAGAAACTGAGCAATTTAGTGACCTGGTACTGAGCCTGAGCATGCTCAGAAGAGGCAGCTAGGGCCTTGGGGGATTTGAATTCAGACATTGGCTGTGATGTCAACAGTCAAATCCATAGCTGACAGTTACTAACTGGAGGAAGCAGACACAGGGAAACAGGACATTGTGCAGCATTTCAGGTTAGACTTATATTTCAGGTTTCAAACTATTACAGTTTAGGGTTTTGGAGGGTGATTAACTGTATATAACTTCATTTGAGGGCCGCTCTTTAACTGTAGGCATAAGACAAATAAGTTTATCCTAGTTTCATCAAACCACAGGGCATGGTTCCAGTAATCGATGCCATTAGTCTTCTTGTTTCTTTAGCAAACTGCTTGTGCATCATCTTTAGAAAAGGCTTTCGTCTTGGACAACAGCCATGCAGTCCAATTTGCAGTGCACGGTGTATGGTTTGAGCACTGATAAGGCTGATGTCCCACCCCTTTAACCTCTGCAGCAATGGTGGGAGCACTCATATTTCTATTTGCAAATGACAACCTCTGAAAATGACACAAAGCATGTGCACTCATTTTCTTGGTTGTCCATGGTGTGGCATGTTCTATTAAATCGCTGTATGGTCTTGGCCAACATACTGAAGCTCAGTTTTAGGGTATTGGCGATCCTATAGCCTAGGCCATCTTTATGTAGAGCAACAACTCTTTTTTTTTTTTTTTTTTTTTCGTATCCTCGATTTGCTTTTCCATGAGGTGCCATGTTTAACTGAGAGCTATAACACACCTGTCCCCCATTCACTCCTGACACCTTGTGACACTAATCAGTCACAGGACACCGGGGAGGGGAAATGCTAATCAGACATTTTTCAATAAAGGGTGTACTCACTTTTCTTTCCAACGGTTTTTACATTAATGGCTGTGTTGAGTTATTTTGAGGGGAGAGAAAATTTATACAATCTGTACATTGACTACTGTACATTATATTAAAGTGACTATTAAAGTGACTTATCATCAGTGCTGTCCCATGTAAAAAAAAAAAAAAATATTTTACAAAAACATGAGGGGTAAACTCACTTTTGTGACATACTGTTTGTATCTAATTGTGCTGAAAGTTCCAGAGTTCTTCGTATCACGTTTCCTATTGAATATTAATTCCTAAGCTTTGTCTATACTGTATATGTACATTTAAGGGCCCTTCTGATATTTCCCAAAAACACTTTCCAAATTATTGCTCACCAATTAAAGGATAACTATACTCCTGGGGCAGAGAAGTCAGATTAATCATTCCTTAGCAAAAAGTAGAAGAAATACTCCAGCACACTATAATTTAGTTCCAAAGATAAAAATCCCTTTAATGTGCAGTGATAGGGGATATTTTCACAGTGATAATCTGTATATATGCTTAAAAACAATTAAAAACAATATTCACATACCAATAGTCCCTTAAAGCAAGCCATTTAGATAACCCACAATCTCAGTCAGTATATTCTATATAGACACTATAATCATACCCTAGTATTATACGCCTGTGCCTAGACTAATTATATATTGCTAGATTAATCATTCCTACCTCACAACGTTTTGTATTGGACCAACTACACGTACAGTTAGTCCTGGACTATTCCTGTATTAATGATAGTGCTGAAGCCAGGAGAAAGGCTGGCAAAATCAGAGTTGTTTGGGCTGGTGCTCTTCACAGAAACAGTATTGGGAGGTAGAAATTACAAGTCCTTTTTCCCTGTCCCAAGTACTTTTCATTTTAACGGTATTTTAAAAAAAAACTTTATGATAGTTATCCTGTAAGTTAAAGGACAATTATACTTACCTTCCCCAATCCTCTCCTCTTCTTACTATGTGAAGTATCCAAGGTATGGTCTTGAAATGCTAAGTCCTCACCACTGGGTACACTTTCTATCTCCAGTTATGCTTACTGCAATTTGGCCAATGGGAAGACATGCTTCTTGCATAACCCATTGGTCATCTCACTGTCAGTCTGTAAGGCAAAGTTAGACCGGACTGGCAAGGGAATCTTTTGGTAAGTGGAGATAGAAAGTGTACCCAGGAGTGATGGCTTAGCAGTTCAGGTCCTAAGGTAGGGGATTATTCCCAACAGTATAAATGTTTTTTAAGTTCCGTACATTTTTTAAATTCAAACACTGTTGCTAAAAAAAATAGGTTTATACACTCTTTACTACCTTACTTGTCAATTTGAAAATGTTCGAGGTAGTCTTATCAGAAGAATAGACATATGTTTTTTATGTTTGTGCAGGGCTACTTGGGGGTATTTCCCATGCGTGTTTTCTGGAAGATTACAAAAACACTCAATTCCTGCATCACCTTAATTCTTCAAATATTGTGATTATTTTTGCAACCAGTTGCAGTGCTTACAGGAAAATTAGAACTACCAACAACTCACAGACCTCACTGATTACAGCCCCATAAATTAGCACGCCTACAATATAATAACATTTTTTGATTGCCCAGTGCTTGATTACCTGTTAAAAGGGTCACTATACTCACTCAAACAACTTTGTATAATCTGAAAGTACAATGTTAGGGTAGTAAAATTATACTTGTTGTTACTTTGGCAGTGAATTTTCAGTGTTTAGTAACTGCTCCTAACCCACCTTAGTCACTGCCTACTTGTAATCCAGCCGACACTGTATACATTAATTTACATAATAAAGAGCCTTCACAGCCGACACTATACAGCTCATTAACATATCTTCCTGACACTGTAGAGAGTGGGTGGGGATGCTGCTGTGTTAGACACTTTCTCCCTCTCTTCTTACAGGCAAGTACATACTGCTGAAAGTGGATGGGGGAGGGTTGCTGCTGTTGTGTGGGACACTTCTCCCTTCTAACAAGCAAGCACACATGCTGGGGTTGCTGTGTGAGACACTTCTCCCTTCTAACAAGCAAGCACACATGCTGGGGTTGCTGTTGCTGTGTGAGACACTTCTCCCTTCTTACAAGCAAGCACACATGCTGGGGGGCGCTCCTGTAAGGGACCTCCTGTGACACACTCCTGTAGATATATAGTTTTCAAACTTGTGAAAGCTCACAAGTTCAACACCCCTGCTCTATGCCATTAGGCTGTATTGCATCTGGCTGGACACATGCCTTAGCTACAGGACATTAAGAAGAAACTTACTCCAAACAGAGATTCCTAGAAGTTGTAGTTTTAAACATGTGAAAGGTCCCAAGTTTAACACCTCTGCTCTGTACCATAAGGCTGTATTACATCTAGACACATGCCTTAGCTACAGGCTTTAAATTAGATACTTTTCATGTCCCCGCCTATTTCTCTGGGAATGAGAAATATGCATTATATGTTAGATTATAAGGGCAATGCTATTATAACAACTCCCAGCATTCCTCAACTACAGAGGGAAGCCTAGGAATGCTGGTAGTTGTAATTTTTAAACATCTGGAGAGCCATAGTTTGAGGATCCTTGAAATAGGTGTAGACAGTTAAAGGGCACGCTCACATCCATCAGTTACTTTAAATACCAGGTTCATTAAACTTTTTGCCTCCATTATCGCTGCCTTTTCGCCAAAGGAGCTACCTTATTTATAAAACAGTGATAACCAGTGGCAAAAAGTAATTACCAATACTTTTTGCTTGTCGACATCCATCGCTGCGGTAACCGCTCAATCGTATTTATAAAATGGCGAAAAGTGTTTTATTGTGTTAAGTTCAGCCATTCATATTCACCAAGTCTAAGGTGGCGAAAACGCACAAGTGGCCATTTATTTAGCCTGCCAATGGGTCCATGGAAGGTGTCAGTACATTGTGGAGTGTTTCTCAATACTAATAAGTGCCCGGGGGGTCATTAGACTATTTTTCAGTATTTATTGTAATACGATCGGAGATTTCGATTTTTTAAGGTTTTATTTTTTGCTTTTTTAAGATATTTTTTTTAAGGTTCTGATTTTCTTTATTTACCTATAAAGTCAAATGGGGGTCTAAGGGACATATTTATAAAGGGGCATTATTTTTGCCACCAAACTTCACCACAATTTTTTAAACGTTCAACTTTTCTTTTAAAGGTATTAAAAAAGCGAATTTTCATCAAAGGCAAAAATTATATAGCAAAAAGTAGAACTAATAATACTGAAATTATAGCAAAAATGTAAATTCAGCACAAATGATGGTAAATAGGTAATACTCCCTGGTGAATTTCCAAAGTAGTGTCAAATACACACTGAACACCTATCTTTGATATTTAAAAAAACACGTGTTGTTTTTTCCAGCAAACAATATGACAAATAGTGTAAAACTCACCCAGGCAAACTTTTTAGGATATGATAAATAGTGTAAAAATCATACTGACAAATTTTCTCTTTTTCATTAATAGGATATGATAAAGTGTAAAAATCACCCAGGCGAATTTTCTCTTTTTTATTAGGAAATGATAAATCAGTGTTTCTCAACCAAGGGTCTGGGGACTCCTATTTTGCATGGGGGTCCTCTAAGAGATTGAAAGAAACTGTATGGATCCACCATTTCGATGAATGCGAATATTTTTTTCTATAAATTTGTCAATTTTCTGTTTTAATTATGTGTTTGGTGTAGTGATGTCTGAGAGATAAAAATAAATAGTAAGGTTTATGTAAGGGTTCCCCCCCTGCATTGAGATATATTTATAGATCTATCATTTATATTTGTATAAATTGTGTATTTTGATGATTTAATGACTGGGTAAGAAAATTAAAGAATTAATAATATACAATCATTATTTTATGTAGGGTTTCCCCTGAGGGTTCACCCGAGGGGTCCCCTCAAATAAAAAGGTTGAGAAACACTGTGATAAATAGTGTAAAACTCAACCAGTCAAATTTTTTTTTTTATGAATAGGAGACATTTTTTATTATTGCTTTTTTTCAGCAAACTGCAGCTAATTATCAAACCAGTTACATTAATATGATAACATACCATAGTGCTGTGTAAGAAATAGTCATGTTAATGGAACATTCCAGTAAGTAACGATGATTGGCGAAAATTCTGGTAAAACTGCAAAAAACGCAAGAAAAGTTGTCAAAAAGGCGAATTTTCACCTATTTATAAATAGCTTTAAATAAAAAAAATGGCAAAAATAGCTCTGAAATTTCACCTTCTCTGGTTTGGTATTTCTCTTCTCGCAGCGATAAGAGACTTAACACAATGAATAAGGCGATATTACCTTCACACATCGCCGCACCATTACTTTTCCGCAAAAACGTGTTTTATAGCGCTCTTTGTCATTGCAATGTCCTGCAATAGTGAAAAGGCAAAAATAGCGATCGTTTATAAATATGCCCCTAAGTTACAGTTTCACCTGAGAAATTCTTAAATGTTAAAGGCCTAATGTGATCTAATGTGACTTCCCTGGGTGGTGTCTGCATGCATGAGATGTGAGCTGTCTACTTGTTCTACAAAACTTTATTATATATTTGTGAATGGAGCAGAGCGACACATTCACAAATACAGGTATTCTAAGCCTTTGCTAGTAAACCAATATGATTATGTTTAGTAAAAATTCTGTACAATACACATACACAGAATCGGCTGCAGGGCGTAATAGTTTGAAAAGTTTGGATGAAGTTTACAAAATACAGTGATGGTAACTTACTATCAATGCCTCTGGGTCCTGGGAAATGGTCTGCGGGTAGAACTGCAAAAAGTGGACGTAGCGCACACACACGCTACTTCCGGTTTCCGTTGACAGCCTACGCAGATTTCCGAGCATTCGGTAAGCCCCCAGCAGCCGATGGAAACCTGCAAACGCCCGGGATTCTTGAAATCGGCCTTTCGAGGATTGCAGAACGGCCGACAATCCCACGGCCGGACATTCGGGGGTCCTGCAGCTCAACCCGGGACCCCCTCCCAGGTCCTTAGAAGGACCATTGTGACCCTTACAAGGGCCATTTGGTGCTTAAGGGGTCCCGCAGCTCGAACACTCATAAGTGCCCTTGTGGCCCTCGGAAGGGACCTTTGGGGCTTAAGCGGTCCCGCAGCTTGAACCTGGACCCCCCCTCCCAGGCACTTATTAGTGCCCTTGTGGCCCTTGGAAGGGCCCTTGTGGCACTGACAAGTGTCCTTTGGGGCCTAAGGGGTTCTGCAGCTCAAACCAGGATCCCCCCTCCCCGGCACTTATAAGTGCCCTTGTGGCCCTTGGAAGGGCCCTTGTGGCACTGACAAGTGCCCTTTGGGGTTTAAGGGGTCCCACAGCTCGAATGGGGACCCCCCTCCCCAGCACTTATAAGTGCCTTTGGAAGGGCCGTTGTGGCACTGACAAGTGCCCTTTGAGGTTTAAGGGGTCCCTCAGCTCGAACTGGGCCCCCCCTGCCCGGCCATTATAAGTGCCCTTGTGGCCCTCAGAAGGACCCTTGTGGCACTGACAAGTGCTCTTTGGGGCTTAAGGGTCCCGCAGCTCGAACCAGGACCCCACTCCTCATCACTTAGAAGTTCCCCCTGCGGCACTCACAAGTTCCTTTGTTGGGAGTCCTGCAGCTTGAAACCAGGACCCCCATTGGCTCTTAGAAGAGCCATTGGGGCGTGTCTTCTTCCTTCCATCAGGCGACACCAGCACCGCTGATGTTGCCAACACCGGGCAATGTCACAGTGGCCATCAGTTGCCGGTGTCTTCTTTCTCCTGCCATCACTGTGGTGACTTCAAATATGATTGGTTAATGTGTGATCATATGATTGCAGGCATTGAAGTATTAACCAATCACAATTGGATTTGGTCCTTCAGCAAAATTATATAAAGAGGTGCAAACCCCGCGGAGCTCAGAAGTCACCACAGTTATGGCCGCAAGGGCAATTCTAAGTGCAGGGGAGCTGCGGGAGCTCTTAAGCCCCAAAGGGCCCTTGTAAGGGCCACAATGGTCCTAAGGACCTGGGAGGGTGTCCTGGTTGACACGTGGGATTGTCGAGAATCTCTGTGCGTTTGGAGGCTTCCGAAATAGGCCGTTCAGGGCTTACCAAACATTCGGAAATCCTCATACATTAGAGAATCTTCGAAAGTTCGATGATTTTTGAAAGAAAGTCTGCAAGTCCGGAAAACCGAACTAGTTTGTACTCGATAGTTTGGAATCATCTGAACTGTTAAAGTTCGGCCCGAACTCGGGTTTCGAAGTTTAGTTTTGGTCCATCGCTACTGGCAACCATGCCAGTGGCAGTAGTTAGTTCACTTTACAGGCAAAATTAGCTCCATTTTAAATAATAAGAACTTTTATTGAATCTCCCTGCATGTTTGCCAATATTTGTATCTGACAGGATTTGTCAAATATCGACAAGGCATATGGCCACCTTAAGTAATATATAATATATAAGTTACATATTTAATTATCTGTCCCATTTGTAATAGAAATTGATAGCTTTATTTTTACATTGCTGTTTCCATTTTGCATTAAATGTCTAAAATATATATATTATTTTGTTGCAATTTGTAATTCATTAGTTACCAAAAAGTAACAAGTCTGTGTTTTATGTTTGCCTGGAATCATAACTGCAGAAAACAGGAGCAAATCGCAGTTATGTTAGCAGGAATGTGACAGTTAACGCTCCACAAGCAAAGAATGTGCAAGTCTGTTGGATCTGCTGTGATGATAACTTTACCAGACTAGTCATGTGCAGGTAATTATGCAGTTTGGATTCCACAAACCTTAACAGGATAAAATAACCAATAGCATAGTGTTTGGGCTGTAGGAGGGATGACTTCTCACTAAACCAAACCCAAAATCACACCCACAACTACTTCCTAGCAGGACAAAATGTTAGTTTGACTAGAAGAAAAAACTGTATCCTTCCTGTTAGCTGAAGATTCTGTCTAAAAGGAAATTCCCTGGGAAGCCGTGTGTTACAGTGAAAGGAATCTGAGCATCTGCCCAGATATAAGGTACAAGGCTGTGTGTGTGTGTTTGGCTGCCACTTTTTTAATCTTTTTAATAACATCTGAAATCTACAGGCTGTTAACTAAAGCTAGGTACGCACGATGCAATATCGCCGACCGTCATTTCAGTGTTTTGGTTGTTTGGGCTGAATTATTGTATAGTGGCTTTTTGCGACCGCAACCGATAGCCGACCACAATTGGACAGGTCGGACAATCACAACCGATCATCCGGTCCTCTATGGACCACACGATCGGTCGGGCCTAACTGTCGGACAGTCCTTCCTGGCCGAACGGTCGAAACCCTGAACCGGTCGGTCAGGAGGAGAGATTGTATAGTGTGTACCCAGCTTTAGGAGAAAAAAAAAACAATAATCATGCAGGGTAACTTGAAAACAAGGTAGCCTGCATTTTATATCTGAATTGATTAGTAAACAAAAAGGTATGAGTTTGTACATTTTGCCCCTAAAACCATAGATTAGTGGTGCAATTACCAGGGTAGGAGACCCAAGATTGAAAGGTGGACAGAGGAGCAGGATCCCGCAGTACATTTGCAGGCACTGGCAGCACAGGACAAAAAAACTGCATTGATATTTATAGTGGAGATTAATGTAGGAAAATGCAACAGTTTAACTAGGAGGTTATCTAACCTACAGCTCTCAAGCATTCCCTATCTGCTCTCTGTCTGAGGACTTGCTGGGAGTTGTAGTTATTAAATATTGTGAGTAGAGGGTTGTGTGTTCGAATAGAACCCAGTTTCAAGTCGAATCCGAGGGTTTCGAAGTCCAGAAAAAACTTTTGGAACACCCGGATTTCACGAAGCCTGAATTTTTCGAGTTTTCGATCTTTAATCGAATTTACGGGCCGTTCGCTAACCCTCGAATGTACCGTTCACTAAGCTAGGAAGGATCTTTTGTTCGTTCGTTCGATAATCCTGGAATGTACCGTTTGCTAACCCTAGGAAGTATCGTTCATTCGTTCGATAATCCACGAATGTACCATTCGCTAAGCCAGGAAAGATCGTACGTTCGTTCGATAATCCTCGAATGTACCGTTCGCTAACCCTAGTAATATAATAACCATATAATAACCTAGTAGTATAACCATATAATAACCTAGTCATATAATAACCATATAATAACCTAGTCCTATAACAACCATATAATAACATGGTTATTATATGGTTATTATATGACTGGGTTATTTTATGGTTATTATAGGACTAGGTTATTATAGGACTAGGTTATTATATGGTTATTATAGGACTAGGTTATTATATGGTTATGATGTGACTAGGCTATTAGATGGTTATTATAACCATATAATAAACTAGTCCTAAAATAACCTAGTCGTATAATAACCATAAAATAAGTTGTATAATAACCTAGTCATATAATAACCCAGTAATATAATAACCACATAGTCCGAGCCAAACTAACCCTCGAATGTACCGTTCGCTAACCCAAGAAGGATCGTTTGTTCGTTCGATAATCCGTTCGCTAACACTGGAAGCATCGTTCGTTCATTTGATAATCCTCGAATGTACCGTTCGCTAACCCAGGAAGGATCGTTTGTTCGTTCGATAATCCGTTCGCTAACACTGGAAGCATCGTTCGTTCATTCGATAATCCTCGAATGTACCGTTCGCTAACACAGGAAGGTTCGTTCGATAATCCTCGAATGTATCATCGAATGTAGCTTGCGCAAAACCCGACAATTGCCCGCCTGACTTCAGGAAGTGTTTTAACAAGTTTTGGTCACAGTGACATGTTCCCCAGACCATTTCCCAGGTGCCGCAGCCATTTACAGTAAGTTACCATGGTTAGTTTAGCTGTAAATCACTCGGACTTTTCGAACTATCACTCTCCCATAGACTTGAATGGGTCCAAATTCGAACTTTTGAAAATTTTGAAAGTTCGAAAACGTAACGAAGCTCCACAGTTTCGAACATCTCTAATTGTACTACAGGTTGTAAAAAAACATTCCATCCTCTCAACAAACATTCCAATATAGTTTATGGACCCCCAAGTGGGGTTTGTAATATATTATTGGCCATGAGTCAGCATTCTGGCTTTGAGGGTTAATAAAATACTGCAAAACCAGTCTAAGAGAATACTCATTTATAGCATGGCAGGCACAGGAAAGAACTGCTTAATTGTCACCTGACTATCCCCCCCCTTTTTTGGGGGGGGGGGTTTGCCACCTGAGCCAAACTTTGAATGCTGCCTATATGTGGTGCATGCAACCGCGATGTGGTGGGTGTGGCTAGCTATTTGGTCATTTTGAACGTGCCATCACTGAGGTGAGGGTTTTTGCCACCTGAGCCAAACTTTGAATGCTGCCTATATGTGGTGCGTGCAGCGACGTGGATGTTGCGGCTTCAGTGGTGGGCGTGGCTAGCTATTTGGTCATTTTAAACTTGGCATCACTGAGGTATTTATATATTTCCTCAAATAGATATTTATCCACACCAGAATTCTTGAAGTATACACACACAAAGAATATATATACACACATATACACACACAGAGTATATACACAATACATACAGTATATACACGCACACATACAGTATACGTACACTCTGAAACTAACCCACACACTTTAATAAATAAGATAAGGTTAATTTTTTTTTAGTCAGATAATCCTTCCTGCACATTTTGCAGCAGCCTTCATGCCCCATACAATATTATATTATCTGCACACTGGTAGATTGTATGATTGGTTGTATGGGGCCTAGGAATGTGCATTGATTATCTTTTCTATGTTTGTATAAATGTTTGACCAGATCAGTAGCACTTCCGCTAAATGTAGTTGTAAATTAGCCTAATTGGAGTGCTTCCACAATTCTTGTATTGTATGTATTTATTGGGAGGCTTGGTCAAGCCTCCATGTGGTAATAGCACCCCCAACACGCCCCTTTAATGGGAGGTCCTATGCTTTTAATATAAAGCACTGGATGGCCTCTTCCCTCATTTTAAAAAGCCAAAGGGCTGAGGGGGAAGGGAGAGAGCCTGTTATATGGATCCAGTGTGTAAGAATGAGAAATGCAAAAGTTTGCTAATCGTAATTGAAGTAAAAGAAATTGAAAAGGTTAGACGTTAGGACCTTCCAGACTGGGGTTACCTTGACGTGGTTGGAAGGCTTTTCATTCATGTGATCACAGTAATGTATACTAAAACCCCTTTGTTTATAAAGTATGCCAGTGTGCAGATAATATGATATTGTATGGGGCCTAGGAATGTGCATTGATTATATTTTCTATGTTTGTATATATATAATATGTTCCAAAAGGAGGGCACTCACAACTTGATTTGTAAATTTTGAATATAAAGACCCCGGTGCTAGCAGTTGGTTAATCAACATAAAAGATATATTAATCCAGTGCACACATGGGATTTTGTGAACAAAAGCAGCCTTTATTGGCAATACATATAGTGTTGGGCCTTTCTCAAGCCTATAAAAAAGTGCTCACAGTGCAAACATTTAAATACCATCATAATCGTGACATCACATCCTGTGCTATCATATAAGCTCATTCCCCCATTTACCAACTTATTTACTTAGTTCTGTGTATATCATACAATATACTTGTGCACACAAATTTCATTATTAATAATGACAATTCATTCCACTTCTAAAAACTTTAAATACATAAATAAAGTGCTAGTGCTTGTACCACATACCGTATGTGTAAATCTTAGAGTGCTAAATAAGTGCCTCAACAAATATAATATATATTTTTTTTAAAATTAGTTAAAAAATTTTTGTGCTCACTAAAAACTTTTTACCACAAAACTTTGTCGTATTTAATAAACCTCATTAATGCAGGTATTTAAATGTTTGCACTGTGAGCACTTTTTTATAGGCTTGAGAAAGGCCCAACACTAAGGGCCGAAACGTTGTCTACTATGTATTGCCAATAAAGGCTGCTTTTGTTCACAAAATCCCATGTGTGCACTGGATTAATATATCCCTTATATTATGTAAATATATTTACATCTTTATAGGAAATTGCATTGATTTTTCAGGAGCTACCAATGTGGTGGGGGGTATAGGATATTACATATAGGAAAGGTGTATATGTATGTGTGTACTATCTCACTATTACCATTTAAATGACCATCGGTAAATGTATATAAAGAATAGCACTGATTTATATTAGGTACAACACAAAAGATACAAAATACTTAAACTTACTTACAGAGCTAAGATCCCTATTTCAAAATGGAATAGTCAAATGGCAGCTTAAACCACACCCCTGTGTCTGCTACATGTGAAAGGAAGTGTAATCCAGAAAAGGTTTCTGTGGATGTGATGTGTATTGTAATGGACATATACACCAAGACGCGCGCGCACACACACACACACTCTCTGTCTCTCTCTCTCTTCTCTCTCTCTCTCTCTTCTCGACCCAACTGGAATACCTACAAATCAACAACAATACCGGCTTTTCCATCTCCAATCTACAACCCCAACAGCATAGGAATTGGCAACCCTGGATTATAATACCCCAGGATGTATAAACAGGACACTAATATCCGTGACCGAACTTACCTGAACAGCCGTGAGTATAACTGATTAATACAACCAAACTGACACTTAGACACCTTCACAAGTGTTGCCCAGGCAGTCAAACACAACACATACTATCACCACCCCAAAAGAACTGCACCACTGTTGCCAAAGTCATTCCCTCTTGTGAACAATCCACACAGAGAAACAAACGCAACAGTCGACAGAGACGCTAATAACTCTAACTGCACCAGGAGTACGGACTAGTGAATAGACACTAAAGCCGCACTAATACACAATCTGCCCATATGAACTCTCTAGATGAAACCCAAAGGAATTGGGCAACACCTTGATCAACACACTACTGAGATATAAGCATCCATGGGCAACTAATGTAATAAGATTGCTAATGTATAACTAAACTTTGAGTGGTTAAGAAATATTTGATAATGTTGGTTGATGAGGTTGGTTTGGCAACGACACTGAGCCTAAACATAAACAGAAAACAATATACGCTACAATAAGTAAATAATCACACCAATTTTGGCGTGGGCAAGTGCGAAACCAAACCAAACCAATGAATGCACTAAGATACAAAATAATGTACTATACTGTGTTGAATATATGGAATACCTGCCAATATACTGCTAAGCACTATATGATATGCTCTCTCATAATGCTATAGAAATAATGACCAACAACTAATGATTCTTATGCTAAAATAATGTAAGCAAATGTGGTATATGAACAATTACTAACTGAAATACACCTCTCACCCAAAACAACCCAAGAATCACACACTACAACGCAGAGATCCCCCAGCTAACCACCCCCCCAAATACTCTATCTGCTCACCCTCACTCCACAACCTAAATCTCAAACCACAAACTCAACAACACACATGGACACTACAAAGGAGAAACCATTCAGAAATAATACTGGCCAAGACTAACCAGCCAACCACAACTGGCCAATTACCAATAACCCCCCCTCCAAGGATTGACACAGATCTTAACAAACTACAAATAAAACACAAAGATACATATGAGATGGAAGGAACACGAAGGAAAACCACATACTTAACAACTCCACATGTCACTCACACATGAGTACCCCCCCCCACATAGCCGAAACAAACATAAACTAGACAATCTCTACCCGAGGCAGAAACAATAAACACGATACCTAAACCAACACATAAGCAAGCAACAGCCTAGACACCACAGGTCCCCTACCCCAAATACACACCAACCCCAACCACCCCACAAGCACACAAATGGGCCCGAAGTAGCTACAGAAACACTAACAACACCCCCCCACCCAGGGTATATAGTTACCTAGAGTAACCCCTGATAACTAAACAACCAAACCAATACCTGCAAATCTCAATCCAAAATCTGACTAACACCAATCCAATGAGGTATGAAGGTTTGACACAGTTACTGTTTAATAAGTTATACTTGTTGTATTTTTTGTTGAATGTACAGTATGCTAAAAATATACAATGTGTGATAATGCTAACATGGCTGCACAAGACTAACCCCCCCCCCCCCTCCCTCCCTTCCGGGTCACCTCGGGCCCTCCAAGCAAACTACCCCAAACACTCTATAAAACACCCAAACTAAATGGCTGACAACTTCAAAATTATAACCTGGAACACACGTGGACTCAGAGACCCACAGAAACGCATGCAAATATTTGATCAACTGAACACTCACAAACCAGACCTCCTATGCTTGCAAGAAACGCACCTCCTACCCAACGAAACAACATGGCTAGACAAAGCATGGGTGGGGTGGGGGGCACATAGCTGCCACTCCACTTACTCCAGGGGAGTTTCATTGCTAATACGTAACACCACCCGAGTTAAAAAACTAACAACAAAAATAGACACTGCTGGACGATTTGTCTTCGCAGCCCTAGAAATTGAACATCACACTTGGGTGATACTAGGAATATACAACCCCCCCCCAGCATCGATTGCCATACTAGCCCAAGCAATCACATTCGCAACACAATACCCAGAAGCACAAATAGTATGCCTAGGAGACTTCAATATGGTCATGAATGAACAGTGGGACCGCTTCCCCACCAGAACACGTATAACATCACCCACCACAACAACTACACTAGCCAACTTTACCTCTGAATATGAATGGGTTGATACATGGAAACACCAACACCCGCAACAACGAGGATATACATGTCAATCTGCAACATATGGAACTCTATCACGGCTCGACTATATATTTGTGACCCGAGACATGGCACTTAGAATCATTAAAGCCGAACACCTTCCAAGATTCCCCTCAGACCATGCCCCAGTACTAGTACAACTAAAAAGCCAAACACGAGTGACCAAAACCACCTTCTGGAGACTCAACCCCTTCTGGCTAACGCTCATCCCTAACCCAGACAAGATCGAAGAACAAATGGAAATGTATCTACAAATAGACCAAGGGCCCTCCCCATACACCACACAATGGGACACACTAAAGTCCTATCTAAGAGGATGCCTAACCTCCACAATATCCTACATAAAAAAACAATCCAGACTAAAAGAAGAAGAACTCATACGAAACCTACAAAAAGCAGAAAATCAATACACCCGCAACCCCAACAGCAACAATCAAAACAAATGGCTAAACCTCAACAGAGAACATGCTATCCTCATCCAAGAGAAAAGCAAAAGAAAGACCTTCTTCAATAAACAATCCTATTTTGAACAAGGCAACCAATTGGCAAAAATATTAGCTTATATGACCCAACAAAAGAACAAACAACGCACGATACTTCGAATAAAAGACCCTGAACTCGGCTTACTGCAAAGCACCCCAGACATCACTGGAAGAAATCACACAGGCAACACAAGAAATAAACAACAACAAGGCTCCAGGACTAGATGGATTACCAGCCGAAATATTCAAAAGATACCAGAAACTACTTAACAAACCACTGAGCGAGATGTATTCAGAATCCATCAAAAACAACCGCTTCCCCACAACACTCTATGAAGCCAACATCATTGTACTACTGAAACCTGGGAAAAATCCTGAAGAACTAGATGCATACCGACCAATATCGCTACTGAACGCGAATTACAAAATATTCGCAAAAATCCTGGCAAACCGACTAAAAACAGTCATTCAAACATTAATAATAAATGACCAAACAGGCTTCATGCCAGGAAAATCTACCACTGCCAACATTCGACGCACCCAAATCCAAACACAAATAAACCACGATAACACCGGTCGACGAGTAATATTGTCCCTAGACGCCTGCAAAGCCTTTGACTCCCTGGAATGGAAATTCCTATGGGAAATCCTGGGAAAATTTGGATTCGGACCTAAGTTTCTACAATATGTAAAATTACTATACAAATTCCCCACAGCACGAATAACATTAAATGGAACCACCTCGCAACCATTCCCTCTACAGAGAGGAACACGGCAAGGCTGTCCTCTATCACCGTACCTCTTCGCACTAGCCATTGAAATCCTTGCAATCAAGATCCGGTCCAACCCAACTATTAAAGGACTACAGCTAAACTCACACACAGAATTAATAGGACTCTACGCTGATGACATAGTGCTCTACTTAGACGCTACAGAACCATCCCTTGCAGAAACACTACGAACGGTAACAAAATTTGGACCATATACTGGACTACAAATGAACTGGAGTAAATCAACTTTATACCCAATAGACGAAAACGCCTTAAACAATATAAACATACCATACCCAATCCCAATCGTAACATCATTTAAATACTTGGGAATACACATAACCAAACACAGCAAAAATTCTTACGAACTAAACGTGGCCCCACTGTTGACTCTCGTCAAACAGAAACTACTACACTGGCTGCATCTGCCCTTAAACCTCATAGGGCGCATTAATTTAATTAAGATCTTCCTCCTACCCAAAATACTGTACGTTCTACAGCACGCCCTTAGCTATATCCCTACCTCCTTTTTCAAACTCCTCAATGGAATGATCACACCCTTCCTATGGAACCATAAAAGAGCCAAAGTCAAACTCCAACAACTTCAAGCACCCAAATCACACGCAGGACTAACTTTACCAAACTTTAGACTCTACTACATAGCTAGCCAAATTAAGTTCCTAAGATGCTGGCTAGTGCAAACCGAAACTCCATCACAATCGGAATACATGTTAAGCGAATACTATAAAGGAACACCGATTACATATATATCTAACCCAGAACTGCACAAATATGGAACAACAATCATCCATGCACAAACAGCAAAAATTTGGAAAGATATAAACAAAATAATACCTACAACAGCAATACCAACAATAATGCCACTATGGAACAACCTAAACTATCCACATCTTGCCAAGTTTCCCTTATCTCAAGACTGGTCCATGAAGGGCATAACAAAGTTTGGTCAAATAATACAAAATAATGCCATAAAAGACTTTGAAACACTGGCAAAAGAATATGAACTTCCCCCATCATATAGATTCAGATATTACCAACTACGACACTGCCTGAGAGCCGAATTTCCAGATGGAATCATCAAAACAGAACAACACCCAATATTAACAATACTAAGCAAACCTGAACCCAAAAAACTAACCTCAGCAATATATAAAATACTAGCAAATGCGTCGGCAGGCCCAAATCTACAACTTCTAGCAAAAAAATGGAGAACATATATCCCCACATTGAACGAAGAACAAATTGAAGATATAACGGACTCACCTCAACTAGCCTCCCCTGCAGCCAATAATAAACAAATACAATACTTTATCATGCATCAGGCCTATTTAACCCCGCAAAGACTGTCCAAAATGCAACAAAGGCAACAAATACTATGTCCCAAATGCAAAGCACAAAATGCTGACTTCTGGCATCTTATATGGACCTGCCCACAAATAACCTCATACTGGTCCAAAATAACAAATTTCATAACAGCACAACTGTCGCTCCCCATGCCAAATACGCCAGAAACCTGCATACTTGGTTTGCTAGAAGATGACACATGGAGTAAACACACAACAACCCTATTACAACAGCTACTATTTTATGCCCGTAAAGCCATAGTCCTCAAATGGATGTCACCGGATACCCCAAGCAAAAAATTGTGGATGGAACTGGTAAACAAAGATCTGGCATACCACAAAATCCTATACCTACACAGAAAATGCCCCAACAAATACAATAAAATATGGGATATATGGACAAACTCAAACACAACAACTCAATAAACCTTCAAGCCCGAGGTGACCACCCCCCCCCCTTTCCCCACCCCCCCCTCTCCTTACTAATTTACCCATGCCCCAACCTAACCACCAATAACATATCACCATGAACAGCCCATACTATATGATACAAAGCATACTTGAAAAATGTTAAATGTATATAGTTGGCTTTATTGATTTAAAATGTAAGATGTACAAACGATACCAAGAAACCAGCAAAACCCTGAATGGACTCTGTATACCAATATGACTGCAAATACTGATGTACATCGATCAAAATAAAGCGAATTTAAAAAAAAAAAATATACCTGTGTAAAGATTCTATATCTATTATATCCACATATAGCAAAACATACACACACACAATTTCCATTGTGCACCAACGGGCACACTTTTGCTAGTCTTTATATATATATATATATATATATATATATATATATATATATATATATATATATATATATATATATATATATATATACAGTACCCCTTACTGATGACCAGATTGGGGCCCTCTCCAAGGGATTGGGTTTTGTGCCCATGTTCATAAGCAACAAGCTACAAATTGACATTGATTTATACAAGTTTTTTTGTTCTATGAGACTTAAGGCTTTCTTTGCTACTAAACCTGAATGCATCAAGTCCCAAATTGAACAAACTGGGGACTCATTACGGGTTAGTGACTTTGGTATCACTAAGAAGAGCACTTCCCACCCACTTCCTTGGCTCCGATTGAGACCTTTATTCAACAAGTTTTGAATGAAACTAATAAAATGAATATTGCTGATCTAAAACATTGTTTTGTTAATATCTCCAACAGGGAGAGGGAAGCCCTGAATGATCTGGCCAATGATAGCAGGATAGTCATTTGCCTCTCCGACAAGGGGGGTGCCATTGTCATTCTTGACACCTGCTATTATGTGGCGGAGATCAAACAGCAGCTTGCTGATCCCAAAGTTTACTGTAAGTTATCCTTTGATCCATTGACACGTATTAAAAAATCTATTAGTGATTGTCTGCAGATATATGTTGAAAAAGGTGTGTTGAACATTGATGATAAGGAGAAACTGCGTGTCCCATTTCCCAGGACCCCAGTGCTGTACACTCTGCCAAAAATACACAAAGACCCAGCTAGGCCACCGGGTCGCCCCATCGTATCGGGGGTGGATTCGGCCTTTTGCCCATAGGCTACATTGGTTGATAAGGCACTGGGGCCACTGGTACAGGGAACTCCCTCTTATGTCAGAGACAGTAATGAATTTCTGAGGAAACTATCTGAGGTTCAGATTAACCCAGAAGACTCCCTGATACTGGCCACATTGGATGTGGCCAATCTTTATATGGCCATCCCACATGATGATGGGATGAGAGCGGTCCGTTGGCTATTTGAAAAATTGGGAAGTTTTCTTCCTGCTCAGAGAAATTTATTTTTGAGTGTGTTAGAAATTATACTCACTCAGAATTATTTTGTGTTTATGGGTGAGTTCTATTTGCAGTTGCGTGGGACCGCGATGGGTTCTAATGCGGCCCCCGGCTATGCCAATACCTTCATGGCTTGAGGACGTGCACGTCTATCGTAGTGATCTCTACCAGGACTACTGTGTGGCCTAGTGGAGATACATTGATGACGTGTTCGTCCTCTGGCGGGGTGACGCTGAGTCCCTATCGCGGTTCCACGCAATGCTTAATGGGGCTCATCCAAATATTAAGTTTGATATGACTTTTGATGATACATCTATAAATTTTCTTGATATATTGGTGACACGAGAAGGACAATTTTTAAATACACACATATATCAAAAACCAACGGACAGGAATCAACTATTAATGTATACTAGTCAACACCCAGACCATATCAAACGGTCGATACCGTTTAGTCAATTAAAATGGGTGGATAGGATAACGAGTAAGCATGAGGAGAGAGAAAGGGGTTTTGACTCCATGTGCAGGAAATTTGAGGAAAGGGGATACCCCAGGTCACTAATGAGGAATGCTCAATTAAAAATTGATACCTATAAAGGAGTTAGGCCTACTAGAGGTGACAAAGAAAGGAGGATGCCCTTTGTGACCTCCTATGACCCATATGGCCGTCAGGTCCCAGGGATTATACGGAAACATTGGCCTCTAGTACAGGACACTCATTGTTGAATTCTCCCAACCACCTCTTATTTCGTATAGGAGGGGCAAAACTATTAAAGCTATGGTTTCTTCCAACACGATTAGGACCCCTAGTAAAGAAGGGGGATCGTGGCTTAGGAGTGGAAATAAGGGGATGTTCCCGTGTATGGGGGGCATCTGTTGTAAAATGGTATTGAGGGGTAATGAATTTACTCATCCCAGAACAGGGGAAGTCTTTAAAATACATGGACATTACACATGTGAATCACGATATGTGGTTTATGTTTTGGTTTGCCCGTGTAGCCTCCTCTATGTAGGGGAGACCAAACAAAAGATGAAAATGAGGCTCACACAGCATAGGTCCTCCATCCAAACTCGGCAGCTAACCTTACTTGTACCGTGACATTATGTGGAAAAAGGTCACTCAGCAGACCAAATTAAATTTACTATTTTAGAGCAGATTAAATTGGACCCTTTCAAGGGAGGAGACTGCCGTGGAACAGGTAATGTGGTCTGTCCTGTACGTATATACGTGTATATGTACAGGACAGACCACATTACCTGTTCCACGTCATTATATAGAAAAGGGTCATAATGCTGACCAAATGAGATTCATGGTATTGGAACAGGTACAGATTGAACCAATAAGGGGAGGCGATCATCTACAAGAGCTAAAGAAAAGAGAGGTCTGGTGGATCAATAGATTAGATACCTTATATCCAAAGGGGTTAAACAGAGATTATGACCTATATGTATATTTGTGAAGTGGATACATTGTCTTTTCCTAGTCTGCCACAGGAGGTCACTGTTATCATTGTAAGTTATTCTGTGTGATTACGAATGGTTAAACTTTGTTGCAACAATTTCCTGTTACTAATTGTATTTAAGGCCCTTGGAAACTCATTATCTCAAGGATGTTCTGATGGCTTGATAAAGGGACTTACCCGAAACGTTGCTATCTATTTATCAGAACAAACCTAATAAATTCATTATATTGGAACATACATGTGTACTTTTGATGCTGCTGTAACATTATAGACCTAGATAGTATATACAGCTGTGCATCTACGTTTGATTGGGAGTGCTGCGAATCTGCTGAGATTTTGTGTATATATATATATATATATATATATATATATATATATATATATATATATATATATATATATATATTCCCTTAAATATATTTAGCAGGTCATTCCGCTGTCTTGGAATGTGGTGGCAGCTTACTGTATATGTATTAGATATTTTGTCTGAAGAAGGGACCGCATGTGATCCCGAAACGTCACAATAAATTTGACTTTGCACCTAAGACTGGTGTGCCCGGTGATTATCTATATTGCAGATATATGTTAGTGTGCATTATATGTTCACTACCCCACCTTCTTCGTTCAGTTTTATTCGACTTTTCAAAGTGGGTAAACAGACTGGAGTGGGTGGCGGTGACAAAGGTAAGGTGAGAGCATAGTTTTACATTTTTTATACAGATTGTGAAATTCCACTAATATATAGATTTTAAAGGGTATGTGACTAGGACGTTACCTTAATTTAAGTCAACTGCGATGTCTATTAACTACAAACACTAGTTGAAAAAGTGTAAAACACGTGTTTAGACAAGGATGTTGTGAAGTGAACTGTTAGTCAGGGTAAATATTGCAGTTTTTATCACTTGTTTTTACAATTGTGTATTGTTCTTTTATCTAAAATTCTTCTTAGGCAAAGAAATGTCAAGTACAGAAGATCCATGGAAATTCTTCTCCAATCAATTGCCATCTGACCCTCGTCTCATGGCAACATTAGCGAATGGATATCTTGGTACTCGGGTTTATGGAGATATTCTTCACGTAAACGGAGTGTATAACGGTGCAGGGGGTGACTGTCATAGAGCAGACATCCCTAGTCCTTATTTCCGGCTCCATGTTGACAAAGAAAAGGTTCTAGCTGAAAACTACTGTCTTAATGCCAAAACAGGTAAAACAATTGAAGAAATACCATGGCATTTTAAAAATGGAAAGCAGAACTAAAGCTAAAAAAAATAAACTTTACAGCACTCCAAATCTCTGCTTTAAAACCTTGAAAGTTATATTTTTCAGAATCCTATGGAGCTTCTGATTTTACGACTGATCTAGGGAATGTCACTAACCTCTATCTACTGTGGATTGTGATACAGGGGTAGCTGGTCTGTCTATGCTCCTCTTGTTAACCAGAATTTGGGGACAGCAAGACACTGTCACATCGGGATGATACTGGCTTTAAGGGAAACTTTTGAGCCTTGTAGCCTCTAACAAATTATACTTAGTGTTCCAATTTTATATTCAGTTTACTTTTAATTGCATGAATTTTCTAATTTTTCCCCCTTCAAACTATAAATGCTCAAACAAGAATGATTACATCCAAATGTGCATCTTGAACGGATAATTTTAAATTAAAACAATGCCTACACTTTTCATGCTTTTTTTTTTCTTTCTTCCAAACACTCCAGTCACCGGACAAAATTGTCCCAATAGACCAGTGATGACGAACCTTTTAGAGACCAAGTGCCCAAACTGCAACCCAAAAACCGCTTATTTATAGCATAGTGCCAACACTATAATTTAACGTGGTTACTGATGTTTTACATAGTGGATGGCAGCAGTAGTTTATACAGGCAGTAAGAACACCCCAATTCAACTTTAAACTATGCAGAGCAGTTAGAGAAAATAGTACATTAAATGAAGTGATTTAAGATTCCTCACCTCCTTAGCCTGCTGTGGCAGCCACGGAGTGCTCATGCACAGCAGTTTCTTAAAGGATAAGTACACCATAAAACAAACTTTGTTATTTGCAAGCTGTTGTTTAAAAACTAAATTTGGCTAAAACATTTTTCATTTCCCCCACAAGCCTACCTTTTCTAATTGAAACTTGCTGGTTTCCTCCTCCTGGATAATGTAATTTGCAGCTCCGCCCCAACGAAATCTTCTCCTCACTCCAGCTTCCATGGCCTCCAAACGTCATCTCCGGATGTTCCGCACACGCGCGAAGCCATGACGCGTGCGCACG
Organism: Hymenochirus boettgeri; assembly: GCA_019447015.1. Classification (NCBI taxonomy): domain Eukaryota; kingdom Metazoa; phylum Chordata; class Amphibia; order Anura; family Pipidae; genus Hymenochirus; species Hymenochirus boettgeri. The sequence goes on from CM033472.1 coordinate 57,793,197, forward strand.
GTGAGGTTGCATGTGACCAAACGCGGCACGTCACAATAACGTCACACGAGTGTACGGTTGCGCAGACGCACATGCGGGTGAACTCATGTCTCCAGCGCACTAATGCGCGTGTGTGGGACATCTGGAAATGACATTTGGAGGCCAAGGAAGCTGGAGGGTGCAAAAGATCTCATCAGGGCAGAGCTGCAGATGACATCCAGGAGGAGGAAACCAGCAAGTTTCAATCAGAAAAGGTAGGCTCTAGGGGGGGAAGTGAAAAATGTTCAGCTTGCCAATAACCTAAAGTTTGTTTTATGGTGTACTTATCCTTTAATTACTGCACTCTCCCCTACCCTTCCAGAAGCCGAGAGAGGGAGAGAGACTGTTGTTCACGTGACCTATCTCTGCTACTAAGAGCCACTACACTTTCTCAAGCGAGGAGCAGACTAGGAGCAGATAACGGAGTAGAATAGGCTGTTTGTCTCTGGCTTGTTGTTAAATTCTGGTGAACTCTGCTGTGCATGAGTGCCCCCTCTGGCACACCTTAGGTTCACCACCACTGCAATAGACAGAGCACATTCAACATGATACAACAAGCTCTGTCTTGCTCAGCTACAATCATTTATCTCTCTGGGTTTGCTGGGAGTCTTAAGTGTAAACTGTACTCTTCTGAATATGGAAGTTGAAGTTTGCCTTGCCCTCTAAAAGCTGTCAGCAAATCATTTTACAGTTCAGAGATCCTTCTTCTCTCAGGCACAAATCGTTACAGCACGCAGATCCTGCCACTCTGATACAGGATAGGGATTTCACAGTGGGTTTATTTCACGCATTCTTCAACAGTCAGAAAATGCTCTGTAAATAGTGACAGTGAAGACTGGGACCAGGAGGACATGGCCAATTGTGGTGCACATGCTCACAATGCTGTTTGAAGGCAACATGGAAGCCTTCTTAGTTACAGAATCCACCTCTTACATGTACGTATGCATTTGAGGTTTAACAATCCTTGTTCCACCTACACCATAAATGGCTCTGTGCTAAGTACATCTCTATTGGAAAAAGATTTAGCTTTAGCAAGCGGTTCTAGTCCGCAACAGCTAGTGCTAGCAAGATATTGTCTTGTAAAGAGGGGAATAGATTCAAGGGAGAAAAATATTTTTATCCCTCTTTACAAAGCACTGGTAAGATCTCATTTGGAATAAGTAGCGCAGTTTTGGAAATCCATACACAAAAGGGACACTATGGAAATGGAAGGAGTTCAGAGAAGGGCAACTAAAATAAAAAGGGGAATGAGAGTCTTGGGCTGTCTACATAAGAAAAGCAATGATTGCACAGGGATATTATCACTTTATATATACCTCTAAAGGTGGCCGTACACTTAGATTTTATTTTCCCGACTGAGCGATCCCACGATATTAGATCGATCCTGCTTGGAACCACCTTTCCCGTTCTTCTTTGCGGCCAACATGTGATAGCAAAGCCCATTCATCAAACCCCTTGCATTCAGAAGGTCCCTAACACCTTCCTGTTATATGCTGATTTTGGTGTTTATTGTGAACAGATTCTTGTACAAGTCATTCTGATTTGAGAAAGCCAGTCGAATGACTAGCAAAATGTCTTCAAGAACTAAACTTCAAGTCCACTCTAACTGAATACAACCGATATAATGTTACCTAGATGAATGAGAATCTTTAGAAGCATCTCACATTGGGAGTTAGCAAAATATTAAGTTTGTTCTCCTTTAAGTAAGGGGTCATTCACACTATGGGTGAAAACCCATAAAATGGACCGCCATAGGGATTGCATGTTAACATTCCCACTAGGTTAGTGCAGTCCAGGTCATTTTGAAAAAGCACTGTGGCACATAGTTCTATGTGGAAATGCAATGGGTTTCCATTGCATTGAACTAACTGCAAGTGCAAAACACAGGAGAAAATAATCAGACAGCGTTTTTTTTTCTCCTCTACATTTTGCTGCAACAAATCCAATCCATTTTTCAGTCGGACAAAAAATGCTACCAGTGGTTGATTGGCTCATAATATGACCCTATGTGTACATACGGGGAGATTCAATAAAAGTTCCTATCGTTAAAAATGGTGCTAATTTTGCCCCAACCAATCCGATATTATTTAATATTTGAAAGCTAACACCTGATAAGCTGGAGCAAAATTAGCATCAATTTTAACGATAACAACTTTAATTGAATAACCCTGAATGTGTACTGTCACATATATACATAAAAGCATAGGTATTTCAGTGCTAAATCTACGTAGAAGGTTGTGTGCAGTTCATCAAGAAATGTAATTCCACATTTTCTTTTTTTCTTCCTAAGGTACATTTATACATTTCCTCCAATGTTCTACATTTACAGCCACTCATAAGATCTTTGCTCATCGCTGTTACAGCAACTTATTGGTGAACATAGTAACTTTAACACCTACTCAAGAATATGATCAAGTCCTTGTAAACCTTCAAACTAAATTCAAGATCGAAAGTCCTGATCTAGATCTGCAGAAAGGTCCAGACTTTGAAGATTATAAGTAAGTGGAAACTGGACATTTTATGGGGATGAAACAGATTACTTTATTAATTTATTCTAAGATGGTAAGTGGAAACATTCTTACACAGCACTGTTATCAAATAATACAGCTGAATTTGATGAGGAATGTTTTGGTTCACCCTGCAGGAAGATAGGCACTACTACACAAAAAAGCATCTTTATTCCTTAATTGTTACAATCCCTTATTGTTAAAGGTATGTCCACCAATTTATTTTTTAACATTCCTTTTTACAGTTTAACTGAAGAATAGGAGGTAAATGAGATGTCTTACCTTCTGTTCAATAAAAGATTCAGAAGATAGGGCAGAACTTACCCTGTGAACGGTCCAGCACCACTGACACAACCCCAGTCCCTTTGCATTGTGTGTTAGAGACTGTCAGTGGGAAGCTGTTGCTGGAGCGATCTGCAGTAAGTTCTGTCCTCTCTCCTGCACATTTTACTGAAAAACAGGATGGCTCATTTACCTCCCATTCTTCAGTTAAACAGTAAAAAAGAATGTTAAAAAAATCGGTGGACATACCCTTTACACCCAATGACAAGCTTTCTTAGTTTAAAGTGAAAGTTCAGTGGAAAATATTAATATTTTAAATTATACATACCTAGTTATTCTAGATACTCTCCCATTTAGAAAAATCAGTTGAATTTCTTGGTATTTCCTGCTGTTGACATTAGTGAGCTGCCATTTCAGGTTCTAACGACCCTTCTTCCCAGGATGCACTACTTCTTTGAAATGCTCCTAACAGTTATTTCTACTGATTGGCTGTTGGTGATGGATCAAACATGCTCAGATTGCTACTGAGCAACTGAGTCAAGGGCAAAACCATTACAGTCTCTTTTAGGGATCCTGCAAACAGGAAGTTAGTATTTCGGAAGTATTTATTTATACACAGACAAAATGATGAATAGGCAGGTTAAGGTCATTGGGATGGAAAAATACTGCTTTTTTCTTAAAGGCATATGTATTTCCACTGAACTGTCCCTTTAAGTATTATGACAATATCATTTTGGAGGTTTATGCATTTGTTTTTTTGCAGAAAATGTCATATTCACGTAGATATGTATAGTAAAACAAAGGAGGTTTGGATGTTTTCTTGGACAGGTAGAATATCCTGGGTTGTAGCTGGTGACTGCATCTTGTGTGGGCATGTGTTATTACTGAGGGGCATGTATTATTGGAGTGGAGGAGACTGATTTTTTTTTCATTGGATGGAGGGGTTGGACTGTTGTTTTTTTCAACCCAAATTAACTGTGCAAAACATTGGTATGCTAAGTTAATTTCTACCTCATGTATCAAAATATTGAAAATGTTAAAAAATGTTGTGTCTTGTGTATGTCCTTATATGTCCTTGTAATACTTTGATTCTCAGGTATATCTATGGAAGCACTTTGCAGTCTGAGGTAGAATCATGCCCAAAAAAGTCTATCCATATGATATGGACACCCATTCCTCTAACTTTGCATCTGTCCAGTTGTCAAGAGAAGACATGGGTCTTCCTCACAGCAGTGTGCGAAACAGAAAAAGATGTCAAAGAAAAGTTTACAGAAGGCCTGTTTCTGATTGGTAACAAGCAGATCTATTCTTCCCATGAGAATTCTTGGGTAGAGTTTTGGGAAAAAAGCTGCATAGAAATTGACAGTTCTTTGTCTCTTAGCCAAGCTGTTAATGGATGCCTCTTCTATTTACTCTCTTCTCTTCCTCCACTTGGTTATTCTGGGGAGTTTTATGGAATTAGCCCTGGGGGTCTTTCCAATGGCAAGCGAAAAGAAGATTACTGGGGCCACGTTTTCTGGGATCAGGTATGTTTACATTTAGTTGTACCAGCTTTATGTTGATTGAACAGTGCTTCCTAAAAATAATTTCTGGGTTCAAATTACAAATCAAACGTTAAAAAAAAATCTTTGGTAGGTGCTCACTTGCGCTACAAGAAATTGGGTGCTTGATGGTGTTTTAGTATACACTAGCAGAGTACCCAGTGTTGCTCGGTAAATAAAAAAATTGTTGTGCTTAGTTTCCCAGAGGGTGATCACTCGGTTCACCAACAGATGGAAGCAAAAGGGTCCAATTAGAGTCCTGCTGGCAACCGCAAAACCATTACCTGTATCTGAAAGTAAACAGACACCCATTGCACGCCAATCAGTAGAAATAGCTGTTAAGATCATTCCAAAGTAGTGTGCATTTTGGGAAGAAAAAGTACCGTTACAGAACCTGAAATGTCAGCTCACTAATTTCAACAACAGGGAATAGCAAGGGGTATGAATTTAACAGATTTTTCAAAATAGAAGAGAATATGTAGAATTACTAGGTATGCATAATATATACATTTAGGGAGATTCAATAAAAGTTCTTATTATTTAAAATTGTGCTAATTTTGCCCTAACCAATCAGATCTTATTTAACATTTGAAAGCTAACATCTGATTGGTTGGGGCAAAATTAGCACAATTTTTAACAATAAGAACTTATATTGAATCTCCATGTATGTATTTTAAAAAGAATATTTTGCCACTGAACTTTTCCTTTAGCTTTAAGTTATTACAAAATGGAAAAAATAAACAATACTGGTGTTTCTTTGTATGTGTGAAAATACTAATAGTAACCAACTTTATTAGGACATATGGATGTATCCAAATATCCTACTGTTTTATCCAAAGATGGCACGTCACATTCTAAAATACAGGATAAGGACCCTAAAGGGGGCTCTACAGAATGCCCAGCAGCAAGGATACAAGGTCAGTTTAACATATTCTCAAAAACTGTTAACTTCTAAACAGAATGGTTTTGTTTAGGCAATGTGTTGTTGTTCGCTACATATTTTTATTTTTTATTTTTAAAGGGCATGTCCACCCCCAAAACTATAATCCCCCCCCAGTAATGGCCCCATCATGTAGTGTAATAAAATCCTTACCTCACATCCCAGCTCCATATGGTTCTCCTGTAGTCCCCCCCCCAAAGTCCCAAAAACTGCCCACCAGGAGGATAGCAGAGTCCATATAGGACTCTGCCTCCTATCTGGCCTCCGGGAGAAGTTTGGCATGCGTACTGCAGCTTTTCTCTCCCTCCCTCTCCCTCCCGATTAGGATTCCCTCCCCCTACCATAAAACCCTTTCCATATATCATTCCCCCTGTCCTCCCAGCCCCAACCGCTATATTTTTTTATTTTAGAAAGTGTCCCAAACTTTACTTACGTTGCCTCTTTCCTCCGCCGCACTGAACTCCCAGCAGCCGCGTCTGTGATTGGCTGAGCGACTGCCGGTCCCGCCCCTCTGCTTGCATTTTCTCGCAAGCAGAGGGACTGGCAGTGCGGTGGAGGTAAGAGGGAAGGTAAGTAAAGTTTGGGGCACTTTCTAAAATAAAAAATATAGCGGCTGGGGGGACAGGGGGAGTGATATATCAAAAAAAAAATTCAAGGGTGGACATACCCTTTAATTTTGAGCTAAAGTTTAAAGACAAGAAGGCAGAATTTATTCTATATTTTGGGCTGAATTTATAAAGCAGTTGTGTCTATTAATTGCTATACTGCTACTTTAACAGGGTCACAAAATAATTCTGGTAGCGGACATATCAATGTATGACAGAGTTGCAAAATACTGATACTGCACATAAAATGAGGATGTGTTTGGAAAATACAGATTGCGATCAGCATTTTATAATCCGTTCATTATTTTGTAGGCACATATAAAGATGATAAAGGGTTGATAACTGTATTTTCCAGTATTGTTTCTTTATAAATATTGACTTTTTTATGTAATCAATTGGTTCATGTTTTTACCCAATAATTTTTAAAAAGCTTTATTATTTAAAGGGCATGTCCACCCCCAAAACTATAACCCCCCCCCCCCCACTACTGGCCCCACTGTGGAGTGTATAAAATCCTTACCTCACATTCCAGCTCAAAGGTTCTCCTGTAGTCCCCCCCCCCCCAAAGTAAAAAAAAGTGGCCACCAGGACTCTGCCTCCTGTCTCCCCTCCGGTAAAAGTTTGGCATGCGCACTGCAGCCCTTCTCCCCCCTCCCTCTCCTACCCGCTTTGGACTCCCTCCCCCTAGCGTAATACCCTGTATATTATAGTCCATGTTCCCCCAGCCCCAACCGCTATAATTTATATTCTCAGAAAGTCCCCCGATCATTACTTACCTTACCTCTCTCCTTCACCGTTCTGAGCAGCCGGTAGCCATGTCCGTGATTGGCTGCCTCTCAGCCAATCACAGATGCCGCTGTCGGTCCCGCCCCCTGCTTCAAGTTCCGTGCAAGCAGAGGGCCTGGGCAGTGAGGCGAAGGAGAGGGTAAGTAATAATCAGGGGACTTTCTGAGAATATAATTATAGCGGTTGGGGCTGGGGGAACATGGACTATACTATACTAAAAGTTTGTATAAAGGGTAGACATGCCCTTTAAAGTAACCAGTGCACATAGGGCAAATTATAAAAAGGTGCAATCCAAAAAACAACCCCCTCAAGGTCCAAAGGATAGTTCCATGTGTTTAGGCACTCGGTCGGGCCTTGTTGATGATTGCACTTCAATTCTTAGTAACATATAGCTTTATTATTCATTTAATGGAAAAGAGTTGTATCTTAATTGGATCTAAGTGTTCCAGTTGGACAGTAACCCATTCAACAAAAAATGATTAGCTTAGGAATGGTTGAACCATGTGCCAGTCACAAGACAAAAAAGGGAGATTTCAGAGCAGGGATTTTTCCCCCTTCTTATTGTCTTAGTCTTGTTGACTAATCTTGTTAATGGTAAACTATAGCCTCCAAGAGACCCCAAAAATTCCCCTTCCTCTAATTGTGCCAATTTTCAAGTTCTAATTCCTCGGTTTGCCCTAAACCCCTGTAGCAGTCCTTGACCTGCCTCCTCCTGTTTTTATTCAATGAAAAGACGTGCTCTGCGTCTACCCATTGGCTAGTCTGGGAACATTTCTGGACTGTTTGAGGGGGCGGAGCCATGCCAGCACTATGAGACAAAGTTGGAAGGCTGGTTTGAAGGGATCTACAGCAAACCCATGGGTGAGAACACCGTGGTTACCCTGGGTACTACTAAGGGATGGGGGTTGGTTTGGGCACTACAGTTACCCTTTAAATAGTGAAGACTTTCTTCTTTTATTTATTTTGCCTGATGTATCATTTCATTTAATTAAATGTACTTAATGTTTCATGTATTACCATTTTAGGGTGCTAAATTCCCTTGGGAAAGTGCTTTAACGGGATGCGAAGTTTGCCCAGAAACAATATATGGAGAACAGGAACTTCATATTAATGGAGATATTTTGTTTGCATTTAGACAATATTACTACTTGACAAAGGTAATAACACAAAGTATAGCAGGGTTCTAGTACTCCCTATGCCATAATGCTAATACATAAATCTCTATGTGTATATAAGATAATTATATATAAAGTCACTCACACTTTATGAGTAATGGCCTGGGTGCATAATACCACTCCGGACTTTTTTCTTATTTAAAGACCAGTTCTTTAGGTATCACGTTAAGCAAGTCTAGTAAATATCCTTGGTATATGCTCATGCCCCAGGCTCATTTCTATAGGACATCCGCACATAGGGGCAAGGGAGGGTGCTTGCCCCCCCCCCTGGATTTCTCTCTAAAAAAAAATTTACTGTGCTCTGCCCAGATCTTCTGCTGGCCCTTTAATGAAAGGCAGAGGGAGAGTCTCAGCCAATCGTGGGTGTTACCAAAATCAGAGTGAGCGGGAGATTCAAACTCCTGCTCTGACTCTGTAAATCTCTGCTCTGCCGATCCAATCGCAAGTGCAGAGCAGCAGGGAAAAAAATCCCATATCAATAATCCTAGTATGATGTACATGTATCAGTAACCCCAATATGATGTACCTGTATCAATAATACCAGTATGATGTACCTGTATCAATAATCCTAGTATTAATGTACCTGGATTAATAACCCCAAAATGCTGTGCCTGTATCAACAATCCCCGTTTGCTGTACCTGTATCAATAACCCCCAGTTTGCTGTGCCTGTATCAACAATCCCAGTTTGCTGTACCTGTACCAATAACCCCCAGTTTGCTGTACCTGTATTAATAACCCCCAGTTTGCTGTATATTAATAACACCTAGTTTGCTGTACCTGTATTAATAACCCCCAGTTTGCTGTACCTGTATCAATAACCCCCAGTTTGCTGTTCCTGTATCAATAACCCCCAGTTTGCTGTTCCTGTATCAATAACCCCCAGTTTGCTGTACCTGTATCAATAACCCCCACTGTTGCTGTACCTGTATCAATAACCCCCAGTTTGCTGTACCTGTATCAATTACCCCCCAGTTTGCTGTACCTGTATCAATAACCCCCAGTTTGCTTTACCTGTATCAATAATTCCAGTTTGCTTTACTGTTCAGTAATCACAGTTTGCTGTACCTGTATCAATAACCCCCAGTTTGCTGTACCTGTATCAATAACCCCCAGTTTGCTGTACCTGTATCAAAAACCCCCAGTTTGCTGTTCCTGTATCAATAACCCCCAGTTTGCTGTACCTGTATCAATAACCCCCAGTTTGCTGTACCTGTATCAATAACCCCAGTTTGCTGTACCTGTATCAATAACCCCCAGTTTGCTGTACCTGTTCAATAACCCCCAGTTTGCTGTTCCTGTATCAATAACCCCCAGTTTGCTGTACCTGTATCAATAACCCCCGTTTGCTGTCCTTTACAATAATCCCAGTTTTGCTCTACCTGAATCAATAGCCTCGGTTTGCTGCACCCCTATTAAAAATGTACCTATATATGCGTATGTCTAGTATTCTATTTGTAAATATCTGCCTGTATCTCTCTCTGTTAATATCTTTATCTATCTTTTTATATCTCTGTCTGTCTCTGTGCATACTATCTACCGTATATACTCGAGTATAAGTCGACTCGAGTATAAGTCGAGGTACCCATTTTTACCTCAAAAATGAGTAAAACCAATTGACTCGAGTATAAGTCGAGGGTAAGTGAGTAGAAGGAAGTGGAAGTGGGAGTAGAAACATCTGGAGTGGAACTGCACACACTAACCCCAAACACACACTACCTTCCCACACACACCCATACACACTATACTACTACCTACTACCTGTCCCTGACTCCTACTCTCCCTCCAGCCCCAGGTCCAGCCCCAGGAATAAAACCTATTTCCCTGCACCCATCTTCTCACCCTGCCACTACTACACACTACTACAGTACACTACACTACCTGCACCCATCTTCTCACCCTGCCACTACACTACACTACTACAGTACACTACACTACTCCCTGCACCCATCTTCTCACCCCTGCCACTACACTACACTACTACTACTAATGCTGCACCTTACCTTTGCAGGAGAGTCCGGGCCCCCGACATCATGCACTTGATGGAGGAATCCGGCTGCCGCGTCCACTGATGGTCGCATCCACTGACGTCCCGACTCGGTGCCGGTCTAATTTCCCGCGCCGAGTCGTGACGTCAGTGGATGCGACCATCAGTGGACGCGGCAGCCGGATTCCTCCATCAGTAAGTGACTGATTCGAGTATAAGTCGAGTTCAGTTTTCAGGCTGTTTTCACACCTGAAACCTCGACTTATACTCGGTATATACGGATTCATTCTCTTTATCTGTCTATTTCTGTTTATTCTGTCTATTATATTATGCTATTTATTATTTTTTTTAATATATATTAAATTTTCCAAACTACTCCCCCCACAAGGCCACGCCCACAGCGGTTATTATTCCCTTTTTTTTTTTAACAACAAGAAGTATTATATTTTTGCATTTATAAAATATATAATAATATATATTAATATATAATATATATATAATGTTTTTGGTTTTACTATCAGATCTGTATATCTTTATCTTTTCAGTTTTAGGATGAATACATCCAGGTAAAGAGGGGCCTACCTGCATCTATATAGGATCTTTTTGTCTCCTCACACTTTTATTTATTGTTAGATATACATTATCATTATCAATCCTTTTTTTTAAAAAAATTACAGGTTGTCACTTCCTTAACAGTTCCCACAGTGTTTGTATCTGTCTGGATACCTAGCAGTATAGCCATCATACTTAGCCATCTATTCTTTTTCCTACAAAAAAAAATGGAATGTATAGTTTTTTAGCATTCATATTGCGGGTTAGGAGTGTGTCTGATTGTGCTGCTTGATTTTTAGGACTTGGACTTCTTTGCTTCTTCTGGAGATGGGGAGTAGTCTGTTCCGTTGCAGAGTACTGGTGTAGCAGAGTTGTGTGGAATGTAAAGAGCAAAACTATTACTTAATGGTTGGTGCAAACATGAATACTATTGTTAATTTTATGTATGTTTTATTTTTATATATCATACACTAAACATAAACCATTTCCAGAATTTAAGGGCATGTCCACCCAAAAAAAATCTTTTAATATAATGTTCTCAGGTTTGCCCACCCCCACTCCAATGTTAATACTAAAAAAAAAAAACCTTTCCGATAGTTACTTACAGTTCCTTCTCTCCTGTGGTTATCTTCTCCCCTCTCTGCTCTGCGGACCGGAAGCCGCATCTACGGTTAGCCAATCGACTGTGAAGATAGTCGCAGTAGTCAAGGGCTGTAAGTATGAGTCGTAAATATCATACGGATTAGGGTTTTTATATTAACATGGCGGTTGGGGATGGGCAAGCCTGAGGAACATTACATTAAAAGGGTTTCAGGCTAGCTAGAAGGGCGCCAGATGGGATCTGGAGGGAGGCAGAGACTTTTGGGCAGGAAGACAGACACTACTCTTCAGTTTCATGTACTGCAGGAGAGCCAAAGGAGCAGGTATGTAAGGTAAGGGTTTTTTAAAACTATACAGAGGGCAAGAACTGGGGCAAATTTTAGATTTGGAGGTGGGCATGCCCTTTTAATGTTTTAGAGTTAAAAAGTATGAGTAAAAAAACAACAACAAAACAAAGGCTACTTTACAACTTTAATAATCCACCGCTAATCACTTTTTTTTGACCCCTTTTAAGTTAATTGGGGATGTGCTGCCATCTGGTGGTAAATCGAGTGATTGCCTGAGTTAAAGATCTGACCTTTGTGCTATCATTTGTTGGGGAATCGAGTTTATTGTGGACAAGATCTGAACTTAAGTCCTGCATCAATTTGAGCACCCATGGTTTATTTGCAGGTGTGTTTAAACCACAGTGAGTTTAAATGGGTTGCAGTTATGTTCGGTTAGAAATGCAAGGTAGCGGTTTGCAGGTCTGTTAAACTTTGGGTGCAGGTCGGATCAGGTAGCAGGTGCGGGTCCACTGAAGGTCTGTAAAACTGGGTACACACACTACAGATCAATGAAAGATAACAGACAGGATCTGCAAGATCCTGTCTGTCGTCTTTCAAAGATCTGCATACACCGTCCCAGCATTCTCCCTATATACATCATAGGGAGAACGCTCGGGACTGTGTGTTCCTCAGCCGTGGCAGACTCTCTATAGGGAGTTTTTCTTTTGGAAAACAAAGGTATACACAGTAACGATAATCCCGATACCGTCTACCCAGCTTAAATTCGGTTGCGGGTCTGACTACTTGCAGGTCTGGTGGATTATGGGACCACCAGCAAAGCAGGTGTGGTTCGGGTGGTGCAGGTAAAGATTTGCGGGTCTCATTTTGTGTTTGGGTAACTGTTACTGTTGCAGGTCTGAAAAATAGACCCACACAAACATTTCCATCTGTTGGTGGGAAACAACTGAGCCCAACAAGATTTTGAAAAAAAATGGGCAATGCCTGTTACTCTTCTAGTTGTATCTAAAAGCTCTTATTTCCCAAGTACAGCAATACCAGTCATATATAGGTAACCCCACTTTGTGTGTCCAGGAAATACCCAAACTTAAACAGCTCTCTGTAGAATTTTACACAAAGGAATGTATAATAAGCCCTTCATAAAGTTTTAACAATTTAACTTCAATTCCCCCACAAGTGAGATATTTCTAGAAACTGCAAACTGCATACCCTAAGGTTTTATCATAGGTTTTATAAAACTGCAAATATCCAGACCGTTGTTTATACAATTAACGTTGTTTTCTTATCCCCCAACAAAGCATAAATCGAACAACAGTGATTTGAAATAAACAATGTAGTGGAAAGTTCCAAACCAACACAAATATATTTTACCTACCCTCTTAGGATAAAACTATGGACCCAGAAATGTGGTCTGGAACTAACCCCAAAACGGATATGAATAAAGGCCATTACAATAAAAAGGCAGAACTTCCTGTTTTTTAAACTCAGAAATACCCATAATCTATATATTTTTTGAATCCTACAAACAGCTACTACTCCATAGGGGAACAATGCATAAAGACCATTAAAGCAAAAATGTCATCCATCAGGAAACAATTTCCACTTTAAACTAAACCGCAATTTACGGAAGATGTTGGCGCATATAAATCTACATTAATAATATCGGCTGCATAGTGGTGTCATTCTTCCTTCATAACTACAAAAATTAATAAACAAAACACTATCAAAATGTAGATTTTTATATGTATAACCGGTATATATAATTCTTCACAAATTAAATCAAATCCTTTGCAAAATATATTAGTATTGGTTTAGGAAAATGGAAGATGGTTTTTTTTCCACTGTGTGTTTCTCAGGGGTATATCTGGTTATGAAACTTTTTATGGCATTCAGTGGAGAGTGGGAGTGGAGGAATTTTTGCACACTTACTGGCTAATGTAGAAGATAATGTCTTACGATCTCCACGATCCCACTGCTGTAAACCCTTTTGTGAGACTTCATAGCGGGTTCCCAGTAGGGATGGACTAGAACCCAACTTTGTAAGTTCAGACAACTCGAACTTATTCGAACTAGTTTGATTTTCCAGACTCGCAGGACTATTCCCACTGTCAGACGTTCAGGGGTCCCGCAGCTCGAGCCTGACCCCCTCCCCGGCCCTTGTAGGCCATTGCGTCTCTTAAAAGAGCCCTTGGGCAGTGTCTTCTGTCTTCCATCCGGTGACACCAGCTCCGCTGAGCCACCGACCCCAAGAAGTACCCCTGTGGCCACCAGGGTACCTCCGCGGCCTCAACAGGCAGATGTTACCCGCATCTTGTCCGAAGTCTTCTTTCTTCTGCCATCTATACGATGACTTCTGAACTCCGCGAAAAGCCCTAATTCATTTTCTGATTGGTCAATTTTTTCAATGCTTGGTTTACATGGTTTAAATTTAAATTAATTTTAGAAAATCTGATTTGTTATGTAACCAAGCATTAAAAAATTGACCAATCTAAAATGGATTAGGGTTTTCTGCAAACCTATATAAAGAGGTGCAAACCTCTGCGGAGCTCAGAAGTCATCACAGTAGATGGCGAAGAAAGAATACGTCGGATCAAGATGGCAGAAAAAGAAGCGGCTAGCAACATCGGCTCTGCTGAGGCCGGCGGTGCCAGCGTGCTCACTGTCGCTGCAGTGAGCTTGTCTGGCATCTGCGACTACAGTGGTGTTGGTGTCGCTATCCCAAAGACGTCGCGTGGGATGAAACGCATGCATGTGCGCTACGTCCAGTTTTTATGCTGTTCCCGCGCACTGACATGTTCCCTAGACCATCTCCAGGTCCCAGAAGCCTGTAAGGTAAGTTTACCCTGCCATATTTTGGAAAGTTCTTTCGAACTTTCAGAGCTCTTTACCCATTTAATGGTCCGTTTTCGGACTTCGAACTTTTTTTTTTCTAATTTTCTGAATTGGATCCTTGAGCCCTAAGGTATTAAGATTGTTTGTAGGGTATTATAAATAATGTAAAGTCTAGATGCGTACACCCACAAATATAATGGGTATGGGAATATCCTCCTAAGGGGGTGCTAGGGGAAATATAACTTATAACATATCAATATAGGAGAGACCTAAAGGACCCCTTATACAGCACTTCTTTCCCTTGAAACCCAATTTTTTAAGAATAACATCAGTCACATAACCCCTCACAATCTAAAACTTGTAGGAATGAACTAGTAGGCAAACAGTCAGCATAAAGCAACATTAAGTAACATTAATTGGGACTTGTTAAACAGACATGTAAGGTCACTAACAGATCCACTATACTCACGGCCCCAGTGTGTGCTGATATTTGCCACTCCGCTGTTTCCTACAACTCCATGCTGCTTCTTCACCCGAACCGTGCACCGCTTGCATGTCTAGTGATTGCCATTTCCCAATTCCGCTTTACATACTCCGGTTCCCCTTCGTTCGTGAAACTACTGGATAATTTTTCATCAAGCTTGGTCCAGTCTGGTACACCCTCTGCTACATTTACTTACTACTGGATACAATTTTGTCCAATTGTTTGTTTGCAAACATTTCTTTGCTGGATACTGTCCATACCCTATTGGACAGTATTAGAGATTCAACAGCTAGATCATACAGGACACTGGACTTTTGGTTGGTTTTAGTACCAGGCGTTTAGATGGTATTTAGCCACGTTCGGGACGCCCGATTTTTATAGTGTGTTCATTTGTGTTTATATTTCAATAAAGATGTATGCTTTTTATATATATTACAGTATATTGATCCGTTCATTCCTACAAGTTTTAGATTGTGAGGGGTTATGTGACTGATGTTATTCTTAAAAATGTGGGTTTCGGGAAAGAAGTGCTGTTATAAGGGTCCTTTAGGTCTTTCCCTATATTGATATGTTATAAGTTATATTTCCCTAGCACCCACTAGGAGGATATTCCCTACCATTATATTGTGGTGTACGCATCTAGATCTACATCTTTTTTTTAATCACTACAACAAACTCTTATTTGGGGCTCAAGGATCCAATTCAGAAAATGATTATGCAAGGTGTTTCATGGGCAAAAACTTCCCAAATCAATAAGACTATCTGTATAGACGAAATATCAGGGGGGCGCGCTACATCTGCCTCTCACGGCTGTTGATCCTGGTGGTATTCAACTCCCCGCTTTTGGCACTCAAAAGCCCCGGGTAGCTGTGGATTCATGCAAAAGGTGTGCTCCCTATAGTCGTACTGACCAACACAGGCTTTAAAGAGAGAATTAGGTGGGCGGTCATTTGGGTATTACAGGTTGATGCATTTCCTAGCCCAGGGTACCCCTATTCAACTTGCTACCATTCAGAATTAACACCCTATCCCTCCTAAAGGATATTTACAGATTAATATATACAGATTAACCACTATCCTAATAAAACCTTGCAACACATGGGGGACCAGACAAACTTAACTGACCGTGAACACTTACGGCTTAATTACTCAGAGCTGCTATCGCTCTGGGTAAATGCTCCTTCGCTGTTCAATATTGTGTTTGTGAATGAGGGAAATCCCGGTAAGGGATTTACTCAATGCGGGATTTTAACGCCAGCTATTAGCTATTATCTCCGTATATTTGCCTAGTGAGTCTGGGTAAACCGGCCCCATAGACTTTTTGATGATGCACAGAAGTAACTGTCTTCAATAAGTAAAAAAAAACTGTCCACCTGCCTCTTGACCTCCAAAGATAAATTTCATTAGCCTGGGAGTGAGTACAGGAGATACTATTGATCATTACCAATGGGCAGATTCTGTAGGGAGAAGGGCTGCAGTATGCATGCCAAACTTCTCCCGGAGGCCAGATAGGAGGCAGAGTACTATATGACTCTGCTATCCTCCTGGTGGGCAGTTTTTTTGGGTCTTGGGGGGGGGGGGGACTACAGGAGAACCTTTGGAGCTGGGATTGTGAGGTAAGGATTTATTAACACTAATGGTGGGGCCATTAGGGGGAGATTATAGTTTTGGGGGTGGACATGCCTTTAAGTATGGATGAAGCGGAGAAAGATGGAATGCAGGAAGACCAGAAGCAGAAGGTTACAATAGTTCCAGGTGTGATAGGATGAGAGAGATGGATAAGCAAGCATGTGGAAGAGAAGGAATCTTTGGATTTTTCGCAATGTTATGGAGAAAAAGCGAAGGTTTCATATAGGTAATGGATTGGAAAAGGAGAGAGAGGAATCCATATAACCTCTAAGAACGTGCCGCTGAATATGGTAAATCGGGGGGTCGTCCAGAAATGGATGAGAAATTCACAGCGAGGTGAGGACGCTTTTCCCACCTCAATGTGAATAAAGAACGCCCAGGGACACTGGAACTTACCTTACCTGCGCTCAACTGCAGATGCTTCTAAGCTGTGAGCAAACGCTGTCCCGATCAAGCACTTATCTTTTGTATTGGCGCTTGGTAGGGGCAGTCGGCTGTCATTCAGAAGCAGTTGTGTAGTGTAGGCCGGTAAGGTAAGATTCCAGTGTCCCCCGGGCGTTCTATTATTTACAGGGAGGGGGGAACAAGCGTTCTCACCTCCTGTGAATAATGAAACAGATGCAATTATTAAAAAAACAGCTTTAGTGTTGTTTAGTGTGTCCTTTAATCAGGTTTAGTTGAGGCATCTATGCGCCATCCATGAGAGGAGACAGCACAGAGACAGTCAGAGATGCGTGTTGGGTTGTCAGGCATAAGCATGGGGTGGAAAAATATATTTGAGTTCATTGGCAGACAGTACCCTGAATTGTATCTGTTAGAACACAACTGTGATAACAGGCAAGCTACAAGAGGGGCAGATTGTTTCAGCAAGATTGTCTTAGCTTCAAGAGGAAAACTCTAACTAAGACACCGGGATAAATATGAGATCATTTTTGCTTTGCGGAAAAGTATCGCTGAGGTGATGTGTGCGATAGTTTGCCTTATCATTACGTTAAGTGTGGTATCACTGCGAAAGAGTGTTGTTTTTTTTTACCAGAATTTTCGCCCAAACATCATTACTTCTGGAATGTTCCATTAACAGACTATTTCTACAAGCACTATGGTATGTTCCCATATTAATGTAACTGGTTTGATAATTAGCTGCAGTTTGCTGAAATAAAGCAATACTAAATAAGTCCTATTAATAAAACAGAGACAATTCACTTTATAAGTTTTACACTATTATCATATCCATATAATAAAAAAAAAGACAATTACCGCTGGGTGAGTTTTTACACTATTTTCATATCCTATTAATAAATAGAGACAATTCGCCTGGGTGAGTTTTAACTATTTATCATCACTATTAATAACTAAGATAATCACCTGGGTGAGTTTACACTATTTATCATATCCTATTAATAAAATAGAGACAATTCGCCTGGGTGAGTTTTACATATTATCATATCCTATTATAAAATAGAGATAATCACTGGGTGAGTTTTAACTATTTATCATATCCTATTAATAAAATAGAGACAATTCGCCTGGGTGAGTTTTACACTATTTATCATATCCTATATAAAATAGAGACAATTTGCCTGGGTGAGTTTTACACTATTTATCGTATCCATTAATAAAATAGAACAATTCGCATGGGTGAGGTTTACACTATTTATCGTATCCTATTAATAAATAGGAACAATCGCCTGGGTGAGTATACACTATTTATGTATCATATTAATAAAATAGAGACAATTGCCTGGGTGAGTTTTACACTATTTATTCATATCCTATAATAAAATACAGAGAAAATTCACCTGGGTGAGTTTACATTATTTATCATATCCTATTAATAAATAGAGACAATTCGCCTGGGGAGTTTTACACTATTTGCATATCCTATGATTGCCTGGTGAGTTTTTACACATTTATCATATCCTATTAATAAAATAGAGGAAATATACTGGGTGAGTTTACACTATTTATCATATCCATTAATAAAATAGAGGACAATTCGCCTGGGTGAGTTTACCACTATTTATCATATCCTATTAAAAATAGAGAAAAATTCGCCTGGGTTGAGTTTTACACTATTATCATGTCCATTATAAAATAGAGAAATTCGTGGGTGAGTTTATATAAAATAGAGACAATTCGCTGGGTGAGTTTACACATATTATCATATCCTATTAATTAAATAGAGAAAATTTGCCTGGGTGAGTTTTACACTATTTATCATTTATCCTATTAATAAAATAGAACAAATTCGCCTGGGTGAGTTTACACTATTTATTCATATCCTATTAATAAAATAGAGACAATTCGCCTGGGTGAGTTTTACACTATTATCATATCTATATTAAATAGAGAAAATTCGCCTGGGTGAGTTTTACACTATTTATCATATCCGATTAATAAAATAGAGACAAATGCCGGGTGAGTTTTACACTATTTATCATATCATATTAATAAAATCGAGAAAATTCGCTGGGTGGTTTACACTATTTTCATATCCTATTAAAAATCGAGACAATTCGCCTGGGTGAGTTTTACATATTTATCATATCCTATTAATAAAATAGAGAAAATTCGCCTGGGTGAGTTTTCACTATTATCATATCCTATTAATAAAATAGGAAAATTCGCCTGGGTGGTTTTTACACATATTATCATACCTATAATAAAATAGAGGAAAATTCGCCTGGGTGAGTTTACACATTTATCATATCCTATTAATAAAATAGAGACAATCGCCTGGGTGAGTTTTACACTATTTATCATAATCATATAATAAAATCGAGAAAATTCGCCTGGGTATGGTGGTTTTACACTATTTATCATATCCTATTAATAAAATCGAGACAATTCGCCTGGGTGAGTTTTAACTATTTATCATATCCTATTAATAAAATAGAGAAAATTCGCCGCGGTGAGTTTACACTATTTATCATATTCCTATTAATAAAATAGAGAAAATTCGCCTGGGTGAGGTTACACTATTTATCATATACTATTAATAAAATAGAGACAATTCGCCGGGTGAGTTTTACACTATTTATCATATCCTATTAATAAAATAGAGACAAGTCGCCTGGGTAGTGTTAATTATCATATCCTATTAATAAAATAGAGACATTTCCGGGTGAGTTTTAATTTATCTATGCCTATTAATAAAATAGAGACAATTCGCCTGGGTGAGTTTTACACTATTTATCATATCCATTAATAAAATAGAGACAATCGCCTGGGTGAGGTTTTACACTATTATCACTATCCTATTAATAAAATAGAGACAATTCCCTGGGTGAGTTTTACACTATTTATCATACCTATTATAAAATAGAACAATTCGCCTGGGTGGTTTTACACTATTTATCATATCCTATTAATAAATAGAGAAAATTCGCCCGGGTGAGTTTTACTCTATTATCATAATCTATTAATAAATAGAGACAATTCGCCTGGGTGAGTTTTACACTATTTATCGTATCTATAAAAATAGAGACAATTCGCCTGGGTGATGTAGTTTTACATATTATCATATCCTATAATAAATAGAGACAATTTGCCTGGGTAAGTTTTACACTATTATCATATTTATTAATAAAATAGGACATTCACCTGGGTGAGTTTTACAGATTATCAATCCTATTAATAAAATAGAGATAATTCACCTGGGTGACTTTACACTATTTATCATATCCTATTAATAAAATACAGAAAATTCACCTGGGTGAGTTTTACACTATTATCATCATCCTATTAATAAATAAAAATTCGCCTTTGAGTTTTACATATTTATATCTTAGCTGAAAAAAAAACACCAAATGTGTTATTTTGAAATAACAAAGATAGGTGTTCAGTGTGTATTACCAATTTAATAATAGAATAGAATAAAAAACACCAAGGAAGTATTAACCTATTTACCATCATATGTGCTGAGCTTTTCAGCATTATTAGTGGTACTTTTTGATACATAATTTTCGCTTTTGATGAAAATTACCTTTTTAATAACTTTGATATAGGAAAAGTTGGAAATTTAAAAAAATTGGTGGTAAGGGCTGGTGGGGAAAAAAAAGGTTAAAAATAATGCCCTATAATATGTCCCTCAGACCCCCATTTGACTTTATTGGTAAATAAAGAAAACCAGAACCTTACACAAATAAAAAAGATCTTTAAAAGCAAAAAAATAACCTTAAAAAAGCGAAATCTCAGATTTGGGGTACTAATGGTACTTATTTATATTGAGAAACACTCAACAATGTACTGACACTTCAATGGACCAATTGGCCAGCTAAATAAATGGCCACTATGCGTTTTCACCACCTCAGAATTGCAAGGAATGGTGAAACTTAACACAAAATACAACTTTTCGCTATTTTATAAATATGTTGAGCGGTACCGCATTGATGGTATCGGTAATGACCTTGCTAGTGGTTTATCGCTCTTGCTTTATAAATAGATCGGTATCGGATCATAAAATACCGATCTGTATGCGTAAAATAACGACCGTTTTTTACCGATAACGACCGTTATTACCGATAACGAACCGGGATTAGCGATATCATTAAAACCAGTCGTTTCAGTAAATACTGGTCGTTATCGTAAAATACGGTCGTTTCGGAAAAATACACGGTCGTTATGGTAAAAAACCGGTCGTTATTTACGATAACGATCGGTATTTGACGATAACGTACCGAATCTTTATAAATAGGGCCCCCTTGACCCAATGAAAAACCAATTTTCATTATTTGCATCATCAGGCTGGTCATCTGGGCACAGAGGAAGCAATGGATGAGTTAGAGGTTTCTTAGTATGCAGCAGGTGAAGGAGGTGTGCTGTAGTTGTCTGATTGGTGCTTCAGGAATGGGAAACTAAGCCAAAGACATAAATAATGGATATAACATGCTTTGGTTATGACTAGAGATGGGTCTGGGTTTTGACGCGAACCCGGATCGGACACGGAACCCCTCGGTTTCTAAAATCGAAAGAATCGTCCGAATCTGACGGATGCTCCGGATTTCAGGACTTCGACGATTTTTCGCTATTTTTTGAAAGTACAGGGCTATTTTGATAATTTTCGCAATAGCCTTGAACGGTCGAAAATTATTGAAAATACGATTGAAAGACCATTTTCGAGTTTTGAACGTATTTTCGAAACTCCAACGTTCGAGGCTATTTTCGAAAAATTTTTGAAAAATAGCCTTGAAATCAATAAACCTTCGAAAATAGCCTTTGACTTTCGAAAATTAGTGAAAATTCATTTGGTTTGGATTTTCGGATCTTCAGGTTTTCCCGAGATCTGGAAATCCGAAAACAGACGAAACTAGTGAGTTTCGCCATCTCTAGTTATGTTTGGCGCCCGCAAGATTGCTATATCACTGCGTTAAATCCTGGATATCATGGGTGAAAAGAGAAGATACTACGCGCCCACACCGTGGCATAACTTATTGTGCAAAAATTGATTGGCTTTATAAATACTTTAAGTTTTAGATTAGCTGTACCAGTTATTAATTATCCACAATATGCACATGGTTTTGTTTTCTCAGCAGTTTCAGGACAGGAGATATCTAAAGGGATCTCCACTTGCTATTGACACGTTTTGGAATAGTTGATTGAGAACGGGAGGGTAAAGGAGCTGTGTCTTACCACTCGTTATCAATAAACAATTAGGAGCCAGGAGAGAAGGTAAAGAACATACCCGCTTGCTTGCTCCCCAGCGCGTAGTTAAAAGGGTCCCAACGGAATCTTCTTCTTATGCGAATGTGTGATCCATGAGCATAGTCAGTCGGGACTGTCAGGACTATGTTCAGGGCAGCAAACCGAGTAGATAAATACTGATTGTTTTATTGATAACGGAAGGTAAGACAGCTTCTTTTACCTCCCAATCTTCAATAAAACTGAATTCCAAAAATATGTTTTATTAGGTGGAGATAACCTCTTTAAATACTGAGTTTTCAAATGGAGCACAAAGTGTCACTATGGGCCTCTGACTATTATTGAAATACAATCTTTTGACAACAAGTATAGCAAAAAGAGGCTTGAAAGAGACCACACATTAGGTTTTAGCATTGGACTAAGGTATGGAAAAAAATCAGCACAAATGTCCACATTGTCTAACAATTTAGAAACATAAAGAAATCAGAGAAAAGAAATATGTTTTGCACATAATTCTTTAGTAAGAAAGAAAGGAACTCATTAGCCCCTGACAACATCAACACAAATAACAAATGTTCTTTCCACCTAAAACGAAGTCTGATCCTACACGAAATAACAGAAGCAATGCAAACAAAATACGAAATGCAACCATGAGCTTTTATAAATAATAATTTGTAATTTACCACAGACCATTGCGAATGGTGATACACAACGAAGGAATATCAAAATCTACTCGGCAACAATATGCATTTGCATTCAAGGTCAGCTTAGTAAAAGTCTCAATGAAATATGAGCAACTTGCAGAGGTGTAATACACATTCTCGTAGCATATGCCTGCAATGTTTTTGTCTCCACTTATATACATCACACATAAAAAACACACTAAAGGGCCAAAGTATCTCTGCTAGAGTTATTCAGGAGAGGAGAACATAACAAACATTGGGAAAATGCGTTCCGAAACCAGAAATTGAGAGGAGAAAGTAATTAAGATGGTCCATCTAGTCTTCATAATAAACCTATTTATTTATGGTCATTGATAGTTCTTTAAACTAGCTGAGTTTTCTATCCAAGTTGATTTGAAGGTCTTTACTGTAATAGGCATCACACATGAGGCTGAACGTCTGCTCCATTCTATCTGTATTCCATCCTTAAATAGAATTTCCTTCTATTACTTCCATTCTCCCTGCTCAACTGTCTTGTATTGTTTTCGTTATGAATTAACTTCTCTCTTCGCATCAGATATGATGCAACAGAGCTGCCAATGCATATTGTTCAGCACGGTTAAACTGTATAAAGGACGTGGGCACTGTCATTAACATTTTATGCCCCCCTCGTGCACTAGCCGTCTTTCCGCAGGGCCTTAGCAAAACATCCTCCCTGACGCACCCAACCCAATGCAGATTTGTTTTTTATGGTTAGAGTGGAAACTAAGTGGCCAAAAGAAGACCTGGGAAAGCATCAGGTGACTCTGTTAGATGTGGATAGGAATATAGGATTTAGCAATGCGAGCTGTGCCCACATCTATTCTGCAAGGGACTGAGCCATTCTTGATCTATTCTGTCCAGACTTTTATAGTTTTTCGGCTTCTTAGCTATGTTTCGTATATTTTTTTCTGTTTTTTTGTTTATTTTTTTTTTTTAAATTTCCTGTAGCTGCTTGAATTTTACTCTTTCCTGTTGCAACTGGCAAACCTGCGCTGGCACACACCTTCGACATCCCCCCCGCCCATCTGTCCATGCACAGCAACCTCATCCATACTTCCCACATTGGACGCAGCACTTAAGCAAATGATCCGGCTTTTTTGGGGTGTTCCGTGCATACGCTTAGTATATAACGATTAGCCTTTTCCATTTTGGGTGGCACCGCCGCTTGTCTAAGGGACGGTGCCGTGGACTGCAGGAGAGGGGAGTTCAGGGGTCTAGCAGGCTCCACTCTCCTTTGACACCGGCGTGGCTGCGGGACTGGACCCGCTACACGCCGCGCCATAACAGTCGGGCCGAATGCATCCGTTCCCAAAGGATTGCTTGGTCTTTTTGGGTGGGCGGGGCCGGCGGGTCGCGTGAACGGCGGTTGCGCAATGACGTCACGCGCGGCTGCCGCCTATTTTAGTTCGATGCCACGAGGATCGGGCGCCATTTTAGGTTAGAACAGAGAGGATATACATCTTCCCCACCCTCCCTGGTCCCTTACTGATACTGGCACAAAATTACGGCAAGTGTTTCGTAAGCTATCTCGCCAATATGTGAAATAAATTATTCAGGGGGGCGGTGGACTCAGATGGCGACCTGAACGTACGCACTAGCTACAGCTCCGGGCCCAAACAGTCAATCCTAAACCCACCCAGCCCCAATACCTGGACTCACATATACCGGAACCACAGCGGAATGCAGCAGGAAAGCGTAGGGAAAGCGGCACAGGCAGCAGAAATCCCGCAAAGTACGCCAACGCCGCGAACGAACCACTTTATAACACAACCGCAGTAACGGCCAAACACCACGGAGGTGACACGCAGCCCCACGTTGGGAAGCAGCGCCAAACCGGGAAATCCACCTGACAAAGGCTGACCCACTGAGGAATCACATGGCGCAAGTACACACGAGGCCTGCTGCAAAGGCAGTTGGGATCCAGACTACCCTAACAGTCCTCATAAGGAAGAAAAATTGATTGGGCGTACTCAGGACCAGACCCTACAAAGCTAACCCCGGGTAAGTGAAACGAGGACCCGCCATCTCACACAAGAAGATACTCTGGCCCACAACAACCCCAACGACATAACAGACTACAGCACCAGACTCAACAGTGCAAGAAAAGAGCAGAGGATCTCGAAGAACAGTCCAAACGCCAAAAATCTCCGGTTTGTTGGATTCCCCGAAGGAAGCAGTAAGGGGATAAAGCGAGAGAATTTGTGGAGACGCTGGATGGCCGACAATTGGGAGAGCAAACCCTAAGCCCCACATTACACCATTTGAACGGGGGCACATAGAATCCGCCCTACAAGCCCCCGCCAGGCGCAGACCAAACCACTAATTGCACAGACCCTTAACTCCCGAGGACGAGACGCAATACTACGCCTAGCCAGGAACACAAAGAGCCATCACCACACCAGAAACCACACATAATGATATTTTCCCAGATTTTCCCCCGGAACCTGCAGAGACGAAAAGGGCGACGTTTCAGCAATAAGCAAGCAACGACTGAGACACCATGGATACCCTACTCAATGTGACTTGTGAAGGTTCTCAGTTCTCCAGGTATGGTATATCTTTTGTAATTCAATGTAGATCAAACTGGACTTGAAATGTAGTTCTTGAAGAGTTTCGCTATTCATCCGATGGCTTCTCAATTCAAATGACGTGTACGACATCTGTGGCAATTATGTCCCTGGAAATCCCATTAGCATATCACATCACAGCGTGTGTTTGAAGTGAGGCTGTGATTAATAGTGGCTAAGAGGGGTGTTTATAAGGAACGCCCAGAGTAAGGTGTTAAAACAGAATTGTTACATGCAGACAGGTTGGTGGTCGAACCCCCCCAACCTCTATTTAGGCTGGTTTTTATTTTCACATAAATGGCGACCCTCTTAACACCCCTCTGAAACCAGTTCACGTTCCTTCCCAGTAGTTAACATTACCAAAATCTTCAAAGGTAATGTCCTGTTATCCGTTACGATGCAGTATACACGCGCGTGAGCCTGACCCGAGGAATTGGCTCCTTCTGTGCTGGCCATACGTTGATGCAGTTGACTGTTGGTTCTCCCCCACATACAAAAAGAGCATTCTCACTGCCACTGCACCGCGTAGATCTGCATGTCCGCTTTTTCTTGTTTTGAGGGTATTTGGTCTTTCCGATGTACACGTTTGCTGAACCTCAGTGTGTGTTCGGTTTTAAAGCGACAGGGAATACGTATGTTTTTTTGAAAAATTCTTCTTATTTCTCGGAGACCCCTCCTATATGGGATGACCATGTTACTTCCTCAGCGTACCTTGCTTTTCCCCCTTCACTGTTGGTATTCGTGTGTTCTTTTTCTTTCCTTCTACTTCTGTTGACAAAGAGGCCCCGATCTGGATGTCCACAAAGTTTTTAGGTCTCCTCTGAGATGTTTCATTTATTTAGCCTCGCCTCTGTGCTAGTGGGATGTTCTCGGCTCTGTGTTTGCATGGGTATCTGATGACCCGCCAGCTTGTGTCCTAAAGGGTGGTGGAGTCAACATCAAATATGAGAGTTGTGTTGGTGTTATGGTAAAACCTCTACTTCCAGTTACCATGTTCCTTAACTTCTCCAAGCAGCAGTCAAGAAGGCCACAGTTTGTTGTTCTGTAACTATCCCTTGTGAATGTAATGTTGTGGTCCACCGCATTAATGTGTTCTGTTGAAAGGCTGGTACTTCCTTCTGGTGGATTTTAACCCAGTGTCATCCCCTATTCTGAAAACCAGTGGATGGGTGCTATGCCCTTCTTAAAGGTATTATAAGCGGACATGTGTTTCTACCTCTCATGTATAAGGTTGGACACAATAGGTGATTGAAACTGGAGATCCCATTAGCACATCAATGTTTTTGCTTATAGAACTTACCAGGTATTGAAATAGGTTGGTTTATATTCAGGCAACAAGTCAAAAAGGAACACACCTGTTATGGGTTGAGATCAGTTCTGCTTGGTAAGAGTGCATTCTTGGCACCAGCCGTTTCCACCATGTCAATCAGCCTCCTGGTGTGGCTATACAAGGTGAAAGCGAGATTTGTTGCAATCATAGGAAACCATAGTTCTTCTACCACCAAGTAACTATATTCCTTCAATAGGTGGGTGAAAATCCTGGAGAGTTCTGGCGTGATGCTAGAATTTCCCCACCAAAGGGTCTAAGAGTTTTAGCTAGATATGTTTGCCACCTTGTTATGTTACAGAGTTGAGGCATGCTGGACTATAGTGTCTTAGTGGGGCCCCTTCCTAGGTGATCTTGGGGTAGTCCATATATTGCATGGATGTGCCTCACAGGGCTTAGAGGCGATGTGGATTGATACATTGCTCGGTCAATGGGTTTATACTTATTGAAGCGTTTGTTGTAGTAGTCTATCTTGACTCTTTTCTTGCAACGGGGACTGGGTTGGGATCCTTGTTTTAAACCTCATATGTTTTGTTATCGGCCAGGCGCATGGAACATTATCATCGGTTAGTCTGAAGTATATAGTTGATGTTGTGGTGTTGAGTACCACTGTGCACTCTTCCCTGTCTGCCGGTTAGAATGGTGGATACTGGAATCTAGTCTTGAGGGATTGTTTAATGGCTCTTCTTTCCTTGTGTGGGTCCAGGTTAGAGGAAGGAGTTTTAGCACTGGCTAAGGTTGCAGGATACTTTAAGCGAAGTTGTTCTGCCTCAATCTGTGATGATTACTTTATTAATGTGGATAGAGGCTTCTTGTGGCGCCTAATATCCACCAAAGGGATGGCTTTAGGGGTGATGATGGGCAAAATTCAAGCCCTTACCAAGAGGGAAATCCATTTCGGCTGGTCAGGAGTCCTGGTTTAGACAAGTTGCTCACCCTTCCTCCGTTTGATGAAGAGTGAAACTGTTGTATTCCAAGGTAGTTGTTCATTTGGGGCTTCTGGGTGACACGAATATAGAGAAACTGGTCTGTTGCCTTGCTTGCCCGTACAGTGTGAGAACGGCTGTGCGTTTTAGGTGTGTGAACTCCATACCCTCTTCTTCCAGATGGACACAGGTAGTGTGCGGCCAACGGTTCTGTTATAGTTGTGACTATGTTGTGCATTGGCAAATTTTAATCATCGACTGTAAAATGTGTCTGTGTAACCGTTCATTAGGAGCCTGTGTTTGAGCCTTTCTTTTGCCAGTAGTATATGTTGGCTTCTGATGCCTTTAACCGTGGAATCTGACGTTACTACTGCATGTGGTTGGGGGGGCCGGTACTCAGCCGTTGTTGTCTGAAATCGAGAGGAGGTTTTAAATCGCAGGTCGGTTGTCTGTTTATATAGTCTGCCAATTTTCCTTGCTGTCTTTCAGATTGACGTACAAGTGAGGGTTTTATCCCACAAAATGATTAAGCCAGTGCTGGTGAAGGTCTATCATTCATCCAGGTCATGGTTATATATGTGAGTGGGGGTGGACATGCCCTTTAAGTATGGACTGAAGCGGAGAAAGATGGAATGCAGGAAGACCAGAAAGCAGAAGGTTACAATAGTCCAGGTGTGATAGGATGAGAGCATGGATAAGCATAGCAGTAGTTGGAAGAGAAAGGAATCTTTGGATTTTTCGCAATGTTATGGAGAAAAAAGCGACAGGTTTCAATATAGTTAATGTGATTGGAAAAGGAGAGAGAGGAATCAATAATAACCTCTAAGCACGGCCGACTGAATATGGTAAATCGGGGGGTCGTCCAGAAATGGATGAGAAATTCACAGCGAGGGAGGACGCTTATTCCCACCTCAATGTGAATAATAGAACGCCCAGGGGACACTGGAACTTACCTTACCTGCGCTCAACTTGCAGATGCTTCTAAGCTGTGAGCAACGCTGTCCCGATCAAGCACCTATCTTTTGTATTGGCGCTTGGTAGGGGCAGCTCGGCTGTCAGTTCAGAAGCAGCTGTGAGTGTAGCGCCGGTAAGGTAAGTTCCAGTGTCCCCCGGGCGTTCTATTATTTACAGGGAGGTGGGAATAAGCGTTCTCACCTCCCTGTGAATAATAGAAACAGATGCAATATACTTAAAAAAACAGCTTTAGTGTTGTTTAGTGTTCCTTTAATCAGGTTTAGTTTGAGGCATCTATGCGCCATCCATGAGGAGACAGCACAGAGACAGTCAGAGATGCGTGATTGGGTGTCAGGACTAAGCATGGGGGTGGAAAAATATATTTGAGTATCATTGGCAGACAGTACCCTGGAATTGTATCTGTTAGAACAACAACTGTGATAACAGGCAATCTACACAGAGGGGCAGATTTTCAGCAAGATTGTTCTTAGCTTCAAGAGGAAAACTCTAACTAAGACACCGGGATAAATATGAGATCATTTTTGCCTTTGCGGAAAAGTATCGCTGAGTTGATGTGTGGCGATAGTTTTCGCCTTATTCATTACGTTAAGTGTGGTATCACTGCGAAAAGAGTGTTGTTTTTTTTTTTACCAGAATTTTCGCCAAACATCATTACTTACTGGAATGTTCCATTAACATGACTATTTCTTACACAGCACTATGGTATGTTCCCATATTAATGTAACTGGTTTGATAATTAGCTGCAGTTTGCTGAAAATAAGCAATACTAAATAATGTCCTATTAATAAAACAGAGACAATTCACTTTATAAGTTTTACTACTATTTATCATATCCTATTAATAAAATAGAGACAATTCGCCTGGGTGAGTTTACACTATTTATGTCATTCCGTATTAATAAAAAGAGACAATTCGCCTGGGAGTGAGTTTACACTATTATCATATCCTATAATAAAATAGAGACAATTCGCCGGGGTGAGTTTACCACTATTATCTATCTATTAATAAAATAGAGACAATTCGCCTGGGTGACGTTTTACACTATTTATCTATCCTATTAATAAACATAGAGGACAATTCGCCTGGGTGAGTTATAACTATTTATCGTATCCTATTAATAAAATCCGAGGACAATTCAGCCTGGGTGAGTTTGACATATTATCAGATCCTATTAATAAAATGAGAAATTCGCCCGGGGGTGTTTATCACTATTATCATATTCCTATAATAAATAAGAAAATTCCTGGGTGAGTTTACATATTTATATTCCTATTAATAAAATAGAGAAATTCTCCTGGGTGAGTTTTAACTATTTTCATATCCATAATAATTCGCCGGGTGGTTTACACTATTTATCATATCCTATTAATAAAATAGAAGAAAATTCCTGGGTGAGTTTACACTATTTCATATTCTATTAATAACAATAGAGACAATTCGCGGGTGAGTTTTACACTATTATTCATTCCTATTAAAAAATAGAGAGAAAATTCGCCTGGGTGGTTTACACTATTTATCTATTCCTATTAATAAAATGAGACAATTCGCCTGGGTAGAATTAATAAAATGAGAAATTCGCCTGGGGAGTTTACCACTTTATCATATCCTATAATAAATAGAGAAAATTCGCCTGGGTGAGTTTTTACACTATTTATCAATATCTATTAAAAATAGAGACAATTCGCCTGGGTGAGTTTACACATTTATCATATCCTATTAATAAAATAGAGACAATTCCCGGGTGAGTTTACACTATTATCAATCCTATAATAAAATAGAGAGAAAATTCGCCTGGGTGGTTTTAACATATTTATCATATCCTATTATAAAATAGAGGACAATTCGCCTGGGTGAGTTTTACACTATTATCATATCTATTAATAAAATGAGAAAATCGCCGGTGGTTTTACACTATATTCATACCTATAATAAAATGAGACAATTCGCCTGGGTGAGTTTTACATATTATCATATCCTATAATAAATAGAGACAATTCGCCTGGGTGGAGTTTCACTATTTATCCTATCCTATTAATAAAATAGAGAAAATTCGCCTGGGTGAGTTTTACACTATTTATCATATCCTATTAATAAAATAGAGAAAATCGCTGGGTGAGTTTTACACTATTATCATATCCTATTAATAAAATAGAGACAATTCGCCGGGTGAGTTTTACACTATTTATATATCCTTTTAAAAAATAGAGACAATTGCCTGGTGAGTTTTACAATTTATCATATCCATAAAAAATAGAGACATTCCTGGGTGGTTTTTTATTTATCATATCCTATTAATAAAATAGAGACAATTCGCCTGGGTGAGTTTACACTATTTATCAATCCTATTAATAAAATAGAGACAATTCGCCTGGGTGAGTTTTACACTATTATCATATCCTATTAATAAAATAGGACAATTGCCTGGGTGAGTTTTACACTATTATCATATCTATTAATAAAATAGAGACAATTCGCCTGGGTGAGTTTTACACTATTATCATATCCTATAATAAAATAGAGAAATTCCTGGGTGAGTTTAATTCTATTATATAATTAATAAAATAGAGACAATGCGCTGGGGAGTTTACACTTTAGTCGTAGTCCTATAATAAAATAAGAAAGTTCAGCCTGGTGGGAGTTTTACTATTATCATATCCTATTAATAAAAATTTTTTTTTTTTTTTTTTTTTTTTTTTTTTTTTTTTTTTTTTTTTTTTTTTTTTTGTTTTTTTTTTTTTTTTTTTTTGAGACAATTCACCTGGGTGAGTTTTACACTATTTATCATATCCTATTAATAAAATAGAGATAATTCACCTGGGTGACTTTTACACTATTTATCATATCCTATTAATAAAATACAGAAAATTCACCTGGGTGAGTTTTACACTATTTATCATATCCTATTAATAAAATAAAAATTCGCCTTTTGAGTTTTACACTATTTATATCTTTAGCTGAAAAAAAACACCAAATGTGTTATTTTGAAATAACAAAGATAGGTGTTCAGTGTGTATTTACCAATTTAATAAATAGAATAGAATAAAAACCACCAGGAAGTATAACCTATTTACCATCATATGTGCTGAGCTTTTTCAGCATTATTAGTGGTACTTTTTGATACATAATTTTCGCTTTTGATGAAAATTTACCTTTTTAATAACTTTGATATAAGGAAAAGTTGAAATTTTAAAAAAATTGTGGTAAGGGCTGGTGGGGAAAAAAAGTTAAAATAATGCCCTTTATAAATATGTCCCTCAGACCCCCATTTGACTTTATTGGTAAATAAAGAAAACCAGAACCTTACAAAATAAAAAAGATCTTTAAAAAGCAAAAAAAGTAACCTTAAAAAAGCGAAATCTCAGATTTGGGGTACTAATGGGTACTTATTAGTATTGAGAAACACTCCACAATGTACTGACACCTTCAATGGACCAATTGGCAGCTAAATAAATGGCCACTTATGCGTTTTCACCACCTCAGACTTGGCAAATTGGAATGGTTGAACTTAACACAAAATACACTTTTCGCTATTTTATAAATATGTTTGAGCGGTTACCGCATTGATGTATCGGTAATGACCTTTTGCTACTGGTTATCGCTGCTTTATAAATAGATCGGTATCGTTATCATAAAATACCGATCGTTATCGTAAAATAACGACCGTTTTTTTACCGATAACGACCGTTATTTACCGATAACGACCGGTATTTAGCGATATCATTAAAACCGGTCGTTATCAGTAAATAACGGTCGTTATCGGAAAATAACGGTCGTTATCGGTAAAAACCCGGTCGTTATTTTACGATAACGATCGGTATTTGACGATAACGATACCGATCTTTTATAAATAGGGCCCCCTTTGACCCATGAACAACCAATATTTCATGATTTTGCATCATCAGGCTGCTCATCTGGGCACAGAGGAAGCAATGGACTGAGTTCAGAGGTTCTTTATGTCTGCAGCAGTGAAGGAGGTGTGCTGTATTTGTCTGATTGGTGCTCTCAGGAATGGGAACTGACAAAGACATAAAATAATGGATATATAACCATGCTTTGGTTATGACTAGAGATGGGATCTGGGTTTGACGCGAACCCGGATCCGACACGGAACCCCTCGGTTCTAAAATCCGAAAGATCTGTCCGAATCTGACGGATGCTCCGGATTTCAGGACTTCGAAGATATTTTCGCTAATTTTCGAAAGTACAGGGCTACTTTTGATAATTTTCGCAAATAGCCTTGAACGGTCGAAAATTATTGAAAATACGATTGAAGACCATTTTCGAGTTTCTGAACGTATTTTCGAAAATCCAACGTTCCATGCGATTTTCCCCAAGATCTGGAAATCCGAAAACAGAACGAAACTAGTGAGTTTCGGCCATCTCTAGTTATGTTTGCGCGCCCGCAAGATTGCTATATTCACTGCGTTAAATCCTGTATCATGGTGAAAAGAGAAGATACTACGCGCCCATCACCGTGGCAATACTTTATGTGGCAAAATTGATTGGCTTTATAAATACTTTAAGTTTTAGATTAGCTGTACAAGTTATTAATTATCTACAATATGCACATGGTGTTTTTCTCAGCAGTTTCAGGACAGCAGATCATTAAAGGGTATCTCCACTTGTATTGACACGTTTTTGGAATTCAGTTTTATTGAAGAACGGGAGGTAAAGGAGCTGTGTCTTACCACTCGTTATTCAATAAAACAATTAGGAGCCAGGAGAGAAGGTAAAGAACATACCCGCTTGCTTGCTTCCCCAGCGCGTAGTCTAAAAGGTCCCAACGGACTCTTTCTTCTATGCGCATGTGTGATCCATGAGCATAGTCAGTCGGGACCTGTCAGACTATGTTTCAGGGCAGCAACCGAGTAGATAAGCTCCTGATTGTTTTATTGAATAACGGAAGGTAAGACACAGCTCCTTTACCTCCCAATCTTCAATAAAACTGAATTCCAAAAATATGTTATTATGAGTGGAGATACCCTTTAAATACTGAGTTTTCAATAATGAGCACAAAGTGTCACTATGGGCCTCTGAACTATTATTTGAAAACAATTCTTTGACAACAAGTATTAGCAAAAAGAGGCTTGAAAGAGACCACACATTAGTATTAGCATTGACTAAGGTATGGAAAATAACATTCAAATTGTCCACATTGTCTAACAATTTAGACATAACAGAAATCAGAGAAAAGAAAATGTTTTGTCACATAATTCTTTAGCTAAGAAAAGAACTCATTAGCCCCTGACACATACAACATAACAATATGTCTTTCCACCTAAACGAAGTCTGTATCCTACACGAAATACAGGAAGCAATGCAAACAAAATACAGAAATGCAACATGAGCTTTTATAAATAATAATTGTAATTTACAGCAGACATATGCGAATGGTGATAACAACAGAAGAATACAAAATATACTCAGGCAAAATATGCATTTGCATTCAAGGTCAGCTTGTAAAAGTCTCAAGGAAAATGAGCAATTGCCAGGTTAATACAATTCTCTTAGCATATGCCTGCATGTTTTTTTTCTCCACTTAATAAAATCACATAAAAAAACACTAAAGGGCAATAGCTATCTCTGCTATGAGTTATTCAGCAGGAGGAGAACATAACAAACATTGGGAAATGAGTCCAGAAACAGAATTGAGAGGAGAAAGGAATTAAATGGTCCATCTAGTCTTCATAATTAAACCTATTTTATTTATTGGTCTTGATAGTTCTTTAAACTAGCTGATTTTCTATCCAATGTGATTTGAATGGCTTTACTGTAATAGGCATCACCATAGAGGCTGAACGTCTGCTCCATTTATCTGTATTCCATCCTGTAAATAAGAATTTCCTTCTATTAGCTTTCCATTCTCCCTGCTTCAGACTGTCTTGTATTTGTTTTCGATGAAATTAACTTCTCTCTTCGCATCAGATACTGATGCAAAGAGCTTCCAATGCATAATTGTAGCACGGTAACTGTATAAAGGAGTGGGCACTGCTTAACATTTTTATGCCACCCCTCGTGCCACTAGCAGTCTTTCCGCCATGGCCTAGCAAGAAATCCGTCCCTGAGCACACAACCAATCAGTATGTTTTTATGGTTATGAGTGGAAACTAGAGTGGCCAAAAGAAGACCTGGGAAAGCATCAGGGGACTCTGTATAGATGTGGATAGGAATATAGGATTTAGCAATGCGAGCTGTGCACCACATCTATTCTGCAGAGACTGAGCCCTCTTGATCTATTCTAGTCCAGACTTTTCTAGTTTTTCGGTTCTTAGCTATTTTTCGTATATTTTTTTCTGTTTTTTTTTAAATTTCTGTAGCTGCTTGAATTTTACTCTTTCTGTTGCCACTGGCAAACCCTGCGGTGCACACACCTTGCGCACATCCCCCCCGCACACATCTGTCCATGCAAGCACCTCCTCCATACTTCCCACATTGTGACGCAGCACTTAAGCAAATGCATCCGACGGTGTCCGTGCATACGCTTAGTATATAAGATTAGCTTTTCCATTTTGGGTGGCACCGCGCTGTCTAAGGGACGGTGCCGCTGACTGAGGAGAGGGGAGCTCTCAAGGGTCTAGCAGGCTCCCTCTCCTTTCGCACCGGCGTGGCTTGCGGACTGGCCCGCTCACCCGCGGCCATAACAGCGGCCGAATGCATCCGTTCCCAAGGATGCATTGGGGGTGGGCGGGCCGTCGCCGTGGGCGTGACGGCGGTGCGCAATGACGTCACGGCGCGGCTGCGCCTATTTAGTTCGGATGCCACGAGGATTCGGGCGCCATTTTTTAGGTAGAACAGAGAGGATAACATCTCCCCACCCTCCCTGGTCCCTTCTGATTACTGGCACTTAGGGCAAGTTTTCTAATGCTATCTCGCAATATGTAAATAAAATTATTCAGGGGGGCGTGACTAAGATGGCGACCTGAACGGACGCACTAGCTACAGCTCCGGGCCCAAACAGTACATCCTAAACCCACCCAGCCCCAATACCTGACTCCATATACCGGAACCACAGCGGAATGCCAGCACGGAGTCTCCCCCACATACAAATCAGAGCATTCTTCACTGCACTGCACTGCGTATATGATGTCGCTTTTCTTGTGTTTAGGTATTGGGTCTTTCGGATGTACCAGTTGCTGCCTCAGTGTGTTGTTCGGTTTAAAGCAGACAGGGATACGATGTTTTTTTGAAAATTCTTCTTAATTTCTCGGAGACCCCTGCTACATATGGGATGACCATGTTCTTCCTCACACACCAGAACACCAACATAATGATATTCCCAGATTTCTCCCCGGACCTGCAGAGACGAAGGGCGACGTTTCAAGCAATAAAGCAACGACTGAGAACAGCTGGAATACCCTACTCAATGGCATACCCGGCTCGCCTCAGAGTTATACACAAGGAACGTGCACACTTCTTTGAAACACCAACAGAAGCAACATCATGGCTTGACGGAATATAATAAGCGACCCAACTGGAATACCTACAAATCAACAACAATACCGGCTTTTCCATCTCCAATCTACAACCCCAACAGCACAGGAATTGGCAACCCTGGATTATAATACCCCAGGATGTATAAACAGGACACTAATATCCGTGACCGAACTTACCTGAACAGTCGTGAGTATAATTGATTAATACAACCAAACTGACACTTAGACACCTTCACAAGTGTTGCCCAGGCAGTCAAACACAACATATACTATCACCACCCCAAAAGAACTGCACCACTGTTGCCAAAGTCATTCCCTCTTGTGAACAATCCACACAGAGAAACAAACGCAACAGTCGACAGAGACGCTAATAACTCTTAACTGCACCAGGAGTACGGACTAGTGAATAGACACTAAAGCCGCACTAATACACAATCTGCCCATATGAACTCTCTAGATGAAACCCAAAGGAATTGGGCAACACCTTGATCAACACACTACTGAGATATAAGCATCCATGGGCAACTAATGTAATAAGATTGCTAATGTATAACTAAACTTTGAGTGGTTAAGAAATATTTGATAATGTTGGTTGATGAGGTTGGTTTGGCAACGACACTGAGCCTAACATAAACAGAAAACAATATACGCTACAATAAGTAAATAATCACACCAATTTTGGCGTGGGCAAGTGCGAAACCAAACCAAACCAATGAATGCACTAAGATACAAAATAATGTACTATACTGTGTTGAATATATGGAATACCTGCCAATATACTGCTAAACACTATATGATATGCTCTCTCATAATGTTATAGAAATAATGACCAACAACTAATGATTCTTATGCTAAAATAATGTAAGCAAATGTGGTATATGAGCAATTACTAACTGAAATACACCTCTCACCCAAAACAACCCAAGAATCACACACTACAACGCAGAGATCCCCCAGCTAACCACCCCCCCAAATACTCTATCTGCTCACCCCCACTCCACAACCTAAATCTCAAACCACAAACTCAACAACACACATGGACACTACAAAGGAGAAACCATTCAGAAATAATACTGGCCAAGACTAACCAGCCAACCACAACTGGCCAATTACCAATAACCCCCCCTCCAAGGATTGACACAGATCTTAACAAACTACAAATAAAACACAAAGATACATATGAGATGGAAGGAACACGAAGGAAAACCACATACTTAACAACTCCACATGTCACTCACACATGAGTACCCCCTCCCACATAGCCTAAACAAACATAAACTAGACAATCACTACCCGAGGCAGAAACAATAAACACGATACCTAAACCAACACATAAGCAAGCAACAGCCTAGACACCACAGGTCCCCTACCCCAAATACACACCAACCCCAACCACCCCACAAGCACACAAATGGGCCCGAAGTAGCTACAGAAACACTAACAACACCCCCCCACCCAGGGTATATAGTTACCTAGAGTAACCCCTGATAACTAAACAACCAAACCAATACCTGCAAATCTCAATCCAAAATCTGACTAACACCAATCCAATGAGGTATGAAGGTTTGACACAGTTACTGTTTAATAAGTTATACTTGTTGTATTTTTTGTTGAATGTACAGTATGCTAAAAATATACAATGTGTGATAATGCTAACATGGCTGCACAAGACTAACCCCCCCCCCCCCTCCCTCCCTTCCGGGTCACCTCGGGCCCTCCAAGCAAACTACCCCAAACACTCTATAAAACACCCAAACTAAATGGCTAACAACTTCAAAATTATAACTTGGAACACACGTGGACTCAGAGACCCACAGAAACGCATGCAAATATTTGATCAACTGAACACTCACAAACCAGACCTCCTATGCTTGCAAGAAACGCACCTCCTACCCAACGAAACAACATGGCTAGACAAAGCATGGGTGGGATGGGCGGCACATAGCTGCCACTCCACTTACTCCAGGGGAGTTTCATTGCTAATACGTAACACCACCCGAGTTAAAAAACTAACAACAAAAATAGACACTGCTGGACGATTTGTCTTCGCAGCCCTAGAAATTGAACATCACACTTGGGTGATACTAGGAATATACAACCCCCCCCCCAGCATCGATTGCCATACTAGCCCAAGCAATCACATTCGCAACACAATACCCAGAAGCACAAATAGTATGCCTAGGAGACTTCAATATGGTCATGAATGAACAGTGGGACCGCTTCCCCACCAGAACACGTATAACATCACCCACCACAACAACTACACTAGCCAACTTTACCTCTGAATATGAATGGGTTGATACATGGAAACACCAACACCCGCAACAACGAGGATATACATGTCAATCTGCAACATATGGAACTCTATCACGGCTCGACTATATATTTGTGACCCGAGACATGGCACTTAGAATCATTAAAGCCGAACACCTTCCAAGATTCCCCTCAGACCATGCCCCAGTACTAGTACAACTAAAAAGCCAAACACGAGTGACCAAAACCACCTTCTGGAGACTCAACCCCTTCTGGCTAACGCTCATCCCTAACCCAGACAAGATCGAAGAACAAATGGAAATGTATCTACAAATAGACCAAGGGCCCTCCCCATACACCACACAATGGGACACACTAAAGTCCTATCTAAGAGGATGCCTAACCTCCACAATATCCTACATAAAAAAACAATCCAGACTAAAAGAAGAAGAACTCATACGAAACCTACAAAAAGCAGAAAATCAATACACCCGCAACCCCAACAGCAACAATCAAAACAAATGGCTAAACCTCAACAGAGAACATGCCATCCTCATCCAAGAGAAAAGCAAAAGAAAGACCTTCTTCAATAAACAATCCTATTTTGAACAAGGCAACCAATCGGCAAAAATATTAGCTTATATGACCCAACAAAAGAACAAACAACGCACGATACTTCGAATAAAAGACCCTGAACTCGGCTTACTGCAAAACACCCCAGACATAATGACCAGCTTTCAAAAGTACTACACCAACCTATATAAAACACGTCTAACCCACACGGAGGCACAAATCCAAGCATACCTAACGGATATATCCCCCCCCAAATTAACATCACAACAACAAAATAACCTTGACAGACCAATATCACTGGAAGAAATCACACAGGCAACACAAGAAATAAACAACAACAAGGCTCCAGGACTAGATGGATTACCAGCCGAAATATTCAAAAGATACCAGAAACTACTTAACAAACCACTGAGCGAGATGTATTCAGAATCCATCAAAAACAACCGCTTCCCCACAACACTCTATGAAGCCAACATCATTGTACTACTGAAACCTGGGAAAAATCCTGAAGAACTAGACGCATACCGACCAATATCGCTACTGAACGCGGATTACAAAATATTCGCAAAAATCCTGGCAAACCGACTAAAAACAGTCATTCAAACATTAATAATAAATGACCAAACAGGCTTCATGCCAGGAAAATCTACCACTGCCAACATTCGACGCACCCAAATCCAAACACAAATAAACCACGATAACACCGGTCGACGAGTAATACTGTCCCTAGACGCCTGCAAAGCCTTTGACTCCCTGGAATGGAAATTCCTATGGGAAATCCTGGGAAAATTTGGATTCGGACCTAAGTTTCTACAATATGTAAAATTACTATACAAATTCCCCACAGCACGAATAACATTAAATGGAACCACCTCGCAACTATTCCCTCTACAGAGAGGAACACGGCAAGGCTGTCCTCTATCACCGTACCTCTTCGCACTAGCCATTGAAATCCTTGCAATCAAGATCCGGTCCAACCCAACTATTAAAGGACTACAGCTAAACTCACACACAGAATTAATAGGACTCTATGCTGATGACATAGTGCTCTACTTAGACGCTACAGAACCATCCCTTGCAGAAACACTACGAACGGTAACAAAATTTGGACCATATACTGGACTACAAATGAACTGGAGTAAATCAACTCTATACCCAATAGACGAAAACGCCTTAAACAATATAAACATACCATACCCAATCCCAATCGTAACATCATTTAAATACTTGGGAATACACATAACCAAACACAGCAAAAATTCTTACGAACTAAACGTGGCCCCACTGTTGACTCTCGTCAAACAGAAACTACTACACTGGCTGCATCTGCCCTTAAACCTCATAGGACGCATTAATTTAATTAAGATCTTCCTCCTACCCAAAATACTGTACGTTCTACAGCACGCCCTTAGCTATATCCCTACCTCCTTTTTCAAACTCCTCAATGGAATGATCACACCCTTCCTATGGAACCATAAAAGAGCCAAAGTCAAACTCCAACAACTTCAAGCACCCAAATCACACGCAGGACTAACTTTACCAAACTTTAGACTCTACTACATAGCTAGCCAAATTAAGTTCCTAAGATGCTGGTTAGTGCAAACCGAAACTCCATCACAATCGGAATACATGTTAACCGAATACTATAAAGGAACACTCCCTTCCGGGTCACCTCGGGCCCTCCAAGCAAACTACCCCAAACACTCTATAAAACACCCAAACTAAATGGCTGACAACTTCAAAATTATAACTTGGAACACACGTGGACTCAGAGACCCACAGAAACGCATGCAAATATTTGATCAACTGAACACTCACAAACCAGACCTCCTATGCTTGCAAGAAACGCACCTCCTACCCAACGAAACAACATGGCTAGACAAAGCATGGGTGGGGTGGGCGGCACATAGCTGCCACTCCACTTACTCCAGGGGAGTTTCATTGCTAATACGTAACACCACCCGAGTAAAAAACTAACAACAAAAATAGACACTGCTGGACGATTTGTCTTCGCAGCCCTAGAAATTGAACATCACACTTGGGTGATACTAGGAATATACAACCCCCCCCCAGCATCGATTGCCATACTAGCCCAAGCAATCACATTCGCAACACAATACCCAGAAGCACAAATAGTATGCCTAGGAGACTTCAATATGGTCATGAATGAACAGTGGGACCGCTTCCCCACCAGAACACGTATAACATCACCCACCACAACAACTACACTAGCCAACTTTACCTCTGAATATGAATGGGTTGATACATGGAAACACCAACACCCGCAACAACGAGGATATACATGTCAATCTGCAACATATGGAACTCTATCACGGCTCGACTATATATTTGTGACCCGAGACATGGCACTTAGAATCATTAAAGCCGAACACCTTCCAAGATTCCCCTCAGACCATGCCCCAGTACTAGTACAACTAAAAAGCCAAACACGAGTGACCAAAACCACCTTCTGGAGACTCAACCCCTTCTGGCTAACGCTCATCCCTAACCCAGACAAGATCGAAGAACAAATGGAAATGTATCTACAAATAGACCAAGGGCCCTCCCCATACACCACACAATGGGACACACTAAAGTCCTATCTAAGAGGATGCCTAACCTCCACAATATCCTACATAAAAAAACAATCCAGACTAAAAGAAGAAGAACTCATACGAAACCTACAAAAAGCAGAAAATCAATACACCCACAACCCCAACAGCAACAATCAAAACAAATGGCTAAACCTCAACAGAGAACATGCCATCCTCATCCAAGAGAAA
This sequence comes from Hymenochirus boettgeri, assembly GCA_019447015.1. NCBI lineage: Eukaryota > Metazoa > Chordata > Amphibia > Anura > Pipidae > Hymenochirus > Hymenochirus boettgeri. The sequence continues at coordinate 57,834,599 of CM033472.1, forward strand.
AGCAAAAGAAAGACCTTCTTCAATAAACAATCCTATTTTGAACAAGGCAACCAATCGGCAAAAATATTAGCTTATATGACCCAACAAAAGAACAAACAACGCACGATACTTCGAATAAAAGACCCTGAACTCGGCTTACTGCAAAACACCCCAGACATAATGACCAGCTTTCAAAAGTACTACACCAACCTATATAAAACACGTCTAACCCACACGGAGGCACAAATCCAAGCATACCTAACGGATATATCCCCCCCCAAATTAACATCACAACAACAAAATAACCTCGACAGACCAATATCACTGGAAGAAATCACACAGGCAACACAAGAAATAAACAACAACAAGGCTCCAGGACTAGATGGATTACCAGCCGAAATATTCAAAAGATACCAGAAACTACTTAACAAACCACTGAGCGAGATGTATTCAGAATCCATCAAAAACAACCGCTTCCCCACAACACTCTATGAAGCCAACATCATTGTACTACTGAAACCTGGGAAAAATCCTGAAGAACTAGATGCATACCGACCAATATCGCTACTGAATGCGGATTACAAAATATTCGCAAAAATCCTGGCAAACCGACTAAAAACAGTCATTCAAACATTAATAATAAATGACTAAACAGGCTTCATGCCAGGAAAATCTACCACTGCCAACATTCGACGCACCCAAATCCAAACACAAATAAACCACGATAACACCGGTCGACGAGTAATACTGTCCCTAGACGCCTGCAAAGCCTTTGACTCCCTGGAATGGAAATTCCTATGGGAAATCCTGGGAAAATTTGGATTCGGACCTAAGTTTCTACAATATGTAAAATTACTATACAAATTCCCCACAGCACGAATAACATTAAATGGAACCACCTCGCAACCATTCCCTCTACAGAGAGGAACACGGCAAGGCTGTCCTCTATCACCGTACCTCTTCGCACTAGCCATTGAAATCCTTGCAATCAAGATCCGGTCCAACCCAACTATTAAAGGACTACAGCTAAACTCACACACAGAATTAATAGGACTCTATGCTGATGACATAGTGCTCTACTTAGACGCTACAGAACCATCCCTTGCAGAAACACTACGAACGGTAACAAAATTTGGACCATATACTGGACTACAAATGAACTGGAGTAAATCAACTCTATACCCAATAGACGAAAACGCCTTAAACAATATAAACATACCATACCCAATCCCAATCGTAACATCACTTAAATACTTGGGAATACACATAACCAAACACAGCAAAAATTCTTACGAACTAAACGTGGCCCCACTGTTGACTCTCGTCAAACAGAAACTACTACACTGGCTGCATCTGCCCTTAAACCTCATAGGACGCATTAATTTAATTAAGATCTTCCTCCTACCCAAAATACTGTACGTTCTACAGCACGCCCTTAGCTATATCCCTACCTCCTTTTTCAAACTCCTCAATGGAATGATCACACCCTTCCTATGGAACCATAAAAGAGCCAAAGTCAAACTCCAACAACTTCAAGCACCCAAATCACACGCAGGACTAACTTTACCAAACTTTAGACTCTACTACAAAGCTAGCCAAATTAAGTTCCTAAGATGCTGGCTAGTGCAAACCGAAACTCCATCACAATCGGAATACATGTTAACCGAATACTATAAAGGAACACCGATTACATATATATCTAACCCAGAACTGCACAAATATGGAACGACAACAATCATCCATGCACAAACAGCAAAAATTTTGAAAGATATAAACAAAATAATACCTACAACAGCAATACCAACAATAATGCCACTATGGAACAACCTAAACTATCCACATCTTGCCAAGTTTCCCTTATTTCAAGACTGGTCCATGAAGGGCATAACAAAGTTTGGTCAAATAATACAAAATAATGCCATAAAAGACTTTGAAACACTGGCAAAAGAATATGAACTTCCCCCATCATATAGATTCAAATATTACCAACTACGACACTGCCTGAGAGCCGAATTTCCAGACGGAATCATCAAAACAGAACAACACCCAATATTAACAATACTAAGCAAACCTGAACCCAAAAAACTAACCTCAGCAATATATAAAATACTAGCAAATGCGTCGGCAGGCCCAAATCTACAACTTCTAGCAAAAAAATGGAGAACATATATCCCCACATTGAACGAAGAACAAATTGAAGATATAACGGACTCACCTCAACTAGCCTCCCCTGCAGCCAATAATAAACAAATACAATACTTTATCATGCATCAGGCCTATTTAACCCCGCAAAGACTGTCCAAAATGCAACAAAGGCAACAAATACTATGTCCCAAATGCAAAGCACAAAATGCTGACTTCTGGCATCTTATATGGACCTGCCCACAAATATCCTCATACTGGTCCAAAATAACAAATTTCATAACAGCACAACTGTCGCTCCCCATGCCAAATACGCCAGAAACCTGCATACTTGGTTTGCTAGAAGATGACACATGGAGTAAACACACAACAACCCTATTACAACAGCTACTATTTTATGCCCGTAAAGCCATAGTCCTCAAATGGATGTCACCGGATACCCCAAGCAAAAAATTGTGGATGGAACTGGTAAACAAAGATCTGGCATACCACAAAATCCTATACCTACACAGAAAATGCCCCAACAAATACAATAAAATATGGGATATATGGACAAACTCAAACACAACAACTCAATAAGCCTTCAAGCCCGAGGTGACCACCCCCCCCCTTTCCCCACCCCCCCTCTCCTTACTAATTTACCCATGCCCCAACCTAACCACCAATAACATATCACCATGAACAGCCCATACTATATGATACAAAGCATACTTGAAAAATGTTAAATGTATATAGTTGGCTTTATTGATTTAAAATATGACTGCAAATACTGATGTACATCGATCAAAATAAAGCGAATTTAAAAAAAAAAAAAAAAAAAATAAATGTTACCCAAACCCACGTGACAAAACCTTTTAAATGTTAATCTTCATTGTTTGCTGTTGAGCCTGTTGGTTTCACTGACAATGAGGAGACCTGCTGTAAAGTTAAAGATTCTAGATGGCCATCAGCTTCAGCAGAGTAGTACCCATTAGTCTAGAACTTTCCCAAGGATGGGAAGGATAATGGAACACGTATTCTCTATTGACAATAATGCTAAAGCCTTGGACTACCTTGGACTAGCATATAGATTCAGTGTCTGTAGAAATCCTGGACTTAATAATTAATGTCCCAGATGGCAGCACTTGGCCGTTGTTTTTGTAGCATTGCTACTTACTTATTTTTCAGTTTATAAAGGTTCGCACACACGCTCAATTTCCTAGTGAGCAACAACCCCCAACTGCCGAGCGCTACACGCGATGAACACCCGTTTCGGCCGCGTGTATGCGTTCGGTCGGGGGTCGGTCGCCGATCCGTCAGTCATTGCTCACTTGGAAATTGAGCGTGTGCATGAACCTTAAAACCAAGTTGAGTCAAGGGTTCGTGGTAGAATACCATGCGTATAAACTATTGCAATGGTATTCTATGGGCATCATAAATCTACGATTGTGTTATCGTATATTGACGATCGTTAAACTGACAGTCCGAGGAAAAGAACTTTAGTCTACAAGGGCCATATTCATGAATATGGCCCTTGAAGACTAAACTTCTTTTCTTCAAGACTTAAGGGATGTCTGCATGTCCTCTGACATGCATTTGGTGAACAATGCCCCAGATAGTTTATTTTCAAGATGTCATTTTTGTACACAGGATTTTCAAATTGCACTGCATATTCCAAATTAGGCCTTACAAATGCTTTGTAAAGAGGGAGGACCCAAGGATGTATTTCATCCTGTACAGGGAATTTTATTTATGTTTGTTTCTCCACCATATCCTCGGTTAACCAAAGTGCATCTGCATCTTTTACACTATTAATGCTACTATACTATATGTTATCTCTACTTGGATCTTCTATAGTGTATACGAGAGGGGGGAAATGTTCAAGGCATTTGCTTTATCACCATCCGCTGTAACTAACGTATCCCCACATTCTCAGTCCTCATCTTCTTATTATTACTATACTTAAAATTTTTTTAGGGTTAGTGATGCTTTGTTCAGCTATTCTAACATTATAATTAATTTTAGCTAGCTTAATTGCTTTCTTACAACCCTTGTTACAGTTTTTATAATTCCTAAAGGCCCTTTCTGTTACCTCTGACTTAAAGGCTTTAAATGCCTTTTTCTTCTTCCTTCAATTCCCTCTTTACATCAGAATTAAGCCACATGGATGCAGACTTAATAATATAGCCCTAAGGGCATCCCTAAATACAGCAAATTGAGGTCATTTTAAAAAACATACATTCACAATAATCTCTGCTAAAGGATTTTTAAATTTTTTTTTAAGGTTAATTAATTGTATATGTATTTAACCTTTATACAAAGCCTTTAACATCATTCTAAGACAAACTTTAAAAATTGATTTCCTCCCAAAGTTGGCGAGTAGCAAATCTCCTTTCAACAGCACTGTCCATTTGGCTCCCATTGGCAGTAATACACATGCTTGTGCCATATTTTTAATAATGTCCATAAGCTGACAACCGGTAACACAGGGGATTCACACTTGTTGGTATGATGTGTGTGAACTGCATAATGTGATTTGTTTACTCTGCTGTGTGGGCTAAGTTTAAATATGGTAGATATACATTTTTAGTGCATCGCCCCTGTAAGTTCTTTCACCAAGGACTAAGGAAGGACTCTGACACCTTCATAGGTGATAATGCTAACTGCAAAATATAATCACACACACAAGGTGTCACTCATGATATATCTTTTGGAAACAGACAAACTATGCTGGTAAACTATAAATAGGAATATGCTAGTCCTGTGGCATTTTATAATGTTAGGAATATTAATGTTAACAGTTTAATAGCTGATAATATCAGCAAGAATCCACTAATATGAATTGGATTAATGGGATCCCTTGTTTGTGCTAAAAACACAAGGATAGTTTTTGTAACCTAAGCCTTACAAGGGGGCATTAAATAACAACATAATGTTCTGCCAAACTGAAGATAAATTTGCCTGTGCGTTAGAAGTCAATTCATTAACAAAAATAAGGGCATATTTTGTATAACCGGAATCTTTTTTTTAATTGGTCACCTTTAAACCACCCCAAATGCATGGCTGCCAACCTCCTCCAAACATTTCTAAGGAGATATTTCCTTAAACTGTAGCACATAGCACTTTATTATAGACAATCCCACATCATTTCATAGGGTGACTTCCATCACACAAAGAATCACATTCAATACCTTTCTTTTAACATTTAAATCCCCACACTCTTCTGCACCTCCCTAGTTATATTCTCTCTTGGTCCCTTGTGTTCCTAGACATGTCCAGTGCTCAGAGTTGCCAGATTCTTGTCTGCCCCTCAGCAGAAAGGGTGGGGCTGTGGTGTCTTGTAGGCGTTTGGGGTGGGGCTAGAGGCAGGACCGAGGTGGTTATGGGCGGAGTGGGTGGGTGTACTCAAGTGGCACTATATAAATAAAATTATACATACATACATACCTCTCAGAACAGTCTGTCAGTCAGTGTAGCCAATGTTAGAAAAATGGTCGCATAAACAGTCACAAATAATTCTGAGAGATGGAAGTAATTGTCCCCTTCAGGCTCAGACTAGGCCACTAGGATATTAGAGAACCCCACAGTCCATTCACCCATGAAACAGAGGACATTTTTAAAATTAAATACACAGTGGCAATGGGAGATTAGAAAATGGCAAGTAGTCAGAAGGAGCAAGACTGGTATGTAAGAGAGAGAAATGACGAAATACAAGTTTTTTGGACCCCTTAATGCTTCCTGGGGGCCCCAATAATTCCAGTCTGACACTGGCACCCTTACAGTGAGAGCAAAATCCATTAGCCTTGGTGCTAGTACTGCCAATAATTTTTTACTCTTCCACTCATTCTGCTTCCAGGAGGGTTTGGCAATCTCTGGTCTCTTTCAGGTTCCAGCTCTTCTCCATTGGTGAAATGTAGCAGGACGGATCTGGCTTCTTCGGCTCTTTGCAAAAGATCAGCTGTACCTTAACTTTGCACAATTCTAACTCACTTTGCTGTGCTAGTCTCCTCAGTTTACTTCATATGAATTTCTTGATTGGCCAGTTTCTTATCTGCACTTCTGTGCTTGCTTGCTGCCTATTGACAGGCCTGCCTTTTTAGACCTACCCGTATTTCTGTCAGTTTTCCTTTGACTGTTGTAGTGTTTGCTTAGGGTTTTTGCTGGTGTTGTAATTCGGATTCTTGTGATTTCCTCTTACGGATTCGGTTACGTTGCCACCCTTGCATTGTTTAATGCCTGTACTATCCTTCTTCCTGTGTCTACTCTTCAACTGTGATTTTTTATATTTCTTTGTACTAACTGACTACTTGTGTTTGACCTTCAGCTTCCTCCTAGACTCTTCCTTTGTACCTTGTTCTCTCTTGTATGAGGATATGTAGATGCGCACGCTTCACTGCCAGGGGGGTTGGGTCACGCCTCCCTACTGCTACTACGTTCCCAGCAATATTAGTTATACAAAAGTGAAGTAAAAGGAGGGGACGTCACACAGGAATGCTGCATACACAAGTGTGCTTTATTTTTCCAACATTGTTTTGACCCCCAAACGGGTCTTTGTCAAGTGAATATCAAAGACCCGTTTGGAGGTCGAAACATATTCCTTCCTTCCTTTTACTTCTCACTTTTGTCTTTGTATGACCTTAGAGTCACTCAAACAACTTACAATTATTTGAAGCTACAATTTGGGAGAAGTTTAGTAAAATGGTGATCTCACATATTTATCTGTGCTTGCTTTGGTATTAAATTATTAATGTTTAGTGAGTACTCCTAATTACCACCCCACCCTCCCCTCTACTCACTGCCTTCTTGTAGTTCTGGACACTTATAGTTCTGCACAGCCTCACCATGGACACTGCTCTGCTTACACATCTCCATTCTCTCTCCCTTCTTTCTTTTCTCTGCTGATTCTTTTAATTGTTGCAGAAAGTTGCTGGCAGACAGCCAAAGATCCCAGTAAGAGTCAGGGATGGATCACATATTATAATTTCTCTGCTTCTGGAGTGACAGGTCTTTCCCTGTTAATGCTGTGATTTCAAATGATGATTTCTCAAATGGGTTGGGTATAAAGGTTGGAATAGGTTGGACAGATGTCTTTATTCAACCTCCATTACTGTGTATCTGGGAGGGGAGTAGTAAAAGGGGATTTTTGTGTTTGTTTACCTACACTTATGTGATATCCCTTAACAATAAAGCAGCATAGCAACCAGTAGATCTCCAGATGTTACTACTCCCAGCATTCCTTCATTACAGTGTGCTTGTAAAAGAATGCTGGGAGTTTTAGTTTTCAAACATCTGAAGATCTACTGGTTGCTTATGCCTGCAATAAAGGATATTTTAGATTATCAGTGGACAGTTTCTTAGCAGGCCACCTAGGCCGGGGAATAGGGTGGCATGGCTGCCAGGTGGATGGCATAAAATGTAGGCAGCTTGCCCTGATTCTCATCTACGATACTACAGATCCACCCCAGCATTACCTATTTGTTAATTATTTAGGTTGAAAAAAGACAACAGTCCATCAAGATCAACACCTCCACAACAAAAGCCCCAGTCCCTCAACCCACAAAAAAAGTTTCTTCCATTCTCCCTAGTATGCATGCCCCTCATACATCAAACAAATCAGGGATACATCAAACATACAGGCACACACAAGATGTAGTCACCAGGGTAATGCATGAAAATGGCCCCCATACTGTGTATGGCCGTTGGTCAGGTTTGTGTGTGCGGCACAATGCAGTAGGCGTTGCATGTGTATTGCCACCTTTAGGCATTGAAATAATAGGGATGGCCAGTTCGCGATCCGAACCCGGATCCGCCGCGTATTTATCCCGTTCGCGAACGGCTTATTTTTCCGCCTTCCGAACTTCTGAACCACGGATTTCTCGTATTTTCGAAAATTTTCGAAATTACGAGGATTTCTCGTATTTTTGTCAATACGTATTTTAGAAAAATACGTATTTCGAAAATTCGCGGATCCTCGAGCGGACCGGATTTTGCGAAGTTCGGACATCTCTATGAAAGATACTTAGTTATATACAGAGCATTAAGGCTCATACACACGATCAACAAATGGCCCCCTGTCCGAACGCATGCACACATGGAAACGGTTGGAGTCGTGGTCAGTGCCAAGATCGGCATGTGTATGAGGCTTTACACCATTCCTGCCCCCTTACAATAAGAACAGTGTTAATTGGCCCTTTCTAAGGACACATATTAGAGCGACTAATAGTTAAATCCCGGACTGTCCCACATTTGCAAAGGACAAATTCAAAGTGAAAGTAATATACATAACATCAAGGCCAATCTTTAAACCAGAATTCTTTGTCTTTGTAAAGCTGGGTACACACAGTAACGATAAAGCCCCCGATACCGTCGGATCCGATGGTATCGGGCTTTATCGTTACTGTGTGTACGTTCGTTTCCCGAACGAGGCGCGGGCCGACGAACGATCGGTTCGGCCGTACGCTCGTTCGGGAAAGGCCGAAAATTTCCATCGGCCGCGCTAGACTCCTATAGGGATTCTAGCGTGGCTGATGGAAACACACGCTCGGGACTGTGTGTATGCAGTCTTTGAAAGATGGCAGACAGGATCTTGCAGATCCTGTCTGTCATCTTTCAGAAATCGTTACTGTGTGTACCTAGCTTAAGAGGAAAAGTGCTGGTTTATGTTTACTAAATAGGGCCCTATTATAAAAGATCGGTTTCGTTATCGTAAAATACCGATCGTTATTTACCGATATTCTTAAATACCGGTTGTTATCGGTAAATACGGTCGTTAGTTACCGATAACGACCGTTATTTACCGATATCGGTAAATACCGGTCGTTATCGGTAAATAACACCGGTATCTGTAAAATCGATCGTTATCGGTAAATACCGACCGGTATCGGTAAATAACGGCCGTATCGGTAAATAACGGTCGTTATCGGTAAAACCCCGGTCGTTATTTTACGATAACGATCGGTATTTTATAATACGATACCGATCTTTTTTAATAGGGCCCTAGATTCCATTGCTGTAGTTTACTTCTAATGAATCATTTGTACAAAACAAAGTAAAGGAGTAAATAAATACAATAAAGGGAGAATGTACCGTTGTGTCAGAGCCAATATGAATGGAGACACCACTTTTCATCAAAGCCAGAAAGTAGTTTCAATTCCAGTTTGTCAGAGTGAAACCTAATGAAAGTAAAACTGTACTCAGGAAGATATGAAATTGCTCGGCCTGTCAGGGGCAAACAAAAGCCAGATAATTGTACAACACAAAGTTTTACCAAAAGAGATGCAGAGTGATATAGGGAACAAAATGTATACACATTAGGGATTCAAGGAACCACTTTGTATACGATACCTCTGGTTACCATATTAGCCCTTTCCAGACTAATAAATGTCTCCTATACCTTAGGACAGTGATAGTGCTACTACAACCTGGAGGCAACCCCAACATTTCCCCACAATTAAAACCACAAATGACATGACATCAATGTTTTGGATCAAAAAAGCATTTATTAAATATTTGTGTAACAATAAATGTGCACATGATTGTAGGTATTAACTTAGAACCATTAACAGTAAACAACACTTGCCACCATGAATTAAACTCAAACGTTGGTCCATAGAGGCCTGTTCCCCATGCTATCAATTGGCTCAATTGGTGCCTGACTATATCCCAAAACCCCAAACACCTCCTCAAAAGACCCTAACTCAAGTAAAAGTAGCTTGCATACACTTATTTTCTCTCATTGACCCCCGTCATTTCCTCTATGAACCACCACCCCTTCGCTGTGACAACTGCCTAAACTGTATCCCCTTATCACGCAGCAAAGCAGATAAACTACAGGGGGGTGGGCGCTCTATTTTACTCTAGGGACTAATTGTGTGCCCTGTGCCCCTTTTATACATTTTGCAAACCCCCTCAACTTTCACCCCTTTTCAACCAATCCCTGTTGTCCTTCTCACTAGAGATATAATGTGGGCTCAAATAGAACCCAGTTTCAAACCGAATCTGAGGGTTTCGAAGTCCTGACGAAAATATTTGGAACTCACAGATTTCACGGAATCCGGATTTTTCGAATTTTAGATTTTAGCAAAATCAAAAGTAGATCATTATCGAAAATCGAAAGTAGACAATTTTCAAAAAATGAAAAAGTTCGAAGACGGAATGAAACTCACAGTTTCGAACATCTCTACTTTTCACTTATGAACTAACCCTTTCCTCCTGTTTCCTGTATGTTCTCTACTACCCTGCCAGCCTATGCCTTCACTTCCCCTAGGTTTCACTACAGATTTATCTTACAGTTAAGGTTCCAAAGTTTCTTTTGGCCGATAATTGACCCGTGTATGGGCACTTTATCGGCCAAAATGGCTGGTCGTTCGGAGATCCACCCGGCTGGTCGGGCAACGATCCCCGACCGAACGGACGATTCAGCTGATAAAGTTTCCATACGGGTCGGGACCCAGCACACATGTGTACGAGGCTTTAGTGTAAGGACTATTAAATGGCTTTTTTTTTTTCTAAACACAGCTAAAGCAACTAATTTCTAGTCACTTATCACCTTTGGATGCAGATTTAATACTGACTGCGCTCGCCGGACATGGAGTATTTCCCATTTTACAGTTATCAGTGGATTATGTTCAAGGGCATCTTGAAAGGAAGATGTAAGCTAAAATGGAAGGTTAAACGTGAACTAGAAATTAATTCTGGTTTGGCATTAAGCCTCCAATAAAAGATTTCTTTGCTCACTGGTTTACCAATAAGGACATGTGAAGACAAAGCCTGTTCTATATGACTCAATGTATAACTTTCAGAATGGGGCTAATGAGAACCCTGTCAGTTGGAGCATTTGTCAGATTCTAAATGAAAGATTCATTTTCTAACCACACAATTTTAACATTTGCGTTAGATAATAATTCAAAGTAACGAGAGCTTTTTAAATGTCAACATCCATTGTCAAAAAGTTGAAAATTCAGTGTCGTAAAGGCAAAAATCCGTGTCAAAAGTTGAAAATTTGTGTCTAGTTTTTTGGTTCTGCACAGTTAATACATTTCAGGAACCATTACATAGAGGGAGACAGTAATTTGGAAGCATTTATTTATGCCATAGAATCACTGGATGGGCAGGTTAAGGTTAGTGGAAATATCTACACTGAACTTCCACTGGTCATATGAGCAGTGGCATAACTAGGAATCACTGAGCTCCCCAGAATTCAGGACATTGAATGAGTCAGGGCCATTATCAGACTTTTCTGGGCCCGTACTGGGAAATATCTGTCTGGCTCCCCCATAACACATATCTACTCTACTTATACCTCCAACATTTTAAAAGGCAAATGGGGACAGATGGAGAGAAGTGATGTGGTGCGCGTGGAAAAATTTGGTCACACCCATTTCGTTCAGGTTACACCTATTTTAAAGACCATTATTCCCATTTTACATTGTTGCCTGCAATATTTTCAATACTATGATGTTGGTAAGGATTAGTTTATTCAGAAGTGAGCTATTCCATTTTTACATTAACTGAAGAACGTAGAGGTAAAGTAGCAATGTCTCCTCCCGTTCTTCAATTAAAGGGTCACTATACTCACTCAAACAACTTTGTATAATCTGAAAGTATAGGTTATGGCACCAGCAGCCCCCCAAGAGGAAGAATCACTGTCAGTACCTGTACACAGCAATGAGACAGAAGTAACTCTCACCCCCCCACCACCACCAACACACACACTGGCTGTGATATGCTAATTGGGATTTTCCAGACATACATATGCCACAGATTCTTGTACAATCATTCTGAATTGAGATCCAGTCGGATGACTAGCGAAACGTCTTCAAGAACTAAACTTCAAGTCTAGTTGATCTAATTGAATACAACATATATCCTAAGGAAATATATATTATTATTATCACAATAATTTTAAAATATTTGCAAAGTGCAATAAAGTAAAACAAACATTGCAAACGCATGACAGAGCCAAAGCATTTTTACATTCTATTACAGTCCACCTGATTTCCCCCCATCTTTAATAGGAAGGTAATTCAGCACTCTGGGTTGCTTCAGGATGCAGATTGGTAGATTAGAGAGAAAGAGAAATATCCAGGTTGAAGGAAATCCATGGACGGTTTTTAGAAAGGGAAGTAGTGGAAATACTCAGGGGTTTGTGGTAGAGAATCAATACATTTGTCTTTGGGATAATTAATGTAATCTCAGGACAATAGCACTGCTAGGTATAAAGCGCATAGATACAAGACTGCCTGCTAACAGTGTTTACTTCAAAGGAGTTTTTGTTTTTTATCTTGTACCTGTATCAATAACCCCCAGTTTGCTTTACCTGTATCAATAATTCCAGTTTGCTTTACCTGTATCAGTAATCACAGTTTGCTGTACCTGTATCAATAACCCCCAGTTTGCTGTACCTGTATCAATAACCCCCAGTTTGCTGTACCTGTATCAATAACCCCCAGTTTGCTGTTCCTGTATCAATAACCCCCAGTTTGCTGTTCCTGTATCAATAACCCCCAGTTTGCTGTACCTGTATCAATAATCCCAGTTTGCTCTACCTGTATCAATAGCCTCGGTTTGCTGCACCCCTATTAAAAATGTACCTATATATGCGTATGTCTAGTATTCTATTTGTAAATATCTGCCTGTATCTCTCTCTGTTAATATCTTTATCTATCTTTTTATATCTCTGTCTGTCTCTGTGCATATCTATCTACCGTATATACTCGAGTATAAGTCGACTCGAGTATAAGTCGAGGTACCCATTTTTACCTCAAAAATGAGTAAAACCAATTGACTCGAGTATAAGTCGAGGGTAGAGTAGTAGAAGGAAGTGGAAGTAGGGAGTAGAAACATCTGGAGTGGAACTGCACACACTAACCCCAAAACACACTACCCTGTCCCACACACTAACCCCAAAACACACTACCCTGTCCCTGACTCCTTACTCTCCCCTCCAGCCCCAGGTCCAGCCCCAGGAATAAAACCTATTTCCCTGCACCCATCTTCTCACCCTGCCACTACACTACACTACTACAGTACACTACACTACTCCCTGCACCCATCTTCTCACCCTGCCACTACACTACACTATATAAGCTGCAACCTTACCTTTGCAGGAGAGTCCGGGCCCCCGACATCATGCACTGATGGAGGAATCCGGCTGCCGCGTCCACTGATGGTCGCATCCACTGACGTCCCGACTCGGTGCCGGTCTATTTCCCGGCGCCGAGTCGTGACGTCAGTGGATGCGACCATCAGTGGACGCGCAGCGGATTCCTCCATCAGTAAGTGACTGATTCGAGTATAAGTCGAGGTTCAGTTTTCAGGCTGTTTTCACCAGCCTGAAAACCTCGACTTATACCGAGTATATACGGTATTATATCTCTTTATCTGTCTATTTCTGTTTATCTGTCTATTATATTATGCTATATTTATATTTTTTAATATTATATTAATTTTCCAAACTATCCCCCCCACAAGGCCACGCCCACAGCGGTTATTATTCCCTTTTTTTTTTTTTACAACAAGAAGTATTATATATTTATGCATTTATAAAATATATATATATATATATATATATATATATATATATATATAATGTTTTAGGTTTTACTATACAGATCTTGTATATCTTTAATCTTTTCAGTTTTAGGATGAATACATCCAGGTAAAGAGGGGCCTACCTGCAATCTATATAGGAATCTTTTTGTCTCCTCACACTTTTATTTATTGTTAGATATACATTATCATTATCAATCCATTTTTTTAAAAAAAATTACAGGTTGTCACTTCCTTAAACAGTTCCCACAGTGTTGTGTATCTGTCTGGATACCTAGTCAGTATAGCCATCATACTTAGCCATCTATTCTTTTTCCTACCAAAAAAAAATGGAATGTATAGTTTTTTAGCATTCATATTGCGGGTTAGGAGTGTGTCTGATTGTGCTGCTTGATTTTTAGGACTTGGACTTCTTTGCTTCTTCTGGAGGATGGGGAGTAGTCTGTTCCGTTGCAGAGTACTGGTGTAGCAGAGTTGTGTGGAATGTAAAAGAGCAAAACTATTATCTTAATGGTTGGTGCAAACATGAATACTATTGTTAATTTTATGTATGTTTTATTTTTATATATCATACACTAAACATAAACACATATCCAGAATTTAAAGGGCATGTCCACCCAAAAAAAATAACTTTTAATATAATGTTCTTCAGGTTTGCCCACCCCCAATCTCAATGTTAATACTAAAAAAAAAACCTTTCCGATAGTTACTTACAGTTCCTTCTCTCCTGTGGTTATCTTCTCCCCTCTCTGCTCTGCGGACCGGAAGCCGCATCTGACGGTTAGCCAATCGACTGTGAAGATAGTCGCAGTAGTCAAGGGCTGTAAGTATGAGTCGTAAATATCATACGGATTAGGGTTTTTAGTATTAACATGGCGGTTGGGGATGGGCAAGCCTGAGGAACATTACATTAAAAGGGTTTCAGGCTAGCTAGAAGGGCAGCCAGATGGGATCTGGAGGGAGGCAGAGACCTTTGGGCAGGAAGACAGACACTACTCTTCAGTTTCATGTACTGCAGGAGAGCCATAAGGAGCAGGTATGTAAGGTAAGGGTTTTTTAAAACTATACAGAGGGGCAAGAACTGGGGCAAATTTTAGATTTGGAGGTGGGCATGCCCTTTTAATGTTTTAGAGTTAAAAAGTATGAGTAAAAAAACAACAACAAATAACAAAGGCTACTTTACAACTTTAATAATCCACCGCTAATCACTTTTTTTTGACCCCTTTTAAGTTAATTGGGGATGTGCTGCCATCTGGTGGTAAATCGAGTGATTGCCTGAGTTAAAAGATCTGACCTTTGTGCTATCATTTGTTGGGGAATCGAGTTTATTGTGGACAAGATCTGAACTTAAGTCCTGCATCAATTTGAGCACCCATGGTTTATTTGCAGGTTGTTTAAACCACAGTGAGTTTAAATGGGTTGCAGGTTATGTTCGGTTAGAAATGCAAGGTAGCGGTTTGCAGGTCTGTTAAACTTTGGGTGCAGGTCGGATCAGGTAGCAGGTGCGGGTCCACTTTGAAGGTCTGTTTAAAACTGGGTACACACACTACAGATCAATGAAAGATGACAGACAGGATCTGCAAGATCCTGTCTGTCGTCTTTCAAAGATCTGCATACACCGTCCCAAGCATTCTCCCTATATACATCATAGGGAGAACGCTCGGGACTGTGTGTTTCCCTCAGCCGTGGCAGACTCCTCTATAGGGAGTTTTTCTTTTGGAAAACAAAGGTATACACAGTAACGATAAATCCCGATACCGTCATACCCAGCTTAAATTCGGTTGCGGGTCTGACTACTTGCAGGTCTGGTGGGATTATGGGACCCACCAGCAAAGCAGGTGTGGTTCTGGTGCAGGTAATAGATTTGCGGGTCTCATTTTGTGTTTGGGTAACTGTTACTGTTGCAGGTCTGAAAAATAAGACCCACACAGAACATAATTCCATCTGTTGGCTGGGAAACAACTGAGCCCAACAAGATTTTGAAAAAAAAATGGGCAATGCCTGGTACTCTTCTAGTTGTATCTAAAAGCTCTTATTTTCCCAAGTACAGCAATACCAGTCATATATAGGTAACCCCACTTTGTGTGTCCAGGAAATACCCAAAACTTAAACAGCTCTCTGTAGAATTTTACAGCAAAGGGAAATGTATAAGCCCTTCTAAAAGTTTATAACAATTTAACTTCAATTCCCCCACAAGTGAGATATTTCTAGAAACTGCAAACTGCATACCCTAAGGTTTTATCATAGGTTTTATAAAACTGCAAATATCCAGACACGGTTGTTTATACAATTAACGTTGTTTTCTATTATCCCCCAACAAAGCATAAAATCAGAGACAACAGTGAATTTGAAATAACAAATGTAGTGGAAAGTTCCAAACCAACACAAATATATTTTACCTACCCTCTTAGGAATAAAACTATGGACCCAGAAATGTGGTCTGGAACTAACCCCAAAACGGATTAATGAATAAAGGCCATTACAATAAAAAGGCAGCAAGCTTCCTGTTTTTTAAACTCAGAAATACCCCATAATCTATATATTTTTTGAATCCTACAAACAGCTACTATCTCCATAGGGGAACAATGCATAAAGACCATTAAAGCAAAAAATGTCATCCATCAGGAAACAATTTCCACTTTTAAACTAAACCGCAATTTACGGAAGATGTTGGCGCTATATAAATCTACATTAATAATATCGGCTGCATAGTGGTGTCATTCTTTCCTTCATACATACAAAAATTAATAAACAAAACACTATCAAAATGTAGATTTTTATATGTATACCGGTATA
Organism: Hymenochirus boettgeri; assembly: GCA_019447015.1. Classification (NCBI taxonomy): domain Eukaryota; kingdom Metazoa; phylum Chordata; class Amphibia; order Anura; family Pipidae; genus Hymenochirus; species Hymenochirus boettgeri. Next base: position 57,851,045 of record CM033472.1, read on the forward strand.
TATAATTCTTCACAAATTAAATCAAATCCTTTGCAAAATATATTAGTATTGGTTTAGGAAAATGGCAGATGGTTGTTTTTCCACTGTGTGTTTCTCAGGGGTATATCTGGTTATGAAACTTTTTAGTGGCATTCAGTGGAGAGTGGAGTGGAGGAATTTTTGCACACTTACTGGCTAATGTAGAAAGATAAATGTCTTACGATCTCCACGATCCCACAATGCTGTAAACCCTTTTGTGAGACTTCATAGCGGGTTCCCAGTAGGGATGGACTAGAACCCAAACTTTGTAAGTTCAGACAAACTCGAACTATTCGAACTAGTTTGATTTTCCAGACTCGCAGGACTATTCCCACTGTCAGACGTTCAGGGGTCCCGCAGCTCGAGCCTGGACCCCCCTCCCCGGCCCTTGTAAGGCCATTGCGTCTCTTAAAAGAGCCCTTGGGCAGTGTCTTCTGTCTTCCATCCGGTGACACCAGCTCCGCTGAGGCCACCGACCCCAAGAAGTACCCCTGTGGCCACCAGGGGTACCTCCGGCGGCCTCAACGAGGCAGATGTTACCCGCATCTTGATCCGAAGTCTTCTTTCTTCTGCCATCTACTACGATGACTTCTGAACTCCGCAGAGAAAGCCCTAATTCATTTCTGATTGGTCAATTTTTTCAATGCTTGGTTTACATGGTTTAAATTTAAATTAATTTTAGAAAATCTGATTTGTTAATGTAAACCAAGCATTAAAAAATTGACCAATCTAAAATGGATTAGGGTTTTCTGCAAACCTATATAAAGAGGTGCAAACCTCTGCGGAGCTCAGAAGTCATCACAGTAGATGGCAGAAGAAAGAATACGTCGGATCAAGATGGCAGAAGAAAGAAGCGGCTAGCAACATCGGCTCTGCTGAGGCCGGCGGTGCCAGCGTGCTCACTGTCGGCTGCAGTGAGCTTGTCTGGCATCTGCGACTACAGTGGTGTTGGTGTCGCTATCCCAAAGACGTCGCGTGGGATGAAGACGCATGCATGTGCGCTACGTCCAGTTTTTATGCTGTTCCCCGCGCACTGACATGTTCCCTAGACCATCTCCAGGTCCCAGAAGCCTGTAAGGTAAGTTTACCCTGCCATATTTTGGAAAGTTCTTTCGAACTTTCAGAGCTCTTTACCCCCATTTAATGGGTCCGTTTTCGGACATTCGAACTTTTTTTTTTCTAATTTTCTGAATTGGATCCTTGAGCCCTAAGGTATTTAAGATTGTTTGTAGGGTATTATAAATAGATGTAAAGTCTAGATGCGTACACCACAAAATATAATGGGTATGGGAATATCCTCCTAAGGGGGTGCTAGGGGAAATATAACTTATAACATATCAATATAGGAAGAGACCTAAAGGACCCCTTATAACAGCACTTCTTTCCCTTGAAACCCAATTTTTTAAGAATAACATCAGTCACATAACCCCTCACAATCTAAAACTTGTAGGAATGAACTAGTAGGCAAACAGTCAGCATAAAGCAACATTAAGTAACATTAATTGGGACTTGTTAAACAGACATGTAAGGAGTCACTAACAGATCCACTATACTCACGGACCCAGTGTGTGCTGATATATTTGCCACTCCGCTGTTTCCTACAACTCCATGCTGCTTCTTCACCCGAACCGTGCACCGCTTGCATGTCTAGTGATTGCCATTTCCCAATTCCTGCTTTACATACTCCGGTTCCCCTTCGTTCGTGAAACTACTGGATAATTTTTACATCAAGGCTTTGGTCCAGTCTGGTACACCCTCTGCTACATTTACTTACTACTGGATACAATTTTGTCCAATTGTTTGTTTGCAACATTTCTTTGCTGGATACTGTCCATACCCTATTGGACAGTATTAGGAGATTCTACAGCTAGATCATACAGGACACTGGACTTTTGGTTTGGTTTTAGGTACCAGGCGTTTAGATGGTATTTTAGCCACGTATCGGGACGCCCGATTTTTATAGTGTGTTCATTTGTGTTTATATTTCAATAAAGATGTATGCTTTTTATATATATTACAGTATATTGATCCGTTCATTCCTACAAGTTTTAGATTGTGAGGGGTTATGTGACTGATGTTATTCTTAAAAATGTGGGTTTCAAGGGAAAGAAGTGCTGTTATAAGGGGTCCTTTAGGTCTTTCCCTATATTGATATGTTATAAGTTATATTTCCCCTAGCACCCACTTAGGAGGATATTCCCATACCCATTATATTTTGTGGTGTACGCATCTAGACTTTACATCTATTTTATAATACCCTACAAACAATCTTAAATACCTTGGGGCTCAAGGATCCAATTCAGAAAATGATTATGCAAGGTGTTTGCATGGGCAAAAACTTCCCAAATCAATAAGACTATCATGTATAGACTGAAATATCAGGGGGGCTCAGCGCTCCCTGCCTGTATACATATTATCTGGCCACACAATTAACCCAAACGGTAATTTGGCACTGCCAGACAGATACCCCAAGAGGAGTGTGGATTTCACATGCTAAAAGGCACTGTGCTCCCTCTATCAGTCCTTGTACTGCCACCACTACCAGGCTTTAAAGAGAGGATTTACTTGGTGGCGGTCATTTGGGTATTACAGGTTGATGCATTTCCTAGCCCAGGGTACCCCTATTCAACTTGCTACCATTCAGAATTAACACCCTATCCCTCCTAAAGGATATTTACAGATTAATATATACAGATTAACCACTATCCTAATAAAACCTTGCAACACATGGGGGACCAGACAAACTTAACTGACTGTGAACACTTACAGGCTTAATTACTCAGAGCTGCTATCGCTCTGGGTAAATGCTCCTTTCGCTGTTCAATATTGTGTTTGTGAATGAGGGTAAATCCCGGTAAGGGATTTACTCAATGCGGGATTTTAACGCCAGCTATTAGCTATTATCTCCGTATATTTGCCTAGTGAGTCTGGGTAAACCGGCCCCATAGACTTTTTGATGATGCACAGAAGTAACATGTCTTCAATAAGTAAAAAAAAAACTGTCCCACCTGCCTCTTGACTCCAAAGATAAATTTCATGTAGCCTGGGAGTGAGATACAGGAGATACTATTGATCATTACCAATGGGCAGATTCTTTTTAGAATATCAATAGGGGTCATTTGAAAATTGCCCTTAGAGAAACATCACTAAGTAATGTACAGAGCATACAAAATGTTGACTCATATCTTTCCAAACAGCTGCCACTTTATTCCTGTGGTTGTCAAGTTGGCAGAGATCTATACCACATATAGTGGAGCTGCCCAATTACACAGCAGTACTGGTCCGAAGAGTTATCATATCAGGGACTACAGAGAACAATCCCTATGCTATCACAAATAGCTTTCCTGGGAGAGGAAATCCCTGAGGCCTTCAGACAAGATAACAAATAACTCTAACATATGCTGGCAGCAAAACATTGGAGCAAATTGACTCAAGCCAACATTACATTCTGAAATGGTAATAACCCATCTAAATATTATCATGATATACAAGAGAATGTTTCTCTCTGCCTGTTCTCTAAAACGTGGTCTAACTGATTGTCCAGTTTTCTATTTCATTGCCTTTTTAATTGAAAATTGTCTCTGAAAATATTATGTGTTATATATGCATACTACTCTATATGTGAAAAATGTATAAAAATGTATTGAACTCTCAATTCCACATGTAAGAATTACTTCCTGGAAAGCATTTTTCAGAAAGTGATTCTCTCTCTTGGCACAGATCAATACTTGTACTGATCGGCCATTACTAATCTGTGCTTCCAATTTTTCTAACTTAATAAGTGACTTTTTATCTGTTAATCCATCAATTACTGAAAACAGTTTTATTTGTGCATCTGTTTAAGGTGTAATGCCCCCTGATGAGTATAATAGGGATGTTGACAACTCTGCATACACAAATGCCTTGGTCCAGATCAGGTAAGGGCTATAATTTTATCATTTAAAAAATGATTTAAAATTTATTTATAGTTGAGACCGGACATGCCACAACATGTTTTATCTGATCTACAAGCAAGTAAACAACAACAAAAATTGTTTTGTTATCAAAACCAAGACAAGGCAGCACACAAAATCAGGAGCTATCTTAATCACTAAAATTAGATTACCTCAGGGTGTAGTCTTGACCAATCCAGACCTAAGGCTGGGTCCACACGGCCAGACTATTTGTCCCGACCGAGCGCTCTCTCTTTTGCTTAAGTCAACCTAAAGCCCTCAATCACAGGTATACAGATTGCTCAAAGTATGTTTAAGCTTATTCACTGATGACATCTCACTTTGCGGCATTACCAAATCTGTTTTGTGGACTCCATGGCATTTCTGAAGCCTTGGGTGTGAAAATCAACCAACCAAAGCCCGAGATAATGGGAGTAAAACATTAACATTCCCTAGAAAAAAATTATCTTTGTACTTTGATCCCCAATAAAGAGATATGGGTTTTTAATACAACAATATAAAGCTTATATCTGTTGTATTCAATTAGATCAACTGGACTTGAAATGTAGTCTCTACTGCACAATGGTTTCTAGTTTATTTTGGATGATGAGACCAATATATGGGTCCCTTAAGGTGGCCATACATCTGAAAGATTTTACTTACCCGACTAGCACCAGTCCTTGACCGATCTGCACGATTCTTCTTTGCAACCTGATTGCGATTGCAAATCCCATCCTTTTGAATGTGTCGATCGCCAAAGAAGAACGGGAAAGGCGGTTCTGGCAGGATAAGCTAACTGATCATGGGATGCTAGGTAAGTAAATCTTTCAACTGTATGCACCACCTCATCATTATCTCCATAGGTTGTAAAAAGGATTAACTCAGCGGGTGTCTACCTCAAAGACAAGAGGTGGTAAAATTACACCAGGAATCATTATGCGTACAGACATTTGGGCATAATAAGAGCAGGAGCCCAGCATTAAAACAAAGTACTAAAGGAAAACAGATGCCATTTAAAGTCAGTTAATATTTCATAAAAAAAACAGGGTAAAAAGAAATGATGGTAATTATATTTCCACAAATAATGTCAGCAGATTACTGGAACTAAGCTGTATTTGCCCCTTAACCTTTTCTAAGGCATTTGTATCATAATGAAAGCTAAGATATTTACTTCTGCGCTATAAAACCATAACTATATCAAGCCTGTATCTTTATGTTGTATGAAAAATTAGGGAAACAAAATCTTTGCTTACCATCTTGGAGTAGTCATATTGGACTACTCGTTTTATCCCTATAACCTTAACATGTTGTGCTACCTTTTATGTGTAATAATTTACCCTAGCATTTTTCTTATACCTTTGTATGCACTCTTTTGACCCTTAATAAAAGAGATATCAAATCATTTAAAGGCTAATTGTCCTATATATAGATATACCAAAACGAACCTGTGTCTTCAAATTACACTACTGTATGAGGAAGTAATGTTAGATTTATATAAGGCTGTGTATAGAGTAATAGGTGTGGATAACCTTTCTTACAGGTCTTAGAGTTAGAGGTGATTTAATCCTTAGGTATATCCAACTACTGGATAATTTCTGAAAAATAAAAATCGGTCTCTGGAGAGTACTTAGAAATAAAAATTGTAACACGGGTGTAACATCCCAAAGCAGAGACAAATGTTTTAAAAAAGAAATGGGAGAAAATCAATTTACTGAATGCTCCCTACACTTGATGGGAGTAATTGTAGCAGAGATAGACAGAGCTCCTAAGGGTCCAGAAGATTTGAGGAAAGAAGAAATATTGGTAGGTATAGAGAAACATAAGGATTTCGACCACATTAAACAATAGTGTTAATAAAGGAGAGTAGACAGTCTACAGTTTTAGAAATAAAGAAAAAGGAAGAGGAATATGTTCCATCGGATTGTGGGTTATAAGAAGGGTCAGATCTTAAACTAGGTTGGAATCACTAAAAGAGCAATGGAGGACATGATGATACTAGGGCCTTTGGGTAGAGGGTACAGTTCAGAAGAATCCGAAGAGGAGGAAAAAGGTGTCAGAGAAGTTACAAGAAAAAGAAAGGTGGTAAGGAAGAGTCCACCCTGGCAGTTACGAAACAAGGAGAGGAAGTGACAGAGGTAATTACTCGAATGGTGGATTTGGAGATGATACCTTAAGCTTCTATCGAAGGGTTTATAGTTTGTTCCACGAACTACCTAGATAAATTTACGGACGTTTTAATGACCTCACCTTTTGGTTAGGAAAATTGTTTGTCCAAACTCCTTGAAAACAAAGATAGAGGATTGAATTTGATGAGAGCGATAAAAAAGCAACTTGGTAATTGCTCAGCCTTATGGAGGAAATGAAAGAAAGAAGCGTTTATAAAAACAAAAAGCGGTAATAAAATAGGAAAAACAGGTTGAGGCAATAAGATCACCCCAATGGTCCCATCTTTGTCGGGCGAGTTCCAATTGGTAGCATAACATACATAGTAAACATAGTAACATTAGGAAATTAAGGTTGTAAAGAACAAATCCATTCAAATCCATTAACCTATCACCCCCCTTTTTTTTTCTTAACCCTAACAACAGTTTGATCCGAGGAAGGAAAAAAAAAAAACAGACGTAAAAAGGGGAAAAAATCTCCTTCATGACTCCAACGGCCAAAAATCGGAATGGTATCCCTGGATCAACCGATCTATATGACTTAATAACCAGTAATTCTCAATATTTTTAGTTTTAGGAAACTTCATCCAGGCTCGTTTTTTAAAGCTATCCCCCTCCCCCCCCCACCAATGAATGCATTCAAATCTTGCTGGAAGACGGTTCCATGTTTCACTGTTCTACTTAAAGAACCTTTCCTAATGAAATGAAACATCTTTTCTTCCAACCTAAAGGATTGTCTCGAGTCCTCTGAATGACCTGTAGTGAAAAACAATGCATCAGAAGTTTCATTGTATGGCCATTAATATATTTGGATAAGGTTTATCATGTCCCCACGCAAACGTCGGCTTCCAATGTAAAACAGCCATAACTGTCTAATCTGCCTTGACATATTCAAGCGCCTCCTTCCCCTTAATTAATTAGTGCCCTTCTCTGAACTGCTCAATTTCCAAGATTGTCACTATTGTATTATGGGATTCCAAAAACTGCACGCATATTTCCAAAATGGAGGCACCTTACCAGTTTGGCCGTGTAAGAGGGAACTAATATTTTTCTCTCTTGAACCTATTCCCTTTTTATACAAGACAATATCTTGTAGCTCTAGCTGTTGCTACTGGCATTGTTGCTATGGCTAAGTCTGTATCTACCAGAACCCCCAAATCTTTTTACCATTACAGATTTCATTAACACAGAGTTCAGTTATTTATGGGGTAGGTTGGACAGGGAGATTATTTAAATCCCAAATGCATCACCTTACATTTATCAACATTGGAATCTCATATGCCATTCTACTGCCCCATTTTGATAATCATCTAGGTCTGCTTGCAAGGCACTTGCACATATTGTAAGTTTCCAAAGCTTGACAGTTAGTGTCATCAGCAACAAACCGAGACTGCTCTCAATGCCCCTTCTAAGTTCATTTATAAACAGATTGTAAACAGAGCGGCCCAGTACAGACGAACCCTGGGCATCCGCTTAGAACTTTCAGCCCAAATAGATGTACGTCCTTAAACACAAACTCTTGTTTGCCGGTCCAATCAAAACCAGTTCTCTCATCTATGAACAATGTTTCTTCAAGGCCAACAGTCCCAGTTTATACGTTAGTCGCCTATGTGCACAGTATCAAAACTTTTGCAAATCCCACAATATACCCACATTCCAATGCTGTGTTGCTGAATCTAACTTCTTCTCATTCTTCATAAAAAACCAATTAAATTTGTCTGGCATGATCATTTATCATAAAATCCATGACTGACTACTATAATAAACGAGATCTCTGAGACCCAAAGTCAAGGATATGATCCTTTAACCAAAGTTTCATTACCACTTCCCTACCCTGATGTTAGGCTTACCAGGTCTATAGTTTTCCGGCGGTGAACGATACCTTTTTGAATATGGTATTACATTGGCTTTTTTCCAATCAGCGGCACATCCCAGACAAAAGCGGGATCTGAAAAGTTGAGAAACAGTTGGTCCTATAGATGAGAAACTATAAAGCTCTTTTAAAATCCGAGATGAATGCACCATCTGGTCCGGTGCTTTATTGATATTAACTTTGTCGTATTGGTTCCATACCATATCCTCTGTTAGCAAATGTGAATACTCTTCATTTATCCCTGCATATTATTTACAATCCTACTGTAAGGAGCAAGGTTCTCAACAGTAAAAAACCGATGTAAAAACAATGGGTTTAAGCCAGATTAGCCTTTTTGGATCCTCTACACCACCTCAGCCCCATTAGTTTAATGGTCCCGAACTTCTCAGTCTCATCTTTTTACCATTGTATATACTTAAAAAAACATTGGGGTTGGAATTGCTTTGTCGGCAATCGTATTCATTTTCTATTTAGCTAGTTTTAATTGCTTTCTTTCACATCTTATCTACGCTTTTGTTACTCCCTGTAAGCTGTTCTGTGCCTTCTGTTTTCAAATTTTTAAAAGCCTTTTCTTTTTTTCCATTTCCCTTTTTACCTGAGCATATAAGCCATGCGAGAGTGGACCATTTTTTTTTTTACACTGTGATTACCTAAAGGTACAGATTTAGAAATTGTAATAGTTTACAATCCCTTAACGTGTGCCACATCTGCAAGTAATCTTTACCTAGAAAAACAGTTCCCCCAGTCTATAAGCAGGACGATTCTTTAAACAGCATAAATTCAGCTTTCCTAAAGTTAAAACGTTTTGTTACCCAGGTGCACTTTAGTTGTTTTTGCAACTATATAAATGGACCACATAATCATTGGTCACCATTCCCTAAGCTTCCATTACCATCATCTCCAAAATGAGCTAGGGGTTATTAGATATACACCAGAATCCAACAACGCAGTTCTGTTCTAGTAGAACTCTACCATCTGTAAAGAAAATGCTAATATAGGAAATATTAAGAACTTTTATACCTTTGAGGTTCTGGCAGTTCCCTTACTCCAATCATGTCAGGAGTTTAGTTAAATCACCATGACCAGAAAACATGCCCCATACCAGCAGGCCTTCGCCAATGCATATGGAGATTCATTTCCACCATCTTCCCGGCATTGGCGCTTATAACATACTCCAACAATAAGTTACCTACCTTCTTCCTTAGACACAGTTCCACCCATAATGTTTCTCGTACGTTTACTCCCCTCTATTCCAATCTTTTAAATTTGGCTCAATTCCTGTTAACACCTACATACATACTCCTCCTCCTTTCATTATTAACTCTGTCAGTCTAAATGAAGGGTATCACTTCAATATTTACGTGTCCAGTCCGGTGATCATTAAGCAATGATTCTGCTATACCAATCACATCATACCTTTCCTTTAAAGTATTATTTCAAGTTCGCCGGTTTTCCAGCCAGACGTGTTGCACTTCTTGTCTCTAAAGTAACTTCAAAAGAGATGAAAATATGCGGAGAGTAATGAATGTGGAAATCAATTGTCTAGGGGCGAAAAAAAGAAGCCCTTAAACGTCATATCTAAAAGGGATGATTGGTGCTGAGGGCTGCCGACAAGGGTGGGAATGTGGTGTTTTTAATAATGTATCTAAAGAACTCGGATGGAAATAATGGAACTTGATGGAGGGTGGGTTTGATGTTATAGGGTATTTAAGATCTCGTAGAGGCCCGAGAGGACCATGACGACAGTCTTGTTGGGAGACGAAAAGCGTAGGTATGTGTAGGTTCATCCAGCAGTGTGGAGTCACCTGTGTTGGAGATATTTTGACACTTGATCGGCTATGCGGAGATGAGGAGGCAAGTGAGACATCCAGCACCTAAATGATACCGCGACAGCGTAAAGCTTATCGCAATTGGACACGAAGTGAACGCAGGACAGGTAAGTAGCGTGATCTTTTGTAGTACCTCAGATGGCCCAGTGAGTCATGGAGAGGTGAAAGGACATGAAGAACATCTGGAGATCCGTGCAACAACTTGTAAGTCCTGTTCTGGGTGTGAATGTGGCCGTACATTATTATTGCTGATTTTAAATTGATTATTACTACGGGGGACACTGTTCGTTTTGTTTGCCTTATACTACAATGAGAGCAACAACAGATGGGTTCACATGGTCGCCGTTCCTTGAGTATCACTAATTGAACACTGTTAATGGAGACACATAGTATACTGGACTTAGCGGATTCTAGGAATCAGATTCATTGCTCATATTTACATGTGACATTACAGTAGCAAATTTTGGATACAGTTATATTGCTTTCTACTACTTGTACAGTGGAAGTTGCTGAATAAGCTCGATACATCATTTTTGCTCAATACTATTTCAAACTCCTAGGGGGGGTTTTTTGTGTAGTTTTTTTTTGTCGGGTATTTGGTTATGTTGGTTTTTTTTTCTCTTTGGTTTTTTGGTTTTTTTTTGTCTGTTTTATGATTGGGTGTTGGTAGGGGGATGCCCACTCACACCCTTGTGTGGCTGGACTGGTATGAGATTTTAGTGTTTTTATTATTTTCTATGGGGATACATTTTGGAGGGATGTAGTGGTGGGTTTACATGGTATTGGGATGGTGTTACTGTGTTTAAAACCGCTCTAAATAAAGGTTGTGAATTTTCGTGTAATTTACTGGTGTGTATGGCTTGTTGCAGCGTATAGGGGACGCTTTGTGGCCAGGGAGTGTCTATGCTCCGTCAATTATACTATAATCTTTAGATATATTAGCAGGTCATTTCGCTGTCTCGGAATGTGGTGGCAGCCTATCGTATAAGTATGTGTGTATTACATGTTCACAACCCCTCCTTTCCGTTCGGTTTATCGGTAAACTGATATCGGGTAGACAGACCGGAGTGGGGATTTGTGACAAGTATACTGCGTTTCTTCATATTCACATGTAACCAACTATCTGGAAACTGTAATAAGCTAAGTCTATTTAAGGGTTGTAAATGCAACAAAATAAATATAAGGTTTAAAAAATGCATGAAGACAACCCCAAAAAAAACTATTAAAAATAAAATGAATAGTAAAAAGCTTACATCCAATAACCTCTTAATTTAAGACATCCAAAAAAAAAACAATTTAGAAAAGAAATGTAATGGTTCTTTCTCTGTACAACAGACCTAGTCCATATAACCAAATAATATGTGCATGTAGAAATCTCCCATCCAGTGAGAAAATTAACAAGCACCGATCCATCGCCATTTTCAGTCCATACCTAGAACAAGCAAGGGATTGTAATTAATACGCAAATCCCTATTAGCAAATCAAAATATTTTAATGTGGCAGCTACGTAGCTGAGTCACTAATAAAAATTTCAAATCTACGGTTCTCACAATTTTCATATGTAAACACATGTGATTTAAAACTTATTTAAATGAAAACTATGGTGTTGGGGGCTGGGATGGTAGAATTGTTAGTTAATACTTTCCAATTAATCTCTATGAGGAGCGACAGCATGAAGAAAACTGCTTCTGCCAGGCTTCCCTAGTACTTCAGCACAATTTTAATATTGGAAGGCCCAGGACACTAAACCTGGCAGACAAAAAATGGATGTGCGTAGCTCATAAACCAAATGGTTTGAGCGCAGCTCAACAAAAACTCTATTGGGAGGTGGGAAAAAAAAAAATCCTACTCTCCTAAGTTCATTTTTAAAAAAGTAAAATTTTGACGTTAGATAGTAACCTTTAAAGTTTTCAAGTTTAAGTTGCAATTTGGTCAGACTGAGGCCCCTCTGCAAAATCCAGTTTTTCATAATGGGGTCATTGGGTTTTGAGTTGTTTGTTTTTTACAAAGAGTACGTGTTCTTGTACACTATTGGCACGATTCTTTAAATAATTTAACCTTAAATGGCTCTGGTGATATTTGTTAAAGCATTTCTTTAGATGTTGCTGTGCCTTCTCTATCTTCTTTAATTCCATCCATCCAACAGCAAAACATACTCTAAAAGCAAATATAAGGTACATGTCACTTGACATTTCTTTTCGTCATCCATTAGTAAAGGGCATGCCCCCCCCCCCAAAAAAAAACAAACATTTCCCCCTACTGGCCCCACAATACGTGTTTAAAAATCCTTGCCTTACATTTCTGCTCCAGTGGTTCTCCTGCAATGTCTGTCCAAAAATCCCAGAAGTGAAGTGCAAGAGCCTGGTTTGAGTGAAAAGGCTTTCAACCTCTTACTTTCTCTGAGGGCTTCTGGACTGGCCACTGGAGCCCTTCCCCCCCCCATTCCTCTCGATTTGCTGCCTGGTGCCCTAGCTTTAAATAATTTATCTGTAGTGTAGTGGACTCTATCCCACCCCCAACCGCCATATTAAAAAAAAAAAAGGTAATTGTACTTACATTACGTTCCCCGAGCTCTTGCACTGCCGGCGGCGTCTGTGATTGGCTGCCTCTCAGACAATTTCTTTGAAGCAGAGGGCTGGGTCTAAAAGCTGGGGGAACGAAGCTCTTGTAATACCGTTCTGATTATTTTTTTTGCTAACAATACAGCAGTTGGGGGGTGGGAGAGGGTCCACTATAACTTACGAAAAAAGTTTATATGAGAGGTGGAGATTTAAATTTAAACCTTTAAATAGGTTTGATGGTACCATATTGAATGTTCCTATTACTTTAGGTCTCTCAGTTTTCCAACAAGGTATGCAGGTTAAAATAGACTGATTATTGCCGAGGTGTGTTCCTTGATCACCTTAGAAATTTTAGAACAGATAGAGTTTGGTTGTAGAGAGAGGTGGCTTTCAGGTGACTCTGAGATACAAATTTCTCATTTTAATCCCCCCCAGGGTATATTTCCTAATGTCAGATTTTCAGATCCTGAGCATGATCAAGTCAGAAAATTTTAAAAACTTTGTCACCCCACTTTAGCGCTAAAGATAAATCTGCATGTTTGGAGGGCATGTATCAAACCCAGTTTGTAAATATCTCAGGTTAATCCATAACATTGACCCTCCTATCTATACTTCTATCCTCTACTTTCATCTCATCATGAATTGCTTGGCATATTTTAAAATCCTCCCCTCCGTTTCCTTACAATTTACCAGGCAATCTGCTCCAAACTAAAAGCACTCTCACCTACTGTCACATTTCCCTCCTCCTGCTGCTGGTGGGGATATTCCCCCGAATCTGGCCCTTCTCCCACATGCCCATATACAATCAGCCCTTCCCCACCCTTCTACCACACGCTACACTTCCTCATCCTCTGAACATTAAACCAGGTTATATATAAACTTCCCACTTCGCCCCTTTTCCAGCTCCCTTTCTGGGGCACTCGGAACGCACGCGTCTGTTTGTAATAAAACTCCACCACATACATGACTTTTGTTATTACTAACTCCTTTACTTTCTTAGGCCTCATTGAAACATAGCTGTCTCCCTCTGATAGGGTCTCACCTGCTGCACTCTCATATGGAGGCCTACACTTCAGCCAAAATCCCATTCTTCTGTCTGAGCGCTTGCAGTTTCAAAACATTATGTCTTTACCTGTCCAGCTTTTTTTGTTGTATTTATTCTTCCCCACACCAACAAGATTGCAGTTATTGTGGCCTCTTTGGCCCAACCGCTAGTTTTTTGATCCATTTCTCTGCATGGTTATCTCACTTCCTTTCAAGAACATCCCCACTGTAATTTTCAGGGATTTCAACATTCCCATTGACATCAATAACTCTGCTAACTCTCTCACTTAACTTCTCTCATTGGTCGTCCCCAGAGACTAACAGTAATGAACACTGTGAACTATCTTCACTCAGCTATTTTCCTTATCTAACTTTCTAAAAAAAAAACTTCCGCTATTCAATCACAACCTTTTTATATTTTATCTTATTTCATCCATCCCAGCCACTACCCCAACTCCTACATACAACACACACACAGACACAGAGACTGCGCAACCTTGACTCCCCTCCCAACCAGCATCAAATGGCCCCTTCTTTGACCCCGAGTTGCTTGCTTCCCACCCCACAACTGTCTCCTCCGCCACGGACACTGTTGCATCCCTCAAACCACCTAGTGTCTTAGTTGCATTAACCCGCAACCTAGGCTCATGGATCAGATTAAAAAGATGAAAAGGCCAGTCCGTGTAGCTGAAGCGACAATGGCAAAAAAAGAAACAAGGACCAATGATTTTCTGCATTTCAAAAATGCTCTTCATCAAGATTAGGAATGCTTTGTCTTCAGCCAAACAAAACTATTTCTCTCCCTATTTCCAAACAATCTCAAATCCAAAAACAGCTTTTCAAAGTTTTCAACTTACTGCTTGTCCGCCACCCCCTCTCCTACACCCTGTTTATCTGCTGATGAAAAAAATAACTAACATAAGAAATGATTTTTCTGCTCCCATCTACATTTCTACAGGGCCTCCCTTCACACCTCCATTTCTGTTATAAACCAACTTTTCCAATATTACAGAGCAACAGAAGTTCAACGCCTTCTCTTCAAGGGCCGTGCTTACCACCTGCCCCTTTGACCCCTTTCCTCCTTTCTCAATTCCCCCCCATCTCATCTTTAATTACACCAGCCCTAACATCCCTTTTTAACTTGTCCCTATGCACGGGTTACTTTTCCTCCCCAATCAAAGATGCACTAAACTGCTTGAACGGACATTTATTGCTGAACTGGTTAATACGTTTCTGCCAACTCCCTCTTTGACCACCTACAGGTGCATCTGCCATAATCCACTCCACTGAAACAGCCCAACCAAGGTTACTAACTATATGCTTAATGCTAAAATTAAAGGCTTACTATTCCCTACTTATTTTGCTTGACCTGTCTTCAGCCTTGATACAGTGGATCACCGTGGGGTGGTACAACAAGGCTCAGTTATCATCCTCTTCTTTCTCCATGTACACCTTTGGGCTAGGTCAGCCTCATTAGTTCTTTTGGGTTCCAATATGCCTAAATGCCATCTCTGCTTTTATGCCCCTCCGCTTCCTCAAATCAACATGGATAAAGACCAAACTAATTTGATCTACGCCCCTACTAACACTATCAACATTAGACACATTAATCTCCGCAACACATTAGTACGATGCCTGATAACTTTGACTCAGAATTTTCCTTTAAAAACCACATTAATGCCCGTCTAGCTCCTGGTGTTCACAGCTCAAAAATCATCTACGGCATTCATCAGTACACAGAACGCTACTAAAATTTTGTTATGCCATTATCTCTCAGCTGGTGACTACTGAAACCACCCTCCTGTGTGGTTGTACCAAGCAAACCAAACTGGTGCCCCTCATATCAATCCTTAAATTACTCACCATTCCGATCCATTCTGAAAAAAAGTACCCAGGATGAGGACCTAAAACGCAAAAGTCATCACCCTCTGGGTACTTTACAAAAGTTCTGCACTACTTCTCCCTCGTCGCTCCAGTTGGATCCCCCACTGGCAGTCCTGGAGGCAAGCCAATGGGAAGACACGCCTCCTTGCATAGCGCATCTTCCATTGGCTGCCTCGCGACCTGTCACTCAAAGTGCCTGTGGGAGGATCGGACTGCAGCACCGAGGGAGGTTACAAGTAAGTAGTGCAGGACTTTTGTAAAATACCAGAGTGAGGACTTAGCTTTTTGTTAGGTCCTCACCCCTAGTACTTTGCAGGAACGGGGGGAGAAAAAGGAAGGGGGGGGGGGGAGGGGGGGGGAAGTATAATGTCCTTTAATATGCTGCCAGGCTCTTCACTTCTTCACGCTACTCACACGCTGACCCTTTCAATCAATCTCTCCACTGGCTTCCCATTATTCAAAGGAACCAATTTAAGCTGCTAAACTTTTCTCTGTGCCCCTCTGTTCTGGAACTTCCCTACCTCACTTTATACGTCAACTCGCACTCCACTTTGCATCTTCAAAACACAACCTCAAAAAAACTCACCTCTTCAGGTGAGCTTACAATCTGGACATGGACAATTCTACCCCTCTTACTGACCCATTGTTGACACGCAGTTATACTCCACTGGACAACATAGTTACAGCTTCATCTTATGTTTCATTGTACACTCCCCTAGATTGTAAACTCTTTTGAGCAGGGCCCTCCTTCCTATTGTACCACAGTAACGGCTTGAACTTGCCACATGGCAAGCACTTGAATTATTTGCACCCTTTTTTGTATTACTGCACTACCCTTGTTTGTAAACATGTATGTTTTCCTCATGTATTATTACTGCAACGGTTTAAAGCGCAACCAGAAGATGTTGGCGCTATATAAATCTACAATAATAATAATCACATCTCTGAAGCCACATGGTAACAAATCCTTAGATCCTAAACTTTTTTTTATTCATAGAGAAGTAGAAAAACATACATGATTACCCATGTCATTGCTGGGCCATTAGGGTCAGTTAAGACTCATAAATCTCTAGTAGGTATTCTTTCTTCTTTGCTCAGAGGTCATTGAAAACATTATGGGATATCCAAGCAGAACAACATCGGCTGTGCTTACCTTTTGTCTGCGTGAAATAGAGCTTAAAATGTTTCTAAACACTTTGAAACTGGGAAATTGAAATCATAACAGTTTATTAAAAATATCCAATTGCTTACTTCATTAAAGTTCATAGGCATTTCACCCCCAACAAAAAAACTTATACATACAGTAGACTAATCAACATACACAACCCATGCTCACGTACAGTTTATCAGCCACTCTGTTCTATAATAGGCTGATCCCAAAACAGTCACCTACAAAAGGGACGAACGGGTACTGTGTGTACCAAGCTAAGACCAACAAATGTCAGAATTCCTAATATTGTATATAAATAAATTATCTGAACCATAAACTTTTTTTTTTTTTAATTGTGACATTTTTATTAACAGCGTAATGAGATTCAAACATGATGCACATTTTTACACAGAGTTCTGCATTATTCATATATAACATTGGCATTGATATATCTACAGAGAGGCGGCTTGTTATTTACAGTATGCTGTCATTTTTGGTTTTTAAAACTTATAAGATATAATTCTACGATGAACAAGAAAAAAGAAGCAAAGCGAAAAGAAGTAAAAATTTCAACTAAAATTGCTGACTGACCTTAGGTGGGTAACAAGTGTGATGGCTGGTTGTCTCCCACGATCCCACTACCCGGCCGCCGGGATCACAGGGCCCGCGCAGGGAGGGCATCCCCCTTGGCTAATGAGCTGTCCCGTTCTTCGTTTTATTGTTAGCTTTCTTTAAGATATGGCTCCCATATATTTCGCCACAGGGGCACCAAATAGTTTAAAATTTTCTGGTTGTTCTGAAGTCTGTGCTGTAATGTTCTCCATCGACTGAACGTCATTGATGCCCAGTTGTAAGTTCTGGCATGGAAGGAGCGAGGGATTGCTTCCAGTGTTGGGGATCAGGCATTGGCTGCTATAAGGACGTGTTTAAGTATGCTGATTCTGATTATGTTAAAGGGCATGTCCACCTTTAAAAAATAGTTTTTAATATTGATGTTCCCCCATGTCCCCAGCCCCAAACGCATATATTTTATTTTCCAAAGCCCCCCAACTCTACTTACCTCCCCTCGTTCTCCCCGCCGCACTGCCGGCCCTCTGCTTGCGAGAATGCAAGAGAGGGGGTGGCGGGACGGCAGTGCGTCTGTGATTGGCTGAGAGGCAGCCAATCACGGACGCGGCTGCGGTCAGTCAGGGCAGCGGAGGGAGGAAAGGAAGAGGAGAGGTAAGTAAAGAGTTTGGGGAGCTTTTGAAAAATAAAAAAATATGCGGTTGGGGCTGGCAGACATGGGGGAACAACATATTAAGGGGGTTTTATGCTAGGGGGAGGATAGTAGAACGGAAGGGAGAGGGGAGGGGGGGGGGGGGAGAGAAGGGCTGCAGTACGCATGACAAATATCTACCGGAGGCAAGGTAGCAGGCAGAGTCTGCTAGCTCCTGGTGGACAGTTTTGGGACGTTTAGGGGGGGTCTACAGGAGAAACCCTATGGAGCTGGGATGTGAGGTAAGATTACACTACACTACATGGTGGGGCCATTATGGGGGGGATTATAGTTTTGGGGGTGGGACATGCCCTTTAAATCTGGGTGTGGAGCATTAAAACAGAACATTGGCAAGGAGAGGAGGAGAGAGTTGTATGGCCGTGATAACACAGTGTGCCAGGACCTCCAACAGTAAGTTGAGAGTGGGACAGGACCAGTATATGTGTAGCATGTGCTGGTCTCAGAATTGCATCTCCAGCAGTTGCAGGAGAAAGAAGGGTTACCAATGTAGGAGAATTTTGTAATCCGTTCTCTTTATGTACTGTATCAAGTGATGTTTTGGGTGTTTTCTCATACCTCTCCCATGTGTCTAGAGGGTACCAGGCACCCAGGGCCTTCTCCACCTCTCCATATGCTTAGTTGGAGTGGGGAGACGGTTGAGAATGTTAGTATATGGAGGATATAATACCTTCCTTTCAAGGCCTTATAATTGATAAATTCTAATTGTGTAAGTTGTGGAAGATCCTGTGTGCGGGTTAAGGTGTCAGCTTGTGTTTGACAGTAAACAATGATAAGTTGTGGGATCTCTTCCTAGAGACCAAAGTCTCCAAATGAGTGTTGTTTCTGGTGATCCTATCCAATATGTCGTAGTAGGTGCCATTTGTAAGTTGAGCCCATGGGCTTATAATGTGCGGATATCAAACATAGAGGGTATGTCAGGGGTCTGTATGAAAGGGTGTAGGTAGTTTTGAGGCTTTGTCAAGTTGTAAATGTAAAAGTGTCAGTCTAAGCCCATATAGTGCGTGTGACTCGCATTGGGCCTGTAAAGTAAGTTCTAGGGCAGAGCGTCCGGGGAGGATGTTAATGTCAATAGGTGGGGGGGGAAGACCTGAGCCCCCTCAATTTCTGCCTACCTTGCTGTGGAGTTACTGCTGCCCAGTGTGTGAGATGGCGTAGCTGAGAGGAAACGTAATATTTAAGTAGGTCTGGAAACCCAAACCTCCCTGGGATTTTCTGCTGGCATACAGACAATTTCATGGTATTCTGTGAGCTGTGTTATCCCATACAAAGTTCCGTAAGTCTTGTTGCCAGCCTCAAATAGTTTGGGGGAGATATCTATAGGAGTGGGGAGAAAAATAGTTAATTTTGGTAAAATTGCAGTTTGAGTGATGTGATCCTCCCAACCAAGAGATTTTTTTTCCATTGCGTTAATAAGGTTTTGATGGTGTGTAGGAGGGGGCCAAAGTTATAGATTGTGAAATTTGTGAGGAAGTTTTTAGCCTAGATTGTATGGAGTCATGTTTTCCAAGAGTATGGGAAGTTGAGCTTAGGAGTTTGTGGCAGGTTCTGAAACATTCAGTGGTAGTGCTTCTGATTTGCTCTCGTTTATTTTATACCTGAGGGGCGTTATGTAGGTTTGGTTAGAGATAGTGGTGGTTGGGTGAGTGTCAGGAGGACATTGTCTTCGTAAAGGATATTTTGTAGGTATGATTTGAATAGTTGGGGCTATGAATATCTGGGCATTCCCGATATGCCGGGAGGTTTTCATACTACATATGTGCCGACAGGGCCCCTGGGACCAAATCTGACCTGTTGGTTGTGAGTATAATGAAACACGATCACCTAAATCTGTTTAAATCTATAAACATTTGGATATGTTTATGAATCTAAGAAATAGTGAAATACAACCTTTAAATGGATATATAATGGCTACGATGTGGAGCCACATAACTTTCATGCTTATCCAATTATTGTTCTGGTCAGAACCACACATGGATATGAGAATTTAATGCGTGTATACAAAATTCTTCTACTTATTTCTGATGTAAAAAAAAAATGAAAATGGTGTAAAATAGTTTTAAAGGGCATGGTCCACCCCCAAAACTATAATCCCCCAACTACTGGCCCCACCATGTAGTGTAGTTTAATCCTTACCTCACATCCCAGCTCCCAGGGTTCTCTGTAAACCCCCCCCCCCAAAGTCTCAAAACTAACCACCAGGAGGATAGAGGTCTCTGCCTGCTATCTAGCCTCCGGTAGATATTTGCCATGCGCACGCAGCCTTCTCCCCCTCACCCCCCTCCTCTCGCTCCCGTCTTTCTACTATCCCTCCACCTAGCATTAATCCCCCTAAATTATGCTCCCCATTCCCCCAGCCCCAACCGCATGTTTTTTTTTTTCAAAAAGCTCCCCAAACTCTTACTACCATCTCCGCTTTCCTCGCTGCACTGAATGACCGGCAGCCGCGTCCGTGTTGGCTGCCGCTCAGCCAATCAAGACGCGACTGCCGGTCCCGCACCTCTGCTTGCATTCTTGCAAGCAGAGGGCCGGCAGTGCGGCGGAGGATCGAGGGGAGGTAGGTAAGAGTTTGGGGGAGCTTTTTGAAAAAACGATACATGCGGTTGGGGGCTGGGGGACATGGGGGGCATAATATTAAAAAAACTTTCAGGGGGGTGGGACATGATTTAAATGTTTTGGTGCTGCACAGGAGCACTTAGATAGAAGAAGCCATTGTGAACATACAGGGCACCAGGAGTGTTCCTTTGTCTTTTGATTATTTACCTTTTTCATAGCATCAAATTCTGGGTGGGTACAATCCAGTCGTTTGAGCGAGGGCACTTTGATCTTTCTGGCTATTCTGTCCAGGTATCAGGGACATGATGTTGCAAAGAAGAAATGGCCAATTCTGTAGCCAAGTTTAGGCTGTATGAAACAAAGATATACAGGCTTATTACTGAGAGGTGTTAATAAAAATGTTACCACAAACACTTTTTAACTTCCCTTCTAGTGGTAGTCTAGTGGATAATAAATAGTAGGCCAACTAGCAGAGCCTGCAGGTGTTGAACCCTGGGGTACAGGTAGGTTGCCACAATGCTTACCCTAGACCTTTGGGCCCTGTACATGGATCCATGTTTTGGTAGTGTGAAAAAGTGCAAGATTTTTTTTATTGTAACAAACTAGTCAAAACAACTTAACCCTATGCAAAAAATGCTGCCTAAAAGGTGATATAGAGAAACATTTTATAACAGCAAAATCCTTATGCTTGACAAACAGAAGAATTCTACTGTGAACTTGGATAATGATCTATAATACCAATACTAATGCAGCATTTTCTTTAAGCCTAAAAGGCATCAGCCCTTTGAAAAGTAGTCAATAAGCTTTTCATTATATTGTGTTTTGAAATAAGTCATGCTAACGGAAATCCCCTTATAACATGAACAATTATTTATTCCTATCTTAAGGGATGTCTATGGGTCCTGAGAGAAAACTAAGGCGTGGGTACACAGAGAAGCAGAATTTTCAGCCAAACGACTAATATTTCCATGTATGGTTGATTGAGCGAAAAAATTGCAGTGCTTTTGTTGTTGCGGTGCACAATGCAAGTCGCCCCGATTGAAACATGTTGGTAAATTACCACCACCTATCGTGCAGTCCTCCAATGATATAAGATATATTGATTAACAGTTTCCCTAAAAACAACAGTAAAAGCAATGAATGAATGTCTAAACAAAGGGATCATGTGCCTATGCAAAAGCCTTTTGTCCAGTGTGGATATTTTCATATTTGAGCTCCTTGATATCTAAGGTAATCCTGAGATATCTGCATTGCATATAATATATATTACCTGCATTGTTTAGGAATAATAGGATACCATGCAATGGTATCAATGTGGTAGGGGTTTAGGAGGTCTACATACACCTATGAATTTCAAGCTGTCAGTGCCACATTTTTAGATAAGTGAGGTGGTTGCTGCCACATAGTATTGTAAGAGAAGGTATCCCCAACCTTCCTGAAGCTTTATGTCATTTAGCACACACATTTAGCACACACGATACGACCATCATACAATATTGGGATATGTGGATCTAAGCCAGTGTTTCTCAAAGCATGTGCTGGGGCACACTAGTGTGACTTCAGAGAACCAGACGAGACTTTTGTTAGTGGAAATATTTTCACCAATATAACTTTTGTTATTTTGTAAAATATAAATTATGATTAAAATGACAACACAATTAATGATGTAACACTACATTGATTGAATACAATTTCACCTTAAAGTTCATAAAATGGTCTTGAAAAAGTTTGAAAACCACTGATCTAAGTGGCCTATGGCCATCATTGGTGACTGTAGGGGATCTAGCCTGGTTTTAAGGATGGTAAGCATTGGAAGAGATACAGATTATAGTGTTTATTTTTCCCAGCCATGGGATAGGTAGTTTAAGGCCATTTATCCAAATCAGTTTTTAGTGTTTTATAGTTGGAGGAGAGATCGTCATATATAATTTATTAAGCATTATATATCTGTTGTATTCAATTAGAACAATGGACTTGAAATGTAGTTCTTGAAGACGTTTCGCTAGTCATCCGACTGGCTTTCTCAATTCAGAATGACTTGTACAAGAATCTTTGGCAATTATGTACCTGGAAAAATCCCAATTAGCATATCACAGCCAGGTGTTAAGGGTGTGATTGGATAGTGGCTAAGAGGTGTTATAGGAACGCCCAGAGTAAGGTATTTAAAACAGCAATGTACATGGCAGACAGTGGTGTCGAACCCCCCCACCTCTATTTAGGCTTGCGTGTGACCTGCATCTTAAGGATAAAGACATACCTTTGAAGATTGTAATGTAACATATTGGCGAAGGAACGTGAATGGTTCAAGAGAGGTGTTAAGGAGGCCATTTATGTGAAAATAAAGAAACTAAGCCTAAATAGAGGTGGGGGGGTTCGACACCAACTGTCTGCCATGTACAATGCTGTTTTAACACCTTACTCTGGGCGTTCCTATAACACCTCTTAGCCACTATCCAATCAACACCCTTAACACCTGGCTTGTGATATGCTAATTGGGATTTTCCAGGGTACATAATTGCCAACAGATCTTGTACAAGTCATCTGAATTGAGAAAGCCAGTGGAGGACTACGAAACGTCCTCAGAACTACATTTCAAGTCCCAGTTGATCTAATTGAATAAACAGATATACCATGACCTGGATGATGAGAACCTCACAAGCATAAGCATTTATAATTAATTAAGCTTTATATTTTGTGAAGGTTCTAGTCATCCAGGTCATGGATATCCAGCCATGGGATAGGTAGTTTAAGGCCATTTATCCAAATCAGTTTTAGTGTTTTATAGTGTGGAGAGAGATCGTCATTATATAATTTATTAAGCATATTATATATTGTTGTATTCAATTAGATCAACTGGACTTGAAATGTAGTTCTTGAAGACGTCGGATGACTAGCGGAACGTCTTCAGAACTACATTTCAAGTCCAGTTGATCTAATTGAATACAACAGTATACCATGACCTGGATGAATGAGAACCTTCACAAGCATAAGCATTATATAATTAATTAAGCTTTATATTCTTGTGAAGGTTCTTATTCATCCAGGTCATGGTATATCTGTTGTATTCAATTAGATCAACTGGACTTGAAATGTAGTTCTTGAAGACGTTTCGCTAGTCATCCGACTGGCTTTCTCAATTCAGAATGACTTGTACAAGAATCTGTGGCAATTATGTACCCTGGAAAATCCCAATTAGATATCACAAGCAGGTGTTAAGGTGTGTGTGATTGGATAGGTGCAAGAGGTGTTATAGGAACGCCCAGAGTAAGGTGTTAAAACAGCATTGTACATGGCAGACAGTTGGTGTCGAACCCCCCCACCTCTATTTAGGCTTGCCGTGTACCTGCATCTTAAGGATAAAGGACATACCTTTGAAGATTGTAATGTTAACATATTGGCGAAGGAACGTGACTGGTTCAAGAGAGGTGTTAAGGAGGCCATTTATGTGAAAATAAAGAAACTAAGCCTAAATAGAGGTGGGGGGGTTCGACACCAACTGTCTTCCATGTACAATGCTGTTTTAACACCTTACTCTGGGCGTTCCTATAACTGAAAGTAGTCTGAAGACGTTTCGCTAGTCATCCGACTGGCTTTCTCAATTCAGAATGACTTGTACAAGAATCTGTGGCAATTATGTACCCTGGAAAATCCCAATTAGCATATCACAGCGAGGTGTTAAGGTGTGATTGGATAGTGGCTAAGAGTGGTTATAGGAAGCCCCAGAGTAAGGTGTTAAAACAGCATTGTACTGGAAGACAGTTGGTGTCGAACCCCCCCACCTCATTTAGGCTTAGTTTCTTTATTTTCACATAAATGGCCTCCTTAACACCTCTCTTGAACCAGTCACGTTCCTTCGCCAATATGTTAACATTACAATCTTCAAAGGTATGTCCTTTATCCTTAAGATGCAGGGTACACGGCAAGCCTAATAGAGGTGGGGGGTTCGACACCAACTGTCTGCCATGTACAATGTGTTTTAACCTTACTCTGGGCGTTCCTATAACACCTCTTGCCACTATCAATCACACCCTTAACACTGGCTTGATATGCTAATGGGATTTTCCAGGGCATAATTGCCACAGATTCTGTTACAAGTCATTCTGAATTGAGAAAGCCAGTCGGATGACTAGCGAAACGTCTTCAGAACTACATTTCAAGTCAGTTGATCTAATTGAATACAACAGATATACCATGACCTGGATGAATAAGAACCTTCACAAGAATATAAAGCTTAATTAATTATATAATGCTTATGCTTGTGAAGGTTCTCATTCATCCAGGTCATGGTATATCTGTTGTATTCAATTAGATCAACTGGACTTGAAATGTAGTTCTTGAAGACGTTTCGCTAGTCATCCGACGTCTTCAAGAACTACATTTCAAGTCCAGTTGATCTAATTGAATACAACAGATATATATGCTTAATAAATTATATAATGACGATCTCTCTCCAACTATAAACACTAAAAACTGATTTGGATAAATGGCCTTAAACTACCTATCCCATGGCTGGATATACCATGACCTGATGAATAGAACCTTCACAAGAATATTAAAGCTTAATTAATTATAAATGCTTATGCTTGTGAAGGTTCTCATTCATCCAGGTCATGGTATATCTGTTGTATTCAATTAGATCAACTGGACTTGAAATGTAGTTCTTGAAGACGTTTCGCTAGTCATCCGACTGGCTTTCTCAATTCAGAATGACTTGTACAAGAATCTGTGGCAATTATGTACCCTGGAAAATCCCAATTAGCATATCACAGCCAGGTGTTAAGGGTGTGATTGGATAGTGGCTAAGAGGTGTTATAGGAACGCCCAGAGTAAGGTGTTAAAACAGCATTGTACATGGCAGACAGTTGGTGTCGAACCCCCCCACCTCTATTTAGGCTTAGTTTCTTTATTTTCACATAAATGGCCTCCTTAAAACACCTCTCTTGAACCAGTCACGTTCCTTCGCCAATATGTTACATTACAATCTTCAAAGGTATGTCCTTATCCTTAAGATGCAGGTACACGCAAGCCTAAATAGAGGTGGGGGGGTTCGACACCAACTGTCTGCCATGACAATGCTGTTTTAAACCTTACTCTGGGCGTTCCTATAACACCTCTAGCACTATCCAATCACACCCTAACACCTGGCTGTGATATGCTAATTGGGATTTTTCAGGGTAATAATTGCCAAAGATTCTTGTACAAGTCATTCTGAATTGAGAAAGCCAGTCGGATGACTAGCGAAACGTCTTCAAGAACTACATTTCAAGTCCAGTTGATCTAATTGAATACAACAGATATATAATGCTTAATAAATTATATAATGACGATCTCTCTCCAACTATAAAACACTAAAACTGATTTGGATAAATGGCTCCTAAACTACCTATCCCATGGCTGGGAAAAAATAAACAATAATCTGTATCTCTTCCAATGCTTACCATCCTTAAAACCAGGCTAGATCCCCTACAGTCACCAATGATGGCCATAGGCACTTAGATCAGTGGTTTTTCAAACTTTTTCAGACCATTTTATGAACTTTAAGGTGTAAATTGTATTCAAATCAATGTAGTGTTACATTACATTAATTGTGTTGTCATTTTATCATAATTTATATTTTACAAAATAACAAAAGTTTATATTGGTGAAAATATTTCCACTAACAAAAAGTCTCGTCTGGTTCTCTTGAAGTCACACTAGTGTGCCCAGCACATGCTTGAGAAACACTGGCTTAGATCCACATATCCCAATATTGTATGATGGTCGTATATGTGTGTGCTAAATGTGTGTGCCTAAATGACATAAAGCTTCAGGAAGGTTGGGGATACCTTCTCTATACAAATACTATGTGGCAGCCAAACTCACTTATCTAAAAATGTGGCACTGACAGCTGAAATTCATAGGTGTATGTAGACCTCCTAAACCCCTACCACATTGATACCATTGCATGGTATCTATTATTCCTAAACAATGCAGGTAATATTATTAAGCAATGCAGATATCATCAGGATTACCTTAGATATCAAGGAGTCAATATGAAAATCCACATCTGGACAAAGGCTTTTGCATAGGCACATGCATCTGTTAGATTGTTCGAATTCATTGCTTTTACTGTATGTTTTTAGGGAAACTGTTAATCAATATATCTTATATCATTGGAGACTGCACGATAGGTGGTGGTAATTTACCAACATGTTCAATCGGGGCGACTTGCATTGTGCACCGGCAACAACAAAAGCACTGCAGATTTTTCTGCTCAATCAACCAATACATGGAAATATTAGTCAGTTTGGCTGAAAAATCTTCTTGTGTGTACCCAGCCTTAGTTGTCTCTCAGGACCCATAGACATCCCTTAAGATAGGAATAAATAATTGTTCATGTTTATAAGGGGATTTCCAGTTAGCATGACTTATTTCAAAACACAATATAATGAAAAGCTTATTGACTACTTTCAAAGGGGCTAGATGCCTTTTAGGCTTAAAGAAAATGCTGCATTAGTATTGGTATTAATAGATCATTATCCAAGTTCACAGTAGAATTCTTCTGTTTGTCAAGCATAAGGATTTGCTGTGTATTAAAATGTTTCTCTAGATCACCTTTTAGGCAGCATTTTTGCATAGGGTTAAGTTTAGTTTGACTAGTTTGTTACAATAAAAAAAATCTTGCACTTTTTCAACACTACCAAACATGGATCCATGTACAGGGACCCAAAGGTCTAGGGTAAGCATGTGTGGCAACCTACCTGTATACTCCAGGGGTCAACACCTGCAGGCTCTGCTAGTTGGCCTACTATTTATTATCCACTAGACTAACCACTAGAAGGGAAGTTAAAGAAAGTGTTTGTGGGTAACATTTTTATTAACACCTCTCAGTAAATAAGCCTGTATATCTTTGTTTCATACAGCCTAAACTTTGCTACAGAATTGGCCATTTCTTTGCAACATCATGTCCCTGATACCTGGACAGAAATAGCCAGAAAGATCAAAGTGCCATACGACTCGAAACTGGATTACCACCCAGAATTTGATGGCTATGAAAAAGGTAAATAATCAAAAGACAAAGGAACACTCCTGGTGCCCTGTATGTTCACAATGGCTTCTTCTGATCTAAGTGCTCTTGTGCAGCACCAAAACATTTAAAGGGCATGTCCACCCCTGAAATAGTTTTTTAATATTATGCTCCCCCATGTCCCCCAGCCCCAACCGCATGTATCGTTTTTTCAAAAAGCTCCCCAAACTCTTACTACCTCCCTCGATCCTCCGCCGCACTGCCGGCCCTCTGCTTGCAAGAATGAAGCAGAGGGGCGGGACCGGCAGTCGCGTCTGTGATTGGCTGAGCGGCAGCCAATCACGGACGCGCGGCTGCCGGTCATTCAGTGCAGCGGAGGAAAGCGGAGAGGTAAGTAAGAGTTTGGGGAGCTTTTTGAAAAAAAAAAACATGCGGTTGGGGCTGGGGGACATGGGGAGCATAATATTAAGGGGGATTAATGCTAGGTGGAGGGATAGTAGAACGGAGCGAGAGGGAGGGGGAGGAGGGGGGAGAGGGGGAGAAGGGCTGCAGTGCGCATGGCAAATATCTACCGGAGGCTAGATAGCAGCGAGAGACCTGCTATCCTCCTGGTGGTTAGTTTTGAGACTTTGGGGGGGGGGTGTACGAGAAACCCTATGGAGCTGGGATGTGAGGTAAGGATTAAACTACACTACATGGTGGGGCCAGTAGTTGGGGGATTATAGTTTGGGGGTGGACATGCCCTTTAAAACTTTTTATAACAACAATTTTCATGTTTTTTTACATCAGAAATAAGTAGAAAGAAATTTGTATACACGCATTAAATCTCTATATCCAGTGTGGTTCTGACCGAACAATAATTGGATAAGCATGAAAGTATAGTGTGCCTACATACAGTAGCCATTATATATCCATTTAAAGGTGTATTTCACTATTTCTTAGATTCATAAACATATACAAAGTGTTTATAAGATTAAACAGATTTAGGTGATGCGTGGTTCATTATAATCAACACAACAGTCAGATTATGGTCCCAGGGGCCCTGTCGGCACATATGTAGTATAGAACCTCCCGGCAATAATCGGGGAATGCCCAGATATTCATAGCCCAACTATTCAAAATCAGACCTACAAAATATCCTTTGAAGACAATGTCCTCCTGACACTCACCCAACCACCATATCTCTACCAAACCTACATAACGCCCTCAGGAGTATAAAATAAACGAGAGCAAATAGAAGCAATACCACTGAATGTTTCAGAACCTGCCACAAACTCCTAAAGCTCAACTTCCCATACTCTTGGAAAACAGACTCCATACAATATCTAGGCATTAAACTTACTCACAAATTTCACAATCTATAACTTTGGCCCCCTCCTACCACACCATCAAAACTTATTAACGCAATGGGAAAAAAAACTCTTGGTTTGGGAGGATCACATCACCAAAATGACAATTTTACCAAAATTAACTATTTTTCTCCACACTTCCTATAGATATCTCCCCCAAACTGATTTGAGGCTGGCAACAAGACTTACGGAACTTGTATGGGATACAAGCTCACAGAATACCATGAAATTGTCTGTAGCCAGAAAATCCCAGGGAGGTTGGGTTTTTCCAGACCTACTTAAATATTACTTTTCCTCTCAGCTACGCCATCTCACACACTGGGCAGCAGTAACTCCACAGCAAGGTAGGCAGAAATTGAGGGGGCTCAGGTCTTCCCCCACACAACCTATTGACATTAACATCCTCCCGGAGCTCTGCCCTAGAACTTACTTTACAGGCCCAATGCGAGTCACACGCACTATATGATGGCTTAGACTGAACACTTTTACAACTTGACAAAGCTCAAAACTACACCCTTTCATACAGACCCCTGACATACCCTCTAGTTTGATATCCGCACATTATAAGCCATGGCTCAACTTACAAATGGCACGCTACTACGACATATGGTTAGGATAACCAGGAAACTACACTCATTTGGAGACTTGGTCTCTAGGAAGAAGATCCCACAAACATTTATCATATGTTTACTGTCAAACACAAGCTGACACCTTAACCCGCAACAGATTTCCACAACTTACACAATAGAATTATCAATTATAAGGCCCTGAAAGGAAGGTATTATATCCTCCATATACTACATTCTCAATACCGTCTCCCCACTCCAACATAAGCATGGAGAGGTGGGGAAGGCCCTGGGTGCCTGGGTACCCTCCTAGACACATGGGAGAGGATATGAGAAAACACAGCCAAAACATCACTTGATACAGTACATAAAGAGAACGGTAACAAATTCTCCTACATTGGTAACCCTTCTTTCCCTGAACATGCGGAGATGCACATTCTGAGACCAGCACATGTACACATATACTGGTCCTGTCCAGCACTCTCAACTTACTGTTGGAGGCTGCACACTGGTGTTAGGATGCCCATACAACCTCTCCTTGCCATGTTCTGTTTTAATGCTCCACACCCCAGATTTTTAAAGGGCATGTCCACCCCCAAAACTATATACCCACCCCCAGTAATGGCCCCACCATGTAGTGTAGTGTAATCCTTACCTCACATCCCAGCTCCATAGGTTCTCTGTAGACCCCCCTAAAAAGTCAAAAATGTCCACCAGGAGGCTAGCAGACTCTGCCTGAACCTTGCCTCGGTAAGATATTTTGTCAGCTGTACTGAGCCCTTCTCCCCCCCCCCTCCCTCTCCCTTCCGTCTTACTATCCCTCCCCCTAGCATAAAAACCCCTTAAATGTTTTCCCCCATGTTCTGCCAGCCCAACCGCATATTTTTTATTTTCAAAAGCTCCCAAACTCTTAATACCTACTCTCTTGCCTCCGCTGCACTGAATGACCGGCAGCGCGTCCGTGATTGGCTGCCGCTCCAGCCAATCACAGACGGACTGCGGTCCCGCCCCTCTGCTTGCATTCTCGCAAGCAGAGGGCCGGCAGTGCGGCGGAGAACGAGGGGAGGTAAGAAGAGTTGGGGGGCTTTGGAAATAAAATATATGCGTTGGGGCTGGGGACATGGGGGAACATCAATATTAAAAACTATTTTTAAGGGGACATGCCCTTTAACATAATCAGAATCAGCAATACTTAAACACGTCTTATAGCAGCCCAATGCTGATCCCAACAACTGGAAGCAACCCTCGCTCCTTCCAGCCAGAAATTCATGGGACAGAATCAATGACGTTCAGGTCATGGAGAACATGACAGCACACTTCAGAACAAACCAGAAAATTTTTAAACTATTGGTGCCCCTGGTCGAAATATATGGGAGCCATTCTTAAAGAAAGCTAACAATAATAAACGAAGAAACGGGACAGTCAGTAGCCAAGGGGGATGCCCTCCCTGCCGGAGCCCTGTGGATCGGCGCCCGGGTAGTGGAGTCGTTGGGAGAACAACCAGCCATCACACTTGTTAACCCACCTGAAGGTCAGTATCTAAGTTTGAAATTTTTACTTCTTTCCTTGTGCTTTTTTTTCTTGTTCATGTAGAATTATATCTTATAAGTTAAAAACAAAAATGACAGCATACTGTAAATAACAACAGAGCTCTCTGTAGATAATATATAATGCAATGTTATATATGAATAATGCAGAACTCTGTGTAAAAATGTGCATCATGTTTGAATCTCATTACGCTGTTAATAAAATTTACAATTAAAAAAAAAAAAGTTTATGGTTCAGATAAGTTATTTATATACACATATTAGGAATTCTGAACATTTGTGGTCTTAGCTTGGTACACCACAGTACGTTCGTCCCTTTTGTAGGTGACTGTTTTGGGATCAGCCTATTATAGAACAGAGTGGCTGATAAACTGTACGTGAGCATGGGGTGTGTGTGATTAGTCTACTGTATGTATAAAAGTTTTTGTTGGGGGTGAACATGACCTGAACTTTAATGAGAGAAGCAATTGATATTTTTAAAAACTGTTATGATTTCAATTTCCCAGTTTCAAAGTTGTTTAGAAACATTTTAAGCTGTCTATTTCCGCAGGACAAAAGGTAAAGCAAGCCGATGTTGTTCTGCTCGTGATATCCCTAATGTTTTCAATGACCCTCTGAGCACAGAAGAAAGAATGACCTAGAGATTATATAGCATTTAACTGACACAATGGCCCAGCAATGACATGGGTAATCATGGATGTTTTTTTACTTCTCTATGAATAAAAAAAGTTTAGGATCTAAGGATTTGTTACCATGTGGCTTCAGAGATGTGGATTATTATTATTGTAGATTTATATGCGCCAACATCTTCTGGGCGCTTTAAACCGTTGCAGTAAATATACATGAGGAAAAAACATTACATGTTAACACAAACAAGGGTAGTGCAGTAATACAAGTGCAAATAATTCAAGTGCTTGCCAGTGTGGCAAGTTACAGCGTTACTGTGGTACAATAGGAAGGAGGCGCCCCTGCTCAAAGAGTTTACAATCTAGGGGAGGGTACAGATGAAACAATAAGATGAAGCTGTAACTATGTGGTCCAGTGGAGTATAACTAGCGTTGTCAACAATGGGTCAGTAAGAGGGGTAGAAGTGTCCATGTCCAGATTGTAAGCTCACCTGAAGAGGTGAGTTTTGAGGTTGTGTTTTGAAGATGCAAAGTGATGGCGAGTGACGTATAATGTGAGGAAGGGAGTTCCAGAACAGAGGGCGCACACGAGAAAAGTTTAGCAGCTTAAATGGTTCCTTTGAATAATGGGAAGCCAGTGGAGAGATTGATTGAAAGGGTCAGCGTGTGAGTAGCGTGAAGAGAGAGGTGAAGTGAGCCTGGCAGCATAGTTTAAAGGACAATTATACTTCCCCCCCCACCCCCGTTCCTTTCCCCCCTTCCTGCCAAAGTACTAGGGTGAGGACCTAAAAAGCTAAGTCCTCACCTCTGGTATTTTACAAAAGTCCTGCACTACTTACTTGTAACCTCCCTCGGTGCTGCAGTCCGATCCTCCCACAGGCACTTTGAGGAGCGAGGTCGCGAGGCAGCCAATGGGAAGATGCGCTATGCAAGGAGGCGGTGTCTTCCCATTGGCTGCCTCCAGGACTGCCCAGTGGGAGGGATCCAACTGGAGCGACGGAGTACGAGAGGAGCAGAGTAGTGCAGAATTTTGTAAAGTACCCAGAGGTGAGGACTTTGCGTTTTAGGTCTCATCGGGTAATTTTTTTCAGGAATGGATCGGAATGTGGGAGTAATTTAAGGATTGATTGAAGGGGCACCAGTTGGTTGCTTGGAGACCACACAGGAGGGTGTTACAGTAGTCCAGCTGAGAGATAAGGCATGAAAAAAATTTAGTAGCGTTCTGTGAGATGAATGCCGGAGATGATTTTTGAGCTCGTGAACTAACAGGAGCTAGACAGGATTAATGTGGTTTTTAAAGGAAATTCTGAGTCAAGTTATCAGGCATCGTACATAATGTGTTGCGGAGATTAAGTGTCATAATGTTGATAGTGTTAGGTAGGGGCTAGATCAAATTAGTTTGGTTCTTATCCATGTTGAGTTTGAGAAGCGGGAGGGCACAAAAGCAGAGATGGCATTTAGGCAGTATTGGAACCCAAAAGAACAATGAGCTGACCTAGCCCAAAGGTGTACATGGAGAAGAGAAGAGGGATGAGTAACTGAGGCCTTTGGTTACCCCACGGTGAACCACTGTATCAAAGGCTGAAGACAGGTCAAGCAAAATAAGTAGGGAATAGTAGCCTTTAGATTTAGCATTAAGCAGATAGTTAGTAACCTTGTGAGAGCTGTTTCAGTGGAGTGATATTATGGCAGATGCCAGACTGTAGGTGGTCAAAGAGGAGTTGGCGAAAAGTGATAACCAGTCGCATAAATGTGCCGTTCAAGCAGTTTAGATGCATCTTTGATGATGGAGGGAAAAAGTACCCGTGCATAGGGACAAGTTAAAAAGGGATGTTAGGGCTGGTGTAAATTAAGATGAGAGATGGGGGAATGAGAAAGGAGGGAAAGGGGTCAAAGGGGCAGGTGGTAAGACGGGCCTTGGAGAGAAGGCTTGAAATTCTGTGCTCTGTAATATTGGAAAAGTTGGTGTAGAACAGAAATGGAGGTGGTGGAAGGGAGGCCTGTAGAATGTAGAGGGAGCAGAAAAATCATTTCTTATGTTAGTGTATTTTTTTCATCAGCAGATAAACAGGGTTAGGAGAAGGGGGGGGTGGCGGACAAGCAGGAAGTTGAAAACTTTGAAAAGCTGTTTGTGATTTGAGATTGTTTGGAAATAGGAGGAGAAATAGTTTTGTTTGGCTGAAGACAAAGCATTCCTAATCTGATGAGAGCATTTTTGAAATGCGAAAAATCATTGGTCTTGTTTTTTTTTGCCATTGTCGCTCAGCTCACGGAACTGCCTTTTCAATCTTTTAATCTGATCCATGAGCTAGGGTTGCGGGTTAATGCAACTAAGACACGGGTTGGGACGAGCAACAGTGTCCAGGGCGAGGAGACAGTGTTGTGGGGTGGAAGCAAGCAAACTCGGGGTCAAAGAGGAGGCCATATTGATGCGTGGTTGGGAGGGGAGTCAAGGTTGCGCAAGTCTCTGTGTCTGTGTGTGTGTTTAGTGAGGAGTTGGGGTAGTGGCGGGATGGATGAAATAAGTAAAATATAAAAGGTTGTGAGGTGGTTGATTGAATAGCGGAAAGTTTTTTTTTTAGAAAGTTAGATAAGGAAAATAGCTGAGTGAAGACTAGTTCAAGTGTTTCATTACTGTGAGTCTCTGGGGACGACCAATGAGAGAAGTTAAGTGAGAGAGTAGCAGAGTTATTGAGTGTCAATGGGAATGTTGAAATCCCTGAAAATTACAGTGGGGATGTTCTTGGAAAGGAAGTGAGATAACCATGCAGAGAAATGATCAAAAAAACTAGCGGTGGAAGGGCCACTAAAATAACTGCAATCTGTTTGGTGTGGGGAGAGAATAAATACAAACAAACTGGGTACAGGTAAAGACAATGGGTTTTGAAACTGCAGCGCTCCAGACAGAAGAATGGAGTGTGGCGCTGGACTTGAAATGTAGTTCTTGAAGACGTTTCGCTAGTCATCCGACGTCTTCAAGAACTACATTTCAAGTCCAGTTGATCTAATTGAATACAACAGATATATAATGCTTAATAAATTATATAATGACGATCTCTCTCCAACTATAAAACACTAAAAACTGATTTGGATAAATGGCCTTAAACTACCTATCCCATGGCTGGATATACCATGACCTGGATGAATAAGAACCTTCACAAGAATATAAAGCTTAATTAATTATATAATGCTTATGCTTGTGAAGGTTCTCATTCATCCAGGTCATGGTATATCTGTTGTATTCTGGGGGGGTTCGACACCAACTGTCTGCCATGTACAATGCTGTTTTAATACCTTACTCTGGGCGTTCCTATAACACCTCTTAGCCACTATCCAATCCCAATCACACCCTTAACACCTGGCTGTGATATGCTAATTGGGATTTTTCAGGGTACATAATTGCCAAAGATTCTTGTACAAGTCATTCTGAATTGAGGGGGGAGAAGGGCTGCAGTGCGCATGGCAAATATCTACAGGAGGCTAGATAGCAGGCAGAGACCTGCTATCCTCCTGGTGGTTAGTTTTGAGACTTTGGGGGGGGGGGTTTACAGGAGAACCCTATGGAGCTGGGATGTGAGGTAAGGATTAAACTACACTACATGGTGGGGCCAGTAGTTGGGGGATTATAGTTTTGGGGGTGGACATGCCCTTTAAACTATTTTATACCAACAATTTTCATGTTTTTTTACATCAGAAATAAGTAGAAAGAATTTTGTATACACGCATTAAATCTCTATATCCAGTGTGGTTCTGACCAGAACAATAATTGGATAAAGCATGAAAGTATAGTGTGCCTACATACAGTAGCCATTATATATCCATTTAAAGGTTGTATTTCACTATTTCTTAGATTCATAAACATATACAAATGTTTATAGATTTAAACAGATTTAGGTGATGCGTGGTTCATTATACTCAACACCAACAGGTCAGATTATGGTCCCAGGGGCCCTGTCGGCACATATGTAGTATAGAACCTCCCGGCAATAATCGGGGAATGCCCAGATATTCATAGCCCAACTATTCAAAATCAGACCTACAAAATATCCCTTTACGAAGACAATGTCCTCCTGACACTCACCCAACCACCCATATCTCTACCAAACCTACATAACGCCCCTCAGGGTATAAAATAAACGAGAGCAAATCAGAAGCACTACCACTGAATGTTTCAGAACCTGCCACAAAACTCCTAAAGCTCAACTTCCCATACTCTTGGAAAACAGACTCCATACAATATCTAGGCATTAAACTTACTCACAAATTTCACAATCTATAACTTTGGCCCCCTCCTACACACCATCAAAACCTTATTAACGCAATGGGAAAAATAAAATCTCTTGGTTTGGGAGGATCACATCACTCAAAATGACAATTTTACCAAAATTAAACTATTTATTCTCCACACTTCCTATAGATATCTCCCCCAAACTGATTTGAGGCTGGCAACAAGACTTACGGAACTTTGTATGGGATAACAAAGCTCACAGAATACCATGGAAATTGTCTGTAGCCAGAAAATCCCAGGGAGGTTTGGGGTTTCCAGACCTACTTAAATATTACTTTTCCTCTCAGCTACGCCATCTCACACACTGGGCAGCAGTAACTCCACAAGCAAGGTAGGCAGAAATTGAGGGGGCTCAGGTCTTCCCCCACACACCTATTGACATTAACATCCTCCCCGGAGCTCTGCCCTAGAACTTACTTTACAGGCCCAATGCGAGTCACACGCACTATATGGCTTAGACTGAACACATTTTACAACTTGACAAAGCCTCAAAACTACACCCTTTCATACAGACCCCTGACATACCCTCTAGTTTGATATCCGCACATTATAAGCCATGGCTCAACTTACAAATGGCACGCTACTACGACATAGTGGATAGGATCACCAGGAAACTACACTCATTTGGAGACTTGGTCTCTAGGAAGAAGATCCCACAAACTTTATCATATGTTTACTGTCAAACACAAAGCTGACACCTTAACCCGCAACAGGATCTTCCCACAACTTACACAATTAGAATTTATCATATTATAAGGCCCTTGAAAGGAAGGTATTATATCCTCCATATACTACATTCTCAATACCGTCTCCCCACTCCAACATAAGCATATGGAGAGGTGGGAGAAGGCCCTGGGTGCCTGGGTACCCTCCTAGACACATGGGAGAGGATATGAGAAAACACAGCCAAAACATCACTTGATACAGTACATAAAGAGAACGGATACAAAATTCTCCTACATTGGTAACCCTTCTTTCCCTGCAACATGCTGGAGATGCAATTCTGAGACCAGCACATTGCTACACATATACTGGTCCTGTCCAGCACTCTCAACTTACTGGTTGGAGGTCTGCACACTGGTGTTAGGATGGCCCATACAACTCTCTCCTTGCCATGTTCTGTTTAATGCTCCACACCCAGATTTAAAGGGCATGTCCACCCCCAAAACTATAATCCCCCCCAGTAATGGCCCCACCATGTAGTGTAGTGTAATCCTTACCTCACATCCCAGCTCCATAGGGTTCTATGAGACCCCCCTAAAGGTCCCAAAAAATGTCACCAGGAGGCTAGCAGGACTCTGCCTGCTACCTTGCCTCCGGTGATATTTGTCATGCGTACTGCAGCCTTCTCCCCCCCCCCTCCCTCTCCCTTCCGTTCTACTATCCCTCCCCCTAGCATAAAAACCCCTTAATAGTTGTTTCCCCATGTCTGCCAGCCCCAACCGCATATTTTATTTTTCAAAAGCTCCCCAAACTCTTACTTACCTTCCTCTTTCCTCCGCTGCACTGAATGACCGGCAGCCGCGTCCGTGATTGGCTGCCGCTCAGCCAATCACAGACGCGACTGCCGGTCCCGCCCTCTGCTGCATTCTCGCAAGCAGAGGGCCGGCAGTGCGGCGGAGGAACGAGGGGAGGTAAGTAAGAGGTTGGGGGGGTTTGGAAAATAAAATATATGCGGTTGGGGCTGGGGGACATGGGGGAACATATATTAAAAACATTTTTTAAGGGTGGACATGCCCTTTAACATAATCAGAATCAGCAATACTTAAACACGTCCTTATAGCAGCCAAATGCCTGATCCCCAACAACTGGAAGCAACCCTCGCTCCTTCCATGCCAGAACTTATGGGCACAATCAATGACGTTCAGGTCATGGAGAACATGACAGCACAACTTCAGAACAAACCAGAAAATTTTTAAACTATTTGGTGCCCCTGGTCGAAATATATGGGAGCCATATCTTAAAGAAAGCTAACAATAATAAACGAAGAACGGGACAGCTCAGTAGCCAAGGGGGGATGCCCTCCCCTGCGGAGCCCTGTGGATCCGGCGCCGGGTAGTGGGATCGTTGGGAGACAACCAGCCATCACACTTGTTAACCACCTGAAGGTCAGTATCTAAGTTTGAAATTTTTACTTCTTTTCCTTTGCTTCTTTTTTTCTTGTTCATGTAGAATTATATCCTTATAAGTTGAAAAACAAAAATGACAGCATACTGTAAATAACAACAGAGCTCTCTGTAGAATATATATAATGCAATGTTATATATGAATAATGCAGAACTCTGTGTAAAAATGTGCATCATGTTTGAATCTCATTACGCTGTTAATAAAAATTTACAATTAAAAAAAAAAAAAAGTTTATGGTTCAGATAAGTTATTTATATACAATATTAGGAATTCTGAACATTTGTGGTCTTAAGCTTGGTACACACAGTACCGTTCGTCCTTTTGTAGGTGACTGTTTTGGGATCAGCCTATTATAGAACAGAGTGGCTGATAAACTGTACGTGAGCATGGGTGTGTGTGTGATTAGTCTACTGTATGTATAAAAGTTTTTGTTGGGGGTGAACATGCCTATGAACTTTAATGAAGAAGCAATTGATATTTTTAATAGAACTGTTATGATTTCAATTTCCCAGTTTCAAGTGTTTAGAAACATTTTAAGCTTCTATTCCGCAGGACAAAAGGTAAAGCAAGCCGATGTTGTTCTGCTTGGATATCCCATAATGTTTTCAATGACCTCTGAGCAAAGAAAGAATGACCTAGAGATTTATGAGTCATTAACTGACCCTAATGGCCCAGCAATGACATGGGTAATCATGTATGTTTTTCTACTTCTCTATGAATAAAAAAAGTTTAGGATCTAAGGATTTGTTACCATGTGGCTTCAGAGATGTGGATTATTATTATTGTAGATTTATATAGCGCCAACATCTTCTGTGGCGCTTTACCGTTGCAGTAATATACATGAGGAAAACATACATGTTACAAACAAGGGTAGTGCAGTAATACAAAGTGCAAATAATTCAAGTGCTTGCCAGTGTGGCAAGTTACAGCGTTACTGTGGTACAATAGGAAGGAGGGCCCTGCTCAAAAGAGTTTACAATCTAGGGGAGGTACAGATGAAACATAAGATGAAGCTGTAACTATGTTGTCAGTGGAGTATAACTAGCGTGTCAACAATGGGTCAGTAAGAGGGGTAGAAGTGTCCATGTCCAGATTGTAAGCTCACCTGAAGAGGTGAGTTTTGAGGTTGTGTTTGAAGATGCAAAGTGATGGCGAGTGACGTATAAAGTGAGGAAGGGAGTTCCAGAACAGAGGGGCAGCACGAGAAAAGTTTAGCAGCTTAAATTGGTTCCTTTGAATAATGGGAAGCCAGTGGAGAGATTGATTGAAAGGGTCAGCGTGTGAGTAGCGTGAAGAGAGGTGAATGAGCCTGGCAGCATAGTTAAAGGACAATTATACTTCCCCCCCACCCCCGTTCCTTTCCCCCCGTTCCTGCAAAGTACTAGGGTGAGGACCTAAAAGCTAAGTCCTCACCTCTGGGTATTTTACAAAAGTCCTGCACTACTTACTTGTAACCTCCCTCGGTGCTGCAGTCCGATCCTCCCCACAGGCACTTTGAGTGACAGGTCGCGAGGCAGCCAATGGGAAGATGCGCTATGCAAGGAGGCGTGTCTTCCCATTGGCTGCCTCCAGGACTGCCAGTGGGGAGGATCCAACTGGAGCGACGAGGGAGAAGTAGTGCAGAACTTTTGTAAAGTACCCAGAGGTGAGGACTTTGCGTTTTAGGTCCTCATCCTGGGTACTTTTTTTCAGGAATGGATCGGGGAAATGGTGAGTATTTAAGGATTGATTGAAGGGGCACCAGTTGGTTGCTTGGTAGACCACACAGGAGGGTGTTACAGTAGTCCAGCTGAGAGATAAGGGCATGAACAAAAATTTTAGTAGCGTTCTGTGAACTGATGAATGCCGGAGATGATTTTTGAGCTGTGAACAACAGGAGCTAGACAGGGCATTAATGTGGTTTTTAAAGGAAAATTCTGAGTCAAGTTATCAGGCATCGTACATAATGTGTTGCGGAGATTAATGTGTCATTAATGTTGATAGTGTTAGGTAGGGGCTAGATCAAATTAGTTTGGTCTTATCCATGTTGAGTTTGAGGAAGCGGGAGGGCATAAAAGCAGAGATGGCATTTAGGCAGTATTGGAACCCAAAAGAACTAATGAGCTGACCTAGCCCAAAGGTGTACATGGAGAAGAGAAGAGGGATGAGTACTGAGCCTTGTGGTACCCCCACAGGTGATCCACTGTATCAAAGGCTGAAGACAGGTCAAGCAAAATAAGTAGGGAATAGTAGCCTTTAGATTTAGCATTAAGCAGATAGTTAGTAACCTTGGTGAGAGCTGTTTCAGTGGAGTGATTATGGCAGATGCCAGACTGTAGGTGGTCAAAGAGGGAGTTGGCAGAAAAGTGATTAACCAGTTCAGCATAAATGTGCCGTTCAAGCAGTTTAGATGCATCTTTGATTGAGGAGGGAAAAAGTACCCGTGCATAGGGACAAGTTAAAAAGGGATGTTAGGGCTGGTGTAAATTAAGATGAGAGATGGGGGAATGAGAAAGGAGGGAAAGGGGTCAAAGGGGCAGGTGGTAAGACGGGCCTTGGAGAGAAGGCTTGAAATTCTGTGCTCTGTAATATTGGAAAAGTTGGTTAGAACAGAAATGGAGGTGGTGGAAGGGAGGCCCGGTAGAAATGTAGATGGGAGCAGAAAAATCATTTCTTATGTTAGTGATTTTTTTCATCAGCAGATAAAC
The DNA here is from genome assembly GCA_019447015.1 of Hymenochirus boettgeri. Lineage (NCBI taxonomy): Eukaryota > Metazoa > Chordata > Amphibia > Anura > Pipidae > Hymenochirus > Hymenochirus boettgeri. Next base: position 57,891,526 of record CM033472.1, read on the forward strand.
AGGGTGTAGGAGAAGGGGGTGGCGGACAGAGCAGGAAGTTGAAAACTTTGAAAAGCTGTTTTGGATTTTGAGATTGTTTGGAAATAAGGGAGGAGAAATAGTTTTGTTTGGCTGAAGACAAAGCATTCCTAATCTGATGAAGAGCATTTTTGAAATGCAGAAAATCATTGGTCTTGTTTCTTTTTTGCCATTGTCGCTCAGCTACACAGGACTGCCTTTTCATCTTTTTAATCTGATCCATGAGCCTAGGTTGCGGGTTAATGCAACTAAGACACGAGGTGGTTGAGGGAGCAACAGTGTCCAGGGCGGAGGAGACAGTGTTGTGGGGGTGGAAGCAAGCAAACTCGGGGTCAAAGAAGGAGGCCATATTGATGCGTGGTTGGAGGGGAGTCAAGGTTGCGCAAGTCTCTGTGTCTGTGTGTGTGTGTATGTAGGAGTTGGGGTAGTGGCTGGGATGGATGAAATAAGATAAAATATAAAAAGGTTGTGATTGAATAGCGGAAAGTTTTTTTTTTAGAAAAGTTAGATAAGGAAAATAGCTGAGTGAAGACTAGTTCAAGTGTTCATTACTGTGAGTCTCTGGGGACGACCAATGAGAGAAGTTAAGTGAGAGAGGTAGCAGAGTTATTGATGTCAATGGGAATGTTGAAATCCCTGAAAATTACAGTGGGGATGTTCTTGGAAAGGAAGTGAGATAACCATGCAGAGAAATGATCAAAAAAACTAGCGGTTGGGCCAAGAGGCCACTAAATAACTGCAATCTGTTGGTGTGGGGAGAGAATAAATACAAACAAAAGCTGGGACAGGTAAAGACATAATGGGTTTGAAACTGCAGCGCTCAGACAGAAGAATGGAGTGTGGCTGAAGTGTAGGCCTCCATATGAGAGTGCAGCAGGTGAGACCCTATCAGAGGGAGACAGCTATGTTTCAATGAGGCCTAAGAAAGTAAAGGAGTTAGTAATAAAAAAAAGTCATGTATGTGTGGGAGTTTATTACAAACAGAGCGTGCGTTCCAGAGTGCCCCAGATAAGGGAGCTGGAAAAAGGGGCGGAAGTGGGAAGTTTATAATATAACCTGGGTTTAATGTATCAGAGGATGAGGAAGTGTAGCGTGTGGTAGAAGGGTGGGGAAGGGCTGATTGTACATGGGCATTGTGGGAGAAGGGCCAGGATTCGGGGGAAATATCCCCAGCAGCAAGCAGGAGGAGGGAAAGTGACAGTAGGTGAGAGTGGGATTTTAGTTGGGAGCATGATTGCCTGGTAATTGTTAAGGAAACGGAGGGGAGGATTTAAAAATGCCAAGCAATTCATGATGAGATAGAAAGTAAGAGGATAGGATAAGATAGGAGGGTTCAATGTTAATGGATTAACCTGAGATATGTATCAAACTGGTGTTTGATACATGCCTCCAAAACATGCAGATTTATCTTTAGCTGCTAAAGTGGGGTGACAAAAGTTTTAAAATTTTCTGACTTGATCATGCTCAGGATCTGAAAATCTGACATTAGGAAATATACCCTGGGGGGGGATATAAATGAGAAATTTGTATCTCAGAGTCACCTGAAAGCCACCTCTCTCTACAACCAAACTCTATCTGTTCTAAAATTTCTAAGGTGATCAAGGAACACACCTCTGGCAATAATCAGTCTATTTTAACCTGCATACCTGTTGGAAAACTGAGAGACCTAAAGTAATAGGAAAATTCAATATGGTACCAGTCAAACCTAATTTAAAGGTTTAAATTTAAATCTCCACCTCTCATATAAACTTTTTTTCTGTAGTGTAGTGGAACCTCTCCCACCCCCAACTGCTGTATTTGTTAGCAAAAAAAATAATCAGAAAGGTAGTTACAGAGCTTCGTTCCCCCAGCATTTAGACCCAGCCCTCTGCTTGCAAGAAATTGTCTGAGAGGCAGCCAATCACAGACAAGTCTGCCGGCAGTGCAGAGAGCTCGGGGAACGTAATGTAAGTACATTACCTTTTTTTTTTTTAATATGGCGGTTGGGGGTGGGATAGAGTCCACTACACTACAGATAAATTATTTAAAGCTAGGGCACCAGGCAGCAAATCGAGAGGAAGGGGGGGGGAAGGGCTCCAGTGGCCAAGCCAGAAGCCTCTCAGAGGAAAGGTAAGAGGTTGAAAGCCTTTCACTCACAACCAGGCTCTTGCACTTCACTTTCTGGGATTTTGGACAGACATTGCAGGAGAACCACTTGGAGCAGAAATGTAAGGCAAGGATTTTTAAACACTGTATTGTGGGGCCAGTAGTGGGGGAAATGTTTGTTTTTTTGGGGGGGGGGGCATGCCCTTTAATGGATGACGAGAAAGAAATGTCAAGTGACATGTAATCTTATATTTGCTTTTAGAGTATGTTTGCTGTTGGATGGATGGAATTAAAGAAGATAGAGAAGGCACAGCAACAGCTAAAGAAATGCTTTACAAATATCACAGAGCCATTTAAGGTTAGAATTATTTAAAGGAAATCTGTGCCAAGGAGTGTACAAGAACACGTACTCATTGTAAAAAAACAACAACTCAAAAACCACAATGAAACCCATTATGAAAACTGGATTTTGCAGAGGGGCCTCAGTCTGACCAAATTGCAACTTAAACATTGAAAACTTTAAGGGTTAACTATACTGTAAAAATTTACTTTTTAAAAATGAATTAGGAGAGTAGGATTTTTTATTCCCACCTCCCAATATAGTTTTGTTGAGCTGCAGCTCAAACCAATATTGGTTTATGAGCTACAGCACATACCATTTTTTGTCTGCCAGGTTAGTGTCCTGGGCCTTCCTATATTAAAGATTGTGCTGAAGTACTAGGGAAGCCTGGCAGAAGCAGTTTTCTTCATGCTGTCGCTCCTCATAGAGATTAAATTGGAAAGTATTAACTAACAATTCTACCATCCAGCCCCAACACCATAGTTTTCATTTAAATAAGTTTAAATACATGTGTTTACATATGAAAAATGTGAGAAACCGTAGATTTGAAATTTTTATTAGTGACTCAGCTACGTAGCTGCCACAGTAAAATATTTTGATTTGCTATATGGATTTGCGTATTATTACATCCTTCTTGGTTCTAGGTATGGACTGAAAATGCAGATGGATCTGGTGCTGTTAATTTTCTCACTGGAATGGGAGGATTTCTACAGGCCATATTATTTGGTTATACTGGACTAAGGTCTGTGTACAGAGAAAGAACCATTACTATTTCTTTTCTAAATTGTTTTTTTTTGGATGTCTTAAATTAAGAGGTTATTTGTGATGTAAGCTTTTTTACTATTCATTTTATTTTAATAGTTTTTTGGGGGTGTCTTCATGCTATTTTTAAACCTTATATTTATTTTGTTGCATTTACACCCTTAAATAGACGTTAGCTTATTACAGTTTCCAGATAGTTGTTACATGTGAATATGAAAGAAACGCAGTATAACTTGTCACAATCCCCCACTCCGGTCTGTCTACCCGCATATCAGTTACCGAATAAAACAGAACGGAAAAGGAGGGGTTGTGAACATGTAATACACACATACTTATACGATAGGCTGCCACCACATTCCGAGACAGCGAAATGACCTGCTAAATATATCTAAAGGATTATAGTATAAATTGACGGAGCATAGACACTCCTGGCCACAAAGCGTCCCCTATACGCTGCAACAAGCCATACACACCAGTAAATTACGAAAATTCACAACCTTTATTTAGAGCGGTTTAAAACACAGTAACACAATCACAAATACCATGTAAACCCACCACTACCTCCCTCCAAAATGTATCCCCATAGAAAATAATAAAAACACTAAAACTCTAATACCAGTCCAGCCACACAAGGGTGTGAGTGGGGCATCCCCCTACCAACACCTCAGAGTCATCTGAAAATAGTTAGGAGCAAAAATGATGTATCGAATATTCAGCACTTCCACTGTATCAAGTAGTGAAGAGCAATATATCTGTATCCAAAATTGGCTACTGTAATGTAACAGGTAAATATGAGCAATGAATCTGTATCCGAGAATCCGCTAATCCAGTATAACTAGTGTCTCCAGTAACAGTGTTCAATTAGTGATACTCAGGAACGGACACCATGTAACCACTGTTGTTGCTCTTCATTGTAGTATAAGGCAACAAAAAGAACAGTGTCCCCGTAGTATATTAATCAAATTTAAATCAGCAATAATATGTATACGGCACAGTCATTACACCAGGACAGGACTTACAAGAGTTGCACGGATCTCCAAGGTTCTCATGTCCTTTCCTCTCCAGACTCACTGGGCCAATTGAGGTAACTACAAAAGATCACTCTACTTAACCTGTCCTTGCGTACTTCGTGTCAGATTGCAGATACAAGCTTTAGCTGTCCCGGATCAATTTAGGTGCTGGATTCTCACATTGCCCCTTCATCCGCATAGCCGATCAGGTTCAAAATACTCCAACACAGGTGACTCCACTGCGGACTGGAAACTACACATACCTACGCGTTTCGTCTCCCACAAGACTTCGTCAGGGTCTCGCGAGGCCTCTTACGGAGATCCTTAAATAACCCTATAACATCCAACCTCCATCAGAGTTCCATTATTCCATCCGGTATTGTTCTTTAGACATTATTACCACATTCCCACCCTTGTCGGCAGCCCTCAGCACCAAATCATCCCTTTTAGATAGACGTTTAAGGGCTTCTTTTTCGCCCCTAGACAAATTTGATTTCCACATATCATTTACTCTCAGATTTTCAATCTCTTGAGTTACTTTAGAGACAAGAAGTGCAAAAAGTCTGGCTGGAAAAACCGGCGAACTTGAAATAATAGCTTTAAAGGAAAGGTATGATGTAATTGGTATAGCAGAATCATGGCTTAATGATTCACAGGACTGGACAGTAAATATTGAAGGATACTCCTTATTTAGACATGACAGAGTTAATAAGAAAGGAGGAGGAGTATGTATGTATGTTAAACAGGAATTGAAGCCAAATTTAAAAGATGGAATAGATGGGGGAGTAAACGATACGGCAGAAACATTATGGGTGGAACTGTGTACAGGAAGCAAGAAGGTAGGTAAATTAATTGTTGGAGTATGTTATAAGCCGCCAAATGCCGGGGAAGAGGTGGAAATGAATCTCCATATGCAGTTGGCGAAGGCTGCTGGTATGGGGCATGTTCTGGTCATGGGGGATTTTAACTACCCTGACATAGATTGGAGTAAGGGAACTGCCAGCACCTCAAAAGGTATAAAGTTCTTAAATTTCCTATATGAGCATTTTCTTTCACAGATGGTAGAAGTTCCTACTAGACAGAATGCGTTGTTGGATCTGGTGATATCTAATAACCCTGAGCTCATTTTGGAGATGAGGGTAATGGGAAGCTTAGGGAATAGTGACCATGATATAGTGTCATTTAATATAGGTTGCAAAAAACTAAAGTGCACTGGCTTAACAAAAACTTTTAACTTTAGGAAAGCTAATTTTATGCTGTTAAAGGAATCGCTCCTGCTTATAGACTGGGGGGAACTGTTTCTAGGTAAAGATACTGAGCAGATGTGGACCACTTTTAAAGGGATATTAAACTATTACATTTCTAAATCTGTACCTTTAGGTAACAAGTGTAAAAAAATGAGGTCCACTCCTGCATGGCTTAATGCTCAGGTAAAAAGGGAAATGGAAAAAAAGAAAAAGGCTTTTAAAATTTTGAAAACAGAAGGCACAGAACAGGCTTACAGGGAGTACAAAAGCTGTAATAAAGAGTGCAAGAAAGCAATTAAACTAGCTAAAATAGAAAATGAAATACGGATTGCCGAACAAAGCAAGTCCAACCCCCAAATGTTTTTTAAGTATATAAATGGTAAAAAGATGAGGACTGAGAATGTGGGACCATTAAATAATGGGGCTGAGGTGGTTGTAGAGGATGCCAAAAAGGCTAATCTGCTAAACCATTTTTTTACATCGGTTTTTACTGTTGAGAATCCTTGTCCTTACAGTAGGGATTGTAATAATATGCAGGGATAAATGAAGAGTATTCACATTGGCTAACAGAGGATATGGTATGGAAACAATTAGACAAAGTTAATATCAATAAAGCACCAGGACCAGATGGATTGCATTCTCGGATTTTAAAAGAGCTTAGTTCAGTTCTATCTAGACCACTGTTTCTCAACTTTTCAGATCCGCTTTTGTCTGGGGATGTGCCGCTGGATTGGAAAAAAGCCAATGTAATACCAATATTCAAAAAAGGTAGTCGTTCACAGCCTGGAAACTATAGACCTGTAAGCCTAACATCAGTGGTAGGGAAGGTAATGGAAACTTTGTTAAGGGATCATATCCTTGACTTTGTCTCCAGAGATCATCTTATTAGTAGTAGTCAGCATGGATTTATGAGAAATAGATCATGCCAGACAAATTTAATTGGTTTTTATGAAGAAGTGAGTAAGAAGTTAGATTCAGGCACAGCAGTGGATGTGGTATATTTGGATTTTGCAAAAGCTTTTGATACTGTGCCACATAGGCGACTAACGTATAAACTGAGGACTGTTGGCCTTGAAGAAAACATTTGTTCATAGATAGAGAACTGGTTATTGGACCGCAAACAGAGAGTGGTGGTTAATGGAGCTACATCTATGTGGGCTAAAGTTCTAAGCGGAGTGCCTCAGGGTTCTGTACTGGGGCCGCTTCTGTTTAATCTGTTTATAAATGACTTAGAAGGGGGCATTGAGAGCAAGGTCTCGGTGTTTGCTGATGACACTAAACTATGCAGAGCTTTGGAAACTTACAATGATGTGCAAGTGCTGCAAGCAGACCTAGATAGATTATCAAAATGGGCAGTAGAATGGCAGATGAGATTCAATGTTGATAAATGTAAGGTGATGCATTTGGGATTTAATAATCCCTGTGCCACCTACACCATAAATAACTCTGTGTTAAGTGCATCTGTAATGGAAAAAGATTTGGGGGTTCTGGTAGATAACAGACTTAGCCATAGCAAACAATGCCAGGTAGCAACAGCTAGAGCTAGCAAGATATTGTCTTGTATAAAAAGGGGAATAGGTTCAAGAGAGAAAAATATTATTCTCCCTCTTTACAAGGCACTGGTAAGGCCTCATTTGGAATATGCGGTGCAGTTTTGGAATCCCATATACAAAAGGGACATCTTGGAAATTGAGGCAGTTCAGAGAAGGGCAACTAAATTAATAAGGGGAATGGAGGCGCTTGAATATGCAGGCAGATTAGACAAGTTAGGGCTGTTTACATTGGAGAAGCGACGTTTGCGTGGGGACATGATAACCTTATACAAATATATTAATGGCCCATACAATGAACTCTCTGATGCATTGTTCACTAACAGGTCATATCAGAGGACTCGTAGACATCCTTTAAGGTTGGAAGAAAAGATGTTTCATCTTCAGGTTAGGAAAGGTTTCTTTACAGTGAGAACAGTGAAACAGTGGAACCGTCTTCCAGCAGATGTGGTAATGGCAAGTTCATTGAATAGCTTTAAAAAAGGCCTGGATAAGTTTCTAAAACTAAAAAATATTGAGAATTACTGGTATTAATGCATATAGATCTGGTTGATCCAGGGATACATTCCGATTGCCGTTTGGAGTCAGGAAGGAATTTTTTCCCCCTTTTTAGCTGTTTTTTTTTTTGCCTTCCTCTGGATCAACTGTTAGGTAGGGTTAAGAAAAAAAAAAGGGGGGGTGAATAGGTTGGATTTGATGGATGTATGTCTTTATTCAACCTTAATTCCTATGTTACTATGTTACTATGTAAATGTATGTACCAAGGGGACTGCCGACAAAGATGGGAACCATTGGGATCTATTGCTCAAACCTGTGTTTTCTATTTTATTAAGCTTTTCTGTTTTACGCTTGCTTTCTTCAATTTCCTCCATAAGGCTGAGCAAATTACCAAGTGCTTTTTTATCTCTCTCATCAAATTCATCCTCTACTCTTTGTTTTTCAAGGAGTTTGGACAAAACAATTTTCCTACCAAAAAGGTGGAGGTCATTAACTTCCGTAAATTTATCTAGGTAGTTCGTGGGAACAAACGATAAACCCTTAGATAGAAGACTTAAGGTATCATCATCCAAATCCACATTCGAGTAATTACCTCTGTCACTTCCTCTCCTTGTTTCGTAACTGCCAGGGTGGACTCTTCCTTACCCAACCTTTCTTTTTCTTGTAACTTCTCTGACCTCTTTTTCCTTCCTCTTCTGATTCTTCTGAACTTACCCCTAAAGGGGCCCTAGTATCATCATGTCCTCCATTGCTCTTGTTAGTGATTCCAACCTAGTTATAGATCTGACCCTTCTTATAATCCTCACAATCACGATGGAACATATTCCTCTTCCTTTTCTTTATTTCTAACTGTAGACTGTCTACCTCCTTTATTAACCTATTGTTAAATGTGTCGAAATCCTTATGTTCTCTATACCTATCCAATATTTCTTTCTTATCCTCCAAATCTTTCTGGACCCTTAGGAGCTGCTGTCTATCATCTGCTACAATTAATCCCATCAAGTGTAGGGAGCATTCAGTAATTGATTTCTCCCATTTCTTTTTAAACATTTGGTCTCTGCTTTGGATGTTACCCGGTGACAATTTTATTCTAAGTACTCCAGGAACCATTTTATTTTTCAGATAATTATCCAGAGTTGAGATATCTAAAGGATTATACACACCTCTAACTCTAAAGATCCTGTAAGAAAAAGGTTATCCACACCTATTACTCTATACACAGGCCTATATATATCTAAACAGTACTTCCTATACAGTAGTGTAAATTTGAAGACACAGGTTCGTTTTGGTATATACTAATTATAGGACAATTAGCCTTTAAATGATTTTATATCTTTTATTAAAGGGTAAAAAAAGAGTGCATAAAAAGGTATAGAAAAATGCTAGGGTAAATTATTAAACATAAAAGGTAGCACACAGTTAAGGTTAAAGGGATAAAGAAGAGTAGTCCAATATGATACTCCAAGATGGTAGCAGATTTGTGTTCCACTAATTTTATACAAACAAAAGATAGCAAGCTTGATATAGTTATGAGGTTTTATGAGCGAGAAGTAAAATATCTTAAGCTTTATTATGATACAATCCTATAGAAGGTAAGGGCAAATACAGCTTAGTTCCAGTATCTGCTGACATTATTTTGGAATATATTACATAATTCTTTACCCTGTTTTTATGAAATATTAACTGACTTTGAAATGGCATCTGTTCCTTTAGCTTTGTTTTAGAGCTGGGCCTCCTGCTCTTATTATGCCCAAATGTCTGTAGCCATAATGATTACTGGTGTAATATTTACCACCTATTGTCTTTGAGGTAGACACCCTGCTGAGGTTAGATCCTTTTTAACAAACCTATGGAGATGAATGAGGTGGTCATACATTAGAAAGATTTTACTTACCTAGCAATCCCATGACATTAGACTGATCCTGCCAGAACCGCCTTTCCCGTTCTTCTTTGCGATCGACACATGCAAAATGAATGGGATTTGCAATCGCAAGTCAGTTGCAAAGAAGAATCGGCAGGATCGGTCTAAGGACATGGGTTGCTCAGTCGGGTAAGTAAAATCTTTCTAATGTATGGCCACCTTAAGGGAACCATATATTGGTCTCAGCCAAAAGAGAAACTAGAAACCATTGTGCAGGAGAGTGGTAAAATGTTGGCAGAAACAGTGGTAACCTAGGATTTGGCCAACAGAGCATTCTGGGAAATAGAGTTCAGTCCAGGGAGTGTAAAACTGCGCAAAAGAAAATATTTTCCCCTGCAATACAACATAACATCTCATCATAAATGGAGAAAGCCACCATGGCACTGCAGAGCCAAGGGAGGTTGCAATTTCTAAGGGGGTAGGTGTCACGAACTGTAGTGTCATTTTAACTCCCATATGTAATAATTGTAATTGTAGCATTCATTTTCAATTTATCCCACTTTAATAGCAGTGTCAAACAATATGGCAGCTCCCACCTCGTCCAACTGTCAGGTAGTCAAAGGGTTAATAAAAGCCTCTGACTGACCATTTGTAAAAGTATTCTCCTTCATCTCCATGTTTGTTAAGCATGGTAACCACCATGCAATGTTTCCCCATGACCGATCGTTTGGCTCTTCCGACAGGTCAGCCAGGAGGACGAACTAGTGGCCGCGACCAACAGTTTGCCGCAATCAGCTGTGGTTCAGACGAACAAACAGTCTGTTCTGTATGAAAAACGATGTGATTATATCGGTCGGTTGGTCCGAAATATTGTATGGTATGTACACAGCTTTACAGAAGATCTAACCTCAGAAGGGTGTCTGCCTCAAAGGTAAATATCACACCAGTAAACAGTATGGCTACAGACGGACAGATGCCATTTCAAAGTCGGTAAATATTTCATAATAATTCAGGGTAAAGAATTATGTAATTTTTTCCAAAATAATGCCAGCAGACACTGAAACTAAGCTGTATTTGCCCATACCTTTTATAGGATTGGTATAGGTAAATTTATCCCACTGCTTGTAAAGTGGGATAAATTGAAAATGAATGCTGCAATTACAGATATAAAACATATTGCCATAATACATAAAGCTTTCTTGAAATTCAAAATGAACACGTGCTGGTATATATACACATCATTACGTAACATGTAACACACTAAATGCCCAGAAAGAACAGCACAGTATACACAAATCTAAAGTAAGACTTGCATATGTTAGGGCTTTGTCTGGGAGACAGGGTGGTGCTGATACATTCCAAGGAACACTCCAGCACACCTGTGTTGGCTGTATGCCAGACAAGTGGATAGGTGCAGTTCCCCTAGCCCTCCACTCCAAAGGCCAGGTATTGTAACAACACATACAACGTTTCGGGATGCCCTGTCCCTTTCTCAAGTATGGTGCTGATACATACATTTAATCTGCAGGACCGTAACCGGGCTGTGGCACTGATATACAACTTTGACCTACTGATCCGTGACCTAATACTCCCGGCTGTCACCTTGGACTTCCGTGCCCTGTATAAAAGGTACTCGGCCTGCGACCTTGTGCTTTTATATGGTCACGGAACTCTTCTGTGACTTCTAATATCCTTATAATTTACAGTTGCGGGTGCATTATCCACTATATAATATGTAAGTGGCCTGGATTATAATGGGAGCAACAGTGAAATATATCCTTATAAAAATCACTCAACTACGTAGTTGAGTGATTTTTATAAGAATATATACCACTGCTGCTCCCCATGCATTTGCCGTCCTCCTTCTCCTTTATTCAGCCCATTCCCCGTTAAACATCTTAAAAAAAAACAATTAAAAAACATCGCTATAACACACAGACATTTACTGGTCGTAAATTCCTTATCTTAGTTCTTCGTTTAAAATCCCTCTCACCCGGTAACTTGTTAAAACCTTTCAGCCGTGACACAAACTCCTGCAGTCCTGCGGATGACGTTAAGCAGAGCGTGCATGTCAGCGTAGTGATAACTTCCCCTGCACGCTCTGCTTAACATCATCCGCAGGACTCCAGGAGTTTGTGTCATGGCTGAAAGATTTTAACAAATTACCGGGTGAGAGGGATTTTAAACGAAGAACTAAGATAAGGAATTTTAAGGTGTTAAAACAGCATTGTACATGGCAGACAGTTGGTGTCGAACACAGAGCCGAGAACATCCCCACTAGCACAGAGGCGAAGGCTAAAAGAACTACATTTCAAGTCCAGTTGATCTAATTGAATACAACAGATAAAGTGAGTAAAGTTTTGGTGTGTGAACACACGTTCAACATTGTTGCTTTGTCTGAAGAAAGTGGTGAGTGTGAGGACCTAAACCTCTAGGTTCTCACCACTGGACTCAGCTTCTAACTCCTGTACTTACCTCTTAAAGTTGTGGCGCACACTTTCTACCTCTGTGCCGCAAGCTGACCAATAGGAAGACATGCTGTTGAAGAAGTTTCTTCCTATCGGTAAAGCCCCAGGCAAAGTGAGGGAGACTAATAACCACTAGAGATGGCCGAACTTTTGAAAGTTTGGTTCATTTTCGAACTTTCGAACTATATGGAAAGTACGAAAGTTCGAAAACGGACCCATTAAAGTCAAATTGTTTGAAAAGTTCTAATGAAATACAATTAAAATATCAATGGTAACTTAATGTAAATGGCTGTGGGACCTGGGAAATGGTCTGGGGAACATGTTCGAATATCCAGGACTTTCGAACAATCAATTATACTCTCACTCGTACTATTTTCGAGCTCGTTCGCGCCTAGGTACTATGTACATTTTACTCGCGGATTCGATGCTCGCGTATAGGCTTTAATGGACACTACTCGTAGATTCGATGTTCGCGCCTAGATACCATGGACATTTTACTCGCGGATTCGATGCTCGCGTATAGGCTTTAATTGACACTTTACTCGTAGATTCGATGTTCGCGCCTAGATACCATGGACATTTTACTCTCAGATTTGATGCTCGCGTATAGGCTTTAATGGACACTTTACTCGTAGATTCGATGTTCGCGCCTAGATACCATAGACATTTTACTCGCAGATTCGATGCTCACGTATAGGTATAATAGGCATTTTACTTGCACACGATATTTATTGAAAGTCCGGAAATCTGGGTCCGGGATAGTTCGAGAAGTCTGAATTGATTCGAATTCGAATAGTTCGGCTCGAACTCGAGTTCGAGTTCTAGTCCATCTCTAATAACCACGTGCTCGCAATGGGAACTTCAAGAGGTTAGTTCTGGAGTTAAAAGCTGAACCCAGTGGTAAGGACTTAGCAGATTAGGTCCTCATCCTTGGTAGTTTCAAGGGAAGGGGGGTTCTCCAGGACACTATAGTTGTAATTTCCATGTTAGCCCTTAAAGTGCATCTTTAGTGAAAAAAACACATTGCCCCTTTGGAAAGTTAAAGTCATGTACTCTGTGCTGCCTTAATCCTATCTTTGTCAGTGACTCTGTTTAACCATGGTGTCAGATCTGTGTGCAGCACTACCCCCTTCCCCCTCCCCTCTGTTACCTCCTCCATGTCTCAACTCCGGCTAACCGACAAGCTTATCATGTGCAGTAGGAGTTAAAAGTTCAACATCCTGAAAAACACACCCACGCACAGTGGCCAATAGAAAGCAAGCTGTCCTGGAGACACGGAAGAAGAAGGAGAACAGTACAGTTTACGATCTCTCTCCTTGTGACCCATCATCAATCAGTGAAAGCTATTAAGAAGGGGGGGTCAAGTGCAGCCTTATATCTACCATCGAAGCTACCTCTCTCCCCCTGCTAATGCTGTTATCTCTATGTTTATTACAGAGCAGGGAGGGGGGATCACGTAACAGGGATTTGATTGACAGTCCAAGTAGGAGTAGAGGAATGCAATCAAGTATTCTTCTAACTGGTGTATCTCAGGACAGAGAGGGAATCTGAAAAAAGTGAAAACAATCTGGGGGTTGTGGGGAATTATAGAACACGTGGAAAGAAAGAAAAAAAAAGTTAATTTTCCCACTATAGATGCCCTTTAAGGAAATGCTACGCCTTCTAAGAGGATTTAACAGCATTTCCTAAGCTAAATGCAAAACCAGAGGGCTACAGTAGTTATAGACCAGTTTGGGCATTTATTGAGTTATTTTTAGTGCAACATAGGCCTCTGGTTTAGCAATCTGAAGCTCATATTGAGAGGTCACTGAGGAATCAAAGAGGATAGGGAGTGTTTGAGGCTACATAGCTCCCACCTATTAGAAGTCACTGAGAGCTTCTAATAACCTAATCATTTATTCCAGGGGGTACATAATACATTATAATCCACAGTAAAAATGTAACCCCAAGGCAGCAGGTTCAAATTAAACATATACCGCACACACAAAAGTTACCCCATACTGGCCCCAGTGTTTAGTGTTAAAAAATCCTTACTGTGTCACGAATTTACCTGCCGCTCCGGTCCCGCGCCGCTCGGCACTTCCGGGTGGGCGGTGTTGCGGACGTCATGACGTCACGACGCCGACCCGCCGGGCGGCGCGAGATTTGAAAAGCCAGCGTCCTCCTGGACCCGGCGCCCGATAGTAGCAATAGCTACCCCTGGCTCCTTACTCACCTGCCTTGGATCCTGCTCCGCTCCTGCTCCTAGACTTACCTTGCCTGCCTCCAGTGACCATCTTGTCTGTATCCAGTACTTACCTGCCAGTATCCAGTACTTACCTTGCCAGTATCCAGTACTTACCTTGCCTGCCTCCAGTGACCACCTTGTCTGTATCCAGTACTTACCTGCCAGTATCCAGTACTTACCTTGCCAGTATCCAGTACTTACCTTGCCTGCCTCCAGTGACCACCTTGTCCGTATCCAGTACTTACCTTGCCTGCCTCCAGTGACCACCTTGCCAGTATCCAGTACTTACCTTGCCAGTATCCAGTACTTACCTTGCTGGTCTCCAGTGACTACCTTGCCTGTATCCAGTTTCCGTCTACTCACCTCATCTGTATCCAGTTACCTACCTTACCTGTATCCAGTATCCAGCCTTCAGTTCCCAGCAGCACCTTGTTCCTGGTCCCAGCCTACAGTTCCCAGCAGCCTCTGTGTCCTGCACATTCCGGACTATCAGCCTCCTCCTAAAGTGTATTGTAAGTACCCCGGCCGTCCGGCCATTTGTTACATACTGAACATCTTTGCTGGACTTTGGACAAGCAATGCAGAGGAACCATTTAGAGCAAAGTGAATAGTAGGAACCTGTCTTCCTGTATAAAGGTTTCTGCCTCTCCTGTAGCCTCCGGGAGGTAGAGTGACATGCGCTATGGAGCCAATTTTCCCCCCTCCCTCCCATCATCTAGATCCATTGGGCTGTTCTTTTAGTGTATAGTGAAACCCTTTTCTGTAATGTAGTTTCCCCCCCTCCCAAACCCTAAACACATTGTCCTTTAAAAAAAATAACTCCCCAGAACATTACTTACCAGCCAGAGATCCCGCAGATAAATCAATAGCTGGCAGCCGCGTCTATGATTGGCTGATTCTCAGCCAATCACAGATGCAGCTGCCGGCCAAGTTCCCAATGCAACTCCATTCCCGGATGTTGCATTGGATGCTGAGGCCCCGGGGTCCCTGGCTGGTAAGTAATGTTCTCTGGAGTTTTTTTTAAAAACGGACAATGCATTTAGGGTTGGGAGTGGGGAAGCTACATTACAGAAAAAATTTTAGTTTTTATGGTGGACATGCCCATAAAGTCAAACCAGGAAAGCAAATTATTATTAAATTTGAGCGATTTGCTCAAAACTGCGGTCCAATCTGAAGTTATTGGTCCCCGTGCATGCAGGACTTTTCATGCTAATCACATGCGAACCAATAACATTGATATGGCCCGGAACACAGTGCACATGGAGGATCATGCACAGCAGCGCATTGCAAAATTCCTGCATGCAATGATAGTGGGACCTAGCCTTAAATATGTTATTAGGAAACAAATGGGGGGAGAAGTTAAATCCAAACCTAATTGGAAAGTAACTGAAAAAGAAATGTATAATATTTAGGTCACAGGATATAATAGTCATTTAGAAACTATAACTTTAATTAAAGTCTCAGATGATGGAAAACCACTTTTTTCCCTTTGTATATGCTGTAGAGCAATTGGTTTCTATTGCATGTGTATTAATTCTAGTAGTAAGGATGATTTAATGCTGGCCATACAGTACATAAATATTCAATACATTCAATGTTCTATCATCAAATCTATCAATGGCTTAAGTCAGACTTAGGGGTATGTCCACCCTCAAAACAAAAACTGGTCCATTTTCAGTTACCTGCCCCCAACCCCAACTGATACATTTTGCACTTTTTTACCTGCATTACTAACCAGAAGATAATTGTTGTCCCTATTTTGGCAGAGTATTCTGACTCCTCCCTCCATGCAGTCAATCAAGGCTGTGACAAATTACATAACAGCCAATGATTGACTGCTGTTTCACCTGCTGCCTCCTCCGCACATGCTCAAGCATGTAAGAAGTGCTGGCCCATGTCCTGGCCCATTCATTTTCTATTTAAAGCCAATCTCAAAAATGCCTGGATGTCCGTCAAACATTACTGACAAGTTGGGAGGTAAAAATCATAGTTTATGGCCAGCTTAACAAAAAAAAATCATTTACCATTAATATACAATAAATGACAAATTGTTTTTAGTTGTTTATGGGAAATGTTATGTTTATAAATTGTTTATAGATGTTTAAAGGGACAGTTCAGTGGAAATTATCAATATTTGTTAAATTGTTAGTTTGTGTAATGCCTTCTTAGTTATTCTACATATTCTCTGCCATTTTGAAAAATCAGTTGATTTCATACCCTGTTCCCTGCTGTTGACATTAGTGAGCTGACATTTCAGGTTCTAATGGTCCTTCTTCCCAAGATGCACCACTTCCTTGGAATGTTCCTAACAGTAATTTCTACTGATTTGCTGTTGGATGGGTCAAAGATGCTCAGATCTCTACTGAGCAACTGAATCAACCCAGGCGCTGGGTCAAGGGAAAGACCATAATGGTCTCTATTAGGGGTCCTGCAAACAGAAAGTCAGTATTTCGGTTGCATTTATTTATACACAGATAAAATGCTGAATTGGCAAATTAAGGTCATGAAAAGCATATGTATTTGCACTGAACTTCCCCTTTAAATAACACTTAAATAAAAACTTTACCATTTTCACACTTCTAAATTTACAAACACAGTAAAGGAAATAATACACTGGTAAACTGAGTATTTGAAGTTGATTGCTAGTCCGTCTTCGCACCTATCTATACAGGAATGAGATAACAGGAAATACAGAATTGTGGTGCACAAGAGATCTTTTAACCATTTGGTAGATTCTATAATGAATTGTGGGGCAGGTGGCAAATATCTTCTTTATTAGTAAGACTAATGGTGTCCATCCACTACTTAAATAATAGATTAGATGTTTGTCTATGAACGAACGTCTAACCTATCTAAGAACCGCCTCATAGTTCTTTTTTGCAATCAACTTGCGATCGCAAAATTAATGGGGCAGATGGGAACATCTTAAGGTAACTGCTGCTTGTAAAATGTGTTTTTTAGACATTAGAAAGATTAGAAATCAAACTCGGTGGCTCTAGTCTCCCCTTGGGTTACGATGTTATGTTTAGATTGGATAGTATATTTTTAAAAAGGAAGCGGGAAGCCACATTGAGACAGTCTATGTTTAAGAGTAACATGTTTTTTTAATGCTTGATGTAATGAAGATTTTATTTAAATATCTGCTATCCAGATGTGAATGCTCCCTGCTTTCTTTGTACTTAATATCCTATATGGTAACTGAGAGGTGTAATGGGCATGGATCATGTAAAAAGAGTGAAAGGAGGGAGAGAGAGAGGAAGAGGGGGGAGAAGGGGGGAGAGAAGGGAAAGAGAAAGGGGGAGAGATATAAGGGAAAGAGTGAAATAGGGGGAAGATGTCTTTAAATGTCTTTTAAAGTATCGGGGGTTTGCTAGTTAGATAGATTAGACATTAGTCTATATAAATCTGATCTATAGTGTATGGTCAGCATAATGTCTGAATAGTGTATGGCCAGCATGAGGAATACTAAAAAGGCATGTTAATAAATAAATGCTAAATGTTATAAAATGATTTTTAATGTTTTGTTATTGGTGCTATAAAATCCCTGCGGTCACAGGAGGGTGGTAAGGGAATGTGCACATTATATCATACTTCTATTCATTACTAGCCGTTTTACCTGGTGTTGCCCGTGTACACATGTGGGTATAGTATTTGTTACGTGCAGGTGTGTGTTTAGATGGAAGAGACAGGGGAAAAAGGAAGCGCACAGTTGGTAATGTTTGTTAAGTATTTAATAGTTATCCAGGAGGTAACATAGCTTGAGGGACATATAGCACGTATGTTTATAGCAAAACTTTGTATACATTATAAGTTTTTCCTCTTAGAGGAAATGTTGTGGTGAACCTACTTGTGAACATGCTACATGTATTTGGCATTGGCAATAACATGTTGATTGCAACTGAATATCGCAGCACTTGAGCAACAGATGGGCGTGACGCTGTTCTTGTGTCTCTGAAGCATGTGACGTGTGGGCTCATTCTGTTGGGCTGTCTGTGAGCCCTATGTGTTTTTATAAAGCATGCTCTATTTTTTGCACATTAGTTAGCAGTATGTTACTTTGTTTGCACTTTAACACTTTATCTTTGCACAAGCATCACTTCATATTGAATATTAGATCCCAATCATTAAAGTTACTTTCTGGTCCAAATTGAAAGTGCCAAGATGTCTTTATTCTTTTAGTTGTAACTGTCTGTGAAGTGTGTGACACGTGGACAGTGTGTTTTTGGTGCGGAAATCCAGGTTATGCAGGTAATTCCCAGAAAGTCCATATCTCCAACTGTCCTGGATTTGAGTAGGTGGATGAGGCCATGTCTGTGATGTTGTGGTGTCCAGGAGGCGTAGATGTGGCATTTGGTTTTGTGGATACAAATTTTGGGGGCTTGGCCACACTGTCTGAAAGTGTGGGTGTGGTCGTGCCATTTGGGGGCATGGGTATGATGTTTTGGGGCATGGGTGTCAAATTAGGGGGTGTAGGTGTGGTGTTTAAGAGTGTTGGCATGATGTTTGGGGGCACGGACATGTTTGTGGACGTGGGCATGTTTGGGGGGCACATCTGTGATGTTTGGGGGCATGGCCATGATATTTGAGGGTGGGCCTTAATGTTTTTTTTGGGGGGGTAACCACAATATCTGGGGGCATGGTCACAACATTAGGGGGTATGATTGCAATGTTTGGGGGCATGCCAGTTATCTTTGGGGATGTGGCCTTGATGGTTGGGGTATGAGTGTGACCATGAAGTTTGGGGGCATTACCGTGACAGCATTATCTGGGGGTTTGGTCACACATGTGGGGGCGTGGTTGTGATTTTGGGGCATGGCTGTTTTATTTGAGGGTGTGTATGGCCATGACCATGATGTTTGGTGATGTGGCCATACCTTTGGGGGCGTGGTCATGATGTCTTGGGTCGTTTTCCATTGCTACACCACATTCCAGGAGGAGCTTTAAATTTCTTAGCATGACAATAACCGAAAATGTGATTCATATCACCAATAGTAACATAGTCTTTCCAGGGTTTATATTTGTATATAAATGTGATTCATATCACCAATAGTAACATAGTCTTTCCAGGGTATATATTTGTATATAAATGTGGTTCATATCACCAATGGTGCCATAGTCTTTCCAGGGTTAATATTTGAAACCTTCCAGGAGCAAATTGTAATGTGTTACAGACCTTAAGGGAAATGTCTCATTCCCTCTGTTATAGAAGCATGGCAAACTTCTCCCGGGGAAGATACAGGAGACAGATACTGGGACACAGGCAGGCTCCTGCTGTTTGTTTTTTGGGACTTTGGAGGGACATTACAGGAGAACCATTTGGAGCGGGGATGTAAGCTAAGGATTTTACAGCACTACACAGTGGGGCCAGTAGTGGGTTAAAGTATAGTTTTGGGGGTGGACATGCCCTTTAAGCCAAATAATCCAGTTTGGCTGACTCATGTTTACTGTGGTGAATAACAGAAAGAAAACTAGGAAGCTGTGCTGGACTGGCTACACTAACTGCACTGCGATACATTAATCGGAGTGAATGCAATCAGAGCCGGATAAAGACCAAATGGGGCCCAAGGCACAAGTCAGATTTTTAGGGCCCCCCCCTAACGTTCCATTACACAAATATCAGTATTGTAACGGTCATGTTATTTGTAAAGTATTTTGTAATATTTATTAAATCATTTAACATAAATAACATGACCACAATATAAATAGCAATAAACTATAAACATGATAAAATTAGGGGGTAATTCCCCCTGGCACCCCCAGCACATCCCCCCTGGCACCACTAGCACATAACCCTTCCCCAAGTCCCCCTGGGCCATGGCACCCATCTGATTGCACTCTGGACTGCAGGGGATATCCCTCTTCACCCTCTCCAAGCCCCCCTGGGCCATGCATCCCATCTGATTGATTGCACTTGCCCCCCCATACAGCTTTGGATAACATTATACCCCATCTGATTGATTGCACTTGCACCACTAGTGACTCCCCCCCTCACCCAAATCCCTGCCGGGCATACAGATTTGGATAATATTATATTGATGATGGTACTGGTGTGCCACTAGTCTGTCTAGCATCACTACAGCAGAAAGAAGATCATGGCATGGGTGGTTGGAAGTTGGAACTTGTCTTGGATTGCAAGTTTTGGCACTTACTTGGGAACTAAAGCAGCAACACAGTGACCTCTTCTCTTCCTGTGCACCCAGGCCCAGCCCAGCCCAGCAACAGTCAGTGGCACTTGGCAGCTGGAAACAGACTTTGCGTGCACACCCGGGAGTGATGAGAGTGTTGCCGATGGCCCGAGTCCTCATTGGATATCAGGGCCGGGCCCCCAGCCCGGATTACAGCAGCGGCTGGCGCTACAGATATACAGAGGTTAAGGTAAATCATCTTCTCATGCCCAATATTGGCCACATTTTTTATTGATATTGGGGCCCCTGGATGGCTCCCGACAGCCCCCCTGGTATCCGGGCCCCAGGCACTTGCCTCGGGTGCCTTGTGGAATATCCAGCCCTGAATGCAATCCGCATTTTTTGTGAAATCGCATGCATTGCACAAAGCTGTTCTAAGATCAGATTTACTTTATTATCTTCCCCCTGCAGTTCAACATATTTGTATAAATGTACCTTTTGAACGGGGAATTGTTGGAGGGTATGTTTTCTGCACAATATTGAATACTTTGAAACAAATGTGATATGAATTTGACTTAATTTATCCTTTAACATACACATGAATACCATTTACAGAGACCAAATAAACTACATGGCTACAGACATTTCAACTCATTTTAAAGGTAATGGTTGGAGGGTTTGTTTTAACCTGGGCCACAGAAAACAAGTGCCCAAGACCTTAAAGTTTCCCAGAAAAGGGTTCAGCTTACCTAGTAGAAAAAACAAGCAACCATAACTATATTTTAAATATTCAGTTCAAACAGGATTTAGCAAGTTTGCTCTTTTAAAATCCATATGCACCGTTTTAGTCCACATAAAAGTGCATTACTATTTCTAATCTAATGTAGGTGCAGTATTAATTAGTTCTGATAAGTAAGTATACATGCAAAACAGGGATGAGTTTGCTATTTATCCTCAGTCTCTATAGTTATTGGGCATGTGCAATACCCAGTGGGTACAGGAGGAGGAGCCAAGATGACAGCCTCATAGTTCCAACTTTGAAACCCCATATCTTCATTATATACAATACAATGTGTATGTTGTTTCTAGTCCAAGTTGTTTTTTCACTTTAGTTGTCCTTTAAACTAATAAAATGAATAAGTTAAAAGAAAATTCATCAGCACCTTTGGTTAAAGAAGCATAAACACTGAAAATGATGGACAATATCATTTTTTTTCCCCCAATTTTTTTTACATTGTAAAGTAGGACAAAATCCCTCTAGGTGTATTAAATAAGGGAACTGTAAGTTATACTGTATAACCCCTTAACCAGTCATTTAAACACAGTTATCCACACCAAGGTTATGGTGGACAAATCTTATTTCTGTATTTCTCAGTGTTTACAATGGCAGAAACTGGATATTCCGCAACCCCACAAGCATTTGATCCAAGATGAAGTCTGAAAAAGCCCTGAAGAAAGAAAAAATATTTTTTTTTAATTTTCAGAAAATAAAACCATTTAGAATTGTATTGTTGTGTTTGCTTTTTTGCTTTAAAAAGTATACCATATATACTCGAGTATAAACTGAGGTTTTCAGGCTTTAAAAAAAGCCAGATAACCGAACCTTGGTTTATACTCAAGTCAATCTCCTTACCTTTCCATAATCCGGCAGCTGCTCGCTCCACTTCCTCTGTTTTGCAGGATGACTCGGAACCTGTCACTTCCCGGCAGTAGTGATGTCAGTAGATCAGAGGATGCGAAGCGAGCGGCTGCCAGATTACAGAACTCAGAGGTAAGAGATTCACCCAGCAAGTTAGGTTACGATTGGAGGTTTACTGGTTACCATTTTGTATGGGGGGGAAGACAGTAATCCCTGCAGTGGTAATTCTTTACCACTGCAGATGTTTGGAAACTACAACTCCCAAACACTAAAGCATGCTGGGAGTAGTTTCCAAACATCTAGAGTGCCAAGGAATTGGGGGTTACTGTATGGGATTACTGTATATTTAAAAGGCAATTCATGCATCAAAACAATACAGAATCAGGAGGATGGTATCTTTTGTTAAAAAGATTGCCTTCTGATACAGTATTGTTCTGAGGCTTTAGTTGCCCTTTAAATGGACAGCAGAATTCCCATATAGTAGTCCCATACAGAAATAGCCATACTGGAAAGATGGGATAATATATATCCATTAAAAAGTGCAACTAGTGACCAATTTAATATAGTATACATACAAAATAGAAGCCTAGTGCACTCCCAATTCAATTTGCTTACATGTTTATTCCGTCTATGATGCTGCTTTAAAAAGCCTGTCATTCTCTCTGGATAAAATAAAAGCAATTAGTTCAATAACTTGGCCAAATTATTTTAAGCCCAGAAACCACTTCAAGGTTTGCTTTTTCAGCTGGGTCCTACGCTATCAGTACTTGCCTTTTATGAGCTGAAAAAGCAAACCTTGAAGTGGTGGCTGGGCTTAAAATAATTTGGCCAAGTTATTGAACTAATTGCTTTTATTTACTTCCAGAGAGAATGATTATATATATATATATATATATATATTATATATATATATTCATGACTTATTGATTGATAAATCTGACAGGGAATATCAGGCCTCAAAGGGTATGTACACCCTTAAAAATATTTTTTGATATATGATTCTCCCTGTCCCCCCAGCCCCAACCGCTCTATTTGTATTATTAGAAAGTGCCCCAAACTCTACTTACCTCCCCTCTTTCCTCCGCCACGCTGCCGGCCCGCTGCTTGCAAGAAAATGCAAGCAGAGGGGTGGGACCAGCAGTCGCGTCTGTGATTGGCTGAGCGGCAGCCAATCACGGACGCGGCTGCCGGGAGTTCTTTGCAGCAGGGGAAAGAGGGAAGGTAAGTAGAGTTTTGGGCACTTTCTAAGAATACAAATAGAGCGGTTGGGGCTGGGGGACAGCGGGAATCATATATCCTAAGGGATTTCACTAGGGGGGGGGAATCCTGAGAGGGAGGGGGAGGGAGGGGGAGAAGGGCTGCAGTACGCATGCCAAACTTCTCCCGGAGGCCAGATAGGAGGCAGAGGCCTATATGGACTCTGCTATCCTCCTGGTGGGCAGTTTTTGGGACTTTGGGGGGGGGACTACAGGAGAACCAGATGGAGCTGGGATGTAAGGTAAGGATTAAACTACACTACACAATGGGGCCAGTAGTGGGGGGATTATAGTTTTGGGGGTGGACATGCCCTTCAAGCATGCCATACATGGGGTTGAGTTTTCCCCAGTTTTAACTAATTTGAAACGGATACTCTATGAAGAGTGGTGAAAATGGTGGTCAGGTCAGACAGATAATATTCCACCAACCCCATCTTCCAGTCTACATCAGATTGAAATCTGCTGAAGATCAACGGTGCATGATGGTGAATTCCAAATGATTTTCTGATCACATTTCTATGTGCGAACAATTGAGCTGTGTACAGACGGCCAGCGTAACAGTTGTTGTTTTTTAACAACCAGATAAATTCAGCAAATGAAGAAAAATAAAAAAATACAAACTTACATTTTCTCCCCAGTTCTCACCCCAGCTGTTTTTTAGGATCCAGTACTGCTCTTCTAAGTAAAAAATTGTATAAATGGAAATAATATTAATTATTTTTAACATTATTTTAATATTGTTATATTATTTTTGAAATAGGAAGACAGTGAATGACCATGGAGAAACAAACCAACATAGTTTCCCTTTACAACAGTCAACAGGGAGTGATCAAGGTTAATAGATAAATACCCATCAAAAGTGAACCTTTAATGCATTGATTAAAAACAAGGAGGATAAGGAGCTATTCTTTACCTTCCATTCTTCAATCAATGCAACTGGAGCAGGAAAATAGAACAAACTTACCTTTCACACGATCCACCGCAGCAGCACTGACAGGTCTCGACCACTTTCTGGTTCTGATTAACTATAGCGTGCATGGGCAATAATGCGCGCTTTAGTTAAACAGGACCAGGAAGCGGTCGGGAATTTCAGTGTTGCTGTGGAGGATTGCGTGAAAAGTAAGCTTGTTCTATCTAGGTAAGGAATAGCTCCTTTGCCTCCCAGTCTTAATGCATTAAAGGAATAGTTCACTTTTGCATAGCCGGCAGCTGTGTCTGTGATTGGCCAATCATAGATGTGGCTGCCAGTCTGGCCCCTCTCTGCTGCAAGGGTGCCCTACAGTATGTTAAAAAAAAATTTCAGGGTGGAGATACTTACCTACCCACAATGTCCTCCTATCACAAGATGAGTCTAAAGCTATACATACACTGGCTCAACATCGAATTGAGATTTGGTCCGAAATTAACCGTAATATGGTTTGCTATTAAGAGTACATCGTAATATCAATGACAAATTTATTAGGCCAGTCAGTTTCTCAAACTGCAGGAACATGAGAAAGTACTAATGTAAGGCCAGCTTTAGGAAAGCACAGAAGGAGCATTTAAACAAATATTTTTGTGGCAAGTAACTGGGCCAAAAGAGATGGATGTGAAAAATGTAAATCAAAATTAATTATTTCTACAAAATATTTGGCCTTATTTATCCAGGGACGCTGTGCTATTTTCCAGAGTTCAAGTCGCACCAATTGATTCAATATCGGTAAGCGTTGCTTAAACTGTTTTCTCATTTATCAGGGGACGCAAGTGCGATATTTAATCA
This sequence comes from Hymenochirus boettgeri, assembly GCA_019447015.1. Lineage (NCBI taxonomy): Eukaryota > Metazoa > Chordata > Amphibia > Anura > Pipidae > Hymenochirus > Hymenochirus boettgeri. Next base: position 57,916,371 of record CM033472.1, read on the forward strand.
GTTATTGGAGATGAACCCAGAGTGATAGTGGCTCTGGGTAATTCTCCCCGATTGTCTTACTTGATCTGTCCTCGTCAGATTTTGCAGCTGACAGGTCTGATAAAAAAACAGTGTATGGGTATTGCAAAGTTGTGGAGATGAAAGCAGGGTGGTGTACATTTTTAAGTCACTGATTAATTAGGCCTGGTGCACACAGGCCCTCTTAAAGGGGAACTGTGGTCTCTATACAAATACCCTCAATACAAAAGCATTCTATCATACCTTTCAAATAAGACTGTGATGATGACTCTAGCTTTTGTGAATTTAAAGGTATATGCATTTAAATAGATCTGAGCATGTAAAGTTCCACTTCCTTGTTTGCTTCGTTGTGGTGACAGAAACAGCAGGAGCTGTATCATAAGTCACACCCATATAAATATCTTATAAAACATGATTCTTAATTAATTTTAAAGGTACCTTAGTCCAAATATGATTGTGCTTCATTTTAATTACAATTAAAAGCTGAATGCCTACTGTATCAATGCACCATTTATTACCTTACTGATTTTAGAAGATATCTTCTCAGACCTGCTACACATGGGCTGATATTTCGGTCTGATTGATCCCACAGTCCGATCTTTTGTTCAGATTGCCTTATTTGAAAGGTATGATATAGCTGCTTTAAACAGTACAAAGTATGCCTGGGTCGATTCTTTTTTTGGCACCCACCCCTTGGAAACACTACTAAATTTTGAACCAAAAGAATAGTCCTTTATGGTAAGTCCAGAGAGATATTATTACTTCACTTGCTTTAATAGCTGTATAAAGGTACAACCTCAGTATCCTAGAGTGTTATTCTACAGTCCACAGCATTATGCCCTCAGCATATGTGTACTGGATAAAATATATGATTTAACATTCAACCCTCTGTCAGAATTGGATGCTTGGCTAAGCCCGGAGAGCGATGCAGAAAGCCAGGAGCACATTTTTGTGGTATTTCTAAATAGTGATGTTCATGTTTCCCTAAATGGTTGCCCCTTTTAAAAGGCTGGGAGTGACTATTATAGGTAGGCACACAATAATAGTTGTGTACACAAATTGATACACCAATGAGTAACAGCACAAAAAAAACAAACAGATCAGGCAGTTCTTCGAAGTTCGTTGTGCGAACGGTGGGGGAAATGTCTGAAGGTAAAGTGTGGTGTATGGGCACCTTACGTTTGTTTTAAACTAAGAAAACCAGCATGGCCACTTGCTCAGTCAGTGTGCACCAGAGGATTCACAGACTATAATGCACATACCTCTGGAGAAGCCCACTATTAAAACTTCATGGTCCACATTTGAAGCATCACAGTTCTTACGGCTAGGTTTGATAATTCCCTTTGTATAATACTGTAAATAAAGATGAGGATCAATTAAAGTGTAAAAGTCTATCTTTCAAATTGAATCTAATATATATATTTCCAGAAATTCCAGAAAAAGTTAAGAAACACTCCCACATATTAATTAATTCTCACATACAAATTAATTAAAACCATTTCCCATTACCTTTCTCATCCCGCTGTAGAAACACAAAGTCTTGAATAGTTGCTACAGGTTTAGTATTACGGAGACATTTGCCTTTCTCTGCCTTGTATTGATAGTCATCTTCTCTGGCTAGACCACCTATTGGAAAAATGTTTATGTTATGTAGGGGATGTTGCTGCTCGTGTCCCCTTATTTTATACTTTATTCATTTCTCTATGTGCTGTAACACAGAATATCCAAAAATTGATGGGCCACATTTTGAGGGATACTTAGGCTCTTGTTTACAGTATAGGACGCGAAAGAAAATATGTCAACATTTAATCCAGGTACATGTAGATTTACCTGTAATTTAAGAGTTTAGGTCTCTGACACAGAGATGTCCGAATAAGTCAAGGGCGGGCAATTAAATTTCACAGGGGGGCACATAAGAAACTTGGATTGTCGTGACGGGCCAGACCAATACTGAATTCTCATTAAAGAGATTGCAAAACTGTATTTTATGAAAAGATACCTAAATATATGAAAAGATACATAAATATTTTTTTATTATAAGATGCAATTTTTAATAGACCCATTGCATCAAATATTATGATTTTTTTGGGGTACATGTCCAATATTGAGGGGCCAGTCAGGGGGTAGCCTATGGGCTGTATGTGGCCCCTGGGCCGGGTCTGGAATAAGCAGTCCTGAAAAAATAGCTCTATAGGTCATGCCTACATTCATAATATTTACCTTGCTCACCACACTGTGTCTGCCTTCTTCTAGTTGTTGGCTGGGATATCAGATAACACTAGGAAGAACTGGTTTGCAAAGTAAGTATTGTGAAAGAAGGGTTAATCTTCTATCAGTAGGTAAGCTTGACCCTCATCCACATCAGAATAATTTCTGCCTTACACTACAGAAGATCCTGGGGCCTTGCCCTAGATGCCTTAAAATCAAGACACATGCACCTCTATTTTAAAGGCGTTCGTTAGTAGCGCACAAATAAATTTTGTCTTTATTGCATCAGGTGCCTGTGCCATTAATAGAAAAACGGTGCAAGCTCCAGAAAAATTATAACCATATATTATATTAAGAAACATGGGTTTAAAGAGTCCTACCTTTCCTTCCTGTGGATGCAAAGGATTTCATCACTAGGAAGCAGAGACAGCTCAAATAGTTTCTGCCTCTCTGTTCGCCTCCTGGAGAAATCCAACTTGCGCAGAATTGAAAACAGAGCAAGATGCGGAAGACTCCGCTCCCCCCTCCCTCCTAGTGACACGTGACGTAAATTTTAGAAGCGGAGCTTAGGGGGGTGATTAGCTGACCGGCTCCAGTTACGTGAGAACTGAAGCACACTGAGCGTATCGGCGTCATGTGAGTGGCAGTTGAGGGATCACAGAACAAGCCTAAGTCATTTTGGGGGGTGGACATGACCTTCAATACCATTTCCCCCCCATGACGCACAGTATTACATATGGCTGATGGTTTATTAAAGGTACTTTTTATATTTACACAATATTAGAAAAGACACTGACTTGTTTCCTTACCCAGCTTTATAACAGTCATAAATGCATTCCATGGAAATCCTCCTTTGCATCCATAGTTTCGGCTGCAATCTATCAATTCTAAAACACAAAATGATACTGTGAAGCCAGACCAACTTTCTGAATGAATGTAAATAATAAAATGAGTCACTTACGCTGCACTGATAAATTTTTTGGACTTCCAAAAATCCCCCATTGTGCTTCAATATTACCCACAGCAGCAAACGCCCAACATGAACAGCATTTACCCTGTGGGAAAAAAATAAGGGCAGAGATTAAAACCTAAGTACTAAGAATAACAGGTTAACAGAAATAACAGCTAAGTTAGAGTTTTGGTGGATAACAAACTTAAATGTAGGAAGTAGTGCCAGGCAGCATTTGTATGTATGTATGTATGTATGTATATATAGTTTATTTATAAAGCGCCACTTGGGGACGCAGTGCTGTACAGGAACAAAATACAATAAAGTCATACAAGGGGGATAAATACATAGATAGTTCACTACATAAATATATAAATTATATAAATAGAAGTGCTAAAGCTTTGCTACAAGAGATAAGGTGGTCCCTGCCCCGTAGAGCTGACAATCCAGTTTGGTGGGTAATACACAGTTACAATGGAATGGGTATAAGGAGGATAAGAATAGAAAAGTGACCATTGGCCTTTGCAACCTGCAGATCATTACAACCTTACACAGGGTCGTCTCGGTGGAATGAGCAGGACGGAATCCAGATTGCAAAGGATCCAATAGGTTATGAGCATGAAGGTAGTTAGCGATACGGGAGAAGACTAATCGCTCTAGCAGTTTAGAGGCTATCGGTATGAGACTGGACGGTAGTTGGCTAAACAAGAGGGGTCCAGCGAGGGCTTGGGTATGGGCTTAACATGGGTATGCTTAAAGATGGAAGGGAAAATTCCAGATGTAAGGGAGGCATTGAATATGTGGGTGAGTATAGGGGTAAGCACATGATTACAGTGCTTCAGTAATACAGAGGGCATAGGATTGAGAGGACAGGTCGTAAGCGGAAATGATAAAAGCAAGTGAAAGACTTCTGAATGGGTCAGAGGAGCAAATGATCCAAGAATAGCTGAGGGAGGAGAGGGCAACAAAATCTGAGAGTCATCCCTAGGACCAGAGATCTGCATGCGGATGGACTCTACTTTATGCTAAAATTAATGTGCAAAGTCCTGAGGAGAGTGCGGAGAAAGGAGAGAGCCAGCGGGAGAGGGGGGCAGAAAGTCAGCCTTTGTACAGGACTTTCTCCACGCATGTTCAGCAGCACGCGTGCACCTGTGTATAAAACACAAAGTGGGGTTGAGCCACGGACGATGATTAGAGGTTTCTCGTCTGAGGGAATGCAAGGGGGCAAAAGAGTCGACTGTCAAAAGGGAGGAGAGACTAGAGGACAGGGATGAGGCGAGTGTCGGGAGATCTATGGATCTAGTATTATGAACAGACACACAAGATAGAGGGACAGGAGGAAGAAGAGGGTATTGAGCCTGAAAAGTGGTAAGATGGTGATCGGAAAGCAGTAGGGGTTAGATTGAAAAGATGAGACAGAGAGGTTTTTAATGAACACTGGGTCCAGGAAATGGCCATCCTTGTAAATACTAGCATTAGTCTATTGTAAGGCCTCGTTTGGAATCTGAAGTGCAGTTTTGGAATCTTGTGTATAAAAAGGACATCTTTGAAATAGAAAGGGTTCAGAGAAAAGCAAGTAATTTATTAAGGGGATTGGGGAAGCTTAAATAGATAAAAAAGAAAAAGAATGGATAAGTTACAGTTCTGCACACTAGAGAAAAGACCCTTGTGTGGGGATATGATCACTATCTATAAATACATTACTGGGCTATACAATAAACTATCTGGTGCATTGTTCACCAATAGAACACGTCAGAGAACATGTGGACACCCCTTAAAAGTGGGAGAAAAGAAGTTTGGAAAGGGTTTTTCATTGTAAGAATGGTAAGAATAGTAAAACTACCCGCAACACGCCATGTGTAGGAACGAACGTTTCGGCAGATAATCGCCCCGTGTGTAGGCACATTATCGGCCGAAATGGACATTCGGTCAGGGATTGTTGACCGACCAACCTGGCGGATCTCCGAACCAACCACCGTTTCAGCCGATAAAGTGCCTACACACGGGGCGATTATCATCCCCAAAACGTTCGTTCCTACACATCGTGCTTCACGGCTGGGGACCCACTATTGCACGTGTGTATGAACCTTAAGTATCAGTTCTTATTTTGGGGTAGTTCGGGGGGTTGAGTAGACATTCCATAAAAGCTATTGTAGGTGCAAGTGGAATAAAAATGTGGAAAATTCAATATCAACACTAAATACTGGTAATGTTAAAAACATCTTGTACATGACACATGCTCATGAAATAATATCACCTGGGATTTTACTTTAGAAATAACTCCTTTTTTACGCCAGTCACACGATTTAGGTGGAGCTTCTTCGGACCGGTGTGTCAAATTCAGTTGGGAAATGTATGAACTGTAATGTAGATGGCATTTCCAAAATTCGTCATCTAAAAATGCATGAGGTTAAAAAAAACGTTTTTGCCTTTTGTTAGGAATAAGCACAGGCCCTGGGTGATGTTCGGGTGCAGGGCCATCAGAATACCACACAAGGTATACATTCCTCAAGGTGTGGTTGAATTAAAACGTCTATCATGTACAAGCAACACAGAAGAAAGCATAAGCATGTTCACTATACATGATTATTAGTGCCTTGGAGTGATGCTTCTACTGCCAATGTCAAAACAGCCCAATAATTCCAACAAAGGAAAAGAAGACCCTTATTAATTTTACCTTCCAAAACATATACAGGGAGATTCAATAAAAGTTCTTATCGCTAAAATTAGCACCATTTTAAATGATAAGAACTTTTATTGAATAACCCTGTTAAAAAATAAGTGTAGGGTTGGAAAGGGGGATTTTTTTTTACAGTGACTTTTCCATTTAAAAAAATCCATGTCTCATTCCAATATATCTTCCAGCATTCCCTGTGTGATATGTCTGATATAAAACTTATAGGACAACCTATGTTTTTTATGTGCACTTACGTTTAAAGGGACACTTATTTGTCAAGAGTTTCATAATCCTTGTGCACCTATTAAAACGTTATCAACTGGTTGTGTAGGGTAGTTCACCTGTCAGGTCACTGAATTGAGTGATCCCATATTGTGCTGTTCCTTGTTCTTCTCTCTGCAAACGATTTGCTTCCTCCAAATTCTTAAAGAATACAACCATACGATGCTGGAATTCTAAAAGAATACTAGGTGAAAAAAATACTTACACAAATAGACACTTTCTATGTTCTGTAAAGCAAAATTACATGTCTAGAATGTTTGAGGGACATGGGGGGCATTTGTTTGTTAACATTTCAACCCCTTTATCGCAGGCTTTTATTCCAAAAATGTAATGCTATAAATGTATAAAGTGGCGATAACTGGCTGTGAAATGTCATTACCGAGATCGGCATTTCGCTCATCGATTGTATTTATTAACCGCCAGTAAGTGTTTCCTTGCGTTAAGTTCAGCCATTTAAAATCTCTATGTCTGAGGTGCCAAGAACGCATAAGTGCCCATATATGTAGCTTTCGGTGGGTCCTTGGAAGGTGTCAGTACATTGTGGAGTGTTTCTCAATACTAATAATGGTCCAAGGGGGGTGTTAGATTGTTTATTTACTCTAATATAATATGCAATTTCCGGTTTTACCAAGATTGCCATTTTATCTTTTTGCCACAATACAGCCATGTGCACCGGTGACATCACCATATACATTGCATTAAGACTGGTATACCTGCCATTTGGCAACAAATATGGACTTTTTGTTACTGAAAAGTGCAGTTTTTATACCTTTGACGTAAATGATGCTGGGATTAGTTCAATATCAACTAACATCCTTTTTACCATGTGTTGTTCTGACATAATCATTGCTGCCCTAAGATATTTAGTTTGGGTATCACTTAATTAACTGTTTCAAAACATTCCTGGTTGGTGGTTGGACTACAACTTCATCATCCATTATTAAGCAAAGTGATAAAAACTGCATCATTCAGGGCAGAAAGGAATGCTACAACAGTGCACAAATAAACCTGGTTGATGGTTAAGCTACACCTCCCAGCATCCCTTACTGGACAAAGTCATTTAAATGATATAAAAACTACATGATTTGGGGCAGCAATGAATATGTCACAACAATACATGGTTACAATCATCATGGTTGATGGTTAAACCACACTTCTCAGCCTTCCTTTATTGCTACCCTGACAGATGCAATATTGGTTACACTTAAACACTGTCCTGTAAGGGATGTTGGTAGGTATAGTTTAACCATCAACCAGGACAGTGGAAAAAAAAGTATTGTAGGGACAGATTAATTAATTTCCTAAATGTTTAGGCACTATGTGCTTTGTGTCTAGTTAAAGGGGAAGTTCAGTGCAAATACATGTACTTTTCAGAAAAAAGAGCAGTATTTTTCCATCCCAATGATCTTAATTTGCCAATTCAGCATTTTGTCTGTGTATAAATAAGTGCAACCAAAATACTGACTTCCTGATTGCAGGACCCCTAGTAGAGACCATTGACCCAGTGCCTGGGTTGATTCAGTTGCTCAGTAGATATCTGAGCATGTTTGTCCCATCCAACAGCCAATCAGTAGAAATTACTGTTAGGAACATTCCAAGGATGTGGTGCATCCTGGGAAGAAGATGGACCGTTAGAACCTGAAATGTCAGCTCACTAATGTCAACAGCAGGGAACAGCAAAGGGTATGAAATCAACTGATTTTTCAAAATGGAAGAGAATATGTAGAATAACTAAGTATGCATTACACAAACTAACAATTTAACAAATATTGATAATTTCTGCTGAACTGTCTCTTTAAAGTTGTTTTTTCACTTTAGTTTCCCTTTAAGCAATATGTTTGTTTTTTTATAAGAAGGCTACCCCTTGCATGATCAGTGTCAACTTCAGGCAAACCAGCATGTCATCCAGGGCCGGAGAATCAGGGTGAAAATCCTGCCCACGGCACAGCGTGTACAATAAAATTCAATGATGGCTCGCTCCTGCTGTAAGAGGAAGCTGCACTGGAGTCAATCTGCTCCTGGCGCAATATCTCTGCTGTCAGTTAAAGGACAATTATACTCACCTTCCCTTTGCTCCTCTTCCTTGTTCCTTAGCTTTTACCAGGGGTAAGAACAAGCGTGCCTTCCTATTGGTCTCGTCGCCGACGGGGAGGAGGGGGCGGAGTCTACCAGAGCAGCGTTGCTCTGAGAGTCTGATGTAGGCTGCGCGAACCCAGGGGTGAGGACTTAGCGGTTCAGGTCCTCACCCCTGGTAAAAGCTAAGAAACAAGGAAGAGGAGCAGAGGGACAGTGAGTATAATTGTCCTTTAATCAAATTATACAGCTTTCACATCATACCCTTTGGAAAGATACAGTCTCTGCGGAATTCAGTTAGATCAACTGTACCTAAAGGTTAACTCTTATTTGAACTACAAATTATGACATCTTTCGTTTTCAAAAAAACCCACCTGATCCCCAAAGATGAATTCCATCATAAATATCCTATTACTTATAAAGCTTTTTAATATAAAAAGAAAAGACAAGTAAGTCCCTATTGCAATCAAATGTGCTGCTGTTTTTAAATATCTAAACCACTAAGTCCTCATCCCTGAATAATTTCTTAGTTAGTGGTTTACTTGATTAACTTCTTACATGGTGGTTCCCCGCTTAGGTCCACCTCCACCTTTTTCCTTCAGTGCGTGATGTGACCCATTGGAATATGCGCTGCTTGCAGACAGATTGAACGTGGCAGAGCAGACCATCAATGTAATCAAAATACTTTCTTTAAGTTAAACAGCTGATTGGGAAAGTACCTAGGGGTGAGGATTTAACATTAAGGTCCTTATCCTGGGTACTATTAATGGGAGGAGGCGAATCAAGAGGGATATTATTCACCTTTAAAATACTTATGTAAAGGTGCCGACATCTTTAAGGCAACTTGAACACGACGGTAAAACTAAGCACCCATTAAATCAATTACACGGAAGATTCTGTTGCTGCTTTTTCCATGCCTGCTTTAGCTCTACACTCACTAATATCAGAGGAGAAACAGTAGTACCACTTTAAATATAGTATAGTATGCATTACAGCACAATGCCCTTTTATAAAAAATGGCATTTTAATTTCTTGAAGCACAACGAAATAAAAACACAGGTCTAGGGCATCCCCCAAAACTGTATTGAAGGTTTTTATTTCTATCCATATTGGCAAACGTATGTCTGTGCTGTTACCATATATACTCGAGTATAAGTCAAATTTTTAAGGCTTTAAAGTTAGCCTGAAAACCTAACCTCGATTTATACTCGAGTCAAGTCCTAATTTAGATTCAAATTCTGCAATTGTGGATAGTAACCAGTAGGTGGCACTGTGTTAACCTGCATAGAAAGTTACAGGAGCTGATCTGCCTTTACACTTCCTGCTTCCTGTAGTCTGGCTGCTGGACTCACTCAGCACTGTCACTGCTCATCTGGATGCTGTAAATCTGATGCTTCTCCTTAGTTTGGGGCAAAAAACAGCTGTTAGTTCAGTGCAAATGACAGCTTGAAACTACAACTCTCAGGTGACATTTTTAACTATTGGGGTCAGAGAGTCCTTTACTATATGGGGATCAGAGTGCCCTTTATTATATGGGGGTCAGAGTGCCCTTTACTATATGGGGGCCAGAGGGCCCTTTACTATATGGGGGTCAGAGTGCCCTTTACTATATGGGTGTCAGGAGAATTATAAATGATGGTAAGCTTAATTAAAACTTTACTGAACCTTGCCACTCCACATGTTTAGAAACTGCAACTCCCAGCAACAAAGCATGCTGGGAGTTGTAGTTTCCAAACATCTGGCGTACCAAGGAATTGGAGGTTACTGGTACTGGATGTGGCTATTACTGTATGGGATTCATGTATGGGAATTCTGCTGTCCATTTAAGGGGCAACTAATTTCTACCCTCTGCTTATACTCGAGTCAATCAGTTTTTATAATTTTTTCAGGTAAAAATAGGTACCTCGACTTATACTCGGATCGACTTATACTCGAGTATATACAGTACTTTAAACCAAACATATATTTTCTTACTACAGTAATCTAGTAAAAAGGTGCAATCTTTAATTAAATAAGCAAAATAACTACTGAATATAAATCTACCACTAAGAACTACATTTAGATCAGTACATTGCGATTACCAAGCAAACCCTAGTAAAGAATTCTGAAGAGAATTACCTTCTTTGCTTTTGTAGGTCTTGTTATATTTCAGTATAAAATCTTGGAACTGCATCTGAAATAGTTAAAACAAATGTTATTATCAATTTAAAATAAAAAAAACCCCACAAACCACATTGATGGAAAAAAGAAAATTAAAAGAGCCGATTGACTAAGCGAGGGAATAAATTAGAAATAACCAAATTTATCTATCTATGGCCATATAATTAAATTGTGTGACATCATGCTTATACTCCAAAAAATGCTTCGCCATGGGTTTATTAGTTCTCCCATCTCTATGTGCCGTTTTAATAGCAGATCTATGCCCATCAATCCTCAGACGTAATGCTAGATCTGTTTTCCCCACATAGAATAATTTACAAGGGCAGGAGGCCAGATAGATCACATTGGTTGTGGTACATGTTATTGTATGTTTTATCCTTATAGATTCTCCGGTGTGAGGATGAGAAAAATGTGTGCCAATGTTCATATGTTTACAAGATTTACACCAATGACAACTATAACTTCCCCCAGACCTCCTAGTTAGCCAAGTTAGTTCTGTTCTGTAACTTTCAATAGGATCTCGTTTTACCAATATGTCCCCCAAATTGCTACCTCTTTTATATCCAATTTTTTATAGCCTATCCGGTATGCAATTTTGTAGTTTTGAGTCTGATTTCAATATTTTCCAACTCTTCTGTAAGATATTGTGAATTTCTGGTGATAAGTCCGTGAATTTAGTTACACGTATCATTGGATTTGTCTCTTGTGTAAATGAATCCGATTGTGCTTCCTTCACCTTTTCTCTAGCTCTTTGTAAGGACTTGGCAAGTACACTGTCTTTATAGCCCCTACTTCTGAGTCTTCCCCACATATCAGTTATCTGTTTTTCCATTGTTATAGTGTTAGAATTGTTTCTCAAAACTCGACAGAACTGTGACACTGGAAGAGAATTTTTTAATTTTATTGGATGGAAACTATTGTTATGTAGCAAGGTGTTACGATCAGTCGCTTTACGATATAAACAATATTCAATTATGTTTCATCTTAATGATATTTGTACATCCAAAAAATGGATTGTTTCTTTGCTTACCTCAGCTGTAAGTCTAATTGGACTGTTCAAAGTGTTTAAGTCATCCAACATTTCTTGTAATGAATTTCTGGAGCCCTGCCATATAAGAAAGATGTCATCAATAAATCTTCTATACATTAATATCTGTTGAGAAAACCTAGATATAATGTTATTTTCTTCATATTTATACATAAACGCATTGGCGTAAGCTGGCGCCATGGCCACCCCCATGGCGGTTCCAAATATTTGCAGATAAAAGGTGTTTTCAAAGTGAAAATAATTTGAACTAAGGGTTAGCTCCAATAGTTCCAATAGGAAGTTTCTTAATCTATTTGTATCATATCCATTTTTTTCCAATAGTTGTTTAAATGCCTCTATTCCTTCTTTCATGGGTATATTTGTATACAGGCTAGTAATATCGATAGCTGCTAGCCATAACTCTTCGCCCTCAGGTAATTTCGTACTATTTAACAATGATAAAAAATGCGAAATGTCTTTAATATATGTTGGTTGCAATTGTATCAATGGTTGTAGAACAAAGTCAATGTATTTTCCTATGGGTTCCAAAAGACTCCCCCTACTGGACACTATTGGTCTTCCCGGTGGGTGAATTGGATTTTCATGTATCTTTGGCAGGGTATACATAATGGGGTGTATTGGATGTTTTTGAATCAAATAATCCCCCAGTTGTTTATCTATAATACCTGCTATCATTGCTTCCCCAATGATTTTGTCAATTTTATTCTTAAATTTATTTGTGGGATTTTCCAATAAAACTTGGTACACCTCTTTGTTAGCAAGCTGAGAAAAATAGTTCTTTTTTATACATGAGGTAATCCATTAGCACTATACCCCCACCTTTATCCGCTGGGCGTATCACAATATTATTATCTGAGCTTAATGTTTTCAGTGCATCTCTCTCACTTCTACACAGATTAGAACGACATTTCTTACCTTGTAGTTTAGCCTCCAACACTTCCGAATTTACAGTCTGTTGGAACACTTTAATTGTTTGATTTGTCACTGGTGGATCAAACACACTCTTCAATCTAGGTGCTTGTATAATGGGTCGGTACACACTATTGCCAAACGTATCCTTCAAAGATAAAGTTCTACAAATTCTATATAGTTCAATGTCCCAATTGAAACCATTAAATGTTGTAGTCGGTACAAACGATAAGCCTTTCTTTAACACACTATTTTCTGCTTCTGAAAGCACATGATTAGATAAATTGAAAATTGGTATCATATACTCCTGGCTCCGTTTACCTTTGCCCCCCTTCCCCCGCCTGATCAGGTAGCGTACCTTGCGCCTGTGTGCATGGAAGGGGGATCGTTGTTGTGGTCCATCTCTCTGACTAAAAAAGACCGCTGTGGGTAAGTAGCTGCCCGATGATTCTCCTTACTTGCTCCTACGTCCATATCCTCGTGTCTTACATCCCGGTGCGGCCTTGTGGGCGTGTCTGTCGCTCCAATGACGTCATCAGACTCCGACCAATACCGGCTTGCATCAGTCTCAGAATCTCGGGAAAATCTCACCCGTCTGCCTTGGCGTCCTCGTGCTCTCTGTGGCCCCTCCTGTGTACCCAGCAACCACCTATACACCCTTCTCTGTGTATAATCCTCATTTACTTTACGAAGTTTAGATCTTTTGTATTTCAATAAATCATTTCTGTGTTTTTCTACTAATATGTTTGTTTTATTTATAATTTCTTGATGTGCATCAGTTTCTAATGCTGTATGGTGTAGTTGCTGCCATTCAGTAATTTCTCCCCTCACCTTTTTCAATTCCGTTGCCACTTCCTCCAATACCAGTACCATCAAATCAAAGGAACAGCGATTCAATAAACCTGTCCACCAGCTGCAAAACTCCGGATTGTTGCGGCCTATGGTAGGTATATTCGATATCCGAAATCCTCGTGGGATCTGTTTAGCTTTATAGTAGTCAGATAGAAAAATACCGTGAAGGTCCAAATCCGCTTCACGTTTCCGCAAATATGATAATTCATTGCATATATCTTTCATTGAACATTGTAATTCAAAATCAGTGTTTGTAATATCCCACAACACCTTTTGTGCATCAGATTCTGTTACCTGCCATATATCAGTGAATCCAGGTAGCAGGTTCACTCTCTCCGTGGCTTGTTGCATGTTCTTAGTGGTGGTGCTCAACCCAGGAATAAATCAAGTTCCTTCAGATAAATATAAAAGTAGTTGTGTTGATTATGTGTATAATTGGATGATGGAGGATCACCCTATTTAACTTGCACACAGTGTGTTGTATCACATGGCTTGATAAAGGCCCCAAGCACAGGGCCGAAACGTTGCCACGTTTGTGTTAAATAAATTTCATTGAAATTCCTAGGAGTGCTCCTATATCTCTCTTTATATATATATATATATATACATATATATATATATAAAATATATAACTGTGTATAGAAGTTATAGGTGTGGATAACCTTTTATTGTAGGATTGCTATAGTTTAGGAGTGTGTATAACCTCTTAATATATTTAACAGGTCATTCTGCTGTCTCGGAATGTGCTGGCAGCTTATTGCTAGGCATCAAAGGACAACTCCACCCTCATAAGGACATCTTTGGGAAAGAATGGACTCTTTAAAATATGTTGATATATCCTACTTTGTCCTATGAATTCATTACTGTATGCCTGCTATGCTTCTGGATGCCTCATGGAAACTGAGCAATTTAAAAACCTGTAATGAGCCTGAGCATTCTCAAAAGAGGCAGCTAGGCAGATTAGCATTCAGTCATTGTCTGTGATGTCAACTGTCAAATCCATAACTGACAGTTGCTAGCTGGACTTGCCCTTTAAGATATATTTAGTGTTTTCTGTGTATTTATGTTCAATGCCGCTCCTTCTCTGTTCTATTTGACTTTTCGATTAGTTGGAGCACATTTTACGAGAATTGATTAGTAGATAGACAGACTGGAGTGGGGGGGTTGTAACAATGTCTATGAACAGAAGACCCCCCAAAACCTAAAAAAGCTAGGTTTAAAGTGGTTTAAAGTTAGGTTTAAATTAGACCAACAAGGTCTAATGCTAATCAGTGCTATTTACAGTATATCTACCAGCTCTTGAAGTAGGGGGACAAAATGCATTGTGGAAACAGGTGATACAACTATTTGCTCCTCGCATAAAATTGCCCATATATTGTAACCATATTATTATTATTATGGCGCGTTACAGTTGCATATATGGGAGGAGACTTGTGAATATCATGAAAGACTAGGTGACATGTAACCCAGTGAATTTTTTAGATAGGGAGGAAATTATGGACAATAATGCTTGTGAAGGTTCTCATTCATCCAGGTTATGGTATATCTGTTGTATTCAATTAGATCAACTGGACTTGAAGTTTAGTTCTTGAAGACGTTTCGCTAGTCATCCGACTGGCTTTCTCAATTCAGAATGACTTTGGCAATTATGTATCCTGGAAAATCCCAATTAGCATATCCCAGCCAAGTGTTAAGTGCGTGATTGGATAGTGGCTAAGAGGTGTTATAGGAACGCCCAAGGTAAGATTTTAAAACAGCATTGTACATGGCAGACAGTTGGTGTCGAACCCCTCCACCTCTATTTAGGCTTGATTTCTTTATTTTCACATAAATGGCCTCCTTAACACCTCTCTTGAACCAGTCACGTTCCTTTGCCAATATGTTAACATTACAATCTTCAAAGGTATGTCCTTTATCCTTAAGATGCAGGTACAGGGCTGAGTCCTGAACCGAGGAATTGGCTCTTCTGTGCTGGGCCAATACGTTGATGCAGTTGCTGTTTGGTCTCCCCCATATACAAATCAGAGCATACTGCACTGCACTGCGTATATGATGTCGCTTTTCTTGTGTTTCGGTATTGGGTCTTTCGGATGTACCAATTGCTGCCTCAGTGTGTTGTTCGGTTTAAAGCAGACAGGGATACGGTGTTTTTTGAAAATTCTTCTTAATTTCTCGGAGACCCCTGCTACATATGGGATGAAAGTCAGACATTTCGCTAGTCAGACATGGAATGTCTGACTAGCGAAACGTCTTCAAGAACTAAGGTGATCTAATTGAATACATCAGATATACCATGACCTGGATGAATGAGAACCTTCACAAGTATATAAATGTTTGTTAAACTTTGTTGCAATAGGACACCTATGCAACTCTCTCATCTCATCTGTATACATGGCTTCACGCTGTGTCCAACTGGTGTACGTGACTGATACAGACAGTACAGGGGAATTGATAAGTGTATAGTTTTGACTTTTGTTATATACATGTGCACTTTAGGGGAATGGGGTGTTTACAAGGGTTTAGAGATGTATGTTTATCTTTTTGTTTTTAAACTTGAAGTCTGTTTCCCATGTTTGCATTTGGATAATAAAGGGATTTTATACATATACTCGCATGTAAGTGAGCGGTTTAACATTTGGGTTCTTTTGCTCTTGCTTTGTTGTTCTAAATTTACAATGACCCCAAACAAGGTTTCTTTAATATCAACATCATGATTTAAACATTCTTTAAAAAGGTATTTTGTTACCCCCAGGGACGGATTTATACTTTTTTCTTCCCTAGGCCAGCTAACTTGTACCGCCCAAAACAGACTATAGTGGTTGAGGATCTTGCACACCTAAACGGTCAAATATCCTATGTTCAAATGCTGGGTGCTCCGGCGTCTGTAGCGAAACATCACAAATAAAATTGTGTTGCACTTAAGACTGGAGTGCCCAGCGAGTTTGTTACTTCGTTATATGCCCAAAACAGACTAGTACATATAAGATGCCCCCATGCCCACCTCATACAGATTGGTACACAGGGTTGCCCACCTAATATCAACATTTTTACAGACAAGAGGGCAAACATTTCTGGAATGTCAAGTGGAATCACTCAATCTAAAATTGTCACAATGGGCTATTTGCTGGTATGAAAGAATAACGTAGGATAACGGATGTTAAATAATAATCAAAAGAGAAACTGTATACAGGTAGAGCAATAAGGGGACGGGGGTTCTTTGTCTGGAGTTACAAACTAGATTGGTTGGATTAGGCTGGGTATACACTTTAAGATGGTTCGTCCTAAATGACCTTTCGGCACTTCCAACAGGTTGGTCATTACAAAGGACTGTCTGTTATGACAAAAGTAGCTGCTGTGGCAGTTTGCTGCGACTGAACGTGTGGTTCATAGAGGACTGCATGATTGCCTGTGGTTTTCTGACGCATCTTATCGCCCGTTCATCTAATTCGAATGAACGAACGGTCGGATGTCAACTGTGTCCAGTGCAGAAAACCTTCCAATACACTGGAATGTCTGTCAAATTATTGGATGGTGTGTACACAGCTAAACATGGTTGGAGTTAAGATCATGACAAATAACCAAGCTGTAGATCTGTGTGAAAGGAAGAACGTAGTTAAACACTGATACTACAAATACAATAGTATTAAAACCACAGGTAAGGCTAAAAAGATGTAAGGAGCAGAAAGGGAAATAGGAAATTACATCAGGGGTAGCCCTGCTATGCTCTCAGCATTAACTACAGCACCCAGAATTCTTTGTTTGCCTAGGAATGCCGAGAGTTGTAGTTTCAGGAAATCTGAGAACTAATTGAATGAAGGGGGAATAGAGAGAAAGCAAATGGTTAGGAAGACAGGGGAAAGCAGTAGACAGCAGACAGGGTAGAGACACTACCGGGGACAGAGACTGAGGGAAGTTCCAAGTAAGTGGTGTAGGGAGACAGGGAAGTAGTGATCATGGGGAGGAGGAACAATAGCAAAAGCAGAAAATTCATACTTACCTAAATTTCCTTTTCTGGTCCGTAACATGGCAGTGGTTAATGAATGGGTTAATCCTCCCCATCCATCAATTGACAGGCTGGTCCCTCCCACATAGGATAAATTTGTGTCAAGCCTACCCTCTTGTGTCTTAGACAACTGTCCAAGCATGATGCCGAGAAAGAGGGAGAGAAAATCCCAACCACTGCTGTGTTACGGACCAGGAAAGGAAAATTACGTAAGTATGATTTTTCTGCTTTCCCTGGTCCTTACACGGCAGTGGTTAATGAATGGGAATTAATAAGCTAGAAATGAAAGGGAGGGAAAAAATATTTTGCTTTATTTATTGGAGAGAGGCAGATAATTGTTGCTGATTCTGGTTCATCCTCGTCCATGAAGGTTGGAAGGATGATATCTTCATTAATATGAAAACTGGATACCACTTTAGGGAGGAAAGAAGGATCTGTGCGGAGAACAACTCTGTCATTGAGAAAAGATGTATATGGATGAGAAGCTCCGAGAGCTCTGATTTCTGCAACTCTTCTCGCAGATGTGATAGCCACTAGGAACACTGATTTGAGAGTGAGGTCTTTGAGATTACAGGTGAGAAGAGGCTCGAAAGGCGGCTCTTAAAGAGCTTGGAGGACGAGAGGTAAGTCCCAAGGGGGAACTTTTGATCTCACTTGAGGTCTATGTTGTTTTACACCTTGAAAAATACATATAATTATTGGGTCGAGGGCCTAACGAATGTTAGATAGTGCTGATATGTGTGATTTGAGGGACGCCAAGCTAAGATTTTTGTTTAGGCCATCTTGTAGAAATTCTACGATTTTTTCTGTTGATGGAGAAAGAGGAGAGAATCCCTTGGATTAACTCCAAGAACAGAAGGTCTTCCAGATTCTGTAGTATCTAGATGAAGGCTTTCTAGAAGCTAAAAGAGTTTCTATAGCCTCTTTGGAAAGTCCTCTTGAGCTTAAGGCTCTGGTCTCAACCGCCAAGCCCCAAGACACATTGTTGTTGGATTTGGATGGAGAAATGGGCCTTGGTGGAGAATGTCTGGTCTGAGTGGTAGTTTGAAGGCCGGCCGAATTTAAATTTGGAGAGCCTAATGGAACCAAGGCCTCCTGGACCACCAATGCAGATTGCAATCACATTGGCTTTCTAGTCTCTGATCTTTCTTAGGACTTGAGGAATGAGTGCAATATGGGAAAAAATGTAAGACAGCTTTTGACCCCATGGGATTGATAGCGCATTTGTCTCTTTGGCCTTTGGATCCGGAAATCGGGATATAAAGGTGTCTAGCTGAGTGTTCTCCCTGCTGGCCATCAGATCCACATATGGAGTCCCCCATTTGCTGCAGATGCTCTGAAATATTTGGGGCTGAAGTTGCCATTCCCCTGGCTGGATCGTTTTCCTGCTGAGGTAATCCGCTGATAAGTTGCCCTGGGCATCTGGTTCCCATAGATCGCTCCCCAGCCCAAAGGGCTGGCGTCTGTAGTAATGGTTGTCCATACTGGGGAACTTAAAGAGACGGGGAGAAAGTGTAATAATCGGCCGGGAGGCTGGGGTACTTACGAATACGCTTTAGGAGGAGGCGCTCCGATGGCTGGTGGGATTGCAGGACTGGATACAAGAGACTGCTGGGAACTGTAAGCTGAGGAATGGTGGCTAGGTGCTGCTGGAGAGAAGGCAGGATACTGGAACTGGCAAGGAGTTTCTGGAACAGGCAAGGTAAGTCTCTGGAGCAGGCTAGGTAAGTAGTTGGTGCAGGTATGGCAAGGAGTCTCTGGAACAAGCAAGGTAAGTCTCTGGAGCAGGCTAGGTTAGTAGTTGGTGCAGGTATGGCAAGGAGTCTCTGGAACAGGCAAGGTAAGTCTCTGGAGCAGGTTAGGTAAGTAATTGATGTAGGTGAGGAACAGGATCCAGGGCAGGTAAGTATAAGGAGCCGGGGAGGTAGCTAACGCTACTATCAGGCACCGGGTCCAGGAGGACGCCGGTTTTTGAATTCTCGCGTCTACGACGACGCCCACCCGGAAGTGCAGCGCGGCGCAGGACCGGAGCGGCAGGTAAGTTCGTGACAGAAAGTTGCTCTCCTTCATCCACCATTTCAGATCATTTCTCACTTCCTTGAGTTGATTGGAGTTCTTTTTGTCGAATTGATTCAGGAATGTGATCTGAAAAGTTCTGATGTGACTTATAGCCATTTTACTGAGCCCAAGTAGAAATCAACTTCCCCAGGAGATGTTGACATGTCCAGGCCGTTAAACAAGGAAGACTCCGAAACTTTTTGACTAGTTTGATGGTGTCCTGACGCCTCTCTGATGGAAGGGATGCTGTCATGGTTTGAGAATCTAGAGAGATTCCTAGAAATTGGATTTCATCAGATGAGGGGAGATTGGACTTTTCCCAATTGATAACCCATCCGTGTTCCTGAAGACATAGCAAAGAAATTTGGATGTGGCGGTGAAGAGTTAAAAGATTCTGGCTTTTATGAGAATGTCATCCAGGTATGCAAAAATTTGCACACCTAGAGACCTGAGATGGGCTATTATCGGAATGAGGATCTTTGAGAAAACCCTTGGGGCTGTGGCCAGCCCAAAGGGGAGGGCTCTGTATTGATAATGTATTCCTAGGATGTAGAAACGTAAGAACTTCCTGTCTGACTGGAAGATGGGAATATGGAGGTAGGCGTCTTTGATGTCGATTGTGGCTAGCCAATCACTGGGTTGGAGTTGGATTGTGACTGATTTTATTGTCTCCATTTTGAATTTCCGGATGTAGAGGAATTGGTTTAGAAATCTTAGATTTAGAATAGTTCTGAATTCCCCTGATTTCTTCCGTTTCAGAAACATGGGAGAATAGATGCCTTGCCTCCTCTCTGATATTGGGACTTCTTCGATGACTTGATTCTTGAGAAGCAATTTGAGAGATTGGTGAAGATTTTTCTTTATGGACTGAGGTTTGGGAGATCTTGACTGAATGAATTTGCTGGTTGTTGGATAAGAAAGAAATTTGAGACTGTATGCCTGTTGCACGATTTTTAGCACCCAAGAATCCAACGTGGTCTGAGCCCAAACCTCCAGAAAGTGGAATAGTCTTCCTCCCACCTCCGTGGATAGGGCTTGCGCACCTTCATAATGGTCTACCCTTGGAGGCGTTGGGCTTGCCTCGAAAGGGCTGTTGATTTTGAAATGGTCTCCATGAGCTCTTTTGGGAGAATGGTTTGTTTCGTCTGTGTTGCCTTGAATCTTTAAAAGATAGCTGAAAAGAGGAAGGAACCAGACCCCTAAAAGGTCTAGGTTGATGTAGACTCTTCTTGCTAGAGTTTTCTCCCCTCCCCCCCCCTAGGTTTGGGGGGGGAGGGTATTAGCAGTCTCACTGGGATAGATTGTCCAGGAGGAAAGCAGGGTGTAGATAGGCCAGTGGGGGTGGAAAGGGGGTGGGGCTAGCATAGGGGATGGGAGGAATGTGTATCAAAGTGTACGAATAAATTACAGGATCATAATCTAAAATGTATGTTTGCAAATGCGAGAAGCCTGGCTGACCAAAATGGGTGAATTGGAAATGATGGCATTGAATGAAAAGTATGATGTAATAGGTATAGCAAAACGTGGTTGAACAGTTCTCACGACTGGGCTGTAAATATAGAAGGATATGCCTTGTTTAGGCAGGACAGAAAAAAAAGGAAAGGGGGAGTATGTGTATATGTTAAAAAAGAATTGAAGCCAAAATTTAAAAGAAGAGATAGCTGGTGATAGGATGATAAAGTGGAGGCAATTGGGTGGAATTAGGCAACAGGAAAGGGGGTAATGTCATTGTTGGTGTCTGCTATAAGCCGCCAAATGCTAGCGAGAGGAGGTAGTCAACTTCATATGCAGTTGGCAAGGGCTGCAAGTTTGGGGAGTGTGCTCATTATGGGGGACTTCAATTACCCTGACATTGATTGGTGTGGTGGAACTGCCATCACAGAAAAAGGCGATGAGTTCCGAATTTGCTGCAGGATAATTTTCTCTCACAGGTGGTTGAGGTTCCTACTAGAAAAGAGCTCTGTTGGATCTGGTAATATCTAACATTGTGGAGCGCATTATAGATAAAAGGTAACTGGAGGCTTAGGGAATAGTGACCATGAAATAGTGGCATTTGGACTTTGTTATCGAAAGGAAAAGTGCGCTGGGTTAACAAAGACATTTAATTTCAGGAAAGCAAATTTTCCCAGGTTTAAAGCAGCTCTTCAGAATGTCAACTGGGATAATGTATTATCAGGTAAAGGTACTGAACAGAAGTGGACTGTGTTTCAAGGGGATTTTAAGCCAGTTCACATCTAAATTTATACCCTGGGAAATAAATTAAAAAAAATAAATCCGCGCCTTATATGGCTGAATTCTGATGTAAAGAGGCAAATGGTAAGGAAAAAAGGCATTTAAAACCTTTAAGGCCGAGGGAACGGAAAGGGCCTTTGGAGTATAAAAACTGTAACAAGGAGTGTAAGAAAGCAATCAAACGTCTAAAATTAATAATGAAGTTTAGGATAGCTGAAAAAGCATCACTAAGCCTAAACATTTTTTAAGTATATTAATAGTAAGAAATGAGGACTGAGAATGTGGCACCATTAATTAATGGGGATAAGTTAGTTACGGAGGATGGCGATAAAGCAAATGTCTTGAATAATTTTTTTTCCTCTGTATACACTAGAAGATCCAAGTACAGATATCATAGAGTATGTAGCAATAAAGGTATACAAGATTCAAGTTCACTTTGGTTAACCGAGGATATGGTAGCAAAGAACTAAAATAGGTTAATATTAGTAAATCTCCTGGACCGGATAATACATCCTAGGGTACTTAGGGAGCTAAGTTCAGTTTACTAGGCCATTGTTTCTTATTTTTGCTGATTCCCTCATGTCCGGTGGGTGTGCCTCTGGATTGGAAAAAGGCTGATGTTATTCCAATATTCAAAAGGGTAGTCGTTCACAGCTGGGTAATACAGGCCTGTAAGTTTAACTTCAGTGGTGGGAAGATCCTGGAAAGTTTAATAAGGGATCATGTTCTAGAGTATGTTTCAAGGACTGACATTATAAGTAGTAACCAGCATGGATTTAGGAGGAATAGATCGTTCAAACTAACTTGCTTGGCTTTTATGAGGAAGTAAGTAGAAATTTAGACTCTGGTTAGCAGTAGATGTAGTTTACTTGGATTTTGCAAAGGCTTTTGATACAGTCCCCCATAGGCGACTAATGAATAAGCTAAGGTCTGTTGGTCTGGGGAGTCACATTTGTACATGGATAGAAAAGGTGTTAAAGAATAGGATGCAGAGAGTAGTTGTTAATGGGGCTTCATCATTATGGACTAAGTGCTAAGTGGGGTGCCACAGGGTTCTGTGTTGGGGCCGCTTCTATTTATCTATTTATTAATGATTTGGAAGTGGGTATTGTCAGCAAGGTTTCTGTGTTTGCTGACGACACAAAACTTTGTCGACCATTAAAACTTCAGAGATGTGCAATCGTTGCAAGGGGATCTAGATAGATTATCACATTGGGCTGCTAAGTGGCAGATGAAATTCAATGTTGAATAATGTAAGGTGATGCATTTTGGACTTAAAAATACTTGTGCTACTTATACTATAAATGGCTCTGTGTTAAGTGAATCCCTGTTGGAAAGGGATCTTGGAGTTTTGGTGGATAACAAACTTAAAGGTAGCAAGCAGTGCCAGGCGGCAACAGCCAGAGCCAGCATGGTATTGTCTTGTATAAAGCGAGGTATGGATTCAAGGAGGAAATGTAATTCTCCCTCTTTACAAAGCTGGTAAGGCCTCATTTGGATATGCAGTGCAATTTTGGAATCCGTGTACAAAAAGGACATCTTTGAAATGGAAAGGGTTCAGAGAAGGGCAACTAAATTAATAGGGGATTGGGGGAGCTTGAATATGAAGAGAGACTGGAAAAGTTACAATTATGTACGCTGGAGAAAAGGCGCTTGCGTGGGGATATGATTACTGTGTATAAATACATTAACGGGCCATACAATAAACTATCTGGGGCATTGTTCACCAGAGAACATGTCAAAGGACACGAGGACATCCCTTAAACTGAAGAAAAAAGGTTTAGGCTTCAAGCTCGGAAAGGGTTTTTCACTGTGAGAACGGTAAGGCTATGGAACTGTCTTCCAGTGGACGTTGTAATGGCAGGTTCATTGGTGAGTTTCAAAAAAAGCTGGAGAGTTTCTGCAAACAAGGAATGTTGCAAGTTACTGGTATTGATACATAAAGTAGAGTTGATCCAGGAAATTTCCGATTGCCACTTGGAGTCAGGAAGGAATTTTTTCCCCCTTCAATAAATTTGGTGGGTTTTTTTTGCCTTCCTCTGGATCAACAGTTAGGCAGGAAATGAGGATATTGCTAGATGGGTGGGACTGGATGGAGTATGCTTTATTCAACCTCAAATACTATACTATACTATACTATCTCCTCTAGTTTGGATCGAAGAGGATTTTGCCTTCAAATGGGATGGATGTTCATCCCTGCTTTAAATGAACATCAGCCCTCCATTGTTTTATCCAGAGTGCTCTTCTGGCAACCACTGATGACCCTATGACTCTGGAAGATAGTTTCAGAGAATCCATAGAGGCTTCTGCCATATACTCATTGGAGAGTTAAATATCAGATAAACTCTTAACAAGTTCATCCCTGGGGATCCCATTTTTAATCGCCTCTTCAAGATCTGAGATCCAGACTTGCAAAGCTGGTAATCGATACAGATGGACGAATAGATGCCCCAGCCAGTAAATAGATTCTCTTGAGGATAGAGTCCTCTTTCCTGTCCATGGGATCCTTGAGGGCTACTGCATCGTCCGTAGTTAGTAGTTTTCCTGTTGGCTTTGATGATGGGAGTGTCCACTCTTGGGCATTCGTCCCACAGTGAGGAATCCACAGGGGTAACAGGGTAGGTTCTGAATAAACCTTGTGATAAAGATTTTTTTATATCCGGTTGCTCCCATTCTTTAATCATGATTTCTTTTATTTGTTCATGGATATGAAACTGACCTGAGTCCTGGTCTTTCCTGGGGAACATTAAGTCTGAACATTCAGATGGGGGAGGTTCAGATATTTTTAAAGATGTTTTCATCTTTTTAATGAGGGATGATAAAGCCTCCTGAGTTAGGGAGTCTCTGAACTTCTTCATCCGAATCCCTGTCCACGGTTTCTAAAGGTTCCTGATTGGAAGCTTGTGGGTGAGTGGACACACTGGGTTGAGGGTGGATCATGTCAGAAACCTTGGCCATCATATTATCTGAAAATTTGGAGAATGATACGTCCATCATAGATTGCACTGCAGACAAGAGGTTGCCTTGAGAGGAATTGATTCTGAAGTTTATACAGTCATCACAGAGTTTTTTCCCCCTGGCTGGTCGCACATGGAGCACTCAGATCTGAAATCTTTGTGGTATCTGTGTTCCTCATCTCTGCATCTAGAGGATCTGACCAACAGGAAAGAGGAAAAACTCATAAATTTTGATATATCATAGTAGATTGATGTAGCACTCTCTTTAATAAAAAGCTCACCCCCTGGAATCCGAACTCCTTTTGCTAGAGCTCATGACAGGCACCTATTGAAACAAAAAAGTGCCTGGGTTAGAAACCAATAACATAAAAGATAAAGGTAAGTTGATAGAACCATGCTTACGCAAATGGCAGGCAGCTTGGGGCACAAATCAGCACAAAATCTCCAAGCCGATATTGAACAGGCAGCAGGAGAGAGACCAGCAAGAAAGCCGTCTGTTTAAAAAGTTTTCCCGCGAATCAGGCGGGTCGCGTGCACGATAACGTCATGGTCTCGCGATATTGCGGCCATGTTGGTACACCGCGGCTGAATAGGAAGCCCCTCCACTCATCACGTGCATGCTTAAGTGTGGACTTTGGCATAGGAGAAAGAGGCAGAGACCCTTACCGGAATGAGTGGGGGAGCAAACTACTGTCATGCGAGGTCAGGAGGAAAAAAAGACACAAGAGGGTAGGCTTGACACAAATTTATCCTATGTGGGAGGGACCAGCCTGTCAATTGGTGGATGGGGAGGATTAACCCATTCATTAACCACTGCCATGTAAGGACCAGGGAAACTTTACTAGCCTGTGTGAGTTTCAAAGGCACAGGGGGCAATGACAAGCATAAGTGATTCAGTGCTGTCCCTCTCTACTTTGTTTCAGCTCTGCCCTGGGCCCCTATAGCAATGAATGAGTGGTACATATTAGATGCACCTCCACAGCTCTCTCCTAGCATCTCGTTTCTACACGCACATACGAGCACACTCGATTCTACGGTGTCGGCCGAGTAAGATTTTCCCCCCTGTAACGAAAGCCGCCTTTCAATGGGACTAAAGGGAAGTGCTGCAAAAAAACAGTTTGCTTTATGTTTGCCGCACCCTTGGCATCTGTAGCGCCCTAGGCCAAGCCCTAGGTGGCCTAGTGGGAAATCAGGCCTTGTCGCCCCTGGCAGAAATAACTCTGTACAAGGTTGCATCTTTTTTCATTTTAATAAAAAGTCCATTATAACATTTTTTAAAGAAACCTTATAAAAATATCTGCTTAATGTTGCTTGATTGACATTTTTTTTGCTGTAAACTGGATTTGAAACCAATTACTGCAACTGTATGGCAACTATTGGTCACAAATCCAAGCTTCAATAAATTCAGAAATACAGTAATTAGTTCAGAAATGGAGCTATCCAATAAAGGTGTAAAATAAAGGAAGCAAAATGGAAAAAAAAAAAATATATATAAAGTAAATATAAAACGGAGAATACAGCTGAAGCCATTGACTGGAGAAAGAAATGTTAAATGAACTTGAACTTTTTTTCTGGTGATTTTATCTCTGGACAGGTGGACAGTAGTAAGGCTAGTGACATTGTTTTATATGCTATTTACTCAATAAGTTTCTTTGCCTTGAAGAATCGTCGAAGATAAAACACTTGCCAAGTTGCCAGAGCCACAAGACAAAACATGGAAAAAACACTGAAATAAAGGACGCGAAGACTTGTGGATTCTGTAAAGGAAGGAAAAACTGAAATTAATATATATTTTGTTTAGAACAAACATTTATCTGATTTACATACTACCCTAGTTCTACACCCAATTATTAAAGGGAAAAAAAGACTTTGCGTCATCTTAAACTATAAATTAATACATGTAGGAATAACTTACTTCCTATATGGTGTGTGTGTTGCTGCATGCCTTTAATCCAGTTTTTGTTTTGCTCAGGCTCAGTATCCACCTTCATGAAAACTGAGGGCAAGCATTCTCATCAATCACTATGACCAAAAGGGGGGCTGTGGGAGCACTCCTGTGACAAAATTACTTTATAACAAATAGTGGAAGTGCTACTGATCTGACCAAAACATTAGAACAAACAAGAAAAGAGATGATCAATGCACTTTCCTGGGCCCCATATATCATAATATCTATGCTAGTGCAAACAATAAAAACATGGTGGTTTTTAGTTACAATTTTATGCATAAAAGTGAAAAGCCTGCCTTTGTAGCACCCCCAACACATCCCTTTAATTGGAGGTCTTATGCCTTGAATACTAAGCATTGGATGAAAGGCCTCTTCCCTCCTTGTTAAAAGCCAGTAGGCGGGGGGGGGGGGGGGAAGTGATGGCCTGTAATACTAATTTGATGCAAGGTCAGGGAGACAACCTTCCCAAGAAAATGCACCAAGCAGGGAGTGTCAGCCCAGATAAATGACCCAAGGTTATTTGTTAGGACCTTCCATACTGGGGTTACCTTGACGTGGTTGGAAGGCTTTTCACTTTTATGCATAAAATTGTAACTAAAAACCCCCATGTTATTACTGTTTGCACTAGCATAGATATTATGATATATGGGGCCCAGGAATGTGCATTGATCATCTCTTTTCTTGTTTGCATCAATCACTATGAGGCAGCACATGGAGAGGGAATTTTCCACCGTACAATTCACAAATACCAACTATCAACATTCCAGTTACAGCAAAAAGTTTATGATAATATTGCACTTGATTGACTGCTGAAATGTAAAATACTTCATGTTGGATATATTAAAGGGTATGTCCACCCCCAAACTAAATTTTTATATGTTGTAGGAAAATGCCTAAGATCTCCCCAAATGTACTTACCAGCCTTCATTTCCCTTGTGCCTTCTGCTTAACTTCCGTGCCTTTTCAGTGCATGGAAGTCAAGCAGGAGCGGATGCCGGTCAAGCCCCTCCTGCTTGACTTCCATGCACAGAAGTTATGCAGAAGGCAACGGAGGAATGAAGGCTGGTAAGTAGAGTTGGAGCTGATCTTTGGCTGCTGTAAACCTTGTCAGGTCAAGGTTTAGAGCTTTTTCCTACAACATATAAAAATTTAGTTTTAGATTAAATATTAGATTGTACCCCCCCTCCCAGTGAGGGGGCTCCCCTCCTAACTACCTACCCTCTTCCCCATTCCCACACCCCCATAACCACAAAATCTGATATTGCTTAACACAAAATTACCTCTAACGAAAATTCTGTACAAAAATGACTCATTACAATTGTTTGTTATATGACTTTATTGCAGTATCAATAAACATATTGTGAAAAAAAAACAAGTTTAAAGGGTGTCTCCACTGAGGAAAAAGCATTTTTTTTTTTTGGTTTATTTTAAAATACACCATCCCCCAACCCTCCCCCTACCTTTTTTTCCCCAGAATTCCCTTTCATTTGATTGCAGCAGCATGGGAAAGTTGTGCAGGTTCCTGGGGGTGTGTCTTCCCCTGTGCTGAGAGTGCTGTCACTCAATGTGCATCATCATGGTAGCAGACACACCCACTTGGCTGCAGTAAGAAATCCTTTCCTCCCTGACTCTCTAAGTTCATTTTTACAGCTAATCATGCAGAGAGAGACAGGGGAGGAAAAGTTAAAACCCTCTTCCCACACTACTGTAACAAAGGCAGGGGGACTTGCGTTGTTTTCAATAAAGATTTTTTGTGTCTAACTCTGATCAATGATTGATTTCATAGGGGATGCTGGGAATATGAGGCAATCTGGTATGGGAGGGAGAGAGAAAAAGATAGTACCTGATTACTCCTCCATTAATTAGTGAGGTCAGCAAGCTGCTGTGATGGTCATGTGATTATTCCTCCATTAAGCAATGAACTCAGTAGCTTGAAGTGTGTGTGTGGGTGTGTGTGTGTGGGTGGGTGTGTGTATATAGAATCGACCAACCAGTCAGATCACACAGACAGCAGTCCCGACGGATCCTCTCACGTTCTGCGCATGCACTAAAGGAAAACGCGCGTCGGACATTTCCCATGCAGGCAGTCACTGAAAGTGACCGGACCTGCACCATCCACAGCGTTCTGGGGGAAACTCATTGGATTTCTTCTAAACTACTGCTGAAAGACACAGGATACTGCAGGTACATATCCACCGTACACATATCTATCCTTACAACCCAGGTGACTTTTATCAGTGGAGATAACCTTTAAATACCCTTTAATTTTACCAGGATTTCTTTCAGGGCACACATTTTCTTTGCAGTTGAAAAAACTGTTAAAAATTAACAGTCTAGTCATTTGCAGTCTAGAAAGCTAGGATGGATTCATTACAAATGTAGGAACCAAACTAAACTTTAGATTCGCTACCAGTTTATAATATTTTGTCCATACATTATTTGCCAAGTGTGATAATCATTATTAAGTTATCATTAAGTTATTGTTTTTATGTGCCGTTTGCATTCTTACCATTTGTGTCCCTCATTTCCTCTTCTCTTTTTTTCATGTAAGAAAAGTCCTTTACAATAGAGTCTGAGAGATCCTCCAGACGTCTAAGACCAAGTTCCAGTGGTTTCAGCTTCTCAGCCTTAGCAAGCTAATAAGTTTTCCAAAAGAGATAAAGACCACAAGTTTACAGAAGAAATAAAACTTTGAAGCCCCGACATGAAGCTAATACTATGTTTAATATTAAAGGTTTATTTAACTGGTGTCTACAAAACTTAAAGGGCATGTCCACCCCAAAACTATAATCCCCCCACTACTGGCCCCATTTTGTAGTGTAGTTTAATCCTTACCTCACATCCCAGCTCCATATGGTTCTCCTGTAGTCCCCCCCCAAAGTCCCAAAAACTGCCCACCAGGAGGATAGCAGAGTCCATATAGGACTCTGCCTCCTACCTGGCCTCCGGGAGAAGTTTGGCATGCGTACTGCAGCCCTTCTCCCCCTCCCTCTCTCTCCCTCCCGATTAGGATTCCCTCCCCCTACCATAAAACCCTTTTTACCAAGCATTCCCCCTGTCCCCCCAGCCCCAACCGCTCTATTAGTAATATCAGAAAATGCCCAAAACATTACTTATCTTGCCTCCGCCGCACTGGACTCCCGGCAGCCGCGTCCGTGATTGGCTGCCGCTCAGCCAATCACTGACGCGACTGCCGGTCCCACCCCTATGCTTGCATTTTCTCGCAAGCAGAGGGCCTGGCAGCGCGGCGGGGAAAGAGGGAAGTTAGTAAAGTTTTGGGAATTTTCTGATATTACTAACATAGCGGTTGGGGCTGGAGGGACAGGGGGAATGTTTGGTAAACATTTTTTCAAAAGGGTGGACATACCCTTTAATTAGCTTGCTACTGAAAACATTTGAACTAAAAATCATCTGCAAAGATTATTCATTGATCAGACTGCAATTAACAAACATTTGCTTATAGCTTTTCTTCTTAAGTATTTAACATTTTTAGCTTTCATTTTTCATCAAACCTTTAGCTTCTCGGATACAAGTCATAAAAAATGTGAATTCGACTAGACTCCTAAAATGTGTGAGCTCTTAGTTCTCCTGTAAAAAAGCTAATTATAATTTACTCAACATTTCAGGATGTTTAACCAGTTAATCAGGAAGTTCAGTGCAAATACACTTTCATGAAAAAAAGTGTTCTCTCTGATTTCACAAACCTTATGTCCCAAGATCAAAAATCTGTTCACCTGTCTGTCTTGCCACACAAACCCTCAAACCTACAACAAATCAAGTGAAACAATAAAGACACTGGTGTACAGCACCATACCTGGACCCCCCTCCCAACAGAGCTTTACAAGTTTGAATATGTGGAGAGGTCGCATGCACAGAGAAGTCCAGCAAGCACTGTCCATTCCTGCTTGAAATTACACCCAGCAAAGAGGCAGCACTATTAAGGGACAAAGCATTGTGCTGCAGTAAAGCTTGTTTAGCATTCTGTCATTTGTTTGAGGTTTAAGGGGAATGGTTAATGTTTGTGTGGCAAAACAGACAGATCGGCACATTCTTGATCTGGTAATGAAAGTGCCCTTTAGTTTGTGCATAATAAATAAATACTCTTAAAATACAGAGTTTCTTTATGCAAGAGCCCAAATAGTGTAATTTTACACACAGTATAAATAATAGGCCATTCCCATTAGTTTTGAAATTCTGAATCTGCCTGCCACCTGTCATAAATCTTTAATGTGTGTACTCTGCTTTACTGTCCCGCCTCTTGACTTTTACCAGTAGGAATCAAGAAAAGTTTTTTTAAAGGGTGCATCAACAGATAGCCGTAGGCGTGCCTCGAAATTTTGGTAGTGGAAATATTTTCACCAATTTGCACTTACTTAACTATAACGAACTTTAATTACAATATACGCTGTAAAGTAAAGCAAAACATGAATTATACCATCATTAAAGGACAACTATACCGTAAATATAATATTTTATAAATGAAAAGTACCTGGGGCAGGGAGGTAGGACTGATTATTCCCACCTCCCAATGTTGTTTGAGGAGCTACAGCAGATACAGTTTTCATCTGCCAGGTTAGTGCCCTTGGCCTTCCTGTAATAAATATAGCGCTGAAGCACTCAGAAAGACTGGCAGAAGCAGTTTTCTTTGTGCTGCCAATCCTAATAGAAATTATATTGGGAGGTAGAAATTACCAATCCTACCTTTTTACCCCAGGCTCTTTTAATGGCTTTTGAAAGAACTTCATATGCACTATAGTTTTCCTTTAATTCAAGCATTAAGAATACAGGTGTGTTGTAAGAAATAAATACTGTTTTTATAACACTTACATCTTCATAGTTCTTTGCCTCCACACCATGCTTGATATCAAGGATGATCAACTGGTCTGGGAACCTAAAATTACCTAAAAGACAAAGAATGTTTTTATAGGGAAATAATTACATGGATTTTTGGATACAATACACACTACAGAACAACATACTGACCCCCTGATATAGCCTTGCTCTCAAAACAAACTTCATACACATCATAGTCATCTGTTGTAAATGCAAATTTCCCCTTTTTCGCGTCTTCTTTAGAATACAAGATGTGTCCAACAGAATCTGTCACCTGCATAGAGAACAACATATTGTATATACTTTAAATCACTAGACTGGACAGTTTAAGAACTGTTAAAGGAGCAGTAGTGCAGTTCAGCAACACTGCTCTTTAATAAATATGGCCCAGGGTCTTTTTGAGTTGTGGACATGTATTCCAATGCAACCCTTTAAAAAAAGGGAAATATTTACCGTATGCTAAATATACACTAGCTTGCCATTACATTTGATTCAATGTGAATGTCAAATCAAGCAGAAAAGCATTAGATGAAAAAGTTCCCCAGCCAAATCAATATTTGGGCTCAACAAAAAATTGTGTTGAATGCAAAACAATGGGTTTAGGTGGTTGTCTGCAGACAATAATGCTGACCATACACAAGCAGATGTAATATAGCTTCTATAAGCAATCATATAAGAGAAAGATTGACAAATCCCAGGAGTTGTGTAGCCTGTAGACTTCATAGACAGCAGGAAACCTTTAAATTCTTAGTCACCAGGTGTAAATTTCTAGGTACATTGGCTACATAGCTCCTGGGATTTGTCATTCCTTCTCCTATGTTAACAGAATCATGTGATTTGTTGCGTCTTTCTTTTGGTTTAGGGGCTGTGTGTGTGTGCGCGTGTGTTTAGAAAACTATACTTATTTGGGGGGGCAGTTTATGGCCCATTGTATTTTTCCAACCCAACTAGATAATGGGTAGTACAAAAGAACAGCTCACAACAAAGGGAAATGT
The DNA here is from genome assembly GCA_019447015.1 of Hymenochirus boettgeri. NCBI lineage: Eukaryota > Metazoa > Chordata > Amphibia > Anura > Pipidae > Hymenochirus > Hymenochirus boettgeri. The sequence continues at coordinate 57,948,573 of CM033472.1, forward strand.
ATGCAGACCCTATCAATATTGATTCCTCACCCCCAGCAGCCACATTACATCCCCAGCAAGGACCTAAAATCCCCCCCCCCCCAAGCAGGTCCTATTACCTGTATAGTGCTCACCCTCTGTTTTAACTCTGTCTCAAGCAGTTCATGGGGTCAGCTCGTGGAGTTTGTGCTTGGACCTCGTGTGAGATTCCCGGAGCTGCCCGGGAGAGGTGAGATACCTGTACATGCTAGATACAGTAGGTCCCGGGAGAGGTGAGATACCTGTGTATTCTAGATACCTGTGCACACTAGATACAGTAGGTCCCTGGAGAGGCAAGATACCTGTACATGCTAGATACAGTAGGTCCCAGGAGAGGTGAGATACCTGTACACACTAGATACAGTATGTCCCGCAAGAGGTGAGATACCTGTACACGCTAGATATAGTAGGTCCCGGGAGAGGCGAGATACCTGTACACACTAGATACAGTAGGTCCCGGGGGAGGTGAGATACCTGTACACGCTAGATACAGTAGATCCCGGGAGCGGGGAGATACCTGCACATGCTAGATACAGTAGGTCCCGGGAGAGGGGAGATACCTGTACACGCTAGATACATTAGGTCCCGGGAGAGGCAAGATAACTGTACACGCTAGATACAGTAGGTCCCGGGAGAGGTGAGATACCTGTACACGCTAGATTCAGTAGGTCCCGGGAGAGGTGAGACACCTGTACACGCTAGATACAGTAGGTCCCGGGAGAGGTGAGACACCTGTACACGCTAGATACAGTAGGTCCCGGGAGAGGTGAGATACCTGTACACGCTAGATACAGTAGGTCCCGGGGGAGGTGAGATACCTGTACACGCTAGATACAGTAGATCCCGGGAGAGGGGAGATACCTGCACACGCTAGATACAGTAGGTCCCGGGAGAGGGGAGATACCTGTACACGCTAGATACAGTAGGTCCCGGGAGAGGGGAGATACTGACACGCTAGATACAATAGGTCCCGGGAGAGGGGAGAATCTGACACGCTAGATACAGAGGTCCCGGGAGAGGGTGAGATACCTGTACACGCTAGATACAGTAGGTCCCGGGAAGGGCGAGATACCTGTACACGCTAGATACAGTAGGTCCCGGGAGCGGCGAGATACCTGTACACGCTAGATACAATAGGTCCGGGAGAGGTGAGATACTTGTACACGCTAGATACAGTAGGTCCCGGGAGCGGCGAGTGACACTGTACACGCTAGAACAATAGGTCCCGGGAGGGGGGGAGATATCTGTACACGCTAGATACAGTAGGTCCCGGGAGAGGGAGATACCTGTACACGCTAGATACAATAGGTCCGGGAGAGGGGAGATATCTGTACAAGCTAGATACAGTAGGTCCCGGGGAGGTGAGATACCTGTACACGCTAGTACAGTAGGTCCCGGGAGAGGGGAGATACCTGTACACGCTAGATACAATAGGTCCGGGAGAGGCGAGATGATACTGTACACGCTAGAACAGTAGGTCCCGGGAGAGGCGAGATACCTGTACACGCTAGATACAGTAGGTCCGGGGAGAGCGGGAGATACCTGTAAACGCTAGATACAATAGGTCCCGGGAGAGGGGAGATATGTAACACGCTAGATACAGTAGGTCCCGGGAGAGGGGGAGATACTGTACACGCTAGATACAGTAGGTCCCGGAGAGGGGGAGATATCTGTACACGCTAGATACAGTGGTCCCGGGAGAGGCGAGATACCTGTACACGTTAAGTACAAGTAGGTCCGGGAGCGGCGAGATACCTGTACACGTAGATACAATAGGTCCGGGAGAGGTGAGATACTTGTACACGCTAGATACAGTAGGTCCCGGGAGAGGCGAGATACCTGTACACGCTAGATATAGTAGGTCCCGGGAGCGGCGAGATACCTGTACACGCTAGATACAATAGGTCCCGGGAGAGGGGAGATATCTGTACACGCTAGATACAGTAGGTCCCGGGAGAGGTGAGATACCTGTACACGTTAGATACAGTAGGTCCCGGGAGAGGTGAGATACCTGTACACGTTAGATACAGTAGGTCCCGGGAGCGGCGAGATACCTGTACACGCTAGATACAATAGGTCCCGGGAGAGGTGAGATACTTGTACACGCTAGATACAGTAGGTCCCGGGAGAGGCGAGATACCTGTACACGCTAGATATAGTAGGTCCCGGGAGCGGCGAGATACCTGTACACGCTAGATACAATAGGTCCCGGGAGAGGGGAGATATCTGTACACTCTAGTACAGTAGGTCCGGGAGAGGTGAGATACCTGTACACGCTGATACAGTAGGTCCCGGGAGAGGGGATACCTGTACACGCTAGATACAATAGGTCCCGGGAGAGGCGAGATACTTGTACACGCTAGATACATAGGTCCCGGGAGAGGCGAGATACCTGTACACGCTAGATCAGTAGGTCCCGGGAGCGCGAGATACCTGTACACGCTAGATACAATAGGTCCCGGGAGAGGGGAGATATTTGTACACGCTAGATACAGTAGGTCCCGGGAGAGGAGATACCTGTACACGCTAGATACAGTAGGTCCGGGAGAGGGGAGATATCTGTACACGCTAGATACAGTAGGTCCCGGGAGAGGCGAGATACCTGTACACGTTAGATACAGTAGGTCCCGGGAGCGGCGAGATACCTGTACACGCTAGATACAATAGGTCCCGGGAGAGGTGAGATACTTGTACACGCTAGATACAGTAGGTCCCGGAGAGGCGAGATACCTGTACACGCTAGATATAGTAGGTCCCGGGAGAGGCGAGATACCTTACACGCTAGTATACAATAGGTCCCGGGAGAGGGGGAGATATCTGTACACGCTAGATACAGTAGGTCCCGGGAGAGGTGAATACCTGTACACGCTAGATACAGTAGGTCCCGAGAGGGGGAGATATCTGTACACGCTAGATACAGTAGGTCCCGGGAGAGGTGAGATACCTGTACACGTTAGATACAGTAGGTCCCGGGAGAGGTGAGATACCTGTACACGTTAGATACAGTAGGTCCCGGGAGCGGCGAGATACCTGTCACGCTAGATACAATAGGTCCCGGGAGAGGTGAGATACTTGTACACGCTGTACTTAGGTCCCGGAAGAGGCGAGATTACCTGTACAACGCTACATACCTGGTCCAAGGGAGAGGTGAGATACCTGTACACACTAGATACAGTAGGTTTACCCGTCACAATTGTTATATTAAAAATGGACAAAGCAGCAGATGTAGATACATTGACAGGTGCCAAGTGTTTGGTAACCAGTAAAATGATCATTACCACACCATAGGGAAACACAATAACCAGGTATCCTAGCAACCCCCACCCATAATACCTTGAGGTTGGAAGACAGACCCTGCTACAGTAATTAGTTCAGAAATGGAGCTATCCAATAAGGTGTAAAATAAAGGAAGCAAAATGGAAAAAAAAAAATATAATATAAGTAAATATAAACGGAGAATACAGCTGAAGCCATTGACTGGAGAAAGAAATGTTAAATGAACTTGAACTTTTTTTCTGGTGATTTTATCTCTGGACAGGTGGACAGTAGTAAGGCTAGTGACATTGTTTATATGCTATTTACTCAATAAGTTTTCTTTGCCTTGAAGAATCGTCGAAGATAAAACACTTGCCAAGTTGCCAGAGCCACAAGACAAAACATGGAAAAAACACTGAAATAAAGACGCGAAGACTTGTGGATTCTGTAAAGAAGGAAAAACTGAAATTAATATTATTTTTGTTTAGACAAACATTTATCTGATTACATACTACCCTAGTTCTACACCCAATTATTAAAGGGAAAAAAAAACTTTGCGTCATCTTAAACTATAAATTAATACATGGGAATAACTTACTTCCTATATGGGTTGTGTGTTGCTGCATGCCTTTAATCCAGTTTTTTGTTTGCTCAGGCTCAGTATCCACCTTCATGAAAACTGAGGGCAAGCATTCTCATCAATCACTATGACCAAAGGGGGGCTGTGGGAGCACTCCTGTGACAAAATTCTTTATAACAATAGTGGGAAGTGCTACTGATCTGACCAAAACATTAGAACAAACAAGAAAAGAGATGATCAATGCACTTTCCTGGGCCCCATATATCATAATATCTATGCTAGTGCAAAAATAAAAACATGGTGGTTTTTAGTTACACATTTTATGCATAAAAGTGAAAAGCCTGCCTTTGTAGCACCCCCAACACATCCCTTTAATTGGAGGTCTTATGCCTTGAATACTAAGCATTGGATGAAAGGCTCTTCCCTCCTTGTTAAAAGCCAGTAGGCGGGGGGGGGGGGGGGAAGTGATGGCCTTTAATACTAATTTGATGCAAGGTCAGGGAGACACACTCCCAGAAAATGCACCAAGCAGGGAGTGTCAGCCCAGATAAATGACCCAAGGTTATTTGTTAGGACCTTCCATACTGGGGTTACCTTGACGTGGTTGGAAGGCTTTTCACTTTTATGCATAAATATGTAACTAAAAACCCCCATGTTATTACTGTTTGCACTAGCATAGATATTATGATATATGGGGCCCAGGAATGTGCATTGATCATCTCTTTTCTGTTTGCATCAATCACTATGAGGCAGCACATGGAGAGGGAATTTTCCACCGTACAATTCACAAATACCAACTATCAACATTCCAGTTACAACAAAAGTTTATGATAATATTGCACTTGATTGACTGCTGAAATGTAAAATACTTCATGTTGTGATATATTAAAGGGTATGTCACCCCCAAACTAAATTTTTATATGTGTAGGAAAATGCCTAAGATCTCCCCAAATGTACTTACCAGCCTTCATTTCCCTTGTGCCTTCTGCTAACTTCCGTGCCTTTTCAGTGCATGGAAGTCAAGCAGGAGCGGATGCCGGTCAAGCCCCTCCTGCTTGACTTCCATGCACAGAAGTTATGCAGAAGGCAACGGAGGAATGAAGGCTGGTAAGTAGAGTTGGAGCTGATCTTTGGCTGCTGTAAACCTTGTCAGGTCAAGGTTTAGAGCTTTTCCTACAACATATAAAATTTAGTTTTAGATTAAATATGATTGTACCCCCCTCCCAGTGAGGGGGCTCCCCTCCTAACTACCTACCCTCTTCCCCATTCCCACACCCCCATAACCACAAAATCTGATATTGCTTAAAACAAAATTACCTCTAACGAAAATTCTGTACAAAATGACTCATTACAATTGTTTGTTATATGACTTTATTGCAGTATCAATAAACATATTGTGAAAAAAAAAACAAGTTTAAGGGTGTCTCCACTGAGGAAAAAGCATTTTTTTTTTTGGTTTATTTTAAAATACACCATCCCCCAACCCTCCCCCTACCTTTTTTTCCCAGAATTCCCTTTCATTTGATTGCAGCAGCATGGGAAAGTTGTGCAGGTTCCTGGGGGTGTGTCTTCCCCTTTGCTGAGAGTGCTGTCACTCAATGTGCATCATCATGGTAGCAGACACACCCACTTGGCTGCAGTAAGAAATCCTTTCCTCCCTGACTCTCAGTTCATTTTTACAGCTAATCTGCAAGAGAGACAGGGGAGGAAAGTTAAAACCCTCTTCCCACACTACTGTAACAAAGGCAAGGGGACTGCGTGTTTCAATAAGATTTTTGTGTCTAACTCTGATCAATGATTGATTTCATAGGGGATGCTGGGAATATGAGGCAATCTGGTATGGGAGGGAGAGAGAAAAGATAGTACCTGATTACTCCTCCATTAATTAGTGAGGTCAGCAAGCTGCTGTGATGGTCATTGATTATTCCTCCATTACCAATGAACTCAGTAGCTTGAAGTGTGTGTGTGGGTGTGTGTGTGTGGGGTGGGTGTGTGTATATAGAATCGACCAACCAGTCAGATCACACAGACAGCAGTCCCGACGGATCCTCCACGTTCTGCGCATGCACTAAAGAAACGCGCGTCGGACATTTCCCATGCAGGCAGTCACTGAAAGTGACCGGACCTGCACCATCCACAGCGTTCTGGGGGAAACTCATTGGATTTCTTCTAAACTACTGCTGAAGACACGGATACTGCAGGTACATATCCACCGTACCATATCTATCCTTACAACCCAGGTGACTTTTATCAGTGGAGATAACCTTTAAATACCCTTTAATTTTACCAGGATTTCTTTCAGGGCACACATTTTCTTTGCAGTTGAAAAAACTGTTAAAAATTAACAGTCTAGTCATTTGCAGTCTAGAAAGCTAGGATGGATTCTTACAAATGTAGACCCACTAAACTTTAGATTCGCTACCAGTTTTATATATTTTGTCCATACATTATTTGCCAAGTGTGATAATCATTATTAAGTTATCATTAAGTTATTGTTTTTATGTGCCGTTTGCATTCTTACCATTTGTGTCCCTCATTTCCTCTTCTCTTTTTTTCATGTAAGAAAGTCCTTTACAATAGAGTCTGAGAGATCCTCCAGACGTCTAAGACCAAGTTCCAGTGGTTTCAGCTTCTCAGCCTTAGCAAGCTAATAAGTTTCCAAAAGAGATAAAGACCACAAGTTTACAGAAGAAATAAAACTTTGAAGCCCCACTAGAAGCTAATACTATGTTTAATATTAAAGGTTTATTTAACTGGTGTCTACAAAACTTAAAGGGCATGTCCACCCCAAAACTATAATCCCCCCATCACTACTGGCCCCATTTTGTAGTGTAGTTTAATCCTTACCTCACATCCCAGCTCCATATGGTTCTCCTGTATTCCCCCCCAAAGTCCCAAAAAACTGCCCACCAGGAGGATAGCAGAGTCCATATAGGCTCTCTCTCCTACGGCCTCCGGGAGAAGTTTGGCATGCGTACTGCAGCCCTTCTCCCCCTCCCTCTCTCTCCTCCCATTAGGATTCCCTCCCCTACCATAAAACCCTTTTTACCAAGCATTCCCCCTGTCCCCCCAGCCCCAACCGCTCTATTAGTAATATCAGAAAATGCCCAAAACATTACTTATCTTGCCTCCCCGCACTGGACTCCCGGCAGCCGCGTCCGTGATTGGCTGCCGCTCAGCCATCACTGACGCGACTGCCGGTCCCACCCCTAGGCTTGCATTTCTCGCAAGCAAGAGGCCTGGCAAGCGCGCGGGGAAAGAGGGAAGTTAGTAAGTTTTGGGAATTTTCTGATATTACTAACATAGCGGTTGGCTGGAGGGACAGGGGGAATGTTTGGTAACATTTTTTCAAAAGGGTGGACATACCCTTTATTAGCTTGCTACTGAAAACATTTGAACTAAAAATCATCTGCAAAATTATTCATTGATCAGACTGCAATTAAACATTTGCTTATAGCTTTCTTCTTAAGTATTTAACATTTTTAGCTTTCATTTTTCATCAAACCTTTAGCTTCTCGGATACAAGATCATAAAAATGTGAATTCGACTAGACTCCTAAAATGTGTGGAGCTCTTAGTTCTCCTGTAAAAAAGCTAATTATAATTTACTCAACATTTCAGGATGTTTAACCGTTAATCAGGAAGTTCATTGCAAATACACTTTCATGAAAAAAAGTGTTCTCTCTGATTTCACAAACCTTATGTCCCAATCAAAAATCTGTTCACCTGTCTGTCTTGCCACACAACCCTCAAACCACAACAACAAATCAAGTGAAACAATAAAGACACTGGTGTACAGCCACCATACCTGGACCCCCCTCCCAACAGAGCTTTACAAGTTTGAATATGTGGAGAGGTCGCATGCACAGAGAAGTCCAGCAAGCACTGTCCATTCCTGCTTGAAATTACACCCAGCAAAGAGGCAGCACTATTAAGGACAAAGCATTGTGCTGCAGTAAAGCTTGTTTAGCATTCTGTCATTTGTTTGAGGTTTAAGGGGAATGGTTAATGTTTTGTGTGGCAAAACAGACAGATCGGCACATTCTTGATCTGGTAATGAAATGCCCTTTAGTTTGTGCATAATAATAATACTCTTAAATACAGAGTTTCTTTATGCAAGAGCCCAAATAGTGTAATTTTACACACAGTATAAATAATAGGCCATTCCCATTAGTTTTGAAATTCTGAATCTGCCTGCCACCTGTCATAAATCTTTAATGTGTGTACTCTGCTTTACTGTCCCGCCTCTTGACTTTTACCAGTAGGAATCAAGAAAAGTTTTTTTAAAGGGTGCATCAACAGATAGCCGTAGGCGTGCCTCGAAATTTTGGTATGGAAATATTTCACCAATTTGCACTTACTTAACTATAACGAACTTTTTACAATATACGCTGTAAAGTAAAGCAAAACATGAATTATACCATCATTAAAGGACACTATACCGTAAATATAATATTTTATAAATGAAAAGTACCTGGGGCAGGAGGTAGGACTGATTATTCCCACCTCCCAATGTTGTTTGAGGAGCTACAGCAGATACAGTTTTCATCTGCCAGGTTAGTGCCCTTGGCCTTCCTGTAATAAATAGCGCTGAAGCACTCAGAAAGACTGGCAGAAGCAGTTTTCTTTGTGCTGCCAATCCTAATAGAAATTATATGGGAGGTAGAAATTACCAATCCTACCTTTTTACCCCAGGCTCTTTTAATGGCTTTTAAAGAACTTCATATGCACATAGTTTTCCTTTAATTCAAGCTTAAGAATACAGGTGTGTTGTAAGAAAATAATACTGTTTTATAACACTTACATCTTCATAGTTCTTTGCCTCCACACCATGCTTGATATCAAGGATGATCAACTGGTCTGGGAACCTAAAATTACCTAAAGACAAAGAATGTTTTATAGGGAAATAATTACATGGATTTTTGGATACAATACACACTACAGAACAACATACTACCCCCTGATATAGCCTTGCTCTCAAAACAAACTTCATACACATCATAGTCATCTGTTGTAAATGCAAATTTCCCCTTTTTCGCGTCTTCTTTAGAATACAAGATGTGTCCAACAGAATCTGTCACCTGCATAGAGAACAACATATTATATACTTTAAATCACTAGACTGGACAGTTTAAGAACTGTTAAAGGAGCAGTAGTGCAGTTCAGCAACACTGCTCTTTATAAATATGGCCCGGGTCTTTTGAGTTGTGGACATGTATTCCAATGCAACCCTTTAAAAAAAGGAAATATTTACCGTATGCTAAATATACACTAGCTTGCCATTACATTTGATTCAATGTGAATGTCAAATCAAGCAGAAAAGCATGAGTGAAAAAGTTCCCCAGCCAAATCAATATTTGGGCTCAACAAAAAATTGTGTTGAATGCAAAACAATGGTTTAGGTGGTTGTCTGCAGACAATAATGCTGACCATACACAAGCAGATGTAATATAGCTTCTATAAGCAATCATAAAGAGAAAGATTGACAAATCCCAGGAGTTGTGTAGCCTGTAGACTTCATAGACAGCAGGAAACCTTTAAATTCTTAGTCACCAGGTGTAAATTTCTAGGTACATTGGCTACATAGCTCCTGGGATTTGTCATTCCTTCTCCTATGTTAACAGAATCATGTGATTTGTTGCGTCTTTCTTTTGGTTTAGGGGCTGTGTGTGTGTGCGCGTGTGTTTAGAAAACTATACTTTTTGGGGGGCAGTTTATGGCCCATTGTATTTTCCCACCCAACTAGATAATGGGTAGTACAAAAGAACAGCTCACAACAAAGGGAAATGTATGCAGACCCTATCAATATTGATTCCTCACCCCCAGCAGCCACATTACATCCCCAGCAAGGACCTAAAATCCCCCCCCCCCAAGCAGGTCCTATTCCTGTATAGTGCTCACCCTCTGTTTAACTCTGTCTCAAGCAGTTCATGGGGTCGCTCGTGGGTTTGTGCTTGGACCTCGTGTGAGATTCCCGGAGCTGCCCGGGAGAGGTGAGATACCTGTACATGCTAGATACAGTAGGTCCCGGGAGAGGTGAGATACCTGTGTATTCTAGATACTGTGCACACTAGATACAGTAGGTCCCTGGAGAGGCAAATACCTGTACATGCTAGATACGTAGGTCCCGGAGAGGTGGATCCTGTACACACTAGATACAGTATGTCCCCAGAGGTGAGATACCTGTACACGCTAGATATAGTAGGTCCCGGGAGAGGCGAGATACCTGTACACACTAGATCAGTAGGTCCCGGGGGAGGTGAGATACCTGTACACGCTAGATACAGTAGATCCCGGGAGCGGAGATACCTGCACATGCTAGATACAGTAGGTCCCGGGAGAGGGGAGATACCTGTACACGCTAGATACATTAGGTCCCGGGAGAGGCAAGATAACTGTACACGCTATACAGTAGTCCCGGGAGAGGTGAGATACCTGTACACGCTAGATTCAGTAGGTCCCGGAGAGGTGAGACACCTGTACACGCTAGATACAGTAGGTCCCGGAGAGGTGAGACACCTGTACACGCTAGATACAGTAGGTCCCGGGAGAGGTGAGATACCTGTACACGCTAGATCAGTAGGTCCGGGGGAGGTGAGATACCTGTACACGCTAGATACAGTAGTCCCGGGAGAGGGGAGATACCCTGCACACGCTAGATACAGTAGGTCCCGGGAGAGGGAGATACCTGTACACGCTAGATACAGTAGGTCCCGGGAGAGGGAGATATCTGTACACGCTAGATACAGTAGGTCCCGGGAGAGGTGAGATACCTGTACACGCTAGATACAGTAGGTCCCGGGAGAGGGGAGATATCTGTACACGCTAGATACAATAGGTCCCGGGAGAGGGGAGATACCTGAACACGCTAGATACAATAGGTCCCGGGAGAGGGGAGATATCTGTACACGCTAGATACAGTAGGTCCCGGGAGAGGTGAGATACCTGTACACGCTAGATACAGTAGGTCCCGGGAGCGGCGAGATACCTGTACACGCTAGATACAGTAGGTCCCGGGAGCGGCGAGATACCTGTACACGCTAGATACAATAGGTCCTGGGAGAGGTGAGATACTTGTACACGCTAGATACAGTAGGTCCCGGGAGCGGCGAGATACCTGTACACGCTAGATACAATAGGTCCCGGGAGAGGGGAGATATCTTTACACGCTAGATACAGTAGGTCCCGGGAGAGGGGAGATACCTGTACACGCTAGATACAATAGGTCCCGGGAGAGGGGAGATATCTGTACACGCTAGATACAGTAGGCCCGGAGAGGTGAGATACCTGTACACGCTAGATACAGTAGGTCCCGGGAGGGGGAGATACCTTTACACGCTAGATACAATAGGTCCCGGAGAGGCGAGATACTTGTACACGCTAGTACAGTAGGCCCGGAGAGGCGAGATACCTGTACACGCTAGATACAGTAGGTCCGCGGAGCGGCGAGATACCTGTACACGCTAGATCACAGGTCCCGGGAGAGGGGAGATATTTGTACACGCTAGATACAGTAGGTCCCGGGAGAGGTGAGATACCTGTACACGCTAGATACAGTAGGTCCCGGGAGAGGGGAGATATCTGTACACGCTAGATACAGTAGGTCCCGGGAGAGGCGAGATACCTGTACACGCTAGATACAGTAGGTCCCGGGAGCGGCGAGATACCTGTACACGCTAGATACAATAGGTCCCGGGAGGTGGAGATACTTGTACACGCTAGATACAGTAGGTCCCGGGAGAGGCGAGATACCTGTACACGCTAGATATAGTAGGTCCCGGGAGCGGCGAGATACCGTACACGCTAGATACATAGGTCCCGGGAGAGGGGAGATATCTGTACACGCTAGATACAGTAGGTCCCGGGAGAGGTAGATACCTGTACACGCTAGATACGTAGGTCCCGGGAGAGGGGAGTATCTGTACACGCTAGATACAGTAGGTCCCGGAGAGGTGAGATACCTGTACACGTTAGATACAGTAGGTCCCGGGAGAGGTGAGATACCTGTACACGTTAGATACAGTAGGTCCGGGAGCGGGCGAGATACCTGTACACGCTAGATACAATAGGTCCCGGGAGAGTGAGATACTTGTACACGCTAGATACAGTAGGTCCCGGAGAGGCGAGATACCTGTACACGCTACATACAGTAGGTCCAGGGAGAGGTGAGATACCTGTACACACTAGATACAGTAGGTTTACCCGTCACAATTGTTATATTAAAAATGGACAAAGCAGCAGATGTAGATACATTGACAGGTGCCAAGTGTTTTGGTAACCAGTAAAATGATCATACACACACCAAGGGAAACACAATAACCAGGTATCCTATGCAACATAGCAACCCCCACCCATAATACCTTGAGGTTGGAAGACAGACCCTGCTGCTCTGACACCTCATACTCCCCGGTCACTAACACGTCTTTATGGATAGCAACCCCCACCCATAATACCTTGAGGTTGGAAGACAGACCCTGCCCAATTGCTTGCCTCAGTGTGGTGTTCGGTTTTAAAAGCAGACAGGGATACGGTGTTTTTTGGAAATTCTTTTCTTAATTTATTTTTCTCGGAGACCCTTGCTACCCTAATGGGATGAAATCAGACATTCTTCGATTCAGACATGAATTCCTGACTAGCGAAAGTCTTCAGAACTAGATGGTGATCTAAATTGAATACTATCAGATATACAGAGACCTGGCGAATTGAACATTCAAATATCGAAAATGTTGTTAACTGATGTTGCTAATACTTGGGACTCTGCATAGCAACCCTCTCATCTCGTCGTATACATGGACTCACGCTGTTTCAACTGGGTACGTGCCTGATTACAGACAGTACAGGGAATGATAAGTGTTAGTTTTGATTTTGTTATATACCTGTGACACTTTAGGGGGAATGGTGGTTTTACAACAAGGGTTTATAGAGATGTATGTTATCTTTTTGTTTTTAACTTAGGAAGTATGTTTTCCCATGTTTGCATTTGGATATAAAGGGATTTATACATATACTCGCGTATGGTGAGCGGTTAACATTGGGTTTCTTTCTTTCTTTGTGTTCTGAAATTTACAATGAACCCCAAACAGAGGTTTCTTAGATATCAACATCATGATTTAAACATTCTTTAAAAGTATTTTTGTACCCACACCCCCAGGGACGGATTTATACGTTTTTTTTCTCCCTAGGCCAGCTAACTTGTACCGCCCCCAAAACAGACTATAGTGGTTTTTTTTTTTTGAGGATCTGCCACACCTAAACGGTCAAATAGTCCTATGTTCAAATGCTGGGTGCTCCGGCGTCGTAGCGAAACATCACCCAAATCAAAATTGTGTGTGCACTTAAGACTGGCAGTGCCCAGCGAGTTTGTTATCTAACTCTTCGTTACTAGCCCAAAACAGATAGTACATATAAGATGCCCCATGCCCACCTCATAAGATTGGTACAACAGGGTTGCCCACATATATCAAACATTTTTACGACAAGAGGGCAAAAATTTCTGGATGTCAAGTGGAAATCACTCAATCTAAAAAAAAATTTGTCACCAAAGTGGGCGTATTTGCTGGTATGAAGAATCCACGTAGGATAACGATGTTAAATAATAATCAAAGAGAAAACTGTATACAGGTAGAGCATAAGGGGACGGGGGCTTCTTTGTCTGAGTTACAATAGCGTTGTTGGATTAGGCTGGGTATACACTTTAGTGGTTCGTCCTAAATGACCTTATTCGCACTATCCAACAGGTTGGTCATTACAAAGGACTGTCTGTTATGGACAAAAGTAGCTGCTGGTGGCTTTGATGCGATCTGAGCTGAACGTGGTTGGTTCAATAGAGGACTGCAATGATTGCCTGTGGTTTGCGACGCATCTTATCGCCCGTTAATTCTAATTCGAATGGAACGACGGTCGCGTAGTGTCAAACTGTGTCCAGTTGCAGAACACCTTCCAATACTGGAATGTCCTGGTCAAATTATGGATGGTGTGTACACAGCAAACATGGTGGAGTTAAGATCATGACAACATAACCAAGCTGTAGATCTGTGTGAAAGAAGAACGTAGTTAAACACTGATACTACAAATACAATAGTATTAAGAAACCACAGGTAAGGCTAAAAGATGTAAGGAGCAGAAAGGGAAATAAGGAATTACATCAGGGGTAGCCCTGCTATGCTCTAGATTAACTACAGCACCCAGAATTCTTTGTTGCCTAGGAATGCCGAGAGTTGTAGTTTTCAGGAAATCTGAGAACTAATTGAATGAAGGGAATAGAGAGGAAAGCAAATGGTAGAAGACAGGGGAAAGCAGTAGTAGACAGCAGACAGGGTAGAGACACTACCGGGGAAGAGACTGAGGGAAGTTCCAAGTAAGTGGTGTAGGGAGAAGGGAAGTAGTGATCATGGGGAGGAGAACAATAGCAAAAGCAGAAAATTCATACTATCCTAAATTTTTCCTTTTCTGGTCCGTAACATGGCAGTGGTTAATGAATGGGTTAAATCCTCCCCATCATCAATTGACAGCTGGTCCCTCCACATCGGATAAATTTGTGTAAGCCTACCTCTTGTGTCTTAGACAACTGTCCAAGCATGATGCCGAGAAAGAGGGAGAGAAATCCCAACCACTGCTGTGTTCACGGACCAGGAAAGGAAAATTACGTAGTATGAGTTTTCTGCTTTTCCCTGGTCCTTTACACCGGCAGTGGTTAATGAAGGAATTAATAAGCTAGAAATGAAAGGGAGGGAAAATATTTTGGCTTTATTTATTGGAGAGAGGCAGATAATTGTTGCTGATTCTGGTTCATAACCTCGTCCATTGAAGGTGTGGAAGGATGAATCTTCATTAATATGAAAACTGGATACCACTTTAGGGAGGAAAGAAGTCTGTTGCGGAGAAAAAATCTGTCATTGAGAAAAGATGTATATGGATGAGAAGCTCCGAGCGATCTGATTTCTGCAACTCTTCTCGCAGATGTGATAGCCACTAGAAAACTGATTTGAGAGTGAGGTCTTTGAGATTACAGGTGGAGAGAGGCTCGAAAGGCGGCTCTAAAGAGCTTGGAGGACGAGAGGTAAGTCCCAAGGGGAACTTTTGATACTCACTTGAGGTCTCTGTTGTTTTACACCTGAAAATACATATAATTATTGGGTCGAGGGCCTAACGAATGTTAGATAGTGGCTGATATGTGTGATTTTGAGGGACGCCAAGCTAAGATTTTTGTGTTAGGCCATCTTGTAGAATTCTAAACGATTTTTTTCTGTTGATGGAGAGAAAGAGAGAGAATCCCTGGATTAACTCCAAGAACAGAAGGTCTTCCAGATTCTGTTGTATCTAGATAAGCTTCTAGAAGCTAAAAGAGTTTCTCTATATGCCTCTTTTGGAAAGTCCTCTTGAGCTTAAGGCTCTGGTCTCAACCGCCAAGCCCAAGACACATTGTTGTTGGATTTGGATGGAGAAATGGCCTTGGTGGAGAATGTCTGGTCTGAGGGTAGTTTGTGAAGGCGGCCGAAATTTAAATTTGCGAGCCCTAATGGAACCAAGGCCTCCTGGGACCACCAATGCAGATTGCAATCACATTGGCTTTCTAGTCTCTGATCTTCTTAGGGACTTGAGGAATGAGTGCATATGGGAAATGAAGACAAGTTTTGACCCATGGGATTGATAGCGCATTTGTCTCTTGGCCTTTGGGATCCGGAAATCGGGAATAAGGTGTCTAGCTGAGTTGTTCTCCGCTGGCCATAGTATCCACATATGGAGTCCCCCATTTTGCTGCAGATCTGTCTGAAATATTTGGTGGGCTGAAGTTGCATTTCCCACTGGCTGGATCGTTTTCCTGCTGAGGTAATCCGCTGATAAGTTTGCCCTGGGCATCTGGTTCCCATAGATCGCTAGTCCCCAGCCAAAGGGCTGGCGTCCTGTAGTAATGGTTGTCCATACTGGGGAAACTAAAGAAGGTGAAAGCGAGAGAGGGAGAAAGTGTAATTGAAATGGAAAGGATACTCCCGGGAGGCTGGGGGGTGTACTTACGAATACGCTGTTAGAGGAGGGCGCTCCGATGGCTGGTGGGATTGCAGGACTGGATACAAGAGACTGACTGGGAACTGTCAAGCTGAGGAATGGTGGCTAGGTGTGCTGGAGAGAAGGCAGGATACTGGAACTGGGCAAGGAGTTTCTGGAACAGGCAAGGTAAGTCTCTGGAGCAGGGCTAGGTAAGTAGTTGGTGCAGGTATGGCAAGGAGTCGTCTGAGAACAAGCAAGGTAAGTTCTGGAGCAGGCTAGGTTAGTAGTTGGGGTGCAGGTTGTATGGAAGGGTCTTGGGAACAGGCAAGGTAAGTCTCTGGAGCAGGTTAGGTAAGTAATTGTGTAGGTGAGGAACAGGATCCAGGGCATTAAGGATATTTAGGAGCCGGGGAGGTGGAGGGTAGCTAACGCTACTATCAGGCACCGGGTCAGGAGGACGCTCGGTTTTTGAATTCTCGCGATCTACGACGACGCCCACCCGGAAAGTGCAGCGCGGCGCAGGACCGGAGCGGCAGTAATAGGGAAGTTCGTGACAAAAGTTTGAATTGCTCTCCTTCATCCACCATTTTCGATCATTTCTCACTTCCTTGAGTTGATTGAGTTCTTTTTGTCGAATTGATTCAGGAATGTGATCTGAAAAGTTTCTGATGTGACTTATAGCATTTTACTGAGCCCAAGTTAGAAATCAACTTCCCCAGGAGTGTTTGACATGTCCAGGCCGTTAACAAGGAAGACTCCGAAAAACTTTTTGACTAGTTTGATGTGTGTCCTGACGCCTCTCTGATGGAAGGGATGCTGTCTGGTTTGAGATCATCTAGAGAGATTCCTAGAAATTGGATTTCATCAGATGAGGGAGATTGGACTTTCCCAATTGTAACATCCGTGTTCTGAAGACATAGAAAGGAAATTTGGATGTGGCGGGTGAAGAGTTAAAAGATTCTGGCTTTATAGAGAATGTCATCCAGGTATGCAAAAATTTGCAAACCTAAGACCTGAGATGGGCTATTATCGGAATGAGGATCTTTGGAAAACCCTTGGGGCTGTGGCCAGCCAAAGGGGGGGCTCTGTATTGATTATGTATTCCTAGGATGTAGAAACGTAAGAACTTCTGTCTGACGGAAGAGTGGGAATATGGAGGTAGGCCGTCTTTGATGTCGATTGTGGCTAGCCAATCACTGGGTTGGAGTTGGATTGTGACTGATTTTATTGTCTCCATTTTGAATTTCCGGATGTAGAGGAATTGGTTTAGAAATTTAGTTTAGAATAGTTCTGAATTCCCCTGATTTTTCCGTTTCAGAGAAAACATGGGAGAATAGATGCTTGCCTTCCTCTGATATTGGGACTTCTTCGATGACTTGATTCTTGTAGAAGCAATTTGAGAGGATGGTGAAGTTTTTCTTTATGGACTGGTTTGGGAGTCTTGACTGAAGAATGTGCTGGTGTTGGATAAGAAAGAAATTTGAGACTGTATGCCTGTTGCAAGATTTTTAGCACCCAAGAATCCAACGTGGTACTGAGCCCAAACCTCCAGAAAGTGGAATAGCTTCCTCCCACCTCCGTGGATGGGTTGCGCACCTTCATAATGGTCTACCCTTGTAGGGCGTTGGGTTGCCTCGAAAGGGGTTGATTGTTTTGAAATGTGGTCTCCATGAGCTCTTTTGGGAGAATGTTTGTTTCGTCTGTGTTGCCTGAATCTTTAAAAGATAGCTGAAAAGAGGAAGGAACCAGACCCCTAAAAGGTCTAGGGTGATGTTGTAGACTCTTCTTGCTAGAGTTTTCTCCCCTCCCCCCTAGTTTGGGGGGGGGGAGGTATAGCAGTCTCACTGGGATAGATTGTCCAGGAGGAAAGCAGGGGTGTAGATAGGCCAGTGGTGGGTGGAAAGGGGGGGGTGGGGCTAGCATAGGGATAGGAGGAGGAGGAATGTGTATCAAAGTGTACGAATAAATTACAGGATCATAATCTAAATGTATGTTGCAAATGCGAGAAGCTGGCTGACAAAATGGGTGAATTGGAAATGATGGTCATTGAATGAAAAAGTATGATGTAATAGGTATAGAGAAACGTGGTGTGTGAACAGTTCTCACGACTGGGCTGTAAATATAGAAGGATATGCCTTGTTTAGGCAGGACAGAAAAAAAAGGAAAGGGGGAGGAGTATGTTGTATATGTTAAAAAAGAATTGAAGCCAAATTAAAAGAAGAGATAGCTGGTGATATGGATGATAAGTGGAGGGAATATGGGTGGAATTTAGGATACGGCAACAGGAGGAAGGGGGTAATGTCATTGTTGGTGTCTGCTATAAGCCGCCAAATGCTAGCAGAGAGAGTGAGTACAACTTCATATGCAGTTGGCAAGGGCTGCAAGTTTGGGGAGTGTGCTCATTATGGGGGGACTTCAATATACCCTGACATTGATTGGTTGTGGTGGAACTGCCATCACAGAAAAGGCGATGAGTTCCTGAATTTGCTGCAGGATAATTTTCTCTCACAGGTGGTTGAGGTTCCTACTAGAAAAGGAGCTTGTTGGATCTGGTAATATCAAAATTGTGGAGCGCATTATAGATATAAAGGAACTGGAGGCTTAGGGAATAGTGACCATGAAATAGTGGCATTTGGACTTTGTTATCGAAGGAAAAGTGCGCTGGGTTAACAAAGACATTTAATTTCAGGAAAGCAAATTTTCCCAGGTTAAAAGCAGCTCTTAGAATGTCAACTGGGATAAATGTATTATCAGGTAAAGGTACTGACGAAGAGTGGACTGTGTTCAAGGGGATTTTAAGCCAGTTCACATCTAAATTTATACCCTTGGGAAATAAATGTAAAAAAAAATAAATCGCGCCTATATGGTGAATTCTGAGGTAAAGGGCAAATGGTAAGGAAGAAAAGGCATTTAAAACCTTTAAGGCCGAGGGAACGGAAAGGGCCTTTAGGGAGTATAAAACTGTAACAAGGAGTGTAAAGAAAGCAATCAAACTAGTAAAATAATAATGAAGTTAGGAAGCTTGAAGAAAGCATCACTAAGCCTAAACATTTTTTTAAGTTATTTATAGTAAGAAGATGAGGACTGAGAATGTGGCACCATTAATTAATGGGGATAATTTAGTTACGGAGGATGGCGATAAAGCAAATGTCTTGAATAATTTTTTTTCCTCTGTATACAATATAGAAGATCCAAGTACAGATATATAGAGTATAGTAGCAATAAAGGTATACAAGATTCAAGTTCACTTTGGTTACCGAGGATATGGTACAGAAAGAACTAAATAAGTTAATATTATATAAATCTCGGACGGATAAAAACAATTCTAGGGTACTTAGGGAGCTAAGTTCAGTTTTATCTAGGCATTGGTTTTATTTTTGCTGATTCCTCATGTCGGTGGTGTGCCTCTGGATTGAAAAAGGCTGATGTTATTCCAATATTCAAAAAGGGTAGTCGTTCACAGCGGGGTAATACAAGGCCTGTAAGTTTACTTCAGTGGTGGGGAAGATCTGGAAAGTTTAATAAGGGATCATGTCTAGAGGATGTTTCAAGGACTGACATTATAAGTAGAACCAGCATGGATTAGGAGGATAGATAGATCTTGTCAAACTAACTTGCTTGGCTTTTTATGAGGAAGTAAGTAGAAATTTAGACTCGGTATAGCAGTAGATGTAGTACTTGGATTTTGCAAAGGCTTTTTGATACAGTCCCCCATAGGCACTAATGAATTAAGCTAAGGTCTGTTTGGTCTGGGGAGTCACATTTGTACATGGATAGAAAATTGGTTAAAGAATGGATGCAGAGAGTAGTTGTAATGGGGCTTCATCATTATGGACTAAAGTGCTAAGTGGGGTGCCACAGGTTCTGTGTTGGGGCCGTCTATTATCTATTTATTAATGATTTGGAAGTGGGTATTGTCAGCAAGGTTTCTGTGTTTGCTGACGACACAAAACTTGTTCGACCATTAAAACTTCAGAGGAGTGCAATCGTTGCAAGGGGATCTAGATAGATTATCACATTGGGCTGCTAAGTGGCAGATGAAATTCAATGTTGATAAATGTAAGGTGATGCATTTTGGACTTAAAAAATACTTGTGCTACTATACTATAAATGGCTCTGTGTTAAGGAATCCCTGTTGGAAAGGGACTTGGAGTTTTGGTGGATAACAAAACTTAAAGGTAGCAAGCAGTGCCAGGCGGCAAAGCCAGAGCCAGCATGGTATGTCTTGTTAAAGCGAGGTATGGATTCAAGGGAGGAAAAATGTAATTCTCCCTCTTTACAAGCATTGGTAAGGCCTCATTGGAATATGCAGTGCAATTTTGGAATCCTGTGTACAAAAAGGACATCTTTGAAATGGAAAGGGTTCAGAGAAGGGCAACTAAATTATAAGGGGATTGGGGGAGCTTGAATATGAAGAGAGACTGGAAAAGTTACATATGTACGCTGGAGAAAAGGCGGTGCGTGGGGATATGATTACTGTGTTAAAATCATTAACGGGCCATACAATAAACTATCTGGGGATTGTTCACCAAGAGAACATGTCAAAGGACACGAGGACATCCTTAAGACTTGAAGAAAAAGGTTTAGGCTTCAAGTCGGAAAGGGTTTTCACTGTGAGAACGGTAAGGCTATGGAACTGTCTTCCAGTGGACGTTGTAATGGCAGGTTCATTGGTGAGTTTCAAAAAAAAAGTGGATGAGTTTCTGCAAACAAGAGGAATGTTGAAAGTACATGGTATTGATACATAAAGTAGAGTTGATCCAGGGAAATTTCCGATTGCACTTGGAGTCAGGAAGGAATTTTTTCCCCCTCATAAATTTGGTGGGTTTTTTTTTTGCCTTCCTTGGATCAACAGTTAGGCAGGAAATGGGATATGCTTGATGGGTTGGACTGGATGGACGTATGTCTTATTTCAACCTCAAATACTCTATACATACTATACTATCTCCTCTAGTTTGGATCGAAGAGGATTTGCCTTCAAATGGGATGGATGTTCATCCCTGCTTTAAATGAACACAGCCTCCATTGTTTATCCAGAGTCTCTTCTGGCAACCACTGATGACCCTATGACTCTGGAAGATAGTTTCAGAGAATCCATAGAGGCTTCTGCCATATACTCATTGGAGAGTTAAATATCAGATAAACTCTTTAACAAGTATCCCTGGGGATCCATTTTAATCGCCTCTTCAAGATCTGAGATCCAGACTTGCAAAGCTGGTAATCGATACAGATGGACGAATAGATGCCCCAGCCAGTAAAAGATTTCTTGAGGATAGAGTCCTCTTTCCTGTCCATGGGATCCTTGAGGGCTACTGCATCGTCCGTAGTTAGTAGTTTTCCTGTTGGCTTTGATGATGGGAGTGTCCACTCTTGGGCATTCGTCCCACAGTGAGGAATCCACAGGGGGGTAACAGGGTAGGTTCGAATAAACTGTGATAAAGATTTTTTTATATCCGGTTGCTCCCATTCTTTAATCATGATTTTTTTATTGTTTCATGGATATGAAACTGACCGAGTCCTGGTCTTTCCTGGGGAACATAAGTCTGAACATTCAGATGGGGGAGGTTCAGATATTTTAAAGATGTTTTCTTTTTTAATGAGGGATGATAAAGCCTCCGGAGTTAGGGAGTCTCTGAACTTCTTCATCCGAATCCTGTCCACGGTTTCTAAAGGTTCCTGATTGGAAGTTGTGGGTGAGTGGACACACTGGGTTGAGGGTGGATCATGTCAGAAAACCTTGGCCATCATATTATCTGAAAATTTGGAGAATGATACGTCCATCATAGATTGCACTGCAGACAAGAGGTTGCCTTGAGAGGAATTGATTCTGAAGTTTATACAGTCATCACAGAGTTTTTTCCCCTGGGTGGTCGCACATGGAGCACTCAGATCTGAAATCTTTGTGGTATCTGTGTTCCTCATCTCTGCATCTAGAGGATCTGACACAACAGGAAAGAGGAAAAAACTCATAAATTTTGATATATCATAGTAGATTGATGTGTAGCACTCTCTTTAATAAAAAGCTCACCCCTGGAATCCGAAATCCTTTTGCTAGAGCTATGACAGGCACCTATTGAAACAAAAAAGTGCCTGGGTTAGAAACCAATAACATAAAAGATAAAGGTAAGTTGATTAGAACCATGCTTACGCAAATGGCAGGCAGCTTGGGGCACAAATCAGCACAAAATCTCCAAGCCGATTATGAACAAGGCAGCGGAGAGGAGAGAGACCAGCAAGAAAGCCGTGTGTTTAAAAAGTTTTCCCGCGAATCAGGCGGGTCGCGTGCACGATAACGTCATGGTCTCGCGATATTGCGGCCATGTTGGTACACCGCGGCTGAATGAATAGGAAGCCCTCCACTCATCAGTGCATGCTTAAGTGTGGACTTGGCATAGGAGAAAGAGGCAGAGACCCTTACCGGAATGAGTGGGGGAGCAAAATACTGTCATGCGAGGTCAGGAGAAAAAAAGACACAAGAGGGTAGGCTTGACACAAATTTATCCTATGTGGGAGGGGACCAGCCTGTCAATTGGTGGATGGGGAGGATTAACCCATTCATTAACCACTGCCATGTAAGGACCAGGGAAACTTTAATAGCCTGTGTGAGTTTCAAAGGCACAGGGGGCAATGACAAGCATAAGTGATTCAGTGCTGTCCCTCTCTACTTTGTTTCAGCTCTGCCCTGGGCCCCTATAGCAATGAATGAGTGGTACATATTAGATGCACCTCACAGCTCTCTCCTAGCATCTCGTTTCTACACGCACATACGAGCACACTCGATTCTACGGTGTCGGCCGAGTAAGATTTTCCCCCCTGTAACGAAAGCCGCCTTTCAATGGGACTAAAGGGAAGTGCTGCAAAAAAACAGTTTGCTTTATGTTTGCCGCACCTTGGCATCTGTAGCGCCCTAGGCCAAGCCCTAGGTGGCTAGTGGGAAATCAGGCCTTGTCGCCCCTGGCAAGAAATAACTCGTACAAGGTTGCATCTTTTTTCATTTTATAAAAAGTATCCATTATAAACATTTTTTAAAGAAACCTTATAAAAATATCTGCTTAATGTTGCTTGTTGACATTTTTTTGCTTTGTAAACTGGATTTGAAACCAATTACTGCAACTGTAGGCAACATTGGTCACAAATCCAAGCTTCAATAAATTCCGAAATACAGTAATTAGTTCAGAAATGGAGCTATCCAATAAAGGTTGTAAAATAAAGGAAGCAAAATGGAAAAAAAAAATATATATAAAGTAAATATAAACGGAAGAAACAGCTGAAGCCATTGACTGGAGGAGAAAGAAATGTTAAATGAACTTGAAATTTTTTTCTGGTGATTTTATCTCTGGACAGGTGGACAGTAAGTAGGCTGTGACATTGTTTATATGCTATTTACTCAATAAGTTTCTTTGCCTTGAAGAATCGTCGAAGATAAAACACTTGCCAAGTTGCCAGAGCCACAAGACAAAACATGGAAAAAAACACTGAAATAAGGACGCGAAGACTTGTGGATTCTGTAAAGGAAGGAAAAACTGAAATTAATATATATTGTTTAGAACAAACATTTATCTGATTTACATACTACCCTAGTTCTACACCCAATTATTAAAGGGAAAAAAAGACTTTGCGTCATCTTAAACTATAAATTAATACATGTAGGAATAACTTACTTCCTATATGGTGTGTGTGTTGCTGCATGCCTGTAATCCAGTTTTGTTTTGTCGCACTCAGTATCCACCTTCATGAAAACTGAGGGCAAGCATTCTCATCAATCACTATGACCAAAAGGGGGGCTGTGGGAGCACTCCTGTGACAAAAAATACTTTTAAACAAATAGTGGAAGTGCTACTGATCTGACCAAAACATTAGAACAAACAAGAAAAGAGATGATCAATGCACTTTCCTGGGCCCCATATATCATAATATCTAGCTAGTGCAAAACAATAAAAACATGGTGGTTTTTAGTTACAATTTTATGCATAAAAGTGAAAAGCCTGCCTTTGTAGCACCCCCAACACATCCCTTTAATTGGAGGTCTTATGCCTGAATACTAAGCATTGGATGAAAGGCCTCTTCCCTCCTTGTTAAAAGCCAGTAGGCGGGGGGGGGGGGGGGGAAGTGATGGCCTGTAATACTAATTTGATGCAAGGTCAGGGAGACAACCTTCCCAAGAAAATGCACCAAGCAGGGAGAGTGTAGCCAGATAAATGACCCAAGGTTATTTGTTAGGACCTTCCATACTGGGGTTACCTTGACGTGGTTGGAAGGCTTTTCACTTTTATGCATAAAATTTTAACTAAAAACCCCATGTTATTACTGTTTGCAATAGCATAGATATTATATATAGGGGCCCAGGAATGTGCATTGATCATCTCTTTTCTTGTTTGCATCAATCACTATGAGGCAGCACAGGAGAGGGAATTTTCCACCGTACAATTCACAAATACCAACTATCAACATTCCAGTTACAGCAAAAAGTTTATGATATATTGCACTGTGACTGCTGAAATGTAAATACTTCATGTTGGATATTAAAGGTATGTCCACCCCCAAACTAAATTTTTATATGTGTGTAGGAAAAGCCTAAGATCTCCCCAAATGTACTTACCAGCCTTCATTCCCTGTGCCTTCTGCTTAACTTCCGTGCCTTTTCAGTGCATGGAAGTCAAGCAGGAGCGGATGCCGGTCAAGCCCCTCCTGCTTGACTTCCATGCACAGAAGTTATGCAGAAGGCAACGGAGGAATGAAGGCTGGTAAGTAGAGTTGGAGCTGATCTTTGGCGCTGTAAACCTTGTCAGGTATCAAGGTTTAGAGTTTTCCTACAAACATATAAAAATTTAGTTTTAGATTAAATATTAGATTGTACCCCCCCTCCCAGTGAGGGGGCTCCCCTTAACTACCTACCCTCTTCCCCATTCCCACACCCCATAACCACAAAATCTGATATTGCTTAACACAAAATTACCTCTAACGAAAATTCTGTAAAAAATGACTCATTACAATTGTTTGTTAATGACTTTATTGCAGTATCAATAAAATATTGTGAAAAAAAAAACAAGTTTAAAGGGTGTCTCCACTGAGGAAAAAGACATTTTTTTTTGGTTTATTTTAAATACACCATCCCCCAACCCTCCCCTACCTTTTTTTCCCCAGAATTCCCTTTCATTTGATTGCAGCAGATGGGAAAGTTGTGCAGGTCCTGGGGGTGTGTCTTCCCTGTGCTGAGAGTGCTGTCACTCAATGTGCATCATCATGGTAGCAGACACACCCACTTGGCTGCAGTAAGAAATCCTTTCCTCCTGACTCTCTAAGTTCATTTTTACAGCTAATCATGCAGAGAGAGACAGGGGAGGAAAAGTTAAAACCCTCTTCCCCACACTACTGTAACAAAGGCAGGGGGACTTGGTTGTTTCATAAAGATTTTTGTGTCTAACTCTGATCAATGATTGATTTCATAGGGGATGCTGGGAATATGAGGCAATCTGGTATGGGAGGGAGAGAGAAAAAAGATAGCCTGATTACTCCTCCATTAATTGTGAGGTCAGCAAGCTGCTGTGATGGTCATGTGATTATTCCCCATTAAGCAATGAATCAGTAGCTTGAAGTGTGTGGTGGGTGTGTGTGTGTGGGGGGTGTGTGTGTATATAGAATCGACAACCAGTCAGATCACACAGACAGCAGTCCCGACGGATCCTCTCACGTTCTGGGCATGCACTAAGGAAAACGCGCGTCGGACATTTCCCATGCAGGCAGTCACTGAAAGTGACCGGACCTGCACCATCCACAGCGTTCTGGGGGAAACTCATTGGATTTCTTCTAAACTACTGCTGAAAGACACAGGATACTGCAGGTACATATCCACCGTACACATATCTATCCTTACAACCCAGGTGACTTTTATCAGGGAGATAACCTTTAAATACCCTTTAATTTTACCAGGATTTCTTTCAGGGCACACATTTTTTTGCAGTTGAAAAAACTGTTAAAAATTAACAGTCTAGTCATTTGCAGTAGAAAGTAGGATGGATTCATTACAAATGTAGGAACCAAACTAAACTTAATTCGCTACCAGTTTATAATATTTGTCCATACATTATTTGCCAAGTGTGTAATCATTATTAAGTTATCATTAAGTTATTGTTTTTATGTGCCGTTTGCCATTACCATTTGTGTCCCTCATTTCCTCTTCTCTTTTTTTCATGTAAGAAAAGTCCTTTACAATAGAGTCTGAGAGATCCTCCAGACGTCTAAGACCAAGTTCCAGTGGTTTCAGCTTCTCAGCCTTAGCAAGCTATAAGTTTTCCAAAAGAGATAAGACCACAAGTTTACAGAAGAAATAAAACTTTGAAGCCCCGACATAGAAGCTAATACTATGTTTAATATTAAAGGTTTATTTAACTGGTGTACAAAACTTAAAGGCATGTCCACCCCAAAACTATAATCCCCCCACTACTGGCCCCATTTTGTAGTGTAGTTTAATCCTTACCCTCACATCCCAGCTCCATATGGTTCTCCTGTAGTCCCCCCCCAAAGTCCCAAAACTGCCACCAGGAGGATAGCAGAGTCCATATAGGACTTGCCTCCACCTGGCCTCCGAGGGAGAAGTTTGGCATGCGTACTGCAGCCCTTCTCCCCCTCCCTCTCTTCCCTCCCGATTAGGATTCCCTCCCCCTACCATAAAACCCTTTTTACCAAGCATTCCCCCTGTCCCCCCAGCCCCAACCGCTCTATTAATATCAGAAAATGCCCAAAACATTACTTATCTTGCCTCCGCCGCACTGGACTCCCGGCAGCCGCGTCCGTGATTGGCTGCCGCTCAGCCATCACTGACGCGACTGCCGGTCCCACCCCTATGCTTGCATTTCTCGCAAGCAGAGGGCCTGGCAGCGCGGCGGGGGAAAGAGGGAAGTTAGTAAAGTTTTGGGAATTTTCTGATATTACTAACATAGGGTGGGGCTGGGGGACAGGGGGAATGTTTGGTAAACATTTTTTCAAAAGGGGGACATACCCTTTAATTAGCTTGCTACATGAAAACATTTGAACTAAAAATCATCTGCAAGATTATTCATTGATCAGACTGCAATTAACAAACATTTGCTTATAGCTTTTCTTCTTAAGTATTTAACATTTTTAGCTTTCATTTTCATCAAACCTTTAGTTTCGGATACAAGTCAAAAATGTGAATTCGACTAGACTCCTAAAATGTGTGAGCTCTTAGTTCTCGTAAAAAGCTAATTATAATTTACTCAACATTTCAGGATGTTTAACCAGTTAATCAGGAAGTCGTGCAAATACACTTTCATGAAAAAAAGTGTTCTCTCTGATTTCACAAACCTTATGTCCCAAGATCAAAAATCTGTTCACCTGTCTGTCTTGCACACAAACCTCAAACCTACAACAAATCAAGTGAAACATAAGACACTGGTGTACAGCACCATACCTGGACCCCCTCCCAACAGAGCTTTACAAGTTTGAATATGTGGAGAGGTCGCATGCACAGAGAAGTCCAGCAAGCACTGTCCATTCCTGCTTGAAATTACACCCAGCAAAGAGGCAGCACTATTAAGGGACAAAGCATTGTGCTGCAGTAAAGCTTGTTTAGCATTCTGTCATTTGTTTGAGGTTTAAGGGGAATGGTTAATGTTTGTGTGGCAAAACAGACAGATCGGCACATTCTTGATCTGGTAATGAAAGTGCCCTTTAGTTTGTGCATAATAAATAAATATCTTAAAATACAGAGTTTCTTTATGCAAGAGCCCAAATAGTGTAATTTTACACACAGTATAATAATAGGCCATTCCATTAGTTTTGAAATTCTGAATCTGCCTGCCACCTGTCATAAATCTTAATGTGTGTACTCTGCTTTACTGTCCCGCCTCTTGACTTTTACCAGTAGGAATCAAGAAAGTTTTTTTAAAGGGTGCATCAACAGATAGCCGTAGGCGTGCCTCGAAATTTTGGTAGTGGAAATATTTTCACCAATTTGCACTTACTTAAACTATAACGAACTTAATTCAATATACGCGTTGTAAGTAAAGCAAAACATGAATTATACCATCATTAAAGGACACTATACCGTAAATATAATATTTTATAAATGAAAAGTACCTGGGGCAGGGAGGTAGGACTGATTATTCCCACCTCCCAATGTTGTTTGAGGAGCTACAGAGATACAGTTTTCATCTGCCAGGTTAGTGCCCTTGGCCTTCCTGTAATAAATATAGCGCTGAAGCACTCAGAAAGACTGGCAGACAGTTTTCTTTGTGCTGCAATCCTAATAGAAATTATATTGGGAGGTAGAAATTACCAATCCTACCTTTTTACCCCAGGCTCTTTTAATGGCTTTTGAAAGAACTTCATATGCACTATAGTTTTCCTTTAATTCAAGCATTAAGAATACAGGTGTGTTGTAAGAAATAATAATGTTTTTATAACACTTACATCTTATAGTTTTTGCCTCCACACCATGCTTGATATCAGGATGATCAACTGGTCTGGGAACCTAAAATTACTAAAAGACAAAGAAGTGTTTAGGGAAATAATTACATGGATTTTGGATACAATACACACTACAGAACAACATACTGACCCCCTGATATAGCCTTGCTTCAAAACAAACTTCATACACATCATGTCATCTGTTGTAAATGCAAATTTCCCCTTTTCGCGTTTCTTTAGAATACAAGATGTGTCCAACAGAATCTGTCACCTGCATGAGAACAACATATTGTATATACTTTAAACACTAGACTGGACAGTTTAAGAACTGTTAAAGGAGCAGTAGTGCAGTTCAGCAACACTGCTCTTTAATAAATATGGCCCAGGGTCTTTTGAGTTGTGGACATGTATTCCAATGCAACCCTTTAAAAAAGGGAAATATTTACCGTATGCTAAATATACACTAGCTTGCCATATACATTTGATTCAATGTGAATGTCAAATCAAGCAGAAAAGCATAGATGAAAAAGTTCCCCAGCCAAATCAATATTGGGCTCAACAAAATTGTGTTGAATGCAAAACAATGGGTTTAGGTGGTTGTCTGCAGACAATAATGCTGACCATACACAAGCAGATGTAATATAGCTTCTATAAGCAATCATAAAGAGAAAGATTGACAAATCCCAGGAGTTGTGTAGTGTAGACTTCATAGACAGCAGGAAACCTTTAAATTCTTAGTCACCAGGTGTAAATTTCTAGGTACATTGGCACATAGCTCCTGGGATTTGTCATTCCTTTCCTATGTAACAGAATCATGTGATTTGTTGCGTCTTTCTTTTGGTTTAGGGGCTGTGTGTGTGGTGGCGTGTGTTAGAAAACTATACTTTTTGGGGGGGCAGTTTATGGCCCATTTTATTTTTCCAACCAACTAGATAATGGGTAGTACAAAAGAACAGCTCACAACAAAGGGAAATGTATGCAGACCCTATCAATATTGATTCCTCACCCCCAGCAGCCACATTACATCCCCAGCAAGGACCTAAAATCCCCCCCCCCAAGCAGGTCCTATTACCTGTATAGTGCTCACCCTCTGTTTTAACTCTGTCTCAAGCAGTTCATGGGGTCAGCTCGTGGAGTTTGTTGCTTGGACCTCGTGTGAGATTCCCGGAGCTGCCCGGGAGAGGTGAGATACCTGTACATGCTAGATACAGTAGGTCCCGGGAGAGGTGAGATACCTGTGTATTCTAGATACCTGTGCACACTAGATACAGTAGGTCCCGGAGAGGCAAGATACCTGTACATGCTAGATACAGTAGGTCCCGGAGGAGAGTGAGATACCTGTACACACTAGATACAGTATGTCCGCCAAGAGGTGAGATACCTGTACACGCTAGATATAGTAGGTCCCGGGAGAGGCGAGATACCTGTAAACACTAGATACAGTAGGTCCGGGGGAGGTGAGAACCTGTACACGCTAGATACAGTAGATCCCGGGAGCGGGGAGATACCTGCACATGCTAGATACAGTAGGTCCCGGGAGAGAGGGGAGATACCTGTACACGCTAGATACATTAGGTCCCGGGAGAGGCAAGATAACTGTAAACGCTAGATACAGTAGGTCCGGGAGAGGGTGAGATACTGTACACGCTAGATCACGTAGGTCCGGGAGAGGTGAGACACCTGTACACGCTAGATACAGTAGGTCCCGGGAGAGGTGAGACACCTGTACACGCTAGATACAGTAGGTCCCGGGAGAGGTGAGATACCTGTACACGTAGATACAGTAGGTCCCGGGGGAGGTGAGATACCTGTACACGCTAGATACAGTAGATCCCGGGAGAGGGGAGATACTGCACACGCTAGATACAGTAGGTCCGGGAGAGGGGAGATACCTGTACACGCTAGATACCGTAGGTCCCGGGAGAGGGGAGATATCTGTACACGCTAGATACAGTAGGTCCCGGGAGAGGTGAGATACCTGTACACGCTAGGACAGTAGGTCCCGGGAGAGGGGAGATATTTGTACACGCTAGAACAATAGGTCCCGGGAGAGGGGAGATACCTGAACACGCTAGATACAATAGGTCGGGAGAGGGGAGATATCTGTACACGCTAGATACAGTAGGTCCGGGAGAGGTGAGATACCTGTACACGCTAGATACAGTAGGTCCCGGGAGCGGCGAGATACCTGTAAACGCTAGATACAGTAGGTCCCGGGAGCGGCGAGGATACCTGTACACGCTAGATACAATAGGTCTGGGAGAGGTGAGATCTTGTACACGCTAGATACAGTAGGTCCCGGGAGCGGCGAGGATACCTGTACACGCTAGATACAATAGGTTCCGGGAGAGGGGAGATATCTTTACACGCTAGATACAGTAGGTCCCGGGAGAGGGGAGATACCTGTACACGCTAGATACAATAGGTCCCGGGAGAGGGGAGATATCTGTACACGCTAGATACAGTAGGTCCCGGGAGAGGTGAGATACCTGTACACGCTAGATACAGTAGGTCCCGGGAGAGGGGAGATACCTGTACACGCTAGATACAATAGGTCCCGGGAGAGGCGAGATACTTGTACACGCTAGATACAGTAGGTCCCGGGAGAGGCGAGATACCTGTACACGCTAGATACAGTAGGTCCCGGGAGCGGCGAGATACCTGTACACGCTAGATACAATAGGTCCCGGGAGAGGGGAGATATTTGTACACGCTAGATACAGTAGGTCCCGGGAGAGGTGAGATACCTGTACACGCTAGATACAGTAGGTCCCGGGAGAGGGGAGATATCTGTACACGCTAGATACAGTAGGTCCCGGGAGAGGCGAGATACCTGTACACGTTAGATACAGTAGGTCCCGGGAGCGGCGAGATACCTGTACACGTAGATACAATAGGTCCGGGAGAGGTGAGATACTTGTACACGCTAGATACAGTAGGTCCCGGGAGAGGCGAGATACCTGTACACGCTAGATTAAGTAGGTCCCGGGAGCGGCGAGATACTGTACACGCTGATAGATACAATAGGTCCCGGGAGAGGGAGAGATCTGTACACGCTAGATACAGTAGGTCCCGGGAGAGGTGAGATAACTGTACACGCTAGATACAGTAGGTCCGGGAGAGGGGAGATATCTGTACACGCTAGAACAGTAGGTCCCGGGAGAGGTGGAGATACCTGTACACGTTAGATACAGTAGGTCCCGGGAGAGGTGAGATACCTGTACACGTTAGATACAGTAGGTCCCGGGAGCGGCGAGATACCTGTACACGCTAGATACAATAGGTCCCCGGAGGGTGAGATACTTGTACACGCTAGATACAGTAGGTCCCGGGAGAGGCGAGATACCTGTACACGCTACATACAGTAGGTCCAGGGAGAGGTGAGATACCTGTACACACTAGATACAGTAGGTTTACCCGTCACAATTGTTATATTAAAATGGACAAAGCAGCAGATGTAGATACATGACAGGTGCCAGTGTTTGGTAACCAGTAAAATGATCATTACCACACCATAGGGAAACACAATAACCAGGTATCCTAGCAACCCCCACCCATAATACCTTGAGGTTGGAAGACAGACCCTGCTGCTCTGACACCTCATACTCCCCGGTCACTAACACGTCTTTATGGATAGCAACCCCCACCCATAATACCTTGAGGTTGGAAGACAGACCCTGCTGCTCTGACACCTCATACTCCCCGGTCACTAACACGTCTTTATGGATTTCTTCCTTTAGACACTTCTTGTCCTGGGGAGGCAAGTAAAACGAAATACCACGAATACAGGGCAAAAAGAAGCACAGAACAAACACGAGCGCAAACCGAACCATATTACTGACGAAACGTCAACCAGCGCTCAGTACCGGCAGAAAACTCAAAACCACTTCCGATGTCGTGTATAATGTGCGTTCCAACCCTCACTTCCGTACAGTTGTCAGTTTTAAAGCCTTGTCATTGGCTGGAAACTTATCATACAGCGTTTATAGTCCCGTACACGTGAGTGAAGGGGGTGGGGAGATGAGTGAAGTCGGTGGGGTGATGGAATGCATTGCTGATCCGTTCAAGAAGAAAGATCCCTCTTTATTATCCACAATGATTTGAAGACCATGAAGTGGATTTGGGGCTAGGCCACACCACTGTGCTTTTAAAAGCGCACACACTACTGTGGCCCAATTGATTGATGCGATCCACATTTTTCTGCAAAATTGTATACTCTATGATTGAGATTATTTTGGAGAACAGTGACCATAATATAGGTTGCAAAAAAGTAAAAGTGCACTGGGTTAACAAAAAAGTTAGGAAAGATAATTTTATGTTGTTAAAGGAATCACTTTTAGGGGTAGTAAACTATTACATTTCTAAATTTGTACCTTTAGGGAACAAGTGTAAATAAAATGAGGTCTAGACTAGGCCACACTAGCACGTTTTTGATGCGTTTGTGCATGCAATAGCGCATGTATTTTTTCTCAATCGTTGCAACCATGGCAATGCACTGAAAATGCACTTTCAGGTGCGATGCAATTGCTATTTGCGTTCTGCATTTTTTGCACAATCGCATGCAGTTTTCTATTTCTAAAGGAAAACCGCATGCGCAAACGCATCAAAATCGCACACGAAATCACATGCTATTCCGTGTGCTATTGCGTTTGCGGTGCAGTGTGACCGTGCCCTTACAGGGAGTATAAAAGCTGTAATAAGGAGTGCAAGAAAGCAATTAAACTAGCTAAAATAGAAAATATGTATAGTAGAACAAAGCAAGTTTAACCCCAAAAGGTTTTTTAAATATATCAATAGTAAAAAGATGAGGATCGAGAATGTGGGACCATTAAATAATGCCTCTAGGATCCTTTAAGAGAGCTTAGTCTAGTTTTATCTAGACCACTGTTTCTTATCTTTTCAAATTCACTTTTGTCTGGTGATGTGCCGCTGGATTGGAAAAATGCCAATATTTAAAAAAGGTAGTCGTTCACAGCCTGGTATCTATAGACCTGTAAGCCTAACATCAGTGGTAGGGAAGGTGCTGGAAACTTTGTTACAGGATCATATCCTGGACTTTGTCTCCAGAACTGATCTTATTAGTAGTAGTCAGCATGGATTTAGGAGAATTTATCGTGCCAGACAAATTTACTTGGTTTTTATGAAGAAGTGAGTAAGAATTTAGATTTAGGCATAGCAGTAGATGTTAGTATACAGTACTTCGATTTTACTAAAGCTTTTGATACTGTGCCACATAGGCGACTAATGTATAAACTGAGGACTGTTGACCTAGACCTAGAAAAAAATATTTGTACCTGGTTATAGAATTGGTTATTGGATTGCAAATAGAGAGTAGTGGTCAATGGAGCTACATCTATGTGGGCTAAAAGTTCTAAGTGGAGGGCCTTAGGGTTTTGAACTGGGGCCCATTTTTAAAATCTATCTGTTGTATTCAATTAGATCAACTGGACTTGTACATGGCAGACACCATCTGTCTGCCATGTACAATGCTGTTTTGACACCTTACTCTGGGCGTTCCTATAACACCTCTTAGCCACTATCTAATCACGCCCTTAACACCTGGCTGTGATATGCTAATTGGGATTTTCCAGGGTACATAATTGCCACAGATTCTTGTACAGTCATTCTGAATTGAGAAAGCCAGTCGGATGACTAGCGAAACGTCTTCAAGAACTACATTTCAAGTCCAGTTGATCTAATTGAATACAACAGATATACCATGACCTGGATGAATGAGAACCGTCACAAGCATCTTTGTTAAAGGGCATGTCCACCCCCAAAACTATAATTTCCCCCACTGCTGACCCCACTCTGTTGTGTAGAAAAATCCTTACCTTACATCCCAGCTCCAAATAGTTCTCCAGTAATCCCCTCCCCCAAAGTAAAAAAAAACTGGCCACCAGGAGGATAGCAGATTCCATATAGGACTCTGCCTCCTGTCTCCCCTCCGGGAGAAGTTTGGCATGCGCACTGCAGCCCAGCCCCCTCCCTCCACCTCCCTCTCCCTCCTGTTTCTTTCTCCCTCCCCCTAGCGTGTAATCCTTTTGCTATATTATAGGTATTGCTCCCCCAGCCCCAAAGCAATAATCTTATGTGCAGAAACTCCCCAGATATTTACTTACCTTACCTCTCTCCCTCGCCGTTCTGAACTGCCGGCAGGCACGTCCGTGATTGGCTTCCTCTCAGCCAATCACAGACGTGGCTGCCGGTCCGGCCCCCTGCTTGCACGGAACTGGGGCAGTGAGGGAAAGTGTGGCAAAGGAGAGAGGCACGGTAAGTAACTATCGGGGGAGTTTCTGCACATAAGATTATAGCGTTTGGGGCTGGGGGAGCAATACCTATAATATATCAAAAGTTTTGAGAGCAGGTGGACAAGCCCTTTAAAGAACCTAAACTGTGCAAAGCTTTGTAAACTTCAAATGATGTGCAATTGCTGCAGACTGACCTAGATAGATTATCAAAATGGGCAGCAGAATGGCAGATGAGATTCAATGTTAATACATGTAAGGTGATGCATTTGAGGGTTTAACAATCCTGGTGCCACCTACAGTACACCATAAATAACTCTGTGTAAAGTGCATCTGTAATGGAAAAAGATTTGGGGGTTCTGGTCAATAACAGGCTTAGCTGTAGCAAACAATGCCAGACAGCAACGGCTAGAGCTAGCAAGATATTGTATAAAGAGGGGAATAGATTCAAGAGAGAAAAATATTATTTTCCCTCTTTACAAGGCACTGGTAAGGCCTCATTTGGAATATGTGGTGCAGTTTTAGAATCCCATATACAAAAGGGACATCTTGGAAATGGAAGCAGTTCAGAGAGGGCCAACTAAAATAATAAAGGGAATGGAATATGCAGGCAGATTATACAAGATAGAGCTATTCACATTAGAGAATGGCAAGTTCATTGAATAGCTTTAAAAATGGCCTGGATAAGTTTTTAAAAGTAAAAAATATTGAGAATTATTGGTATTAATACATATACAGTAGATCTGGTTGATCCAGGGATACTTTACGATTGCCATTTGGAGTCAGGAAGGTTTTTTTTGTCCCTTTTAGCTGTTTTTTTTTTTTTGCCTTCCTCTGGATCAACTGTTAGGTAGGATTAAAAAGGTGGACGAAAAGGTTGGACTTGATGGACGTAAGTCTTTATTCAACCTCAATTACTATGTTACTATAATTTCATGATTGCAGTGCCCGGAAACGTGCATTATCGCATTGTAGTGTGTCCTCACCCTTACAGAGAAATGCAATAGCTGGCCTCCAGGCAATTTCATATAGCAGCTGCAGCTTTGGGTAAATTCTTACTTTTCCTATGATAGATACACGAGTAGATTCCCCCAAAGATGCATCTCTCGAAAGGGATTTACCAGAGGCTACATAGCTCTGGGAGAATCTCGTGCACACGTTAAATACCCGCACAAAAGGAGACACACAGCATCTGGAAAATGGAGGCTGCGGGAGTGTCTGTTCCGACTTGCGCAGCTACCGCAACCTAGGGTTTAAAGACTACAATTGGCCAGCTAAATTGCCCTGACAGCCTCCTCCCCCCAGAAAATGACTGTAGTTAAAGTAGGGAGAGTGGACCCATCATAGG
Source organism: Hymenochirus boettgeri (assembly GCA_019447015.1). Taxonomy (NCBI): domain Eukaryota; kingdom Metazoa; phylum Chordata; class Amphibia; order Anura; family Pipidae; genus Hymenochirus; species Hymenochirus boettgeri. The sequence continues at coordinate 57,984,438 of CM033472.1, forward strand.
TTTGCTGGGGGGCCCAGTGATTCCTAGATACAACACTGCTTGACAATCTGCAAAATATTATAAACTATATTTGCATTTTTTCTAATACATGTGAGTTTAATGCTACAGGTTAAATAATCCTTGTAGTTCTATTAAACACTGTGTGGGATATTTGCTCCAATCCATAATCTGCCAGATGTGAGGATACCAAGTATCCCGGATTTTGGGGTGGTCCCCCGCACGCCCAAGAGACCACTTCAAACTCCCACGACTGCATTTTCCTGCATTGCCCGCCCATGTAGTTTCACACGTCATGTACAAGCCACGTACCTTTCTCCCTACCCTTCCCGTAAACCAGATTTGGCCGGGTGGGATGTCTGTGATGCACATGATTCAGTAGGGGAGATGCAGTATGCAAAGCTTGGCTTCTTACCTGACCGAAATCCCACAATATAGTGAATGGCTTGCAAAGCTTTAACAGGCCAACGGAATATCCACAACTCAATATGTTTCGGGGATTGACTGTCCTCAGGTACTGTATGGTCATAAATAGTTATGGACTGCTCTTCCAAATCTTTACAGCCACATTACAGAACCTTAGGAGCTCAGCTAATGGACCCTAGCCATTTCAAAACAAAAGTTCATATAACCTTTCCCCAAACCAGACCCTGGGCTTGCTAAACGTCAGTGGTCTGGACTCTGGAGGGAAGACAGAGTTCCCATAAAGGTCATAGTTGAAGATATTATTTTACAGGAATGTGATATACATACACCAATACCATATTTATAAATGGGAGGACGGGCTCTTCAAACCTATACCAGACAGGTAATGTGTCGGGAGTCAGTCATATTTGATTGTTTAAAGGAACACTAAATCTAGTTTTTTAAGTATTTTCCATCCGTTTCTATTATTCCCAGGGAGGTGAAAATGCTTATTCCCACCTCCCTGTGAATAATAATACGCTGGGGGGGACCTGGAACTTACCTTACCACTCTCCACTTGCAAGCTGCTCCTGCATCTAACAGCTGTTCTGTCCCGATTGCACACCCTATCTTTTGTATTGGCGCGCATGCACCTAAGATAGGGTGCGTGGTCGGGACAGAACAGCTGTCCCGACAGTGCAGGAGCGGCTTGCAGTGGAAAGTGGTAAGGTAAGTTCCAGGTCCCCCGAGCGTACTATTATTCACAGGGAGGTGGGAATAAGCATTCTCACCTCCCTGTGAATAATAGAAACGGATGGCAAATACTTAAAAAAACGGATTTATGTGGATTTAGGGTCCCTTTAATGTACAGATTTAAAGTTATAAGTGTCTGTAAATTAAAGAGTAAAGAAAGGTTTGGAACACGTCGTTGGAAAAAGTTATGCAGATGGGAGGGGGAAATTCTCTGTGAAGACCTTTAAAGATGGGAACATTTCTATGGTCTGGTGTCATACTTTTGAAGTCCAGCCTGGTTGGGGTGTGTCCATTATTTCTTTCTGCCTCTGGAATCCAGAATTATTTTGTACCTTTATTGTATGTTTTTATTTGTAAAATAATTTTCTATTATTTTGTATTATATGCGCTGTCCACCTTTTGGAATATTAAATCTAAAATGTAATAGGTTTTGTGTTTTATAACACTTTGGTTGCTGAAATAAGTGGTGTAGTGTTAACCATTTAGCTGCCAGGAAAGATGTGGGAGTCAAGAGTGATTGGGTGGTTTCCCCAAGGTCTTAAACAAAGGGGTGGTGTCAGCAAATTACCAATCGGTCAAATCATGTGCCCAACGAACTGGAGTTTATGACACATACATATATAGTCAATATCCAAAGGTTTGAAAGCACTCAGCAGGTCTCCTCCATTTTAAAACATATTTATTATAGGCAAATGTCTACACTTTTCAGCCTGCACATGGGACGTTGTCAGGACAATTACACACGAGAACACTCCCTTAAAAACCGAGGTATCCCAACCCCTAAGCCACAATCCCACCATATGTGCAAATAAGTAAAAACAAACAACTTACCCCATGCTACAGCTCACGCTAGTTGAATAATGCCAGATGCGTACACACTGGTCTGAACAGATCTAGCAACTCCTGCAAACTCCTCACATTTACCATACAGGTATATCAGATCCATTGGGGGAGAACCTTACTACCTGAGGAAGGGACAGTGCGTCCCGAAACGTTTTGTATGTTGTTTCAATAAACACATTTGGATTCACCTGACTAGTGTGCTCCCCCATCATTTTTCTTGTGCTAGAGAACTATTTGGCCCTTGGAGTGGAGGGCTAGGGGGATAGTAACTATTTATTTGTCTGGCATACAGCCAACATCGGTGTGCTGGAGTGTATTCTGCGCATTGCTGAGAACCTTACTATGCATCAGCCATGACCAGTCACAAATAGTACACATTTAACTACTCTTTGGCTGGATCACTCATCGAACACCACCCCTATTTCTTACCATCTCAGACACTGGATGCAGCACTGAGCACAGACAAGGTCCCAGCTAAGGGCTACAATTCAAACAGGGTGAGAGTGCATGGACAACGCCATCTGAAAAAGTTTATTAAAACACACATAAAAACTACATCATTAAAATCTAACACAGCGGACTATCACTTCTCTAATATTTCAGAATACAAGTATTTCAACAGCAACATTGTTGTAACCTTAAACATCAAAAAAAAGATAATGTTCTAATCAATTAACAAACAAGTAAAAACATAGTATAGTCGCAATTCACTGTATAGTATTTGAGGTTGAATAAAGACATACGTCCATCCAGTCCAACCCATCTAGCAATATCCTCATTTCCTGCCTAACTGTTGATCCAGAAGAAGGCAAAAAAAAAAAACACCAAAAAAATTACTTCCTGACTCCAAGTGGCAATCGGAAATTTCCCTGGATCAACTCTACTTTATGTATCAATACCAGTAATTTATAACATTCCTTGTTTGCAGAAACTCATTCAGCTTTTTTTTTAAACTGACCAATGAACCTGCCATAACAACGTCCATAGCTTTATCGTTCTCACGGTGAAAAACCCTTTCCGAACTTGAAGCCTAAACCTTTTCTCTTCAAGTCTTAAGGGATGTCCTCGTGTCCTCTGACATGTTTTATTGGTGAACAATACCCCAGATAGTTTATTGTATGGCCCGTTAATGTATTTATACACAGTAATCATATCCCCACGCAAGCGCCTTTTCTCCAGCGTACATAATTGTAACTTTTCCAGTCTATCTCCATATTCAAGCTCCCCCAATCCCCTTATTAATTTAGTTGCCCTTCTCTGAACCCTTTCCATTTCAAAGATGTCCTTTTTGTACACAGGAATCCAAAATTGCACTGCATATTCCAAATGAGGCCTTACCAATGCTTTGTAAAGAGGGAGAATTACATTTTCCTCCCTTGAATCCATACCTCTCTTTATTCAAGACAATACCATGCTGGCTCTGGCTGTTGCCGCCTGGCACTGCTTGCTACCTTTAAGTTTGTTATCCACCAAAACTCCAAGATCCCTTTCCAACAGGGATTCACTTGATTCAAAATGCATCACCTTACATTTATTAATATTAAATCTCATCTGCCACTTAGCAGCCCAATGTGACAATCTATCTAGATCCCCCTGCAACAATTGCACATCCTGAAGTTTTTAATGGTCGACAAAGTTTTGTGTCGTCAGCAAACACAGAAACCTTGCTGACAATACCCACTTGCAAATCATTAATAAATGATCCCCACTTAGCACTTTAGTCCATAATGATGAAGCCCCATTTTACAACTACTCTCTGCATCCTATTCATTAACCAATTTTCTATCCATGTACAAATGTGACTCCCCAGACCAACAGACCATAGCTTATACATTAGTTGCCTATGGGGGACTGTATCAAAATCCTTTGTAAAATCCAAGTAAACTACATCTACTGCTATGCCAGAGTCTAAATTTCTACTTACTTCCTCATAAAAGCCAAGCAAGTTAGTTTGACAAGATCTATTCCTCCTAAATCCATGCTGGTTACTACTTATAATGTCAGTCCTTGAAACTTTCCAGGATCTTCCCCACCACTGAAGTTAAACCTACAGGGCAGTAATTACCCTTTTTGAATATTGGAATAACATCAGCCTTTTTCCAATCCAGAGGCACACCACTGGACATGAGGGAAACTGCAAAAATAAGAAACAATGGCCTAGATAAAACTGAGCTTAGCTCCCTAAGTACCCAAGGATGTATTTTATCTGGTCCAGGAGATTTATTAATATTAACCTTTCTGTACCATATCCTCGTTTAACCAAAGTGCACTTAAATCTTTTATACCATTATTGCTACTATACTCTATGATATCTGTACTTGGATCTTCTATAGTGTATACAGAGGGGAAAAAAGTATTCAAGACATTTGCTTTATCGCCATCCTCCGTAACTAACTTATCCCCATTAATTAATGGTGCCACATTCTCAGTCCTCATCTTCTTACTATTAATATACTTAAAAATATACAATATACTTATAATCCCTAAAGGCCCTTTCCATTCCCTCTGCCTTAAAGGTTTTAAATGCCTTTTTCTTCCTTTCCATTTGCTTCTTTACATCAGAATTCAGCCACATGGGCGCGGATTTATTTTTTTTACATTTGTTTCCCAAGGGTATAAATTTAGATGTGAACTGGCTTAAAATCCCCTTAAACACAGTCCACTTATGTTCAGTACCTTTACCTGATAATACATTATCCCAGTTGACATTCTGAAGAGCTGCTTTTAACCTGGGAAAATTTGCCTTCCCGAAATTAAAGGAACACTAAACCCAAAAAATTAACTAAGTGGCATCTGTTTCTATTATTCACAGGGAGGTGAGAACGCTTATTCTCACCTCCCTGTGAATAATAGGACGACTCAGGGGGACCTGGAACTTACCTTACCTGCCGCTCCACTCGCAGCCGCTCCTGCTCTAACAGCTGTTCTGTCCCGATCGCGCGCCCTATCTTTTGAATTGGCGCGCATGCGCACAAGATAGGGGGCGTGGTCGGGACAGAGCGGCTGTTAGAGCAGGAGCGGCTGCGAGTGGAGCGGCGTGTAAGGTAAGTTCCAGGTCCCCCGATCGTCCTATTATTCACAGGGAGGTGAGAATAAGCGTTCTCACCTCCCTGTGAATAATAGAAACGGATGGCACTTAGTTAATTTTTTATTTAATATGAGTTTAGTGTTCCTTTAAGGCATCTACAGGAAGGAACTCATAGTAACCACATCATTCAGACCTTTTGGAACCACCAAGGTCTATAATCTCAGAATCCAAGTAGATTAAAGCCTCAAAAGTTTATTTTCCCTTAAAGGGGCAGGGTCACCAACAGGAATATGGTCAAAAATCATACATCGTAAGGGATGACAAATTGTGACCCTTCTTTTTAAAGTGACTGGCCACAGAAAGATCTCCAAATTTACTGTTTTTTTGTCAGTAGACTCACTGTTAAGAGCACTGCGAATAGAGCTATGATGATTAGTCATCCTTAAGCAAAACCTGGTAATTGTCTTGCCAAGGACGGGGCGTCCCCTAAGGAAGAATTTTTCAAACTGTTACACCTCAAAAAGAAGGAGGTTGATTTACACCAGCATGCAATTTACCTGTCTGACTACCATAGGGGATGTAAGATCCATAGTAACATAGTAACATAGTAATTAAGGTTGAATAAAGACATATGTCCATCAAGTCCAACCTATTCGCAGTAATGTGGCCTAGCTATCCAAGAGTATTGAACTCAACACTTTCAGTGCCAGCACTTTTCCAGAGTATTAAAATTAACCCTTCAGTGCCAGTAGACTTCCCCAGAATATTGTGATTACCAATTTCAGAGCCAGCAGAGTATTAATATTAACCCTACAGTTACAGCAGACTTTCTTACTAATACAGACATCCCACCCTGCCCCTTCAGGCTTCTGGGCAGGGTGGGGAAAGGGGGCATGGCATGGGGGCATGACCACATGGGGAGAAGGGCGTGGCCAGTGTTCTAGGGTGGTGGGAAGCGGGGTTAGGGGCATTCTGGGGGTATGGCCTTGGAAAGTGGGCATGACTTGGGAGGAGACTCAAGTCTGGGGTAGTCTCGCTGGAGTGCGGGAGACGATCCCAGAATGAGGGAGACTCCCGGATGATCGGGGAGGGGTGGAATACCTGCTAATAATTTCAGTGCCAGCACTTTCCCAGAGAATTGCCATTAACCCTTCAGTGCCAGCACCTTCCCCTTACCCCGGGAACACCCCTAACCCCGATTCCATTCACCCTAGAGCACTGGCAACACCCCTTTTGATGTCACACCCCCACGTGACCTTACGCCACCACTCCATGCCCCTTTTCCCACCCTGCCCGGAAGCCTGAGGAAGCAGGATGGGATGTCTGGAATTGGTGGGTAAGGGGCTAATTTAAACAAGGGATGAAATTGATCTCTATGAGAAAGAAGGTTAAAGGTTGGTGATAATAGTTAAATTATTTACAAACTCAAGCACTTTTGGATCACCATAGACTCTTTATGTGACTCTGGACAATCAGATTTGGAGTCCACAGCTGGTGAGGCACAAGGGCAGTCAGTCCTGTCTACTGAACACTTTTTTCAGGGGGTTTCCACTTGCTCTGGTTCTGCAAGAGAAAAAGGGGGATTACAAGGAAGAAACAGTATTCTTTAAACAGATTGTTTTAGGCCATGGAGTTCATTTGAACCACCCAATACCCCCAGCTCTCAAAATGACAGATTTTCTTTCCAAAACAGAAGTTGTGGAAAGAATAGGAAGCTATTTAAACACTGCGTAATAATAAGGAATTCGTTATTTTCTCAGCTAGTAAAGGTGGAGCAGTGGTTTCACTCAATAAAGTTGATTACCATAATGAATTGTTGAAACAACTAAGTGATAGTTAATACCTATAATCCCTGTGATGCAGGATGGAACAGTAAAAGGTTCTTAATGACCAATTTTCCACATTGCCCCATCATTTACACCCAATTGATAAGACCCTTGACTCTCCCCCGGGACGACCTATAGTGACGTCTCATGACTCTGTTAAAACCATTGGCACAGTTTATTGACCATTACCTTCAGCCAGCAGTAAAAAGGATGGACTCCTACTTGAGGGATAGTGGCCATTTACTTGAAATCCTGGGGGCATTTGATTGTCCTACTGGCTATAAGGTTTTGGTCACTTGCAATGTAGCGAGTCTATACACTGTGATACCCCAAGCTAAGGGGATACAGGTGTGCAGAATAGCTTTGGTTGAAATGAGACACAGCTCACCCTGATCAAATTTCTGATGGTGTTAGGCAGAAATTATTTCAGGTTTGAATCTGCATACTTTATACAGAGTAGGGGCACGGCGATGGGGTCCAATGTGGCCCCGTCCCTTGCCAATCTCTTCATGAAATATTTTGATGAGGAGGTGATTATTACATAACTTGGTAAGTTACTCCAACTTTTCTGGGATGGTGATGAGAAGGAGGTACACCAATGCATACACGAGATCAATGAACTGGATACACCAATTATTTACATCTATAAGTAATTTGTCAAGTATTGACATTTGGATGTAAGAATTTTCAAGTGGGTGAAAAATTGGGAACTACTTTGTTATATAAGGCAACAGACTGGAACGCTTTGTTGCATGTGTCTAGTTACCACCCACCGAGCTTGTTGAGGGTGATTCCCTACACCCAATATTTCAGGGTTTTTAGGAGTAATACAGACCCACTTTTAATGTAACTGAAACTTAAAGAAATTACTAATCATTTTATTGAGAGAGGATATAGGGTGTCCACCCTAAAGGATCAGTTGGTTAGGGTGCTTACGGAAACTTCCCATCAGCGACAAACTTAGCCCAAAAATCAAGATGTGTTGGTATTTCCAATGGATTTTTCATTGCTGCATTTGGATATTAAAGGACAGATATGCAAGCATTGGGACCTGATTAAATTTGATTATTCCCTACCGTTTGATAAGAATAGGATCAGATTTGCTTACAAGAGGGGTGGCAACTTGAAAAATTTACTGGTAAAACAAACCTTTGGAGTTGGGTAAAAGAATGCCACTTTGTTTGGCACTCCAAAGATAGGGTGCTACAAATGCCTGAACTGTGTAACTTGTAGTGCCATGATGACTGGGACAAATGTTCCACACCCAAACATTGGTAAAAGGATTTTAGGATTTTAAATCAACACAGACTTACCTGTACTAGCACTTTTGTAGTCTATGTGTAGTCTACAGACTAAAAAATAGTAAATTTGAAGACCTTTGTGGCCAGACACTTTAAAAAGGAGGGTCACAATTTGTCATTCATTCTTTTATGATTTTTGACCATATTCCTGTTGGTGACCTTGATCCTTCAAAGGAAAATAAACTTTTGAAGCTTGAATCTACTTGGATTCTGAAATTTCCGACCTTGGTTCCAAAAGGTGAAAGTGGTCACTATGAGTTGCTTCCTGTAAAATTTTTTTACTTGATTGTTCATGGATTACATGGATTAGAATAATATATCTTTTTTTTAATGTTTAAGCTTGTGAAGGTTCTCATTCATCCAGGTCATGGTATATCTGTTGTATTCAATTAGATCAACTGGACTTGAAGTTTAGTTCTTGAAGAAGTTTCGCTAGTCATCCAACTGGCTTTCTCAATTCAGAATGACTTGTACAAGAATCTGTGGCAATTATGTACCCTGGAAAATCCCAATTAGCATATCACAGCCATTTGTTAAGGGCGTGATTGCATAGTGGCTAAGAGGTGTTATAGGAATGCCGAGGGTAAGGTATCAAAACAGCATTGTACATGGCAGACAGTTGGTGTCGAACCCCCCCACCTCTATTCATGCTTGGTTTCTTTATTTTCACATAAATGGCCTCCTTGACACCTCTCTTGAACTAGTCATGTTCCTTTGCCAATATGTTAACATTACAATCTTCAAAGGTATGTCCTTTATCCTTAAGATGCAGGTACACAGCTCAGTCCTGACCCGAGGAATTGGCTTTTCTGTGCTGGGCCATACGTTGATGCAGTTGCTGTTTGGTCTCCCCCACATACAAATCAGAGCATTCTTCACTGCACTGCACTCCGTATATGATGTCGCTTTTCTTGTGTTTCAGTATTGGGTCTTTCGGATGTACCAATTGCTGCCTCAGTGTGTTGTTCAGTTTAAAGCAGACAGGGAAACAGTGTTTTTTGAAAATTCTTCTTAATTTCTTGGAGACCCTGCTACATATGGGATGAATTTAAACAGCACTGTTCAGAGTACACTCCAGCACACCAATGTTGGCTGTATGCCAGACAAATAAGTAGGTGCTATCCCCCTAGCCCTCCACTCCAAGGGCCAAATTGTTCTATAACACAAGAAAAATGATGATGCCTAATCAGGTGAATCCAAAAATGTGTTTATTTAAAACAACATACACTGTGTATGTTGTTTTAAATAAACACATTTTTGGATTCACCTGATTAGTGTGCTCCCCCATCATCATTTTTCTTGTGCTATACATATGGGATGACCAGGTTCTTTCTTCTGTCTTGCTTTTCCCCTTGACTGTTGGTATACGTGTTCTTTTCTTTCCTTCTACTTCTTTTGACTTGACTGGGCCTTTGTCAACTACTTACCACTATGCAATCACGCCCTTAACACCTGGCTGTGATATGTAAGTTTTTTGTTGTTAATTATTTGCACATATGGTAGGGTGTGGGGTTGGGATACCTTGGCTTTTTTAGAGAGTGTTCTGGTGTGTGTAATTGTCCTGACAACAGCCGTTGTGGGGGATGAAACGCACAGATGTCTGCCTATAATAAATATGTTTTGTAAATGGAAGAGACCCGCTGAGTGCTTTCAACCCTTTGACTGACACAGATCGTATATTCACGATCTGTGCAGAGAATGCTTAAACTGGTTTCCCCTTTAAAAAAAAAAATCTGCCTGCACTAGGGGCGATCAGGGGGCAGAATTCAACTCCCCCCCTAGCCCCCTCGATCCCCCATCAGTTTTGTCTAAAACCAATGTGGGGATCGCGAGATAACTTACCTTTCTTGCAGGAGCCAGGAGCAGCAGCCGGCAGCTTCCTTAGAAGTAGGGTAGGCTGTTCAAATTACAGAGCACTTTGATTTTTTCTTGTAATTGCATTTGTGCATGCGTCCCATTTGAGCTAGTTGGTGGCCACGTCTCTGTGTGCATCCACGCATATGGCATACTGTTTGATTCAGGACATGTGGGAGATTGATATTTAGTGGGGATTTTCATTTGTGGGGGGCATTTCCAAGTTTTGGGGCTGTTTGAAATTACAGAGCACTTTGATTTTTTTCTTGTAATTGCACTTATGCATGTGTCCCATTTGAGTTAGTTGGTGGCCATGTTTCTGTGTGCACTGAAGGTGCATAAATTCCAAAAATATATAGTTTGTGGGGGGTATTTCCAAGTTTAGGGCTGTTTCTTTTGAAAAAGTGTAGGCTGTTCAAAAAACGGAGCACTTTGATTTTTTCTTGTAATTGCATTTGTGCTAGTTGGTGGCCACGTCTCTGTGTGCACCCACACATATAGCATACCGTTTGATGCAGGATATGTGGGAGATTGCTATTTAGTGGGTTTTTTTGCTTGTCAAGTGGGTTTAGGTAGGATTTCAACCCTTGAATCATCTTATTTTTCACAAAACCTCCTAAAAACACGGAGTTCTTTGGATCACTGGGTCTGGAATTCTTCATGTATGTATGAAAGCATGGCACCGTAATGTAGCTGAAGGTGTGTAGATTCCAAAAATATATAGTTTGTTGGGGGAATTTTAAAGTTTAGGGACTGTTTCCTTAGAAAAAGTGTAGGCTGCTCAGATTACAGAGCACTTTGATTTTTTCTTGTAATTGCATTTGTGTATGCGTACCATTTGAGCTAGTTGGTGGCCACGTCTCTGTGTGCATCCACGCATATGGCATACCGTTTGATTCAGGACATGTGGAAGATTGATATTCAGTGAGGGTGTTTATTTGGGGGGGGGACATTTCCAAGTTTTGGGGCTGTTTGAAATTACAGAGGACCTTGATTTTTTTCTTGTAATTGCACTTATGCATGCTTCCCATTTGAGTTAGTTGGTGGCCATGTCTCTGTGTGCAACCACGCATATGGCATACCATTTGATTCAGGACATTTGGGAGATTGATATTTGGTAACTTTTTTTATTACTTGGGGTTTTGGCAGGGTTTTTAACTTTGAAACTTGTTGTTTCTTTATTTCTTTTTAGAAAATATGCTAAAAGTGCAAAATTCTACGAAGATCTGCGCACACACAATTGATGGTATGAATGAAAAAATGGCACCATTGCTTAGCTGAAGGTATGTAGATTCTGAGAATATATATTTTTGGGGGGTATTTTTGAGTTAGAGGGGTGTTTAGATTGTAAAATCTTAAAAGTTGCTGTTATTGGGCCACTACAAATTGGCTCACTTTGTGACTAGTGGCTTTCATGTCCGTGTGTGTAACCATGCATATGGCATACCGTTTCATTCAGGGCATTTGGAAGATTGATAATCTTCCAAGTTTTTTTCACATGACCTGGAAATTTGCCATGATTTTTAACTTTGAATTGTATTTTTATGAATTTTTCCTGAAAATCTGGTAAATTTTTTTTTTTTACATGAAACTGCGCCCACACCATTGGTGGTATGCATAAAGGAATCACACCATTGTGTAGCTGAAGGTGTGTAGATTCCTAGAATATATAGTTTTGGGGGGTATTTCTAATATAGAGGGGTGTTTAGTCTGACAACTCTGAAAAGTTGCTGTAATTGGGCCATTGTTCATTGGCTCACTTTGTGGCTAGTTGATTCCACATGTGTGTAACCATACATAGGGCATACCGTTTGATTCAGGACATTTGGGAGATTGATATTTGTTAACTTTTTTTTTTTTAATTACTTGGGATTTTGGCATGATTTCTACCCTTTGAGAGTGTTTTTTTTCAAATTTTTTAGAAAATCTGCTAAAACTGCAAATTTGTACAAAGAACTGCGCCCACACCATTGATGGTACGAATGAACAAACTACAGAATTACGTATATAAAGGTGTGTGGATTCGAGAAATATATGGTTTGTGGGGGTTGTTTTGTGGGGAAAAACTGCAAACTGTTCAAATTCAGATTTGGCTGAATATTTTTGCTGTTTCTGAGCCATCGTGTATTGTCTCACTTCTTGGCCATTCGCTTCCACGTCCGCGTGTGTAACCACACATATGGCATACCGTTTGATTCAGGACATTTGGGAGATTGATATTTAGTAACTTTTTTTTACATTCCATCAGGTTTTGGCATGATTTCTACCTTTTGAAGTTGTTTTTTGTTACTTTTTTCATACAAATGTGAACTTCTTCGAAGAACTGCGCCCACACCATTGATGGTATGAATGAACAAACTACAGCGTTACTTAGATGAAGGTGTGTAGAGTTCAGGAATATATAATTTGTGGGGGTTATTTCTGAATTACGGGGGTGTTTTGTGAAAAAAACCTGCAGCCTGTTCGAATTCAGAGTTGGCTAAATATTATTGCTGTTTCTGAGCCATCGTGCATTGTTTCACTTCGTGGCTTTTCACTTCCACGTCCTCGTGTGTAACTACACATATGGCATACTGTTTGATTCAGGACATTTAGGATATTGATATTTAGCAACTTTTTTTTAAATTCCATCAGGTTTTGGCATGATTTCTACCTTTTGAAGTTGTTTTTTTTCATTTTTTTCAGCCAAATGTGAACTTCTATGAAGAACTGCGCCCACACCATTGATGGTATGAATGAACAAACTACTGCGTTACATAGCTGAATGTGTGTAGATTTCAGGAATATATAGTTTGTGTGGGGTATTTATAATATATGGTGGTGTTTTGTGGAAAAAACTGCAGACTGTTCAAATTCAGAGTTGGCAAAATATTTTTGCTGCTTTTTGAGCCATCGTGCATTGTTTCACTTCGTGGCTTTTCGCTTCCACGTCCATGTGTGTAACCACACATATGGCATACCGTTTGATTCAGGACAGTTGGGAAATTGATATTTAGTACCTTTCTTTTGAGATTCCTGAGGTTTTTTGGCTGATTTCTACCTTTTGAAGTTGTTTTTTGTTAATTTTTTCAGTCGAATGTGAAATTCTACGAAGAACTGCGCCCACACCATTGATGGTATGAATGAACAAACTACTGCGTTACATAGCTGAATGTGTGTAGATTTCAGGAATATATAGTTTGTGTGGGGTATTTATAATATATGGTGGTGTTTTGTAGAAAAAACTGCAGACTGTTCAAATTCGGAGTTGGCTAAATATTTTTGCCGTCTTTGAGCCATCGTGCATTGTCTCACTTTGTGGCTTTTCGCTTCCACGTCCACGTGTGTAACCACACATATGGCATACCGTCTGATTCAGGACATTTGGGAGATTGATATTTAGTAACTTTTTTTTACATTCCATGAGGTTTTGGCATGACGTCTACCTTTTTAAGTTGCTTTTTGTTCTTTTTTCAGACAAATGCGAAATTCTACGAAGAACTGCGCCCACACCATTGATGGTATGAATGAACAAACTACAGCGTTACATAGCTGAAGGTGTGTAGATTTCAGGAATATATAGTTGTGGGGTGTATTTCTGAGTTGGGGGGGTGTTTTGTGGAAAACTGCATACTGTCCAAATTCAAAACTGGCTAATTTTTTTTTTTGCTGCTACTGACATTTGGCACTGGTCACGCTCTGGGTTAGTTGGTAGCCATGTCTCTGGGTACACCCATGAATGTGGCATACCGTTTTATTCGGGAGGGGTTAGGCTTTCATATTTGAGATGCGTTTGAACTTTCTTCCGCAGTTTCTAGCTAAAATTTGCATTTGATTTTTTCTCTGATTTTATAGTTGAGGAAAAAAAGGAAAATGTGAGAAAATAACTTACAATTGGACGAAGTGCTGCGCCCAGGTATCTGCATTTTGATCGAAACTTACCTCACTCATAATATCCTGCGGGTGTGTTGTTTCCAAAAATATCTCACTTGTGGGGATATTTTAGTTAATTTGAAAGATATTCTATGTTAACTGTCAGTAGTGGTTACACATTTCAATTTGGTGTAATATTCTTGAAGGTGCAGTTTTAGTTTGGGGGGTCTCCTGTACAGGAAAAGTGGGCTACCTACATATATCTGGTATCGTTGTACTCGGGAGTATCAGAGCTTTTAGAAACAGTAGGATTTTTGTGCGTAACCTTAAGATAACTATAAATAAAAATGGGAAATATCCATGAAAATTTGCAAATTTTTCTACATATTTTACCCATAATTCCAGTAAAATTTCTAGAAAAGTTACAAAATTCTGTTACCATGTTAAAGTACACTTTGTGCTGAAAAAAACAATGCATAATATTCCTGATTTACTGCAAGGTTTCCTACTGTAAATTTAGTCTAAAGCGATTAAGGGCAAAATCCTGAAAATTCTTCTGGCAGTTAACGCTAAAAAATGAAATTCTCCTGGCAGTGAAAGGGTTAAAACCCAGCTTGGCTGCCAGGGGACAGATGTAAGAGATGGTCTAATGCGTTTCGGGCCAAAACCCTTACTCATAGACCATCCTTGTTTGTGCTTATTTTTCTAGGCAGAGACGGGACACTCTGATCACCCGACTGGTGATTGGAGGACGTGCAAGGTACGGAGAAAGATCATAATTGGGATGGACGTGAGCCGCCATATTAGCATTTACAAGTGGGATTCTATCAACCCCATGATTGCACCTAATAAATATTGTCAATTGCCAGCCTCAGTGTGCTAGAGCAAATCTATACTTGTTTTGACCTCCCTTGTTACCAGAAAAGCCATGTCTCTCTGCTTTTCTGGTAACAAACTCTAGTGAACTCTGCTGTACATGAGTGCCCACAGAAAGGGCTCTGAGTGCCACCTCTGGCACGCCTGCCATAGGTTCGCCACCACTGTGGGATTTTAAATCTAACATGATGAAACCCTTTAGAATAGTTGGCATAGAAGAAAAAAATCCATGTTTCTGCCATTATTGTTTGTCTTACATTTTCCTGTCACAGAGTTAGAATGTTGTTTCTAAGAGGAGGAACGTGGTTAGATTTTTGAGTGAAATATATGTTGTGTGTGTGTGTGTGTGTGTGTGTGTGTGTGCAGAATGGGTGGAAAGGAAATGCATGAATGCAAACACAAGATAATGTGACATTCAGGGAAAACAAGTCTAAGCGAACCTTTCAAACTTTACAGGGGCCCAAACAAGGAAGAGGATATCTGCTTGTGTTCTGAATTCTAGCAATCTCAGTATTTAAAAAAAGATGTTCCCACAGGTCCTAAAACAGTGAGGCCAGGTAGTGTGGAGAGTGAAAGTTTACTGCACAAACAAGCACCATGTGTTAAAGTGCAATGTAGTGAACTATGGCAGTTTAGGTTTTGCAGAACTACAATTCTCAACACAGTGGCAAAATGAGTTGCATATCATTAAGGAGGAATATTTTGCTTACCCCTGCCATTTCAAACAAGTGGTACCCCAGAAAATCCATGGGGGTGGGGGTCATACTGTACCACTCCCCATCAAAATGTAATTGGCTATTTACATCTGGAGCAGAAACCTCTGGTGTCTGTGTGCCCTGTGTGGTGCCCAGTTATAATGAGTGTTCCCTTACCCAATGGAACATGGGGACATAAGGATTCTTATTGGAACTAGCACCTGCAAGTCCACTGGTAGCACCATGGAATGGGTTAACCCTGGACAGGAACCATGTGCTTATTTCCCATCAAACAATAATCCCCAGTCCAGATAAGCTCCCTGGGTCTGCCATGGGGAGGAGGGAGAGAGGGGGAGTGATCACTGGGGTTGGCAGTTATCCAGCAGTGGTAAAAACAACAGAAGCCAAAGCTGCACTTTACCCAAGGCTTCACTATATATATCCCGGGAGGAGAACAAGGAGATCACACTGGGGGGGAGAGGAAGTGTCTTCGCTTCCTGTACCAGCCATGCAGGACCGTCACGCACTGGACGCTGTGGTAAATGTCATCTTCTCTACAGACCGCAAGGAATGCCCAGAGCCTATAAAGGCAGAGGTACAAGGTAAGGGAGGGGGACGGACACTTTCTTATATGGCGCCCTCTAGCGTACTGGAGGGGAGGGGGAAGAGCGCAGGAGCAGTCAGGATTCCACTGCTTGTTTATGTGATCTCACACAGTTTTGATTTTGTGATTATTTCTCTCTATTAAATATCTGATTGTTTACAATATTAATACATTGTATTAAGTGTATAGGGAGGTTTTCCCGAGGGCACACTACTGTAACAGCAGGTTATTGGCACATGAAGTAAAATAGGAAATAACATTTATCATTTTTATTTGTGGCTTTAGCTAAACAGTCAACTAGAAGAAAAATAAAACCAAGATCTTTAGTTGTGTATGGAACATCCCAGCTTGATGTTCAACCTAATGTGGCCATACACTAGGATTTCCTGCAACAGATATCGAAAAATCCATTGACGCATTTCAGCCCTGCACGAGCCATCCTCAGGATGTTACATAATTAGAACCAGGTGTCCTTAAATAGGAGCCGGTTACAATGTAGGAAACACATCAAAGAGATAAAATCAAACACTGTAATAGGTTAAAAATGTATCAAACGTATCCAGCATATTTAAAAATCTCTTATATGTATATAGGAGGAAATAATATGAGAACAAAATGTTAGAAAAAAAGTATCAGTGTTGACCATAATATGTAACATAAGTAACAGTAAAAGGGCAGACTGGGCTTGGATAAGAGGTAGGCAAAAATGGATATTCATAACAAACAATGGTGGAGAAGTTGAGCCCCCTGGGAGTCAGGGTGTCGAGGCAGTGAATCCACCTCACCTTTTTTGCAGGAGTAGATTTAAGGATAACTGTATTGCCTCAATGATTTTTTTTTAAAAATTGCTTTAAAAAGAGTAAAGGTTTGCAGCCTTCTCCATACATTTTTTTCCTGATTTCGAGCCTCTCTCTGCCTTCAATTAGCCATGCTGTGATGGGGGCGTAACAATTCTGTCTACCTCTAATTGTCACTCAAAGCTAGCAAGCGAGAAAACACTCCTCCACCCATCCTTGATCAGCTTGATTATGTAAGCAGTATCCTATCAGCCGAAACAGTTCAAGTTTGTTTGACTGGCAGAGAAGGAGGAGAGTGGATGTAACAGACATTCCCACCAGTCAATGACAAGTGATATGTTAATCAGGGCCCTGGGCCCTCTAGGAGGCGGGCTTTTAGCACTCTTTGCTGTGTGATATCTAAGGGAGGGAAGCACGGCTGTAAATGTGAGTAAGTGATTTCAGCTGCTGGAAGTGTGGACATGTAATGGGGGTAATGTTGTTTTTTATATTGTTGTCCTTTAAGAAATACAGAGTAGACTTGGTTCAATTCAAATGCAATAAATTGCAGAAGGTTGAAGGTGATTGTAGGGATAAAAGGGTTTACCCAGGGCTAATGGGCCAGACAGATGCTAGGTTCCGCAAAAGACACAGGAGGCAGCCTTTTGGGGTTTCCATTGACTCCTCAGGGGATATGGAACCTGATGTAGGTGATGGGTCCCATGATCAGCCCACTCAGTCTTTGGATCATTCTTTTCAGGGGGTCTCCATTTGCTCCATCACCATAGGAGGCAGAGGATAGCCACTAGGAGGGGGTTAGAAATCCTCAGGGAAGACCACCCAGAAAGAAATTGTAATTTTCAATTTGAGTGACCATGTGTTGGCACAAGTTAAAAGGGAGTTATTAATTAAAGGTTTATCTTTTGTTCCCACACATAATTTTTATGAGGTCCACTTTGATATATACTTGTGTAAGTTTCAGAGTACCTTGAAACTACAAGATTTTTTAAAGGGTACTAAGGAGATAACTTGCTCTGAACAGTTTATACCTTTGAGTACTTTTGAGCCAGTGAATACTCCAGCAGCCATGAAGGTGTTCTCCCAAATGGTCCAATTTGAAGTAAACATCATTGCCCTCCATATATAACAATCTGTTAAAAGCAGAACGTGAGGCAACCATATCCTTGAGAAAGGATGATGAATTAATTATACGCCCAGCAGATAAAGGTGGAGCGGTTTTGTTGCTAAATTGTAGATACTATAGACAGGAATTGCTATCCCAATTGAATGATACTAATACATATTTAATATGTGACACAAATCCTAAGTTAAAGGAGAACTAAACCGAAATTTTTACACTTCAGAATCTGAACATATATGCTCTAAAAACACCAATAAACTGTAAAATAGCAATGCAGTAAATAGCATTAAAGTAAATATTACCACTTGAAGAACTCGATGAAATAACTGTATGTACAGTGGGTGTGACCATCTGTAACAAGTTGCTACAGTATCTTAGGACTGTGCATTTGTTAAGAACATAATGGTCAGTGGCCACCTCATATTAACAGTAAGACACAACAACCATATAAAAATGAGAGGTGAGACACTGATTACTGATTTTATAACAATGAGATCTGCCTTATAATTCAATGTTGTTCTGTGGCTTTAGTTTTCCTTTAAAGGGCATCTATACCGAAAAATAGGTTATTTTAAATTGACTATAACTGGAAACTATAATTCTTCCCAACCACCACTGTATCATTTTTTGTTGATCTGACCCCTATTTCTTTAGATTAAGGACCCTATTTATAAAAGATCGTTATCGAAAAAATAACGATCGCTATCGCAAAATTCCCGATAACGGCCGTTATTTCCTGATAACGACCGTTATTTTCCGATAACGCCCGGTATTTTCCGATAACGTCCGTTATTTCCTGATATTGGAAAATACCGGTCGTTATCGGGAAATAACAGTCGTTATCGGAAAATAACCGTCGTTATTTTACAATAGCGATCATTATTTTTTCGATAACGATCTTTTATAAATATGGCCCTAAATCTAAAACTTCTTATATATCAGCTGTCAATCAAGTTCCTTGCTCTCAAAAACTATTCATCTGTGAAAAGTTTTGCTGTAGCTGGAATAGTCACAGCTGTATGCTGTGTGCAGGCTTGACAGTTGGTTTGTGGGGGAAAAGTCAGGTTGGATGAAAGTGGGAGTGGTTAAAAGAGGGAGGGGGGATACTGCTCCTAACAAAATGTGTGCTGGATTAAAAGCATGCAGCAAAACACACAAATCAGAATAATGCTACTTCAGTATTCAATTATAGATTAAGATGAGGCAAAGTCATTTTTTTCAGTATTGTCCCTTTAAAGAGGAACTGTTGTCCATAAATGACTTTAGGTAAATTGATAGGAATTGCTCTCCTGAAGTTTTTGCAATGTATTTCCATTGTTTATTTTGCATAGTTTTGAAGATATTTACATTTTTGTGTGTGATATGGCAGCAGCATCACCAGGTCCCGTGCACTTCCTGCTTCCTGCCCTGAAACCTGTCAGTCAATCTGCCCTGTGTCTCCTCCCCTTTGCAGCCCCCCTGGTCACTCCCATTCATGGACCCCATGGTCCCTCCAGTTGCAGGCCCCCCTTGGCCCATTCCCTTACAGCCCCATGTGGCCCCGCCCACTCGCGGGTGCCTACGCCCCGCCCACGCGCGGGTGCCTAAGCCATGCCCACTCGCAGGTGCCTAAGCCCCACCCGCTCACAGGGCCACTCTGACACCCCCCTACCCCCCCTTCTCTGCTGGTCCTTCACACAGCAGAGAGGAGGAGGGACTTCCTGTCTCCCTCACACACTGAGGGAGTCTGAGGCTGTGCTCACCGGTGGCTCGCTGGTGGCACTGTGCAGGAGAAGCTGAGGAAGTGGGTCTTACCCATGAAACGCGTCAGGCGGGTGGACCTGGAGTCATTTTCTGCCCTGTGATGTCTGTCTTTTGAAAATATATATGTGAATAAACTATTGGAACTTAACATCTTCACCTCGTGAGTAGCGTCCTTCCTACTCTTGTCTTTCGAAGCCCCAGGAATGTCACATGTCAGCCTCCCACCCATTAACTTTCTGGTCAGTCATTTCTTGTTTGGAGACCACAGTTCCCCTTTAAGTATTAAAAATTGTGGATAGGGTAACAATGGAAGCACATGTAGCTGGTTGGATTTCCAATAATTGTGGGATATTTTTGTGCACTGAGTGCCCCTGCTTTCTAATTATGTATACACTGCTGAAAATTCATAAATCCTTTGAGGCACCCCCAAGCGTCTGATAGTAAACTTACAGGGGTCAGTTGGCTCAATTTGTTGATTACTATCTCCAACCACTGGTCAAATGCATGAGGTCATATCTGAGGGATAGCAGCAACCCGAGGGAAATTTTATCAAACGTTGAATTCCCTATGGGATTTAAGATTTTGTTCACATGCGATGTAGCTAGGCTTTATACAGTGATTCCTCAAAGAGAAGGCATACAAGCCTGTAGGCAAACTCTGATTGACATGGACCATAAATCCCCGCCCACTGAGTTTTTAATGGAATTACTGCAATTGGTACTCGGTAAGAATTATTTTAGATTTGAATTGACTTATTTTATACAGGTTCAGGGGATGGTGATGGAGTCCAATGTTGCCCCATCATTCGCCAACTTGTTTATGAAAGCTTTTGAGGAGGAGGTCATTTATCCTAAGTTTGGGTAATAGTATGCTTGTCTATAAAAGATTTAAAGATGATTTCTTCATTATCTGGAATGGTGAAGAGGATGAGATCCATCAATGTATCAGAGAAATTAATGAAACTCTGATATAACTAGCATGTATAAGTAATAACACGACAATTGACTTTTTATATCTGAGGATCTTCATGGTTGGAGATAAGGAGGAGACTACGTTATTTCGTAAAGAAACTGATTAGAATACAATTCTACATGCCTCAAGTTACCATCCACCTTCCCTTTTGTGATGAATCCCATATACCCAGTATTTAAGGGTTATAAGACCCGGAATTGGTGGAACATCAGCTCAAGGAAATGACTGACCGGTTCATATAAAGGAGTTATAAACCCACTATACTCAAGGAACAATAAAAAAAGACATATTGGTGTTTCCTATGGACTATTCAAATTTGAATAAAAGGATGGCTCAAAAAAACTAATTAAAAGTGATGCAACATTACCTTTTGAGAAGAGTATGGTTAGACTGGCCTACAGGTGAGGGTGGAATCTAAAGAGTTTATTAGTCAAAACGGACTTGAGGAAGGAATCGAGTTTAACAGAATATGGATTTGGGATACCAAAACTGAGGTGTTATCATTGCACGAACTGTGCGACATATGGTTTTGTGTTGTCAGAGAAGGATTTCCCGCACCCAGACACAGGCCAATGTATTCCTATTCATAAAAGACTCTTGTGCACGAGTACCTATGTTGTGTTTTTTCTAACACGTCTCTGTGGTTTATATTATTTAGGTAAAACCAATACTACTTTCCCTGAAGGAATGGCAAACCATAGTAGTTCAATTAGGTGTCTATTGACTAGCAAAACTATGGATAAAAAAATAAATGGACCGTCATTTCAGGAGAGCGGAACATAATCTTTTGGCACTTAAATGCATGATTTATGATCATATCCGCCCCTCCGAGACCTCCTGGATCGAACTCTTATTAAACTTCAAGAAGCAGTGTCCTTTTGGTATGTGTACACACTGATTTGTGTGCTGTGCTGTATGCAAGCGCAACACGATAACATAGGACGCACATGTCCGTGCACACACTGAAGTCACGTCGGTTGCGCTGCGACATCAAGCATGCAACATGCGTGCGCACAGACCAAAAGGACATTGCTTTTTGAGGCTTTAGAATAAGAAGATCCAGGAAGTCTCGGGGGGGGGAGCTAAAGGGTCTACAATGCAGATCCAAAGCTGTTTAAAGTGATTTTCCACACTATTTCTACCTGAAAATGCATCTTTAAATGTTAGTTAATGCTAGTTTCAAGCAGGTATAATTCCATTGCCTGATGTCACAGGAAGGGTCGGGCTTAAATCTGAACTTAATGTTCAGGTTTCATACACCCCTCTATACCCAAAGCCCCAAAGCTCTTTAAAGTTCTTTTCCATTCTGTTTGGGGTTAGTTTCCAGCAGGAATAATCCCCTTGGTTGTGATAGGGGCATGCTAAAAAAAATTGCATAAGTGCTTGATTTGCATGTTACCTAAATGCATGTTCCCTACCCCCCCGATGATTGCATTTAGCCCCAAAGCTGTTTTAAAGTGATTCTCCACGCTATTTCTACCTGAAAATGCATCTTTAAATGTCATTTAGTGCTAGGTTCAAGCAGGTGGAATCCCATTGGCTGATGTCACAGAACGGGATGGAGCTTGAATTTGAAATTGATGTGTAGGTTCCATACACATTAAGGGGCGGGACTTAAATTTGAACTTCTAGACCCTTGCAATAAGCCCAAAGCTCTTTAAAGGGCATTTCACCCCAAAACTAATCCCCCCAACTATGGCCCCCACCATGTAGTGTAGTTTAATCCTTACCTCACATCCCAGCTCCATAGGGTTCTCCTGAAACCCCCCCCAAAGTCTCAAAACTAACCACCAGGAGGATAGCAGGTCTCTGCCTGCTATCTAGCCTCCGGTAGATATTTGCCATGCGCACTGCAGCCCTTCTCCCCCCTCCTCCCCTCCCTCTCCCTCCCTCTCCCTCCCGTTCTACTATCCCTCCCCCTAGCATTAAACCCCTTAATATTCTGCTCCCCATGTCCCCCAGCCCCAACCGCATGTTTTTTTTTTAAAAAAGCTCCCCAAACTCTTACTACCTCTCGCTTTCCTCCGCTGCACTGAATGGACCGGCAGCCGCGTCCGTGATTGGCTGCCGCTCAGCCAATCACAGACGCGACTGCCGGTCCCGCCCCTCTGCTTGCATTCTCGCAAGCAGAGGGCCGGCAGTGCGGCGGAGGATCGAGGGGAGGTAAGTAAGAGTTTGGGGAGCTTTTTGAAAAAAAAAAACCATGCGGTTGGGGCTGGGGGACATGGGGGAGCAGAATATTAAAAATCGAATTTCGGGGTGGACATACCCTTTAAAGTTCTTTTCCATTCTGTTTAGGATTTGTTTCAAGCAGGAATAATCCCCTTGGTTGTGATGGCAAATAGGGGTGGGACTTAAAATTTTGCATATGTGCTTGGTTTGTATGTTCCCTACACCCCCCAGATCCTTACATTTAGCTCCTAAGCTGTTTAAAGTAATTCACCACACTATTTGTACCTAAAAATGCATCTTTAAATGTCATTTAGTGCAAGTTTCAAGCAGGTGAAATCCCATTGGCTGATGTCACAGGAAGGGGCAGTGCTTAGTTGTCAACTCTTACGTGCAGGTTCCATTGACCCTTCTAGACCCTTGCAATGAGCCTTAAGCTCTTTAAAGTTCTTTTCCATCCTGTTTAGGGTTAGTTTCCAGCAGGAAAAATCCCCTTGGTTCCAATAGCAATTAGGGGCGGGGCTTATAATCTTGCATATGTGCTCAGTTTGCATGATCCCTACACCCCCAGATCCTTGCAATTAGCTCTAAAGCTGTTTAAAGTGATTTTCCACACTATATCTACCTGAATATGTATCTTAAAAAGTCATTTAGTGCTAGGGACTGTAAACTCCCCATCCTGCATAAAAATAACTATGTGCCATTCGTTTCTATTATTCACAGGGAGGTGAGAACGCTTATTCTCACCTCCCTGTGAATAATAGGATGCTCGGGGGACCTGGAACTTACCTTCGCTCCGCTCCTCTCGCAGCCGCTCCTTCACTGAAAGCTGCTCTGTCCCGACCGCGCACCAATACAAAAGATAGGGCGCACGATCGGGAGAGAACAGCTGTTCAGTGAAGAAGCGGCTGCGAGTGGAGCGGAGCGAAGGTAAGTTCCAGGTCCCCCGAGCGTCCTATTCTCACCTCCCTGTGAATAATAGAAACGGATGGCACATAGTTATTTTTATGGGTTTAGTGTTCCTTTAAAAGCAAGTAAAGTCCCATTGGCTGATGTCACAGGAAGGGGCGGGGCTTTAAAGGTTTTTTTCCATCCTGTTTAGGGTTTGTTTCCAGCAGGAAAAATCCCCTTGGTTGTGATGCCAGATAAGGGTGGGGCTCAAAAATTTGCATATGCGGTTCATTTGTTTGTCCCCTACACCCCCTCAGATCCTTGCAAATAGCATTAAGAAATGCACCCAGACACATTAGTGACATCATTAAAAAAATGCACCCAGGCACATTTTAACACTATGAACAGATATAGAATAAGAAGTAAGCACCAAGCGGAATGCTTTTTTTGGGCCAAAGTTTAATATATGCAAAATTATGATGTCACCTGATGTCAATGACATCACAGAGAAATACACCCAGACACATTTAAACACTATTAAAATATATAGAATAAGAAGTTGCACCAAATACAATGCTTTTTTTGGCCAAAATTGAATCTAATTATACAAAAAACAGCATGATTGCCCATAACCATGCCAGGCACACTATTTATAAATGTGCTTAAAAACAGTAAGATAGACCAGCAGTTTTAAAGGGTCACTATACTCACTTAAAAAAACTTTACCTTTTCTGAAACTACAATTTGAGAGAAGTAAAATGGTGGTACTCACCTATTTATCTGTGCTTGCTTTGTCATTAAATTATTAATGTTCAGTGAGTTCTCCTAATTCCCCCCACTCTCCCATACTCACTGCCTCCTGTGACACTTATAAAGTTCTGCATAGCCTCACCATGGACACTGGTCTACTTACACATCTCCCCCTCCCTCCCCCTTTTTTCTTTTCTCTGCTGATTCTTTTAAATGTTGCAGAAAGTGTGCTGCCAGGCAGGCAAAGAGGTCAGGCATGGGTCGCATATTATAATTTCTGTAGGGGACAAACATATGAAGCGCATATGCAAATTTTTGAGCCCCACCCTTATCTGGCATCACAACCAAGGGGATTTTTCCTGCTGGAAACAAACCCTAAACAGGATGGAAAAAAACCTTTAAAGGTAAACTTTTTGAAAATTAAAGAGTAAAGATACCCTAAATACTTGGTGAGTGAAGGTCCAGGTGCTTATGCCCCAGACCTATCGCTCACTTAATCAAACACCGTAATGCATCAACTTGTGCAGTAACTTAATCAATGGAACTCACGAAGGTAGAAGCATGGTCCGGGTGCTACCACCCCAGACCCGTCACAAAGGTCCGAATCAGAATGTTGAATAAATATTTCAAACAATTAGATAAAATTGTGTAAATAAGTTTTTAATTGCAGATAACGTCATGTTATCTACAAAAAATGCACCCAGACACATTAAAACACTATTAACAGATAGAATAAAAAGTGGGATCAAGTGCAATTTTTGGTTCAAAATGTAATCTATGGAAAATGATGATGTGATGCTGTCACAGTGACATCACTAAAAACATGCACCTAGACACATTAAAACACTAATAACAGATATAGAATACGAAGTTGGACCAAGTGCAATGCTTTTTTGTGCCAAAATTTAATTTAAGGCAAATTATAATGTAATGCTAATGTCAAAGTGACATCACTAAAAAAGTACCAAGATACATTAAAACACTATTAACAGGTATAGAATAAGAAGTTGGACCAAGTGCAATGTTTTTTTGGTCCAAAATTTAATCTATGGAAATGATGATGTCATGCTGATGTCACTTTTTATTTTTTCACTTGTGTGCATAAAATTGTTACTAAAAACCTGTTTGCACAAGCATAGATGCTATGATATATAGGACCCAGGAATTGCATTGATCATGTCTTTTCTTGTTTGTGTTTGTTAATGTTTTGGTCAGATCAGTAGCACTTCCACTATTTGTTACAAAGTAATTTTGCCCCAGGAGTGTTCCCACAGCCCCCCTTTTGTGTATATATTGTAGCAGAGCTTCTCTGCAGGAAGATTGACCAAGCATCCATGTGGTAGTAGCACCCCCAACACGTCCCTTTAATTGGAGGTCTTATGCCTTAAATATTAAGCCTTAGATGAGAGGCCTCTTCCCCCTTGTTAAAAGCCAGTAGGTGGGAGGAAGTGATAGCCTTTAATACTAATCCAATGCAAGGTCACGGAGACAACCTTCCCAAGAAAGGACACATTTAAACACTATTAACAGATACAGAATAAGAAGTCGGACCAAAATTTCATCTATGCAAACGTGTGATGTCATGCTGATGTCACAGTGACATCACTAAAAAATGGACAAGGTTACTGCATTGCGAAAACCATTAGACATAGCCAAACAAAAGTAGCTCCTCCCCACTCATTTTCTCTACCCACAATGATAAGCTTAAGCTGCTTGTTTAAATAGTGTTTGTTATCAATCAAACTTTATTGTTCCTGTTTTTTAATTATGTGAAATTTGTAACAAAAGAAGTGAAAACCAAATCCAATCATTGTTACCGACTAGCCAGCTGGTCAAAGCTGGCACTATATTTCAATTTAGCAAAAATTGGGAGAATACAGAGAAAGAAAAATAATAAAGTTGACAACATGCCTATTAACAACGTAAATGCGCATTCGAAAGGCGAACAGACAGAGTGAGTTGTTTGAACACTACCAAAAAGCAGAGGATAAAGCACACACCCTGAATGCTAACAATTGGCCTCGCATTGGAAATGCAAAAATGAGCCTACATTGCGACCGCTAAAAAGCCCCAATAAAAAGGGGGTGTGGGTGCTTTCACGTGAAAGACAAAATAGCAGACCTCATTTAAATTCCAAGCTAAAAATGTTAAGAAAAAGGCAAATTAAATGTATACCAAACATGGTGAAAAGATGCCTTTTCGCTACCTTCAAGTTGTCGATAATATTCCGCTCCATTTAAGGCGAAAACACACTTTTTGCTTTTTATAAATCGCGTTATGCCTTTTCGCTCCCTTTTCGCTCAAATTACCGTTGCAATGTATAGCGGAGTATGTTGAAAAGGGTTTTCGCCACTTGTTAACGCCACCTTTTTAAATGGCGTTAACTACCTTTTTGGCGAAAAACCACGCGGTAAGCGAAAGCGAAGACTTTTCGCGACTTTTCGCCCCTTTTATAAATATGCCCCAAGGTCTGTGAGGAGGTAAGATATCGGAGCCCTGTGGAGAAAAGACATCTGAGAAGTACCTATAAGGTGGGGGAACACCTTCCATGGAGAGGTTAGCCAGATGAACAGATAACATACATACATATATACATGGGTTCAGACATTTTAGTTACTGGGATTTTTAACAAACTGGCAAATGTAATGTCCATGAAATTCCCAGCCACCCCACTATCCAGGAAAGCCTGGGTCAATTTAATATTAAAAATCTTATGAGAGACTTGAGGAATTACCTGACCACTTGGAGAAGATTCCTTTGACTTCTCTAGGTGCTGGAGTTTCTCGGATTCTTACGGGGACAAATTCGGGCGAAGTGTCCTACTTCCCCACAATAGAGACAGAGACCAGCCATCCTTCGCCTATTCTTTTTTCCTCCACTGAGAGACGTGATGAGCCTAATTGCAAGGTCTTCAGAAGAAGTTTGAGAAGAAGGAGGAATTGAAAACTTGAAGAGGTCTGAGGACCGAACTGGAGGGAAGAATTTTACCTTGATGACGTCTCTGAGTCTTCTGTCTACACAGATTGTTGCCAATTGAATGGCTTCATCTAAAGTTTTGGGAGCAGAATGACTTAACAGGATGTCTTTGACTGACTCTGATAGCCTGAAATCAAAGTGATTTTTAAAGCAGGATCATTGCAAGAAACTGCTACTGCCCAGTGGTGGAACTCTGATGCATATTCTTCCACAGACAGGCGCCCTTGACGAAGTATCCGTAACTTGGCTTCTGCTGTCCTGACCAAATCAGGGTCCGAATATAAGCCTCCTAGGCCTTCAAAGAATCTTTCCACTGACGACAAGGCAGGATTATCTGTCGACAGCCCAATGGCCCAAGTCTGCAGATCTCTCTGTAAAAGAGAAATTACAAGACCCACCTTCTGTAACTCAGAACCTGAAGAAATGGGTCGCATCCAAAAATATAATAGGCAGGCATCCTTTAAGTTCTGGAAATTCTGACAACTGGCAGAAAACTTCTCAGGAGCCACCAGAGGAGATGCAGGGACCTGGCGACTTTCCTGGGCTGCCACACATTGGGCCATTTGGTTTACGGCCCCAGTTAAGAGACTTAATTGCTCTTGAATATCTTCCATTGGCCCTTTCCTTCAGTCTGAATACCCCAATCTACAACCACTATCTTCACCAATAGAGAAGCCCCTGTTTGCCGGGAGGCTAGATGCGCCTCACCAAAAAGCAAAACCAGGAATCAGGCCGCCAGGCACTGTACAAAGGGTTGAGCAAGGAGCGTAGTCAGGAACAGGCAGAGGTCAGGGCAGGCAGATATGGATCAGGGTTAAAAAATAGGCAGAGGTCAGTAACAGAGAATATACGAGATTAAGCACACCACGAGCAAGATAGATAAACGAACCACTATATCGGGCAAGGACCAATGGGCTGAGGGGTTTAAATAATGCAGAGGGACCAATGGGGAGTGGAGGACAAGAGTATGATGCAGGGATAAGTGAATTTAAACTAATTAGCTCTCCTCCGTCCAATAAATGACCTGGAAGAACGGAGGAGGTAAGGAGCAGTGTCTGTGCGCATCTGCACAGTACTGGAAGAATACCAGGCGGGTGTGCGAGTAAATGCGGACTGGCTCACGCACAAAGACACCGGCCGTGTGACGTCACCCGCAATGGAGATGCCCGAGGAATGCCGAGATGGGACGGAGCCGCCCCGGGATCCCTGAATAGGTACGTCCTTTGTTACACAGACACGTTAAAACACTACTAACCGATACAGACGAAGAAGTCGGACCAAGTGCAATGCTTTTTTGGTCAAAGTTTAATCTATGGAAAATTATGATGTCATAGTAATATCACTAAAAAATGCACCCAGACACATTAAAACACTATTAACATTATAAATATAAGAAGTCGAAACAAGTGCAATCCCTTTTGAGTCAAAATTAAAATTTATGCAAAATTATGATGTCATAATGACATCACTAAAAAATGCACACAGACACATTAAAGCACTATTAACAGATAAAGAATAGGAAAATGATGATGTCATGCTGATGTCATAGTGACATCACTAAAAAATGCAACTAGACACATTAAAACACTAATAACATATATATATAATAAGAAATCAGACCAAATGCAATGCTTTTTTTGGCCGAAATTTCATTGATGCAAAATTATTTCATGCTGATGTCACATTGACATCACTAAAAAAAACACCTAGACACATTAAAACACTATTAACAGATACAGAAGAAGAAGTTGGACCAAATACAATGCTTTTTTGGGCCAAAATTTAATCGATGTAAAATTATTTCATGCTGATGTCACAATGACATCACTAAAAAAATCACCCAGACACATTAAAACGCTATTAACAGATATAGAAAAAGAAGTCACTCCATGAGCAATGCTTTTTTGGTCCAAAATTTAATCTATGGAAAATGATGATGTCATGCTGATATCATAATGACATCACTAAAAAATGCACCCAGACACATTAAAACACTATTAACAGATACAGAAGAAGAAGTTGGACCAAATGCAATGCTTTTTTGGGCCAAAATTTCATCGATGGAAAATTATTTCATGCTGATGTCACAATGACATCACTAAAAAAATCACCTAGACACATTAAAACGCTATTAACAGATATAGAATGTAAATGTAAATCTATGCAAAATTATTATGTCATGCTAATGTCATAATGACATCACTAAAAAATGCACAGACACATTAAAGCACTATTAACAGACAAAGAATAGGAAGTCACAATAAGTGCAATGCTTTTTTTGGCCAAAATGTAATTTTTGGAAAATGAAGATGTCATGCTAATGTCTTAGTGACATCACTAAAAAATGCACCCAGATACATTTATACACTATTAACAGATATAAAATAAAAAATCGCATCAAGTGCAATGCTATTTTGGGCCAAAATGTCATCTATGCAAAAGTGTGATGTCATGCTGATGTCATTGTGACATCGCAAAAAATTGCACCCAAAAACATTTAAACACTATTAACAGATAAAGAATAGGAAGTCGCACCAAGTGCAATGCTTTTTTTGGCAAAAATTTTATCTGTGAAAAATGATGATGTCATGCTGATGTCATAGTGACATCACTTAAAATGCACCCAGACACATTTATACACTATTAACTGATATAGAATAGGAAGTCGCACCAAGTGCAATGTTTTTTCTAGCCAAAATTGACTCTTTGAAAAATGATAATGTCGTGGGGATGTCATAGTGACATCATTAAATAATGCACCCAGACCCATTTAAACACTATTAACAGATATAGAATAAAAAACAAAAGTGCAATACTTTTTTGGGCCAAAATTTCATCTTTGCAAGTGTGATGTCATGCTGATGTCATAGTGACATCACTAAAAAATGTACCCAGACACATTAAAACACTATTAACAGATATAGAATAATATGTTGCACCAAGTGCAATCCTTTTTTGTTCCAAAATGTAATCTTTGGAAGATGATGATGTCATGCTGATGTCATAGTTACATCACTAAAAAATGGAACCCAGACATATTAAAACACTATTAACAGATATAGAATAAGAAATCGCATTAAGTGCAATGCTATTTGGGGCCAAAATGTCATATATGCAAAAGTGTGATGTCCTGCTGATGTCATTGTGACATCACAAAAAAATGCACCCAAAAACATTTAAACACAATTAACAGATAAATAATAGGAAGTCGCACCAAGTGCAATGCTTTTTTGGGCCAAAATTTAATCTGTGAAAAATTATGATGTCATGCTGATGTCATACTGACATCACTTAAAAATGCACCCATTTATACACTATTAACTGATATAGAATAAGAAATCGCACAAAGCATAATATTTTTGGGGCCAAAATTTAATCTTAAAAAAAAATTGATGTCATGCTGATGTTATAGTGAAATCACTAAAAAAAAGCCCAACAATAAAACGCTATTAACGGATATAGAAAAAGAGTCACGCCAAGAGCAATGCTTTTTTGGTCCAAAATATAATCAATGGAAAATTATGATGTCATGGTGACATCATTAAAAATGTACCCAAACACATTAAAGCACTCTTAACAGGTATTAAATAAAAAGTTGCACCAACTACAATGCTTTTTTGAGCCAAAATTTAATCTATGGGAAATGATGATGTCATGCTGATGTCATAGTGACATCACTAAAAAATGCACCCAGACATATTTAAACACTATTAACAGATATAGAATGAGAAATCGCACAAAGAGCAATACTTTTTTGGGCCAAAATTTCATCTATGCAAAAGTGTGATGTCGTGCTGATGTCATAGTGATATTACTAAAAAAGCGCCTAGACACATTAAAATGCTATTAACAGAATAGAAAAAAGAAGTCACACAAGAGCAATGCATTTTGGTCCAAAATTTAATCAATGGAGAATTATGATGTCATGCTGATGTCATAGTGACATCATTAAAAAATGTACCCACAAACATATTAAAGCACTTTAAACAGGTATAAATAAAAGTTGCACCAATACAATGCTTTTTGAACCAAAATTTAATCTATGGAAAATTATGATGTCATGCTGATGTCATATGACATCACAAAAAATGCCACACAGACACATTAAAGCACTATTAACAGACAAAGAATAGTAAGTCACATCAAGTGCAATGCTTTTATTGGCCAAAATTTAATTTTGGAAAAGTATGATGTCATGCTGATTTCATAGTGACATCACTAAAAAATACACCCAGACACAATTAAAAAACTATTAAGAGATTTAGAATAAGAAGTCGTAACAAGTGCAATCCCCTTTGAGTCAAAATTTAAATCTATGCAAAATTTGATGTCATGCTGATGTCATAGTGACATCATTAAAAAAGTACCCAAAAACACATTAAAGCACTCTTAACAGGTATTGAATAAAGAGTTGCACCAACATTAAAACACTAAAACATTAAAACATTAAAAAATGCACCGGGCACATTTATACACTATTAACAGATATAGAATAAGAAATCGCAAAGTGCAATACTTTTTTGGGCCAAAATTTCATCTTTGCACGTGTGATTATGCTGGTGTTATAGTGACATCACAAAAAAAATGTACCCAGACACATTAAAACACTATTAACAGGTATAGAATAGAAAATCGCATAAAGTGCAATGCTTTTTTTGGGCCAAAATTTCATTTTTGCAAAGTGTGATGTCATGCTGATTCATAGTGAGATCACTAAAAAATACACCCAGACACATTAAAATACTATTAAGAGATTTGGAATAAGAAGTCGTAACAAGTGCAATCCCCTTCAGTCAAAA
Organism: Hymenochirus boettgeri; assembly: GCA_019447015.1. Taxonomy (NCBI): domain Eukaryota; kingdom Metazoa; phylum Chordata; class Amphibia; order Anura; family Pipidae; genus Hymenochirus; species Hymenochirus boettgeri. Next base: position 58,016,689 of record CM033472.1, read on the forward strand.
TTTAAATCTATGAAAATTAGATGTCATGCTGTGTCATAGTTACATCATTAAAAATGTACACCAAACACATTAAAGCACTCTTAACAGGTATTGAATAAAGAGTTGCACCAACATTAAAACACTAAAACATTAAAACATTAAAAAATGCACCCGGGCACATTTATACACTATTAACAGATATAGAATAAGAAATCACAAAGTGCAATACTTTTTGGGGCCAAAATTTCATCTTGGCAAAAGTGTAATGTCATGCTGATGTCATAGTGACATCACTAAAAAATGCACCCAGACACATTTATACACTATTCACAGATATAGAATAAGAAATCGCACAAAGTGCAATACTTTTTTGGGCCAAAATTTCATCTTTGCAAAAGTGTGATGTCATGCTGATGTCATAGTGACATCACTAAAAAAATGCACCCAGACACATTTATACACTATTAACAGATATAGAATAAGAAATCGAACAAAGTGCAATACTTTTTTGGGCCAAAATTTCATCTTTGCAAGTGTGATGTCATGCTGATGTCATAGTGACATCACTAAAAAAAATGTACCCAGACACATTAAAACACTATTAACAGGTATAGAATAAGAAATCGCATAAAGTGCAATGCTTTTTTTGGGCCAAAATTTCATTTTTGCAAAGTGTGATGTCATGCTGATTTCATAGTGAGATCACTAAAAAATACACCCAGACACATTAAAATACTATTAAGAGATTTGGAATAAGAAGTCGTAACAAGTGCAATCCCCTTTCAGTCAAAATTTAAATCTATGAAAATTATGATGTCATGCTGATGTCATAGTTACATCATTAAAAAATGTACCCAAACACATTAAAGCACTCTTAACAGGTATTGAATAAAGAGTTGCACCAACATTAAAACACTAAAACATTAAAATAATAGTGTTTTAATGTGTCTGGGTACATTTTTTTAGTGATGTCACTATAACATCAGTATGACATCACACTTGCAAAGATGATTTGGCCCAAAAAAGTATTGCACTTTGTTCGATTTCTTATTCTATATCTGTTAATAGTATAAATGTGTCTGTTGCATTTTTTAGTGATGTCACTATGACATCAGCATGGCATCACACTTGCAAGATGAAATTTTGGGCCAAAAAGTAATTGCACTTTTGTGCGATTTCTTATTCTATATCTGTTAAAAGTGTATAAATGTGTCTGGGTGCATTTTTTAGTGATGTCACTATGACATCAGCATGACATCACACTTTTGCAAAGATGAAATTTTGGCCAAAAAAGTATTGCACTTTGTGCGATTCTTATTCTATATCTGTGAATAGTGTATAAATGTGTCTGGGTGCATTTTTTAGTGATGCCACTATGACATCAGCATGACATTACACTTTTGCCAAGATGAAATTTTGGCCCCAAAAAGTATTGCACTTTGTGATTTCTTATTCTATATCTGTTAATAGTGATAAAATGTGCCCGGGTGCATTTTTTAATGTTTTAGTGTTTTAATGTTGGTGCAACTCTTTATTCAATACCTGTTAAGAGTGCTTTAATGTGTTTTGGGTACATTTTTTAATGATGTAACTATGACTCAGCATGACAATCTAATTTTCATAGATTTAAATTTTGACTGAAAGGGGATTGCACTTGTTACGACTTCTTATTCCAAATCTCTTAATATTTTTTAATGTGTCTGGGTGTATTTTTTAGTGATCTCACTATGAAATCAGCATGACATCACACTTTGCAAAAATGAAATTTTGGCCCAAAAAAGCATTGCACTTTATGCGATTTCTTATTCTATACCTGTTAATAGTGTTTTAATGTGTCTGGGTACATTTTTTTTGTGATGTCACTATAACACCAGCATGACATCACACGTGCAAAGATGAAATTTTGGCCCAAAAAAGTATTGCACTTTGCGATTTCTTATTCTATATCTGTTAATAGTGTATAAATGTGCCCGGGGTGCATTTTTTAATGTTTTAATGTTTTAGTGTTTTAATGTTGGTGCACCTCTTTATCAATACCTTTAAGAGTGCTTAATGTGTTTGGGTACTTTTTTAATGATGTCACTATGACATCAGCATGACATCATAATTTTGCATAGATTTAAATTTTGACTCAAAGGGGATTGCACTTGTTACGACTTCTTATTCTAAATCTCTTAATAGTGTTTTAATGTGTCTGGGTGTATTTTTTAGTGATGTCACTATGAAATCAGCATGACATCATACTTTTCCAAAAATTAAATTTTGGCCAATAAAAGCATTGCACTTGATGTGACTTACTATTCTTTGTCTGTTAATAGTGCTTTAATGTGTCTGTGTGCATTTTTTTGTGATGTCATTATGACATCAGCATGACATCATAATTTTCCATAGATTAAATTTTGGTTCAAAAAAGCATTGTAGTTGGTGCAACTTTTTATTTAATACCTGTTAAGAGTGCTTTAATATGTTTGGGTACATTTTTTAATGATGTCACTATGACATCAGCATGACATCATAATTCTCCATTGATTAAATTTTGGACCAAAAATGCATTGCTCTTGGTGTGACTTCTTTTTCTATATCTGTTAATAGCATTTTAATGTGTCTAGGCGCTTTTTTAGTAATATCACTATGACATCACACGACATCACACTTTTGCATAGATGAAATTTTGCCCAAAAATAGTGCTCTTTGTGCGATTCTCATTCTATATCGGTAATAGTGTTTAAATATGTCTGGGTGCATTTTTTAGTGATGTCACTATGACATCAGCATGACATCATCATTTCCCATAGATTAAATTTTGGCTCAAAAAAGCATTGTAGTTGGTGCAACTTTTTATTTAATACCTGTTAAGAGTGCTTTAATGTGTTTGGGTACATTTTTAATGATGTCACCATGACATCATAATTTTCCATTGATTATATTTTGGGACCAAAAAAGCATTGCTCTTGGCGTGACTCTTTTTCTATATCCGTTATAGCGTTTTTATTGGCGCTTTTTTAGTGATTTCACTATAACATCAGCATGACATCAATTTTTTTTAAGATTAAATTTTGGCCAAAAATATTATGCTTTGTGCGATTTCTTATTCATATCAGTTAATATGTATAAATGGGTGCATTTTTAGTGATGTCAGTATGACATCAGCATGACATCATAATTTTTCACAGATTAAATTTTGGCCCAAAAAAGCATTGCACTTGGTGCGACTTCCTATTATTATCTGTTAATTGTGTTTAAATGTTTTTGGTGCATTTTTTTGTGATGTCACAATGACATCAGCAGGACTCACACTTTGCATATATGACATTTTGGCCCCAATAGCATTGCACTTAATGCGATTTCTTATTCTATATTTGTTAATAGTGTTTTAATATGTCTGGGTTCCATTTTTTAGTGATGTAACTATGACATCAGCATGACATCATCATCTTCCAAAGATTACATTTTGGAACAAAAAAGGATTGCACTTGGTGCAACATATTATTCTATATCTGTTAATAGTGTTTTAATGTGTCTGGGTACATTTTTTAGTGATGTCACTATGACATCAGCATGACATCACACTTGCAAAGATGAAATTTTGGCCCAAAAAAGTATTGCACTTTGTGCGATTTGTTATTCTATATCTGTTAATAGTGTTTAAATGGGTCTGGGTGCATTATTTAATGATGTCACTATGACATCCCCACGACATTATCATTTTTCAAAGAGTCAATTTGGCTAGAAAAAACTTGCACTTGGTGCGACTTCCTATTCATATCGTTAATGTGTATAAATGTGTCTGGGTGCATTTTAAGTGATGTCACTATGACATCAGCATGACATCATCATTTTTCACAGATAAAATTTTTGCCAAAAAAAGCATTGCACTTGGGGCGACTTCCTATTCTTTATCTGTTAATAGTGTTTAAATGTTTGGGTGCAATTTTTTGCGATGTCACAATGACATCAGCTGACATCACACTTTGCATAGATGACATTTGGCCAAAATAGCATTGCACTTGATGCGATTTTTTATTTTATATCTGTTAATGTGTATAAATGTATCTGGGTGCATTTTTTAGTGATGTCACTAAGACATTAGCATGACATCTTCATTTTCCAAAAATTACATTTTGGCCAAAAAAGCATTGCACTATTGTGACTTCCTATTCTTTCTGTTAATAGTGCTTTAATGTGTCTGTGCATTTTTTAGTGATGTCATTATGACATTAGCATGACAATATAATTTTTGCATAGATTTACATTTACATTCTATATCTGTTAATAGCGTTTTATGTGTCTAGGTGATTTTTTAGTGATGTCATTGTGACATCACATGAAATATTTCCATCGATGAAATTTTGGCCCAAAAAGCATTGCATTTGGTCCAACTTCTTCTTCGTATCTGTTAATAGTGTTTTATGTGTCTGGGTGCATTTTTTAGTGATGTCATTATGATATCAGCATGACATCATCATTTTCCATAGATTAAATTTGGACCAAAAAGCATTGCTCATGGAGTGACTTCTTTTTTCTATATCTGTTAATAGCGTTTTAATGTGTCTGGGTGATTTTTTAGTGATGTCATTGTGACATCAGCATGAATAATTTTACATACCGATTAAATTTTGGCCCAAAAAACATGTATTGGTCCAACTTCTTCTTCTGTATCTGTTAATAGTGTTTTAATGTGTCTAGGTGTTTTTTTTAGAGTGATGTCAATGTGACATCAGCAATAATAATTTTGCATCAATGAAATTTCGGCCAAAAAAGCATGTGCATTTGGTCTGATTTCTTATTATATATATATGTTATTAGTGTTTTAATGTGTCTAGTTGCATTTTTTAGTGATGCACTATGACATCAGCATGACATCATCATTTTCCTATTCTTTATCTGTTAATAGTGCTTTAATGGTCTGTGTGCATTTTTTAGTGATGTCATTATGACATCATAATTTTGCATAAATTTTAATTTGACTCAAAAGGGATTGCACTTGTTTCGACTTCTTATATTTATAATGTTAATAGTGTTTTAATGTGTCTGGGTGCATTTTTAGTGATATTACTATGACATCATAATTTTCCATAGATTAAACTTTGACCAAAAAAGCATTGCACTTGGTCCGACTTCTTCTCTGTAATCGGTTAGTAGTGTTTTAACGTGTCTGTGTAACAAAGGACGTACCTATTCAGGGATCCGGGGCGGCTCCGTCCCATCTCGGCATTCCTCGGGCATCTCCATTGCGGGTGACGTCACACGGCCGGTGTCTTTGTGCGTGAGCCAGTCCGCATTTACTCGCACACCCCCTGGTATTCTTCCAGTACTGTGCAGATGCGCACAGACACTGCTCCTTACCTCCTCCGTTCTTCCAGGTCATTTATGTGGACGGAGGAGAGCTAATTAGTTTAAATTCACTTATCCCTGCATCATACTCTTTTCCTCCTCCCCATTGGTCCCTCTGCATTATTAAACCCCTCAGCCCATTGGTCCTTGCCCGTATAGTGGTTCGTTTATCTATCTTGCTCGTGGTGTGCTTAATCTCGTATATTCTCTGTTACTGACCTCTGCCTATTTTTTAACCCTGATCCATATCTGCCTGCCTGACCTCTGCCTGTTCCTGACTACGCTCCTTGCTCAACCCTTTGTACAGTGCCTGGCGGCCTGATTCCTGGTTTTGCTTTTTGGTGAGGCGCTCTAGCCTCCCGGCAAACAGGGGCTTCTCTATTGGTGAAGATAGTGGTTGTAGATGGGGTATTCAGACTGAAGGAAAGGCCAATGGAAGATATTCAAGAGCAATTAAGTCTCTTAACTGGGGCCGTAAACCAAATGGCCCAATGTGTGGCAGCCCAGGAAAGTCGCCAGGTCCCTGCATCTCCTCTGGTGGCTCCTGAGAAGTTTTCTGCCAGTTGTCAGAATTTCCAGAACTTAAAGGATCCTGCCTATTATATTTTTGGATGCGACCCATTCTTTCAGGTCTGAGTTACAGAAGGTGGGTCTTGTAATTTCTCTTTACAGAGAGATCGCAGACTTGGGCCATTGGGCTGTCGACAGATATCCTGCCTGTCGTCAGTGGAAAGATTCTTTGAAGGCCTAGGAGGCTTATATTCGGACCCTGATTTGGTCAGGACAGCAGAAGCCAAGTTACGGATACTTCGTCAAGGGCGCCTGTCTGTGGAAGAATATGCATCAGAGTTCCACCACTGGCAGTAGCAGTTTCTTGCAATGATCCTGCTTTAAAATCACTTTGATTTCAGGCTATCAGAGTCATCAAAGACATCCTGTTAAGTCATTCTGCTCCCAAACTTTAGATGAAGCCATTCAATGGCAATTCGTGTAGACAGAAACTCAGAGAACGTCATCAAGGTAAAATTCTTCCCTCCATGTTCGGTCCTCAGACCTCTTCAAGTTTTTCAATTCCTCCTTCTTCTCAAACTTCTTCTGAAGACCTTGCAATTAGGCTCATCACGTCTCTCAGTGAGGAAAAAGAATAGGAGACGGATGGCTGGTCTCTGTCTCTATTGTGGGGAATTAGGACACTTCGCCCATTTGTCCCGTAAGAATCCAGAACTCCAGCACCTAGAGAAGTCAAAGGAATCTTCTCCAAGTGGTCAGGTAATTCCTCAATCTCTCATAAGATTTTTTATATTAAATTGACCCAGGCTTCCTGGATAGTGGGGTGGCTGGGAATTTCATGGACATTACATTTGCCAGTTTGTTAAAAATCCCAGTAACTAAAATGTCTGAACCCATGTATATATGTATGTATGTTATCTGTTCATCTGGCTAACCTCTCCATGGAAGGTGTTCCCCCACCTTATAGGTACTTCTCAGATGTCTTTTCTCACAGGGCTCCGATATCTTACCTCCTCACAGACCTTGGGGCATATTTATAAAAGGGGCGAAAAGTCGCGAAAAGTCTTCGCTTTCGCTTACCGCGTGGTTTTTCGCCAAAAAGGTAGTTAACGCCATTTAAAAAGGTGGCGTTAACAAGTGGCGAAAACCCTTTTCAACATACGCTCGAAACTGCAACGGTAATTTGAGCGAAAAGGGAGCGAAAAGGCATAACGCGATTTATAAAAAGCAAAAGTGTGTTTCGCCTTAAATGGAGCGGAATATTATCGGACAACTTGAAGGTAGCGAAAAGCATCTTTTCACCATGTTTGGTATACATTTAATTTGCCTTTTTCTTAACATTTTTAGCTTGGAATTTAAATGAGGTCTGCTATTTTGTCTTTCACGTGAAAGCCACACCACACCCCCTTTTTATTGGGGCTTTTTAGCGGTCGCAATGTAGGCTCATTTTGCATTTCAATGCGAGGCCAATTGTTAGCATTCAGGGTGTGTGCTTTATCCTCTGCTTTTGGTAGTGTTCAAACAACTCACTCTGTCTGTTCGCCTTTCGAATGCGCATTTACGTTGTAATAGGCATGTTGTCAACTTATTATTTTTCTTTCTCTGTATTCTCCCAATTTTTGCTAAATTGAAAATAGTGCCAGCTTTGACCAGCTGGCTAGTCGGTAACAATGATTGGATTTGGTTTTCACTTCTTTTGTTACAAATTTCACAAAAAAATAAAAAACAGGAACAATAAAGTTTGATTGATAACAAACACTATTTAAACAAGCAGCTTAAGCTATCATTGTGGTAGAGAAAATGAGTGGGGAGGAGCTACTTTTGTTGGCTATGTCTAATGGTTTTCGCAATGCAGTAACCTTGTCCTTTTTTAGTGATGTCACGTGACATCAGCAGACTCACACCGTTTGCATAGATGAAATTTTGGTCCGACTTCTATTCGTATCTGTTAATAGTGTTTAAATTTGTCCTTTCTTGGAAGGTTGTCTCCGTGACCTGCATTGGATTAGTATTAAAGGCTACACATTCCTCCCACCTACTGGCTTTTAAACAGGGGAAGAGCCTCTCATCTAAGGCTTAATATTTAAGGCATAAGACCTCCAATTAAAGGGACGTGTTGGGGGTGCTACTACCACATGGATGCTTGGTCAATCTTCCTGCAGAGAAGCTCTGCTACAATATATAACACACAAAGGGGGGGCGTGGGAACACTCCTGGGCAAATTACTTTGTAACAATAGTGAGAGTGCTACTGATCTGACCAAAACATTAACAAACACAAACAAGAAAAACATGATCAAGCAATTCCTGGGTCCTATATATCATAGCATCTATGCTTGTGCAAACAGGTTTTTAGTAACAATTTTACACACAGTGAAAAAATAAAAGTGACTCAGCATGACATCATCATTTCCATAGATTAAATTTTGGACCAAAAAACATTGCACTTGGTCCAACTTCTTATTCTATACTGTTAATAGTGTTTTAATGTATCTTGGTACTTTTTTAGTGATGTCACTTTGACATTAGCTTACATTATAATTTGCCTTAAATTAAATTTTGGCACAAAAAAGCATTGCACTTGGTCCAACTTCGTACTATATCTGTTATTAGTGTTTTAATGTGTCTAGGTGCATGTTTTTAGTGATGTCACTGTGACAGCATCACATCATCATTTTCCATAGATTACATTTTGAACCAAAAATGCACTTGATCCCACTTTTTATTCTATCTGTTAATAGTGTTTTAATGTGTTGGGTGCATTTTTTGTAGATAACATGACGTTATCTGCAATTAAAAACTTATTTACAACATTTTATCTAATTGTTTGAAATATTATTCAATTCTGATTCGGACTTTGTGACGGGTCTGGGTGGGTAGCACCGGACCATGCTTCTACCTTCGTGAGTTCCATTGATTAAGTTACTGCACAAGTTGATGCATTACGTGTTTTTGATTAAGTGAGCGATAGGTCTGGGGCATAAGCACCTGGACCTTCACTCACCAAGTATTTAGGGTATCTTATCTTTAATTTCAAAAAGTTTACCTTTAAAGGTTTTTTTCCATCCTGTTTAGGGTTTGTTTCCAGCAGGAAAAATCCCCTTGGTTGTGATGCCAGATAAGGGTGGGGCTCAAAAATTTGCATATGCGCTTCATATGTTTGTCCCCTACAGAAATTATAATGAGCGACCATGCCTACCTCTTTGCCTGCCTGGCAGCACACTTTCTTGCAACATTTAAAAGAATCAGCAGAGAAAAGAAAAAAGGGGAGGGAGGGGGAGTGTGTAATAGACCAGTGTCCATGGTGAGGCTATGCAGAACTTATAGTGTCACAGGAGGCGTGAGTATGGGAGAGTGGGGGGAATTAGGAGAACTCACTGAACATTAATAATTTAATGACAAAGCAAGCACAGATAAATAGGTGAGTACCACCATTTTACTTCTCTCAAATTGTAGTTTCAGAAAAGTAAGTTTTTTAAGTGAGTATAGTGACCCTTTAAAACTGCTGTCTATCTTACTGTTTTAAGCACATTATAATAGTGTGCCTGCATGGTTATGGGCAATCATGCTGTTTTTTGTAATATAGATTCAATTTTGGCCAAAAAAAGCATTGTATTTGGTGCAACTTCTTATCTAATTATTTTAATAGTGTTTAAATGTGTCGGTATTTCCTGTGATGTCATTGACATCAGGTGACATCATAATTTTGCATATTTAACCTGGGGCCCAAAAAAAAGCATTCCGCTTGGTGCTTACTTCTTATTCTATATCTGTTCATAGTGTTAAAATGTGCCTGGGTGCATTTTTTTTAATGATGTCCACTAATGTGCTGGGTGCATTTCTTAATGCTATTTGCAAGGATCTGAGGGGTGTAGGGGACAAACAAATGACCGCATATGCAAATTTTGAGCCCCACCCTTATCTGGCATCACACCAAGGGATTTTTTCCTGCTGGAAAACAACCTAAACAGGATGGAAAAAACCTTTAAAGCCCCGCCCCTTCCTGTGACATCAGCCAATGGGACTTACTTGCTTTTAAGGAACACTAAACCCATAAAATAACTATGTGCCATCCGTTCTATTATTCACACAGGAGGTGAGATAGGACGCTCGGGGGACCTGGAACTTACCTTCGCTCCGCTCCACTCGCAGCGCTTCTTCACTGAACAGCTGTTCTCTCCGATCGTGCGCCTATCTTTTGTATTGGTGCGTCGGTCGGGGACAGAGCAGCTTTCAGTGAAGGAGCGGCTGCGAGAGGAGCGAGGCAAGGTAAGTTCCAGGTCCCCCGACATCCTATTATTCACAGGGAGGTGAGAATAAGCGTTCTCACCTCCCTGTGAATAATAGAAACGATGGCACATAGTTATTTTTATGAGGATGGGAGTTTACAGTCCCTAGCACTAAATGACTTTTTAAGATACATATCAGGTAGATATAGTGTGGAAAATCACTTTAAACAGCTTTAGAGCTAATTGCAAGGATCTGGGGGTGTAGGGATCATCGCAAACTGAGCACATATGCAAGATTATAAGCCCCGCCCCTATTGCTATTGGAAACAAGGGATTTTTCCTCTGCTGGAAACTAACCCTAAACAGGATGGAAAAGAACTTTAAAGAGCTTAAGGCTCATTGCACAAGGGTCTAGAAGGGTCAATGGAACCTGCACTTAAGAGTTGACAACTAAGCACTCGCCCTTCCTGTGACATCAGCCAATGGGATTTCACCTGCTGAAACTTGCACTAAATGACATTTAAGAGTTATTTAGGTACAAATAGTGTGGGTGAATTACTTTAAACAGCTTAGGAGCTAAATGTAAGATCTGGGGGGTGTAGGGAACATACAAACAAGCACTATGCAAAATTTTAAGTCCCACCCCTATTTGCCATCACAACCAAGGGATTATTCCTTCTTGAAACAAATCCTAACAGAATGGAAAAGAACTTTAAAAGGGTATGTCCACCCCGAAATTCTATTTTTAAATTCTGCTCCCCCATTCCCCAGCCCAACCGCATGGTTTTTTTTTCAAAAAGCTCCCCAAACTCTTACCTTACTCCCCTCGATCCTCCGCCGCACTGCCGGCCCTCTGCTTGCGAGAATGCAAGCAGGGGGCGGGACCGCAGTCGCGTCTGTGATTGGCTGAGCGCAGCCACACACGGACGCGGCTGCCGGTCATTCAGTGCACGGAGGAAAGCGGAGAGGTAAGTAAGATTTGGGGAGCTTTTTTAAAAAAAAAAACATGCGGTTGGGGCTGGGGCCATGGGGGAGCAAATATTAAGGGTTTAATGCTGGGGGAGGATAGTAAGAACGGAGGAGAGGGAGGGAGAGGGAGGGGGAGGAGGGGGGAGAAGGGCTGCATGCGCATGGCAAATATCTACCCGGAGGCTAGATAGCAGCGGACCTGCTATCCTCCTGGTGTTAGTTTTTTAGACTTTGGGGGGGGGTTTACCAGGAGAACCCTATGGAGCTGGAATGTGAGGTAAGGATTAAACTACACTACATGGTGGGGGCCAAGTTGGGGGATTAGTTTTGGGGGTGGACATTGCCTTTAAAGAGCTTTGGGGGCTTATTGCAAGGGTCTAGAAGTTCAAATTTAAGTCCCGCCCCTTAATGTGTATGGAACCTACACATCATTTCAAATCAAGCTCCATCCCGTTCTGTGACACATCAGCCAATGGGATTCCACCTGCTGAAACTAGCACTAATGACATTTAAAGATGCATTTTCAGGTAGAAATAGCGTGGAGAATCACTTAAAACAGCTTTGGGCTAAATGCAATCATCGGGGGGGGTAGGGAACATGCATTAGGTAACATGCAAATCAAGCACTTATGAATTTTTTTTTAGCATGCCCCTATCACAACCAAGGGATTATTCCTGCTGGAAACTAACCCCAAACAGAATGGAAAAGAACTTTAAAGAGCTTTGGGGCTTTGGGTATAGAGGGGTATGAAACCTGAACATTAGTTCAGATTTAAGCCCGTACCCTTCCTGTGACATCAGGCAATGGAATTATACCTGCTTGAACTAGCATTAACTAACATTTAAAGATGTCATTTTCAGGTAGAAATAGTGTGGAAAATCACTTTAAAACGCTTTGGATCTGCATGTAGACCCTTTAGCTCCCCCCCCGAGACTTCCTGGATCTTCTTATTCTAAAGCCTCAAAAAAGCAATGTCCTTTTGGTCTGTGCGCACCATGTTGCATGCTTGATGTCGCAGCGCAACCCGACGTGACTTCAGTGTGTGCACGGACATTGCTCCTATGTTATCGTGTTTGCGCTTGCATACAGCCACAGCACACAAATCAGTGTGTACCATACCCAAAGGACACTGCTTCTTGAAGTTTAATAAGAGTTCGATCACAGGAGGTCTCGGAGGGCGGATATGATCATAAATCATGCATTTAAGTGCCAAAAGATTATGTTCCGCTCTCCTGAAATGGACGGTCCATTTATTTTTTTATCCATAGTTTTGCTAGTCATTAGACACCTAATTGAACTACTATGGTGTTGCCATTCCTCAGGAAAGTAGTATTGGTTTTTACCTAAATATATAAACCACAGAGACGTTTAGAAAAAACACACATAGGTACTCGTGCACAGAGTCCTTTTATGAATAGGAATGACATTGGCCTGTGTCTGGGTGCGGAAATCCTTCTCTGACAACACAAAAAACCATATGGTCGCACAGTTCGTGCAATGATAACACCTCAGTTTTGGTATCCCAAATCCATATTCTGTTAAACTCGATTCCTTCCTCAAGTCCGTTTTGGACAATAAACTCTTTAGATTCCACCCTCACCTGTAGGCCAGTCTTAACCATACTCTTCTCAAAAGGTAATGTTGCATCACTTTTAATTAGTTTTTTTTGAGCATCCTTTTTATTCAAATTTGAATAGTCATAGGAAACACCAATATGTCTTTTTTATTGTTCCTTGAGTATAGTGGGTTTATACTCCTTATATATGAACCGCCGTCAGTCATTTCCTGAGCTGATGTTCCACCAATTCCGGGTCTTATAACCCTAAATACTGGGTATATGGGATCATCACAAAGGGAAGGTGGATGGTACTTGAGGCATGTAATTGTATTCTAATCAGTTTTTTCTTACGAATAACGTGTCTCCCCTTATCTCCAACCATGAGATCCTCAGATATAAAAAGTCAATTGTCGTGTTATACTTTACATGCTAGTTATATCAGAGTTTCATATAATTTCTCTGATACATTGTGGATCTCATCCTCTTCACCATTCCAGATAATGAAGAAATCATCTTTAAAATCTTTATAGACAAGCATACTATTACCCAAACTTAGGATAAATGACCTCCTCCTCAAAAGCTTTCATAAACAAGTTGGCGAATGATGGGGCAACATTGGAATCCATCACCATCCCCTGAACCTGTATAAAATAAGTCAATTCAAATCTAAATAATTCTTACCAGTACCAATTGCAGTATTCCATTAAAAATCAGTGGGCGGGGATTTATGGTCCATGTCAATCAGAGTTTGCCTACAGGCTTTATGCCTCTTTTGAGGATCACTGTATAAAGCCTAGCTACATCGCATGTGAACAAAATCTTAAATCCCATAGGGAATCAACGTTGATAAATTTCCCTCGGGTGCTGATTAACAGGTATAGAATAAGAAATCGCATAAAGTGCAATGCTTTTTTGGGCCAAAATTTCATTTTTGCAAAAGTGTGATGTCATGCTGTCATAGTGACATCACTAAAAAATACACCCAGACACATTAAAACACTATTAAGAGATTTAGAATAAGAAGTCATAACAAGTGCAATCCCCTTTAAGTCAAAATTTAAATCTATGCAAAATTATGATGTCATGCTGATGTCATAGTGACATCATTAAAAAATGTACCCAAACACATTAAAGCACTCTTAACAGGTATTGAATAAAGAGTTTCACCAGCATTAAAAAACTAAAACATAAAAAATGCACCCAGGCACATTTATACACTATTAACTCTCTTATCTCTATGTTTATTACAGAGCAGGGAGGAGGGATCACTTCACAGGGATTTGATTTGATTGACAGTCCAAGTAGCAGTAGAGGAATGCAATCACGTATTCTTCTAACTGGTGTATCTCAGGACAGAGAGGGAATCTGAAAAAAGTGAAGACCTCTGGGGGTTGTGGGGAATTATAGAACACACGGAAAGAAAGGGGAAAAAAATCATTTCCCCATTATAGATGCCCTTTAAAACACTATTAACAGATATAGAAAAAGACGTCACACCAAGAGCAATGCTTTTTTTGGTCCAAAATTTAATCTTTGTGAAATGATGATGTCATGCTGATGTCATAGTCAAATCATAAAAAAAATGCAACTAGACCCATTAAACAATATTAACAGATATAGATTAATAAAAAAAATAATTTTTTTGGTCCAAAATGTAATCAATGGAAAATGATGATGTCATAGTGACATCACTAAAAAATGCACCCAGACATATTTAAACACTATTTACAGATATAGAAAAAGAAATCCCACCAAGTGCAATGATATTTTGGGCTACAATTTCATCTATGCAAAAGTGGGATGTCATGCTGATGTTAAAGTGACATCACTAAAAAATTCACCCAGAAACATTTAAACACTGTAAACAGATATAGAATAAGAAGTAAGACCAAATGCAGTAATTTTTTAGTTCAAATTTTAATCTATGGAAAATTATGATGTTATGCTGATGTCACAGTGACATCATTAAAACCCTATTAACAGATACAGAAGATGAAGTCAGACCAAGTGAAATGCTTTTTTGGACCAACATTTAATTATTGCAAAAGTGTGATGTCATGCTGATGTCATAGTGACATCACAAAAAAATGCACCCAGACACATTAAAACACTATTAACAGGTATAGATTACTAAATCACACTAAGTGCAATGCTTTATTTGGTCCAAAATTTAATCTATGGAAAATTATGATGTCATGCTGATGTCACAATGACATCACTAAAAAAATGCAACAAGACATATTTAAACACTATTAACAGATATAGAATAAGAACTCGCACCAAGTGCAATGCTATTTTGGGCCACAATTTTATCTATGCAAAAGTGTGATGTCATGCTCATGTCATAGTGACATTACTAAAAAATGCACCCAGACACATTCATACACTATTAACAGATATAGAATAAGAAATCACAAATTGCAATACCTTTTTGGTCCAAAATTTTATCTTTGCAAATGTGTGATGTCATGCTGACGTCATAATGAAATCACTAAAAATTGCACCCAGACACATTTGTACACTATTAACAGACATAGAATAATAAGTTGCACCAAGTGCAATGCTTTTTTGGGCCAAAATTTTATCTTTGGAAAATGATGATGTCATGCTGATCTCATAGTGAGTCACTAAAAAATGCACCCAGACACATTTATACACTATTAACAGATATAGAATAAGAAATCGCAAATTGCAATACCTTTTTGGTCCAAAATTTCATCTTTGCAAAAGTGTGATGTCATGCTGACGTCATAATGACATTCACTAAAAATTGCACCCAGACACATTTGTACACTATTAACCTAATTTAATCTATGGAAAATGATGATATCATGTTGATGTCATAGTGACATAACTTAAAGGGTATGTCCACCCAAAAAATAAAGGTGGTGAGGTGTGTGTGTGTGTGTGCGCGCGCCGGCTGGCTGCAACATGTCCACCCTTAAAAAAATTTTTGTTATATGATTCCCCCTGTCCCCCCAGCCCCAACCGCTCCATTTTTATTTTTAGAAAGTGCCCCAAACTCTACTTACCTCCCCTCTTTCCTCCGCCGCGCTGCCGGCCCTCTGCTTGCAAGAAAATGCAAGCTGAGGGGCAGAACCGGCAGTCGTGTCTGTGATTGGCTGAGCGGCAGCCAATCACGGACGCGGCTGACGGTCATTCTTTGCGGCGGAGGAAAGAGGGAAGGTAAGTAAAGTTTGGGGAGCTTTCTAAAAATAAAAATGGAACGGTTGGGGCTGGGGGGACAGGGGGAATCCTATATTTAAAAGGTTTTACGCTAGGGGGAGGGAACATGCCCTTTAAAAAATGCACCCAGACATATTTAAACCTTATTAATAGATAAAGAATATGAAATCGCACCAAGTGCAATACATTTTTGGTCCAAAATTTCATCTTTCGTCCAAAATTTCATTTCATAGTGACATCACATAAAAATAACCCAGACACATTAAAACACTATTAACAGATACAGAATAAGAAGTCAGATTAATTGCAATGTTTTTTTTGGTTCAAAATTTAATCAATGGGAAATTATGATGTCATGCTGATGTCACAGTGACATCACTAAAAAATGCACCCAGTCACATTAAAACCCACATTAAAACAAAGATACAGAATAAGAAGTTGGACCAAGTAAAATGCTTTTTTGGGCCAAAATTTGATTTATGCAAAAGTGTGATGTCATGCTGCTGTCATAGTGACATCACTAAAAGTGTACCCAGACACAATAAAACACTACAAACAGGTATAGAACAATAAGTCGCACCAAGTGCAATGCTTTTTTGATCCAAAATGTAATCTATGGCAAATATCTCATGCTGATGTCATGGTGACATCATTAAAAATCAGCACTCTTAACAAGTATTAAATAAAAAGTTGCACCAACTACAATGCTTTTTTGGGCCAAAATTAAATCTATGGAAAATTATGATGTCATGCTGATGTCATAATAACATCACTAAAAAATGCACACAGACACATTAAAGCACTTTTAACAGACAAAGAATAGGTCACACCTATAGGTCACACCAAAAATTTAAAGGCCAAAATTTCATCTTTGCAAAAGTGTGATGTCATAGTGACATCTCTAAAAAATATACTATTAACATGTATAGAAAAATATGTCGCACCAAGTGCAATGCTTTTTTGGTTAAAAATTTTATTTATGGAAAATGATGATGTCATGCTGATGTCATAGTGACATCACTAAAAAATGAACCCAGACACATTAAAACACTACTAACAGATTTAGAATAAAAAGTTGCACCAACTACAATGCTTTTTTGGGCCAAAATTGAATCTATGGAAAATTATGATGTCATAGTGATGTCATAATGAGATCACTAAAAAATGCACCCAGAAACATTTAAACACTATTAACAGATAAAGAATAGGAAGTCGCATCAAGTGCAATGCTTTTTTTGGCCAAAATGTAATCTTTGAAAAAATGCTGATGTCATGCTGATTTCATAGAGTGCAATCCATAAAATTAGCCATGTAGCTATTCTTCTCAAACAAGAAGCTAAATGGATCTTCTTACTAGACACCCGTACCCCCAAGGGCTTAAATTAAATTTTTGATATTACAGGTTTCACAAATCCATGATATCTAATCTCTCCCCGTTTGATTTTTCCATCCTTCCTTCTTCATATATTAGGTTTTTCCTAACCACTTGCCATCTTTTTACCTCCCTCTTTTTCTTTTTCTTTATCTTTTTCTTTTTAGGAGTTAAAGACTGTATTTACTTAATTATTAAATTCTAAAAATTATTAATATATACAGCATGGGTATGCTTCAGAATGTGCTCTGTCCGTTCAACAACAACTACTATGTTTATTATAATTACTATAATCATGATAATAATAACTACTACTATGTTTATGATGTTGTTACTCTTTTGTATTATTTGGTTAATACCTGTTCACCAGTGTCTATATATCTATTGCTAGGATTACCCATATATATGTTCTTCATGGAACATGGTATATATATGTTTGTTTTTTAACTTTTATACTTTTCATGTATATTTGTTTGTGTGTGTTTTTTGAATATTGCGGTTTTTCTGCTGATCGAATGATTCCCCTTTAAGAGGGTGGGACACTTTCAATTAAGTGATCCATTAGTATCCATCTATTTAAACTGCATCTTTGTTACTGTTCACATGTCTCTGACGAAGTGCCGGATCCAGGCATGAAACGCGTTAGACATTTTCACTTTTATGTATAGATACATGTGTCAATAAAGGAAGCTTTTTATCTACTTTGCTCGTGTGAGGCCCGTTCGTAGGACTGCCACAGCCCGCTTTCGTTTCCGTGATTTCATAGAGACATCACAAAAAAATGCACCTAGACACATTTATACACTATTAACAGATGTAGAATAAAAAAATCGCACAAAGTGCAATACTTTTTAGGGCCAAAATTCGATCTTTGCAAAAGTGTAATGTCATGCTGATGTCATAGTGACATAACTAAAAAATTCACCCAGACACATTAAAACACTATTAACAGATAAAGAATAGGAAGTTGCACCAAGTGCAATGCTTTTTTGGGCCAAAATTTAATTGATGCAAAATTATGATGTCATGCTGATGTTACAGTGACATCACTAAAAAAGCACCTAGACACATTAAAACGCCATAAACATATGTAGAAAAAGAAGTCACACCAAGAGCAATACTTTTTTGGTCCAAAATTTAATCTATGGAAAATGATGATGTCATGCTAATGTCATAGTGACTTTACTAAAAAAATGCACCCAGATACATTTAAACACTATTCACAGATATAGAATAAGAAATCGCACCAAGTGCAATGCTATTTTGGGACAAAATTTCATCTATGCAAAAGTGTGATGTCATGCTGATGTCATAGTGACATCACAAAAAAATGCACCCACAAACATTTAAACACTATTAACAGATAAAGAATAGGAAGTCACACCAAGTGCAATGCTTTTTTGGGGTAAACTTTAATCTTTGAAAAATGATGACGTCATGCTGATGTCATTAGTGACATCACTAAAAAATGCACCCAGACACTATTAACTGATATAGAATAAGAAATCGCACAAAGTGCAATGCGTTTTTGTTCAAGAATTTAATCTTTGGAAAATTATGATGTATAGTATAGTATAGTATTTGAGGTTGAATAAAGACATACCGTACATCCATCCAGTTCAACCCATCTAGCAATATCCTCATTTCCTGCCTAACTGTTGATCCAGAGGAAGGGAAAAAAACCCCCCACCAAATTTATGAAGGGGGAAAAAATTCCTTCCTGACTCCAAGTGGCAATCGGAAATTTCCCTGGATCAACTCTACTTTATGTATCAATACCATTAACTTGCAACATTCCTTGTTTGCAGAAACTCATCCAGCTTTTTTTTTAAACTGACCAATGAACCTGCCATAACAACGTCCACTGGAAGACAGTTCCATAGCTTTACCGTTCTCACAGTGAAAAACCCTTTCCGAACTTGAAGCCTTAACCTTTTTTCTTCAAGTCTTAAGGGATATCCTCGTGTCCTTTGACATGTTCTATTGGTGAACAATGCCCCAGATAGTTTATTGTATGACCCGTTAATGTATTTATACACAGTAATCATATCCCCACGCAAGCGCCTTTTCTCCAGCGTACATAATTGTAACTTTTCTAGTCTCTCTTCATATTCAAGCTCCCCCAATCCCCTTATTAATTTAGTTGCCCTTCTCTGAACCCTTTCCATTTCAAAGATGTCCTTTTTGTACACAGGATTCCAACATTGCACTGCATATTCCAAATGAGGCCTTACCAATGCTTTGTAAAGAGGGGGAATTACATTTTCCTCCCTTGAATCCATACCTCTCTTTATACAAGACAATACCATGCTGGCTCTGGCTGTTGCCGCTGGGCACTGCTTGCTACCTTTAAGTTTGTTATCCACCAAAACTCCAAGATCCCTTTCCAACAGGGATTCCCTTAACACAGAGCCATTTATAGTATAAGTAGCACAAGGGTTTTTAAGTCCAAAATGCATCACCTTACATTTATCAACATTGAATTTCATCTGCCACTTTGCAGCCCAATGTGACAATCTATCTAGATCCCCTTGCAACGATTGCACATCCTCTGAAGTTTTTAATGGTCGACATCAGCAAACACAGAAACCTTGCTGACAATACCCACTTCCAAATCATTAATAAATAGATTAAATAGAAGTGGCCCCAGCACAGAACCGTGTGGCACCCCACTTAGCACTTTAGTCCATTATGATGAAGCCCCATTAACAACTACTCTCTGCATCCTATTCATTAACCAATTTTCTATCCATGTACAAATGTGACTCCCCAGACCAACAGATCTTAGCTTATACATTAGTCGCCCATAGGGGACTGTATCAAAAGCCTTTGCAAAATCCAAGTAAACTACATCTACTGCTATGCCAGAGTCTAAATTTCTACTTACTTCTTCATAAAAGCCAAGCAAGTTAGTTTGACAAGATCTATTCCTTCTAAATTCATGCTGGTTACTACTTATAATGTCAGTCCTTGAAACATACTCTAGAACATGTTCCCTTATTAAACTTTCCAGGATCTTCCCCACCACTGAAGTTAAACAGGCCTGTAATTACCTGGCTGTGAACGACTACCCTTTTTGAATATTGGAATAACATCAGCCTTTTTCCAATCCAGAGGCACACCACCGGACATGAGGGAATTAGCAAAAATAAGAAACAATGGCCTAGATAAAACTGAACTTAGCTCCTTAAGTACCCGAGGATGTATTTTATACGGTCGAGGAGATTTATTAATATTAACCTTATTTTCTGTACCATATCCTCGGTTAACCAAAGTGAACTTGAATCTTTTATACCATTATTGCTACTATACTCTATGATATCTGTACTTGGATCTTCTATAGTGTATACAGAGGGAAAAAAATTATTCAAGACATTTGCTTTATCGCAATCCTCCGTAACTAACTTATCCCCATTAATTAATGGTGCCACATTCTCAGTCCTCATCTTCTTACTATTACTTGTTCAGCTTTCCTAACTTCATTATTAATTTTAGCTAGTTTGATTGCTTTCTTGCACTCCTTGTTACAGTTTTTATAATCCCTAAAGGCCCTTTCCGTTCCCTTAGCCTTAAAGGTTTTAAATGCCTTTTTCTTCCTTTCCATTTGCCTCTTTACATCAGAATTCAGCCACATGGGCGCGGATTTATTTTTTTTACATTTGTTTCCCAAGGGTATAAATTTAGATGTGAACTGGCTTAAAATCCCCTTGAACACAGTCCACTTCTGTCCAGTACATTTACCTGATAATACATTATCCCAGTTGACATTCTGAAGAGCTGATTTTAACCTGGGAAAATTTGCCTTCCCGAAATTAAATGTCTTTGTTAACCCAGCGCACTTTTCCTTTCGATAACAAAGTCCAAACGCCACTATTTCATGGTCACTATTCCCTAAGCCTCCAGTTACCTTTATATCTATAATGCGCTCCACAATGTTAGATATTACCAGATCCAAAAGAGCTCCTTTTCTAGTAGGAACCTCAACCACCTGTGAGAGAAAATTATCCTGCAGCAAATTCAGGAACTCATTGCCTTTTTCTGTGATGGCAGTTCCACCACACCAACCAATATCAGGGTAATTAAAGTCCCCCATAATGAGCACACTCCCCAAACAGCCCTTGCCAACTGCATATGAAGTTGACTCACCTCCTCTCTGCTAGCATTTGGCGGCTTATAGCAGACACCAACAATGACATTACCCCCTTTCCTGTTGCCTAATTCCACCCATATTGCCTCCACTTTATCATCCATATCACCAGTTATCTCTTCTTTTAAATTTGGCTTCAATTCTTTTTTAACATAAACACATACTCCTCCCCCTTTCCTTTTTTTTCTGTCCTGCCTAAACAAGGCATATCCTTCTATATTTACAGCCCAGTCGTGAGAACTGTTCAACCACGTTTCTGCTATACCTATTACATCATACTTTTCATTCAATGCCATCATTTCCAATTCACCCATTTTGTCAGCCAGGCTTCTCGCATTTGCAAACATACATTTTAGATTATGATCCTGTAATTTATTTGTACACTTTAATACACATGCTTCCATATCCCCTATGCTAGCCCCACCCCCCTTTCCGCCCACCACTGGCCTATCTACACCCTGCTTTCCTCCTGGGCTATCTATCCCAGTGAGACTGCTAATACCCCGCCCAACCTAGTTTAAAATCTCCTCCAACCCTCTAGCCATCTTCTCCCCTAAAACAGATGCACCACCATCAGTGAGGTGCAACCCATCCCTACTAAAGAGCCTGTAGCCGACAGCAAAGTCTGCCCAGTTCTCAATAAACCCAAACCCTTCTTCTTTATACCACTCTCTAAGCCACGCATTAATGCTCCTAAGCTCCTGCTGTCTCCCTGGCTTAGCACTTGGCTGCCATAGTATTTCTGAAAACACTACCTTGGAGGTCCTTGCTTTTATCTTGGCCCCTAGCTCTCGGAAATCATGTTTAAGGACCTCACCTCCTCCTCTAACTTTGTCATTGGCAGATTAATACCTATCTACCTTCCTTATAATGGAGTCCCCTACCACTAACACCTGCCTTGCATTCCTGATCCTTCATTTCTCCTCCCTTGTATCAGAGATGGCAGTCCCCTGGGTGCTCAAGGGACTAGCCCCCTCCATACACACTAATTCCGAGGTGTCCTCCTCCACTTCATTACCTAAGGCGGCAAATCTGTTGGGATGGACAATCTGGGAAGAAGCCCCCCATATCTTCCGTCCCCCACTTCCCCTAGTTACCCTAACAAAACTACCTCCCCCCTCAACCTTCCCTGTCCCACTTCCACCCACCTCTATACTGGCCCCAGCCAGTGCCTGCTGACCCCCCAGTTCTGCCAATCCCTGCAATGCTGCAAACTGCCCCCTTAGACTCTCCACCTCAGCTTCCAAATGGGCAACCCACTCACACCTGACACAGACATAGGTTCCCGGGAACGTCTGCTCCAGGTTCCTATACATGTGGCAGGATGCACACTGCATGGTACCAACAAAACTGAACCTTCTAATACACCACAACAGCACAGTGATGCACAAACCTTGTTTAATTGCCGTTCTTGTTTCAATGTCCTTCTTTTACTATGTCCTTGAGATCAAAGTCCTTAAGAGAAAGGGACACTCACTCTAGTTCGTTTCACTCACAGGAAACTTCCTTTTGTTAGGTCCAAACCCCATGCTGATGTCATAGTCACATCACTAAAAAATGCACCCAGACACATAAAAACACTATTAACAGATATAGAATAAGAAATTGCACCAAGTGCAATGCTTTTTTGGGCCAAAATTTCATCTAAGCAAAAGTGTTATGTCATGCTAATGTCATAGTGACATTACAAAAAATGCACCCAGACACAATAAAACACCATTAACAGGTATAGAATAATTATTTGCACCTAGTATAATGCTTTTTTTGGCCAAAATTTCATTTATGCCAAAGTGTGATGTCATACTGATGTCATAGTGACATCACAAAAAAAATGCACCCAGACACATTAAAACACTATTAACAAATATAGAATAAGAAGTCAGACCAAGTGCAATGCATTCTTGGGCCAAAATGTAATCTTTAAATTTAAAATTTAATTGCACTAGGTTTTATTTATTTATGTACTTTATCTTGTGCACTTACGCTTTGTTTATTGTGCGTTTGTACTTGTTTGTGGTGGGATTGCCTGGGTCTTTTTTAAGACCTTCAGGCTTATCTCATTTGAACGCCCCCTGGATGCTTCCTGGTGGCAGCTGGGAGCAGAAAGCGAGGGTAAGTTTGGAAAGGTTTCTGAGGTCTACTGGCTGCGAAGACCTATGTTGCCTCTCTTTAGTCCTTCCAGCTTTGGGCATAAGGGAGAGACAGATGGATCCCAAACCACAAGTTTGTGTACTTGGTGATGGTATCACATAAAACCACGACCCCAGGGCTTTCAATAAAAAATAATTCTTATTAGTTGGTGGTTGAGAGGAGAGTTTTCCCCTGCAGAGTTCACACTGGGAGACCTTAGCGGGTCTTTTGGGGGAAGGTCGGGGAGTTCCCTCTCCAGGCTTCTGTTTGGTTTGGATGATATGAAGCTTGGTCAAAGCCTTAAGCAGGGGGGTTGCTCAAAAGCTCAAGCTCTCCTGATAGCACTACTGTGCATGTGATTTTCTAGCACTCTTTAAAAACTTCCAGGGAGATGTAATAAAAGTTCTTATCGTTAAAAATGGTGCTAATTTTGCTCCAACCAATCAGATGTTATTTAACATTTGAAAGCTAACATCTGATTGGTTGGGGCAAACTTAGCACCATTTTTAACGATAAGAACTTTTATTACATCTCCCTGCTTCTATCATATCTTTGGCTATGACAGAATAACGTTTTATCCGAAGAGGCCTATTGGGCCCAGCCCACATTATATTTACCTTATTTATTGGCTATAGCACTTAATAGCTCTTGCACTTATTCTTTGTTTTTTGTTTGTAGCACATATGTGTCAAGATTGCCTGGGTCTTTTTAAGGACCCTTATCCTATTCTAGCCCCCCCTGGATACTTCCTGGTGGCAGCTGGGAGCAGAACAGGAGCAAACGGTATATACCCCTACCTCATTGGTAGCTCCTAAAAACTCAATGCAATCTCCATAAAAATATAAATATATTTATACAATATAAAGGAGATCAGAGATTATACCTTTTACTCATATGCTACCAGATAAAATACATAAATCAAACAAATACTTTATGTCAGCTTCCTAATACCATTAGGTAAGGGTTAATGAATACTGGCAGAGATGAAGTTTAAGAGTACCCAGCTATGAGACTGAAGTAATTAGTCTGAAGTACAAACTTCATTGGATCCAATGGGATTTGGGAATGTAGGGGGCCAAAATGCTGTCATGGTTTGTTGGACAGAGGGAAAATGTCCATTGATTGAGATCGCCTCCCTTTACTTTAAGTAGATGGAGCCAATAAGATTGTCCTGTGCATGTGTATGGGTGCATGGCTGTCCGCTCCCCATGCAGTGTACAGAAGGTCAGTCAGGGCTGTATATGCAATAACAACCACATATTAAAACAGATTCCCTAATCGCACATGCTTGGCCACCTTAAATGTGGGGATACATCTGGAAGCATTAGGAAGTGTGTATAAAATTATTCTTTTAATTTGGTGCATGAGATTCCTTTAACATATTGTTGTCTCAGCATTCAATTAATTAATAAGCCACATAACCTCCCCATACTTTTTTATTTCTCCTGGAGGTATTACTCTATTGTTGTTATTTCTAGGGTTGCCACCTGCAGGATAAAAAATATCCCCCTACAGTAATTAGAAGTCAAATGGTATTTTTAAAATTATTTTACTGGCACAACACAGATTTACCGGCTGGGCCAGTAAAATGCAAACCTGGTGGCAACCCTAGTTATTAACCAATGTCTCACCTCTCTTGTCAGCCTAGTATTACTGGCTTCATCCTCCACATGTCTCCACACCCTTTTCTCCCTCTGGCTACTGCTCCCTGCCTAGCTGTACATTTTAAGATCCTCTATAGTCTGTACACCTAGAGGTAACTAACTAGTACAGTATTACCGTTTTCTCATATTTTCTGGAATATAGTAATTAATTAATTGTTCCTCAATATAATTCTCTTCATTTGACTTAGCAGATCACATATCAAAACACAGCATACCTGAATAAGAATATAAATGTATTTTACTTGAACTGATATAGTTGTTTGAACTTGTAACTGTCCTCGATATAACATGTTGCATTGTTTACCAACAGATGACATCAGCAGACACACTGGCATCGTTAAGGCTGGGTACACACCATGCAATGCTAGCGACAAACAGTCAAAGCTGTGGCCCACAGTTTGCCTTTACCAATATTACAATCTATAGGGGATCTGACTAATGGGTCCCCGGGCAGGGCTGATATTAGGGGCCCCTTTGTTCTTGTACTGTATGGCTGTCATACTGAAGCGGGCCCCTAATGTTTACTGGGTCATAGGCAGCCATCTAGGTTGCCTTAAAGGGCACATCCACCCCCAAAACTAAAATTTAACCCACTACTGGCCCCACTGTGTAGTGTTCAAAAATACTTAACTTACATCTCTGCTCCTAGTCCTTATGGTTTTTCTGCAGTGACCGTCCAAAATGGCAAAAAGTGAAAAGTAGGAGCTGTCTGTGTATCATCCAGTCCCTGCTTCTTCCTTGTCCTCCAGGAGAACTGTGACATACACAGGGAAGCCCTTTCCCCCCATCCCTCCTCCTGATCCCTTCTGGCACCTTGATCTCCTACTATTAAAAGGCTTTTTCTGTAGTATATCCCACCCTAGCCCACCCCAACTGCCAAGTTCGTATTGTAAAAAAAAAGCAAAAGCAGCACAAATGTACTTACTTCATTCCCCCTGCACTCTGCATTGCCAGCAACCGCGTCTGTAATTGGCTGCCTCTCAACCACTCACAGATGCAGCTGCTGGTCCAGCCCCTGCTTGCAACTTCTGGTAAGCAGAGGGCCCGGATCAGATCACTCGGGAAACAAAAGACTTTAAGTACATTTGTGCTGCTTTTGTTACCGTTGTGGGGGGAGTGGCTACACTACCGAGTAGTACAAAGTTTTTCTTCAGGGTGGAGTTACCCTTTAAAGGGCATGTCCACCCCCAAAACTAAAATTTAACCCACTATTGGAACCACTCTGTAGCGTATAAAAATCCTTACCTTACATCCCTGCTCCAAAGTCCCCCCAAAGTTATAAAAACTGACCACCAGGAGCCTGGCCACCAGGGAAATTGTTTCCCTCTCTGAGCCGTCCTCTCAAAGGTTTTTGGCTTGCTGAGAGCAGCCCTTTACATCCTCCCCCCCCCCCTTCCTCCCATTTTGCTCTCCCTCCCCCTAGTGTAAAAACCCTTAGGCAGATATTAGAGCTAGTTCCCCCAGCCCCAACTGCTATAATATATTTTCCAGAGATTCCCCCAATCTTTACTTACTTTCCCTCTCTCCTCTGGCGTTCTGAACTGCCGGCAGACGCGTCCATGATTGGCTGCCTCTCAGCCAATCACAGATGCGGCTGATGGTCTGGCCCCCTGCTTGTAGTTCTATGCAAGCAGAAGGTCGGGCATTGCGGCGGAGGAGAGAGGGAAGGTAAGTAACGATCAGGGGACTTTCTGAAAAAAATATTATAGCTTTTGGGGCTGGGGGAACTAGCACTACTATCTGCCAAAAGCTAGGAAAATAGGGTGGACATGCCCTTTAATGGATAATCCTGTATATTGGATATAAAGTAATAACTTTTTATTGGCTAACTAAAATTAGTTCATGAGTAGACTACTCATGAAGACAGACGTGTCGGTGATTAGCTCCCGCTCTGGGCACACTTCTAATAGCTTGGCAATAGCTGAATTGGACCCTCTGAGTCTGTACAAGAACAGGGGAAGCAAGAGCCCATAGAATGCCACCGAAAAACAGTAAATCTGCAGGTTCCAAGTCCGAGCTAACTGACTTATGGCCACTCCTTCTGGCCACACCGCGAGGCACCCAAGATGGTGCAGGAGCAGTGCGTTTGCCGCAGGAGCATTGCGCTCATCAATAAGTGAGTCTACCCCATGCACTCGCCAAGACTTGGAAAAGTTATACTCCCAAGTCGAGAAAACGATCCTGTTCTCACAAACCAAAACCATATAGAGCATTTCGGGCAAAATCCAGGTAGGGAGAACCTCCTAGAGATGTTATATGCAAACTGCATTACTTTAAGACCAAGGAGGCGATAATGGCTGCAGCCCACAGCACCCCAACAACTGTATATGACGGTGCCCAAGTCCGTCTATTCCAGGATCTCTCTACAACCACTTTACAAAGAAGAAGAGAGCTGGGACCTATAATAGATGTACTCCTAAAACACCAAATCAAATACAGGTGGGGGTTCCCCTTTAAACTGGTGGCCCTGAAAAATGGAAAACAGATCTCCCTCTCCAGTATTTAAGATGGACCACGTTTCCTAAGCAGACTAGGCCTACAAAAGGACACCCTGCCGAAAGAGCAATCTGGCACGCCTCCCAGAATTCCTTCTCCCACAACAGAGTGGACACAAGTGGCAAAGTCACAGAGGAAACCTAGATAGAGAAAAGGAATTTTACAGTTGCAGCACTGTCAAAACTGCAAGTATAAAACTAATACCTGACCCCTCGCCTTGCTAACCCACCGAATCCCCAAATATAAGAAGGGAATTATTTGTTTTTTCTCCCAAATCATATGATACATAACTTCTAAAGGCAAAGGACAAATTCCAAGAATTTAACCTATACGGAAGTAAGAACCCCCCCCATTTTTTTTTTTACTGGGGATACCAGGAGATCTGGGAGACTTACGAATACCCAAATTGAGAGAACACTGAACTCCTCGAATTGTACTCAATTTTTACCCTCTCAAGGCAAACATCTACCTAGAGCATGGCTACAAAACCAAAACATTGAGGAGAGAGGGGGAAAAAAAAGAAAAGTGGGGTGGAAAAATGCATTAAAGGGAAAGTTCAGTGCAAATACATATGCTTTTCAGAAAAAAGAGCAGTATTTTTTTTTATACCAACGACCTTAATCTGCCTATTCAGCATTGTGTCTGTGTATAAATAAAAGCAACCGAAATATTGACTTCCTGTTTGCAGGAGCCCTAGTAGAGACCGTTATGGTCTTGCCCTTGACCCAGTGCCTTGGGTTGATTCAGTTGATCAGTAGAGATCTGAGCATCTTTGACCCATCCAACAGTCAATAAGTAGAAATAACTGTTAGGAACATTTCAAGGATGTGGTGCATCCTGGGAAGAAGAAGGACCGTTAGAACCTGAAATGTCAGCTCACTAATGACAACAGCAGGGAACAGCAAAGGGCATGAAATCAACTGATTTTTCAAAATGGGAGAGAATATGTAGAATAACTAAGAAGGCATTATACAAATTAACAAATATTGATAATTTCCACTGAACTGTCCCTTTAAAGTAATATATATATATATATATATATATATAGCAATGGGGTATGCTGCACTCTCGCTCGCCAATGTTGACTGCCTGGGTGCTTCCCAACCATAGACATACAGAAATCCAAACGAACGGGGCACTCCACAGGTCTTTACAGCAATAAAACTTAACTTTTATTCAAGGGTCAATGCTTTTCGGCTACCGAGCCGTCGTCAGGACATCTGAAAATACTTCATTTCTGGATATTTAACAGCAATAGGTAAGGAGCAGACACTCCCCTGCCCACTCCCCCAACCCTCCCAAGGCACATACGGAGCTAAAAATGCCAATCAGCAGTACAATAAAACATTAAAAACATTAAAAAACATCCCTCAAGAAAGATTCCAGTATCACCATTCTACCGGCAGATAAAGGAAGATGCACAGTGGTACTCAACACCTCAGACTACCATGATAAGTTGACCATGCTCCTGGCCGATAACAACACATATGAGGCTTTAACAAGGGATCCCACCAGCCGTTACAAGAAAAGAGTCATAGACTTACTACAACAGCTTCAAAAGGATAAAGCCATTGACCGAGCAATGTATCATCGCCTCTACCCTGGTGAGGCACATCCATGCATATATGGACTCCCAAAGATACATAAGGAAGGGGCCCCACTAAGACCTATAGTCAGCAGCATCAACTCTGTAACATACAAGGTGGCAAAATACCTAGCCAACATCTTAGGACCTTTGGTGGGAAGTTCTAAGCATCACATCCAGAACTCTCAGGATTTCACCAACAAGATTGAAGATATAGTACTCGGTGTAGAAGAAACTATGGTGTCCTATGATGTGATTCTCTCTTCACTTGTATACCCACCAAGGAGGCTGTTGACATGGTGAGAAAACGGCTGGGCCAAGACAGCACTCTTACCAGCAGAACTGATCTCAACCCAGAACAGGTGTGTTCCTTGTTGGACTTGTGCCTGAATACCACCTATTTCAAATACAGGGATAGGTTCTATAAGCAAAAACATGGATGTGCTATGGGATCTCCAGTTTCACCTATTGTGGCCAACCTTTACATGGAGGAGGTAGAAACACAGGCGCTTAATACCTTTAAGGGCATAGCACCCAGCCACTGGTTCAGATATGTTGATGACACCTGGGTTAAAATCCACCAGAAGGAAGTACAAGCTTTCACAGAACACATTAATGCGGTGGACCAAAACATTAAATTCACAAGGGAAGAGGTACAAAACAACAAACTGGCTTTCTTGGACTGCTTGGTAGAAGTTAAGGAAAATGGTAAACTGGAAGTAGAGGTTTACAGAAAACCAACACACACAGATCAGTATTTGATGTTTGACTCCCACCACCCTTTAGATCACAAGCTGGGTGTCATCAGAACCCTGCAACACAGAGCCGAGAACATCCCCACTAGCACAGAGGCGAAGGCTAAAGAAATGAAACATCTCAGAGGAGCCCTTAAAACTTGTGGATATCCAGACTGGGCCTTTGTCAAAAGAAGTAGAAGGAAAGAAAAGAACACAAATACCAACAGTGAAGGGGAAAAGCAAGACAGGAGGAAGAACATGGTCATCCCATATGTAGCAGGCGGTCTCCGAGAAATTAAGAAGAATTTTCAAAAAACATCGTATCCCTGTCTGCTTTAAACCGAACACACACTGAGGCAGCAATTGGTACATCCAAAAGACCCAATACCAAAACACAAGAAAAGCGACATCATATACAGTGCAGTGCAGTGAAGAATGTCTGATTTGTATGTGGGGGGAGACCAAACAGCAACTGCATCAACGTATGGCCCAGCACAGAAGAGCCAATTCCTCGGGTCAGGACTCAGCCGTGTATTGCATCTTAAGGATTACTTTGAAGATTGTAATGTTAACATACTGGCGAAGGAACGTGACTGGTTCAAGAGAGGTGTTAAGGAGGCCATTTAGTGAAAATAAAGAAACCAAGCCTTCTTAAAGGGTGGGGGGGTTCGACACCAACTGTCTGCCATGTACAATGCTGTTTTAACACATCTAATTGAATACAACAGATATTAAAAAACAATTAAAAACAATGTAATAAATTACTAGAACATTACTAAGAGGTTCTTATGTGGAAACCGATACGTACAAGGAGCACTCCGTCAGCATAATACCCATACATACGAATGACTAGATGCATAAATATGTATATAAATAAACATATATAAATAGACATAGATAGATGTAGCTAGATGTTAATAGGTATAAAAAGGGGGAAGCCCACGGAGGAGGCGGGTCCCGAGACGAGGGGGCCGTTCCAAAAAGAAGGGGTGGTCGTCCTCCAAGATCGAGGAGACTAAAGTAGTCTATAATTTGAGTAACCACTGCCTGACAGATGATGAGTATACATTGTTAAATAAGGGCCTTTCATATGTACCTACTCATATCCATGATCCTCTTCAAGATGAGATCGATTTATATAAATTTCAGAGACTATTAAAATTGAAGGACCATTTCACTAGTGCTTAGTGTCCCCTCTCCCTTTCGGGCACACAGTACCTTTGATCCCCCTAATACAGCCCCGTCTATCAAAGTATTTAATAATATTATCAAACATGATCTTCACCATGTTTGTGAAGGTTCTCATTCATCCAGGTCATGGTATATCTGTTGTATTCCCAGGCCTGTATCTGCTAGAATCCCTGCTACATGGTTTTACCTAATCTATTATTCTTAAGAAAAGTTAGCCCTATGGCTATAACCAGAAGTAAAGGGCAAACAGGGAGTTCAGATATAAACATGCAAACGGAGAAAAATCTTCCTTCCAGGTGAGTTCTACAATCATTCTTTGAAATGTTTTAGACACATACAAAGAATTTTTCACATACAAGAGTATTTCCCTGGTATGTAAAACGTTCTCCGCTCCTCTGTCCTCATGGCCCCTCGCCCACTTCTTCTCTGGCCCTGGAGCCCAGAAAGGACTTTTTTTAACCAGCAATGCTCTGGGCATCTTCTATGATTTACTTTCTGTTAACTTCTGAACTTTGGCGTACTATAAGAATTGTGTATAACATTTCCACGTAGTAATCATCTGAAATCTGACAACTCGCTCTCTCTGTTTACACATGATCTAGCTTTTAAACATCTTGAAGACCATAAAACAATATAAATATATCCCTTTTTTTATTTCAGACAAGAGATGTGTACAACGCACTGAAGGTTATTGGACATCCCCGTACATGGTTCACAAATCTTTAAAAAACAGTTTGAAATGATTTCACCAATTTTATGCATCATATTTACAAGAGCCCAAAGTCTTCATTGAATGCTCTGTTTCATGTAATAAGTAATAGCTTGGCAAGTAAATTGCAGTCCACTGCGACGTCCGATAAATTTCCTATGCTGTGTGTGTAAATCTTTTACATTCCTAGGTAGTGAAAGCATTTTTTTTTCTCTTGTAAGTTAACATCATGTTCTTTTTAATATTTTTTCTGGTCTAAATATGCTTCCCATCACAAAAATAAAGATATTGAATACTCTGATCAAACTGACCTGAAACCATGCAATGCTTCTGTTAGTACGCACACCGAGGATGTTCCAATGAACATCTCATTCACTTGAGGTCAAGATTGCTTTGGTCCCAGCAAGGTCAGTCAATAATACGTCGATCTCTTTCATCCAATAAAGTTTGTATCTCTTGACCTGATTTTCAGCGCAGTGGGTCTAGAGGTATCTCACCCACCCCTGCGCTGTTGGGTGATATTTTCCTCGAACCTTTGGATATGAAAGTGAATTAAAAAGTGTCTTCCTTAAATCACAGTTGTGAAATAACCGGTGGAGGGAGGAGCCAACTAGTGTTGTTAATTTTTTTTGTTTTTTTTCGTTGTCATAATATTTTTTTCTCTCACGACCTGTTACAACTGGTTTAAAGACAAGCTTGGATTGAGTTAGAAATGCTTTAGGGAGAGATGAAAATTGGTAAGGTGGGGACATGGCTTCTGGGTGGGAGATTAAACCCCCCCCTGACCTGTATCCACAGTTCTATTTAATATAAAGCATCTCTTTAAGGGTGTGTAATGTGCCTTTTAGAATAAAGGTGTGTATGTTATTTTGTGTTTGCAACCAGTGACACACAGCAGTCCGTGGAGGGTTTAGGCAACTGGTGATAGACAAAGTGTTTAGTTTCATGTTAGTTTTAATGGTGTGTATGGTCTTTGTATCTGACAACAACACAAACTTTACCATATGTATAATATTTTTACTCAAAAACTTTTTGTAACAACTGCTCTGGACTCTAAAACATACAGAAACGATACCTTTAAGAACATGTCTTAGCAGGGCCTAATTGTTGGAGTCACGCAATGAACAAAAGCCATTAATAGGCAGAGAACAGACAGAAGCCAGGCAGGCAATCCCGTGGCCGTGAGGGCTAAGAAAAGCTCAGTCTGATAAAACAAACAGGCCAGAATGATAGTCAGAAGACAACACAGAGAGCATTCTCTCACTTAGCTTGTCTGGGCCTAATGCTCTGTGCTCCTGATGCTCTTTAAACATAGAGGTCTAGTAGTCTCCAACATGTTGCCTATACGGATTCAACATACAAAAGTATTCTTAAAGGAACAGTTCAGTGGAAATCCTCAATATTGTCTAATTTGTAGTTGTACTGCATCTTAGTTATTATCATATTCTCTCCATTAATTTGAAAAACGTTGATTTTCATAGCCCTTTTCTGTTCCCTGCTGTTACATTAGTGAGTCTGACATTGTTCATTGGTTCTAATGCCCTTCTTCTTCCCACGGATGCACCACATTCTTGAAATGTTCCTAACATTTATTTCTACTGTTGCTGTTCGATGGTGTCAAGATTGCTAATCTGCAGCTGATCAACTGAAATCACCAGCCTGGGTCAAAGGCAGAACGCATAAACGTTCCTACTTACTAGGGTCTCCTGCAAACAGGAAGTCAGATTTTCGTGCTTTTATTTACACAACAGACAACAATGCTGAATTAGGGGCAGTTAAGTCACTGTTGGTATAAAAAAAATACTGCTCTTTTTTCTGAAACAATGTATTCTGCACTGACTTCCCTTTATGGAGCTAAAGTTTCTAAGGCTTTAATCCATCCGAAACTCTGCCTGCAGGTTTCAATTCACATCTCTCCTCTCTGTCAGTCCCTACCTCTTGGCTGCTTATTACACAAGGAATCCAGTCCAAGCTTCTAACTGCTATCCTATAAACCACTATCCAACACAGCCCCTCATTTTCTCAAGCTGATCTCACCTATTACTATCCCATGTGTAAACACCTCTGCTCCTGTAAATGATATCTTTCTCTCATCCACCTTGTTACCCTTTCCATGCACCATTCAGGAACCCGTGCTGACCCTATGGTTGTGGAACTCCCTTCCTCTTAGTCATTAACCATCCTTAATAACTTTAAATGTAACCTTAAAACCCACCTCTTCATCAACATTTAACCTGGCCTAGACATTACCCCTCTACTGACCCCCCTGATCCCCACCAGCTTTTCACACTCCACTGCCATCTAATTACAGCCTACTGATTCACGCCACCCTTATGTCCTGACTCCCATTTTCCTCTAACTGTAAGCTTTGTATAATATGTATTACCCTGTCAATGTAATGTTTTGACTATTAATTTATAAGTGCCACGGATATGTTGGCGCTATATATGATTGTATTTCCACTGATTGTCTTACGCAATTTATATGAATCCATTTTGGCACCAAATAAAAGTTCCCCAGCATTTTTCACTGCTTTTACTTATTAATCACTTTATTAAAAATGTGGTGAAAAGAGCTGTGTGGGTTCTTATTGGTGGGGGAAATATTTGCTGCGTAAAATGTGCTCGTCTGATGTGTGTGGATGCATTTTTAGTCCACTTAAGTCCAGTATAGGTTCTTGTATTAATGAAGAATTTCATTATTAATACATCATTTACCTTCCCCTATTTATATAACTGCAGATAATGTCAGATCGTACTACACTTTTTAA
Organism: Hymenochirus boettgeri; assembly: GCA_019447015.1. Classification (NCBI taxonomy): domain Eukaryota; kingdom Metazoa; phylum Chordata; class Amphibia; order Anura; family Pipidae; genus Hymenochirus; species Hymenochirus boettgeri. The sequence goes on from CM033472.1 coordinate 58,051,254, forward strand.
ACACACAAAGACCTTTGATGCCTTGATCTGGTATTAGGAAATGGCTGGTTTTGCTTGTCTATTTCCTTTCATGAACCATTTGCTTAAAATGAGCCAGTGACGAAAATAACGTGGCAAAAAACTTGTATGGAGTTCAATAAAGTTCTTATTGTTTAAATGGTGCTAATTTTGCTGCCAACCAATCAGATCTTATTTAACATTTGAAAGCTATATCTGATTGGTTTGGGGCAAAATTAGCACTCAGTTTTTAAATGATAAGAACTTTTTTGAATAACCCTGTTTGTCTCTTCATAATGCAAAGAAAAAAACGTTTCTCATTTTTCTTTAATTTCTCCTTTCCCACAACGTCATGAAAAAAGATTGTGCAAATCGCACCTTTCAGAATGTTTTCCCTTTAAAATTAGTTCTTGTTGTTGTTATACCCAAACCAGTTTGCAATACCTTAAAATTAAAATTGTAGCCCTGTCTTGCCTATTAATTTGGTTAAAGCATATTTTATAATTTGTTTTACTTTTCAACCTCCGTTCCATTCACTTTTTCAAGTAGAACAACATAAATACTAATCCCCCTCTTTTTTAAATTTTTTTCAATTTAATGCCATGTCCTTTCTTTCCCTCATGCACTAGCTTGTCCACCACTCCTCCAGTGTATCTGAAGAATTCACCAAACCTCTTTACATACAACAACAACCAAACCCGAAATAATATTTGTAAAGCGCTTTTTCTCCTGAAGCAAACTAAAGTGCTGTAAGCACTGGGCTCAGACCAATAATGGTTGATTGGTAAATTGTGGGTATAGAGGAAGAAACTCTATAAATCCGGAAATGCCAGGCTAACAGTGGCTTTTCAGTCTGGATTTGAACTCCCTCAGGGCGAGGCTGTCTTTACTTACTACTGCGTGGTGGTAGGGAGTTCCAAAGGGTGGGCAGCATGACCGAAAGCTCCGTCTCCAAAGGTTTTTGAAGGCACACTCTGGGCTTGACCAAGTTTATGGAACATGCTGATCTGAGGTTTGTGAGAGGTTGGTCAGCTTCAGCAAGTCTTCATTTATCCAGTGCCCAGATTGTGCAGTGATTTGAATGTCAACAGTCCAATCTTGAAGAGTATTCTCCATTGTACTGGTTAGCCAGTAAGGAGCGAAGATCGGGGTAATGTGACAGTGGCGAGGCTGGTTTGTTAGCAGTCTGGCATACATTCTGCCCTATTTGTAGGTGGTGCAGGTCTTTTAGTGGGAGTCTAATAGGGCCTTGCAGAAGTCCAGTCCGTGATGTGATGAAGGCTTGAACTAGGGTAGAAGATCCTCTGGGGGATCATGTGTTTGATTTTTTCAATGTTTCTTCATAGGAAAGTAGGCGATTTGACATACAGATTAAATTGGTTTCTGAAGCTCAATTTCCATCACTTATCACACTGAGGTTGGGCACAAGGTCGGGCTGTAAAGTCTGAAATCCCACTCCTGATTGGTGTTGATTTAGGGTAGGGCTTTTTTTGGTGCCAGCGTTGGCTTTTGACACTAGGCACCTCATTTTTTGTCAGCATTCATGACCAGTTGTTCATTCATCCACGCCTGTGCTCAGTTTAAAGCAAGAATTTGAGGGGCGGTCTGTTCCACAGGTTTGAAGGAAAGTAAAACTGCATGTCATCAGCATAGCAGTGGTATGTCCCATACCAGTGGTGTTGTGATAATTTGTTAACCAAGTGGCAACATGTAGATTGCAACAGAGAGGGGATATGATTAATCCCTGTGGCACTCCAAATTTTGAGGTGCAGGTTGGACATTACAGGTCTAGGGATACTCTCTGTGGTTCTGTAAGTCAGGTGAAAAATGGATCTAACCACTGGAGGAATGAAGCCATTGATGCCACATTCTCTTGCAATTCTGTTTGAGCAAGAATTTCATGTGTCAATGTATCAAATCTGCTGAGATATCCACAGGATTATATGGAGTATTTCCCCTCTGCCCCTGTCTTTTACTAGTGGACCTCTCCCTTTCATTATGTCATAGCTAGAAGTCTTTGTACCTCAAATAAGCTCAGTTCTTGTCCAACCAAAGGTTGAGATGCAGATGAATAACTGGAACCCTATGCAAGGGGCTTTTTATATATAGAAAAGATGGATAATAATACATTAAACATTAACTTTACCTTTCATAAAACATGAAGGGGGCATATTACTAGATAACAGAAAGAAGGTCGTAGAAAGACATGGCCGTTGCATCTTACCTGGGATCCCACAATGCTTTAAAGTCTTTACCTTTTCTGCCTCAGTGTGTTGTTCGGTTTAAGCAGACAGGATAGTGTAATGTTTTTGAAAATTCTTCTTAGTTTCTTCGGAGACCCCTGCTACATATGGGAATGACCTGTTCTTTCTCCTGGTCCTCTTTTCTCCTTCACTGTGGTATCTCGTGTTCTTTCTTTCGTTCTACTTCTTTTGGGACAAAGCCAGTCCCAGTCTGGATATCCACAAGTTTTAGGGCTCCTCTGAGATATAACACAACTTAGCCAATCCAATCACGCCCTTAAACACTTGTGGCTGTGTATGCTAATGGGATTTTCCAGTGTACATAATTTGCCAGAGATTCTTGTACAAGTCTTAATTGAGAAAGCCAGATCGGATGACTATCGAAACGTCCTTCAAGACTACACTTCAAGTCCATTGATCTAATTGAAATACCCATATACCATGACCTGGATGAATGATAACGCTTCACAAAAACAATGCTTTAAAGTATTTTACAAGAAAATGCTTGGAAGGGTGCCTTAGCGAATGTAGTTCAAAACCACGCTAGTAACCTATTCAGGGTATGGGTTTTGGGGCAGAATTTGTCACGTTTGTTGATTCCTACTTCACCTCTGTCTTTAACTGAATACATACATTAGGGACACTTAATCATTTTTTGATAATTTTGAGCGAAGGAATAATACTCTTTACTCACTTTGGATGTTGCCTCCCTTTACTCCTTTATTCCTCCACTTGGGGTTTGGCAGCCCATCAAATATCATCTCAAGGAACTAGTTCTTATGATCAGGATATGTTGTTACTACTTCATTTTGGAATCTGTATATTTTTTTTGTTACCTCACAACTATTTTATGTTTGAACGGACCTGCTATTTACAACTGTGTGGGGCGGCTTTGGCACAATATGCCAAGTTTATATGTGGGGTGTGGGAGGATTGCATGTTCTTGGTAACCTTGGACCTCCTCTCCACCTCCTCACCTATTTAATCAAATTATTTAGAGTATATTAGATTATATTATCATTGTAGGGGGTGGTTCCATCCGATGTTTGGTGCATTTTTTTTTATACATCACATAACTCTTTTAATTTAAAGTTTCACCCTACCAGATAGGGGGAGTCAGTGAATCCCTAGATTTAAAATGATATGCTGTCCGATTGTGTTCTATTCCACACTAGTTAGGAAAGATCTCTCAATAATAGTATCTTGTGGCTCATCTTCACAGCCTCCTACTTTCTTTAAGGGTATTTCCTTATGGTCAATTTCTTCGGATTTGAAGAAATTTGTTCCTAGATATAACACTTCATTAACAAAGCACGCAATCTGAGAGATCGACTTTTACTCATAGGATACTCTTTTCATCTCCTTCATGAAGCATTTAATAGAGCATTCCATGAATTCTCCACTACGTTTAGAGTCCTATGGTATGATTAGGCAATATTAAAGACACGTAGCAATTAGACCGCACATCAGTCAACTTGGGAATGGAAGGCCGCAGCTTTTTTTTTTTCACATAACTTATTAGCTAATAATATTTAATTCATCTATTTGATCATTATTAACAACAAAAAAACGGCCCTTCCTATCGATTATTTGCACCATATTTTTAATTCATGTCATCACCACAAGGGCATGACTACTACTCATACAAACCTCCAAGCTGCGACAGTAAATAACACTTTTTGTTTTTTATTTTTTTTTTTTATTTCCTTTTTGGGGGGTGGGTGTTGTGTGTGCCAAAATCAGATGATCATTTAAGAGAAAGAAATGCAATATGGTGATTTACAAACTGCTTGGTAAAAGCCTGTATCATTGCAGTCAAGATATGTCCGTTATTGTTTCCCCTAGAATCACTCAAATGTCTTAATCCTTTGTAGCCCTTTCAATAGCTGCTTGGTGCTGGAATTTTTGTAATATCTCCACCTCTACTCACTTCTAGAACAAGCCAATAACCGGCCATAACTTCCAATGTTAGACACTGCGACCCCCCTTCTTCTAGTTGTAGGATAAATTGTATCAGTATGTCAATGCCCTCCGTGACAGCTTCTGGGTTATAGTTTCCTTTCAACCTGAGCCATTTTTAGCCAGGCCGCTTTATAGGCCAACCCTGTGCTTTTGCGCTACTGATTGATATTACGAAGACCAGAAACCCGTCTGGATATCTCCCAGAGTTCTTCGGGAATTACTTGGCCCTCTCTTCTGCCCAAGTCACCAAGTTCCTGAATTTCTTCAATTGCAACGGGATAAGGCGTCAGCTATAGATTCTTCTGACCAGGCAAACTGTTTGGCTTTTAGCCAAAGATTGAATTCCAATGGCTTTTAGCATATCAGCCTTAAAACCTTTTGATCCTCTCAGATTTACCTACAGGGAATTACCACCTGCACCACTCCCACTTTGTTCGCAATTTAGCCAAATCCTTTTGTTCGCTAACCGTGGCCCCCAATGGCTAAAGAACACCACTGGTATGATTTTCTAGCAGTACTAAATTTGTATTCCCTCTGGATTTTAAACGCAACTTTCTGGCCATGGAACCGAAAACCAACTTCCCTGCAACACATCCCTCCGCAGGGGCCAATTTGATGCGCTTCGTCCGGTGTAAAAGTCTAGTTGCGAGTCGTCGGTGAAGGCTCCGGCCACTTTGAATTCCCATTGAAAGTTTCCAAAAAATGGGCCAGATCTTTAGGTCGTCCTTAACTTCTCTCTTCAGGCGTATGTGCCAGTTTGGCTTGCTATGTCCGATAGTTAGATTAATCAATCCTCCTGTATAAAAATTCTCCTATGGGATGACTCTGGTAGCGAAGTTAAGGTATCCTAACAGCTTTTTTGATCTCTCTAAGGGTCAACTTCCTAGCCTTCCGCGACAGCGAAACCAGTTGTTTTAGTTTACTGAGGCTTGTCTTGTGCAGTATAAATTTCCATTTTCTCCGTCTCTAGCGTGACTCCCCAGAAACTCTAATGTGGTTTGTTGGGGGGCCACCGTCTTCTCTGCCCCTACGGAATACCTACCATGTCACTCTCAATAATGAAAAGCCTTAAATATTAGACAATATGGTACCAGGGGGCCATAAAACAAAATCACTAATAATGTCGTTAATTTAGAATCCGACACTTGGGTCAAACTAGCCATCATAAACCTTGGCAAACACTCAAATAATAACATGAGGAGGCGCACCCAGCGGGAGGCATTATTCGAAAATAAACAAAACTTCCCTTCAAATTGAAAGCCTAGCAGGTGTGACATTTGGGGATTGATGGAAAGGCAGCCTAAAAAGCATTTTGATATCGCTTTTAGCCATTAAGGGAACTTGCCACTGAGTTTAAGCATTCTCCAGCGCCTTGTCAAATAAGCGTATTTCACCTTACTGCTATAGGGTCACTCCCCTCGTTAATCAGTTTCCTGCTGGAAATGACAAGTGGTGGATCAGCCCTAAACTCCATTACAACCCCTTTTAGGTACTAAACCTAACGGTCGAGATCCTGACCACTTTGAAGGGAGGGTAGGGAACGGGGCGCTAACCTACCTAGAAATAATCTTTTATCGATTTTTTTTTTACACTCTTGGTTTTCTTTAATGATTGAGGTTCTCTCCTGATCCATAACTATACATTTTTGGTCGGAGGGAGCCAAATCCGCAGAGTAAAAGCCAAACTCAATTATCTGGGCACTCGTTCTTTTTGGGTAACCCTTAAAAATGCAGCAACCTTGTCTTGCTTCATACCGGCGTTATCCGGTGTGTTGGGTCCCAATCTAAGCCATCCTTTGGTAGCTTGTCCCTCCTGTTTTTAAGGCATCTCACGGCGGGATGTTTGTCCTCCACATACTGCCAGTCGTGCGAAAGCGGCAGCTAAGGCCCCATTGACCGTTACCCTCATTGAATGCCCAGCAGGGTTTGGTTTAACCGGGGGCTTGAGGCTGCTATCCCCGACTGTGGCCTGGTGGGGCCTGAGACCTGTGTGAGACCATCCTAGCCATAGGTCTACGTCTTTTCTCCCCACTTCATACCCCTATGACTGACATTTTTTTGGCGAACTCGGTCGTCGTATATAAACCATCTAGGGCCCCGAACGATTTGGTACGCGTCAATTATGTATCTAAATGTTTAAACAACCCCGGCGCCATTTCTGGTTTTGCTCTTGCACGAATGTTTGAATATATACAGTAACGCTGTAAAAACCAATTGTTCAGGCTGCGGGTTACTGGGCGGCTCCATCCTCGCTTTTTCACCTTTCCCTCCTTTTTTGTGGAAGCCTTCGCTGCCGGCAGGAGTGATAATAAATCCTATAATCCCAATCCCCCTTTACTATCTTCTCCTTTACTTTACTAGCAAGTGCCCTAATGGGTAGTTTTCACACACTGTCACAGCATCCCTGAAATACTCCTCGTGCACCCCTGTTGTTCCCGACCAGCTAGTGTCCCACCAGGAGCCTTGTGCACATATAGTTTTCAATGCATTCCCCTCAAACCCATAATTGGCACATGAATTACCTGAGGCTACGTTCCTGAGATTCCTTCTGCACTCCGGCTTCCTGAATCAGCTGAGAGGGACAGCATCGGAGTAGGTGTTTTTGCCATTACCCTGGGTGGCATTCTGGGAGCATTTGTATTGGCCGCTTCTAGTGGAAATAGTATGTCCCTCCCCCTCCGACAGTCGTGGTGAGCTTCCGGCCATAACTGCTCCCTTGGGCATTGTGGGGGTGCTGATTGCATGCTCCGCCCCCCACATCCCCCCCCACTCACACCAGCTGGCAGCTTGTTTGAGACCCGTAGCTTTTTCAGACCTCCCGTCTGAGGAACCACTTCCTCCTCTGATTGCAGGTTCCTGGGTGGAGCAGCCGCTCGTACGCTTCCTCGGACTCTGAGACACAGCAGTGATTTCGGACTATCACACAAGCCCTTCAATGCCTCCAGGCCAGCACTCCCCGGCTCTCTGTATCCAGGCGCTAACTTCTCCTGGTATGGGTCCTCCATTCGGCTGCCGTCCCCTCGGGGTCGCGCTGCTTTCCTCCTTTCCTCCCGGGTTAATCCGCCTCAGCTGCTCCCTCTTCTTACCTCTGGCCGGCTGCTTTTATATATGCCTTCGGTCGGATTGGGGTTCCTGCCAAATCCTCCATCACCGGGACAGTACTGCGACACCTGGGCAAGCTAATTCCATTCCCCGCATTCTTAACCCCGCCATCTGCGCTATGCTGAATGGGAATTTTTAAACCCCTTGTGCCTACCCTACCCTGAATAGGCTCACTGAAGAGCCCTATACCATGAGCATAACTTTTTATTGCGTTATCCTACATTATAATAGGATTGTTGAGATTGTTAAAACAGTCCCTTTACCAATAATTTATGGGAGGAAAATCTTTATGAGAACCATTCATTCAGGGGTTAAATTTGTAGTCTCGAAGATCCAGAACACTTTGTGATGTTCTTCTTTCTCATAGTTATTTGTGTCTAGGACTTCACCTCCTGGTTAATACATTGGTTTGTCAAATGCGCCATGTGTAAATATGTTGACAGTTCCCTTTGACTAAATATGATATTCGGAGTATTATCAATTGCAACCCACACATGTGGGTTTACTCATGTGTGGGCAAATGTACATTCAATTTCCAGTTTGTACACACATAATTATGTTGTAGGGTTGTTTTTTTAAAAAATTTGGAAAAACATATAAATTAAAATACAGACAAGGATTTTACTCAGCCCTATAAAAACACACTTTTTATCATGTAATGAGGGCATTCTAGACTATTTCGTGTTCAAGGCATTGACAAAGAGTGCATCATCCTGAGGGGGGGGGGGGCAATTTACACGCTAGACTTCTGTGTAATGAAACTAGTGTATTTTTAATTTGAGTCTCGCATTCCTAGGGTCTCAACTCCCCATTTGAATGTTACAAACAACAATTACACGTTACACTGGTTTGGTATAATTAAGTCTATTTTTATTCATATGACTGACTTTTTGGTAAATATACAGACTGTCGATATACATCTTTAATATAATGTTATCTGTTTACAGTTTGGTGTCCTGTTTGTAACTAGTATAATTTAATAGAGCTATCAAAGAGTCCATTGTCCAATTTTTACTTTGATTCGGTTTTTATGGATTTATGCCTTTAATTGTCAAGTATTCCGAAGTTCAGCCTTTGTCTCATGAGTGTGTTGATATAAGGTGGTCTCCAGTTTCCTTCATTTGTGCCTAGAGTAAGTGCTGACTAGCACGAAAATGCGTCAGGCATTTGTTTTTTATGGATTGTGCTGAATAACTTTGGATTCTTACATTAACCCTACTGCACTCCTCCCTTTTTGATTGATGCTGTTTGTTGGACTACTTTGTGGCAAAAACTGCCTTTATAGCATCAGCCCATAGTTCAGGAGCCATTTGATTCTAGCACCAATCCATAGTTTAGAAAATTCTGTGAAATTCCTAATTTTAATTGCTTGCTACACACCATACAAGTTTAAAAAATGGACATACCGCATATATACTAGTTAACATAGTAACATATTCCCCTTCCTATTTCTCTTGTAAAATAATGATAAAGGTCTATACTAGTATATATATATAATATACAGAGGCCAGAAAATCCTATAATCGCTAATATATATAAACAACAGAGAAAAACAACATATACACTGTATAACTACCAGTATATAGATCAATGTCTGGATTCTTTGATAAACATTGGGAGGAAGAGGAGTAAAGGTGACCATACAATTAGGCAATTTTATGTACATCTGCATACATCCGACATTTCCTTGATTGTGAACTTTTTTAACTTTTTCACAATCTTATGCGACTTAATCGAAATTTGAATCGTAATTCAATCAACAATATACCCGCAAACTCTCCATATATCCAGTTGAACCCACCTCTATTATGTAGGTACATGCATATAGGACTAACTATAAGAGAACTATCTATACCAGTTGTTTTTTAAATTTTCTATGTTTATATGCCTTGCACTTTCATCCTGTAATTGATGTATGTTTTTACAAACATTTTTTAGATATCTTTATATATTTATGGACATTCACCGAATTGGAGTCACTATGGACTTCAACAAGATTTGCAGCATTGTTGTGGATCACCTAATTAATTATTCAATTATTATTGTTCATTATACTGTTACTTGGTTGTTTGCTTGACCTATGGGATGATGGGTGGGGTTTATAATATTGTGTTTTGGCAATAAATTGAACAGTTTGCATGTTTGAATTACTGTTTTAAGTCCCCTTCCTATTTGTTATATACGATTGATCGTAATTCGTTCTTAAGGAATATTCACGTCAAAGTTAACTATCCTTTAAAGGATAAGTACACTCTAAAATCAACTGAACTGTCTTTGGGAAGCTGTAACCTTAAAGTAACTGTTCCTTTCTTTCCCCTAGGGCCTCCTGAGCCTACCTGGAAAGATCTGAATTCCTGACATCTTGATTATGCTTGCAGTGTATATAGCTCCGCCCCCCGATATTTCCTGCTCTGCCTTCTGTTGTTGTGTCCAGAGAACAACGACCCCATGGGCCCCCCGCGTGTCTTTAAATGTACGTCATCTATTTAATAGTTAAAGTTTTAAAGGTGGCGACATTGCTTTAGTTTTATAGCAAATCTTTATAACACTTACTTACTTATTAAAAACTTAAATCTAACATAACATATGTTTGTGGTTAACTTACTCATGCACATGCTTTTATAATTTGCTTGGAAAACTGTTGATTTGCACTGACTGAAGGCCACTTGAGTGACTGATGAGCGTTGATGCTGTTTTCTTTCTTTTGTCCCTCTGAAGCATGTGACCATGCGGGCTCTTTGTGAGCTTGGTGGTGTTTTAGTGTTCAAAAAATTTTAGTAATTTTGGGTAAACATACATATTTTAAAACAAAACATCCTGTAAATTTATTATGCATTGGACTGGGTACATGTGCTGCTTCAAGTATAAAAACATGGAATACCAATTTGAAAACAACATATGATCTTCTTTTATCAGAATAATATTATAGACACAATCAGGGAGATTCCATAAAAGTTCTTATCGTGTAAATGGTGCTAATTTTTTCCCCAACATCAGAACTTATTTAACATTTGAAAGCTACACATCTGATGGTTGGGGCAAAATGAGGCCCCATTTTAAACGATAGAGAACTTTATTGATAACCCTGATATCTCTACAACGTTTTACTAGACTTTCTTGTAAAAGATATTGTATGCTGTTCTAATACAGTAGTTTTGAAGATAATTTTTTATTACTTTCAACTGTAAATGAGCGTCATTGGCCATACCATCCCTAAATTGGTTAACAATATTAGGGCTTGGTGCCTATGAAAACCATTGATATATTCTTTGTAATATTGCCTCTATTTTTTCAATGCCATATGCTCCTTGGGCTGTAATATGTATTTTTAATATTTAACAAGTTTTTTATTCATATGTTAACAGTGTTACAAACAATAAACTTAATCATTTTAACATCCTGCTTTATGTTACTTTCTTCAGAGAGATGAGAGAGCGCAGTATCCCTTCTATTTTTCATTTACCCCTCCAGTTGATTTGTTTTCTTGTATGGTTTTAAAGTACTTTATGTTTCACTCCTCCCTCCCCCCCTCCTAAATGGCAGTGTGTTAAGGAGTAATAAGGCTAGTCAATCCATAGTACCATCTTTTGGGAAACAATGTAATAGAATCTTGCAATGGTGTGGAATATACGTTCATTTAATCATACTGGAGTTCATTCTGTTGAGTACTGTTGTTTGTTTTCGGTTGGCTTCTTCATTGTGCCCCTCTAGAATTTTTTGTTGCAAGTATCACATATTAAATATAAGCGTTAGGCAGTGGTATTCAGGTGTGCCTATTCACTGCCCACAGGATCCGTCTAGTCTCCCCCACGTGAAGAACGCCACACTATCAAGCTGCACCAGCCTTCAGCTTTACTATAGTTCCACAAGAAAAGATAAGTGGCGATTCTCGAAAATATAGGGAAATATAAACCATCTTGTTTTATTAACATATATTTACCAGATAATATATACCAATTGAAATCATGGGTACTTGACGCGTTTTCATCACGGCGTCCCGCCTCTGTTCCTCAGAGACTTCTTTTTTGTGTCTCTGAGGAGAGAGGGACGCTGTGAAACGCTCCGATACCCATAATTTCTAATGGTATAAATTCTCTTCCTTTTAAACTATATGTTAATAAGATGGTTTTTATATTTCCCTTATCTGAGCGTCGCCACGCATCTTTTCTTTGAAGCTTCCATATGATGAATTTATTCTGTGATGCTATCTCATGTACTTCTGCCTAAAAGTGGCCACTTGGTGGTGAAGAGTATACAAATATGGATTCCACATGTTTTTGAGCGATGGGGACATTGCCACATTATATTATAAAAGTCCCCAGTTTCTTTCCAACCCTTGAAAAAACGTGAACAACATTTTGGGTATAACAAGCGAGCACGCAGGTAACTTTATATTATCTATCATTACTTTTTAGAGGGGCGAGGTTTCTTTTAAGGCTAACATTAATAACTTCCCTTGTTTTAGAATGTTCGAAGTGTTCTATCCATCATCTTGTTCCATTTCTTCCTTCCCTGAAAATCCATTTCCCATATTTGAATGTATGTTTTACAGTTTGACATAGGAGTGATCAGTTTATTATAAATACTTGAGAGTATGCTTGTGAAGGTTCTCATTCATCCAGGTCATGTATATCTGTTGTTCCATTTGATCTAATTGAAATACAACAGAATTACTTGAGAGTAATTTTTTTTTGTGTTTTGGATTTTGAGACAATTTTTTCAAATCTGTTTACTTGGATTGTTTCTTTTTTGTATTTTTTTTAATATATGAAACATATTGGCATCTATGGATAGTTAACCTTTTGGGGTTTATTGGGCTTTTTGATTTTTAATATTCCATTTATTCTCTCTGTAATTGGTATTTGAGAATGTGCTAATCTACATTTATCTGTAGTTCTTCCACCATGAATATCCTTTTTCTTGTTTTTTTGAATTTTCCCCCCCCCCCCGGTTTTTGTAAAAAAAAAAAGTGTGGTAATGTTTTCATCAATGAGGTTATGTTCAGTCATACCTTATGTATAGATCGTCCCCATAATTAAGAGTTGTCAGTGTGCTGGAACTTGATGTGGATCCATCAAGATGCACTTGAAATGGGGGAAGCCCCCGAAACGTCATGCACCTACTTATGTCACAACTAAAATTTGAGTTAAAAGTTCCATCCAGTGAGTGCGTTCCTGGCCTCTTTATATGTAAGAAGCCAGTTTTTGATTACTACTGTGTATCACATAACATATTGTCTATGGAAAAGATATGATTTGATCAGAGGTACTGTGGGCGAATGAAGGTTAAATGGGATATAAGCTGGGGTAGAACAGTAAAAGGGATCAATTTTTGGGCCTACAAAATAAGGCATTTTAACTAGGATAGGAGCCTCTTTTGGTGGAGAAGAAGCTCTTAGACTAGGAGAGAACGTTAGCCTATTGGTAGACTGAGTACCCAGATGGGCAGACTGGGGCAGGGGGTGGTATCCATGTCAGGAATATGCCAGGTGGGAATGAGGGTTGATGCAGCAGGACAAGAGCAAGTCTCACATTTGGAGTACACTTTCTGTTGTAACTAATATAGTCTAACATGAATCATTTATCATGTAAATATTGTAATATAGTGTGTTTTTGGTGTCCTTAATAATCCTAGTTTGTTTTACTGTAACTGTAACTTGGATTAACAATATATATTTGTTTTTATACTGTGTGTTTTGGTGGTTTCTTTGCTTTCTTACCCCCAAAAAAACAGTATGTAATTTTAATAAGATTTGTAGCCAATAAATATAGAATGCAAATCTTTTTACAAGATAATAAGGGTCCAAATTGGAAAAGATGACGAAAGGAATTTTTTTTTAACTCTAAGTGATCTGGAGGAAATTCATAGCTGATGATTTGCTAAGTGTATTCATATGACAAACCTATGTAACTATTTAATATTACTATATGACTAATTTCAAATAGTGTAATAATCCTTGTAATGTAACAATAAATCAAAAAGTTCTATCAAAGAGACTCTAAAGTGTCTGTTCTCTCACAGCTTGATTAGTGTGATATATATTTTGTGATATATATTGTGATATATTTGGCCTAGTAACTGACATCTATTTAATGTTTGTTTCTAGTTGCAGGATTGCTGCTTTTTCTTATCCAAAGTTAATACTTTGTTCCTTTCCCTTGAATATAAGCATTGTTGCTAGCCATGCTCTACTTTATATTATGATACTGGTAAGGTAATTATTTCAAAGATTGTACTTTTGTTTTTCTATTTCAATTTTTCAAGTTTTTTTCTAACGTTTTTAAAAATAAGCTTTTTCTATTTTTCTATATATAGACCTGTACACACCATTCCTATGCTTCAAGAACAATAATACTTAACCTTCCGTATGTGAAGTACATCGAGGTATTCTTTTGGGAAGTATACCTGGAGAATAAAGTTTACCTGGTAAAGATGAGCAGCCCAGATCTCGACCTTGGGTACTTGTAGGGGGAGGGGAGTGATTTTGCACATTATCTTTCCTCCTTTAATTTTTTGTATCCGTGGTGGATTACACAAAGGTAAATAAACTTACCTTGTCCTGCTCAATTGATTTAAGAATGGGAGTAAGGGCATAGGGCCCTATTAAAGGGAGTGGTATCACTTTTAGTGATACCGCACCTCTAACAACCAGTCAAGTTTTTTCGTACATTTAATGGGAACCGCTACGCGTAAATGTACAATATGGCCGTAATGTACAATTATCAGTGTAAATCTATGATACTAAATGTCCTGATAGCAGGCGTAAATCTATGATCACGTAAATGTATATATGTAGGCATAAATCTACCTTCGATTACTCCAGATATTTAAGGATAATTTATTGTCCCCATTCTGGGCCAGTAAACTGGCAGTCAATTCAGGCTTGTGAAACTGACATCACAACCAATGATTGACTGCTGTTTTACCTGCTGCTCCTCCTACATATGCTCAAGCTTTTTAAAAATTCTATTGAGCAAAGGCAGGAGGCAGAACCTTGTTGCCAGAAAAGTAGTATACCTTATCATTAAATATCTGGATACAAATACACTGTCATACGGTAAAAATTGTAGTTTGGGGTTTTCGGGCATAAATGACTATATTTGTTTGTATAAACCCCTAATAATCGGGTCTGATTTTGATTTTCAAGCTTCTCAAAAAGCTTAAAATCAGAAACATACCCATTTAATTCAATGGGGACAAATAGATCGAAGGTGTTGAATAAAAATAAGTTTAAAATAGCAAAGTTATTTTTACTCTACATGCTATGGGACCTGGGCAAAGGTCTGGGGAACTTAAAAAAGAACTTCCTTCAACGCATGTTACTTTTGCGCTTTCCATTTGATATATTCCAAAATTCCATTTTCTAGAATATTCAATATTTCCAAAATCTGTATAAAAAAAGAATCTCTTAAAGGCCTGTTATTAGTATCCAGGAGTTAATATTATATTATCCTTCTTTGTATAATACCTTAAATAAGGGGTTAAAATGTCAAAAAAAAATCTGGCTTTAAAATGGAAGTTCAGTGAAAATGTAATTCTAAATACTTAGTTTATATTCTGCATACTATTCAACTTGTTACACTAGCTTCTGTATAACACTGGTTGCATAGCATTTATTACCTTTGTTCGAACAGGTGGTTGTACAATCCTGCACTGAGCCACTGTCCAGCATGTGATTCATTTCCGATGCTAGTATCGGCCATAGTTTCTGTTACTCTTATAAAATTACGACTGTGGCTACCCTTTAGAGTGTGGGGCCTCTGTGCTTACTTACCTTAGTGGTGTAATGGAAGATACTTCCATTAAACATGCAAGAGGGACTGGTACTATGAACGGTGATTAGGGGCTGGAAACTTGTTTAAAGAGGAACTGTGGCAAAAATGACTTTAGGTAAATTGATAGGAATTGCTCTCCTGAGAGTTTTTGCAATTATTTCCATTGTTTATTTTACATAGTTTTGGAAGATATTTACATTTTTGTGGTCATATGGCAGCAGCATCACCTCACCAGGTCCCCTGCACTTCCGGCTTCCCTGCTCGAAACTGTCAAGTCAATCTGCCCCCCTGGTCCCTCCCACCTCTGGCCCCATGGTCCCTCCAGTTGCCGAGTCCCCCCATGGGCCCATTCCTTACCCAGCCCATGTGGCCGCCCCGCCCATCGCGTGGATGTCGTGCCCCCTACCCCCCCCGCCCTCCCCCCAAAAACTCTGTGGAAACAGCCTTTTCAGGCAGAGTGAAAGGCTGTTTTCACATGTGAGAGAGAAGGGCTGGTAATTCCCTTACCTCTCTGCACTGCAGGTCCTTGCACACAGCATAGAGGAGGGACTCCTGTCTCCCTCACACCTGAGGGGGTCTGAGCTGTGCTCGCAGCGGCACTGTCAGAGAAGCCTTAGGAATGTCATGGCGCTCCCCCCATTTACTTTCTGGTCAGGTCATTTCTGTAAATATCTGGGCTGTGGAGCAAGTAGAGAGGTGGTTGAATTGCTTGTTTTAAAAGGTAGAACCTGGCCTCTTCGTTTTGGTTTGGAGACTCAATAGTTCCCCTTTAGGAATGATGTAACATGGCTTCTGTAATCCTGGATGACGGCCCAATTAAAGATTTTTTGCTTAAAAAGAACCTCAGTGACTTAAACTTTAGGACTATATAGCTATGGTTTGGAGCATATACATGGATATATCAGTAAATAAAGTGCATTAGACAAGTAAAAGTGCATAGCACCACTCAGGTAAGTCAGTTCAGGCATCCATATAGTCACTGTTAGGGCCTCGAACCAGGTCAAGCTCTTTTCCGCTCCCCACTCCTTATGGGGCTTACTCATTGGCCCAAAATATATGTTTTGATATATGTTATTGCTCCAACCATGCTATAATACTGAGTCTTCCAAAGTATTAAGTACTGAAGGAGGTTCTGTTTAAGTGTTTTTTATCTAGTGATACCTGATGTTATAATAAGTTTTTTTTAGTTTTACTATACAGAGTGTTGGCACAGTATTTTTTGTTTTTGCCTGTTAGTTATTATTTTTACTACTTTGTTGGCACCTCTTCCCATTTGGTATTATTTAGTCTGGTGCTTGGGTTAACTTTTTGATTAATCATTCTCCCTGGTTATAGACTAACCATTTTGGGTTTGTTAACACAAACCTGGCCCCCAAAATTCTCCAGAATCCACCTATGATTTTAAAATCTAGTAACACTGAAAAATATTTCACTTCTTTATATAATTGAAAGAATAACCTAGGACTATGCAAACCCTTATGACAGTTAACCCATATTGACAGTAATAAAACATCATTTTCGGATATGAAATGGCACATAACTTCAATAAATTGTATTAGGATATGGGGACGTATCTCAAACATTATGGGGAGAGTGGATTTAATTATAGGGTGTGACACTTAATGAATACTGGTTTTTCAGTTTTATCTGCTCCTGATCACACGAAACAGGGAACAGTTATTAGCTTCCTGTTATTGTTGCGGACTAAGTCCCAGTTACTTACACAACCCTTCCAAGCGGTGACAATTCTATCATGTAACTCTTGCATTGCCTTCTCTCTCTCGTCCCAGGACCACTCCCTTATTCTTTGATCTAAACATGTTGACATACCCTTCTTGCTCTTGCAGTGGTAGTTTGAATATATCACAACATAAATTTCCCTTTTTGCCTATAAAGGCCCTTGGCTTCAATATTTGGTTGATTTTAACAACCAAATCGATTATTCCTGACCCATTTTAGGAGAACTTAAGTCTTTTCAATAGACCACACAAGCTGGGCAAATAAGGTCCACTTAAATCCCAGACAAACGATCAGTAGGTCTGTTGTTTGTAGAATAATCACCTTAGTTTTGCCCATGTGTGCCAAGATAACGCATAAAATGTAAAATAAGTTACAATCTAAAATTTAAAGGAGAAGTCATAGAAACTAGGATGCACTAAAACTATAAACCCATACACGTTAAAACTCAGCAATGTGGGACACTAACAGAGCAATGCTATGATCCCAAGCCCCTCTATTACCTCCTGAGAACCTGATCAATAATCCTTCATCCCTTGGAAAGAAAGCGGGGTTTGCTACTCCAATTCAAAACGTGTTAAGGTTAGCCACTGAATTGTGTTTATAAAATGAACGATCCTGTTTTTAGCACTTTCTTTGACTTACGTAGCTGGGATTTTACAATTGATTTGGCTGTTATAATCATT
This sequence comes from Hymenochirus boettgeri, assembly GCA_019447015.1. Taxonomy (NCBI): domain Eukaryota; kingdom Metazoa; phylum Chordata; class Amphibia; order Anura; family Pipidae; genus Hymenochirus; species Hymenochirus boettgeri. The sequence continues at coordinate 58,068,755 of CM033472.1, forward strand.
CTGTAAGTTTTTGCCAAAGATATCTCTATTTGGTACACATTTTTAAAGAGTATCAAACATACAGGTGGATCCAGTCCAGCTTCTAACAGGTAATTAAACAATACACTTAAAAAGACTCCTGCAAAAAGTGTTTATGGATGCTCTTATTAACATTGGGAACATGTTTTGACGTGCCATGCATTCTTTTTAAGTGTATTTTTTGAATTAACCTCAGTGGCGACATTTAACATCCCACCCTATCCCACTCCTGCCTCCCCTCGATTGTTATTAGTGCGTGCAGTGATGACACATCATTCAATTAAAGTGCTGTGTTCTCAGTTAGGCTGTTACACATGAAGGAACTATTTGTCCCAACTGACAATCGCTACGAGCGGGAGCCTGACCACGGACAAATGTCCTTCGTTGTGCAGCAATATGGCCGTCGACAACAACTTTTGTGAGATCGTCCGTGCAGTCCTATAGGACCTGCACTGATCTCATTCATTTTACCACACGTCCGTGGTTGTCCGATCCGGATGAGATGACGATCAGGTTTGGTCAGGGCCGTGCCGTCCCACACCAGCCGATATTTATTTTCCGGCCGAAAAATATCTTGCGGTGTGTCCCCATCCTTCAATATTGTTTGTATGATAAGATTAAAGTCCAGTCCCATTAAAGTAGCTTCCATATATTCAACGCATTCCACCCCCAAAACTAAAATTTACCCTTACCTCATTAACCCGTTACTGGCCACATCAAGTATTTAAAAAAACAATCCTTCCTTAACATTCCTGCTCAAACATAGTTCCCGCTCGCTGTGTCCCCTCCAAGTCCAGTACACTGCTGTGTATGAGCAGTGTGTACTCATGCTGGCCTGAGACTTATTCCTCAACCTCATCGTTAGGCATGCTTCAGTGTCAGGCCGGCCCTCCCCTGCCTCTCAGCCAATCCAACGACAAGGGCTGCCGGTCCCTCGCCCCCCTGCTTGTCATTCCATGCAACACGAGGGCCGAAAACGGCAGCCGGTGGAGATTAGGCCAAGTAAGTAAGAATCGGGGACTTCTTCTACCAATTATTTAATGGGGCGGTTGGGGCTCGGGGGACATGCCTACCACATATCAAAAGTTAAATTTTGGGGTGGTACATGCCCTTTAACTTGACCGCATGCTTCAAAAGGAGACTTCAAATCAAGTGTCCCGAATTCAAAGTGCATTGTAAAAGTGGTAAACGTGTGCATAAAAGTGTTATTTTGCTCAAATATGGTTTTATAATTGTTACTTCTTACGATCCTGCGGTTATAAGACAAGACCTTCTACTGGACAAGGATTATTACCCACAATATTAATACCACAACAATATGGCATTAGCTTAATGACTTATTATCTTCATTTAAACACGTAGTAACATATTTCAATCACACTCTAATTCTTGAAAAGAGAATTTTAAAAGCAATCTAAAGCTTTTAATCAACTAAATGGCATAGTGGTTAAATCAGGAAAAACATTTCAAAATTTTATATAATTTTCATATGCATTACTGTGATATGTTTGAAACTTTCACATATATTCTCTAGGAACCTTCTTAATAGGAAATTCTCACAAAAAATGTCTATTAGAAACAGCTGGGACAAGGTGAGCAGAAAATATACCCTGCTCTGACCGTTCTTCGCAATTAATGCCCTACATTTGATATCAATACCTCCAAAGGGCTGTACTACGCTTCAATCAGAAAGTTTGAAGGTAACCGTACGTTGTTAACTGTGAAAACAGTGTTTAATAATAAATGCTCCCAACACTTTTTGAAAGTTGACTGTCTAAACCCTTCCTGTTTCTAATATCCACTAAGCGCGCAATATCGCCGGAGGGGACGCTTTTATAGTGTGAGAAATCAGGAAGTGTCAGATTTTTGATTGGTGCACAAAACTGCCGCTACCACCACATTAAAGTGAGTGTGGCTTTTCAGTGGCTGTAGTTTTGTCATGGAGTTGGCTTTGCTGTTATGATTTGTTGACTTCCTACACAAGGTGTATCTAAGGGTTTTTTAGCACTTGAGCAAAAACTTTTGAATGCTTGTCTATATGCGTGCGCATAGATATGCCACCATCAAGGTAGGTGTGGCGTGGGGCTTTCAAGGGGTGGGTGCGGCAGCTATTTGGGTTCATTTTTGCAAATTGTCATCAGACTGAGGTATTTATTGATCTAACTTTCCTCCTCAAAGGAACATTTATCCCCTCTAAATTCTTAATATTCCCTGAAAAACTAAAAGTTTAGGCTAAAAGATTTGTTAATCTTGCCACCCCAACTCAAGTAACTTTTAGGTAGGGGCCCTAACTATAACCTAACTAGTCTAAACCTAACAAACTATCTATAAACAAGCTTAACCATATGATAAATTCCCTCTGCCACTAAATATTCCACACAAGAAAATATGAAAAAAATAACATCTGCAGTCAAAGTACATGCTTGGTTGGCAATCTGTGGAATCTGTATGTCCACATCATATCTGTTATTTAGGATAGTTCAACTTATAACACTATCTAAATATAACAATACTTACTGTTATGTTTCAATGCAATGGTAAAAATATCTAGTTAAAATGAAATCTTATCTGTGGCCATCTTCTCTTGAGCCTTAGAGGTACCATAAATTTGAGCCACTACTACTTACTTTTTCCCTGTGATTTCATCAATTAATAGCAAATACACGGGCAAATATGTCTACACCTAATATGCTCACCTAGCTCATATACAGCATCACTACATTTCTAATCTTTTTTAACTTACTAAAATTAAAATGTTCCTAAGGGCATCTGTGCACATAACGGGAACCATTCTCCGTCTGTCATATGTCCCAACTATTCATACAGTGTTACCACATAGCATTAATGGACTGTCATATAGGGCCAAACCATACATATGAAAAAAACGGTATTAATAATAAGCTGAATTCTGACTTGTCATCATAGGAAAACCATACATACAGTATTAAATACACATTCTGCTCTTGTCTTATAGGCCAACACATACATAACATAATTAATAGCATTCTGAGCATTCCTCCTGTCTTTTCTACTGGTCTAATATAGATCGATAGCCACCATACAACAACAGTATTATAAAGCATTCTGACTGTCTTATATTAAGGCCAACCATACAGTACAGTATTAAATAGCATTCTGACCGTCTTAAATAGGCCAACCATTACCAATACAATATCTAGTAGCACATTCTGAACTGTCCGATAGTCCGTCATATCAACAAAAGCACAGCAATAGCCCACACCAACCATACTAAAGTAGTAATAATAATCATTGCCCCTTACTAGTGTCATATCGCACTCGTCAACCAGCTCAACAAACCATACATACAGGTATTATGAGCATTCGTTTAGGACTGTCTAGGTATTAGGTCACATAATACAACTAATGATGACCCTATAGCACCATACATATGTATTTATAGCATTCTGCTGATGTCAACTCGATAGGTCACCTTACCTAGGCATCATTAAGTAGCATGATGTATAGCCACACCATACATACAGTATTATAATTATGCACTTCTGGACGTCTTATAGATTATAGGCCAACCATACCTACAGTCTTAATAGCAGTTTCTGTTCATAGGCCAACATGACCATACTGTGCTCTAGAGTCGGAAGCCAACATAACATGGTATTATATAGCATTCTGACCTGTCTATATAGGCCAACCATACATACAAGTATTAATAATAGCATCCTGACTGTCATATAGTAACCTACGTATTATAGCAATTCTGACTGTCATATAGGTACACCACTAACCATCAACCACGTATTTATACATTCTTTTTCGACTGTCCTTGATAGGCACACACACATACATAAAAACGTATTATAGCATTCTAATGCGGTTCTCAAGCTCCAACCATACACACACACAATAAACAACTCCATACTGTCTAATAGCAACAACAAAGGTATTAATAGCATTCTGACTGTCATATAGAGAATAAGCCAAACCATACATACAATACAGTATTATAGATACATTCATGACTGTCTTATAGGCCAACCATACATCACGTATTAATAGCATTCTGACTGTCATAATAGGATGTCAAACCAACATACATACAGTATTAATAGATTCTGACTGTCTATAGGAACCAACAAAACACACCATCAACTATCAGTATTATAGCATTCTGACTGTCTTATAGGCCAACCAACACTACATAACAACAGTATTAATAGCATTCTGACTGTCTTATAGGCCAACCATACATACAGTATTAGTAGCATTCTGATTCTGATTCGTATAGGTCCAACCATACATTATACGTATTAATAGCATTCTGACTGTCATATAGTAGGCCAACCATACATACAGTATTATATAGCATTCTGACTGTTCTTGGCAAATAATACAATATGCATTCTCTGGCTTCTATAGGCCAACCATACATACAGTATTAATAGCATTGCATTCTGACTGTCTTATAGGCCAACCATACATACAGTATTATAGCATTCTGAGCTGTCATTATATCCAACCAACCATAATACAGGTATTAATTAGCATTCTGACTGTCATATAGGCCAAACCATACATACAACAGTATTTATAAATCCATTACATAAATAGCATTCTGACTGTCTATAGGCCAACCATACATAACGTATTAATAGCTTCGACTGTCATATAGTCCAACCATACATACAGTATTATAGCATTATGCATTCTATCTGACTGTCATATATAATACCACTACATTTAAAATAATAAGCATTCTGACTGTCTATAGGCCACACCATACATATATATAGCATTTCTGACTGTCATATAGGCAACCATAACTACAGTATTATAGCATTCTGACTGTCTTATATATAGCCAAACCATACATACAGTATTACTAGTATTAAGCAATAGCATTCTGACTGCTATAGGCAGCCAACCATACATACAGGTATTAATAGCATTCTGACTGTCATATGGCAACCCATACAGACTATTATACATTCTGACTGTCTATAGCCAACCAATACATACAGTATTAATAGCATTCTGACTGTCATATAGGTACCAACCATACAGACGTTTAATAGCATATCTGACTGCATATAGGCCAACCATACATAACAGTATTTATAGCATTCTGACTGTCATATATAGGCCAACCATACATACGTATTAATAGCATTCTCGACTGTCTATAGGCCAACCATACATACAGTATTAATAATTAATGCTTCTGACTGTCATATAGCCCACAACTATACATTATATACTTCTGACTTCATATAGATATATAGGTCTTATATAGTTCTAATGTTATAGGCCCAAACACTTACATACAGTATTAATTATAGCATTCTGACTGTCTTATAGGTCCAACCATACATACAGTATTAATAGCAATTCTATGAACTCCTGACTGTCATATATAATTAGAGAGCAATCAACATACGTGATTGGCCCAAATAGGCCAACCATACATACAGTATTAATAGCATTCTGAGGCCACTAGTCCATAATAGCATTCTGACTGTCTTATAGGCCCAAACAACCATACACAGTATTAATAGCATTCTGACTGCTCTTAGAAATATAATAGAAATTCTGATTGACTGTCATATAGGCCACTTATAATAGCCAACACTACATACAGTATTAATGCATTATGACTGTCATATAGGCCAAACCATACATACAGTATTAATAGCATTCTGACTGTCATATAGGCCGAACATACATACAGTATCTTGAGTGGTGCTAGATCCTCTAATCTGCTAAACCACTCGCAGGAAAATTATATTATATAAAGTGTAAGACAAGGAAGTTGTGAACTTAACTTTATTGTCACATTGATGCGTGCACAACACTTTCTCAGGTGCCACCATAATAATAATAATTATCACAGACACGGCTGCGGTCCAACCCTTCTGCTGCTACCATGCAACGAAAAGGCATGGAATCAGGCAGAATGCAGCAGAGGAAATGAGGCTGTATATGGCCTTATTTCCCCTAAAACCCAAATTTTCAAATCTGCTTCTAATGTAATATAAAGAAGCAGATTTGAAATTTGAGGTTTGAGGTTTTAGGGGAAATTAGGCCATATACAACATTTAGTTTTTAGCCACTATCCAATCACGCCTTAACACTTGGCTGTTATATGCTAATTGGGATTTTCCAGGGTACATAATTGCCACAGATTCTTGTACAAGTCATTCTGAATTGAGAAAGCCAGTCGGTGTGACTAGCGAAACGTCTTCAAGAACTAAACTTCAAGTCCAGTTGATCTAATTGAATAAAACAGATATACCATGACCTGGATGAATGACAACCTTCACAAGCATTAGAGAGATGCATAAAATTAATTTAATTATTAACAACTAAGAAAATGCCTAAAGGGTTTCTACAGTTTGCACTTTTTTTTTTTTTGTTCATTACTTTTTTTAATTACGTTTCTTTGTATTTGAAATATATATACATATCTTAGAAACTTTGGATTTTGGTTATAGCAAACATAAAAACAAACATAAAAAATATATAACATAACACAGTTCAACTGAGTTTCCTTATATAACCAGTCTAACTTTCAATCAGTGCATTGTTAAATTTTCAATAAACAGAATATTTTCCTTACTAGGGTTGGTCCATCCGTCACCATCTGAGGAGCCCTGTCATATGTCGGATCTAGTGTGTTTCCCTGGGTGGTATTCTTAGTATCCATGATCCCATGTTTTGCTCCATTTTCTGAGATTATTGTTAGGTGTGTGTTAAATACTCAATGTCGTAGATCCACCATACCTTAGCTATTAGTTTCATCTTACTCATGCCCTCCCTTCCAAGACTCTTGGCCTCTGCGCATATCTTACTAAGTAATTCGCGTACTATTCAAGTTTTGAATAGGGTGATTGAATATGCTGTGTAGGGTGACAGTTGGATGGGTGTAGATGAAGATTTCCCTCAGTAGATCAGAGCATATCGCCCAAAATTGTTCCACCTCTGGGCACAACCACCAACAACGTACTTGGTCTGCTATCTTTCCGCATTCCCTAAAACATTTGTCTGATATTGCTGTGTTTAATTTTATGTAGGAAGGTTGGGGTGACATACCAATCGTAAGAATTTTATAGGATTTCTACTTTTTTATAATTGATGAAGCCGGATTTGATAGGGCCCACGGGATTCCTCCAACACCTGACCCATCTTGTCTCCCACTTTTGTGTCAGGGAGTGCTTTGTAGGTTGTTTGTCGTGCCATATTATTTGATATAGTAGGGATTAATGTTGTTTGTGGAATGAGCTTGGTTGTGAGTTTTTCAATTTTGTGGGGCTGGTGTTCCTGTGATTGCTACGTATTTTGCTTGCGTAATTGATATTCTTATATAAGAGTACCATTGGATATATAGTATGGAATTTTTGTGTTACATCTTCCCATGGTATAAGGGTTCCGTGTTGGTCATATACATCGGTTATTTTGGTTATTCCTTTAGCTTTCAAGGCTAAGATTTCCTTGTTGGAAATGTTTAGTGATAAGTAGGGGGTTTGAAAGATTGGAACGGTAAGGGGAGGGGATTGGGATTAGTTCATTCTGGTGGTTACAGATATCCCATATATATTGGGAGTTGTGGATTGTGGCGAATTGAGTATTCTTATAGGATGGTCTGTCTGTGGGTCGAATCCATAAGATCAAGGAGGAATGCAGTGGTGCAGCAGTTCATTTTCCAGATCTACCCATGCCACCATATCTGGGCCCCATATCCACTGCAGACCTTGAGTGAGTCTAGCTGCTTTAAATATGAAAAAGATGGGGCTGCAAAGCCTCCCTTGTCTCTGTGTCTTGCTAGTGTTGCATATTTTATGCTTGCTCTCCCATTCTTCCATATAAATTTATTTATTGCAGTTTGTAATTTCTGCAAATCCTTTTTTTAAGATTATGGGGAGGGCACTAAATATATATAACTTTTTGGTAGAATGGTCATTTTAACAGCACTATTCTTCCCATTAAGGAGATAGGATATGGGGTCCATGGTTGAAGGAGTTGAATCAAATTAGAGATGGTGGAGGTGTAGTTTTTTAGTATCATGTTTCCCTGCTCTTACTGAGATATATGCCAGGTATTTTTAATGAATCTTGAGTCCATTTGAAGTGAAATCAAGATTGTAGGTTGTCTTGTAGGTTTTGTGGGATGTCCACTTCCAGGCTCTAGACTTATTGTGATTAACTTTAAATCCAGATATTTGTCCAAATTGGTCTAGCACCTGATAAACTGAGGGTAAGATATTAGTGGTTGTGTTAAAAAGAGCAAAGTGTCGTCTAAAATAAGAAATCTTTCCTATCTTGATGCCAAGTATGTTTGGTTTGCTGCACAACTTTCTGCCAATGGTTCCATACATAATTCAATAGCAGGGGTGATAGGGGACATCCCTGTCTTGTCCCGTTCCTTATGTCAATGGATTTGGAAGGGTATCCCATATTTCTTATTCTGGCTTTTGGCTTGATTATAGAGTGACAGATAGCCTGTATAAGTGGCACTGGGAAACCAAATCTCTTGAGGACCAGTTATAGGTATGTCCAGTCTATCCTGTCGAAGACTTTCTCTACATCTAAAGTAAGAAACATTACAGGGTTTCCCTCCGACAGTGCCGACTGAAGTGCCACTATTGCCTTTCTAACACTATTTGTGCCTGTCGTCCGGGTATGAACCCTGTCTGATCATAATTTATTAATGTGGGTAAAATGGTTTTAATCCTGTTAGCTTATCTTGGCGTGAATTTTGAGGTCCACATTTATCAGTTGATATGGGTCTATAGTTCATTACTTGGGTAGTATCCCTATCAGGTTTTGGGATAAATACTATATTTGTTTTCAGCAATATCTGGGGGGAAGGTGTCTGTTCCTTTTAGTATTGCATTAATATTTTATGTAGGTGAGCTGTCAGTTGTTTTTGAAAATTTCCTGTAATATAAAGCTGTAAAACCATCAGGACCTGGTGATATCCTGATCTTGAATTCCTGGACTACACAATGAATTTCTTCTTATAGTATCTGTTAATTTTGATGCCATTTCTGTGGGTATAGTGCGTAAGTTTAGGTGTTGTAATATTGTGTTTGTGATTTACGGGTTGCTTCAGGTGTGTGATCGTTAGACCATTGTATTGTTGTTGGTAATACTCTGCAAAATGGTTGCTATCCATTGTGGTCATGATGTAGAGAGCCTACCTTATTCCTGATGGGGTGGTAGGCGTTAGCTGTCATTTATGGTTAAGTTGTTCCCTAGCATTGTGTCCGGTTTATTGCTTTTACTGTAATATCTTTGGTTAGTGAATCTCAGGGATTTCTCTGCCTTATCTAAAATTAGATTTGAAAGGTCTGCCTTCATTGTTTTTAATTGGGCAGCTTCCTCGTCTGACCAATTTTTTTCCCAACTTGTTGCCCATTTTATGTATTGCCTCTGTGAGTTCTAAAATTCTTTTGTTTCTTATCTTTTGTGCATGGCTGCCATTTGAATTATTCTGCCTCTGATCACCATATTATGGAAGGAGATCTTTAAGGGGTCACATTTTCTAATCTTTTTTGGATTTCTTCTATATCATTGTCTTGAGCTAGTAGCGATTCATTGAGGAAGCCAGGATGGTGAGGTTTTTGCACCCATTAGATCCTTTATGGTGAGTTGTTATATGCATTTTCAGACCATGATATTTCGGATATATGAAATCCGGAAAGTGTGGGAGTAGTTGTGGAGCTAGAAAAGCATTCCATCTCGTGAAGAGTGAATAAACTGGTGAGAAAAAATGTTTATTCTCGAGATGACGCATAGAGAGTCCTCCATCCTTCCACCACTCACCAGGATTTTAAAAAGGAGGTTAAGTGTTTACCTGAAGGTGGGATGGTTGATCACCGTATAGGGGCCGATCTGTCTATTGTAGGATTTTAGGTATATTGGAGTCCCCCATGATTTTAGTTGCCGTGGAGTGTTGTAGATTTGGTTTTTTAGATGTGGTAGGAAAGTCTCTTGGTGTGTGTTGGTGCATAAACATATCTGGAGGGTTCTGTTGATATTAGATATCGTCCCAGTGTGTCCCTTTACATGACTCTTATTTAATAGCATTGCCACCCAGCCTTCTTGGTTAGGGGCAGATGCAAAATAGTGCATTGTGTATTTTTCCCCCAAATATTCATCTCATCATGGCTCAAATTAAAATGGGTTTCCTGGAGCATTATTATGTCGGGGTTGGGTTTCCGATAATATTGAAGGGACATTTGCGTTTCTGAGGTGGTTGACCCCTTCACCATTATGGGAAACAATTTTCAGGCTCTGCATAGTGTATCTCAAGTAGGAGCGTAGATGGATGCGTTATATTGGTACTTACATGCCCAGAGGGATTTGGTTGTAGGTTGTAGTCAGAAGTGTTGTTTGCTTGGTTTGTAGTTGGTCGGCTCCTCTGAGTCGTGGCTTCCAAACCTATTTGGACTTATGGTATACATCAAAGGAAGGACATATACATTTTTAGTTACTTTAGTTACTATTGACCTCATCAGGTTCTGCACACATAAGATAAATTGTAAAATAAAAAATAGTAAAGAAAATTTTTGCCAATTTTACCCTCTCATAGGGTATTTGTCTATGCGCTGAGTTTGACAACCCTCCCTTTGGGGGTTACATCTTTCCCCTTGGGGGTTACACGCACACAGAGTCGATCCGAGTTGGATCTTCCCCCCCCCCGGGCCACCTCATAACAATGTATTTGGGCCCTCTGGGTTCTATTGTGGAAGGCATCCTCTATTGTATCTATCGTTTTTGGGGTTTTTTGTTATCTTTGGGTGGGTATAGAGTTTAATGGGTTAGCTTCATTTCCCCAGCTATGCACATCCTCCTCGCTGGTCCCTTACAGGTGGAGCTCAGATTTTCATAGGATAGCCATTTTTGGACTTTATCATATGTTGCTGGGGTGTAGATGGTGATTATTAGGTCTCAGAGATCTACATTATTTTGAAAAGGATTCCTGACAATGGAATTGGTTTTCAATAATCGTCTACTTTTGATTTTCAATAAAATTGAAAATTCGAAAAATCCGGGTTCCGTGAAATTCAGGAGTTCCGAAAGTTTCGTCGGGACTTCGAAACCCTCAGATTCGATTCGAAACGGGTTCTATTTGAACCCACATTACATCTCTAATGCCAATTCCCTCCACTCACACTCTGTGATTGTATGGGGAACAGAGGATTGACAGAATTCCCCTCATAATAGCTTGTTCTTAAAACCTGCGTTACTTATTTGTCATTCTGCTTTCCCTTTCCTGGGTTTAGGGGCTCTTAATGTTCTAAAAGTGGGGAGGCTTCTCGGGGGGGGGGACTTTGAATGTTCCATTATTTTTTCGTTTTGTATATTTTGTATAACATGAAAGGTAACTTTTTCCTTTATCCCCCCCCATGGCTATTGTAAGAGACCAAAAAATAGCTTTGCATTTTTGACATTGTTTTGCACATATTTGTATTACTATATATCTTTATATTATTTCAATAACCTTTCCTACCATATTCCTCTAGAACCTCCTCAGGAAGTCCCAGGTGCAATTTTACAGTACTAGTATTTGGCATCAACTTTTTTACATTTCTATATATAATAAAGCCAACAAAAATCTTCAAGAAGCAACCAATACATAATCAACCCTATTTTTTCCCATATCTATACTCATATTATTCTAAATTCTTCCCCTCCTCTCCACTCCTGTTCTATTTTACACACATTTTATATTGCTGATTTAAGTTTTCAGCAATAATTTCTTCCATCTCTTTGTTCCAAGATCTCTGTGGAAAACCAGAACAGACTTAAGCTAATAACCTTATTTTTCAGACTTTTATAATATATAGCAATCCAAACGAACGGGGCACTCCACAGGTCTTTACAGCAATAAAACTTAACTTTTATTCAAAGGTTCAATGCATTTTGGCTGCTACCGAGCCGTCGTCGGACATCTAAAATACTTCATTTCCGGATATTTAACAGCAATAGGTAGTGAGCAGACACTCCCCTGCCCACTCCCCCAACCCTCCCACGGCACATGCGGACTAAAAATGCCAATCAGCAGTACAATAAAACAATTCAAAACATTAAAATACAATTAAAAACAATGTAATATTACTAGAACATTACTAAGAGGTTCTTATGTGGAAACCGATACGTACAAGGAGCACTCCGTCAGCATAATACCCATACACACGAATGACTAGATGCATAAATATATATATAAATAAACATATATAAATAGAACTAGATAGATGTAGCTAGATGTTAATAGGTATAAATATAAATATAAACAGGTATTAAATATGGTTACTGGTGTTTTATAGGAAACATGACAAAACTACTTGCTCATTGAGACCCCGGGGGATAGGGTATCCAATCGGCGGATCCAGCGGTCCTCCCGCTGCAGGACAGCCTATTACGGTCTAGGTCCTCTCTATGTTGGACTGTTTCAATGGCCATCCACCGCATATTGCTAAGTTGGTGCAAGAGGTTTTAAAGTTTTTAGCGACTGACTGTTCGCCGTATTGAGTGTTGTTCCTACCCTCCATCGTGTCCCCACTAAGGGCAGCTCTAATAGCCGACCGTGGTTAGCCATCCGTTCACGGATCGACGTCACCGTTTTACCGACGTAATACAGTCCACACGACATGTTATAATAATTGACGTGGTACTGAGACAAGTAATCTTTTCTCTGATTTTAATTCTATGCCCATTATGGGGGTGGGGAAAATCCAATCCGTATAACCGAACGGCAGGTTAGACAGCCTGGCACCTATAACACCCCATTTCGAAGATGGTAACCATGTAGGGGATTCTTAATTGGTTTACTGAGTAGGTCTGTGCGTACTAATGGTTCTTAAGGTTCTTCCCTCTTCTATTGGCGAACACAGGCACCATTTTTTGAAAGGGAGAGAGCCATCTGACTCAAGATTTCCAGTGTTTACGTACACTCTGTTTAATACACCTAGAGTATTGGGAAAATTGCATAACAAAGGGTAGAGTACAGGAAGCCTCACTATGATATTCGTGCCCCTAGACCTAGGGGCCCCAACTCCTGAAGGGGATCAGTGTTCCCCTAAGGCGTGCTCGTGTGAGCTGTTCAGTGATCATCTCCCTATTATACCCAGTCTGGAGAGATTTTGGACCCCCCCTCCAGTTGATGTTCACATTAAGGGGGTCCGTGTTATTCCGTAATACACGTAAAAATTGAGAGAACAACACCCCTCGCTTGAGTGGGCATCGGGTGGTAACTGTGAGCGTGTGGTGTTATGGTCAGTAGTCTTCGTAAATAGGGTAGTAGCTATCTTGGAACCATCTCTAAATATGCACAGGTCCAAGAACTCAATCGAGTTCTCATCCATAGACACGATGAGTTTTACGGGGGTGTTAAGGGAATTTAACTCCATATAAATTCCTCACTTCCCTCCTACTACCTAGCCATAATAAACAAATCGTCTATGTACTCTGTACAAAATTAGTTTGTCCCCAAATTTAGGGTAGATGAACAATTTTTCGAAGTTTTCCATGTACAATTTCGCAAACGATGGCCTACATTAGTGCCCATCGCCGTTTCCTGCAATTTGTTGGAAAAAAGTGTCCTTGAAATGGAAATAGTTCTGACTAAGTACCAAAGACAACAAGTCAATTAAAAACTCAACCGGAGGTCCTGAAACCCCTTATTAGTTAGTGCTTGTTTACAATGTCTATGCCCTCCCGCTGGGGGATAATCGTATACAAGTTTTTTACGTCACAGGTGACAATAGGGTTCCATCTGAGGGCTCCTGTATGGAACTAAGGGTGTCCCTCAAGCCCCACTGTCCCTCAGAAAGGAATCCATCGACTTGACAATCGGCTGTAAGAATGGTCAACATAAACCGGGGGAGATTTCAAATAGAACCAGTTAGGGAAACAATTGGGCATCCCGGAGTTTTAGATACAGTCTTGTGGATTTTAGGGACCGTATAGATAATTGGGCACCTAGGGACCGCCGGTGTCCCACAATAGTTTTTATTTTTTACAATATTGCTTGTGGGGTCACCTGGTAATCTGACATACGTCAGGAAGGAATTTTTCCCCCCCTTTTTTGCTGGGGTTTTTTGCCTTCCTCTAGATCAACTGTTAGGTAGGGTTAAAAAAAAAAAAAAAAAAAAAGGGAATAGGTTGGACTTGATGGACGAATGTCTTATTCAACCTTAATACTATGTACTATGTATTTAGTATCGGACAATTGTGAGATCAATTCAGTCCTATAATAATCCAAGGTTAGCAGGACATTAGCCCCCCCCCCTTGTCTGTGGGGCGAATTATGAGGTCCCGATCTTCTATAAGGGATTTTAAGGCATCTCTCCGCCCTTATATAAGTTGGATCTACGAGGCCTTGCATCATGTATCATAATTGGTGAAGATCATATCTGTTGTATTCAATTAGATCAACTGGACTTGAAATGTACAGAATGCTATTAATACTGTATGTATGGTTGGCCTATATGACAGTCATAATGCTATTAATACTGTATGTATGGTTGGCCTATAAGACAGTCAGAATGCTATTAATACTGTGTATGTATGGTTGGCCTTAAGACAGTCAGAATGCTATTAATACGGTATGTAAGGTTGGCCTATAAGCCAGTCAGAATGCTATTAATACTGTATGTATGGTTGGCTATATGACAGTCAGAATGCTATTAATACTGTATGTATGGTTGGCCTATAAGACAGTCAGAATGCTATTAATACATATGTATGGTTGGCCTATATGACAGTCAGAATGCTATAAATACTGTATGTATGGTTGGCCTATATGACAGTCGAATGCTATTATACTGTATGAGTTGACTATATGACAGTCGAATGCTATTAATACTGTATTTATGGTTGGCCTATAAGACAGTCAGAATGCTATAAATACGGTATGTATGGTTGTCCTATATGACAGTCAGAATGCTATAAATACTGTATGTATGGTTGGCCTATATGACAGTCAGAATGCTATTAATACTGTATGTATGGTTGGCCTATAAGACAGTCAGAATGCTATTAATACTGTATGTATGGTTGTCCTATATGACAGTCAGAATCTATATAACTGTATGTATGGTTGGCCTATATGACAGTCAGAATGCTATAAATACTGTATGTATGGTTACCTATATGACAGTCAGAATGCTATTAATACCGTATGTATGGTTGGACTATATGACAGTCAGAATGCTATAAATACTGTATGTATGGTTGGCCTATATGACAGTCAGAATGCTATTAATACGTTGTTATGGTTGGACTATAATACAGTCAATGCTACTAATACTGTATGTAGGGTGGCCTATAAGACAGTCAGAATGCTTAATACTGTATGTTGGTTGGCCTATAAGACAGCAGAATGCTATAATACTGTATGTAGGGTTGGCCTATATGACAGTCAGAATGCTATTAATACCGTATGTATGGTTGGACTATACGACAGTCAGAATGCTACTAATACTGTATGTATGGTTGGCCTATAAGACAGTCAGAATGCTATTAATACTGTTGTATGGTTGGCCTATAAGACAGTCAAATGCTACTAATACTGTATGTATGGTTGGCCTATAAGACAGTCAGAATGCTATAAATACTGTATGTATGGTTGACCTATATGACAGTCAGAATGCTATTAATACCGTTGTATGGTTGGACTATATACAGTCAGAATGCTATAAATACTGTATGTATGGTTGGCCTATATGACAGTCAGAATGCTATTAAACCGTATGTATGGTTGGACTATCCGACAGTTGAATGCTACTAATACTGTATGTATGGTTGGCCTATAGAACAGTCAGAATGCTATTAATACGGTATGTATGGTTGCCTATAAGACAGTCAGAATGCTATTAATACTGTATGTATGGTTGGCCTTAAGACAGTCAGAATGCTACAATACTGTATGTATGGTTGCCCTATATGACAGTCAGAATGCTATTAATACTGTATGTATGGTTGGCCTATAAGACAGTCAGAATGCTATTAATACTGTATGTATGGTTGGCCTATAAGACAGTCAGAATGCTACTAATACTGTATGTATGGTTGACCTATATGACAGTCAGAATGCTATTAATACTGTATGTATGGTTGGCCTATATGACAGTCAGAATGCTATTAATACCGTATGTATGGTTGGACTATACGACAGTCAGAATGCTACTAATACTGTATGTATGGTTGGCCTATAAGACAGTCAGAATGCTATTAATACTGTATGTATGGTTGGCCTATAAGACAGTCAGAATGCTATTAATACTGTATGTATGGTTGGCCTATAAGACAGTCAGAATGCTATTAATACTGTATGTATGGTTGGCCTATATGACAGTCGAAATGCTATTAATACTGTATGTATGGTTTGTCCTATATGACGTCAGAATGCTATTAATACCGTATGTATGGTTGGCCTATATGACAGTCATAATGCTATTACCACTGTATGTATAGTTGGACTATATGACAGACAGATGCCGTATGTGCACAGATGCCCTTAGGAACATTTATTTTAGTAAAGTTGAAATGTAGTGGCTGATCAATATTAGGTGTAAATATTTGCCCGTGCTATTATGATGAAATCACAGTGGAAAAAGTAGTGGTCAAATTTATTGTACCTCTAAGCTCAGAGAAGATGGCACCGATAAGATTTCATTTTAACTAGATATTTTACCATTTGCATGAACAGTAATGTGAATAGTTAGAATAGTGTTATACAGTTTGAACTATCCTAAATAACAGATATGATGTGGAATACAGATTCCACTGAATTGCTCAACCAAGCATGTACTTTGCTGCAGATGTTATTTTTTTTCATATTTTTCTTGTGTTGGATATTGTTAGAGGGAATTTCATATGGTTAGCTTTAGATAGTTTGTTAGGTTGACTGTTGTTGTAGTTAGGGCCCTACTAAAATGTCTACCTTGATGTGGTGGCAAGCTTACAAATCTTTTAGCTAAATCTTTTATTTTTCAGGAATTATAGAGGGGATAAATGTCTATTTGAGGAACTATATCAATAAATACCTCATGTGATGCCAATTTCAAAATGACCAAATCTCTAGCCGCACCCACCCTTTGAAGCCACGCCCACCACCTTGATGGTGGCACTCTATGCGCACTGCTATAGACAGCATTCAAAGTTTTGCTCAAGTGCTAAAAACCCTAGATACACCTTTGTGATAGGAAGTTCAAAATCATAACAGCAAAGCCACTCCCATTGACAAACTACAGCCACTGACAAAGCCACACTCACTTTAATGTGGTACGGCGTGCACCATCAAAAATCCTGACCACTTCCTGATTCTAATCCACTATAAAGCGCCTCCGCGATATTGCGCCTATAGTGGATTAGAACCAGGAAGCGGTTGTAGACATTCAACTTTCAAAATGTTGGAGCATTAACACCCTGTTTTCACCAGTTACAACTTACGGTTACCTTCAAACTTTCTTGATGAGCAGTACAGCCCTTTGGAGGTATTTATATCAAATGTATGGGCATTAATTGGAGAACGGTCAGAGCAGGGTATATTTTCTGCTCACCTTGTCCCAGATGTTTCTAATAGACATTTTTTTGTGAGAATTCCTATTAGAATGTCTAGAGAATATATGTGAAAGTTTCAACACTATCCAGTATATCCATATGAATTATATAAAATTTTATGAATGTTTTCCTGATTTTACACTATGCCATTTAGTTGATAAAGCTATTGCTTTAAAATTCTCTTTCAAGAATTAGAGTGTGATTGTAAATATGTTAATACTTGTTTCAAATGAAGATAATAGTATTAGCTAATGCATATTGTGTGGTATTAATATTGTGGTACTAATCCTTGATCCAGATAGAATGTCTTTGTCTTAAAACAAGGGATCAGTAACAATATAAACCATTAATTTGAGCAAATAAGCACTTTATGCACACTTTTACCACTTTTACCAATGCACTTTGAAATTCGGACACTTTTTTGAAGGTCTCTTTTGAAGCATCGGTCACTTAAGGGCATGTCCACCCCAAAATTTAACTTTGATATGTGGTAGGCATGCTCCCCCAGCCCCAACCGCTTAATAAATTGTTAAAAGTCCCCCGATTCTTACTTACCTGCCCATCTCCCCTGCTGCAGTTTTCAGCCCTCTGCTTGCATGGAATTGAACAGGGGGCGGGACCGCACCGCGTCTGTGATTGGCTGAGAGGCAGGGAGGGCTGCACTGAGCATGCCTCAACCTTGATGGTTGAGGAAGTCTCAGGCACAGCATGAGTCACACACTGCTCCTACACAGCAGTTTCCTGACTTTGGGGGGCACAGCAGGGGAACTATTTTGAGCAGAATGTAAGGTAAGGATTGTTTTAAACTACTTGATGTGGCCGTAAGGGGTTAAATTTTAGTTTTGGGGGTGGACATGCCGTTTAATATATGGAAGCTACTTAAATTGGACTTGGACTTTAATCTATACAAACCACTCTTAAGCCTGGGTACACACCAGCAGATATTTTCGGCCAAATATCTGCTGGTGTGGGACGGCCGGCCCTGACCAACCTCGATCGTCCATTCATCCGGATCGGACAAACGGACGTTTGGTAAATCCTGATCGATCATGCAGGTCCCTATAGGACTGCACGGACGATCTCACAAAATGTTGTCCGAGGCCACTATTGCTGCAACCGAAGGACATTTGTCCTGGTCGAGCTCCCGCTCGTACGATTGCTCAGTTGGGACAATAGTCCCTTCATGTGTAACCAGCCTAAGATAATACCTAGCACTTAATGAATGATGTGTCATCACTTGCAGCACTAATAACAATCGAGGAGGAGTTGGGTATGTTAAATGTTCGCTCACTGAGTTAATTAAAAAATACACTATAAAAAAGATCATGCACGTTCAAAACATGTCCTAATGTAAAGCAGCAATAAAACCTTTTTTGCAGGCAGTCTTTTTAAGTGTATTTTTTAATTAACCTGTGAAGCTGACTGGATCACCTGTATTTTTCTTGATACTCTTTAAACGTATACCAAATAGATGATATCTTTGGCAAACTTACGAATGATTCATAACAGGCCAAATCAATGTAAAATCCAAGCTACTGTAAGTCAAAGCAAGTGCTAAACAGGATCCGTTCATTTTTACACTACAATTCAGTGCTAACCTTAACACTTTTGAATTGGAGTAGCAAACCCCGCTTCTTTCAAGGGATTATAGGATTTGCATCACAGGTTCTGCAGGTAATAAGAGGGGCTTGGATTATAGCATTGCTCTGTTATGTCCCACAGCTGTAGTTTTAATAGTGTTATTGGTGCTTCCTCTGTTTCTACTGACTTCTCCTTTAATTTTATTATTTAAATTATTTTACATTTTATGCGTTTATCTGGCACCCATGGGCAAACTAGGCCTGATATTCTCAACAACAGACATACTGATCGTTTGTCTGGGATTTAAGTGGACTCTTATTTTTCCACTCTTGTGGTCTATTGAAGACTTAATATCTCCTAAAAATTGGTCAGAATATCGATTTGGTTGTCAATCAACCAAATATTGAAGCATAGCCTTTATAGGCAAAAAGGGAAATTTATTTGTGATAATATCAAACTACCACTGCAAGAGCCAAGAAGGATAATGTCAAACATTTCCAAAGAATAAGGGAGTGTCCTGGAGAGAGAGAGAAGGCAATGCCAGAATTTACTGATTAGAATTGTCACGCTGCTTGGGAAGGGTGTAAGTAACTGGGACTATTCCGCAACAATAACAGGAGCTAATAACTGTTCCCGGTTTCATGTTGATACGGAGCAGTAAACTGAAAACCAGTTATTCCATTAAGTGTCACCACCCTATAATTAAATCACACTCTCCCATAATGTTTGAGATACGCCCCATATCCTAATACTTAATTTTTGAAGTTATGTGCCATTCTATCCGTAATATGATTTTTATTACTGTCATATGGGTTACTGTCATAAGGTTTGCATAGTCTATGTATTCTTCATATATAAAGAAGTGAAATATCTTTTTCAGTGTTTCTTAGATTTAAACTCATAGGTGGATTCTGGAGATTTTGGCCAGTTTGTGTTACAAACCCAAAATGTTTAGTATAACCAGGAGAATTGATTAATCAAAAGTTAACCCAGCACCAGCTAAAATAATACCCAAATGGGAAGAGGTGCCACAAAGTAGTTAAAAATAATACTAAAGGCAAAAACAAAACTACTGTGCACACTCTGTATATAACTAAAACTTTATTATACACATCGGGTTATCACTAGATAAAAACACTTAAAAAGAACCTTCAGTGACTAAAAACTTTAGGACTCAGTAATATGCAAGGTTGGAGCATATAACATATATCAAATATATATTTTGGGCACATGAGTAAGCCCCCATAAGGAGTGGGGAGCGAAACGCTTCTGCTCTGTTCGCGGCCCTAACAGTACTATACTGGATGCCTGCTGACTTACCTTGAGTTGGTACTATGCACTTCCTTGTCTAATGCACTTTATTTACTGATATCTCCATGATATATGCTCCAACCATAGCTATATAGTCCTAAAGTTTAAGTCACTGAGGTTCTTTTTAAGCAAAAACATTTAATTGGCCGTCATCAGGATTACAGACCATGTACATCATTTCCTTAAAGGGGAACTATGGTCTCCAAACCAAACGAAAGGCCAGTTCCCTACCTTTAAAACAAGCAATCAACCACCTCTCTACATGCTCCACGCCCAGATATACAGAATGACTGACCAAGAAAGTTAATGGGTGGGAGGCTGACATGTGACATTCCTAAGGCTTCTCCTTTTCTTGAAGACGTTCGCTAGTCATCCGACTGGCTTTCTCAATTCAGAATGACTTGTACAAGAATCTGTGGCAATTATGTACCCTGGAAAATCCCAATTAGCATATCACAGCCAGGTGTTAAGGGTGTGATTAAAAGTGGCTAAGAGGTGTTATAGGAACGCCCAAGTAAGGTGTTAAAACACATTGTACATGGCAGACAGTTGGTGTCGAACCCCCCCACCTCTATTTAGGCTTGTTTTTTTATTTTCACATAAATGGCCTCCTTAACACCTCTCTTGAACCAGTCACGTTCCTTCGCCAGTATGTTAACATTACAATCTTCAAAGGTATGTCCTTTATCCTTAAGATGCAGATACACGGCTGAGTTCCTGACCCGAGGAATTGGCTCTTCTGTGCTGGCTCGGCGCATATGATGCAGTTGCTGTTTGGTCTCCCCCACATACAATCAGAGCATTCTTCACTGCACTGCACTGCATATATGATGTCGCTTTTCTTTGTGTTTTGGTATTGGGTCTTTCGGATGTACCAATTGCTGCCTCAGTGGTTGTCGTTTTAAAGCAGACAGGGATACGATGTTTTTTGAAAATTCTTCTTATTCTCGGAGACCCCTGCTACATATGGGATGACCATGTTCTTCCTCCTGTCTTGCTTTTCCCCTTCACTGTTGTTATTCGTGTTCTTTTTCTTTCCTTCTACTTCTTTTGACAAAGGCCCAGTCTGGATATCACAAGTTTTAAGCTCCTCTGAGATGTTTCATTTCTTTAGCCTTCGCCTCTGTGCTAGTGGGGATGTTCTCGGCTCTGTGTTGCAGGGTTCTGATGACCCCCAGCTTGTGATCTAAAGGGTGGTGGGAGTCAAACATCAAATACTGATCTGTGTGTGTTGGTTTTCTGTAAACCTCTACTTCCAGTTTACCATTGTCTGCCATGTACATGCTGTTTTAACACCTTACTCTGGCGTTCCTATAACACCTCTTAGCCACTTTCTAACACACCACCCTTAACACCTGGCTGTGATATGCTAATTGGGATTTTCCAGGGTACATATTGCCACAGATTCTTGTACAAGTCATTCTGAATTGAGAAAGCCAGTCGGATGACTAGCGAAACGTCTTCAAGAACTACATTTCAAGTCCAGTTGATCTAATTGAATACAACAGATATACCATGACCTGGATGAATGAGAACCTTCACAAACATGGTGAAGATCATGTTTGATAATATTATTAAATACTTTGATAGACGGGGCTGTATTAGGGGGATCAAAGGTACTGTGTGCCCGAAAGGGAGAGGGGACACTAAGCACTAGTGAAATGGTCCTTCAATTTTAATAGTCTCTGAAATTTATATAAATCGATCTCATCTGAAGAGGATCATGGATATGAGTAGGTACATATGAAAGGCCCTTATTTAACAATGTAACTCATCATCTGTCGGCAGTGGTTACTCAAATTATAGACTACTTTAGTCTCCTCGATCTTGGAGGACGACCACCCCTTCTTTTGGAACGGCCCCCTCGTCTCGGGACCCCGCCTCCTCCGTGGGCTTCCCCCTTTTTATACCTATTAACATCTAGCTACATCTATCTATGTCTATTTATTATGTTTATTTATATACATATTTATGCATCTAGTCATTCGTATGTATGGTATTATGCTGACGGAGTGCTCCTTGTACGTATCGGTTTCCCACATAAGAACCTCTTAGTAATGTTCTAGTAATTTATTACATTGTTTTTAATTGTTTTTTAATATCTGTTGTTTCAATTAGATGTGTTAAAACAGCATTGTACATGGCGACAGTTGGTGTCGAACCCCCCACCTCTATTTAGGCTTGGTTTCTTTATTTTCACATAAATGGCCTCCTTAACACCTCTCTTGAACCAGTCACGTTCCTTCGCCAGTATGTTAACATTACATATTCAAAGGTAGTCCTTTATCCTTAAGATGCAGATACACGGCTGAGTCCTGACCCGAGGAATTGGCTCTTCTGTGCTGGGCCATACGTTGATGCAGTTGCTGTTTGGTCTCCCCCCACATACAAATCAGAGCATTTCTTCACTGCACTGCACTGCGTATTGATGTCGCTTTTTCTTGTGTTTTGGTATTGGGTCTTTTGGATGTACCAATTGCTGCCTCAGTGTGTTGTTCGGTTTAAAAGCAGACAGGGATACGATGTTTTTTGAAAATTCTTCTTAATTTCTCGGAGACCCCTGCTACATATGGGATGACCATGTTCTTCCTCCTGTCTTGCTTTTCCCCTTCACATGTTGGTATTTGTGTTCTTTTCTTTCCTTTCTACTTCTTTTGACAAAGGCTCAGTCTGGATATCCACAAGTTTTAAGGGCTCCTCTGAGATGTTTCATTTCTTTAGCCTTCGCCTCTGTGCTAGTGGGGATGTTCTCGGCTCTGTGTTGCAGGGTTCTGATGACACCCAGCTTGTGATCTAAAGGGTGGTGGGAGTCAAACATCAAATACTGATCTGTGTGTGTTGGTTTTCTGTAAACCTCTACTTCCAGTTTACCATTTTCCTTAACTTCTACCAAGCATCCAAGAAAGCCAGTTTGTTGTTTTGTACCTCTTCCCTTGTGAATTTAATGTTTTGGTCCACCGCATTAATGTGTTCTGTGAAAGCTGTACTTCCTTCTGGTGGATTTTAACCCAGGTGTCATCAACATATCTGAACCAGTGGCTGGGTGCTATGCCCTTAAAGGTATTAAGCGCCTGTGTTTCTACCTCCTCCATGTAAAGGTTGGCCACAATAGGTGAAACTGAGATCCCATAGCACATCCATGTTTTTGCTTATAGAACTTATCCCTGTATTTGAAATAGGTGGTATTCAGCACAATCCAACAAGGAACACACCTGTTCTGGGTTGAGATCAGTTCTGCTGGTAAGAGTGCTGTCTTGGCCCGCCGTTTTCTCACCATGTCAACAGCCTCCTTGGTGGGTATACAAGTGAAGAGAGAAGTCACATCATAGGACACCATAGTTTTCTTCTACACCGATGTACTATATCTTCATCTTGTTGGTGAAATCCTGAGAGTTCTGGATGTGATGCTTAGAACTTCCCACCAAAGGTCCTAATGTTAGCTAGATATTTTGCCACCTTGTATGTTACAGAGTTGATGCTGCTGACTATAGGTCTTAGTGGGGCCCCTTCCTTATGTATCTTTGGGAGTCCATATATGCATGGATTTGCCTCACCAGGGTAAGGCGATGATACATTGCTCGGTCAATGGCTTTATCCTTTTGAAGCTGTTGTAGTAAGTCTATGACTCTTTTCTTGTAACGGCTGGTGGGATCCCTTGTTAAAGCCTCATATGTGTTGTTATCGGCCAGAGGCATGGTCAACTTATCATGGTAGTCTGAGGTGTTGAGTACCACTGTCATCTTCCTTTATCTGCCGGTAGAATGGTGATACTGGAATCTTTCTTGAGGGATGTTTTTAAATGTTTTTAATGTTTTATTGTACTGCTGATTGGCATTTTTAGCTCCGTATGTGCCTTGGGAGGGTTGGGGAGTGGGCAGGGGAGTGTCTGCTCCTTACCTATTGCTGTTAAATATCCAGAAATGAGTATTTTCAGATGTCCTGACGACGGCTCGGTAGCCGAAAAGCATTGACCCTTGAATAAAAGTTAAGTTTTATTGCTGTAAAGACCTGTGGAGTGCCCCGTTCGTTTGGATTTCTGTATGTCTATGGTTGGGAAGCACCCAGGCAGTCACATTGGCGAGCGAGAGTGCAGCATACCCCATTGCTATATATATATATTATAATATATTTTACTTTAAAGGGACAGTTCAGTGGAATTAATCAATATTTGTTAATTTGTATAATGCCTTCTAGTTATTCTAACATATTCTCTCCCATTTTGAAAAATCAGTTGATTTCCATGCCCTTTGCTGTTCCCTGCTGTTGTCATTAGTGAGCTGACATTTCAGTTCTACACGGTCCTTCTTCTTCCCAGGATGCACCACATCCTTGAAATGTTCCTAACAGTTATTTCTACTTATTGACTGTTGGATGGGTCAAAGATGCTCAGATCTCTACTGATCAACTGAATCAACCCAAGGCACTGGGTCAAGGGCAAGACCATAACGGTCTCTACTAGGGCTCCTGCAAACAGGAAGTCAATATTTCGGTTGCTTTTATTATACACAGACACAATGCTGAATAGGCAGATTAAGGTCGTTGGTAAAAAAAAAAATACTGCTCTTTTTTCTGAAAAGCATATGTATTCTCACTGAACTTTCCCTTTAATGCATTTTTCCACCCCACTTTTCTTTTTTTTCCCCCTCTCTCCTCAATGTTTTGGTTTTGTAGCCATGCTCTAGGTATGTTTTGCCTTGAGAGGGTAAAAATTGAGTACAATTCGAGGAGTTCAGTGTTCTCTCAATTTGGGTATTCGTAAGTCTCCCAGATCTCCTGGTATCCCCAGTAAAAAAAAAAATGGGGGGGTTTCTTACTTCCGTAGGGTTAAATTCTTGGAATTTGTCCTTTGCCTTTAGAAGTTTGTATCATATGATTTGGGGAGAAAAAACAAATAATTCCTTTCTTATATTTGGGGATTCGGTGGGTTAGCAAGGCGAGGGTCAGGTATTAGTTTTATACTTGCAGTTTTTGACAGTGCTGCAACTGTAAATTCCTTTTCTTCTATCTAGGTTCCCTCTGTGACTTTGCCACTTGTGTCCACTCGTTGTGGGAGAAGGAATTCTGGGAGGCGTGCCAGATTGCTCTTTTCGGCAGGGTGTCCTTTTTGTAGGCCTAGTCTGCTTAGGAAACGTGGTCCATCTTAAATACTGGAGAGGGAGATCTGTTTTCCATTTTTCAGGGCCACCAGTTTAAAGGGGAACCCCCACCTGTATTTGATTTGGTGTTTTAGGAGTAATCTATTATAGGTCCCAGCTCTCTTCTTCTTTGTAATGGTTGTAGAGAGATCCTGGAATAGACGGACTTGGGCACCGTCATATACAGTTGTTGGGGTGCTGTGGGCTGCAGCCATTATCGCCTCCTTGGTCTTAAAGTAAGCAGTTTGCATATAACATCTCTAGGAGGTTCTCCCTACCTGGATTTTGCCCGAAATGCTCTATATGGTTTTGGTTTGTGAGAACAGATCGTTTTCTCGACTTGGGAGTATAACTTTTCCAAGTCTTGGCGAGTGCATGGGGTAGACCTCACTTATTGATGAGCGCAATGCTCCTGCGGCAAACGCACTGCTCCTGCACCATCTTGGTGCCTCGCGTGTGGCCAGAAGGAGTGGCCATAAGTCAGTTGCTCGGACTTGGAACCTCAGATTATTACTGTTTTTCGGTGGCATTCTATGGGCTCTTGCTTCCCCTGTTCTTGTACAGACTCAGAGGGTCCAATTCAGCTATTGCCGCTATTAGAAGTGTGCCCAGAGCGGGAGCTAATCACCGACACGTCTGTCTTCATGAGTAGTCTACTCATGAACTAATTTAGTTAGCCAATAAAAAGTTATTACTTTATATCCAATATACAGGATTATCCATTAAAGGGCATGTCCACCCTATTTTCCTAGCTTTTGGCAGATAGTAGTGCTAGTTCCCCCAGCCCCAAAAGCTATAATATTTTTTTCAGAAAGTCCCCTGATCTTACTTTACTTCCCTCTCTCCTCCGCCGCCGCAATGCCCGACCTTCTGCTTGCATAGAACAAGCAGGGGGCCAGACCATCACCGCATCTGTATTGGCTGAGAGCAGCCAATCATGGACGCGTCTGCCGGCAGTTCAGAACGCCAGAGGAGAGAGGGAAAGTAAGTAAGATTGGGGGAATCTCTGGAAAATATATTATAGCAGTTGGGCTGGGGGAACTAGCTCTAATATCTGCCTAAGGGTTTTTACACTAGGGGAGGGAGAGCAAATGGGAGGAAGGGGGGGGGGGGATGTGTAAAGGGCTGCTCTCAGCAAGCCAAAAACCTTTGAGAGGACGGCTCAGAGAGGGAAACAATTTCCCTGGTGGCCAGCTCCTGGTGGTCAGTTTTTATAACTTTGGGGGGACTTTGGAGCAGGGATGTAAGGTAAGGATTTTATACGCTACAGAGTGGTTCCAATAGTGGGTTAAATTTTAGTTTTGGGGGTGGACATGCCCTTTAAAGGGTAACTCCACCCTGAGAAAACTTTGTACTACTCGGTAGTGTAGCCACTCCCCCCACAAACGGTAACAAAAGCAGCACAATGTACTTAAAGTCTTTTGTTTCCCGAGTGATCTGATCCGGGCCTCTGCTTACCAGAAGTTGCAAGCAGGGGCTGGACCAGCAGCTGCATCTGTGAGTGGTTGAGAGGCAGCCAATTACAGACGCGGTTGCTGGCAATGCAGAGTGCAGGGGGAATGAAGTAAGTACATTTGTGCTGCTTTTGCTTTTTTTTTACAATACGAACTTGGCAGTTGGGGTGGCTAGGGTGGGATATACTACAGAAAAAGCCTTTTAATAGTAGGAGATCAGAGGTGCCAGAAGGGATCAGGAGGAGGGATGGGGGAAAGGGCTTCCCTGTGTATGTCCACAGTTCTCCTAGGACAAGGAAAGCAGGGACTGGATGATACCCAGACAGCTCCTACTTTTCACTTTTTGCCATTTTGGACGGTCACTGCAGAAAAACCATAAGGACTAGAGCAGAGATGTAGTTAAGTATTTTTGAACACTACACAGTGGGGCCAGTGGGTTAATTTTAGTTTTGGGGTGGATGTGCCCTTTAAGGCAACCTAATGGCTGCCTATGACCCAGTAAACATTAGGGGCCCGCTTCAGTATGACAGCCATACAGTACAAGAACAAAGGCGCCCCTAATATCAGCCCTGCCCGGGGACCCATTAGTCAGATCCCCTATAGATTGTAATATTGGTAAAGGCAAACTGTGGGCCACAGCTTTGACTGTTTGTCCTAGCATTGCATGGTGTGTACCCAGCCTTAACGATGCCAGTGTTGTCTGCTGATGTCATCTGTTGGTAAACAATGCAACATGTTAATCGAGGACAGTTACAAGTTCAAACAAACTATTCAGTTCAAGTAAATACATTTATATTCTTATTCAGGTATGCTGTTTTTTGATATGTGATCTGCTAAGTCAAATGAAGAGAATTATATTGAGGAACAATTAATTAATTACTATATTCCAGAAAATATGAGAAAACGGTAATACTGTACTAGTTAGTTACCTCTAGGTGTACAGACTATAGAGGATCTTAAATGTACAGCTAGGCAGGGAGCATAGCCGAGGGAAAAAGGGTGTGGAGACATGTGGAGGTAAGCCAGTAATACTAGGCTGACAAGAGAGGTGAGACATTGGTTAATAACTAGGGTTGCCACCAGGTTTGCATTTTACTCTGCCCAGCCGGTAAATCTGTGTTGTGCCAGTAAAAATTTAAAAATACCATTTGACTTCTAATTACTGTAGGGGGATATTTTTTTATCTGCAGGTGGCAACCCTAGAAATAACAACAATAGAGTATCCCTCCAGGAGAAATAAAAAGTATGGGGAGGTTATGTGGCTTATTAATTAATTGAATGCTGAACAAACAAATGTTAAGGATCTCATGCACCAAATTAAAAGAATAATTTTATACACACTTCCTAATGCTTCCAGATGTATCCCCACATTTAAGGTGGCCAAGCATGTGCGATTAGGGAATCTGTTTTAATATGTGGTTGTTATTGCATATACGCCCTGACTGACCTTCTGTACACTGCATGGGGAGCGGACAGCCATGCACCCATACACATGCACAGGACAATCTTATTGGCTCCATCTACTTAAAGTAAAGGGAGGCGATCTCAATCAATGGACATTTTCCCTCTGTCCAACAAACCATGACAGCATTTTGGCCCCCTACATTCCCAAATCCCATTGGATCCAATGAAGTTTGTACTTCAGACTATTACTTTTCAGTCTCATAGCTGGTACTCTCTTAAACTTCATCTCTGCCAGTATTCATTAACCCTTACCTAATGGTATTAGGAAGCTGACATAAAGTATTTGTTTGATTTATGTATTTTATCTGGTAGCATATGAGTAAAAGGTATAATCTCTGATCTCCTTTATATTGTTAAATATATTTATATTTTTATGGAGATTGCATTGAGTTTTTTAGGAGCTACCAATGAGGTAGGGGTATACCCGTTTGCTCCTGTTCTGCTCCCGCCTGCCACCAGGAAGTATCCAGGGGGGGCTAGAATAGGATAAGGGTCCTTAAAAGACCCAGGCAATCTTGACACATATGTGCTACAACAAAAACAAAGAATAAGTGCAAGAG
The DNA here is from genome assembly GCA_019447015.1 of Hymenochirus boettgeri. Lineage (NCBI taxonomy): Eukaryota > Metazoa > Chordata > Amphibia > Anura > Pipidae > Hymenochirus > Hymenochirus boettgeri. The sequence goes on from CM033472.1 coordinate 58,097,821, forward strand.
CTATTAAGTGCTATAGCCAATAAATAAGGTAAATATAATGTGGGCTGGGCCCAATAGGCCTCTTCGGATAAAACGTTTTTCGTCATAGCCAAAGATATGATAGAAGCAGGGAGATGTAATAAAGTTCTTATCGTTAAAAATGGTGCTAAGTTTGCCCCAACCAATCAGATGTTAGCTTTCAAATGTTAATAACACTGATTGGTTGGAGCAAAATTAGCACCATTTTTAACGATAAGAACTTTTTAACATCTCCCTGAAGTTTTTAAAGAGTGCTAGAAAATCACATGCACAGTAGTGCTTCATCGAGAGCTTGAGCTTTTGAGCAACCCCCCCTGCTTAAGGCTTTGACCAAGCTTCATATCATCCAAACCAAACAGAAGCCTGGAGAGGGAACTCCCGCTCTGTGTGTGTTGGTTTTCTGTAAACCTCTACTTCCAGTTTACCATTGTCTGCCATGTACAATGCTGTTTTAACACCTTACTCTGGGCGTTCAATTAATTCAACTGGACTTGAAAGTAGTTCTTGAAGACGTTTCGTAGTCATCCGACTGGCTTTCTCAATTCAGAATGACTTGTACAAGAATCTGTGGCAATTAGTACCCTGGAAAATCCCAATTAGCATATCACAGCCAGGTGTTAAGGGTGTGTGATTAGAAAGTGGAAGAGGTGTTATGAGAACGCCCAGAGTAAGGTGTTAAAACAGCATTGTACATGGCAGACAATGGTAAACTGGAAGTAGAGGTTTACAGAAAACCAACACACACAGATCAGTATTGATGTTTGACTCCCACCACCCTTTAGATACAAGCTGGGGGTCATCAGAACCCTGCAACACAGAGCCGAGAACATCCCACTAGCACAGAGGCGAAGGCTAAAGAAATGAAACATCTCAGAGGAGCCCTTAAAACTTGTGGATATCCGACTGGGCCTTTGTCAAAAGAAAAGTAGAGAAGGAAAGAAAAGAACACGAATACCAACAGTGAAGGGGAAAAGCAAGACAGGAGGAAGAACATGGTCATCCCATATGTAGCAGGGGTCTCCGAGAAATTAAGAAGAATTTTCAAAAAACATCGTATCCTGTCTGCTTTAAACGAACAACACACTGAGGCCGCAATGGTACAGAAAAGACCCAATACCAAAACACAAGAAAAGCGACATCATATATGCAGTGCAGTGCAGTGAAGAATGCTCTGATTTGTATGTGGGGGAGACCAAACAGCAACTGCATCAACGTTGGCCCCGCACAGAAGAGCCAATTCCTGGGTCAGGACTCAGCCGTGTATCTGCATCTTAAGGATAAAGGACATACCTTTGAAGATTGGAATGTTAACATACTGGCGAAGGAACGTGACTGGTTCAAGAGAGGTGTTAGGAGGCCATTTATGTGAAAATAAAGAAACCAAGCCTAAATAGAGGTGGGGGGGTTCGACACCAACTGTCTGCCATGTACAATGTGTTTTAAACCACTTACTCTGGCGTTCCTATAACACCTCTTAGCCACTTTCTAATCACACCCTTAACACCTGGCTGTGATATGCTAATTGGGATTTTCCAGGGTACATAATTGCCACAGATTCTTGTACAAGTCATTTGAATTGAGAAGACGCAGAGCTGGATGACTAGCGAAACGTCTTCAAGAACTACATTTCAAGTCCAGTTGATCTAATTGAATACAACAGATATGATCTTCACCAATTTATGATACATGATGCAAGGCCTCGTAGATCCAACTTATATAAGGGCGAGAGGATGCCTTAAAATCCCTTATAGAGATCGGGACCTCATAATTCGCCCCACAGACAAGGGGGGGGGGCTAATGTCCTGCTAACCTTGGATTATTATAGGACGAATTGATCTCACAATTGTCCGATACTAATACATAGTAACATAGTAATTAAGGTTGAATAAAGACAATCGTCCATCAAGTCCAACCTATTCCCTTTTTTTTTTTTTTTTTTTAACCCTACCTAACAGTTGATCTAGAGGAAGGCAAAAAACCCCAGCTAAAAAAGGGGGGGAAAAATTCCTTCCTGACGTATGTCAGATTACCAGGTGACCCCACAAGCAATATTTGTAAAAAATTAAAAACTATTGTGGACACGGCGGTCCCTAGGTGCCCATATATCTATCGGTCATAAATCCACAAGACTGATCTACAACTCCGGGATGCCCAATTGTTTCCCTAAATGGTTCTATATTGAAATCTCCCCGGTTTATGTTGACCATTTTTTACAGCCGATTGTCAAGTCGATGGATTCCTTTTGAGGGACAGTGGGCTTGAGGGACACCCTTAGTTCCATACAGGAGCCCCTAGATGGAAAACCTATTGTCACCTGTGACGTAAAAAACTTGTATACGATTATCCCCCAGCGGAGGGAGGGCATAGACATTTGTAAACAAGACTAATCTAATAAGGGCTTTCAAGGACCTCCGGTTGAGTTTTAATTGACTTGTGTCTTTGGTATTAGTCAGAACTATTTCCATTTCAAGGACACTTTTTTCCAACAAATTGCAGAAACGGCGATGGGCACTAAAGTAGGCCCATCGTTTGCGAAATTGTACATGGAAAACTCGAAAAATTGTTCATCTACCTAAATTTGGGGACAAACTAATTTTGTACAGACGTTACATAGACGATTTGTTTATATTTGGCTATGGTAGTAGGGAGGTGTGAGGAATTTATATGGAGGTAAATTCCCTTAACACCCCCGTAAAACTCATCGTGTTATGGATGAGAACTCGATTGAGTTCTTGGACCTGTGCATATTTAGAGATGGTTCAAGAGTAGCTACTACCCTATTTACGAAGACTACTGACCATAACAACACACGCTCACAGTTACCACCCGATGCCCACTCAAGCGAGGGGTGTTGTTCTCTCAATTTTACGTGTATACGGAATAACAACGGACCCCCTTAAGTGTGAACATCAACTGGAGGGGATGGTCCCAAAAATTCCTCCAGACTGGGTATAATAGGGAGATGATCACTGAACAGCTCACACGAGCACGCCTTAGGGGGACACTGATCCCCTTCAGGAGTTGGGGCCCCTAGGTACGGGTACGAATATCAATAGTGAGGCTTCCTGTACTCTACCCTTTGTTATGCAATTTTCCCAATACTCTAGTGTTATTAAACAGAGTGTACGTAAACACTAGGAAATCTTGAGCTCAGATGGCTCTCTCCCTTTCAAAAAAATGGTGCCTGTGTTCGCCAATAGAAGAGGGAAGAACCTTAAGAACCTATTAGTACGCACGACCTACTCAGTAAACCAATTAAGAATCCCACTACATGGTTACCATTTCGAAACTGGGGTGTTATAGGTGCCTAGGCTGTCTAACCTGCCGTTCGGTTATTACCGGATTGGATTTTCCCACCCCCATATGGCCATATAGAATTAAAATCAGAGAACGGATTACTTGTCTCAGTACCCACGTCAAATATTATAACATGTCCGTGTGGACTGTATTACGTCGGTAAAACGGTGACGTCGATCCGTGAACGGATGGCAACCACCGGGCGGCATTAGAGCTGCCCTTAGTGGGGACAGATGGAGGGTAGGAACAACACTCAATACGGCGAACAGTCAGTCGCTAAAAACTTTAAAACCTCTTGCCACCAACTTAGCAATATGCGGTGGATGGCCATTGAAACAGTCCAACATAGAGAGGACCTAGACCGTAATAGGCTGCTCTGCAGGGGAGGACCGCTGGATCCGCGATTGGATACCTATCCCCCCGGGGTCTCAATGAGCAAGTAGTTTTGTCATGTTTCCTATAAAACACCAGTAACCATTTAATACCCTGTTTATATTTATATTTATACCTATTAACATCTAGCTACATCTATCTATGTCTATTTATATTGTTGATTTATTATATATTTATGCATCTAGTCATTCGTGTGTATGGGTATTATGCTGACGGAGTGCTCCTTGTAGTATCGGTTTCCACATAAGAACCTCTTAGTAATGTTCTAGTAATTATTACATTGTTTTTAATTGTATTTTATGTTTTGAATTGTTTTATTGTACTGCTGATTGGCATTTTTAGCTCCGCATGTGCCGTGGGAGGGTTGGGGGAGTGGGCAGGGGAGGGGTGTCTGACTTACTATTGCTGTTAAATACCGGAAATGAAGTATTTTCAGATGTCCTGCAGACGGCTCGGTAGCCCAAAATGCATTGACCTTTGATAAAAGTTAAGTTTTATTGCTGTAAGACCGTGGAGTGCCCGTTCGTTTGGATTGCTTATATATATAAAAGTCTGAAAAATAAGGTTATTAGCTTAAGTCTGTTCTTGGTTTTCCACAGGATCTTGGAACAAAGAGATGGAAGAAATTATTGCATGAAAACTTAAATCAGCAATATAATGTGTGTAAAAATAGAACAGGAGTGGAGAGGAGGGGAAGAATTTAGAAATAATATGAGTATAGATATGGGAAAAAAAAAGGGTTGATTATGTATTGGTTGTTCTTCTTGAAGATGTTTTGTTGGCTTTATTACATATGAAATGTAAAAAAGTTGATGCAAAATACTAGTACTGTAAAATTGCACCTGGGACTTCCTGGAGGAGGTCTAGAGGAATATGGTAGGAAAGGTTATTGAAATAATATAAAGATATATAGTAATACAAATATGTGCAAAACAATGTCAAAAATGCAAAGCTATTTTTTGGTTCTTACAATAGCCATGGGGGGGATAACGGAAAAAGTTACCTTTCATGTTATACACATATACAAACGAAAAAAAAATGGAACATTCAAAGTCCCCCCCCCCGAGAGAGCCTCCCCACTTTTAGAACATTAAGAGCTCCCTAAACCCAGGAAAGGGAAAGCAGAATGACAAATAAGTAACGCAGGTTTTAAGAACAAGCTATTATGAGTGAATCTGTCAATCCTCTGTTCCCCATACAATCACAGAGTGTGGAGGGAGGGAATTGGCATTAGAGATGTAATGTGGGTTCAAATAGAACCCAGTTTCGAATCGAATCTGAGGGTTGCGAAGTCCCGACGAAACTTTCGGAACTCCTGAATTTCACGGAACCCGGATTTTTCGAATTTTCAATTTTATTGAAATCAAAAGTAGACGATTATTGAAAACCCAATTCCATTGTCAGGAATCCTTTCAAAATAATGTAGATCTTGAGACCTAATAATCACCATCTACACCCCAGCAACATATGATAAAGTCAAAAATGGCTATCCTATGAAATCTGAGCTCCACCTGTAAAGGGACCAGCGAGGATGATGCATAGCTGGGGAAATGAAGCTAACCCATTAAACTCTATTACCCACCCAAAGAATAACAAAAAACCCCAAAAACGATAGATACAATTCAGGGATGCCTTCCACAAAGAACCCAGAGGGCCCAAATACATTGTTTAGAGGTGGCCGGGGTGGGGGAAGATCCAACTCGGATCGACTTTGTGTGGCAGATACCCCCAAGGGGAAAGATGTAACCCCCAAAGGGCAGGGTTGTCAAACTCAGCCGCATAGACAAATACCTTAGAGAGGTGTAAAATGGAAAAATCTCTACTATTTTTATTTTACAATTATCTTATGTGTGCAGAACCTGATGAGGTCAATAGTAACTAAAGTAACTAAAATGTATAGTCCTTCCTTTGATGTATACCATAAGTCCAAATAGGTTTGGAAGCCACGACTCAGAGGAGCCGCCAACTAACAAACCAAGCAAACAACACTTCTGACTACAACCTACAACCAAATCCCTCTGGGCATGTAAGTACCAATATAACGCATCCATCTACGTCTACTTGAGATACACTATGCAGAGCCACTGAAAATTGTTTCCCATAATGTGAAAGGGGTCAACACACCTCAGAGAACGCAAAATGTCCCTTAATATTATCGGAAACCAACACCCGACATAATAATGCTCCAGGAAACCATTTTAATTTGATTGAGCAATATGAGATGAAAATAGAACTACATTTCAAGTCCAGTTGATCTAATTGAATACAACAGATATGATCTTCACCAATTTATGATACATGATGCAAGGCCTCGTAGATCCAACTTATATAAGGGCGAGAGAGATGCCTTAAAATCCCTTATAGAAGATCGGGACCTCATAATTCGCCCCACAGACAAGGGGGGGGGGCTAATGTCCTGCTAACCTTGGATTATTATAGGACTGAATTGATCTCACAATTGTCCGATACTAATACATAGTAACATAGTAATTAAGGTTGAATAAAGACATTCGTCCATCAAGTCCAACCTATTCCCTTTTTTTTTTTTTTTTTTTTTAACCCTACCTAACAGTTGATCTAGAGGAAGGCAAAAAACCCCAGCTAAAAAAGGGGGGGAAAAATTCCTTCCTGACGTATGTCAGATTACCAGGTGACCCCACAAGCAATATTTGTAAAAAATTAAAAACTATTGTGGACACGGCGGTCCCTAGGTGCCCAATTATCTATACGGTCCCTAAAATCCACAAGACTGTATCTAAAACTCCGGGATGCCCAATTGTTTCCCTAACTGGTTCTATATTGAAATCTCCCCCGGTTTATGTTGACCATTTCTTACAGCCGATTGTCAAGTCGATGGATTCCTTTCTGAGGGACAGTGGGGACTTGAGGGACACCCTTAGTTCCATACAGGAGCCCCTAGATGGAACCCTATTCGTCACCTGTGACGTAAAAAACTTGTATACGATTATCCCCCAGCGGGAGGGCATAGACATTTGTAAACAAGCACTAATCTAATAAGGGCTTTCAAGGACCTCCGGTTGAGTTTTTAATTGACTTGTTGTCTTTGGTACTTAGTCAGAACTATTTCCATTTCAAGGACACTTTTTTCCAACAAATTGCAGAAACGGCGATGGGCACTAATGTAGGCCCATCGTTTGCGAAATTGTACATGGAAAACTTCGAAAAATTGTTCATCTACCCTAAATTTGGGGACAAACTAATTTTGTACAGACGTTACATAGACGATTTGTTTATTATTTGGCTAGGTAGTAGGGAGGAATGTGAGGAATTTATATTGGAGTTAAATTCCCTTAACACCCCCGTAAAACTCATCGTGTCTATGGATGAGAACTCGATTGAGTTCTTGGACCTGTGCATATTTAGAGATGGTTCCAAGATAGCTACTACCCTATTTACGAAGACTACTGACCATAACACCACACGCTCACAGTTACCACCCGATGCCCACTCAAGCGAGGGGTGTTGTTCTCTCAATTTTTACGTGTATTACGGAATAACACGGACCCCCTTAAGTGTGAACATCAACTGGAGGGGATGGTCCAAAAATTCCTCCAGACTGGGTATAATAGGGAGATGATCACTGAACAGCTCACACGAGCACGCCTTAGGGGGAACACTGATCCCCTTCAGGAGTTGGGGCCCCTAGGTCTAGGGTCACGAATATCAATAGTGAGGCTTCCTGTACTCTACCCTTTGTTATGCAATTTTCCCAATACTCTAGTGTTATTAAACAGAGTGTACGTAAACACTAGGAAATCTTGAGCTCAGATGGCTCTCTCCCTTTCAAAAAAATGGTGCCTGTGTTCGCCAATAGAAGAGGGAAGAACCTTAAGAACCTATTAGTACGCACAGACCTACTCAGTAAACCAATTAAGAATCCCACTACATGGTTACCATCTTCGAAACTGGGGTGTTATAGGTGCCTAGGCTGTCTAACCTGCCGTTCGGTTATTACCGGATTGGATTTTCCCCACCCCCATAATGGCCATAGAATTAAAATCAGAGAACGGATTACTTGTCTCAGTACCCACGTCAATTATATTATAACATGTCCGTGTGGACTGTATTACGTCGGTAAAACGGTGACGTCGATCCGTGAACGGATGGCTAACCACCGGTCGGCTATTAGAGCTGCCCTTAGTGGGGACACGATGGAGGGTAGGAACAACACTCAATACGGCGAACAGTCAGTCGCTAAAAACTTTAAAACCTCTTGCCACCAACTTAGCAATATGCGGTGGATGGCCATTGAAACAGTCCAACATAGAGAGGACCTAGACCGTAATAGGCTGCTCCTGCAGCGGGAGGACCGCTGGATCCGCCGATTGGATACCCTATCCCCCCGGGGTCTCAATGAGCAAGTAGTTTTGTCATGTTTCCTATAAAACACCAGTAACCATATTTAATACCCTGTTTATATTTATATTTATACCTATTAACATCTAGCTACATCTATCTATGTCTATTTATATATGTTTATTTATATATATATTTATGCATCTAGTCATTCGTGTGTATGGGTATTATGCTGACGGAGTGCTCCTTGTACGTATCGGTTTCCACATAAGAACCTCTTAGTAATGTTCTAGTAATTTATTACATTGTTTTTAATTGTATTTTAATGTTTTGAATTGTTTTATTGTACTGCTGATTGGCATTTTTAGCTCCGCATGTGCCGTGGGAGGGTTGGGGGAGTGGGCAGGGGAGTGTCTGCTACTTACCTATTGCTGTTAAATATCCGGAAATGAAGTATTTTCAGATGTCCTGACGACGGCTCGGTAGCAGCCAAAATGCATTGACCTTTGAATAAAAGTTAAGTTTTATTGCTGTAAAGACCTGTGGAGTGCCCCGTTCGTTTGGATTGCTATATATATATAAAAAGTCTGAAAAATAAGGTTATTAGCTTAAGTCTGTTCTTGGTTTTCCACAGAGATCTTGGAACAAAGAGATGGAAGAAATTATTGCTGAAAACTTAAATCAGCAATATAAAATGTGTGTAAAAATAGAACAGGAGTGGAGAGGAGGGGAAGAATTTAGAAATAATATGAGTATAGATATGGGAAAAATAGGGTTGATTATGTATTGGTTGCTTCTTGAAGATGTTTTGTTGGCTTTATTACTATATAGAAATGTAAAAAAGTTGATGCAAAATACTAGTACTGTAAAATTGCACCTGGGACTTCCTGGAGGAGGTCTAGAGGAATATGGTAGGAAAGGTTATTGAAATAATATAAAGATATATAGTAATACAAATATGTGCAAAACAATGTCAAAAATGCAAAGCTATTTTTTGGTCTCTTACAATAGCCATGGGGGGGGATAACGGAAAAAGTTACCTTTCATGTTATACAACTATACAAAACGAAAAAATAATGGAACATTCAAAGTCCCCCCCCCCCGAGAAGCCTCCCCCACTTTTAGAACATTAAGAGCTCCCTAAACCCAGGAAAGGGAAAGCAGAATGACAAATAAGTAACGCAGGTTTTAAGAACAAGCTATTATGAGTGAATTCTGTCAATCCTCTGTTCCCCATACAATCACAGAGTGTGAGTGGAGGGAATTGGCATTAGAGATGTAATGTGGGTTCAAATAGAACCCAGTTTCGAATCGAATCTGAGGGTTTCGAAGTCCCGACGAAACTTTCGGAACTCCTGAATTTCACGGAACCCGGATTTTTCGAATTTTCAATTTTATTGAAAATCAAAAGTAGACGATTATTGAAAACCCAATTCCATTGTCAGGAATCCTTTTCAAAATAATGTAGATCTCTGAGACCTAATAATCACCATCTACACCCCAGCAACATATGATAAAGTCAAAAATGGCTATCCTATGAAAATCTGAGCTCCACCTGTAAAGGGACCAGCGAGGATGATGCATAGCTGGGGAAATGAAGCTAACCCATTAAACTCTATACCCACCCAAAGAATAACAAAAAACCCCAAAAACGATAGATACAATTCAGGGATGCCTTCCACAATAGAACCCAGAGGGCCCAAATACATTGTTTTATGAGGTGGCCCGGGGTGGGGGAAGATCCAACTCGGATCGACTCTGTGTGTGCAGTACCCCCAAGGGGAAAGATGTAACCCCCAAAGGGCAGGGTTGTCAAACTCAGCCGCATAGACAAATACCCTATGAGAGGGTAAAATTGGCAAAAATTTTCTTTTTCTTTACTATTTTTTATTTTACAATTTATCTTATGTGTGCAGAACCTGATGAGGTCAATAGTAACTAAAGTAACTAAAAATGTATATGTCCTTCCTTTGATGTATACCATAAGTCCAAATAGGTTTGGAAGCCACGACTCAGAGGAGCCGCCAACTACAAACCAAGCAAACAACACTTCTGACTACAACCTACAACCAAATCCCTCTGGGCATGTAAGTACCAATATAACGCATCCATCTACGCTCCTACTTGAGATACACTATGCAGAGCCTGAAAATTGTTTCCCATAATGTGAAAGGGGTCAACACACCTCAGAAACGCAAAATGTCCCTTCAATATTATCGGAAACCCAACCCCGACATAATAATGCTCCAGGAAACCCATTTTAATTTGAGCCATGAGATGAAATATTTGGGGGAAAAATACACAATGCACTATTTTGCATCTGCCCCTAACCAAGAAGGCTGGGGTGGCAATGCTATTAAATAAGAGTCATGTATAAGGGACACACTGGGACGATATCTAATATTCAACAGAACCCTCCAGAATATGTTTATGCACCTAACACACACCAAGAGACTTTCCTACAACATCTAAAAAACCAAATCCTACAACACTCCACAGGCATACTAATAATCATGGGGGACTCCAATATACCTATAAATCCTACAATAGACAGATCGGCCCCTATACGGTGATCAACCATCCCACCTTCAGGTAAACACTTAACCTCCTTTTTAAAATCCTGTGGAGTGGTGGAAGGATGGAGGACTCTCTATGCGTCATCTCGAGAATAAACATTTTTTCTCACCAGTTTATTCACTCTTCACGAGATTGGATTATGCTTTTCTAGCTCCACAACTACTCCCACACTTTCCGGATTTCCATATATCCGAAATATCATGGTCTGAAAATGCATATATACAACTCACCATAAAGGATCTAATGGGTGCAAAAACCTCACCATCCTGGCTCCTCAATGAATCGCTACTAGCTCAAGACAATGATATAGAAGAAATCCAAAAAAGATTAGAAAATGTGACCCCTTAAAGATCTCCTTCCATAATATGGTGATCAGAGGCAGACTAATTCAAATGGCAGCCATGCACAAAAGAATAAGAAACAAAAGAATTTTAGAACTCACAGAGGCAATACATAAAATGGGCAACAAGTTGGGAAAAAATTGGTCAGACGAGGAAGCTGCCCAATTAAAAACAATGAAGGCAGACCTTTCAAATCTAATTTTAGATAAGGCAGAGAAATCCCTGAGATTCACTAACCAAAGATATTACAGTAAAAGCAATAAACCGGACACAATGCTAGGGAACAAACTTAACCATAAAATGACAGCTAACGCCTACCACCCCATCAGGAATAAGGTAGGCTCTCTACATCATGACCCACAATGGATAGCAAACCATTTTGCAGAGTATTACCAACAACAATACAATGGTCATACGATCAAACACACTGAAGCAACCCGTAAATCACATAACACAATATTTACAACACCTAAACTTACGCACTATACCCACAGAAATGGCATCAAAATTAACAGATACTATAAGAAGAAATTCATTGTGTAGTCAAGGAATTCAAGATCAGGATATCACCAGGTCCTGATGGTTTTACAGCTTTATATTACAGGAAATTTTCAAAAACACTGACAGCTCACCTACATAAAATATGTAATGCAATACTAAAAGGAACAGACACCTTCCCCCCAGATATGCTGAAAACAAATATAGTAGTTATCCCAAAACCTGATAGGGATACTACCCAAGTAATGAACTATAGACCCATATCACTGATAAATGTGGACCTCAAAATTCACGCCAAGATAATAGCTAACAGGATTAAAACCATTTTACCCACATTAATAAATTATGATCAGACAGGGTTCATACCCGGACGACAGGCAACAAATAGTGTTAGAAAGGCAATAGTGGCACTTCAGTCGGCACTGTCGGAGGGAAACCCTGTAATGTTTCTTACTTTAGATGTAGAGAAAGTCTTCGACAGGATAGACTGGACATACCTATAACTGGTCCTCAAGAGATTTGGTTTCCCAGTGCCACTTATACAGGCTATCTTGTCACTCTATAATCAAGCCAAAAGCCAGAATAAGAAATATGGGATACCCTTCCAAATCCATTGACATAAGGAACGGGACAAGACAGGGATGTCCCCTATCACCCCTGCTATTTGAATTATGTATGGAACCATTGGCAGAAAGTCTGTGCAGCAAACCAAACATACTTGGCATCAAGATAGGAAAGATTTCTTATTTTAGACGACACTTTGCTCTTTTTAACACAACCACTAATATCCTTACCCTCAGTTTATCAGGTGCTAGACCAATTTGGACAAATATCTGGATTTAAAGTTAATCACAATAAGTCTAGAGCCCTGGAAGTGGACATCCCACAAAACCTACAAGACAACCTACAATCTTGATTTCACTTCAAATGGACTCAAGATTCATTAAAATACCTTGGCATATATCTCAGTAAGAGCAGGGAAACACTGATACTAAACAACTACACCTCCACCATCTCTAATTTGATTCAACTCCTTCAACAATGGACCCCATATCCTATCTCCTTAATGGGAAGAATAGCTGCTGTTAAAATGACCATTCTACCAAAAAAGTTATATATATTTAGTGCCCTCCCCATAATCTTAAAAAAAAGGATTTGCAGAAATTACAAACTGCAATAAATAAATTTATATGGAAGAATGGGAGAGCAAGCATAAAATATGCAACACTAGCAAGACACAGAGACAAGGGAGGCTTTGCAGCCCCCATCTTCTTTTCATATTATAAAGCAGCTAGACTCACTCAAGGTCTGCAGTGGATATGGGGCCCAGATATGGTGGCATGGGTAGATCTGGAAAATGAACTGCTAGCACCACTGCATTCCTCCTTGATCTTATGGATTCGACCCACAGACAGACCATCCTATAAGAATACTCAATTCGCCACAATCCACAACTCCCAATATATATGGGATATCTGTAACCACCAGAATGAACTAATCCAAATCCCCTCCCCTTACCGTTCCAATCTTTCAAACCCCCTACTTATCACTAAACATTTCCAACAAGGAAATCTTAGCCTTGAAAGCTAAAGGAATAACCAAAATAACAGATGTATATGACCAACACGGAACCCTTATACCATGGGAAGATGTAACACAAAAATTCCATACTATATATCCAATGGTACTCTTATATAAGAATATCAAATTACGCAAGCAAAATACGTAGCAATCACAGGAACACCAGCCCCACAAAATTGAAAAACTCACAAACCAAGCTCATTCCACAAACAACATTACATCCCTACTATATCAAATAATATGGCACGACAAACAACCTACAAAGCACTCCCTGACACAAAAGTGGGAGACAAGATTGGGTCAGGTGTTGGAGGAATCCCAGTGGGTCCCTATCAAAATCACGGCTTCATCAATTATAATAACAAAGTAGAAATCCTATAAAATTCTTTACGATTGGTATGTCACCCCAACCTTCCTACATAAAATTAACCCAGCAATATCAGACAAATGTTTTAGGGAATGCGGAAAGATAGCAGACCAAGTACGTTGTTGGTGGTTGTGCCCAGAGGTGGAACAATTTTGGGCGATATGCTCTGATCTACTGAGGGAAATCTTATCTACACCCATCCAACTGTCACCCTACACAGCATTATTCAATCACCCTATTCAAAACTTGAATAAGTACGCGAATTACTTAGTAAGATATGCGCAGAGGCCAAGAGTCTTGGAAGGGAGGGCATCTGAGTAAGATGAAACTAATAGCTAAGGTATGGTGGATCTACGACATTGAGTATTTAACACACACCCTAACAAATAATCTCAGAAAATGGAGCAAAACATGGGATCATGGATACTAAGAATACCACCCAGGGAACACAACTAGATCCGACATATGACAGGGCTCCTCAGATGGTGACGGATGGACCAACCCTAGTAAGGAAAATATTCTGTTTATTGAAAATTTAACAATGCACTGATTGAAAGTTAGACTGGTTATATAAGGAAACTCAGTTGAACTGTGTTATGTTATATAATTTTTTATGTTTGTTTTTATGTTTGCTATAACCAAAATCCAAAGTTTCTAAGATATGTATATATATTTCAAATACAAAGAAACGTAATTAAAAAAAAGTAATGAACAAAAAAAAAAAAAAAGTGCAAACTGTAGAAACCCTTTAGGCATTTTCTTAGTTGTTAATAATTAAATTAATTTTATGCATCTCTCTAATGCTTGTGAAGGTTGTCATTCATCCAGGTCATGGTATATCTGTTTTATTCAATTAGATCAACTGGACTTGAAGTTTAGTTCTTGAAGACGTTTCGCTAGTCACCCGACTGGCTTTCTCAATTCAGAATGACTTGTACAAGAATCTGTGGCAATTATGTACCCTGGAAAATCCCAATTAGCATATCACAGCCAAGTGTTAAGGGCGTGATTGGATAGTGGCTAAAAACTAAATGTTGTATATGGCCTAATTTCCCCTAAAACCTCAAACCTCAAATTTTCAAATCTGCTTCTTTATATTACATTAAGAAGCAGATTTGAAAATTTGAGGTTTTAGGGGAAATAAGGCCATATACAGACCTCATTTCCTCTGCTGCATTCTGCCTGAATTCCATGCCTTTTCGTTGCATGGTAGCAGCAGAAGGGTTGGACCGGCAGCCGTGTCTGTGATAATTATTATTATTATGGGTGCACCTGAGAAATGTTGTGCACGCATCAATGTGACAATAAAGTTCAAGTTCACAACTTCCTTGTCTTACACTTTATATAATATAATTTTCCTGCGAGTGGTTTAGCAGATTAGAGGATCTAGCACCACTCAAGATACTGTATGTATGATTGGCCTATATGACAGTCAGAATGCTATTAATACTGTATGTATGGTTGGCCTATATGACAGTCATAATGCTATTATACTGTATGTATGGTTGGCCTATAGAACAGTCAAAATGCTATTAATACTGTATGTAGGTTGGCCTATATGCACAGTCATAATGCTATTAATACTGTATGTATGGTTGGCCTATATGACAGTCAGAATGCTATTAATACTGTATGTATGGTTGGCCTTAAGACAGTCAGAATGCTATTAATACGGTATGTAAGGTTGGCCTATAAGCAGTCAGAATGCTATTAATACTGTATGTATGGTTGGACTATATGACAGTCAGAATGCTATTAATACTGTATGTATGGTTGGCCTATAAGACAGTCAGAATGCTATTAATACCATATGTATGGTTGGCCTATATGACAGTCAGAATGCTATAAATACTGTATGTATGGTTGGCCTATATGACAGTCGAATGCTATTATACTGTATGATGGATTGGACTATATGACAGTCGAATGCTATTATACTGTATTTATGGTTGGCCTATAAGACAGTCAGAATGCTATAAATACGGTATGTATGGTTGTCCTATATGACAGTCAGAATGCTATAAATACTGTATGTATGGTTGGCCTATATGACAGTCAGAATGCTATTAATACTGTATGTATGGTTGGCCTATAAGACAGTCAGAATGCTATTAATACTGTATGTATGGTTGTCCTATATGACAGTCAGAATGCTATATATACTGTATGTATGGTTGGCCTATATGACAGTCAGAATGCTATAAATACTGTATGTATGGTTGACCTATATGACAGTCAGAATGCTATTAATACCGTATGTATGGTTGGACTATATGACAGTCAGAATGCTATAAATACTGTATGTATGGTTGGCCTATATGACAGTCAGAATGCTATTAATACCGTTATTATGGTTGGACTATATGACAGTCAATGCTACTAATACTGTATGTAGGGTGGCCTATAAGACAGTCAGAATGCTTAATACTGTATGTTGGTTGGCCTATAAGACAGCAGAATGCTATAATACTGTATGTATGGTTGGCCTATATGACAGTCAGAATGCTATTAATACCGTATGTATGGTTGGACTATACGACAGTCAGAATGCTACTAATACTGTATGTATGGTTGGCCTATAAGACAGTCAGAATGCTATTAATACTGTATGTATGGTTGGCCTATAAGACAGTCAGAATGCTACTAATACTGTATGTATGGTTGGCCTATAAGACAGTCAGAATGCTATAAATACTGTATGTATGGTTGACCTATATGACAGTCAGAATGCTATTAATACCGTATGTATGGTTGGACTATATGACAGTCAGAATGCTATAAATACTGTATGTATGGTTGGCCTATATGACAGTCAGAATGCTATTAATACCGTATGTATGGTTGGACTATCCGACAGTTGAATGCTACTAATACTGTATGTATGGTTGGCCTATAGAACAGTCAGAATGCTATTAATACGTATGTATGGTTGCCTATAAGACAGTCAGAATGCTATTAATACTGTATGTATGGTTGGCCTTAAGACAGTCAGAATGCTACAATACTGTATGTATGGTTGCCCTATATGACAGTCAGAATGCTATTAATACTGTATGTATGGTTGGCCTATAAGACAGTCAGAATGCTATTAATACTGTATGTATGGTTGGCCTATAAGACAGTCAGAATGCTAAATACGTGTTGTATGGTTGACCTATATGACAGTCAGAATGCTATTAATACTGTAGTATGGTTGGCCTATATGACAGTCGAATGCTATTATACCGTATGTATGGTTGGACTATACGACAGTCAGAATGCTACTAATACTGTATGTATGGTTGGCCTATAAGACAGTCAGAATGCTATTAATACTGTATGTATGGTTGGCCTATAAGACAGTCAGAATGCTATTAATACTGTATGTATGGTTGGCCTATAAGACAGTCAGAATGCTATTATACTGTATGTATGGTTGGCCTATAAGACAGTCGAAATGCTATTAATACTGTATGTATGGTTTGTCCTATATGACGTCAGAATGCTATTAATACCGTATGTATGGTTGGCCTATATGACAGTCATAATGCTATTACCACTGTATGTATAGTTGGACTATATGACAGACAATGCCGTATGTGCACAGATGCCCTTAGGAACATTTATTTTAGTAAAGTTGAAATGTAGTGGCTGATCAATATTAGGTGTAAATATTTGCCCGTGCTATTATGATGAAATCACAGTGGAAAAAGTAGTGGTCAAATTTATTGTACCTCTAAGCTCAGAGAAGATGGCACCGATAAGATTTCATTTTAACTAGATATTTTACCATTTGCATGAACAGTAATGTGAATAGTTAGAATAGTGTTATACAGTTTGAACTATCCTAAATAACAGATATGATGTGGAATACAGATTCCACTGAATTGCTCAACCAAGCATGTACTTTGCTGCAGATGTTATTTTTTTTCATATTTTTCTTGTGTTGGATATTGTTAGAGGGAATTTCATATGGTTAGCTTTAGATAGTTTGTTAGGTTGACTGTTGTTGTAGTTAGGGCCCTACTAAAATGTCTACCTTGATGTGGTGGCAAGCTTACAAATCTTTTAGCTAAATCTTTTATTTTTCAGGAATTATAGAGGGGATAAATGTCTATTTGAGGAACTATATCAATAAATACCTCATGTGATGCCAATTTCAAAATGACCAAATCTCTACCGCACCCACCCTTTGAAGCCACGCCCACCACCTTGATGGTGGCACTCTATGCGCACTGCTATAGACAGCATTCAAAGTTTTGCTCAAGTGCTAAAAACCCTAGATACACCTTTGTGATAGGAAGTTCAAAATCATAACAGCAAAGCCACTCCCATTGACAAACTACAGCCACTGACAAAGCCACACTCACTTTAATGTGGTACGGCGTGCACCATCAAAAATCCTGACCACTTCCTGATTCTAATCCACTATAAAGCGCCTCCGCGATATTGCGCCTATAGTGGATTAGAACCAGGAAGCGGTTGTAGACATTCAACTTTCAAAATGTTGGAGCATTAACACCCTGTTTTCACCAGTTACAACTTACGGTTACCTTCAAACTTTCTTGATGAGCAGTACAGCCCTTTGGAGGTATTTGATATCAAATGTATGGGCATTAATTGGAGAACGGTCAGAGCAGGGTATATTTTCTGCTCACCTTGTCCCAGATGTTTCTAATAGACATTTTTTTGTGAGAATTCCTATTAGAATGTCTAGAGAATATATGTGAAAGTTTCAACACTATCCAGTATATCCATATGAATTATATAAAATTTTATGAATGTTTTCCTGATTTTACACTATGCCATTTAGTTGATAAAGCTATTGCTTTAAAATTCTCTTTCAAGAATTAGAGTGTGATTGTAAATATGTTAATACTTGTTTCAAATGAAGATAATAGTATTAGCTAATGCATATTGTGTGGTATTAATATTGTGGTACTAATCCTTGATCCAGATAGAATGTCTTTGTCTTAAAACAAGGGATCAGTAACAATATAAACCATTAATTTGAGCAAATAAGCACTTTATGCACACTTTTACCACTTTTACCAATGCACTTTGAAATTCGGACACTTTTTTGAAGGTCTCTTTTGAAGCATCGGTCACTTAAGGGCATGTCCACCCCAAAATTTAACTTTGATATGTGGTAGGCATGCTCCCCCAGCCCCAACCGCTTAATAAATTGTTAAAAGTCCCCCGATTCTTACTTACCTGCCCTATCTCCCCTGCTGCAGTTTTCAGCCCTCTGCTTGCATGGAATTGAACAGGGGGCGGGACCGCACCGCGTCTGTGATTGGCTGAGAGGCAGGGAGGGCTGCACTGAGCATGCCTCAACCTTGATGGTTGAGGAAGTCTCAGGCACAGCATGAGTCACACACTGCTCCTACACAGCAGTTTCCTGACTTTGGGGGGCACAGCAGGGGAACTATTTTGAGCAGAATGTAAGGTAAGGATTGTTTTAAACTACTTGATGTGGCCGTAAGGGGTTAAATTTTAGTTTTGGGGGTGGACATGCCGTTTAATATATGGAAGCTACTTAAATTGGACTTGGACTTTAATCTATACAAACCACTCTTAAGCCTGGGTACACACCAGCAGATATTTTCGGCCAAATATCTGCTGGTGTGGGACGGCCGGCCCTGACCAACCTCGATCGTCCATTCATCCGGATCGGACAAACGGACGTTTGGTAAATCCTGATCGATCATGCAGGTCCCTATAGGACTGCACGGACGATCTCACAAAATGTTGTCCGAGGCCACTATTGCTGCAACCGAAGGACATTTGTCCTGGTCGAGCTCCCGCTCGTACGATTGCTCAGTTGGGACAATAGTCCCTTCATGTGTAACCAGCCTAAGATAATACCTAGCACTTAATGAATGATGTGTCATCACTTGCAGCACTAATAACAATCGAGGAGGAGTTGGGTATGTTAAATGTTCGCTCACTGAGTTAATTAAAAAATACACTATAAAAAAGATCATGCACGTTCAAAACATGTCCTAATGTAAAGCAGCAATAAAACCTTTTTTGCAGGCAGTCTTTTTAAGTGTATTTTTTAATTAACCTGTGAAGCTGACTGGATCACCTGTATTTTTCTTGATACTCTTTAAACGTATACCAAATAGATGATATCTTTGGCAAACTTACGAATGATTCATAACAGGCCAAATCAATGTAAAATCCAAGCTACTGTAAGTCAAAGCAAGTGCTAAACAGGATCCGTTCATTTTTACACTACAATTCAGTGCTAACCTTAACACTTTTGAATTGGAGTAGCAAACCCCGCTTCTTTCAAGGGATTATAGGATTTGCATCACAGGTTCTGCAGGTAATAAGAGGGGCTTGGATTATAGCATTGCTCTGTTATGTCCCACAGCTGTAGTTTTAATAGTGTTATTGGTGCTTCCTCTGTTTCTACTGACTTCTCCTTTAATTTTATTATTTAAATTATTTTACATTTTATGCGTTTATCTGGCACCCATGGGCAAACTAGGCCTGATATTCTCAACAACAGACATACTGATCGTTTGTCTGGGATTTAAGTGGACTCTTATTTTTCCACTCTTGTGGTCTATTGAAGACTTAATTATCTCCTAAAAATTGGTCAGAATATCGATTTGGTTGTCAATCAACCAAATATTGAAGCATAGCCTTTATAGGCAAAAAGGGAAATTTATTTGTGATAATATCAAACTACCACTGCAAGAGCCAAGAAGGATAATGTCAAACATTTCCAAAGAATAAGGGAGTGTCCTGGAGAGAGAGAGAAGGCAATGCCAGAATTTACTTGATTAGAATTGTCACGCTGCTTGGGAAGGGTGTAAGTAACTGGGACTATCCGCAACAATAACAGGAGCTAATAACTGTTCCCGGTTTCATGTTGATACGGAGCAGTAAACTGAAAACCAGTTATTCCATTAAGTGTCACCACCCTATAATTAAATCCACTCTCCCATAATGTTTGAGATACGCCCCATATCCTAATACTTAATTTTTGAAGTTATGTGCCATTCTATCCGTAATATGATTTTTATTACTGTCATATGGGTTACTGTCATAAGGTTTGCATAGTCTAGTGTATTCTTCATATATAAAGAAGTGAAATATCTTTTTCAGTGTTTCTTAGATTTAAACTCATAGGTGGATTCTGGAGATTTTGGCCAGTTTGTGTTACAAACCCAAAATGTTTAGTATAACCAGGAGAATTGATTAATCAAAAGTTAACCCAGCACCAGCTAAAATAATACCCAAATGGGAAGAGGTGCCACAAAGTAGTTAAAAATAATACTAAAGGCAAAAACAAAACTACTGTGCACACTCTGTATATAACTAAAACTTTATTATACACATCGGGTTATCACTAGATAAAAACACTTAAAAAGAACCTTCAGTGACTAAAAACTTTAGGACTCAGTATATGCAAGGTTGGAGCATATAACATATATCAAATATATATTTTGGGCACATGAGTAAGCCCCCATAAGGAGTGGGGAGCGAAACGCTTCTGCTCTGTTCGCGGCCCTAACAGTCTATACTGGATGCCTGTGACTTACCTTGAGTTGGTACTATGCACTTCCTTGTCTAATGCACTTTATTTACTGATATCTCCATGATATATGCTCCAACCATAGCTATATAGTCCTAAAGTTTAAGTCACTGAGGTTCTTTTTAAGCAAAAACTTTAATTGGCCGTCATCAGGATTACAGACCATGTACATCATTTCCTTAAAGGGGAACTATGGTCTCCAAACCAAACGAAAGGCCAGTTCCCTACCTTATAAAACAAGCAATCAACCACCTCTCTACATGCTCCACGCCCAGATATACAGAATGACTGACCAAGAAAGTTAATGGGTGGGAGGCTGACATGTGACATTCCTAAGGCTTCTCCTTGGCCTATAAGACAGTCAGAATGCTATTAATACTGTATGTATGGTTGTCCTATATGACAGTCAGAATGCTATTAATACCGTATGTATGGTTGGCCTATATGACAGTCATAATGCTATTAACACTGTATGTATAGTTGGACTATATGACAGACAGAATGCCGTATGTGCACAGATGCCCTTAGGAACATTTATTTTAGTAAAGTTAGAAATGTAGTGGCTGATGCAATATTAGGTGTAAATATTTGCCCGTGCTATTATGATGAAATCACAGTGGAAAAAGTAGTGGCTCAAATTTATTGTACCTCTAAGCTCAAGAGAAGATGGCACCAGATAAGATTTCATTTTAACTAGATATTTTACCATTTGCATTGAAACAGTAATGTGATATAGTTAGAATAGTGTTATACAGTTTGAACTATCCTAAATAACAGATATGATGTGGAATACAGATTCCACTAGATTGCTCAACCAAGCATGTACTTTGCTGCAGATGTTATTTTTTTCATATTTTTCTTGTGTTGGATATTGTTAGAGGGAATTTCATATGGTTAGCTTTAGATAGTTTGTTAGGTTAGACTAGTTAGGTTAGTTAGGGCCCTACTAAAAGTCTACCTTGATGTGGTGGCAAGCTTACAAATCTTTTAGCTAAAATCTTTTATTTTTCAGGAATTATAGAGGGGATAAATGTCTATTTGAGGAACTATATCAATAAATACCTCAGTGATGCCAATTTCAAAATGACCAAATAGCTAGCCGCACCCACCCTTTGAAGCCACGCCCACCCTACCTTGATGGTGGCACTCTATGCGCACTGCATATAGACAGCATTCAAAGTTTTGCTCAAGTGCTAAAAACCCTAGATACACCTTTGTGATAGGAAGTTCAAAATCATAACAGCAAAGCCACTCCCATTGACAAAACTACAGCCACTGACAAAGCCACACTCACTTTAATGTGGTAGCGGCGTGCACCATCAAAAATCCTGACCACTTCCTGATTCTAATCCACTATAAAGCGCCTCCGCGATATTGCGCGCTATAGTGGATTAGAACCAGGAAGCGGTTGTAGACAGTCAACTTTCAAAAATGTTGGAGCATTAAACACCTGTTTTCACCAGTTACAACTTACGGTTACCTTCAAACTTTCTTGATGAGCAGTACAGCCCTTTGGAGGTATTTGATATCAAATGTATGGGCATTAATTGGGAGAACGGTCAGAGCAGGGTATATTTTCTGCTCACCTTGTCCCAGATGTTTCTAATAGACATTTTTTTGTGAGAATTCCTATTAAGAATGTCTAGAGAATATATGTGAAAGTTTCAAACATATCCAGTATATGCCATATGAAAATTATATAAAATTTTATGAAATGTTTTCCTGATTTATACACTATGCCATTTAGTTGATAAAAGCTAGATTGCTTTAAAATTCTCTTTCAAGAATTAGAGTGTGATTGTAAATATGTTAATACTTGTTTCAAATGAAGATAATAGTATTAAGCTAATGCATATTGTGTGGTATTAATATTGTGGTACTAATCCTTGATCCAGATAGAATGTCTTTGTCTTATAAACAAGGGATCAGTAACAATATAAACCATTAATTTGAGCAAATAAGCACTTTATGCACACTTTTACCACTTTTACCAATGCACTTTGAAATTCGGACACTTTATTTGAAGGTCTCTTTTGAAGCATCGGTCACTTTAAAGGGCATGTCCACCCCAAAATTTAACTTTTGATATGTGGTAGGGCATGCTCCCCCAGCCCCAACCGCATTAATATAATTGTTAGAAAGTCCCCCGATTCTTACTTACCTGCCCTATCTCCCCTGCTGCAGTTTTCAGGCCCTCTGCTTGCATGGAATTGAAAGCAGGGGGCGGGACCGGCAGCCGCGTCTGTGATTGGCTGAGAGGCAGGGAGGGCTGCACTGAGCATGCCTCAACCTTGATGAGGTTGAGGAAGTCTCAGGCACAGCATGAGTCACACACTGCTCCTACACAGCAGTTTCCTGGACTTTGGAGGGGCACAGCAGGGGAACTATTTTGAGCAGGAATGTAAGGTAAGGATTGTTTTAAACTACTTGATGTGGCCAGTAAGGGGTTAAATTTTAGTTTTGGGGGTGGACATGCCGTTTAATATATGGAAGCTACTTAAATTGGACTTGGACTTTAATCTATACAAACCACTCTTAAGGCTGGGTACACACCAGCAGATATTTTCGGCCGAAAATATCTGCTGGTGTGGGACGGCCGGCCCTGACCAACCTCGATCGTCCATTCATCCGGATCGGACAAACGGACGTGTTGGTAAATCCTGATCGATCATGCAGGTCCCTATAGGACTGCACGGACGATCTCACAAAATGTTGTCCGAGGCCACTATTGCTGCAACCGAAGGACATTTGTCCTGGTCGAGCTCCCGCTCGTAGCGATTGCTCAGTTGGGACAAATAGTCCCTTCATGTGTAACCAGCCTAAGATAGATACACTAGCACTTTAATGAATGATGTGTCATCACTTGCAGCACTAATAACAATCGAGGGGAGGAGTTGGGGTATGTTAAATGTTCGCTCACTGAGTTAATTAAAAAATACACTTAAAAAAGAATGCATGCACGTTCAAAACATGTCCTAATGTAAAGCAGCAATAAAACACTTTTTTGCAGGCAGTCTTTTTTAAGTGTATTTTTTAATTAACCTGTGAAGCTGACTGGATCACCTGTATTTGTCTTGATACTCTTTAAACTGTATACCAAATAGATGATATCTTTGGCAAACTTACAGAATGATTCATAACAGGCCAAATCAATGTAAAATCCAAGCTACTGTAAGTCAAAGCAAGTGCTAAACAGGATCCGTTCATTTTTACACTACAATTCAGTGCTAACCTTAACACGTTTGAATTGGAGTAGCAAACCCCGCTTCTTTCAAAGGGATTATAGGATTATTGCATCACAGGTTCTCAGGCAGGTAATAAGAGGGGCTTGGGATTATAGCATTGCTCTGTTAGTGTCCCACAGCTGTAGTTTTAATAGTGTTATTGGTGCATTCCTCTGTTTCTACTGACTTCTCCTTTAAATTTTATTATTTTAAATTATTTTACATTTTATTGCGTTTATCTGGCACACATGGGCAAACTAAGGCCTGATATTCTCAACAACAGACATACTGATCGTTTGTCTGGGATTTAAGTGGACTCTTATTTTTGCCCACTCTTGTGGTCTATTGAAGACTTAAGTATCTCCTAAAAATTGGTCAGGAATAATCGATTTGGTTGTCAAATCAACCAAAATATTGAAGCATAGGCCTTTATAGGCAAAAAGGGAAATTTATTTGTGATAATATCAAACTACCACTGCAAGAGCCAAGAAGGATAATGTCAAACATTTTCCAAAGAATAAGGGAGTGTCCTGGAGAGAGAGAGAAGGCAATGCCAAGATTTACTGATTAGAATTGTCACGCTGCTTGGGAAGGGTGTAAGTAACTGGGACTAGTCCGCAACAATAACAGGAGCTAATAACTGTTCCCGGTTTCATGTTGATACAGGAGCAGTAAACTGAAAACCAGTTATTCCATTAAGTGTCACCACCCTATAATTAAATCCACTCTCCCATAATGTTTTGAGATACGCCCCATATCCTAATACTTAATTTATTGAAGTTATGTGCCATTCTATCCGTAATATGATTTTTATTACTGTCATATGGGTTACTGTCATAAGGGTTTGCATAGTCTAGGTTATTCTTTCATATATAAAGAAGTGAAATATCTTTTTCAGTGTTTACTTAGATTTAAACTCATAGGTGGATTCTGGAGATTTTGGCCAGTTTGTGTTAACAAACCCAAAATGTTTAGTATACCAGGAGAATTGATTAATCAAAAAGTTAACCCAGCACCAGCTAAATAATACCCAAATGGGAAGAGGTGCCACAAAGTAGTTAAAAATAATAACTAAAGGCAAAAACAAAACTACTGTGCACACTCTGTATATAACTAAAAAAAACTTTATTATACACATCAGGGTTATCACTAGATAAAAACACTTAAAAAGAACCTTCAGTGACTTAAACTTTAGGACTCAGTATATAGCAATGGTTGGAGCATATAACATATATCAAAATATATATTTTGGGCACATGAGTAAGCCCCCATAAGGAGTGGGGAGCGAAACGCGTCTGCTCTGTTCGCGGCCCTAACAGTGACTTATACTGGATGCCTGACTGACTTACCTTGAGTTGGTAGCTATGCACTTTACTTGTCTAATGCACTTTATTTACTGATATCTCCATGATATATGCTCCAACCATAGCTATATAGTCCTAAAGTTTAAGTCACTGAAGGTTCTTTTTAAGCAAAAAATCTTTAATTGGGCCGTCATCAGGATTACAGAGCCATGTACATCATTTCCTTAAAGGGGAACTATGGTCTCCAAACCAAACGAAAGGCCAGTTTCCTACCTTTAAAACAAGCAATCAACCACCTCTCTACATGCTCCACAGCCCAAGATATACAGAAATGACTGACCAGAAAGTTAATGGGTGGGAGGCTGACATGTGACATTCCTAAGGCTTCTCCTGCACAGTGCCGCTGGCGAGCACAGCCTCAGACTCCCTCAGTGTGTGAGGGAGACAGGAAGTCCCTCCTCTCTGCTGTGTGAAGGACCTGCAGCTGCAGAGAAGGTAAGGGAATCTACAGCCCTTCTCTCTCACTATGTGAAAACAGCCTTTTCACTCTGCCTGAAAAGGCTGTTTCCACAGAGTTTTTTGGGGGGAGGGGGGGTTAGGGGGGGCCACGACATCCACGAGTGGGCGGGGCCACATGGGGCTGTAAGGGAATGGGCCATGGGGGGCCTGCAACTGGAGGGACCATGGGGTCCATGAGTGGGAGGGACCAGGGGGGCAGATTGACTGACAGGTTTCAGAGCAGGAAGCAGGAAGTGCAGGGGACCTGGTGATGCTGCTGCCATATGACACACAAAAATGTAAATATCTTCCAAACTATGTAAAATAAACAATGGAAATACATTGCAAAAACTCTCAGGAGAGCAATTCCTATCAATTTACCTAAAGTCATTTTTTGACCACAGTTCCTCTTTTAAACAAGTTTCCATCCCCTAATCACCGTTCATAGTACAAGTCCCTCTTGCATGTTTTAATGGAAGTATTCTTCCATTAAAACACCTAATGTAAGTACGCACAGAGCCCCAAACTAAAGGGTAGCCACAGTCGTAATTTTATAAGAGTAACAGAAAACTATGGCCGATACTAGCAATCGGAAATATCACCTGCTGGACAGTGGCTCAGTGCAGGGATTGTACAACCACCTGTTAGAACAAGGTAATAAAGTGCTATGCAACCAGTGTTATACAGAAGCTAGTGTAACAAAGTTGAACTAGATATGCATAATATAAACTAAGTATTTTAGAAATTACATTTTCCACTGAACTTTCCATTTAAAGACAGATTTTTTTTTGACATTTTTAACCCCTTATGTTAAGGTATACAAGAAGGATAATATAATAATTAACTCCTGTATAATAATTAACAGGCCCTTTTAAGAGATTCGTAGACAGATTTTGGAAATATTGAATATTCTAGAAAATGGAATTTTTGGAATATAATCAAATGGAAAAGCTCAAAAGTAACATGCGTTTGAAGGAAGTTTCTTTTTTTAAGTTCCCCAGACCATTTTCCAGGTCCCATAGCCATGTAGAGTAAAATAACTTTGCTATTTTAACCTTATTTTTATTCAACCTTTCCGATCTATTTGTCCCCATTGACTTAAATGGGTATGGTTTCTGATTTTAAGCTTTTTGAGAAGCTTGAAAATCCAAAATCAGACCAGATTATTAGTGGTTTATACAACAAATATTAGTCATTTATGCCCGCAACCCCAACTACAATTTTTACCAGTTTATTACATGTATTTGTATCCAGATATTTAATGATAAGGTCTACTACTTTCTGGCAAAGGTATCTGCCTCCTCCCTTTGCTCAATGAGATTTTTAAAAGCTTGAGCATATGTAGGAGGAGGCAGCAGGTAAAACAGCAGTCAATCATTGGTTGTGATGTCAGTTGTCACAGCCTTGATTGACTGCCAGTTTACTTGCCCAGAATGGGGACAATAATTATCCTTAAATATCTGGTTAGTAATCGCAGTTGTAGATTTATGCCTACTATTATACATTTACGTGATCATAGATTTACGCCTGCTATCGTACATTTACGTGATCATAGATTTACACCTGCTATTGTACATTTACGGCCACTATTGTACATTTACGGTAGCGGTCATAAATGTACGAACACTTGACTGGTTGTTAAAGGTGCGGTATCACTTAAAAGTGATACCACTCCCTTATAAATATGGCCCTATGCCTTACCTCCCATTCTTAAATCAATTGAGCAGGACTAAGGTAAGTTTATTTACCTTTTGTGTAATCCACCACTGGATACATAAAATTAAAGGAGAAATATAATGTGAAAATCACTCCCCTCCCCCCTACAAGTACCCAAGGTGAGGATCTGGGCTGCTCATCTTTACCCCATGGTAAACTTTATATCTCCAGTTATACTTCCCAAAAGAATACCTCGCTGCTACTTCACATATCAGGGAAGGTAAGTATTATTGTTCTTGAAGCATAGGAATGTTTGTTGTACAGGTCCTATATATAGAAAAAGCTTATTTTTAAAAAACGTTAGAAAAAAACTTGAAAATAATTGAAATAGAAAAAAAAAGTACAATCTTTGAAATAATTACCTTTACCATGTATCATATATATAAATGTAGAGCATAGGCCTAGCAACAATGCTTATACTTCAAGGTAAAGGAAACCAAAGTATTAACTTTTGAGATAAGAAAAAGCAGCAATCCTGCAACTAGAAAACAAACATTCAAATAGATGTCAGTTACTAGGCCCAAATATATCACAATATATATCACACACATATATATCACACATATATCAAAGCTGTGAGAGAACAGACACTAGAGTCTCTTGATAGAACTTTTCTGATTTATTGTTACATTACAAGATTATTTACACTATTTGAAATTAGTCATATACGTCATTATTAAATAGTTACATAGTTTGTCATATGAATACACTTAGCCAATCATCAGCTATGAATTTCCTCCAGATCACTTAGAGTTAAAAAAAAATTCCTTTCTTCATCATTTCCAATTTGGACCCTTATTATCTTGTAAGATTTGCATCTCTATATTTATTGGCTACAAATCTATAAATCTACATACTGTTTTTTTGGGGTCAGAAAGCAAAGAAACCACACCAACACACAGTATAAAAACAAATATATATTGTTTAATCAAGTTACAGTTACAGTAAAACAAACTAGGATTATTAAGACACAAAAAACACACTATATTACAATATATACATGATAAATGATTACATGTAGACTATATTAGTTACCACAGAAAGTGTACTCCAAATGTGAGACTTGCTCTTGTCCTGGCCTGCATCCACCTCATCCCACATGGCATCTTCCTGACATGGCTCCCACCCTGCCCCCAGTCTCCCATCTGTGTACTCAGTCTACCAATAGGCTAACCGTTCTCTCCTAGTCTAAAAGAGCTTTCTTCTCCACCAAAGAGGCTCCTATCCTAGTCTAAAATAGCCTTATTTTGTAGGCCAAAATTGATCCTCCTTTTACTTGATTCTACCCCAGCTTATATCCCATTTAACCTTCACTTCTCCCACAGTACCTCTGATCAATCATATCCTTTTTCCATAGACAATATGTCTATGTGATACACAGTATGTAAATCAAAACTGGCTTCTACATATAGAAGTAGGCAAGGAACGCACTCACTGGATGAACTTTTAAACTTCAAATTTTATTGTGACATAAGTATGTGCATGACGTTTCGGGGCTACCCCCATTCTCAAGTGCATCTTGATGGATCAACATCAAGTTCCAGCACACTGACAACTCTTAACTTATGGGACAGATCTATACATAAGTATGAACTGAACATCAACCTCCTTGATGACAACAATTACCCAACTTTTAAACCGGATTACAAGAAAAAGGATATTCCTGGTGGAGAACTACAGATAATTATAGATTAGCACATTTCTCAAATACCAATACAGAGAATAAAATGGAACTAATAAAAATCAAAAGCCCAATAACCCCAAAAGGTAACTATCAATATGTGCAAATATGTTCATATATTAAAAAAATAATAACAAAAAGAAACAATTCCAAGATAACAGATTTTGAAAACATTTGTCTCAAAAATCCAAACACAAAAAAATTACTCTCAAGTATATCTGTTGTATTCAATTAGATCAACTGGATACAACAGATATACCATGACCTGGATGAATGAGAACCTTCACAAGCATACTCTCAAGTATTTATAATAAACTGATCACTCCTATGTCAACTGTAAAACATACATTTCAAATATGGGAAATGGATTTTCAGGAAGAAATGGAACAAGATGATTGGATAGAAACTTTCGAACATCTAAACAAGGGAAGTCTTAATGTAGCATTAAAAGAAACCTCCCTAAAAGTAATGTATAGATACATATAAAGTACCTGCTGTGCTCGCTTGTATACCCAAATGTTAGTTCACGTTTTTTCAGAGGGTGTAAAGAAACTGGGGACTTTTATAATATAATGTGGCAATGTCCCATCGCTCAAAACATGTGGACATCCATATTTGTATACATCTTCACCACAAGTGGCACTTTTAGGCCAGAAGTTACTGAGATAGCATCACAGAATAAATTCATTCAATATGTGAAGCTTCAAAAGAAAAGATGAGTGGCGATCGCTCAGAATTATAGGGAAATATAAAACCATCTTTATTAACATATATTTAAAAGAGAATTTATACCATTAGAAATTATGGGTATCTGACGCGTTTCACAGCGTCCCTCCTCTTCCTCAGAGACACAAAAAAAGAATGTCTCTGAGGAAGAGGCGGGACGCCGTGAAACGCGTCAGATACCCATGATTTCTAATGGTATATATTATCTGGTAAATATATGTTAATAAAGATGGTTTATATTTCCCTATATTTTCGGAGCAATCGCCACTTATCTTTTCTTTTGGACTATATGTAGCTGAAGGCTGGTGCAGCTTGATAGTGTGGCGTTCTGCACGTGGGGGAGACTAGACGGAATCCTGTGGGCAGGAATAGCACACCTGAATACACTGCCTACACGCTTATATTTAATATGTGATACTTGCAACAAAAATTCATATAGGGGCACAATGGAAGAAGCCAAACCTAAACACCACAACAGTACTCAACAGAATTAACTCCATTATGATTAATGAACGTATATTCCACACATTGCAAGATTCTATACATTTGTTTTCCAAAATATGGTTACTATGGATGACTAGCCTATACTCCATACAACTGCCCATTTAGGAGGGGGGGAGGGAGGAGAAAACATAAAGTCCTTTAAAACCATACAAGAAAACAAATCATACTGGAGGGGTAAATGAAAAATAGACAGGGATTACTGCGCTCTCTCATCTCTCTGAAGAAATTAACATACATGCCAGGATGTTAAAATAGATTAAGTTTATTGTTTGTTAACACTGTTAAATATTGAATAAAAACTTGTTAAATATTAAAAATACATATTACAGCCCAAGGGAGGCATATGGCATTGAAAATAGAGGCAATATTACAAAGAATAATATCAATGGTTTTCATAGGCAACCCAGCCCTATATATTTGTTAAAATATGGATGGTATGGCCAATGAGCTCATTTACAGTTGAAATGTAATAAAATAACTTTTATCTTCAAACTACTGTATTATAACAGCATACAATATCTTTTACAAGAAAGCTAGCTAAAACCGTTGTAGAGATATTCAGGGTTATTCAATAAAAGTTCTTATCGTTTAAAATGGGGCTCATTTTGCCCCAACCAATCAGATTTTAGCTTTCAAATGTTAAATAAGTTCTGATTGGTTGGGGCAAAATTAGCACCATTTTACACGATAAGAACTTTTATTGAATCTCCCTGATTGTGTTATAATATTATTCTGATAAAAGAAGATCATATGTTGGTTTTCAAAATTGTTATTCCATGTTTTTATACTTGAAGCAGCACATGTACCAAGTCCAATGCATATATAATTTACAGGATGTTTTGTTTTAAAATATGTATGTTTACCAAAATTTACTAAAATTTTTTTGAACACTAAAAACACACAAAGCTCACAAAGAGCCCGCATGTCACATGCTTCAGAGACACAAGAACAGCATAACGCCCATCAGTCACTCAAGTGCCTTCAGTTCAGTTGCAATCAACATGTTTTTCCCACAGCAAATTATATAAAGCATGTTCATGAGTAAGTTAACCACAACATATGTATATTTGTATATTTAAGTTTTTAAATAAGTAGATAATGCTGTATATAAAGATTTGCTATAAACTCAAGCAATGTCGCCACCTCAACTTATAACTATTAAATAGATGACGTACATTAAAGACACGCGCGGGGGCGCAATGGGTCGTGCTTTCTCTGACACACAACAGAAGGAGAGGCAGGAAATCTCGG
Source organism: Hymenochirus boettgeri (assembly GCA_019447015.1). Classification (NCBI taxonomy): domain Eukaryota; kingdom Metazoa; phylum Chordata; class Amphibia; order Anura; family Pipidae; genus Hymenochirus; species Hymenochirus boettgeri. Next base: position 58,129,645 of record CM033472.1, read on the forward strand.
GGGGCGGAGCTATATACACTGCAAGCATAATCCAAGATGTCAGGAACTTCAGATCTTTACAGGTAGGCTCAGGAGGGCCCTAGGGGAAAGAAAGGAACAGATTACTTAAAGGTTACAGCTTCCAAATACAGTTCAGTTGATTTTAGAGTGTACTTATCCTTTAAAGGAATAGTTAACTTTTTGAGTGAACTATTCCTTTAAAAGAACGAATTACGATCAATCGTATATAACAAATAGGAAGGGGACTTAAAACAGTAATTCAAACTGCAAACTGTTCAATTTATTGCCAAACCACACATATATAACCCCACCCATCCTCCCATAGGTCAAGCAACAACCAATTAACAGTTATAATGAACAATAATAATTGAATAATTAATTAGGTGATCCACAACAATGCTGCAATCTTGTTGAATGTCCATAGTGACTCCAATTCGTGAATGTCCATAAATATATATAAGATAATCTAAAAAATTGTTGTAAAAACATATATAAATACAGTGAAAGTGCAAGTGCATATAAAACATAGAAAACTTTAAAAACAACTGGTATGAGATAGTTCTCTTATTAGTTAGATCCTATATGCATGTTACCTACATTAATAGAGGTGGGTTCAACTGGATATACTTGGAGAGTTGCGTGTAATACTTGTTGATTTGAATTACGATCAATATTACGATCTAACGTCGCATAAGATTGTGAAAAAGTAAAAATGTTCAGCAATCAATGGAAATGTCGGATTGTATGTCAGATTGTACATAAAATTGGCCTAATGTATGGTCACCTTTACTCCTCTTCCTCCCAATGTTTATCAAAGAATCCAGACATTGATCTATATACTGGTAGTTATACAGTATATATGTTGTTTTTTCTCTGTGTTTTAAGTATATTATTAGCGATTATAGGATTTCTTGCTGTATATTATATTATATATACTAGTATATACCTTATATTATTATTTTACAAGAGAAATAGGAAGGGGATATGTTACTATGTAACTATGTATATATGCGGTATGTCCATTTTTTAACTTGTATGTGTGTGTAGCAAGCAATTTAATAGACTTTCACAGAATTTTCTAACTATGGTTGGTCTTAGAATCAAAATGGCTCCTGAAACTATGGGGCTGATGCTATAAAGGCAGTTTTTGCCACAAAGTAGTCCAAACAAACAGACATCAATCAAAAGGGAGGATGTGCAGTAGGGTTAATGTTAAAATCCAAAGTTTATTCAGCACAATCCATAAAAACAAATGGCCTGACGCATTTCGTGCTAGTCAGCACTTACTCATAGGCACAAATGAAGGAAACTGGAGACCACCTTATATCAACACACTCATTAGACAAAAAGGCTGAACTTAGGAATCACTTGACAATTAAAGGCATACAATCCATAAAACAGAATCAAAGTAAAAACTTGACAATGGACTCTTTGATAGCTCTATTAAATATACTAGTTACAAACAAGGCACCAAAATGTAAACAGATACATATATAAAGATGTATATAGACAGTCTGTATATTTAAAAAAAGTAGTCATATGAATAAAAATAGACATTAATTATACCAAACCAGTGTAACGTGTAACATCAAATGGGGAGTTGAGACCCATAGGAATGCGAGTTCTCAAATGAAAAATCCACTTAGTTTCATTACACAGAAGTCTAGCGTGTAAATTGCCCCCCCCCCCCCCTCATGTTATGCACTTCTTTGTCAATGCCTTGAACACTGAAATAGTCTAGACTGGCCCCATTACATGATAAAAAGTGTTTTTTTATAGGGCTAGATAAATCCTTGTTCTGTATTTTAATTATATGTTCATTTACCCTACAACATAATTTATGTGTAGTACAACCTGGAAATTGAATGTTACATTTGCCACACATGAGTAAACCACATGTGTGGTGTTGCAATTGATAATACTCCTAATATCATATTTAGTCAAAGGGAACTGTCACATATTTACACATGGCGCATTTTGAAAAACCAATGTATTTAAACCAGGTAGGTTGAAGATCCCTAGACACAAATAGACTATGAGAAAGAACATCACAAAGTGTTCTGGATCTTCGAGCTACAAATTTAACCCCTGACTGAATGGTCTCATAAAGATTTTCCTCACCATAAAGTATTGGTAAAGACTGTTTAACAATCTCAACAATCCTATTATAATGTAGGCATAACTGAATAAAAAGTTATGCCTCATGGTATAGGGGCTATTCCAGTGAGCCTATTCAGTGTAGGGTAGGCAGCAAGGGGTTAAAAATTCCCATTCAGCATAGAGCAGACTGGAGGGGGTTAAGAATTGCGGGGAATTAGCTTGCCCAGGTGTCTGCAGTACCTGTCCGGTGATTGGAGGATGATTCAGGCAGGAACCCCCCCTCCGAAGGCATAAAGCAGCCGGCAGAGGTAAGAGAGGAGCAGCCTGAGGCGGATTAACCCGGGAGGAAAGCAGCGCGACGAGGACGGCAGCCGAATGGAGGACATACCAGACGAAGTTCGCGCCTGGATACAGAGAGCCGGGAGTGCTGGCCTGGAGGCATTGAAGGGCTGTGTGAAGTCCGAAATCACTGCTGTGTCAGAGTCCGAGGAAGCGACGAGCGGCTGCTCCACCCCAGAACCTGCAATCAAGAGGAGGAAGATGGTTCCTCAAGCCAGGAGGTCTGAAAAGCTCCGGTCTCAAAAAGCTGCCAGAATGGTGAGTTGGGGGGATGTGGTGGGCGGAGCCATGCAATCAGCACCACCCACACTGCCAAGGGAGCAGTTATGGCCGGTAAGCTCACCAAGACTGTCCGGAGGGGGAGGGGACATACTATTTTCCCCTAGAAGCGGCCAATACAAATGCTCCCAGACTGCACCCAGGGTAATGGCAACACCTACTCCGATGCCTGGTCCCTCTCAGCTGATTCAGGAAGCCGGAGTGCAGAAGGACTCTCAGGACGTAGCCTCAGGTAATTTCATGTGCCAAATTCTGGGTTTGAGGGAATGCATTGAAAACTATATGTGCACAATGGCTCCTGGTGGGACACTAGCGGTCGGGAACACAGGGGTGCACGAGGAGTATTTCAGGGATGTGACAGTGTGTGAAACTACCCCATTAGGGCTACACTTGTCTAGTAACGTAAAGGAGAAGATAGTAAAGGGGGATTATATCGATTTATTATCACTCCTGCCGGCAGCGAAGGACTTCCTCAAAAAAGAGGGAAAAGGTGAAAAAGACGAGGATAGGAGACGCCCAGTAACCCGCAGCCTGAACAATTGGTTACAGGCGTACTGTATATATTCAAACATTCTGTGCAAGAGCAAACCAGAAATGGCGCCGGGCTTGTTTAAACATTTAGATACCATAATTGACGCGTACAAATCTTTCGGTGGCCTTAGCTGGTTTATATACGACGACCGATTTCGCCAAAAAATGTCAGTCCATAGGGGTATGAAGTGGGGGGAGAAAGACGTAGACTTATGGCTAGGGATGGTCTCCCACAGGTCTCAGGCCCCACCAGCCACAGTCGGGGCTAAGCAGCCTCAAGCCCCCGGTAAACCAAACCCTTGCTGGGCATTCAATGAGGGTAACTGTAAATGGGGCCTTAGCTGCCGCTTTCGCCACGACTGCGCAGTATGTGGAGGACAACATCCCGCCGTTAGATGCCTTAAAAAACAGGCAGGACAAGCTACCAAAGCAGGGCTTAGATTGGGACCCAAACCTGATAACGCCGGTGAAGCAGCCAAGGTTGCTGCAATTTTTAAAGGGTTACCCAAACAGAACGAGTGCCCAGATAATTGAGTTTGGCTTTACTCTGGGATTTTGGATCCCATCCGACAAAAATGTATATAGTTATGGATCAGTAGAGAACCTCAAATCAGTTAAAGAAAACCCACAGATTGTAAAAAAAAAATCGATAAAGAATTATTTCTAGGTAGGTTAGCCGCCCCGTTCCCCTACCCTCCCTTCAAGCTGTTCAGGATCTCGCCGTTAGGTTTAGTACCTAAAAGGGGTGTAAATGAGTTTAGGCTGATCCACCACTTGTCATTTCCAGCAGGAAACTCGATTAACGACGGGATTGACCCTATAGCATGTAAGGTGAAATACGCTTCATTTGACAAGGCGCTGGAGCTGCTTAAACTCAGTGGCCAAGGTTCCCTAATGGCTAAAAGCGATATCAAATCTGCTTTTAGGCTGCTTTCCATCAATCCCAAATGTCACCACCTGCTAGGCTTTCAATTTGAAGGGAGTTTTTATTTCGATAAATGCCTCCCGATGGGGTGCAGCATCTCATGTTATTATTTTGAGTTGTTTGCCACGTTTATCGAATGGCTAGTTTCACAAGTGTCGGATTCTAAATTAACGTTACATTATTTAGATGATTTTTTGTTTATAGGCCCCCCTGGTACCAATATTTGCTCTAAATTATTTAAGGCTTTTCATTATGTGAGTGACATGTTAGGTATTCCCGTAGCGGCAGAGAAGACGGTGGCCCCAACAACCACATTAGAGTTTCTGGGGATCACGCTAGATACGGAGAAAATGGAATTTAGACTGCCACAAGACAAGCTCAGTAAACTAAAACAACTGGTTTCGCTGTCGCTGAAGGCTAGGAAGTTGACCCTTAGAGAGATCCAAAAGCTGTTAGGATACCTTAACTTCGCTACCAGAGTCATCCCAATAGGGAGAATTTTTAACAGGAGATTGATTAATCTAACTATCGACATAAGCAAGCCAAACTGGCACATCCGCCTGAAGAGCGAAGTTAAGGACGACCTAAAGATCTGGGCCCATTTTTTGGATAACTTCAATGGGAATTCAAAGTGGCAGGAAGACTTCACCGACGACTGCGCACTAGACTTTTACACCGACGCAGTAGCATCAATTGGCTGCGGAGGATTTTTGCAGGGAAGTTGGTTTTCGGTTCCATGGCCAGAAAGTTGGTTAAAATCCAGATGGATATCAAATTTAGTACTGCTAGAAATCATACCAGTGTATTTTTCTTTAGCCATTTGGGGGCCACGGTTAGCGAACAAAAGGATTTGGCTAAATTGCGACAACATGGGAGTGGTGCAGGTGGTTAATTCCCTGTCAGGTAAATCTGGAGAGGTATCAAAGGTTTTAAGGCTGATATTGCTAAAAGCATTGGAATTCAATATTTGGCTAAAAGCCAAACATTTGCCTGGTCAGAAGAATCTATTAGCTGACGCCTTATCCCGTTCGCAATTGAAGAAATTCAGGAACTTGGTGACTTGGGCAGAAGAAGAGGGCCAAGTAATTCCCGAAGAACTCTGGGAAGATATCCAGCCGGATTCTGGTACTTCGTAATACAATCAGTAGCGCAAAGCACATGGTTGGCCTATAAGGCGGCCTGGCTAAAATGGCTCAGGTTTAAAGGAAACTATAACCCAGAAGCTCACGAGCCTGACATACTGATACAATTTATCCTACAACTAGCAGAAGGGGGGTCCGCAGTGTCTAACATTAGGAAGTTATTGGCCGGTATTGGCTTGTTCTATAAGTTATTAGAGGTGGAGGATATTACAAAACTTCCAGCCACCAAGCAGCTATTGAAAGGGCTAACAAAGATAAGACATTTGAGTGATTCTAGGAAACCAATAACGTTACATATCTTGACTGCAATGATACAGGCGTTACCAGCAGTTTGTAAATCACCATATGAATTTCTTCTCTTTAAATTATCACTTATTTTTTTCACACACACCCACCCACCCACCCAAATAAATAAAAAAAAAAAATAAAAAAAAAAAGTTTTATTTACTGTCGCAGCTTGGCGGTTGTATGGTAGTAGGCTCATTGCCCTTGTGGGGATGGCCAATGAATTAAAAATATGGCTGCACATACATCGTATAGGCAGGCCGTTTTTTTGTTGTTTAATAATGATCAAATAATATGAATTAAATATTATTATGTAATAAGTTATGTGAATAAAATAAAAAGCTGCGGCCTTCCATTCCCAAGTTTAGACTGTGTGACGTGTCTAATTTCTCGTGTCTATTAATATTGCATACTCATACCATGAGGACTAAACGTAGTGGAGAAATTCATGGGGAAATGCTCTATTAAATGCTTCATGAAGAGACTGAAAAGAGTATCCTCTGAGTAAAAGTCGATCTCTAAGATTGCGTGCTTTGTTAATGAATTCTGTATATCTAAGGAACAATTTCTTCAAATCCGAAGAAATTGACCATAAGGAATACCCTTAAAGACAGTAGGAGGCTGTGAAGATGTAGCCAACAAGATACTATTAGGTGAGAGATCTTTCCTAAATAGTGTGGATAGAACACAATTCTGGACAGCATATCATTTTAAATCTAGGGATTCCACTGAATCCCCCCCTATCTGGTAGGTGAACTTTAAATTAAAAGAGTTATTGTTGATGGTATAAAAAAAATGCACAAACCTCTGATTGAGAACCACCCCATACAATGATAATATCATCTATATATCCTCTAAATAATTTGATAAATTAGGTGGGAAGGTGGAGAGGAGGTCCAAGTTACCAAGAACATGGCACTCCTCCCACCACCCCACATATAAATTGGCATATGTGCCAATAGCCGCCCCACACAGTTGTAAATAGCAGGTCCCGTCAAACATAAAATAGTTGTGATGTAACAAAAAATATACAGATTCCAAAATGAAGTAACACATATCCTGATCATAAGAACTATGTTCCTTGAGATGATATTTGATGGCTTCCAAACCCAATGTGTGAGGAATACAAGAGTAAAGGGAGGACACATCAAAAGTGATTAAAGAGTATTCTTCCCTTCGCTCAAAATTATCAAAAATGTATTAAGTGTCCCTAATGTATGTATTCAGTCTAAAGACCAGAGGTTGAAGTAGGAATCAACAAACTGTGACAAATTCTGCCCCAAAGACCCTATACCCATGACTATAGGTACTAGCGTGGGTTTTGAACTACATTCGTGCTAAGTGCACCATTTCCAAGCATTTTCTTGTAAAATACTTTAAAGCATTGCTTGTGAAGGTTCTCATTCATCCAGGTCATGGTATATCTGTTGTATTCAATTAGATCAACTGGACTTGAAGTTTAGTTCTTGAAGACGTTTCGCTAGTCATCCGACTGGCTTTCTCAATTCAGACTTGTACAAGAATCTCTGGCAATTATGTACCCTGGAAAATCCCAATTAGCATATCACAGCCAAGTGTTAAGGGCGTGATTGGATAGTGGCTAAGTTGTGTTATATCTCAGAGGAGCCCTTAAAACTTGTGGATATCCAGACTGGGCCTTTGTCAAAAGAAGTAGAAGGAAAGAAAAGAACACGAATACCAACAGTGAAGGAGAAAAGCAAGACAGGAGAAAGAACACGGTCATCCCATATGTAGCAGGGGTCTCCGAGAAATTAAGAAGAATTTTCAAAAAACACCGTATCCCTGTCTGCTTTAAACCGAACAACACACTGAGGCAGCAATTAAATACTTTAAAGCATTGTGGGATCCCAGGTAAGATGCAACCTGCATGTCTTTTCTACTGACCTTCTTTCTGGTAATCTAGTAATATGCCCCCTTCATGTTATTATGAAGGTAAAGTAATGTTAAATTGTATTATTATCCATCTTTTCTATATATAAAAAGACCCCTTGCATAGGGTCCAGTTATCATCTGCATCTCAACTCTTTGGTGACAAGAACTGAGCTTATTTGAGGTACAAGACTTCTAGCTATGACAATAATGAAAGGGAGTCCACTAGTAAAGACAGGGGCAGAGGGGAATACTCCATCCTAATCCTGTTGGATATCTCAGCAGCTTTTGATACAATTGACCATGAAATCTTGCTCAACAGACTGCAAGAGTACTGTGGCATCAATGGCTCATTCCTCCAGTGGTTTAGATCATTCCTGACTTACAGAACACAGAGAGTATCCCTAGGACCTGTCATGTCCAACCCTGCACCTCTAAAATTTGGAGTGCCACAGGGATTAATCCTATCCCCTCTTCTGTTTGCAATCTACATGTTGCCACTTGGTACAATTATCCAACAACATGGTATGACATACCACTGCTATGCTGATGACATGCAGTTTTACCTTTCCTTCAAACCTGGTGGAACAGACCCCGCCCCTCAAATTCTTGCTTAACTGAGCTACAGGCGTGGATGAATGACAACTGGTCACTGAATGCTGACAAAACTGAGGTCCTAGTTGTCAAAAGCCAACGCTTGGCACCAAAACAGCCCTACCCTAAATCAACACCAATCAGGATTGGGATTTCAGACATTTACAGCTCCGACCTTGTGCGCAACCTCAGTGTGATAATTGATGGGAAATTGAGCTTCAGAAACCAAATTTAATCTGTATTGTCAAATCTGCCTACTTTCATCTGAAGAACATTGCAAAAATCAAACACATGATCCCCCAGAGGATCTTCCTACCCTAGTTCACGCCTTCATCACATCACGGCTGGACTTCTGCAATGCCCTATATAGATCTCCCACTAAAAGACCTGCACCACCTACAAATAGTGCAGAATGCTACTGCCAGACTGCTAACAAACCAGCCTCGCCACTGTCACATTACCCCGATCCTTCGCTCCTACTGGCTACCAGTACAATGGAGAATACTCTTCAAGATTGGACTGTTGACATTCAAATCACTGCACAATCTGGGCCCTGGATACATGAAGGACTTGCTGAAGCTGCACCCCACCTCTCACAACCTCAGATCAGCATGTTCCATAAACTTGGTCACTCCCAGAGTGTGCCTCAAAACCTTTGGAGACGGAGCTTTCGGTCATGCTGCCCCTACCCTTTGGAACTCCCTACCACACGCAGTAAAGACAGCCTCTTCCCTGGAGTTATTCAAATCCAGACTGAAAAGCCACCTGTTTAGCCTGGCATTTCCGGATTTATAGAGTTCTTCCTCTATACCACAATTTACCAATCAACCAATTATTGGTCTGAGCCATGCTTACAGCACTTTAAGTGCTACAGGAGAAAAGCGCTTTACAAATATTATTTGTTGTTGTTGTAAAGAGGTTGGTGAAGTCTTCAGACTACACTGGAGGAGTGTGGACAAGCTAGTGCATGATGGGAAAGCAAGGACATGGCATTAAATTGAAAAAAATTAAAACAGAGGGGCTTAGTATTTTATGTTGTCTACTTGAAAATGAATGGAACGGAGGTGAAAAGTAAAACAAATTCTAAAATATGCTTTAACCAAATTAAATAGGCAAGACAGGGCTACAATTTTAATTTTAAGGTATTGCAAACTGGTGTGTAGTAACAACAACAAGACTAATTTTAAAGGGAAACATTCTGAAAGGGTGCGATTTGCACAATCTTTTTTCATGACGTTGTGGTAAAAGAAAAATGGAAACGTTTTTTTCTTTGCATTTATGAAGAGACAAACAGGGTTATTCAATAAAAGTTCTTATCATTTAAAATGGTGCTAATTTTGCCCCAACCAATCAGATATTAGCTTTCAAATGTTAAATAAGATCTGATTGGTTGGAGCAAAATTAGCACCATTTTAAACAATAAGAACTTTTATTGAATCTCCCTAAAAGTTTTTGCCACGTTATTTTCGTCACTGGCTCATTTAAGCAAATGGTTCATGAAAGGAAATAGACAAGCAAACCCAGAACATTTCCTAATACCAGATCAAGGCATCAAAGTCATTTGTTGTGTTAAAAAGTGTAGTACTATCTGGACACTTATCTGCAGTTATATAAATAGGGGAATGTACAATGATGTATTAATAATGACATCTTCCATTAATACAAGAACCTATTACTGGACTTAAGTGACTAAAAATGCATCCACACCACATCAGACTAGCACATTTTTAGCAGCAAATATTCCCCCCACCTAATAAGAACCACATCTTCTTTTCACCACATTTTTCATAATAGGTGATTTAATAAAATGCAGTGAAAATGCTGGAAATTTTATTTGGTGCAAAATGGATTTCCATTATAAATTGCGTAAGACAATCAGTGGAAATACAATCAGTATATAGCGCCAACATCTTCCGTGGCACTTTATAATTACATAGTCAAACATTACATACAGGGTAATACATATTATACAAAGCTTACAGTCTAGAGGAAATGGGAGTCAGACATAAGGTGGCGTGAATCAGTAGGCTGTAATTAGATTGGCAGTGGAGTGTGAAAAGCGGTGGGGATCAGGTGGGTCAGTGAGAGGGGTAATGTCTAGGCCAGGTTAAATGCTTGACTGAAGAGGTGGGTTTTAAGGTTACATTTAAAGGTATTAAAGGATGGTAAATGACGTACAGATGGAGGGAGTTCCAGAACATAGGGTCAGCACGGGTCCTGAATGTGTGCATGGGAAAAGGTAACAAGGGTGGATGAGAGGAAGATATCATTTACAGAGCAGAGGTTACACATGGGATAGTAATAGGTGGATCAGCTCTGAGATAAATGCAGGGGCTGTGTTGGATAGTGGTTTATAGGATAGCGTTAGCAGCTTGAACTGGATCCTTTGTGTAATAAGCAGCCAGAGGAGGGACTGACAGAGAGGAGAGATGAATGAACCTGGCAGCAGAGTTTAGGATGGATTAAAGCCTTTAGAAACTTTAGCTCCCCTAAAGGAGAAGTTCAGTGCAAATACATATGCTTTTCAGAAAAAAGAGCAGTATTTTTTCATCCCAGTGACCTTAATCTGCCAATTCAGCATTTTGTCTGTGTGTAAATAAATGCAACCGAAATACTGACTTCCTGTTTGCAGGACCCCTAGTAGAGACCATTATGGTCTTGCCTTTGACCCAGCGCCTGAATTGATTCAGTTGCTCAGTGGAGATCTGAGCATCTTTGACCCATTCAACAGCCAATCAGTAGAAATTACTGTTAGGAACATTCCAAGGAAGTGGTGCATCCTGGGAAGAAGAAGGGCCATTAGAACCTGAAATGTCAGCTCACTAATGTCAACAGCAGGGAACAGCAAAGGGTATGAAATCAACTTTTTCAAATTTTTCAAAATGGGAGAGAATATGTATAATAACTAAGTATGCAGTACACAAACTAACAATTTAGCAAATATTGAGGATTTCCACTGAACTGTTCCTTTAAGAATACTTTTGGCTGCTGAATCCGTCTAGCAACCTGTTGGAGACTACTAGACCTTCTATGTTTTAAAGAGCATCAGGAGCACAGGAGCATTAGGCCCAGACAAGCCTAATGATGAGAATGCTTCTCTGTGTTGTCTTTCTGACTAATCATTTCTGGCCTGGTATGTTTGTATCATGGACTGAGCTTTCTTAGCCCTCACATTGCCACTGGATTTGCCTGCTTCTGTCTGTTTCTCCTGCCTATTACTGCTTCTTGTTCATGAGTGACTCCAACATCTTAGGCCCCTGCTAAGACACTTAAAGGTATCTTTTCTGTCTGTTTTTAGAGTCCAGAAGCATGTGTTACAAAAGTTTTTGAGGTAAAAATATACATATGTAAAGTTTGTTGTTTGTTGTCAGATACAAATACCTATACACAACATTAAAACTAACATGAAACTAAAACAATTTGTCTATCACATTTGCCTACACCTCCACTGTACTTCTGTGTGTCACTGGTTGCACACCACAAAATAACATACACACCTTTATTCTAACAGGCACATTACACACCCTTAAAGAGCTGCTTTATATTAACATAGAACTGTGTATACAGGTCAGGGTGTGGGTCGTTTACATCTCCCACCCAGAAGCCATGTCCCCACCTTACCAATCTTCATCTCCTCCCTAAAGCATTTCTACTCAATCCAAGCTGTCTTTAAACCAGTTTAACAGGTCGTGAGAGAAAAAATATGACAACGAAAAAAAACAAAAAAAAAACAACATAGTTGGATCCTCCCTCCACCGTTATTTCACAACCTGTGCATTTAAGGAAGACACTTTAACTTCATCTTCTCATATCCAAAGTTCAGAAAAGGTCACCCAACAGAGCAGGGGTGAGATACCTCTAGACCCACTGCAGCCTGAAATCCAGGTCAATGAAGATACAAACTTTATTTGGATGCAGAGATCGACGTTTATTGACTGACCTTGCTGGGACAAAGCAATCTTGACCTCCAGTGCATGAGATGGTCATTGGAACATCCTATGTGTGCGTACTAACAGAAGCCATTGCATTGTTTCAGTCAAGTTTTGATCAGAGTATATCAATATCTTTATTTTTTTGATGGGAAGCATATTTTAGACCAGAAAAAATATTAAAGACATGATGTAACTTACAAGAGAAAAAAATGCTTTCACTCCTAGGAATGTAAAATATTACACACACAGCATATGGAAATTTATGGACGTCGCTGGACTGAAATTTTACTTGCACCAGCTATTACTTCATACCTGAAACAGAGCATTCAATGAAGCCTTTTGGCCTCTTTTAAATATGATGCATAAATAATCTGGTGAAATCATTTCCAAACTGTTTTTAAAAGATTTGTGAACCATTACCTGGGATGTAAATAACCTCAGCTGCGTATGACCCATCCTCTTGTCTTAAACTACAAAACAGGGATATACTTTATATTTTTTATGGTCTTCAAGATTTTTAAAAGCTAGATCATGTAAACAGAGAGAGCGAGTTGTCAGATTTCAGATGATTTACTACTTGGAACTGTTATACACAATTACTGTATAGTACGCAAAGTTCAGAAGTTAACAGAAGTAAATAATAGAAGATGCCCAGAGCATTTCTGGTAAAAAAGTCCTTTCTGGGCTCAGGGCAGAAGAAGTGGGGCGAGTTGCCTGATGAGGACAGAGGAGACGTCTACATACCAGGTGAAATACTCTTTGTATGTGAAAATTCTTTGTATGTGTCTAACAAATTTCAAAGAATTATTGTAGAACTCACCTGGGAAGATTTTTCTCCGTTTTGCATGTTTATATCTTGAACTCCTGTTTGCCCTTTTACTTACTTGTTATAGCCATAGGGCTAACTTTTCTTAAGAATAATAGATTAGGTAAAACATGTAGCAGGATTCTAGCAGATACAGTGCCTGGTGAAAGAAATGTGCTAAAAGGGTAACAGTTGGTAATTGCAAACGTTTAAAAATATTAATTTTAAATGTATAAAAAAGTCATAGAATATCTATAATCTACAATGACAGTTGGTTATATAAGGGATAATGCGCCCCTTACAGTGTAATATAAGGATATAAAGTCACAGAGGAGTTCCCTGACCATATTAAAACACGAGACCGAAGGTCGAGTGCTTTTATACAGGACGGGGAACTCCGAGGTGACTTTATAAACCTTATATTACAATGTAATGGGACGTATTATTTGCCAGACTTTAACTTCTTAGTAGACATCCTTCTGGCAGCCTTTCCTCTGGAATTCCCTGCTCCCTTTACATTTCTTCCTCCTTCCCCTTTAAACAACACTTTCCTTGTCCAACACTGCAATAAAAAAATTAATGTAACAGACAGACATTTACTGTTTCTAAAATCCTTATCTTAGTTCTTCATGTAAAATCCCTCTCACCCTGTAAATGTTAAATCCTGTCAGCCAAGAGACAAACTCCTGCAGCCCTGCGAGTGAACTTAAGGAGAGCATGCAGAGGAAGTTGTCAGTACGCTGACACGGCCCGCTCTCACTCGCAGGGCAGCAGGAATTTGTCTTGTCACGGCTGACAGGATTTAGGTTACCGGGTGAAACGGACTTTACATCAAGGATTAAGATAAGGATTTTACGAACAGTAAAAATAAGGTCTGTTTGCTATAGCAATCTTTTTTATTGCAGGGTTGGACAAGGAAAGCGTTGCTTAAAGTGGAAGGAGGACGGCAAATGTATGGGGAGAGGCAGTGGTATATATTGTTATAAAAATCACTCAACTACGTAGTTGAGTGATTTTTATAAGGCTATATTCTACTGTTGCTCTCATTGTAATCCAGGCCACTTATATATTATATCCTTATAATTATATAGTTATTATAAGAATAAGCATTTCATCTCTTACAGAGGAAAAACAAAACTGGGGTACGCAATCCTGGCGGGTCTGGTGAGATTACACTATTATTGGCTGCATGTGTGGCAAGAAATTGGCTGATCTTGCAGGCGATGAACAATCGTTTGGTTCTAATCAAAATATTTCTTGTTGTCGGGTCCCTATACTTTAGTATAGGAAGCAGACAGCGATGGCTATGTATGTGGCCACCCAAAGGATCTTCCCTGTGCTCTAGGAGATTGGTTTGGATAATTAGTAGCCACGTCTTCAGAACATGAATCCAATGAAATCTGTCTGTGTCTGTTACACTGTTTGTACCCAGATTAACACACTGCGGAATCAACACAATGTAGCATTAAACAAGTTGGCCTATGAAAATACACACTCTACAGTGCATCTTCTCATTGGTCAGATTCCAGACACAAGTAGGGGTAAACTTTACCAGCAACCTATGGAAAACCCAAGTGCGAGAATCTAGCGATTAAGTACACCCTGGGTACTTTTAATGGAAGGGGGGTGTCTGTCTGTCTGTGTTCAAGCTCCGCCACCCCTCATACTCTCTGCATCTGCTATACTGCTGCTGTATTTTAGTCCACTCCCCTCTACTTCAATATACTGCTCTCTAATCTGCATTAACTGTACCAGCTCTGCCATTCCCCTGGCACTCCCATCCTGGGATGTATGCCTACATGATCCTGGTAGGATATGCCTACATGCATAATAATTATGCGCTTTCTGCTGTAACTGATCTCCCAAATTACTTTTATGAAATACTCTACTCTTCTTGCAGTCTTATAGATTACAGTATAAACTGTAATCTACAAAATAAATTGGGCACATATCTAATCTTTATATTAAACAAAACAAAGGAAACGTTAAGAGAACTAAACTGAATTTGCTATATTTCACTGCCTTGTGTTTTTTTTTAAAATATATTTTTGGAGATACTATGCTTGTGAAGGTTCTCATTCATCCAGGTCATGGTATATCTGTTGTATTCAATTAGATCAACTGGACTTGAAATGTAGTTCTTGAAGACGTTTCGCTAGTCATCGGATGACTAGCGAAACGTCTGCAAGACTACCTTTCAGTCCCGTTTATCTAATTGAATACAACAGATATTTTGGAGATACTGTGCTTTTCTCTGTAGTTTCACATGTTCTCTCCTGGATATTGCTCCTTCTGTCCCTGGCCGATCAGAGGGGATGTGCAATGAATTTTGGCAGAGCTAGGACTATGGATGAGCTGAAGTTTTGATTTGAACCTCGTTTCTAGTTGAAACAACCTGTTCTCCTTGTAAAATTTACCCCTGAAATTCCTAAGCAGCATTGTTCACATTTTACAATTTTACATTTTACAAATATAGCTTTTACAAATTTACATTTTTACAATTTTACAAAGAACATTTTCCAATGCTGAAATTTTGCAGTTTCTATGTTAAATTTTTTAAGGTCTAAATTAGTAAATGAAACCAGATATATTTTTGTGATCCCTGGTGGGTTTGAGCATTCTCAGCTAGGATGAAAGTATTTTTGTCTCTGAAAAAGCTAAACAAGTTTTTAGTGTTGTTTTCGTTAATAAATGTTTAAGTGCAATTATACGTGTCTTTCCCCAACTCCTGCACCGTACCCAGGGCAATGGCTTAAACTGCTAAAGCTGGCTTTTGCTTTGCCGTCATGGTTTTCGGATGCGTCTGATTCGGACGAACTAATGGTCGGCAGTCAGTCGCGGACGCGAAGTTACACTCCAATATTGGTTACAATCGGATTCTTTCAATCTGGTTGGTATACTAACCCATAACCCATACACGGCAAGATTGTCGTGTGATTGCACTTGTGTATGAGGATTTACAGTCATAGCGTAAATATTTATTTATCAGCCTAATATGCATAGGTAATGGACAAGTATTGGAGATAATAATAGCAAGCAATCAATTATTACATAATAATATAAGCAACCAAGATAACTTCTCCATGCCACAGTAAAGTCCTCCAATATTGAGGCTATCTGATCAACACTTCTGACCCAACTTCCATGTTGACACTTAGCTTATATTGGTTAATGTAGTGTGATAGTAGAACATAGTCTTTCACATGTCCATGCAATTTATCTGTGTTACCATAATCAGGCCTTCTGGAGTTTGTGTCATATGTTCCAAAAGATATGAGGCATCTCAGCACACCTGCCAGAAATGACATAAAATTACATCGTTGAGTCACCATCGTAGTGACAATCTTTGATTTAGCGTGTCCCACTACACTCTGCCCTGGTCCTGGCAGCAATTACAGCAATCAAACAAGGTTGGAAGGAGGCTGCACGTAGTATTCCACCGCAAACATGTTTTATTTCACTTCTCTCAGCAACATGTTTCACATATAGTATGAATCCTTTTTCAAGTGTAAGTGAACATACATGAGTGAATACCTACTATCCACTCCCATAGAACACACCCCTCACATATTACAATTCCATTTAACCCCTGGTGACTGAAGTGCATTCTCCTTCTAGATAAATAACTTCACTAAAACACCCTATGTTCTGTTACATCATTAAAAACCCAATCCATATATTCTATTTCTTTCATCCCTCCTAAGTGGCTAAACCTTTAGGTAAAATTTTACCAGATACATTTCTTAATAAAAACATTTAGTAGGAAACATAGTTTCACAGTGAATTTAGAACCTTAATCATTAGCTTATTCTTATCACATAGTCCAAGTTTGCAGGTTTTATTTTCCTATATCCTCTCATCTCCTCATCGCATTTCCATTCTCTGTAGTATATTCATTATCTGTAGTATATTCTAGGGGACAAAAGAGATCCATATATAAATACTCTTAAAGGACACTAAAAGCTCAAGTAAAACATTAAGACCTTTTGAATCTACAGAAGAGTAAACTGTCCTTTTCCCTACAACAAAGCACACTAGTATGTGAAGTCCCTTCATATTCTATGGGGACTAGGAGTGGACTTGTGACCCTCTCTATGTATAGAAAATCCTACCTTGTTGCAGAAGTGGCAAGAAATTACCAATAAATGTAGCCTTGATCTTATGGTGCTAAAGATTGATCGGCTCCAGGAGAAGATAGTGCCCTTAGGACCGAGAACACAGCAGTGCAAGCAGAGGTTAAAGCAAAACTGCCAGCAGTGGGCCAGTCTCGGACTGGCCCACAAGGTTACAGGGGAATCCCCCGGTGGGCCCACAGCACTTTCACCCCAAAAAACCAGAGAAAACTGCTAAAATTTAAACACAGAGCCAAAGGGTCAGTAAGAAATGTATTTTAATAAACAATAGGAGTCAGTAGGTGTAGGATAGATATGTAAATGAGTGATAATAGGGATATGAAATATTAGGTGGGCCCCTAAACTCTTCCTAGTGGGCCAAGGGAGAGCGATCCCGGGGAGGTCCTGTATACAAAATGTAAAGCAGGACCAAGGAGAGATACCAGCAGTGAGGGGGAAACCAATTCAGCTGAGCATTTTTAGAAATAAGAGGCACAGACACAGATGGAGGTGGAAAACAACCCACCTGCAAGGAGACATACACCCAGTCCCAACATCAGAAGTTACCCCTGTGGAAGACTAAGCTGCAGAAGAGGTAAATGATTTAATCGTTAATATCTCCTTATATGCTCTAACAGAACCTGAACAAACTGTATTGAATAAAGGACTGAACTTTGTACCAAAGTATAAATGAGACATTACAGAAGGGAATGATTTCATGCATTTTGTCCGTACTTAAACTTAAAAAGCTAGTTGATGGGACGGAGGAGAGTAATACTGGGAAGGAGAGATTTAAACCTAAAAGTAAGTTGATTCCTAAAATCTAAAATGCTACAATTGATGTATTTATATAGTTCTTAATGAGGTTAGGAAAAAGTGGAGTATTCAAAGTAAACAGGACAATTTAACAAATGTGGAAACACATGCCATTAAGAACCTAACAAATAATAATGAGGTGATCGGAGGGGAGACAGATAAGGGGGGGGGGCAATAGGCCAAGTTCAAGGCACAGAAGCTAGTAAAATGGTCCAGACTCGCAGCATCTCCTGTGATTGGCTAAGATGCAATGTCTCAGACAATCACAGGAGACGCTGACAGTACGGCCCCTTTAACTTGTTTCAATCCATGGAAAAGTCAAAAAGGCATGGAAGCAAGCAGAAGCATGCCAGAAGGCTTGGTAAGTTTTTGGGGGGGTTGCCAACCAATTATAAAAAAGTTTTTTTGGGGGGTGGAAATACCTTTTAATAATAACTAGAGATGTCCAAACTTCGCAAAATCCGGTCCGCTCGAGGATCCACGAATTTTCGAGAAAATTCGAAAATCCGCGAGCGGACCCACTAAAATGAAAAATATTCTCGAAATTACGAGATTTCTCGTATTTTCGAAAATTGTTCGTATTTTCGTTAATTTCCGAAAATACGTATTTTCGAAAATCCATATTTTCGAAAATTTTCGAAAATACGAGAAATCTCGTAATTTTGAAATTTTTCGAAACTATGGATTTTCGAAAATACGAGTAATCCTCGTAATTTCAAAAACTTTCGAAAATACGTATTTACGAAAATAAGAGAAATCCTCGTATTTTCGAAAATGTTCGAAAATACGTATTTTTGAAAATTAACGAAAATACGAAAACTTTTTGAAAATACGAGAAATCCGCGGTTCGGAAGTTCGGAAGGCGGAAAATCCGGAAAAATCCGGCGTCCGCAAACGTGATAAATCCGCGGCAGATCCGGGTTTGGATCCGCGAACCGGCCATCCCTAATAATAACAAGTATAATTAAAATATAAAGGCGTATTTTCGCTTTGTTGACGATGTGCTAATAATATGGGAGGAGGATATTGATGTCTTTAAAGAAATGATAAAGCAAGCCAACGAGGCTCACAACACAATTAATTTTACATCTACCCACTCTGATAAAAGTATTCCATTCTTGGATGTTATATTGAGATAGGAAGGTTGGAAAATTGAGATATTCCGTAAGCCCACAGACAGAAACAATTTATTTCACGCAGAAAGTTTTCATTGTCCAAAGACTTTTAAGGGAATTCAATACATAAATCAGCGAATACCATCCACTTGTATGCTGCCTTCAGGTGATTCGCTCCACTCAGCCCAATAGTTAAATCAACACAATCAAATATGGATCCCTGATAGGGCTTAATGACACCAGAAAACTGTATGCCAACGTGCTTTATTGTACTATCTGCACAACATGTAGGATCCTTCTGATTCTTTATCAAGTCATAAAGTGATAAAGGATCAGGAGGATCTGAAACATGTTGTGCAGATAGTACAATAAAGCACGTTGGCATACAGTTTTCTGGTGTCATTAAGCCCTATCAGGGATCCATATTTGATTGTGTTGATGTAACCTTTAAGGGAATTCCTAGAGAACAACTAATGTGTACAAGAGGAATAAATAATGTCTAGTGATGAAATGTATAGGAAAGAGGGTACAAACAGAAAAGTATAAACCAAGCACTATTGAAAGTCTCACAAATGGAGAGACATGTATTGTGACAGAAAATTCCAAGGTAAAACAGATAAAATGGTGTTTGTGAATAAGTATGTAGACCAAAGCGATGTGATTGAGGCAACACTTTGGGCAATGTTAAGACAGGGTAGTATGGCCATATATTCAAGGAGTCACCCACTTTTGCATATTGTAGGGGACACATCACGCACGATTAAAGAAACTGTGAGCCCCACAGATTTATTGAAAACTTACCCCTGTTTAAACTGTAATTGTTGCAGTTCAGTAATTACAGAAGATAGTGTGTGTCACCCTACGAAAGGGTATAAAATACCAATGCATCATGTGTTTAATTGCAAAACTAAAAACGTGATTTATATGTGCTCTTGTGGGAAGATTTATGTAGGGCAGACAAGAAGGTCTGTCAAACTAAGGATACAGGAGCATAAGGGAAGTATTGTGGATATAAAAAAGGACACATATACAGACACGTCTTTAGGCACTTTGCAGCAACACGTCACCAAGTAACACAACTGATGCATGTGCATGTTAGAACAAGTTTTAAAAAAAACAATGCGAAGGGGGAGATGTGCAAAATGTATTACTAAGGAGTAAGGCAAAATGGACAAAAAGATTGGGTAGTATGTTACCTTTAGGTCTGAACGATAGTTCGTCAGTGAAACAATTTTTAACACAACCATAATTAGATATTGGTATATAAATTAAGTATTTTTATGGGATAATTTTTAAGTGAGCATTTTTAGATGACTTTTTTTAATGTGACCATTGTTAAGATCACCATTTCTATATTATTTGTATACCATCATTTTTAAGATCTTCATGTTTTACTAGAGCTTTTAGTGTCTATGGATCTCTTTTGTCCTACTAAATGTTTCTATTAAGAAATGTATCTTAGAAAATTGTAACTAAAGATTTAGCCACTTATAAGGGATAAAACAGAAATAGAATATATGGATTAGGTTGTTAATGATGTAACAGAACATTGGCGGGCAGATTCAATATGCTACGTGTGCGTTACTTAACTTTGCTCGATCCTGCGAAACAATTCCAGATGATATTGCTTTGGATTAATGTGTTTTACACAGATTGGACCCATGTTTATTCCCCCAGAAGGTGTTTTAGTGGCGTTATTTATCGAATATACTGAATTTCTGTGATTGTAATAGTAGTAGATGTATATTTATGAACTATGCAATTAGGGTTAATGGGATTAAGCACTGCAGTCACTTTAAAACTAAGGGTTAAATGGAATTGAAATATGTTGGGGGTTGTGTTCTATGGGAGTGGATATTAGGTATTCACTCATGTGTGTTGAAAAAAGATGAAAAAAGATCCATGTTAGATCAGAAACATGTTGCTGAGAGCAGTGAAATAAAACTTGTTTGCAGTGGAATACTGTGTAGAGTTTCCTTCCAACCTTGTTCTTTTGCTACAAGAAATTGGCGTTGGCCTTAACAAAAATAATATACTCCATTATTCTTTCTCAATCGCCCCCACCTAAAATGGGTGCAAATCTCTTTCTACATAAAAAGAATGCAAATTTCCAATGAGACCAGAAACATATTAATAAATAATTAAATGGTACTAATTAGCAATAAATTTATGCTATCATTGTGCCAGTCTTCCTTTTTTTTATTGCCCTCTCTGGCTGACTTATGATTTGAATGGGGCTGTTACAAACCCCGGAGAACCAAGTGGCTGCATGCAAATCACATCATAGTTTAGATTCTGAAGTTCATCAAAATTACTGTTTCAGGATGATCAAAAGTGCTGGTAAACTACCTAACAACTTCCCATTTACATATTTTCCTATACCCTGTTGTATAGATATAACCAATCCAGCCATGTTCAATTTGGATGGCATTACCAGCCCACCATAGAATATTCCTGCATACAGAGATTTGTGTTAGAACTTATGTGTTTAATACCCCCAGATAAATTAAATTACTTCTTTGTATGGTGTGCCGTTTGTGCCGATTATTTAGTCAACAAAAAACAATACTTTGGTGACAAAACTATATTTAGTCGACCAAAATAAATTCTGTGGGAATCAAACATACATTTAGTCAACAAAAAAAATACACTTTTTTTGACAAAACCTTTTTCAGTCGACCATAAGAAATTCTGTGGTAAGAAAATATATTTAGTGAATAAAACCAAAACTTTAGTTACAGAACTATATTTAGTTGACCAAAATAAATTATGTGGTAACCATACATTTAGTTAGCAAAAACAAGATTTTGGCTAGAAAACTATATTTAGTCGACCAAAAGAAATATCTGGTATATAATACACTTTCCCTTTAAAAATGGTAATTGCCATGCATCCCCTTTAAACTCTTTAATACTAAAATGCCTGTAAATGACAATGTAGAAAAGTCTAAACACATTTTTTCATTTATTTCTACAATAAAAAAAAGTAGTACATGTAGTACATGACACTCTTAATCTCTGAAGAAAAAAAAAGGCTTGTAAATTGCACACTTAAAGAAAATATCTGCACCTGCAAAATAAACTTTTAACATTTGTTAGGGGACCCTAGCCTAACCCAAAACCACTAGGTTTGTTTGTTAAAAAAGTTTGCAGAACTCTACTTACAATCTTTTGATCCCCTGGCTCTCTGATATCGGCCCTCTGCTTGCTGGAACTGCAAGTAGAGGGCTGAACCGGCAGCCGTGTCTCTAATTGACTGAGGGGCAGTCCATCAGAGACACGGCTGCTGCAATACAGAATGCAGGGGGAATGAAGGATTGTAAGTAGAGTACTGCACCTTTTTTTTAACAAACTGACTTAGCGGGTGGGGGTGGGCTATAGGGTGCCCTATCATATGTCAAAAGTTTTTTGAGGTAGAACACCCTGCAGCAAAGAGGGATGGAGGGAGGAGGGGAAAGGGCTCCCCTGCACATGGCTTAATAGTAGCTCAGAGGGAGGATCCAGGCTGTGTGGGAACTGATAAGGCACAGGCACAATGTGACGTATGCAAGCTTGGATTTAGCAGAGATGCGCCTGGTCTGCAAAAATCTGATAACAAAAACATAAGTACCTCAAGTTTGCCTGAACAGATTTTCTTGCGGTATTACAGTTATAATAATTGCCAATATCATATTAAAATATGTGTCTGGGCATTCCTATAACACCTCTTAGCCACTATCCAATCACGCCCTTAACACTTGGCTGTGATATGCTAATTGGGATTTTCCAGGGTACATAATTGCCACAGATTCTTGTACAAGTCATTCTGAATTGAGAAAGCCCGTCGGATGACTAGCGAAACGTCTTCAAGAACTAAACTTCAAGTCCAGTTGATCTAATTGAATACAACAGATATACCATGACCTGGATAGTAACATAGTAACATAGTAATTAAGGTTGAATAAAGACATTCGTCCATCAAGTCCAACCTATTCCCTTTTTTTTTTTTTTTTTTGTTAACCCTACCTAACAGTTGATCCAGAGGAAGGCAAAAAAAACCCAGCTAAAAAATGGGGGAAAAAATTCCTTCCTGACTCCAAACGGCAATCGGAAAGTATCCCTGGATCAACCAGATCTATATGCATTAATACCAGTAATTCTCAATATTTTTTAGTTTTAGAAACTTATCCAGGCCTTTTTTAAAGTTATTCAATGAACTTGCCATTACCACCTCTGCTGGAAGACAGTTCCACAGTTTCACCGTTCTCACTGTAAAGAAACCTCTCCTAACTTGAAGATGAAACTTCTTTTCTTCCAACCTTAAAGGATGTCCACGAGTCCTCTGATGTGACCTATTAGTGAACAATGCACCAGAGAGTTCACTGTATGGGCCATTAATATATTTGTATAAGGTTATCATGTCCCCACGCAACCGCCGCTTCTCCAATGTAAACAGCCCTAACTTGTCTAATCTGCCTGCATATTCAAGCCCCTCCATTCCCCTTATTAATTTAGTTGCCCTTCCCTGAACTGCCTCAATTTCCAAGATGTCCCTTTTGTATATGGGATTCCAAAACTGCACCGCATATTCCAAATGTGGCCTTACCAGTGCCTTCTAAAGAGGGAGAATAATATTTTTCTCTCTTGATTCCATTCCCCTCTTAATACAAGACAATATCTTGCTAGCTCTAGCTGTTGCTACCTGGCATTGTTTGCTACAGCTAAGCCTGTTATCTACCAGAACCCCCAAATCTTTTTCCATTTCAGATGCACTTAACACAGAGTTATTTATGGTGTAGGTGGCACAGGGATTATTAAATCCCAAATGCATCACCTTACATTTATCAACATTGAATCTCATCTGCCATTCTGCTGCCCATTTTGATAATCTATCTAGGTCTGCTTGCAGCACTTGCACATCATTGGAAGTTTCCAAAGCTCTGCATAATTTAGTGTCATCAGCAAACACAGAGACCTTGCTCTCAATGCCCCCTTCTAAGTCATTTATAAACAGATTAAACAGAAGCGGCCCCAGTACAGAACCCTGAGGAACTCCGCTTAGAACTTTAGCCCACATAGATGTAGCTCCATTAACCACCACTCTCTGTTTGCGGTCCAATAACCAGTTCTCTATCCATGAACAAATGTTTTCTTCAAGGCCAACAGTCCTCAGTTTATACATTAGTCGCCTATGTGGCACAGTATCAAAGGCTTTTGCAAAATCCAAATATACCACATCCACAGCTGTGCCTGAATCTAACTTCTTACTCACTTCTTCATAAAAACCAATTAAATTTGTCTGGCATGATCTATTTCTCATAAATCCATGCTGACTACTACTAATAAGATGATCTCTGGAGACAAAGTCAAGGATATGATCCCTTAACAAAGTTTCCATCACCTTCCCTACCACTGATGTTAGGCTTACAGGTCTATAGTTACCAGGCTGTGAACGACTACCTTTTTTGAATATTGGTATTACATTGGCTTTTTTCCAATCCAGCGGCACATCCCCAGACAAAAGCGAATCTGAAAAGATGAGACACAGTGGTCTTGCTAGAACTGAACTAAGCTCTTTTAAAATCCTAGGATGCAATCCATCTGGTCCTGGCGCTTTATTGATATTAACTTTGTCTAATTGATTCCGTACCATATCCTCTGTTATCCAATGTGAAAACTCTTCATTTCCTCCCTGCACATTGTTACAATCCCTACTGTAAGGATTCTCAACAGTAAAAACCGATGTAAAAAAACGGTTTAGCAGATCAGCCTTTTCGGCATCCTCTACAACCACCTCAGCTCCATTATTTAATGGTCCCACATTCTCAGTCCTCATTTTTTTACCATTTATATACTTAAAAAACATCTTGGGGTTGGACTTGCTTTGTTCGGCAATCCGTATTTCATTTTCTATTTTAGCTAGTTTAATTGCTTTCTTGCACTCTTTATTACAACTTTTGAAGTCCCTGTAAGCCTGTTCTGTGCCTTCTGCTTTCAAAATTTTAAAAGCCCTTTTCTTTTTTTCCATTTCCCTTTTTACCTGAGCATTAAGCCATGCAGGAGTGGACCTAATTTTTTTACACTTGTTTCCTAAAGGTACCGATTTGGAAATGTTATAGTTTAATATCCCTTTAAAAGTGGTCCACATCTGCTCAGTATCTTTACCTAGAAACAGTTCCCCCCAGTCTATGAGCAGGAGCGATTCCTTTAAAAGCATAAAATTAGCTTTCCTAAAGTTAAAAGTTTTTGTTAAGCCAGTGCACTTTAGTTTTCTGCAACCTATATTAAATGACACTATATCATGGTCACTATTCCCTAAGCTTCCCATTACCTTCATCTCCAAAATGAGCTCTGGGTTGTTAGATATCACCAGATCCAACAACGCATTCTTTCTAGTAGGAACTTCTACCATCTGTGAAAGAAAATGCTCATATAGGAAATTTAAGAACTTTATACCTTTTGAGGTGCTGGCAGTTCCATTACTCCAATCTATTTCAGAGTAGTTAAAATCCCCCATAACCAGAACATGCCCCATACCAGCAGCCTTCGCCAACTGCATATGGAGATTCATTTCCACCTCTTCCCCGGCATTTGGCGGCTTATAACACACTCCAACAATTAATTTACCTACCTTCTTGCTTCCTGTACACAGTTCCACCCATAATGTTTCTGCCGCATCGTTTGCTCCCCCATCTATTCCATCTTTTAAATTTGGCTTCAATTCCTGTTTAACATACATACATACTCCTCCTCCTTTCTTATTAACTCGGTCATGTCTAAATAAGGAGTACCCTTCAATATTTACTGTCCAGTCGTGTGAATCATTAAGCCATGATTCTGCTATACCAATTACATCATACCTTTCCTTTAACGCTATTATTTCAAGTTCGCCGGTTTTTCCAGCCAGACTCCTTGCATTTGTAAACATACATTTTAGATTATCAATTGATTTACTTCCATACATGGTCGTACATGCCTCCTTATCCTCTATGCTCCCCCCTCCTCCTTCTCCTCCCTCCGTTGTGTTACTAGCCCCCAGATCCCTACCTTCTCTATCTACCCCTGTGTAGTTAAACGTTCCCTCCCCCCCATACCTAGTTTAAAATCTCCTCCAACCCCCTAGCCATCTTCTCCCCCAAAACAGTTGCACCATCACCATTGAGGTGCAATCCGTCACTACTAAAGAGCCTGTAGCCAACAGAAAAGTCAGCCCAGTTCTCTAAAAACCCAAACCCCATCTCCTTACACCACTCTCTTAGCCACGCATTTATACTCCTGAGCTCCCATTGCCTCCCTAGCGTAGCACGTGGCTGCGGTAGTATTTCTGAAATCACTACCCTGGAGGTCCTTGCTTTTAACTTGGCCCCTAATTCTCGGAAATCATTTTTAAGGACCTCACCTCCACCTCTAACTTTGTCATTGGCACCAATGTGAACCAAGACCGCCGGGTCACTCCCAGCCCCACCCAATAATCTATCTACACGATCCACCACATGTCGAACCCTAGCACCAGGCAGACAACACACTGTTCGGCATGCAGGGTCCTGGCGACAGATTACCCTATCTACCCTTCTAATAATAGAATCCCCTACCACTACCACCTGTCTATCCTTCCTAGCCCCCAGTTCTCCCTCCCTTGTATTGGAGATGGCCGTCCCCTGGGTGCTCAAGGGAAAGGCCCGCTCCATACATGCTGCTTCCGAGCCATCGTCCTCCACATCTTCCCCTAAAATGGCAAATCTGTTGGGATCGACCAGCTGGGAAGACAGCAGTGTAAACCTGAACACAAAGGTCTAGGGAACTCAACAGTATAAGCCACCCAACCCCACGTTTCACCATACCTCTGTTTAGCAAAGATGCTTCTAATCTTCTATACACAACCCAATGAGAACCTTCACAAGCACTGACTAAATGTATGTTTTCTTACCACCGACTCTTTGTTTTGGTTGACTAAATATCGTTTTCTCACCAAAATGTTGTTTTTTGTTGACTAAATGTGTTTTGTTACCACAACACTTCTTTTGGTCAACATATATTGTTGTCACCAAAAGTGTGTTTTTTTGTTATAAAATGATCTTTGAACAAACAGCACTTTTGGAGACAGTTAAGAAGAAGAAAAAGAAGAAGAATAAAAAGTGATAGGGCTGGAATTGACAACATTTTAAATTGGTGTAACCATTTCTGAAGTATTGTCTTTTTGTGAAATGGTAAAATGTATTCTGAATAAAGTTAATATTTTGTATATTGAACCAACTAAAATTATTTAGTGAAATGCTGTCTCCTGTCCTGTAGTGGCCCTTGGGTACATAGTGAAGCAGAAGGCAGAATCTGACCAAGAGAATGATGTGGCTCTGGATTTGTCATTGCATCACCTCCGCTGTGTGACAAGCTCTGTCCCATACCATGTGAAAGGTAGTGCTCAAGAACTACCACAACAACCTCAGAACAAAGTTCCCATGTTTCAGGTGAGCAAAGGGATTAATATCCTTACCATCCCTACCATCTGTCATCCTTACCAACAACAGCAATTCATATACAGTTCTGTTTGATTAGAAACATCTGTGCTAATATTCCAAGGTAATGTGGCCCAGAATATGGTCAATGGCGTTTTTCTCCAGAAGGGATACCTGATTCAGGTTTCTGCTTGAGCTTTCCCTTGAATCCTTCATCCTTTTCATACACAAACCTAAATATTTTCACTTATTTCATTCATTCTGCATATAGTAAGTCTGAACTTCTCATAGGGTGAGCATAGAATGCAGTTCCGCTGTTCCCTGTGTGAAAAGAGCTTTTCATTTCAAAGAATGCTAAACCGCCACATGAAGTGTCACAGTGAGATCAAGAGGCATCGGTGTGAGCATTGTGGGAAAGGATTTAATGATACCTTCGACCTTAAGAGACATGTGCGCACACATACAGGTGAGTAAATATGTCCTACAGGTGAGTGAGAGGGAAAATTGTAAAACATATTTAATCAAGAATGTGACAAATTCATTCTTACTAATGGCCATGTGAACAGAAGGTTAAAGGGTATTTAAAATAAAAAAAAAATATATAAAAAAATCCATTGCCTATTACTAGAAACTAATTTTTTCCAACCACTATTGTACCGTTTTTTTGTTTATCTGTCTATTTCTCTAGATATCGAATTATCGGCAAAGTCCTACAGGATACTTTTAGGACAGAAAACTTTTTTATACACTATATAAACTAATCCAAAAAAGGAACAAACAGCAGTGTAAACCTGAACACAAAGGTCTAGGGAACTCAACAGTATAAGCCACCCAACCCCACGTTTCACCATACCTCTGTTTAGCAAAGATGCTTCTAATCTTCTATACACAACCCAATCCCTTGCTGGCTGGAAGACATCTCCTCTGCTGCTGAACATGTATGTGCCACACAGCAGCAGAGCAGGAAGCTTTGCGGCCTCACAGCTGCATAGAAATTACTTCACAGTCAATTGAAAATCAAATGTAATCAGAATCCAATGGAAACCAAAATCCTGTGTCTACACACATGCAGTTAAAATGTTTAGTTGGCCAAATGACAAACATGAACAACAGACCAAGATATTAGTGACATGATTTGGTCAATAGAGATGATAGAAACAGGTAAGTTTCGTTTCTGACAGTGGTTCCATGGAACCTAATTAAATTCTGAAAATTCGATTTGAACCAATTGATTCAGAAATCTTTCAACAGGAATTTTTAATTCCAATAAGAATTTTTGAATGAAATTTTTTTTGAAACTGGGATTCATCACTAGTTGGTCAGTAGTTCATTTCTGGTGTTCAGCAAATATAGGTTTTTGCTTCCTCAAAAAACAACTTTTCAAAAGGTAATTCAGTGGGAGATAGGATTACTAGTTGCCATCTCCCAATTCAATTTACAAGCAGAGACCTGCCTGTGTTTACTTACACAATCCTGCATCTCTCTACTAGATTTCTGTCTCCCCCTGCTGGCAGCACTACCGACCTAACTCCATTAAGTTACATATGTCGAGATGTGTAGAACACCAGAAAGTGGAGAGGATCTGGGGGGCAGCAGAGAGCCAGCAGTGGAAACTGAGAAATGCAGGATTGTGTAATTAAACACAGACAGATCTCAGCTTGTAAATTTAATTGGGAGATAGCAGTTAGTGATCCTGTAGTGTTTTTCTTGGTGGAGTTACCCTTTAAAAGTTTATTGATAGGAGAAATGATAGCTGAATGAAATATTACTGGAACTTTACTACTTATTCTGTTCCCACAGGTGTTCGGCCATACAAATGTAGCGTCTGTGACAAAGCTTTTACACAGCGTTGCTCACTGGAGTCACATCTAAAAAAGATCCATGGAGTTCAGCAGAATTATGCCTATAAAGAGCGGAGAACCAAACTCTTTGTATGTGAAGACTGTGGCTTCACGGCTGACAGCCAGGAGATGCACCTCCACCACCTTCAAGAACAGCATCCTGGCAGTCCCTTGTTAAATCGAGCATCTAAGAAGTTAGCCGTGGACCTGCAGAATAATGTCACTTCATTGCTGGAGCATGGCCATTTAATTTAAATCTGTAAAGTCCTTCCAACCGGGACATTTCGTTTTTTTAATGTAGTTGTTTAAAGACGATGAGTTGAACTTACTTCCATAGTGGCAGCATCGTTCTGATTAAAACATCACTTTATAACATGATTCCTTTCTTAAGCCACAGACTCTTTGCCAAATCTTTTACATACAGTTTTGTAATGCCTCAAGCACAAGGAGTAATTTGGAGGCAACATTGGCAATGGACTGGTTTACCATTGAATACAACTAGTATAGTCTGGAGGTTGGAATTAAAGTAATACTGCCAATATTTCGGCCACGCACATTGTGTGGCCTAATGAAATTGAATTCATTTACAGGGTGTTATAACCACAGCACTTGACAAAGGTTTGTTAGCCAAAACATTGTTTTGTTCCTTGCACTGCACTCAATAGTTATTGGATTACCCTGTTCAGTGGTGTAACTAGGAGTCACGGGGCCCCCCAGCAAAACTATGATGGGGCCCCTACCCATGCTTCATCCATAGTGGTTTTCTGGGATGAGGCTATATCTGTCATAGGAAAATTGGAAGATTGGGCCCCCCCTGCGGTTGCTCCCCATGCTCCCCTGTAGTTATGCCCCTGACCCTGTTGATAATGCTAGTATATTATTTTACTTTTTACTTGCTTTCTTTATGTGGATTGCTGGCATAGAGGTGGCTAGTAGACAGAAGACTATTCACCCCTGTCTTTTGGACAAGTTTCAATGTACATACTTTGTACATACTACCAGCATCCTGTTCTCTGAAAACCTAGGGGGGATTTTAAATGGCGTGTCCACCTCCAAAACTAAAATTTAACCCAATACAGGACCCACTGTGAAGTGTTCAAAAATCCTTACCTTACTACTCTGTTCCTTATGGTTCTCCTGCAGTGACTGTTCAAAGTTCCAGAAAGTGAAGAGTAGGAGCTGTCTGTGTCACCCAGTCCAAGCTATTTTCTTGTCCTCTGGTAGGACTCTGGCATGCGCAGGGGAGCCCTCCCCCCCACCTCCCTCCATCTCTCTGGGTCCACCTTGGCTTCTTTACCCCCTAACTATAAAAGTTTTTGCTGTAGTGTAGCCAAATGTTACCTAAAAGTATAATAAACTAATGGGAGCCATTATCTGCTATTTGTGTCTTAAAGCCTTGTTAGTCGATGTACCAAGCTCAGTGACTAAAGGGGGCAATAGAGAGTGATATAGGCTCTCGGGACATAGCCTTATAAGCTTTCACACAAAGTAGATACAACTGAATGAAGGCTTTTGTTATATTGCACAGTGCCAAGACTATAAGAGGTGAAAAGTTGTGAGCAAGTCATAACAGCTTACAGCTTCCAGAGGTGCAAAGAGGCCTGCTTTGGCTGTGCTTTAAATATTAAAGGCAAGGGAGTAAAGCACATATATACTTAAAGGGCAGCTGTGGTCTTCAAACAAGGGTTAAATGAAAGCCTGCAGTATTTCCTTTAAAATGAGCCAACAATCACATCTCTGGTTTCAGCCTGTGAGAAATTATATTTGGGTGAATGTTTAAATTTCCAGCTATCAGTGGTTGAATTACATCACCTGACCTCCCCTCAGTCCCAGGGGAGAAACATGCTCAGTTAAGACTCAGGGCTAGGCCACACTGCTGCGTTTTTTTTGCGTTTGCGCTTGCGATTGCGCTTGCGATTTTTCAACATTATTGAAAACGCGGCAACGCAAAAAAACGCGCGTTTTTCGATGCGTTTGCGTTTGCGTTTTGCGTTCTGCATTTTTAATCGCAATCTTCAATAAGTATAGGAAATCGCAAGCGCAAACGCAAAAAAATCGCACATGAAATCGCATGCGATTGCGATTGCGTTTGCGTTTGCGTTTCAGTGTGGCCTAGCCCTTAATGCTGGAAAAAACAGGAAGAACTTGTGGGGAAAATTGACAGTTGAGAAGAGGAGTCTATTAATGCAGACGTAGACAGAGGCTGGTCACATGACTGAAAACTGGAAGTGTTCAAGCAGGAAGTAATATTGCTGAACATTTCCAGCAATAACTTCTCACAAACTTTTTCTATAATCAGTACTAGTTATGCTTGTGTCAGTTCCTACCAACCACACCTGCATGTGGCCATAAATGTAAGACTTAGTTTATGGTTGGGGGAAAAAATAGCATTGTTATGTTACCACATGGCATTTGTATCTTGCCCTGTGGTTAGTCACTTACCATGGTAAAGGCGTAGTATTGACATTTTGTGATATTGGGCCCTTTATATATAAACTTCTGTAGCTGTATTTCACCTACTACTATATTCCCCCAGTAGTCTCTGTCACTTCTTAAGAAGAGGTTGAATCAGTTATCAAAAACCTTCCTAGCAGTAAAACCCCTGGTTTTGGCAGGTTCTCCTATATATACTATTTCATTTTCCATGGTATTTTGATACTGACCATAATATCATTGTTTAATGATTTTCAGGCGGGGGGATTTTCTCTCATTCTGATATTGATACTTAAGCCTGATTGGTAAAGACCCTATAGTCTACTCTAGATACTGCCCAATAGCAATGTTCCCTCTAACTTTATATTGCATTTATTGCAGCAGATTTTTGTGTGTGCACAAGTGCATAGTTTAGAGGGAACATTACCCAATAGCCTTTCTGAACTCTAAGCTACTGACATGTTTTGATACTTCTTGTACATTAGATGGGCTTTGCACAGGCTGGTGACAATACTAGGACAGTGATAGATTTGGTGGAAATCTTCAACGGGACAGGTCTTTCAGATAGATTGTTTTGTATATATGTATAGTGTGTATTTTATTTCTTTCATAGTGCTACATATTATAAAGAGCTTCTTAATTATTAATCCATTCACACCCCGAAGAGCCATCTAATCACCTTCATCTCACAGGTTTAACCTATCAGTATGTCTTTGGGATTGTGGGGGAAGTCCTGAGGAAAGCACAGGGAGAACATTAGAAATTCAAAAAGCTTCATCTATGCAGTTTTAATAATATGCTGGAAAGTTTGTGATTCAGTGCTGTCTGAAAAGTCTATAAATATGTAACAATAAAAAGGTTTCCCTGTACATTTTCTCTTTTTATTACAAAGTATATTCCACTTGACTAGCATGGCTACAACAATCTAATCAGGTAAAAGATGCATGTTTCTCTAAGTGCTAGGTGAGGTATTTAAACACCTAATTAACTACAAAGGGTAAGTTTAAGTATAAACATTCGGCCATCTCTAATAAATAGTATTCACTATGAGGCAGCACTAGGAGAGGGATTTCTCCATGAAATTAACAAATACCAACTGTCACCATTCCAGTTTACAGCAAAACTACACACATCAGAAGAGTTTATTATAATAAGGCACTTGATTGACAGCTGTAAGACGTCACAGACTGGATAGCTAAATATTTTGAGAGCAAAAATGATACAGTGATAATTATAGTTTCCAAGAATGGGCATTTTACAAAATATTACAGTTCAGATACCCTTTAAAGGGCATGTCCACCCCCAAAACTAAAATGTAACCCACTACAGATCCCACTGTGTAGTGTTAAAAATTCCTTACCATGGAACATGGTTATCCTACAATGCCTGTTCAAAGTTTTGAAAAGTGAAGCATAGGAGCTGTCCGTGTATCATCCTGTCCCTGCTTCTTCCTTGTCCTTCCTGAGGACACTGGTATGCGCAGGGGAACCCTCCCCCCTCACTTCCTCCCACAACCCTGATCCCCTTATGGCTGCTTCTTCCCATACCATTAGTCGGTAATGTAGCTTACCCCAGCCCACCCCCAACTGCCATGTTAGGGCTAGGCGTTTTTCGTGCGTTTGTGCACACGTTTTGCGCTTGTGATTGCACCTGCAATTTTTGCTAAAATGGAAATCACGGGAACGCATGCATCCGATTGCGCATCCGTTCGCGTTTTGGTAACGCATGTGTTCACCATTTTTGGTGCATTAACGCATGCATTTCCATAAGAGAAAATGACAAAATCGCATGCTAAAAACACGCGCAAACGCAAAATGCACAAGAATTACGCACACAATTGTGTGTGATAACGCTTGATTCACATCGACTCGGTGTGTGCGCGATTCCCGTGCGTTGCTGTGTGGCCTCAGCCTTAGGTTTTTTAAAATAAGCACAAGAAACACTTACGCTCCTTCTTTCCCTCGGCTATCTGCAGCATCAGCAGCCACTTCTGTGATTGGCTGAGGCTCAGTTAATCAGAGACGCAGCTGCTGGTCCGGCCCCTCTCTGCTGCTTCAAGGGAATTAAGGAGCATAAGTATGTTTCTTGTCCTTATTTTAAAAAACTAACACGGGGGTTTGGGATTGGCTGGTGTATGCAGCACTACAGGGTGGACATACACTTGTATATGTATCCAATAAAGCCTTGCCCCATCTATTCCATCAACATAATCACCTTCAACACAAATATTATCCTTGTACCAAGTAATTTACTTATATATACTATATTAATTAAAAACAGAATTGCTTTTCAACTAAATGAATCTATAACAGTCTTATCTATAACAGACTTGCATGTTCCTTGAATAACCACAAGAAACACAGTAATCAATCTACATGCTCCAAGCCAGAACACAAGATTAATAAGCAGGTTACAAACTACTCATTCACAAGGAGACAAACAACACAATTCTGTCAAATAGGTTAAAACCTGAAAATCCTGAAAATGAAATCTCTAAAGATTGGCTCGGTGCACACATCAACCGTGTGTACGAACCTTAAAAGCTTAACAAAAGCCCTGAGACAGATGGACTAATTAATGAATATCATAAATACCGCTCCTTACTAATATCTTTAAAGGGCATGTCCACCCCCAAAACTATAATCTCCCCCCACTACTGGCCCCACTCTGTAGTGTAATAAAATCCTTACCTTACATCCCAGATCCAAATGGT
Source organism: Hymenochirus boettgeri (assembly GCA_019447015.1). Lineage (NCBI taxonomy): Eukaryota > Metazoa > Chordata > Amphibia > Anura > Pipidae > Hymenochirus > Hymenochirus boettgeri. Next base: position 58,163,928 of record CM033472.1, read on the forward strand.
TCTCCAGTAATCCCCCCCCCCCAAAGTCCCAAAAACTGCCCACTAGGAGTACTGCAGAGTCCATATAGGACTCTGCCTCCTGTCTCCCCTCCGGGAGAAGTTTGGCATGCGCACTGAAGCCCTTCTCCCCCTCCCTCCCCCTCCCTCCCATTTCGCAATCCCTCCCCGTACCATATAAACCCTTGGCAATATGTTAGTATTCCTTCCCCCAGCCCCAACCGCTGTAAAAGATTTTTAAGAAAGTTCTCCGAACTCTACTTACCTTCCCTCCCTCCCCCGGCGTTCTGAGCAGCCGGCATCCGCATCGGTGATTGGCTGCCTCTCAGCCAATCATGGACATGGCTGCTGGTCCCGCCCCCTGCTTGCAGTGTCTTGCAAGCAGAAGGCCAGGCAGTGAGGCGGAGGAAAGAGGGAAGGTAAGTAAAGATCAGGTCACTTTCTTGAAATTATTTTATAGCGGTTGGGGCTGGGGAAACGTATACTATCATACGGGAAAAATTTATTATAAGTGTGGACATACCCTTTAACCCTTTGACTGCCACAGATCGTATATTCACGATCTGTGCAGGAAAGGATCAAACTGCCACAGATCGTGAATATACGATCTGTGGCTTCCCCTTTAATTTCTGAAAATTGCCCCGTGCTAGGGGCGATCGGGGGGCAGAATTCAACTGCCCCCCTAGCCCCCTTGATCCCCCCCCCTCGGTTTCGTCCAAATCCGAGGGGGGGATCGGTAGATAACTTACTTTTAAGCCGGTCCCACGAAGCAGCAGCCGGTCCCTAAGATGATCTGATGATTATCCTTGGGAATGATAAAAAAAAGGGGAAATGCACACCAAAAAATTCTTAAAGTGATACACACACCCCCTTTTTTTTTTTTTTACACTAAAACCAGAAATTAGCAAAAAACAATGTCTTCTCCAAGCTTCCCAATGTCCCCGGTAATATCAGTAAAGTAAACGCAGATACTTATTTGTACGATTTCAAGAGAAACTAAGACTATTTTATAGGACATTTTGCAGAGGTTCCAAAAACAGGCCCAGATTGAATTTTTAGGATCAGAAAAGTGTGCAAAAATGTGTGTGACTCTCCATACTAACCGTTTTTTCACTAAAATACCACTAAAAGGGGGAGAATGTGGGTTGTGGCGTTTTTTAATTTTTTTCTTGTAACTGCTCTTCTACATGCGTCCCATTTGAGCTAGTTGGTGGCCTTGTCTCTGTTTGCACCCATGCAAATGGCATACCGTTTGATTCAGGACATGTGGGAGATTGACATTTAGTGGGTTTTTTTGCTTGTCAAGTGGGTTTAGGTAGGATTTCAACCCTTGAATCATCTTATTTTATTTTTCACAAAACCTCCTAAAAACACGGGGTTCTTTGGATCACTGGGTCTGGAATTCTTCGTGTATGTATGAAAGCATGGCACCGTAACGTAGCTGAAGGTGTGTAGATTCCAAAAATATATAGTTTGTGGGTGGAATTTCCAAGTTTTGGGGCTGTTTCCTTAGAAAAAGTGTAGGCTGTTCAAATTACAGAGCACTTTTTTCTTGTAATTGCATTTGTGCATGCGTCCCATTTGAGCTAGTTGGTGGCCACGTCTCTGTGTGCATCCACACATATGGCATACCGTTTGAATCAGGACATGTGGGAGATTGATATTTAGTGGGGGTTTTTATTTGTGGGGGACATTTCCAAGTTTTGGGGCTGTTTGAAATTACAGAGCACCTTGATTTTTTTCCTTGTAATTGCACTTATGCATGCTTCCCATTTGAGTTAGTTGGTGGCCATGTCTCTGTGTGCAACCACGCATATGGCATACCATTTGATTCAGGACATTTGGGAGATTGATATTTGGTAACTTTTTTTCATTACTTGGGGTTTTGGCAGGGTTTTTAACTTTGAAACTTGTTGTTTCTTTATTTTTTTTCAGAAAATATGCTAAAAGTGCAAAATTCTATGAAGATATGTGCACACACAATTGATGGTATGAATGAAAAAATGGCACCATTGCTTAGCTGAAGGTATGTAGATTCTGAGAATATATATTTTTGGGGGGTATTTTTGAGTTAGAGGGGTGTTTAGATTGTAAAATCTTAAAAGTTGCTGTTATTGGGCCACTACAAATTGGCTCACTTTGTGACTAGTGGCTTTCATGTCCGTGTGTGTAACCATGCATAGCATATGGCATACCGTTTGATTCAAGTCATTTGGAAGATTGATAATTGACAAGTTTTTTTTACATGACATGGAAATTTGCCATGATATTTAACTTTGAATTGCATTTTTATAAATTTTTCCTGAAAATTTGGTAAAAAAGCAAAATTTTACATGAAACTGCACCCACACCATTGGTGGTATGCATAAAGGAATCACACCATTGTGTAGCTGAAGGTGTGTAGATTCCAAGAATATATAGTTTGGGGGGGATTTCTAATATAGAGGGGTGTTTAGTCTGACAAATCTGAAAAGTTGCTGTAATTGGGCCATTGTTCATTGGCTCACTTTGTGGCTAGTTGATTCCATGTCTGTGTGTGTAACCATACATAGGGCATACCGTTTGATTCAGGACATTTGGGAGATTGATATTTGGTAACTTTTTTTTACATTACTTGGGATTTTGGCATGATTTCTACCTTTAAGAGTGTTTTTTTTCTAATTTTTTAGAAAATCTGCTAAAACTGCGAACTTCAACGAAGAACTGCGCCCACACCATTGATGGTATGAAAGAACAAACAACATAATTACGTAGATAAAGGTGTATGGATTCGAGAAATATATGGTTTGTGGGGTATTTCTGAGTTCTTTTTTTCCTCTTTTTACATTCCATGAGGTTTTGGCATGATTTCTACCTTTTGAAGTCGTTTTTTGTTATTATACCATTGATGGTATGAATGAACAAACTACAGCGTCACATAGCTGAAGGTGTATAGATTTCAGGAATATATAGTTTGTGGGGGGTATTTCTGAGTTACGGGGGTGTTTTGTGGAAAAAACTGCAGACTGTTCAAATTCAGAGTTGGCTAAATATTTTAGCTTATTGTGAGCCATAGTGCATTGTCTCGCTTTGTGGCTATTGGCTTCCACGTCACATATGGCATACCGTTTGATTCAGGACATTTGGGAGATTGATATTTGGTAACTTTTTTTTACATTCAATGGGGTTTTGGCATGATTTCTACCTTTTTGAATGTTGTTTGATGTTAATTTTTTTTGAAAATCTGGTAAAAGTGAACTGAATGCTGAGCCATTGCAGAGACCAGCATTTACACTGAATAACATGAATCGGCTCGGGTAGGCTAACAGGAGGCTAGGCTAAGTAGTGGTTTAGACTGAATTTTAGCACATAATAAAAGATATGTGCCCCGGTGGTCCAGCCTCAAGTCCACTTATTCTAGTGAGTAGTGCTAGACCTCTAGAGGAGGAAGTGAATTGTGAATGGTAAGCCCAGCCGATCCAGGGTCTCTTAAGGGACAGTTGTTAGTGGCCATATAGGTGGGTTTCATGTAATACTATTATGTCGGCATGTTGTTTTTTAACATATTGTAAAACCACTGTGCATTTTATTTTGTTTTGAAGACCTCTGACATTCCACGTCAGGGTTCTGAGTTGGTTAGGTGTCATTATTTAACTGTGGTACTTGTGAGGCTGTACCGAGAGACAACAGTTTAAATAATTTACTTATTATACAGTCAAATAACAGTTACTCAAAGGGCTTAGACAAAGGTAATTAGTAGGCAGATAAAAACTGTATACAATATACCCGGCTCTACACTGAACCATTAGTGTGAGCTTTAAATGCATAAACAGATGAACAGGTTAGACCGATCTGGTCTTTAAGAAAGAGTTTTTTGCTGATGCTCGGGCCGTAAGCATTAGTCAAGGTATATTATCTTGGGTGGTAAGATAACTGAATGTTTATGTGAGTTATAGTTCGCTTGATATGAGGAGGTGGGGGGGAAGAAAAAGGGGGAAGGGGGGGGGGAATTATGAAAAGTCCAGTAGTTCGTTAGGAGGAAGAGGGAGGGTTGTAGATTTTGGGTAGGTTTAGTAGGGAATATGGAGTGAAGGAAAGGATAGGAGTCTTTATCCAATTGGGGTAAAGTTCAAGTGATAAGTGAGGGGGAGGAGGTTTCTGCTTAAACCTTTTTTATATTTAGTTAGCAATTTATTTAGACACAATGGGGCACTTATCCGGTTCTAGTCCATGATGATTAATACACAAAGGGGGGGCTGTGGGAGCACTCCTGTGGCAAAATTACTTTATAACAAATAAAGGAAGTGCTACTGATCTGACCAAAACATTAGAACCAACAAGAAAAGAGATAATCAATGCACATTCCTTGGCCCCATATATCATAATATCTATGCTAGTGCAAACAGTAAAAACATGGGGGTTTTTAGTTAAAATTTTATGCATAAAAGTGAAAAGCCTTCCAACCACATCAAGGTAGCCCCAGTGTGGAAGGTCCTAACAGTTTACCTTGGGTCATTTATCTGGGCTGACACTCCCTGCTTGGTTGCATTTTCTTGGGAAGGTTGTCTCCCTGACCTTTAATCGGATTACTAATCATCTCTTTTCTTGTTGGTTCCATGATGATTAAAGGGCAAGTCCAGCCCTAAAATGAAAACTTACATACAGGTAAATCACCTCCCAAAAACCCTAAACGATAATAGTTTGGACCCTGAAATATATAAGTCTAACCTGAAATCCTGCACAATACCCCGTTTCTGCTTCCTGGTTCTTTCAGTTATGGAATTGACAGTTGACATCACAGGCAACAATTGTATGCTAATCCCTTAGTTGCCTATTCTGAGCATGCTCAGGCTCAGTGCAGGCTCAGTACAGGTTTCTAAATTGCTCAGTTTCCATGAGGCCTCCAGAAGCCTAGCGGGCATACAGTAATGAATTCATAGGACAAACTATGATATATCAACATATTTTAAAGAGGCCATTCTTTCTAAAAGATGTTCTTATGAGGATGGAGTTGCCCTTTAAGTTCTGTTCGGGTTATGCCTCCCACGGGAGTCCAGCCATGTGAAGACTTTGGTTGGATTATTAAAGAAAAGAGCTGTATCTTTGTCAATAATCCAAAGTCTAGCTGGAAATAACATGGCATATTTGATGTTGGCTGTGCGTAGTCACCATTTCACTTCTGTAAATTTTGCTCTTTGTCTTTAAATATCTGTGTCTCTGTCTCTAAAGTTGAGGAGTTTGGCAATGAAGGTTCTAGGGGGGCCCGGAGGAGGAGGCCGGGGCGATACCCGGTGAGTGTGTTCCACAACAAATGTGTTGGAGAATTTATCTCTGCCATATGTCGTTATTAATAGTTCTTCTAGAAATGTATCAGAACCTTTGGCTTTTTTTCTGGAGTCCCACAAAACGGAGATTGTTGCGACCATGTCTGTTTTCTAGGTCGTCCTGTTTAGCCAGAATGGTCTGGATTGTAGCCTGGTGGTCATTTAGCTTTTATTGTAGTGGGGGTATACCTTGTTCCAATGAATTAATACGGCGTTCAGTCTCTGTGACTCTCTCTCTAAGGTTTTGAAAATCTAGGCATAACAGAGAGATGTCAGTTTTAACTTCCTCCAGTTTTGTCAAGAGTAGTCAAGAGTAGATTGACAGGTAGTGATCTCCTGCAGGGCTTTAGACAATATATCAGATTGTTGTGTAGGGGGGTTTTCAGCAGCTGTGTCGGGATGTGCGGTTGGCTCCACACCCTCCTGGCGGAAAAATTTTCAAGTCCCTGTCTAGGGTCCTGGTTTTTCTTGGAAGACATGTTGTCGGAAGTCCCTTATTTTCCAAGGGAAAGTGGTAGAAAATATAATTTAAACAGAGCCTTGTTGTTGATAGTATGCAAAAGGTGAATTTCTAGGTATAAGATAGTTCTGTTTTGTATTAATTTTTGTTTAGTTTTAGAAATAGTATAATTATATTTGGTTGTCCTCACCTTAGCAGTTGATCAGAGCTGGGGGACCTCTTGCAGGTCAGGCTGACAGTCAAGTCAAATGCACCTGTTTATGGTCTTTTCCCTCACAGGAGACAGTGAGCGGTTTGCAATGCTGGTTAGGGCCTGAGAGGTGGTGGCTGGGCGCCACGTGTGCAGACACATGAGAGATGAACCATGTTGCAGGTATTTACTCTGCACCATTCAGTCTCAATCCAACCCTCCAGGACTCCAGGCTGGGGAGTAGTGGTCCTTGGGTCCCCCCCCCTCTGTTATCAGGTGGTTCGGTGCCAAAAGAGCACATGGCACCTCCATGTAGGTCGAGCCACGGTGGAGAAGCCCCAGGCGCTCCTCTGTGTAGAGCCCTTCCCCCCGACTAGCGGCACCCTTCAGGATCTGGAGCAGACCATGTCTTCCACAGTCCCCGTGCAAAGCAGGCTGGTTATCAAGGTAGGCCACGTATCTTGGGTTAAGCTGTGCGGTCTAGGGTCGGATGTCCCCAGGGGATGCCGACTCGGCCTGGAGAGCGAGTGCCCCGTGTACAGAGGTCCTTTGAGGTATTGGGGTAGCAGGCAGTGTATTATTTCCCCCAGGATTTTAGCAGGATCTGGTACCATGCAAGCGGAGCTATTAAAAAATGCAGATGAAAGGCAAAATCATGGGGCCGTTTCAACAACTTTTATTGGTGACCACAAAACATCTCAAAACATTTCGCAGGGAATTAACGAGCCCCCTTCCTCAGGTGCTCCATCATCTGAAGAAGGGGGAATGTTAATCCCCCCCAAGGGAACCAAATAGGATAAACCTGCAGGTCTGAGAATAGGCCCAGGCAATCCTGCTACAATGAGTGGTTCAAACTAAACAGCTCCATTGGGTGCCCTGAGACCCTATACAGGATCCAGATAAACATGCTATTTTCATACTTTTTAGTATTCACCATGGCAAGTTCCATATTTATAACTGCTTATGTTACAACTTGGGAGCACAGGATACTGATTAGCTTTATAGATTAAGGTGAGGTGGGATTAAAGGTGCTAAATGATCGCCACAGAGTATAAATATAAAATGAAATAGAGCCTTCTTATAACAGAAGGTATCACACAGCCTCATGTTATTATAATAGCATTGCACTTATAATCTAACATATAAACACGTATTTCTCACTGACCTTTCACATGTTTGAAAACTGCAACTCCCAGAATTCTCTGTTAGCAGAAAGTTTCTCCTTTATGTCCATTGGCTAATGAATGTATACAAATGCAATACAGCCGTATAATATAAAGCATGGGTCTTGAACTTTTCAGATATTTAAAAACTACAACTCCCAACATTCTCTAGCTGCACAGAATGCTAAAATTTTTTATATTTATACATCCTAGAATAAAGCAATATTTCGTGCTTTAGTGATTCCTACCCAAGGACTTAAATATGCAAGTAATCCATCTGCCCTTCCCTAACATTCATAGGTAGTACACTGGCCTAGGGAAGGATTGTTTAAGTCAATTCAGGCAGTAGGAGTCATGAACCTTTCCATACTTGCCTTCCCTTTCCTAATGCATCTACCTGCCAGCTAGAATCTAGCGGGTCTAGAGGTAAGTGGAATAAACCTGCAGGTCTGAGAATAGATCCAGACAAACAAAACAGCAGCATTTGTTTATATCTAACATATAACATTTTTTTCTCATTCCCAGGTTACCTAGAAAAATGGACGTAGACATGCAAAGTATTATCCTTTATATCTGCTTTTATAAAAATCTAGTTTAAAAACTTGCTTCAGAGCACTTTTTAATAACTGATAACTGCTTTTAATTTCAGTATTAAATCCTTGGTATATCTGCCTAGCTTTACCAGTTAGCAAAAGTCTAAAGACTTGCAAGTGAGCACCTTCATCCCAGCCATTAATAGTGGCTGCCAATTCAAATTGTTCTAGCCAATCAGTCCACTCCCTAGTTAGAGCATCAAATGGATCAGGTTTAAAAATAAGTTTGGTAATAGGGCCTGGCAGATCTACTGAGTCTAATTGGGGCATTTCATCTGCAGGTACTAGGACATAGGGATTTAAATCAATAATTGATTTAGCAGCCTCCGTAGCAACCTCCATAGCTTAATACAGCGAACAAATATACAGAGAAAATGAAGAATAAGTGGTATTACCAGCTCTGCTGCCACCAATTTGTACCAGATCACTGCTTTATGGAAAGCAGACAGTTTCCCCACATAACATATGCAGTAACAGAGTAGTCCCTGCCTATGGTGCACCACATTTACCAAACATGTATATTATGTGTCCTTGTAATTTGGTGTACACTTATCTGTTGTCTCAGAGTTTGTACCCAATAAGGTAAATTGTCTGTCCAGTAATCTGCCCTCCCTACAGGTGGTTACACACAGGATCATGTGTTCCATTCAATCAGGACATCACACTGTATAAGGGATCACTCCAAACATATCAGTCCCATCAAGAGCACACACCACACACTTCTATCTACTTTCACTTTCTCTCCTCCTAGCCATAGAGAGCAGGGATGTCTTGTCTTTTATTACTCACTGATACTACCTGCAGGCTGGAGGTGGTATATGAGGAGCCTTGGTGTATATGTCCATTACAATACATATCCTGTATAGCATACATGTCCTGTGTAGTATACTCGCTTCTTTTTAAGGTTCCAATTTTCTTTATTTGACAATAAATTCAAATGGGGGTCTAAGGGACATATTTATTATTTATAAAGGGGCATTGTTTTCACTTTTTTTGCCACAAGACTTAACCACAATTTTTTAAATGTTCAACTTTTCTTATAAAGTTATTACAAAGGTAATTTTTATCAAAGGCGACAATTATGTAGCAAAAAGTAGCACTAATAATGCTGAAAATGTAGCAAAAGATAAGTTCAGCGCAAATGATGGTAAATAATACTCCCTGGTGGATTTTCAAAGTAGTATCAAATTGGTTAATACACACTGAACATCGATCTTTGTTATTTAAAAATAATTTAACACATGTGGTGTTTTTTTCAGCAAAAGATATGATAAATAGTGTAAAACTCATCCAGGCGAATTTTCTCTTTTTTATTAATAGGACTAATTTTTTAGTATTGCTTATTTTCAGCAATCTGCAGCTAATTATCAAACCAGTTACATAAGAAATAGTCATGTTAATGGAACATTCCAGTAAGGATGTTTGGCAAAAATTATGGTAAAACTGCAAAAAATGCAGCAATAGGCAGAAAAGGTGTAAAAAAAAGGCAATTTTTCACCTATTTAAAAATAACTTAAAATAAAAAAATGGCAAAAATAGCTCTGAAATTTCACCTTCTCTGGTCAGGTAATGGCCGATACTAGAGAGCAATTGTTATTTTCACCGTGATACCAGATTTAACGCAATAAAAAAGTCATATTACCATCACACATGACCGCAGTGTTACTTTTCCAGTGATAGGAAAAACGAGCGTTTTTATAAATAAGGCAAAAGTACAGCTCTTTGTCATTGCGATAGCGAAATGGCGAAAATAGAGATAGTTTATAAATATGCCCCTTAATTATGCAAAACAACATCGGTTGACAGAGAAACTGTGAGGATGTCAGCGATGATCATGTGATCGATATAAGAAAAAATACATTTGCTAGCCTAACTAGCAGTTTGAAAACTCTGGTACTCACTTATGTCACAGTAGCCAAAGAACCTAACAACAACAGCTAGACCATATCGAAAAAGCCTTATTACAGGCACTCACGATTCCGCCTGACCTACAGACAAGTATAAAGTACTGATCATTCCAGGATTATTTTTATTCCAGTATTGTTATTAGTAAATATTTTCTACATTTTATTACAGATAAAATACAGTACATATTCCAAGGATGTAAACTTAGCTTAAATGGTATATCCACCCAGCATTTTTTTTTTTAATATACTCTAGCCCACCCCTGCCCATCCCAAACCGCCAACTTCATTTTCTAAAACAAGCAGCAAAAATGCACTTTGTTACTGTGGCTGTCTGTTCCTGCCCTCTGCTTGCCAGAAGTTGAAACAGGGGTCGGACCGGCATCCGCATCTGTGATTGGCTGAGGGTCATCCAATCACAGACGTGGCTTCTAGCTATGCAGACAGCCAAGGAGCATAACTACATTTCTGCTGCTTGTTTTAGAAAAGGATGTTGGCGGTTGGGGGTGGGCTGGGGTTGGCTACAGTACATAAAAAGTAGGGTAGGGATAGTGGATGAAGCAGCCAAACTGGATCCAGAGGGGGGGAGGGCTCTGCACATGCCAGAGGAAGAAGCAGGGACTGGATGACTCATAGACAGCTCCTACACTTCACTTTTTGGAATTTTGGACAAGCACTGCAGAGCTGAGGGGTAAGGTAAGGATTTTTTTAGACTACACAGTGGGGCCAGCACTGGGGCAAATTTTAGTTTTAGGGTGGACATGCCCTTTAATAGTTGTGATAAATTTCATTACACTTTCATTGTCAATATCTATGAAATACCTATTTTTGGGTCAATATTCTGTTTCTCTGGATATGAACAGCAACACTAGGGGTGGCACCTAATTTGCAGCTTCTTTAAAAATGTCTTTGCCTTATTTCATGTGCCAATTTGCGTTTTGGGCCAATTGTTCCATCAATAATTTGTGTGCATAATTTGCAGCAATTGAAATTGAAATTGAATATTAGGCTGTAAAAAGAGAAGTAAAAATGTTTGTTTGTTTTTATCGCTTGTTTTCCTTCATTCTTTCATATATAGCTCTTCGTGACATTTCTCCTGTTAGCACCCAAAATGTATCCGTATACCGTATATACTGAGTATAAAACAGAGGTTTTCAGGCAAAAGTAATTGCCTGAAAACCAAACCTCGGTTTTTATTCGGGTCAATTGCTTTACATCCTCTGCTGGCTGACATCACTACTCGGCGCCGGGAAGAGAGGCAGGCGCCGAGTAGTGACATCCGCCAGCAGTGGATGCGGAGCACACGTCAGAGCAAAGGAAGTGGAGCGAACGGCTGGATTACTGAGAAGGTAGGAGAAGGCAATTCAATACTTGGGGGCTCTTGGAGGGGGGTTGAGGTACAGTAATCCCTGCACTGGCAATTCCTTGACACTGCAGATGTTTGGAAACTACAACTCCCAGCAACTAAAGAATGCTGGGAGTTGTAGTTTCCAAACATCTGGAGTGTGAAGGAATGGGGGTTACTGTGTGGGATTACCACCCATTTAAAGGACAACTTACACCTCAAACAATACAGAATCAGGAGGATGGTATCTATTGTTAAAAAGATTGCCTTCTGATTCTGTATTGTTTTGAGGCTTTAGTTGCCCTTTAAATGGACAGCAGAATTCAGCCACACTGAATTTGGCTATTACTGTATAGGACTACTGAATTCTGCTGTCCATGTAAAGGGCAACTAAAGCCCCAAAACATACAGAATACAGAATTAGAAGGCCGTAGTGGTCACATTTTCTACCCTCGGTTTATACTCAATCACTTTTACTACTTTTTGCTGTAAAAATAGGTACCTCGGTTTATACTCTAGCCGGTTTATACTAGAAGAGAGACTGGAAAAGTTACAATTATGTACGCTGGAGAAAAGGCGCTTGCGTGGGGATATGATTACTGTGTATAAATACATTAACGGGCCATACAATAAACTATCTGGGGCATTGTTCACCAATAGAACATGTCAAAGGACACGAGGACATCCCTTAAGACTTGAAGAAAAAAGGTTTAGGCTTCAAGCTCGGAAAGGGTTTTTCACTGTGAGAACGGTAAGGCTATGGAACTGTCTTCCAGTGGACGTTGTAATGGCAGGTTCATTGGTCAGTTTCAAAAAAAAGCTGGATGAGTTTCTGCAAACAAGGAATGTTACAAGTTACTGGTATTGATACATAAAGTAGAGTTGATCCAGGGAAATTTCCGATTGCCACTTGGAGTCAGGAAGGAATTTTTTCCCCCTTCATAAATTTGGTGGGGTTTTTTTGCCTTCCTCTGGATCAACAGTTAGGCAGGAAATGAGGATATTGCTAGATGGGTTGGACTGGATGGACGTATGTCTTTATTCAACCTCAAATACTATACTATACTATACTCGAGTATATGGTATTTATTATTTTATGCATGAATTGTTTAAAGTGCACCTATATCAGAAAATGATTTGCCTCACCTTTCATGTATGCAGCACTTCTCTCAACCAACACCTCCTTTGTTTTGACCTTACTATGAGGTCAAGCATGCTCAGTAATCACTACCAGCAAGCACTGGGAGCATGTGTGAACCATGCAATTCACACATTCCATACATTTTACAGTTACAGCAAAACTGCACACAGTAGAATAGTTAAAGTGCATGTTTAGCCCCTAAACTAAAATTTAACCATAGACTAATTTCTCCCTAAAACCTTGACCTTGCTAGGTTTAAAATGGTCGCTGTTGCTCCTACATATACTTACTAGGACTCGATTCCTCAACTCTCTGCTGTTGCTGCACCATGCCTTTTCCATTGGCCAAGCTGCTATGTCTCAGGGGGTGGACATGCCCTTTAATAGGGAACTTGATTGACAACTACAATGTAATAGTTTCAGTTTTTATGTCTAAAGAAATGGAGGACAATGAACTCTCCAACCTATGGGTGCTTACTCCTCTGGTATCCTACCTCCAAGGATAATAATTCAATAGAAGAAAAACGAAGAGTTGAGGGTCGCACTCCAAATCAAAAACTTCTTTATTGAATGACCAACATAAAAAAAACACAACATTTCAGGGGGCATTAGGTGCCCCCTTCCTGAGGTGATGCAGGTGTAACTGTGAATGTGGCTTAAATAACAGTTGCACATCATGTGACCATGATTGAAGGTGATATTTAAAGTGCATATGCACAATAAAAGTGCATTTTGACAATAAAATGTGTATAAATAAAACTAAAACCATAATCATAAAATCATGGTTAAAATTTTTTTGGTTAAGGGGTTTAGCTTGGTGCCATCTTATTAATGCAGCTGTTTAAGGTCCAAACTAGACCAAAATATATAGATAGTGAAATAATATCAATGGACAAAGTGAAACAAACATAACTGTTACAGAAAAGGCACAATGTTAAAAAGTAGAAGCACATAATAAATACTTAAAAGATGGCTAATCTATATAGAACCTTCAGAATAAATATACACAGCGAATCATGAAGCAGGACCAGTTATAATCTTCATTTGAACCATTAGGGGTTAATGTGCCTAATTTATCAATCTAAAATAATTCTCTTTGCAGTAATTTCCTATCATGATTGCCCCCTCTGACGCATTTTTCTACCATACTTTGCTTATGCTCAAAGAAATGTTTACTAACGGGTGTTTCATATTTCTTATTAACACCACCAAAGTTGGTAATATCCCTGTTATGTTCTCCAATTCTCATCCTGATCTCCCTTTTACATTTACCCACATATGCCCATCCACATGGGGACTTTAACATATAAATGTTCTACAGGTGGAAAAATTCTTTAAGTCTGATCGGGGTACCCTTCATGGGATGGCAGATGGTATTTCCAGGTATTATCGAGTTACAGGCCAGGCAGTTCCTACATGGAAAGGAATAGTTATCTACTTGTTTTGGGTGTAGCTATATCTGATTTAATCAGGCCACTTCCAATATTCATTGGCCGCTTATATGAGAATAAGGGTGGATCTTTGAACAAATTCCCATATATCTCATCTCCCTGCAAGATAAACCAGTTCTTTCTTACAATTTTTTGTATCTCAGTAGATAATACTTTATCTGTTGTATTCAATTAGATCAACTGTACTTGAAATCTAGTTCTTGAAGTCGTTTCGCTAGTCATCCGACTGGCTTTCTGAATTCAGAATGACTTGTACAAGAATCTGTGGCTATTATGTACCCTGGAAAATCCCAATTAGCATATCACAGCCGTGTTAGGGTGTGATTAGATAGTGCTAAGAGGTGTTATAGGAACGCCCAGATGAGGTGTTAAAACAGCATTGTACATGGCAGACAGTTGGTGTCGACCCCCCCACCTCTATTTAGGCTTGGTTTCTTTATTTTCACATAAATGGCCTCCTTAACACCTCTCTTGAACCAGTCACGTTCCTTCGCCAGTATGTTAACATTACAACTTCAAAGGTATGTCCTTATCCTTAATGCAGATACACGGCTGAGTCCTGACCCGAGGAATTGGCTCTTCTGTGCTGGGCCTACGTTGAGCAGTTGCTGTTTGGTCTCCCCCACATACAAATCAGAGCATTCTTCACTGCACTGCACTGCATATATGATGTCGCTTTTCTTGTGTTTTGTGTATTGGGTCTTTCGGATGTACCAATTGCTGCCTCAGTGTTTGTTCGGTTTAAAGCAGACAGGGATACGATGTTTTTTGAAAATTCTTCTTACTTTCTCGGAGACCCCTGCTACATGGGATGACCATGTTCTTCCTCCTGTCTTGCTTTTCCCCTTCACTGTTGGTATTCGTGTTCTTTTCAACAGGGAACGATGTTTTTTGAAAATTCTTCTTACTTTCTCGGAGACCCCTGCTACTATGGGATGACCATGTTCTTCCTCCTGTCTTGCTTTTCCCCTTCACTGTTGGTATTCGTGTTCTTTTCTTTCCTTCTACTTCTTTTGACAAAGGCCCAGTCTGGATATCCACAAGTTTTAAGGGCTCCTCTGAGATGTTTCATTTCTTTAGCCTTCGCCTCTGTGCTAGTGGGGATGTTCTCGGCTCTGTGTTGCAGGGTTCTGATGACCCCCAGCACTTCCTGCTTCCTGCTCTGAAACCTGTCAGTCAATCTGCCATGTCTCCTCCCCTTTGCAGCCCCCTGGTCCCTCCCACTCATGGACCCCATGGTCCCTCCAGGCCACCCTTGGCCCATTCCCTTACAGCCCCATGTGGCCCCGCCCACTTGTGGGTGCCTAAGCCCCGCCCACTCATGGATGCCTAAGCCCCACCCACTCACAGGTGCTGTGGGACACTCTGACACCCCCCCCTACCCTCCGAAAACTCTGTGGAAACATCCTTTTCAGGCAGAGTGAGAACTCACATAGTGAGAGAGAAGGGCTGTAGATTCCCTTACCTTCTCTGCAGCTGCGGGTCCTTCACACAGCAGAGAGGAGGAGGGACTTCCTGTCTCCCTCACACATTGAGGGAGTCTGAGGCTGTGCTCGCCGGCGGCACTGTGCAGGAGAAGCCTCAGGAATGTCACATATCAGCCTCCCACCCATTAACTTTCTGGTCATTCATTTCTTTATATCTTGGGCTGTGGAGCACGTAGAGAGGTGGTTGATGGCTAGTTTTAAAGGGAAACTGGAAACTGGCCTTTTATTTAAACTCAACTTGTTAGGAGACCACAGTTCCCTTTTAAGGCATGTCTTGTCCATATCTACTAGAGGTTGCAGGAATGAGTCAATGTAAACCCCTAAGGGCTGAAGTAAACATTCCACCCCCAAAACGATTGGCCGCCCCGGCGGATTATAGGGATCTTTATGTATTTTAGGGAGCAAATATAAAACAGGGGCTCTAGGGTGATCACATACCAAGAAATTCTTTATATTGCCATCAATAATCCCAGTAACAAAAGCTTCTTCAATAAGTTCATCAATTTCCTTTTTAATTTTCAGCATAGGGTCTCCTTGAAGTTTAGTGTAATGTGAGGCATTGTTAAGTTGTCTAAGGGCTTCCTGCATATAATAGTCTCTGTCCATTATCACAAAACCTCCTCCTTTATCTGCTTCTTTCTCCTGGATCTGATTAGAATATTTCTGAAAAAGAACTTTTTAAAGTTCAATACTGAATGGTACCTACAGGCGCAAGGAACCAGCATGGGTGCAAATTTTGCGCCTGCATATGCGAACCTATTTGTGTCACACTTTGAAAAGACCTTCCTAAGAGATAAAAAGATGTTTAAAAACCATGTATCACATTATGTGTGATATGTAGATGACATTTTTTTCATATGGGAAGGAGATGTGTCCGGTTTGAGGAACTTTGAAAAGTTTATTAACATGATGCATCCAACTCTTAAATTTACTTTGAATTAAGCTAATAATGTATTAGTTATTAAGAAAGAGAATGGAATAACTACTGATTTTTTTGTGAAGTAAACAGATAAAAATAACTTGCTGTTGTCCAGTAGCTTTCCCCCTAAGAACATTAAAGAAGGTCTACCATATAGTCAGTTTCTAAGGGTCTGGAGAACTGTACAGGACAATGATGATTGATAAGTTTGTAGCCAGGGGTTACCCCAAGAAAAAATTGGTTAAAGACGCAGAGAGAGTCCTTAGAGCTAAATGGGAAGAACTACTAGATAAAGACTCTAATCAGAGTCATAATACCCTTTGTCTCCACATACAATGTATTAACTACTGAAATACAAAAAATTGTAAGGAAGAATATGCTTGTGAAGGTTCTCATTTATCCAGGTCATGGTATATCTGTTGTATTCAATTAGATCAACTGGACTTGAAGTTTAGTTCTTTAGTTTCAAGAACTAAACTTCAAGTCCAGTTGATCTAATTGAATACAACAGATATTGTAAGAAAGAACTGGTTTATCTTGCAGGGAGATGAGAAGTATGGGAATTTGTTCAAAGATCCACCCTTATTCTCATATAAGCGGCCAATGAAGTGGCCTGATTAAATCAGAAATAGCTACTCCCAGAAGTAGACAACTATTCCTAGGTGAGCCTCAAATAGGAACCTTTCCATGTAGGAGCTGCCTGACCTGTAACTCGATAATACCTGGAAATACCATCTGCCATCCCATGAAGGGTACCCCGATCAGACTGAAATATTTTTCCACCTGGGGTCATTTATATGTTAAAGTCCCCATGTGGATGGGAATATGTGGGTAAATGTAAAAGGGAGATCAAAATGAGAATTGGAGAACATAACAGGGATATTACCAACTTTGGGGGTGTTAATAAGAAATATGAAACACCCGTTAGTAAACATTTCTTTGAGCATAAGCATAAAGCAGCCCAACTTTGATTTTTTCTTCGTGGTAGAAAAATATGTCAGAGGGGGCAATCATGATAGGAAATTACTGCAAAGAGAATTATTTTAGATTGATAAATTAGGCACATTAACCCCTAATGGTTCAAATGAGATATAACTGGTCCTGCTTCATGATTCGCTGTGTATATTTATTCTGAAGGTTCTATATAGTTAGCCATCTTTTAAGTATTATTATGTGCTTCTACTTTTTAACATTGTGCCTTTTCTGTAACAGTTATGTTTGTTTCTTTGTATCTGTTTGCTTAGTTGTCCTCAAGAATCTAGCACCACCTTGTGGGTAGAGATGGTCGAACTATTGAAAGTTCGGTCTGTTTTCGAACTTTCGAACTATTGTAAAGTTCGAAAGTTCGAAAACGGACCCATTAAGTCTATGGAGGCAATATGTTCGAAAAGTTCGAGTCAAATACAACTAAAATATTAATAGTAACTTAATGTAAATGGCTGTGGGACCTGGGAAATGGTCTGGGAGCATGTTCCAATCCAGGACTTTCGTAAAATCGATTTTACTCTCACGCCGCTACTTTCGCTTTCGCGTTCGAACGTTCGAGGTACATGGACATTTTACTCGCGTATCGATGCTCTCGTATAGGCTGTAATGGACACTTACTCGTAGATTTGATGTTCGCACCTGATACATGACATTTTACTCGCGGATTCGATTTCGACTCGATTATAATCCCTTCTTCCCATTGACTTCTATATGCAATCCAGGATCTAATCGAGTCTGGAAAGTGGGTGTAGTCATTCCACCATTACTTTCCCCACCAGAAAGCATGGCCACCATGCAATGGCAGTGTCTGATGGTGGAATATCTAACCCGGCTGGGTTATGACGGGATCCCAATCGGCACCCCAATATTAGGAGCCAAACGGCGCATATTGCGCCACCTGCAGGCGAAACTGCAGACGCAGTTTCGCATTGATTTGACCACCTCTCAGCTCCAAAAGAGGTGGTCAACCTCAAGCGGCAGAGACGGAACTACGTCCAGGACATCCCGGAATGTCCAAGGCAAGTATCACATTTAATATTAAATTTTATCTGTGATTGAGTTGTATAAAACACCACCTTTTGCACCACAACCAGGCAGTTCTGCGGCATGTCTTTCTGACAAGCTCTGACAAGCTCTGACAATTATACCACTTGTCAGAGTTACTGCACTTTTCTTTACTTTTATAAGACTTGTGATTGTGACTGGCGATATCGCTTCGCAAACCGCCACAAACGTATGCGGGCCTTTAGTGCTTTTATCCTTAAGGACTCAAAGTGCATATGTTATTGTTAATTAGTGTTAGCAAATTTTAATGTAACAGTTAATGTTAGTAGATGTTAGTTAAGGACAAGTACAACGAAAACATTTACAATATTTAATATATACAGATTTTGAAAGCTCTTTTTTCATAAACGACTCAAAGTAATATTTTTGTAATTGTTAGTAAGGGCTAGGCCACACTAGCGCCTTTTTCGCGCGTTTGCGCACGCGTTTCGTGTTTACGTCCGCGATTTGCGTTTTGGTAACGCATGTGTTCACCATTTTTGGTGCGTTAACGCAGCGCAAAACGCGAACGTGAAACGCACAAGAATCGCACACAAAATCGCGTGCGATAACGCTCGCGATTTGGTGTGCGCGATTCCTGTGCGTTGCAGTGTGGCCTCACCCTACACTGCAATGCACAGCAAGGGTGAGGCCACACTGCAATGCACAGGAATCGTGCACCAAATCGCGAGCGTTATCGCATTGTGTGCGCGATTCTTGTGCGTTTTGCGTTCACGTTTTGCACATGCGTTTTTCTTCGCCTTTTTGCGTTATGGAAACGCATGCTTAACGCACCAAAATGGTAAACGCATGCATTACCAAAACGTGAATGGCGCCTATCGCATGCGCATCGGAAATCGTGGGAATTTTTGCATTCCCGCGATTTCCATTTTAACGAAAATCACGGGCGAACGTGAATGCGAAACACGTGCGCAAACGCGCTAAAAACCGCTAGTGTGGCCTAGCCCTTAATGTTAGTTAGTGTTAGTATTAGTAAATTTAACTGTTAGTTATGTTAGTAAATGTTAGTACACCAAAATATTCACAAATTTACATTATTTTTTATTATTATTTATAATTAAAATTTACTTTTTTAATATATAAATTGCAGATGGAAAATCGATTTCTGCTAGTGATGCAGAGGGGGAGGTGCATCTCCACCAGCACCCCCACCAAGGCCCCAGGTGCAGCCTCCTGTTTCCCCCTTCCCTTCACCACCACCCACCGCACACCGCCAGCACCAGCATGCCAGAGGGACCAGCACCGCCAGCACCGGCACCAGCACGCCAGCGCCGGTTGGAAAATATAGAGCGGCGTCTGAAGAGCAGGCAGAGGCGCATGGAGGGGCGCTTGCTCTCCATGCACAAAGACATCTTGCACATTAAGCGCAAACTTTTTTAAAAATAAATAGGTGCTGTTTTTTGTTGTTTTTTTTAGCACCATGTTGCACCACCGTGTTTGTTTGTTATGTTTTTATTATTGTTTATATATATTTTTTTTATTATTTATTTATTATTATTATATATATCTCTAAGCACCTAAGAACAGGTGCTTACTTTTACTAAAAGTTAAACTAAACAATCTCTGTGTTTTATTTTTACAAATGACCACTGACTGCAAACATATTATTTAGAGCTTTTCCCATACCCCATTGCTTCTCTCCCTCAGAGTATGCTTCGTGCAAGGGAAGCGGGGAAGGAGATAGGGTTTTTAGGAACAGCACCATTGAGTAGCAGTAGATTCACTTCAGTTTGACAACATTATTGCGGAGCCAGGCAGGCTTGGCCCCTCCAGACAGACCCCCACCCCATTGGCTTCTCTCCTCAGAGTATGCTTCTGCAAGGGAAAGCTGGGAAGGAGATAGGGTTTTGGTAGAACAGCACCATTGAGTAGCATAGATTCACTTCAGTTTGACAACATTATTGCGGAGCCAGGCAGGCTTGGCCCCTCCAGCCAGACCCCACACCCCTTGGCTTCTCTCCCTCAGAGTATGCTTCGTGCAAGGGAAAGCTGGGAAGGAGATAGGTTTGTAGGAACAGCACCATTGAGTAGCAGTAGATTCACTTCAGTTGACAACATTTTGCGGAGCCAGGCAGCTTGGCCCCCGGACAGACCCCATACCCCATTGGCTCTCTCCCTCAGAGTATGCTTCGTGCAAGGGAAAGCTGGGAAGGAGATAGGGTTTGTAGGAACAGCACCATTGAGTAGCAGTAGATTCACTTCAGTTTGACAACATTATTGCGGAGCCGAGCCAGGCTCGGCCCCTCCGACAGACCCCACACCCCATGGCTTCTCTCTCTCAGAGTAGCTTCGTGCAAGGAAAGTGGGGAAGGAGATAGGGTTTTGTAGGAACACACCATTGAGTACAGTAGATTCACTTCAGTTTGACAACATTATTGCGGAGCCAGGCAGCTCGGCCCCTCCGGACAGACCCCACACCCCATTGGCTTCTCTCTCTCAGAGTATGCTTCGTGCAGGGAAAGCTGGGAAGGAGATAGGGTTTGTAGGAACAGCACCATTGAGTAGCAGTAGATTCACTTCAGTTTGACAACATATTGCGGAGCCAGGCAGTTCGGCCCCTCCGGACAGACCCCACACCCCATTGGCTTCTCTCTCTCAGAGTATGCTTCGTGCAAGGGAAAGCTGGGAAGGGGATAGGGTTTGTAGGAACAGCACCATGAGTAGCAGTAGATTCACTTCAGTTTGACAACATTATTGCGGAGCCAGGCGGCTCGGCCCCTCCGGACAGACCCCACACCACCCATTGGCTTCTCTCTCTCAGAGTATGCTTCGTGCAAGGGAAAGCTGGGAAGGGGATAGGGTTTGTAGGAACAGCACCATTGAGTAGCAGTAGATTCACTTCAGTTTGACACACTTATTGCGGAGCCAGGCAGGCACACAACTGACAGCAAACAAACAGCAAACAGCAACAACTGACAGCAAACAGCAGACTGACACAAAGCTGCTGATTGCTGCAAACGCAGCACTGTCAGTTACACAAACACCCAGACGCTGACACACAGATACAGAAACAAACAAAAAACAGGACACCTAAACCTCTAAAAGGTCTAACACAAAAATTGGCCAAGGACTTATAGGGGGTTAGTCCTTAAAGGACTTTTGGGTCTAACAAGGTTAGTCCTTAAAAGGACTGTTGGTCTCAAGATGGTTGAATCCAGGGGTGGTTAACTACAAGATCTAAACCACCACACTGAAATCCACACACAAAAGCTCAAAAAGCGCAAAAATCTATCTCCACCTCCTACACTGTCAGTCTCCATTAAACACACTGACTAAATGGCGCTGGTCGCATTGCCTTTTATACCCAGGGGGCTGGCAATGCTCAAAATAGCTGCCATTGGGTGATTTTGTACATGTGGGCACCTTTTTTTTTAAAATTCGATGATTTTTCGAATGTTCGACCTTTCGAACATTTGATAAATCATCGAAAGTCCGGGAAATATCGAAAGTCCGCGTTCGAGATAGTTCGAGAAGTCCGGGTCCGTTCGAACTCGAACAGTTCGGCTCGAACTCGGGTTCGAGTTCAAGTTCTATGCCATCCCTACTTCAATATAAATCGGCCAGAGTATAAACTGAGGTACCTATTTTTACCTTAAAAAGGAGTAAAAGTAATTGACTCGAGTACAAACCGAGGGTAGAATATCTATTGTTAAAAAGATTGCCTTCTGATTCTGTATTGTTTTGAGGCTTTAGTTGCCCTTTAAATGGACAGAAGAATTCCCATACAGTAGTCCTATACAGTAATAGCCAAATTCAGTATGGCTGAATTCTGCTGTCCATTTAAAGGTTAACTAAAGCCTCAAAACAATACAGAATCAGAAGGTAATCTTTTTAACAATAGATACCATCCTCCTGATTCTGTATTGAGGTGTTAGTTGTCCTTTAAATGTGCAGTAATCCCACACAGTAACCCCCATTCCTTCACACGAGTTGTAGTTTCCAAATATCTGCAGTGTCTAGGAATTGCCACTGCAGGGATCACTGTACCCCCCACTCACTCACCCCCCTCCAAGAGCCCCCCAGTATTGAATTGCCTTCTCCTACCTTTTCAGTAATCCAGCCGCTCGCTCCACTTCCTCTGCTCTGCCACATGCTCCACATCCTCTGCTGGCGGATGTCACTACTCGGCGCCTGCCTCTCTTCCCGGTGATTAGTAGTGATGTCAGCCAGCAGAGGATATGAAGTGATTGACCCGAGTAAAAACCGAGGTTTGGTTTTCAGGCAATTATTTTTGCCTGAAAACCTCTGTTTATACTCTAACAGGAGAAATGTCACGAAGAGCTACATATGTAAGAATAAAGGAAAACAAGCGATAAAAACAAAATTTTTACTTACCTCTTTTTACAGCACAATATTTAATTTCAATTGCTGCAAATTATGCACACAAATTATTGATGGAACAATTGGCCCAAAACGCAAATTGGCACATGAAATAAGGCACAGACATTTTTAAAGAAGCTGCAAATTAGGTGCCACCCCTAGTGTTGCTGTTTATATCCAAACGAACAGAATATTTACCCCAAAATAGGTATTTCATAGATATTGACAATGAAATTTATCACAACTATTAAAGGGCATGTCCACCCTAAAACTAAAATTTGCCCCAGTGCTGGCCCCACTGTGTAGTCTAAAAAAATCCTTACCTTACCCCTCAGCTCTGCAGTGCTTGTCCAAAGTTCCAAAAAGTGAAGTGTAGGAGCTGTCTATGAGTCATCCAGTCCCTGCTTCTTCCTCTGGCATGTGCAGAGCCCTCCCCCCCTCTGGATCCAGTTTGGCTGCTTCATCCACTATCCCTACCCTACTTTTTATGTACTGTAGCCAACCCCAGCCCACCCCCAACCACCAACATCTTTTTCTAAAACAAGCAGCAGAAATGTAGTTACGCTCCTCAGCTGTCTGAGGATTGGGATGGGCAGGGGTGGGCTAAAGTATATTAAAAAATATGCTGGGTGGATATACCATTTAAAGGGCATGTCCACCCCCAAAACTATAATCCCCCCCAGTAATGGCCCCACCATGTAGTGTAGTGTAATCCTTACCTCACATCCCAGCTCCATAGGGTTCTCCTGTAGACCCCCCCTAAAGTCCCAAAAACAGTCCACCAGGAGGCTAGCAGGCTCTGCCTGCTACCTGGCTCCGGTAATATTTGTCATGCGTACTGCAGGCTTCCCCCCCCTCCCTCCCCCTCCCTCCTCCTCTCCTCCCTCTCCCTCCCGTTCTACTCTCCCTCCCCCTGCATAAATCCTTTTAATTGCTGCCCCCCCATGTCTGGTAGCCCCAACCGCATATTAGTATTTTGCAAAAGCTCCCCAAACTCTTACTTACCTCTCCTCTTTCCTCTCCTGCTGCACTGAATGACCGGCAGCCGCGTCCGTGATTGGCTGCCGCTCAGCCAATCACAGACGCGACTGCCGGTCCCGCCCCTCTGCTTACATTCTCGCAAGCCGAGGGCCGGCAGTGCAGCGGAGGAACGAGGGGAGGTAAAGAGAGTTTGGGGGCTTTTGCAAAATACTAATCATGCGGTTGGGGCTACCAGACATGGGGAGCAGCATATCAAAAGTTATTTTTAAGGGTGGACATGCCCTTTAAAGCTAAGTTACATCCTTGGAATATGTACTGTATTTTATCTGTAATAAAATGTGGAAAATATTTACTAATAACAATACTGGAATAAAAATAATCCTGGAATGATCAGTACTTTATACTTGTCTGTAGGTCAGGGGGAATCGTGAGTGCCTGTAATAAGGCTTTTTCGATATGGTCTAGCTGTTGTTTGTTTAGGTTCTTTTGGCTACTGTGCCGTAAGTGAGTACCAGAGTTTTCAAACTGCTAGTTAGGCTAGCAAATGTATTTTTTCTTATATCGATCACATGGTCATCGCTGACATCCTCACAGTTTCTTTGTCAACCGATGTTGTTTTGCATAATTAAGGGGCATATTTATAAACTATCTCTATTTTCACCATTTCGCTATCGCAATGACAAAGAGCTGTACTTTTGCCTTATTTATAAAAACGCTCGTTTTTGCTATCACGGGAAAAGTAACACTGCGGTCATGTGTGATGGTAATATGACTTTTTTATTGCGTTAAATCTGGTATCACGGTGAAAAGAACAATTGCTCTCTAGTATCGGCCATTACCTGACCAGTGAAGGTAAAATTTCAGAGCTATTTTTGCATTTTTTAATTTTAAGTTATTTTTAAATAGGTGAAAAATTGCCTTTTTTGCCACCTTTTCAGTCTTTTGTTGCATTTTTTGCAGTTTTACCATAATTTTTGCCAAACATCCTTACTGGAATGTTCCATTAACATGACTATTTCTTATGTAACTGGTTTGATAATTAGCTGCAGATTGCTGAAATAAGCATACTAAAAAATTAGTCCTATTAAAAAAAAGATGTTTTGCTACATAATTGTCGCCTTTGATGAAAATTACCTTTGTAATAACTTTATAAGAAAAGTTGAAAGTTTAAAAAATTGTCATAAAGTCTTGTGGCAAAAAAAGCTAAAACAATGCCCCTTTATAAATAATAAATATGTCCCTTAGTCCCCCATTTGACTTGTCAAAATAAAGAAAATTGGAGCCTTAAAAAGAAGCAATCTCTGTTTGGAGTGATCCCTTATACAGTGTGATGTCCTGATTGAATGGAACACATGATCCTGTTGGGAGGACAGATTACTGGACAGATAATTACCTTATTGGGTACAAACTCTGAGGCAACAGATAAGTTTACACCAAATTACAAGGACACATAATATACAGGCTTGGTAAATGTGGTGCACCATAGGCAGGGACTACTCTGTTACTGCATATGTTATGTGGGGAAACTGTTTATGTTTTGTTATTAAACCATTGCAATACTTAATTTTAAATGTAATTAAACTGGTTTACCTTGTTTAAAGAAAGTAAGTGCACTGTCTGCTTTCCATAAAGCAGTGATCTGGTACAAATTGGTGGCATACCATTTATTCTCCGTTTTCTCTGTATATTTGTTCTCTGTATTAAGCTATGGAGGCTGCTACTGAAAGTATTGATTTAAATCCCTATGTCCTTGTACCTGCAGATGAAATGCCCCAATTAGACTCAGTAGCTCTACCAGGCCCAATTACCAAACTTATTTTTAAACCTGATCCATTTGATGCTCTAACTAGGGAGTGGACTGATTGGCTAGAACAATTTGAATTGGCAGCCACTATTAATGGCTGGGATGAAGGTGCTCACTTGCAAGTCTTTAGACTTTTGCTAACTGGTAAAGCTAGGCAGGTATACCAAGGATTTAATACTGAAATTAAAAGCAGTTATCAGTTATTAAAAAGTGCTCTGAAGCAAGTTTTTAAACTACATTTTTATAAAAGCAGATATAAAGGATAATACTTTGCATGTCCCCACCCATTTTTCTAGGTAACCTGGGAATGAGAAATATTTGTTTATGTTAGATTATTAGGAATAGCAATAATATTATAATAGCACGAGGCTGTGAGGTACCTTCTGTTATAAGAAGGCTTTATTTCATTTGCTATGAATCTAATTAGTATCCTGTGCTCTGAAGTCCTAACCCCATAGTGACTAAATCTGGAACTTGCTGTGATAAATTCTAATTCTAAAGTATGAACCTAGCATGTAAATCTGGATCCCTTTTAGAGTCACAGGTCACCCAATGGTGCTGTTTAGTTTGTCTGTGTCATTTCTCCGACCTGCAGGTTTATTCTACTAGACTCTCTAGATTCTAGCTGGCAGTAGAAGCAATAGGAAAGGGAAGGCAAGTCTTGTAAGGTTCATGACTCCTACTGCCTGAAGTGACTTAAAGGACCTCTGTACACGGGGCACTCTCTCTCCAGGCAGAGTCGGCATCCGCTCGGGAGATCTGACCCTGGACCCCACAGCTTAACCCAAGATACGTGTCCTACCTTGATAACCAGCCTGCCTTGCATGGGGACTATGGAAGACATGGTATGCTCCAGATCCTGAAGGGTGCCGCAAGTCGCCTGGACCTTCTCCACCATGGCTCGACCTATATGGAGGTGCCATGTGCTCTTTTGGCAATGAACCCCCTGATAACAGGTGGGGGGGGGATCCAAGGACCACTACTCACCCGCCTACAAGAGTCCTGCAGGGTTGGATTGAGACTGAATGGCGCAGAGTATCTGCAACATGGTTCATCTCTCATGTGTCTGCACACGTGGTGCCCAGCCACCTAACCAGCATTGCAAATCGCTCACTGTCTCCTTTGAGGGAAAAGGCCATAAACAGTGCATTTGACTTGACTGTCAGCCCGACCCCCTGCAAGATGTCCTCCACTCTCACTATCGACTGCTAATGAGTAAGAGCACAATATAAATTATACTTTTCTAAAACTAACAAAAATTAATACAAAACAGAACTATCTTATCCTAGAAATTCACCTTTTGCATACTATCAACAAAAGGCTCTGTTTAAATTATATTTTCTACCACTATCCTTCGGAAAATAAGGGACCTACTATAACTCTGTTATCTCTCTGCATGTCCGACAACATGTCTTCCAAGAAATACCAGGACCCTGGACAGGAACTTTTTTGCCGCCAGGATGGTGTGGAGCCAACCGCGCATCCCGACACAGCTGCTGAAAACCCCCCTACACAATCTGAACATTGTCTAAAGCCCTGCAGGAGATCACTACCTGTCAATCTACTCTTGACTACTCTTGACAAAACTGAGGAAGTTAAAACTGACATCTCTCTGTTGCCTAGATTTTCAAAACCTTAGAGAGAGAGTCACAGAGACTGAACGCCGTATTAATTAATTCATTGGAACAAGGTATACCCCACTACAATAAAGCTAAATGACCACCAGGCTACAATCCAGACCATTCTGGCTAAACAGGACGACCTAGAAAACAGACATGGTCGCAACAATCTCCGTTTTGTGGGACTCCAAAAAAAAGCCAAAGGTTTCCCAGCCCTGATACATTTCTAAAGAACTATTAATAACAACATATGGCAGAGATAAATTCTCCAACACATTCGTTGTGGAACACACTCACCGTGTATCGCCCCGGCCTCCTCCTCCGGGCCCCCCTAGAACCTTCATTGCTAAACTCCTCAACTTTAGAGACAGAGACACAGTACTTTGTCTCACCAGAGACATGGGGAACATCACATTGCAAAACACTACAATTTCGGTTTATTCAGATTTTTCCACAGAGATTTACCGAAAATTTACTGAAGTAAACGGTGACTACGCACAGCCAACATCAATATGCCATGTTATTTCCAGCTAGACTTTGGATTATCGACAAAGATACACTCTTTTCTTTACTAATCCAACCAAAGTCTTCACATGGCTGGACTCTCCCGTGGGAGGCATAACCCAACAGAACTAATCACATGGACTAGAACCGGATTTTAAACATGTCCCGGTGTCACGAACTTACCTGCCGCTCCGGTCCCGCCCGCACTGCACTTCCGGGTGGCGGCGTCGACGTCATGACGTCACGCCGCCGACACGCCGGGCGGCGCGAAATTTGAAAAGCCGTGTCCTCCTGGACCCGGTGCCCGATTGTAGCATTCCGCTACCTCCCTGGCTCCTGTACTTACCTGCCTTGGATCCTGCTCCATACTTACCTTGCCTGTCCATCTACCCCTTGCCTGTTTCCATGTCCTCACCCTGCCTGCATCCAGTTGCCTGCATCAATACTACCTTGCCTGGTTCCAGTGTCTCACCTTGCCTGCATCCAGTTGCCTGCATCCTATACTTACCTTGCCTGTATCCAGTACCTACCTTGCCTGTGTCCAGTGTCTCACCCGCTGCATCCAGTTGCCTGCATCCAATACTTACCTTGCCTGGTTCCAGTGTCTCACCTTGCCTGCATCCAGTTGCCTGCATCCAATACTTACCTTGCCTGTATCCAGCGCTACCTTGCCGGTTTCCAGTGTCTCACCTTGCCTGCATCCAGTTGCCTGCATCAATACTTACCTTGCCTGTATCCAGTACCTACCTTGCCGGTTTCCAGTGTCTCACCTTGCCTGCATCCATTTGCCTGCATCCAGCATACAGCCTTCAGTTCCCAGCACCTCTGTATCCTGCACCTTCCGGACTGTCAGCCTCCTCCTAAAGCGTACGTGAGTACACGGCCGTCGGCCATTTATTACAGTACAATCGGGCCATGGAAACGCCTGAGGGGGCTATGGCTGATTGAGTAAAACCTCCAGGCTTTGTCCAAACGCATGGACCTGTTTGAACACCATCAGGGCCAGTTGGCCCGTTATGGATACCCTTGCTGTCCGCTACCCCCACTGCTGCTGCTGCTCCGGTTCTACCTACCCCCCTGCAACGTCCGGATCCGGTGATCCATCTCTTCGGAGAGACCCCGCAACCTCCACCCTCACGGTTTGATGGTGATGCCCAAGCCTGCCGTGGATTCATTAATCAGTGCCGAATCCAATTCGAACTTCAACCATCGCATTTTGCATCGGATCGCGCTAAGGTTGGGTACATCATCGCCTTGTTGGAGGGCAATGCGCTGGCCTGGGCTTCTCCCCTATGGGAAAAAGACGATCCCCTAGTCTATATGTTACTGACTTCCTTGTATTGTTCCGCAAGTGTCTTCGATGCTCCAGGAAACCTCTGCTGCCTCCTCCCGTTTGATGCAGCTCCGCCAAGGGTCTCGTTCTGTGGGTCAATATGCTATTGAATTTCGGACCCTTGCTGCGGAACTTCTTGGATATAATGCACTTACGGCAGCCTTTTGGCAGGGACTCTCGGACCGCCTCAAGGACAATTAGTATCCAGGGAATTACCTGTCCCATTGGAAGACTTGGTTACATTATGCATCCAGATCGATACCCGCTTCCGGTGAACGGCAGGCCGAAAGGTCTGCAGCCCGTTCCAGCCTTCCTAAACCTTTCCGGCCTGCTCTCCGACTTTCCGCAAGCCATATCTTCAGGTGAAGAGCCGATGCAAATTGGCGGCACTCATCTATCCCCCGAGGAAAAGTCACGCAGACGAACCAATGGACTTTGTCTCTATTGTGCTGGGCAAGGACACTTTGTAAAAAATTGTCCCCAGAAGTCGGGAAACTTCAGGACCTAGAAGTTAAGGAGAGCTACTTCTAGGTAACGTTAATTCTCCTGCCAAATTTGAACCATTAAACTTTTTCTACCCCTGCTATCACTGTAATGGTAAAACTTTTTCCCCTTCCCAGGCCTTGTGTCGATTCTGTGCCGCTGGAAATTTCATTGACTCTACCTATGCAGCACAATTGGGGCTTCCTCTCCTTCACTTGCAGCAACCTCTTCGAGTCCTGCTATTGACATAATCCGTTGGCTTCAAATTCATCTCCAATCTACCTACGAAGTCCTATTCCACATTGGCATATTTCACCAGGAACGTTTATCTTTTCTTGTCATCCAAAGCCCTTCTGCTCCCCTAATTCTCGACTCCCATGGCTCAGATTACACAACCCCGTTTATTGATTGGTCTCACAATGAACTCAAGTCTTGGAGCCCCTTCTGTTTCAAAAATTGCCTTTCTACTCATTGCACTACCATCCTGTGAAAATAACTGAGCAAAACCTCCCGGAGTGTTAACATGATTTTTCTGATGTGTTTTGTAAAAAGCAGCTGAGAAGCTACCACCGCACCGTTCCTACGATTGCCCCATCGATCTTCTTTCTGGTACCATGCCTCCTCGGGGACGCCAATACCCACTGTCTCCCTCAGAAACTCTAGCCATGAAAGATACATTACTGAACATTTGTCTAGGGGATTCATACGACCTTCCACTCTCCCCTGCGGAGCTGGGTTCTTTTTTGTTGAAAAAAAGACGGCGGGTTACGACCCTGCATCGACTACCGGGGATTAATAAAATCACTATAAGAATCGGTACCCACTCCCTCTCTCTCTGAACTGTTTGACCAGATAAAAGGAACTAAAATTTTTACCAAACTGGATTTACGGGGCATACAATCTGATCCGTATACCAAAGGTGATGAGTGGAAGACCGCCTTTAACACCAGGGACGGTCACTACGAGTATCTCGTAATGCCCTTTGGCCTTTGTATGCTCCAGCGGTTTTCCAAGAATTTGTAAATGACATCTTCCGGGATATGTTGGAACCTCTGTAGTAGTATATCTAGATGACATTTTAATTCTTCTCATGATCGCCCTCACACCGCCTCCATGTTAAACAGGTTTTACTACGTCTGAGAGAGAATAGCCTGTATGCCAAATTGGAAAAATGTCTGTTTGAGTGTTCACAAGTACCCTTCCTAGGCTACATCGTATCTCGCGCAAGGGTTCCAGATGGATCCTGTTAAAGTTTCATGCCGTCCAAGATTGGTCTCTTCCTATGGGAACCAAAGCTATTCAAAGGTTCATTGGGTTTGCCAATTACTACAGACAATTCTTATCAAGGGTTCTCGTCAATTTTCTCCAATATTAGCCCTCATCAGTAGGTGGTAAACCTCATTCATGGACCCCTGCAGCCCTCGAGGCCTTCGACGACTCAAGGAAGCCTTTGCTGTTGCACCAGTTTAGTACATCCAGATCCTAGTCTCCCCTTCTACATCGAAGTTGATGCATCAGACTTGGGCGCTGGAGCCGTCCTTTCCCAGAGGCAGGGCACTAAAGGAAACTCCATCCGTGTGCGTATTTTTCCAAGATTTTCTACCCAACGACGAATTATGACGTTGGGAATAGGGAACTTCTTGCTATCAAACTGGCCCTCGAGAGTGGCGTCATCTATTAGAAGGCACCTCTGTACCTATCACCATCCTTACCGACCAAAGAACCTTGAATACATCCAGAATCTCAAAGTTAAATCCCCGTCAAGCACGGTGGTCTTTATCTTTTCCTCCGATTTAACTTTGTTATCACTTCCCAACCTGGTTCCAAAAACAAAAAGCTGATGCCCTTTCCAGATCATTTGTTGCCTCCGACTGTACTAATCAAATAAGGGCTCTGTTCCCAACCACTAAAATCTTGGCCCTATATCCCCTCAACTTTGTTCCAAGATTCAAGCCTCACAAGATTCTGCTCCGTCCGACCACACTTCGGCAAAAGCTTTGTTCCTGTTTCTCTTCGGAAAACTATCCTTCTGCTACTCACTGTTCCAAGCAAGCTGGGCATCCCGGTGTTACAAAACGTTTAATAATATTGCCCTTTTCCCTTTGGTGGCCCAAAATAGAAAAAGATATTAAAGACTTTATTCAAGTGTGTACTAGCTGGCTCAATCCAAATCATCTAGAACCCTCCCCTGTGGTCTTCTTCAACCCCTCCCCATTCGTCCAGACCTTGGACCCATCTATCCATGGACTTTATTGTGGAACTTCCGCCTTCCAGAGAAACAACGGTTATATGGTGACTGTAGACCGCTTCAGCAAAATGGCCCATTTTGTACCCCTCCTAAACTACCATCTTCAACGGAGTTAGCTCAACTATTTATTTCACATATCTTCCGCTTTCATGGACTCCCTTCTGAATAGTATCTGACAGAGGTACTCAATTTTTTTCCAAATTCTGAGAGCACTTTGTAAGTCCATGAACACCAAGTTACAATTTCTCTTCGGCTTACCACCCACGCCCAACGGGGCTACTGAACGCACTACCAGTCTTTGGAACAATATTTCGTTGTTACATTTCCTATACCCAAGATGATTGGGCTGACCTTCTGCCTGGGCTGAGTTTGCCCATAACAATTCACCTCATGCTTCTACTGGGAAATCTCTTTTGTGTGTCTTTGGGACTAATCCTAGATGTTTTCCGCAAGATTTTCTTGTCACACAAGTACCTGCTGCCAATGACTCTGCGCCCAGATGACCGCTATCTGGCATGCTCCTGAAATCAGCCTTCAGAATCTGCTTTGGTGCAAAAAACTGCAGCAGATAGGAGACGTAAGAACCCCCAGCGTATTCTGTCGAGACAAAGTATGGCTCTCTGCTGCTCTATTAACCTACGGGTTCCTTCCTCCAAACTGGGTCCCAATTTATTGGTCCTTTTTCTATCCTGGAATTAGTCGGCCCAGTGGCTGTTCGCCTTCACTTCCTTCCAGTATGCGGATTCCTAACGTGTTTCATATTTCTCTCATCAAACCAGTATGTTCTAATCAGTATTCCACATCCTTACTACACCTCCCGTTCCGATTTCCGTTGATGGTCAGCAGGAGTTTGAGGTCGAGAAGATCTTGGACTCTAGATTCTGGAGGGGTCTCTGCAGTATTTGGTCCACTGGAAAGGTTTTGGTCCGGAAGAAAGAGCTTGGATTAAACATTCTGATGGCACGCTCCTCGTCTAGTTAAAGCTTTCCACAGGAACTTTCCAGGGAAACCTGCCCGTTGGGTCCTGTGGCCCCCCGTAAGGGGGGGGTACTGTCACGAACTTACCTGCGCTCCGGTCCCCCCCGCGCCGCACTGCACTTCCGGGTGGCGGCGTCGACGTCATGACGTCACGCCGCCGACACGCGGGCGGCGCGAAATTTGAAAAGCCGGTGTCCTCCTCTGGACCGCGGTGCCCGATTGTAGCATTCCGCTACTCCCTGGCTCCTGTACTTACCTGCCTTGGATCCGCTCCAATACTTACCTTGCCTGTATCCTTACCTACCTTGCCTGTGTCCAGTTCTCACCCCTGCCTGCATCCAGTTGCCTGCATCCAATACTTACCTTGCCTGGTTCCAGTGTCTCACCTTGCCTGCATCCAGTTGCCTGCATCCTATACATTCCTGCCTGTATCCAGTACCTACCTTGCCTGTGTCCAGTGCTCCACCCTGCCGGCATCCAGTTGCCTGCATCCAATACTTACCTTGCCTGGTTCCAGTGTCTCACCTTGCCTGCATCCAGTGCCTGCATCCAATACTTACCTTCCTGTATCCAGCGCCTACCTTGCCGGTTTCCAGTGTCTCACCTTGCCTGCATCCAGTTGCCTGCATCCAATACTTACCTTGCCTGTATCCAGTACCTACCTTGCCGGTTTCCAGTGTCTCACCTTGCCTGCATCCAGTTGCCTGCATCCAGCATACAGCCTTCAGTTCCCACAGCCTCTGTATCCTGCACCTTCCGGACTGTCAGCCCCTCCTAAAGCGTACTGTGAGTACACGCCGTCGGCCATTATTACACCCGGACCGCCATATCTCCACACAGATAATGCCCATTGTGGTTAATAAATTGCTAACTAATATAAAAAAGGTTTAAGCAGAACCCTCCTCCCCCTCACTTATCACTTGAACTTTACCCCAATTGGAAAAGACTACTATCCTTTTCTTCACTCCAATTACCTACTAACCTACCCAAAATCTACAACCCTCCCTCTTCCTCCTAACAAACTACTGGACTTTTCATCATTCCTCCCCTCCCACTTTTTCTTCCCCCCCCACCTCCTCATACAGGCGACTATAACTCACATAAACATTCAGTTATCTTACCACCCAAGATAATATACCTTGACAATGCTAACGGCACGGCACAGCAAAAAACTCTTTGCCCCACAGGACTGATAATTCTTTCTTAAAGACCAGATCGGCTAACCTGTTTATCTGTTAGCATATCACACTAATGGTTCAGTGTAGAGCCGGGTAATTGTATACAGTTTTTATCTGCCTACTAATACCTATATCTAAGCCTTTGAGCAACTGTTATTTGACTGCTACTTTGACTATATGTATAATAAGTAATTATTTAAACTCTTGTCTCTCGGTGCAGCCTCACAAGTACCATAGTTAAATAATGACACCTAATCAACACTCAGAACCATGACTGGAACATCAGAGGCTTCAAAAACAAATAAAACACACACAGCGGTTTACAATATGTTTAAACAACATGCCGACATAATAGTATTACATGAAACCCACCTATATGGCCACTAACAACTGCCCCTTAAGAACCCTGGATCGGCTGGGCTTACCATTCACAATTCACTCCCTCCTCTAGAGGGTGTACACACTACTCACTAGAATAAGTGGACTTGAGGCTGGACCACCGGGGCACATATCTATTGTTATGTGCTAAAATTCTAAACCACTATTTATCCTAGCCTACTATGTTCCCCCACCCTTTGCAATGTCAGCACTGCATGCAGGCACAGAGTTTGTGGCAGAACACCCCAATATACCATCCATATGGATGGGGTATTTCAATATGGTAACAAATCTAACACAAGATCACCTACATCCCCCAGACTGGGTCCCACCGCCTATTACTACTAACCGATTTGGTAAATTTATGCAATCACTGCACATGGTTGATGCTTGGCGCACTCAACATCCTAATACCCAAGCCTATTCATGTTATTCAGTATAAATGCTGGTCTCTGCAATGACTCAGCATTCAGTTCAGGAGGCCCGGATGTCTTTCCTATGACTTATAGGAAAGACATCTGGGTCTCCTGAGCTGAACTCAATGCTGAGTCACCACAGAGACCGGGATTTACACTGACTGGAGGATGTCCTGACTATAGTAGGACACTAACTGGAGCAGTGTCCTGCTATAGGTTTTTAATCGGAAATTAGGGTAGTCCTTTATCGTTAAGGTGACAGGCTTTCAATGGGGAGGTGCAGTGGTATATATTCTTATAAAAACCTCTTAGCTATGTAGTTAAGTGGTTTTTATAAGAATATATTCCACTGCACCTCCCCATTGAAAGTCTATGGCCTTCTGTATTATTTTATAAAAACCTCTTAGCTACGTAGCTAAGAGTTTTATAAGAAATATCTCATTGCATTTCCCAATTCACTTTACATGCAGTGTGTCACATTTTATTGCTAATGAATTTCGAAATTTCAGAAGTATACTTTATAACACGGCACAATCTGGGATTTATCTTTTAACATGCAAGCAGGGTTAATATTTTCCTTCTGAGGGAGATTGAAGTATATAATTTGTATAAGCTACAGACCACAGATTTTTGAAAGATCACAGACAGGATCTGCAAGATCTTGTCTGCCATCTTTCAAAGATCTGCATACACACAGTCCCAGCATTCTCCCTATACACATCATAGGGAGAATGCTCTGAATTGAGTTTTTCCCTGACTGCGGTAGACTCCTCTATAGGGGTCTAGCGTGGCCGGGTGTATCTATGACTCTGTTACTTCCCCCCTGTCCTAGCAATCACAAGCCGCCCTGACAGGGACATGCTTGTGGCTACCTATATACATACTTTGCCAAACTGTTTGGGTGACCTGGACAGACTGCTTAGGCTTTGGGCAGTAGAAGCTAAGTGTAGGGGTTTTGACTTTTTTACTGTTTGATATTACTGATCCTAACACCATTTGTAGGGATGACGGAGTATACCGGGGGCCTGTTTTACCTATACAGTTTTAATTGGTTTTAATTTGACAATTTTTTCTAAAACCCTGTCTTTTGTATAGACTATACGGGTTTTTAACTGTTTTTTGACACTTTAAGAGACTTTTGTTTAGCATGTAGCATGTTTCTAATAACCCGTACAGGGTTTTTAACTATGTGCTTACACACTGAATCTATTTAGTCTAGAGTGGTGCTCCGAGTCTCATTTGCTAACATACTTGCGGGGAGATCCAATATGTTGTGCCGCGTTACGAGATTACGTCAGTTATTGCATCGCGGGATCGGGCTAGGTAAGGAGCGGCACTTTACCGCTGCACAAGCCATAGCGTTAAGTTTCACACTACAAAGTACGCAAAACTTAACGCTATGGATTTGGATCTTTAGCAGATCGCTATTTCCAAAACATTCGGAAATGTCGCTGTGCTCGAAAATCCGTCTAAAACCCACGTTAACCCAATTTCTTCGGGTTAACGGGGTTTTAGACAAATGGACCATATTGTATCTCCCCCTTGGTTTACCTGGGTTTGCATATTCCAACATGTCTGTCTGTTGCTATTATATTGAAATTAACATGTTTCTCAAGAAGCTCGTCTACACATGATTCAAAACCC
The DNA here is from genome assembly GCA_019447015.1 of Hymenochirus boettgeri. Lineage (NCBI taxonomy): Eukaryota > Metazoa > Chordata > Amphibia > Anura > Pipidae > Hymenochirus > Hymenochirus boettgeri. Next base: position 58,199,818 of record CM033472.1, read on the forward strand.
GGGAGTATGTGACACTACTCATGTTTAGTCCAAGCCTTTTTGTATTGGTTGTGGATAACTGTTACGGGAGTTTTTTTTCTAAACATCTCGAGGGCTAGGTTTGACATCACTGACAATACTAGAAATAACATAACAAGATTTTTAAAAAAAGTTAGAGCTGAATATTTCTAAATAATAAATAATAAATGTTTGAAAAGTGGTCATTTAATAATAAATTCCAGGGCATTGTTTTTGTTTATATTTTTTTCGTCTGTAGTTAGTTTTGTCCTGTAATGGCAGATTTCCCTCTTTTTGATTTTACCCAGGCTATCAGGGAGATTCAAAAAAGTCCTTAAGGGCGATTTACCCCTTCATAATGTCGCACAACTATTTACACTCGGTTAGTGCGACGTTAAAGGAAACTAAAGTCCCAGACAACATTGTCCCAATAGACAGAGTACATTCATAACAACACAACAAGCTGTGTCTCATCTCTCCCTTTGCTGTGGATGCTGGGTGATTTAGGAAAATAACCTGTGAGTACTAGGGGTCACCTCCCATAATTCACCTTATCTGGGAACACCTCGCAAAGTGTAAGCACCCAGAACTCAGATTTCAGTGCAGTTTTTTGTAAACACATTACAAATGCTCCCTAACAATGATAAATTTGTTTGCTTTTCATACAAAAAAGAAAAGTAATCTTTGCAGTGTATGTCTTTGCTAGCATGGATGAAAGAACAGAACATTTAACATTTCAGCAAAAAATAAAAGTATGGGGAATTGAACCAGCAACCTTTTATACCGTGTCTTTCTAAAAACTAAGCTTTCTACCACTAGGCCACAAGGGTTAAAGGGTATGTCCATCAAAAAAGTAAGTTGGTTTCTATCTGATTTACTGAAGAACAGGAGGTAAATGCACTCTCTCTTACCTCCCGTTGTTCAGTAAATCTTACAGGAGAGGAGGAGACACTTACCCGCGGACCCGCTCCAGTGCCGAATTCCGATGCCTCCGATGCATCTCCAGTCAGAGACTGTCAGTAAAGTCGGCGCTGGAGCGGGTCCAGGGGTAAGTGTCTCCTCCTCTCCTGTAAGATTTAAGATTTAGATTGCTTGTAGAGGAATGCTGGGAGTTAAAGTTTGAATTCCCTAACTAACATAGGTAAAGGTGTGTAGATTCCAAATATATATAGTTTGTGGGGGTATTTCCAAGTTTCGGGACTGTTTCCTTTGAAAAAGCGTAGACTGTTCAAATTACAGAGCACTTTGATTTTTTCTTGTAATTGTACTTGGGCATGCCTCCCATTTGAGCTACTTGTTGGCCACGTCTCTGTGTGCACTCACGTATATGGCATACCGTTTGATTCAAGACATGTGGGAGATTGCCATTTGTGGGTTTTTTACTTGTGAAGTGGGTTTAGGTAGGATTTCAACCTTTGAATCTCCTTATTATATTTTTTACAAAATCTCCTAAAAAACACCGAGTTCTATGGAGTACTGTGTCTGGAATTCTTCATAAAAGCATGACAACATTACGTAGGTGAAGGTGAGTAGATTCCAAATATATACAGTTTTTGGGGGGTATTTTCATGTTTTTAGAGCTGTTTCCCTTGAAAAAGTGTAGACTGTTGAAATTACAGAGCACTTTGATTTTTTTCTTGTAATTGCACTTGGGCATGCGTTCCATTTGAGCTAGTTGGTGGCTACATCTCTGTGTGCACCCATGCATATGGCATACCTTTGATTCAGGACATGTGGAAGATTGACATTTAGTGTCTTTTTTTTGCTTGTCAAGTGGGTTTAGATAGAATTTCAACCTTTGAATCATCTAATTTTATTTTTCACAAAACCTCCTAAAAACACAAACACAGAGTTCTTTGGATTACTGTGTCTGGAATTCTTCATGTATGGATGAAAGCTTGGCACCATAACATAGCTGAAGTAGTGTAGTTTCCAAAAATTTAGAGATTGTGGGGGGTATTTCCAAGTTTCGGGACTGTTTCCTTTGAAAAAACGTAGGCTGTTGAAATTACAGAACACTTAGATTTTTTCTTGTAATTGCACTTGGGCATGCGTCCCATTTGAGCTAGTTGGTGGCCACGTCCTGTGTGCACCCACGCATATGGCATACCATTTGATTCAGAACATGTGGGAAATTGACATTTAGTGGGATTTTTTGCTTGTCATGTGGGTTTAGGTAGGATTTCATCCTTTGAATCACCTTATTATATTTTTTACAAAATCTCCTAAAAAGCACCAAGTTCTATGGAGTACTGTGTCTGGAACTCTTCAAGTATATATAACAGCATGACAACGTTATGTAGGTGAAGGTGTGTAGATTCAAAATATATATAGTTTGTGAGGGGTATTTCCAAGTTTCAGAGCTGTTTCCTTTGAAAAAGTGTAGACTTTTGAAATTACAGAGCACTTTGATTTTTTCTTGTAATTGCACTTGGGCATGTGTCCCATTTGAGCTAGTTGGTGGCTACGTCTCTTTGTGCACAAATGCATATGGCATACCGTTTGATTCAGGACATGTGGAAGATTGACAATTAGTGTCTTTTTTTTGCTTGTCAAGGGGGTTTAGATAGAATTTCAAACTTTGAATCATCTAATTTTATTTTTCACAAAATCTCCTAAAAATACAGAGTTCTTTGGATTACTGCGTCTGGGAATACTGATTAATTCTTGTAATTGCACTTGGGCATGCGTCCCATTTGAGCTAGTTGGTGGCCACATCTCTGTGTGCACCGCATAAAAGAATGACACTGTTGCATAGCTGAAGGTGTGTAGATTACAAGAATATAGAGTTTTGGGGAGTATTTCTAATATAGAGGAGTGTTTAGTCTGACAAACTGAAAAGTTGCTGTAATTGGGCCACTGTGATTTGGCTCACTTTGTGGCTAGTCGATTCCACGTCATAGTAACATAGTAACATAGTAATTAAGGTTGAATAAAGACATTCGTCCATCAAGTCCAACCTATTCCCTTTTTTTTTTTTTTTTTTTAACCCTACCTAACAGTTGATCCAGAGGAAGGCAAAAAACCCCAGCTAAAAAAGGGGGGGGGGAAATTCCTTCCTGACTCCAAACGGCAATCGGAAAGTATCCCTGGATCAACCAGATCTATATGCATTAATACCAGTAATTCTCAATATTTTTTAGTTTTAGAAACTTATCCAGGCCTTTTTTAAAGTTATTCAATGAACTTGCCATTACCACCTCTGCTGGAAGACAGTTCCACAGTTTCACCGTTCTCACTGTAAAGTTATGTGTAACTTACAATATGGCATACCATTTGATTCGGGACATTTGGAAGACTGATATTTGGTAACTTTTTGTTACATTTCATGGGATTTTGACATGGTTTCTACTTTCAAATATTGCCTCACTTTGTGGCTTTTCGCTTCCACGTCTGCATGTGTAACCATGCATATGGCATACCGTTTAATTCAGGACATTTGGGGGATTGATATTTGGGAACTTTTTTTTACATTTCATGGAATTTTGGCATGATTTCTACCTTCGAAATTTTGATTTTTGTTAATTTTTTCTGAAAATCTGCGAAAAGTGCAAACTTCTATGAAGAACTGCGCCCACACCATCGATGGTTTGAATGAACAAACTACAGCATTTCATTGTTGAAAGTGTGTAGATTTGAGGAATATATAGTTTGTGGGGGTGTTTTGTGGGAAAAAACTGCAGACTGTCCAAATTCAGAGTTGCCTGAATATTTTTGCTGTTTTTGAGCAATCATGCATTGTCTCACTTTGTGGCTTTTCGCTTCCACGTGCGCGTGTGTAACCACGCATATGGCATACCGTTTGATGTAGCACATTTGGGAGATTGATAACTTGTAACTTTTTTTACATTACATGAGGTTTTGGCATGATTTTTACCTTTTGAAGTTGTTTTTGGTTAATTTTTTCAGAAAAGTGCAAACTTCTACGAAGAACTGCGCCCAAACCATAAATGGTATGAATGAACTAACTATAGCGTTACATAGCTGAAGTTGTGTGAATTTCAGGAATATATAGTTTGTGGGGGTGATTACAAAGTTACGGTGGTGTTTTGTGGGAAAAACTGCAGACTGTTCAAATTCAGAGTTGGCACAATATTTTTGCTGTTTTTGAGAAATCATGCATTGTCTCACTTCGAGACTTTTCACTTCCATGTTGGCGTGTGTAACCATGCATATGGCATACCGTTTGATTCAGGACATTTGGGAGATTGATATTTGGTAACTTTTTTTTACATTTCATTGAATTTTGGCATGATTTCTACCTTTTTTTCTGAAAATCTGCAAAAAGTGCAAACTTCTACAAAGAACTGCGCCCACACCATTGATGGTATGAATGAACAAACTACAGCATTACATAGCTGAAGGTGTATAGATTTCAGGAATATATAGTTTGTGTGGGGTATTTTTGATTCACGGGGTTGTTTTGTGGGAAAAACTGAAGACTGTTCAAATTCGGAGTTGGCTAAATATTTTGGCTTTTCGCTTCCACGTCTGCGTGTGTAACCATACATATGGCATACTGTTTGATTCAGGACATTTGGGAGATTGATATGTGGTAACTTTTTTTTACATTCCATGAGGTTTTGACATGATTTCTACCTTTTGAATGTTGTTTGATGTTCATTTGTTTTAGAAAATCTGCAAAAAGTGCAGCCCACACCATTGGCGGTATGAATGAACAAACTACAGCGTTACATAGCTGAAGGTGTGTAGACTTCAGGAATATAGTTTGTGGGGGGTAATTCTGAGTTTGGGGGGTGTTTTGTGGGGAAAAACTGCAGACTGTTCAAATGCAAAGCTGGCTAATTTTTTTTTTTCTGCTACTGACATTTGGCATGGGTCCCGCTCTGGGTTAGTTGGTAGCCATGTCTCTGGGACACCCATGAATGTGGCATACCGTTTTATTCGGGAGGGGATAGGCTTTCATATTTGAGATGTGGTTGAACTTTCCTCTGCGGTTTTTACTAAAGTCAAAAAAACAAATTTTGATCAATAATCTAAAAAGTCTGTTTTTTTAATCCCCAATGTGACAAAGGTAAACACATCTACTGACCTACCCCTCCATTACTGTTGCAGCCATACTTAAAGGGTAACTAAAGTAAAAAAAACAACAAATTTGGACCAATCATTAAAAAAGTTTGTTTTTTTAACCCCCAACCCAACACAGGTCCACACACCTACTGATCTACTTATCCATTACTGTGGCAGCCATACTTAAAGGGTAACTAAAGTAAAAAAAAAACAAGTTTTGATCAATAATAAAAAAACCTCTCTTTCTAGTTATTATATATAGCAGTTTTGTACCTATATTGTATGTCTTTATTTGTACCATAATTTTCTATTATGTTTGTATTATATGCACTGTCCACTTTTGGAATATTAAATCTAAACTTGAAAAGGTTTTGCATTAGATGCTCTAAAACAGCGTTTCCCAACCTTTTTATCTGTGGGGACCCCTTGAAACTTTGTATCTCAGGGAACCCCTACATAAAATAATGATTGCATGTATTATTATTTTTCTTTTTCTCATCATCAATAATTTATACAAATATAAATGATAGATCTATAAATACAACTCTAGTTTAAAAAAATGCACTCAAATGCACCGCAGGGGATGGGTCTATCTATACCAGTGTTTCTCAACCATTTATCCTTATGGAACTCTTGAAAATATGTTAATTAAAAGTTATGTTATGGTCGTAAACACAAAAAAACACATACCCCAACCTCGCATGGGTACACACACCTACTAATCTACCCTTCCATTCTTGTGGCAGCCTTACTTAAAGGGTAAATAAAGTTAAAAAAAACTCATTTTGATTTATCCCCAATAAAAGATAGTTTTATGGTTGTAAACACAAAAAAAGACATACCCCCTCAACCAGACCCAGTTACACACACCTTCTGGCCTACCCTCCCATTTCCATGGCAGCCAAACTTAAAGGGTAACTAAAATCAAAAAAACTAATAATAAAAAAAGTTTGTTTTTCTAACTTATATCTGTTGTATTCAATTAGATCAACTGGACTTGAAATGTAGTTCTTGAAGACGTTTCGCTAGTCATCCGACTGGCTTTCTCAATTCAGAATGACTTGTACAAGAATCTGTGGCAATTATGTACCCTGGAAAATCCCAATTAGCATATCACAGCCAGGTGTTAAGGTGTGATTAGATAGTGGCTAAGAGGTGTTATAGGAACGCCCAGAGTAAGGTGTTAAAACAGCATTGTACATGGCAGACAACTGTCGAAAATAAATTTTAATCAATAATCAAAAAGTTTGTTTTTTTAATTTCCAACCTGATCCAGGTACACACGCCTACTCATCTACCCTTTCCATTTTCATGGCAGCCATGTTTAAAGCGTAACTATAGTTAAAAAAAAATTTTGACTAATCGTCAACAAAGTTTTTTTTTATCCCCAACCCGACACAGGTACACACACCTACTGATCTACTTATCAATTACCGTGACAGCCATACTTAAAGGGTAACTAAAGTAAAAAAAACCAGTTTTTTTCAGAACCGTTTGCCCTACACAGAGGAACACGTCAGGGCTGTCCACTTTCGCCCCATTTATTTGCGCTAGCTATCAAGGTACTTGCCCAAAAAATAAGAACGCAACCAGCAATCTGAGGACTTAGCCTTGGCCCACAGAGCTGCTTGGACTATATGCAGATGATGTAATCCTGTTTTTAGATGCTAAACCAACATCCCTTAAAGCAGCAATAGAAACTGTCACAAGCTTCGGACCATACGCTGGACTACATATTAATTGGGCTAAGTCTACAATATATCCATTGGACGAAAACCAAAACTATAACAAACAAATCTCATACCCCATACCTACAGTCCGCTCATTCAAATATCTAAGAATTATTATTACTAAGGATCCAAAAACCTTTTACAACCTCAATTTGCACCCATCATTGGAATGGGTCAAAAACAAAACTAGCCTTTGGAAAGAGCTCCCACTTGAATTTAACTGGAAGAATTCCTGCAACCGAGACTGTTATACACGCTGCAGCACGCTTTGAGTTACGTACCAAACTCATATTTCAAAACGTTAAACAATCTTGTAACTAGTTTCCTATGGGGATCCAAAAGACAAAGAGTCAGACTTACACAACTGAAACTACCCAAAGAGAGAGCTGGACTGGCCCTTCCAGATTTCAAACTATACTATTTAGCAAGTCAAGCTAAACTACTTTGATGCTGGATTAACACTGAAGAATGACCCAACCAGTCAGACCTCATGCTAGCGCTATATCTAAAAGGTCAGTTTCTAGCATATTTATTTAACCCAGAAATACATATAGCTGGAGCAGGAACTAGAATACATGCTCAAACAATAAAAACATGGAAAATCAATAAGATAATCCAACCACAGGGTCTGCCAAGTATCACCCCACTATGGAACTATAAGACGTATCCACAAATGGTTGCCTTCCCAGTAGCACAAGACTGGATCCGAGCCAGGATCACCACTCTAGGACAAATAAAATACAACAACCAAATCAAAGACTACGAAACACTGGCCAGAGAATATAAACTACCCCGATATATAAATTTAGATATTTGCAAATCAAACACTGTCTAAAAACCGAATTCCCAGAAGGTAGTCCGAACATAAACCTGCACCCAATTGTGAGGGCTCTCCAAGAATCTCAAAACTGTACCAATTACGACTGCGATAATCGGAAAAGAAACACTCTACTTACAAAGTGGCAACGATATATTCCCTCAATAACCCTGGACCAGATCCTTGACGCAGCAGAATCTCCAAAGTTTGCCTCCCCAGCTGCAAACAACAAACGTATCCAATTTTATTTTCTACACCAAGCTTACCTGTCACCAATAAAATTAACACTTATGTACCAAACAAATGGACTGCATGTTTTTGGTCCATTTTCGTCCATCCTAGTTCTAGGCTTAGAACTTAGAAACTTAACAGGCTTAGTTCTATTTTGACAGGGAACATGTTCATTAATATTTTACAAAGAAAATAGGAAAATACCTTACACACAATGGCAATAGTGTCCCAAATTCCTCACTTAGCATCCATCCAGAAAATGCAGGTAAGTAAATCCAAAATTTATAAATAGTAGAGGAAGGAACTACGGCAAATGCAGATAATGCTGCAACAAGGCTGGTTTTATTTCTCCCACGACATGTTTCGGGAACACCGTCCCTTTATCTCTCCCTTAGCTTTATAGCTGCCTTTTCTACTGTACACCCAAGTCCTACACCATATAGCCATGAATCTGTATCTTGCACTGACGAGATCTAACAAGATTTGAACACGTTGTGTCTGCAGGTCAGATGATTGGCTCTATATATTAAGCTATATTGCATGTTATTAGGCAGTGGTTCTGGACACATGCATAAGCTAAGGGACATAAAGGAGTATTTTGCATATCCCCGCCCCTTACTCTGGGGAACATGGGAGTAAGAAATTACTTTGTTTCTTAGGTTTTGTGGGCGATGCTATTCATATCGCATGAGACTGCAAGATGCCTTCTGTTATAAGAAGGGGTTTCTCCATATGCTTGTGAAGGTTCTCATTCATCCAGGTCATGGTATATCGGATGTATTCAATTAGATCAACTGGACTTGAAGTTTAGTTCTTCAAGAACTAAACAAAGTCCAGTTGATCTAATTGAATACATCAGATGTTTCTCCATATGTAATGTGTAAAATACTTGTGCACCACATCCTGAGAGCAAGTTTGTTTCTCCCATGCTTAGGTCCGTCTCAGGTGCCATCTGACTACTGTTCTGGGTCACTGGTCCTGTTGCACCCTATTGGTAAGAGACAGTCTCGACCTAACCAGCTGATGCTTGTGCAGTATGTAAAGGGAGTATATATACTATGACTTATTTAATTGTATTTTTCAGGTGGTATGTCTTCCAAAATGTCCTAATGAGCCTGCTCCAACGCCTCAGTCAAAATTTTATCCAGTGTGTGACACTAGAGTGCTTAAAGAATATATACAGGGAAATTGTGCCAATCGTGTTCTGATAAGATCCAGGCACAAAGAGCACCCTCCGCAGGATTTCTTCTTTAGCAAGCAATGATTTTTTTAGTTTTGACAGGATAATCAACATGCTGATGAACCTCAGATACAGGAGATTTCTAATGATACCTTCATAAAAAAGAATGTTCAAGAACCTTGCCCAGTGGAGGAAGTCGGGCAAGCTACTCCATACAGGAGTGCTGATACATCCTCCGAGGAGGGTAAAGTATCAGAGGAGGAAGACTTTTGTCCCCTCTGCTGAGTTGGACCCCTTTTTGAAATTGGCATACGAAATCCTGAAAATGGAAGAACCTCAGGAACCACCAGCTAAAATATATCTGTCCTTTTCCAGGAGCTGTTAAAAAGAATATACCACTGCTTGAGCGGTCAATCAAATCCCCTAACAGCATGCCAGTATAGGGTGTAAGCTTACACAAGTTTTACAGCAAGTCTCCCAATGATGCCTTCCTGGTCACATTCTTGGCAAAAAAAGGGTTAAAAACAGAAGAAGTCCCTTCTCCCCTAGCTTTCACCAATTTATTGCCTGTCAAAGGGAGACCAGGCTGCAGTTATTCAGGACTGCCTCTCCAAACTCCCCCCCCATATTAAGAAATGTAATGGCTTTATTGTCCTTTAAAAGTGGTCCACTTCTGCTCAGTATTTTTACCTAGGGACAAATCCCCCAGAGCACAAGAGTGATTCCTTTAACAATATAAAATTAGCTTTCCTAAAGTTAAAGACTTGTTAACCCAGTGCACTTGTTTTTTGCAACCTACATTAAATGACACTATCATGATCACTATTCCTTAAGCTTTCAATTACCTTCATCTCAAATGATTTCAGGGTTGTTATCACCAGATCCAACAACAAATCCCATCTAGTAGGAACTTCCACCATCTGTGAAAGTAAATACTCATATAGAAAATGTAAGTACCGTATATACTCGAGTATAAGTCTAGGTACCTATTTTTACCTCAAAAAGTAAGAAAACATGATTGGCTCAAGTATAAGTCAAGGGTTGAAATTATGACCACTACTAACTTCTAATACTGTATTTAGTTGCCCTTTAAATGGACAGCAGTAGTCCCATACAGTAATTGCCAAATCCAGTATGGGAACTCTGCTGTCCATAAAAAAAAAAAAAAGACTCATTCCTTGGCACTCCAGATGTTTGGAAACTACAACTCCCAGCATGCTTTAGTAGCTGGGAGTTGCAGTTGCCAAACAAGTGCAGTGAAGATTTTTTTTTAATGGACAGCACCCGCAGTAAAGGCCCAAAGCGTTCCCCCAGAGAGCCCCCCCAAGTTCAGTAAGGCAAGTACTCACTAATCCGGTCACAGTAAGTATTGTAAAATACTTTCCCCCAATCTGGCTGCAGACCGCTCCGTAGGATAAGGTACTGTAACTCCCATTACAATCAACTGTTCCGTCCGGCACCCTGCACTGATCTGCATGCTGATCTCCATACTCTGTGCCTGTCTCACTGCCCAGCATTGATTAGTGAAGTATTTACAATACCTACTGTGATAGAGTATAAGCAGAGGTCGGGTTTTCAGGCTAATTTTAAAGCCTGAAAACCTCTGCGTATACTCTAGTATGTATGGTACCTTTGAGGTGCTGGCAGCTCCCTTACTCCATCTGTCATGGTAATTGAAATCCCCATAACCAGAACATGCATCTTGGGGACACAACGCTGTACAGTCTCATCTTTTAACTTCGGCTTCAATTCTTATTTAACATACTCCCCCTCCTTTCTTATTAACTCTTATGACTAAGGATTATACTTATCCAATAAGTCATGTTTCTGCTATACCGAACACATCATACCATTCCTTTAAAGCCATTAGTTCTAGTTCTCTCAGACTTCTTGCATTTGTAAACATACATTTTAGATTTAACCCCATTTACTTCCAAACTTAGACAACCAGCTCACATCTGAAAAACATACATAGGCCCCTTAGAGGCTGCTCCAAGATCCCATACATGCAACAGGATACACATTGCATGGCCCCAAAACACAGCAATCTTTTTCTTTAAACCCCTATTACTCAGATTTAAGAATGTTAATTCTTACAATTGCTTAATCAGATGGGCAGAAGGGGGGGGGGGGGGGGGAGAGATACCCTGGTGGACACCAAGTGTCCAAACCAAGAAAACAAGTTCCAGGGCATTTATGGCAATTTGTAAAGGGAATATTAAAGGGCATGTCCAGTCAAAAAATAAACTTTAGAAATAAATGTTCTAACCCCCCACAACACTTTTGCATTATCAATATCCAAATATTCCCCTTGCCTGCCCTAGTCCCTCAGTGCCACCCGCTGCTACTGGTTTGAGCTCTTTAAGAGCAAAACCCGGAGCAGTTTGCTTCTGAACGGACAGATGCTCTACTTCTTGGTCGCAGCGGTCAGACGACTGGGTCTGGCTCAGTTAAGGAACTTCAGGGACATTTTCAGAAATTATTGATAATGCGAAAGTGTGGTTTGGGGGAGAAAGTTTATTGGCTATTTTTTGACCGACATGCCCTTTAAAAGCAAACCAGTATGCTTTTTAAATAAGGAACAGACTTCTGGGTAATTTCCACGTTTCCTTATTTGCATATACTGCAGGGGAGCTGTAATGTTTTTTCCTCTCCCTATTTTATTTAATTAGTGCTTATTTGCAATAGCCAAAATATGTTTGTTTTCAATGATATTTATTGCCGAGGTGTCCCATAGTTATAGATGACCCTTCTGTTAGATACACACTTAAATTGTAATAATACACAATGGACATTGTTTTATACATTTATTAATGTCAGACCTGCCAATACAACTGTCTTAGTAATGCTAGACATAACGATATCTAGACTACTGAACAAGTGACTTAGATGAGTAACAAAAAAAAAAGCAATAAAGGTCAAAGGCTTTAGGGGGATTTCTATACCCTCAAAAGACTATCCATTAAGACTGTTACACATGCAAGTCAAAAACTTGACAAAGCATATACATTTGCTGCCATAAAAAAAGGGGAAAATAGAGCAATTTTTCTAAACATTTGTGTTTAGAGTTGAAATTGGGGGGCAAAAAAATGCTTCAGGTATTTAGAGTTTCATAACTGCCACACTTTAGGAAGCTCTCCCCCATAAAGGACATGGGTTAAAAGGAATGTTGCAGAAGTAGCATGGAATTGCGAAGAGTAATTCAGTGGGAATGAAAGCAGAAGGAATTTGTTTTAAATACTCTTGACTCAAGGAATGTTTGACAGCCTTTGGACAGGACCTAGTCAATCAAATTCATTCTACAATAATCTGCAAAAGAGCAAACCGGGATAGTTGGATGCCATAATTTGGCAAAAGCAACTCAAAATTTAAGTGCAGTCATTCAGGTAAAGAAAGCTGTAAATTGAAGAAACTGCTTAATATACAGACAAAGGGGAAAAACCCACTAGGATTTATTTAAACTGATCATGCACATCTGCAGCTAAACATTTAACAAATTATTACTTCAGAGTGATTTATGGTGGCAATAAAGGGACTATTTTTTAGGGTATTGTTACATGGAAGCCCCTTTAAAAAGTGGCACAAGACAATGGGGAAGGTGAGCAATTGAAGGTTTCATGTGGTATTTTCTTCAACAATGGTGCACTGGCTTCCCTTCAAAGGAGACTGAGGCGCTTAGCTTATCAATAACGTTACTTTTATCCAAAAGGTCTTCTAGAGTATTCATTTGCCACACGTGCTTAACACCTAAAACAAAAGGAAAAAGGTTAGTACCTAGAAAGTAACAGACAAACTAGGTAGGTAATTTGCAAGACAACAAAATTCTGTTATTTACTTAGAAATGAGAAAACACTTAGTTTTGGCAACAATCAAAAGTCACATTTAGCGTGTGCGTTGGTGCCCACTTTTGCTGCAATCCCTGTCATTTTTGGGGATTGGTGTGCACACTGGTTTGCAGCACACCTAGTGTGGCCAATCCAATTGTGCCACACTAATGTGGGCTTTTAACACGTGATTGGATCGTGTGTTAAAACACACTGATGTGGCCTAGCTCTAAGCAAAGGCCCTTGATTGCCCTGCCTGCATCACTAATGTGGGTGTGTAAACCCTTGCTTGAGACGTGTTGAGAAAGGTGGCAAACCATCGCCACAAACAACTTTACCAGAACACTAAACGGAAAAATACACCGTCTACACTCTAATCCAAGTAGCTGCAACCTACTGCCAAAAAAAAAAAAAAATTGCTGGTCACCATTTACAATAGGAGTATTTTTGCAACCGTTTTGAGGGCAAAAACCTCCTCATTAAATGTTTAAACAGCTGTTAGTGAAACAACATTCTGTATACTTCAGAAAGACTTAACCTTTCCGGTTATCTTGCTGTTTTTAATATTAGAAATACAGATAAAAATCCAATAAGTCAAACAGTCCTATGCCCAGACTTCATTACAAGGACAGTTTAAAGTTAACAATAAAATCCAGCCTGTCCAGCCTTTATTTCCAGTTTGACTAACTATGCACTTAAGAAATCTCCAACATTACATTGGCTAGAAAACCAATAAATCCGCTACATTCTAAAACTGCCCCCAACTTGCTCCTTTCTGCTGCAGTCTCCCTTGGAACAGCCACAACAATATTTGTCTAAACATTGCATTTTCACGAGCAATAGTGTGCACAGTAGAATTACCTCCCATTATTGTTTTCAGTGCATCTTTAGAGGCAGCATAAATCATTTTGCTCTTCAAAGTGGCTTGTTCAGGTGCCCTAAAAATAAAAAATAAAAAGTTACAGGGGTAGGTAAAAATATGTATATGCTCAGCTTTTTTCAATAGCATACACTTACATCTTTGAGAAACACAAGTAAAATAAAAGGTCAACATGCCATCTTTTACGTCACTGTGGAATAAGCTTTCAAGTTTTTTTAAAATTAAATATATACGGCAAACATTGGATTTTCAAGGGCATGTCCATCCTTCAAAAAATGTATATAACATTCCCCCTGTCCCCCCAGCCGCTATATTTTTATTATCAGAAAGTGCCCCAAACTTTACTCACCTTCCATTTTTCCTCCGCTGCACTGCCAGGCCCTCTGCTTGTGAGAAAATGCAAGCAGAGGGGCGGGACCGGCAGTCACGTCTGATTGGCTGAGCGGCAGCCAATCACGGACGCAGCTGCCGGGAGTTCAGTGCGGCGGAGGAAAGCAGGAAGGTAAGTAATGTTTGGGGCACTTTCTGCTAATAAAAATATAGCGGTTGGAGTTGGGGGGACAGGGGGAATATTATATAAAAAGGATTTTACGGTAGGGGGAGGGAATCCAAATCGGGAGTGAGAGGGAAAAGGGCTGCAGTGCGCATGCCAAACTTCTTCTTCTTCCACGTGGGTGTGTCAGGAATGCATGGGATTCAAGCAGGGTGGATTTGATTTAAATCACTAGTCAGTAAGGCTTGATATAAATCAGTTTTCTACATAAAGACCAATTTTTGCTGGTATAATTTAAATATGCATGTAGATAAAGAATTTTAGAACAATTTAAATAGATTTACTCAACTGAAACATTAATTTGCTTAAACATCCAGATCTTTTTCACTCCAAATAATCAGAAAAATAGTTTCGATTAACTGAACTTCTTTAAACTTAAGCTGGCCATACACATACAATTCCACAGCATGTGGGCCGACAGATAATATTGGTATCTAACATGGCTGTCGGTCGTGCGGCCACACCACACGATCAGATCTCTATTTAAAGTAAAAGGGAGCAGATACCGATCAAATGGAAAATTTTCCATCATTCCCGATGAGACTGCAGACTACGGTCGTTTGTTGACACTATGATCGGTCAGAAATATCCCCAATACACAAATGACAATGTGAATCCTGTCGTTCCCCAATGGGATTTACCCATCATCATTTGTATGTATAGCCACTTTAAGCACTGAAGGGGTTGATTCTGCATTCATAGGTTTGTAGAACCTAAGATTAAGGTCTTTCTCAAGTCAGTTCATGTTACAACATTTTTGCTGTGAAGAAAATGCATGTGACCTCTGCAGTCAGTCAGTTTTAACGAACTGCAAAAGTAAACCAAGCATCTGATCATATCTTGTGAAATGACATTGCGAATGCATTAATGGAGTTTATTTAACAAAAAAAATTTAAACACAGCCTTATTCTGCATAATTAATCTAAACTAATCTTTATTTCATGATGGAATAACCTTTGGATGGGAATATTTTTTTTAAATCCACCCTGGATTCAAGTAGGTTGTGCTCACCATAGAGGCCCATGCCAGCCTCTCAGTATTCAAGAATAAGTTAGCAAGGTACCGTACCAATCCCTTTGGTATACTCAAAGCAACAGTAACCCATTATTTCACTAAATTTTTGGTTGCATATATAGAAATTTAACATTAGACCTGCATTGGAGCAGGTCTTATGTGTTTTGGGTAAGTAGGCTTACCCAGTTTACATAGTTTGAAGTTTCCAAAGCTCTGCCTTGTTTAACCTTGGCCGCGATAACCCAGCAGTGTGGACCTGTGGGTTTAGGTTCTCACCCTAGTTACGACTGCAAGGTCCGTTGGATTGGGATGGAGGTGTCCTTTTAATTATAATTAATGCCCTCACTACTAAAAATTATATGGATATTAGAGGTCACTGAGGAGTTCTGTGCACAATTTCATATAGTCATGGAACTTCATTGACATCTATTATCCTTATAGTTTACAGTACAGTTGCATTATTCACAATATTAAAAGGACAACTATACTGGTGAAAGACACATGGTCAGCAGAGTTAAATAGGTATAAAGCTAAACCCACCTACTCGCGTTCCTGCATTATGTCAAAGAAGATTCTAAGTTTATCTGTTGTATTCAATTGAATACAACAGATATACCATGACCTGGATGAATGAGAACCTTCACAAGCAAGATTCTAAGTTCCAAACTCCCATTCCCCAGATTATATATCCTGTCTTTCCCCCTGTTGGCAACAAAATTAGAATGTGCCATTTGATTGGCCAGGAAGCTTGCACCTTTGCTGAACTGACTATCTACAACATACTAAGAGCGATTTACTTTCTTCCCAGAGCTTCCGGAGTTCCGTGGCTATAATGAGCTTCAAAGTAGGGCATTTACAATGCATAAAATTGTTACTAAACCCCCCATGTTTACAGTTTGCACTAGCACAGATATTATATGGGGCCCAGGAAAGTGCATTGGTCTGCTCTTGTTTGTTTTAATGTTTTGGTCAATTCAGAAGCACTTCTAATACGTTATAGTATTTTTGCCATAGGAGTGCTCCCACAGCCCCACCCCCTTGAGATACAAAGTTTGACACATAGAAGTGTGCCATTACCTCGCTAAAGAATCTGTGGAAACACTACTAAGCGTTATTTTGGGACATCCCCCCCCCCCCCCCCAAACACTCATACCCCCAATTCAGGTACACCCACTGACCTACACTTTTATTCTTGTGGCAGCCATACTTAACAGTATAGTACATAAACTAGGCAGAGCTTTGGAAGCATCAAATGATGCGCAATTGCTGCAAGCAGACCTAAATAGATTGTCAAAATAAATGGCAGATGAGATTTAATGTTGATAAATGTAAGGTAAGGTGATTCATTTGGGATTTAAATATCCTACACCATAACTATGCAAAGGGGATCTAATGGAAAAGGATTTGGGGGTTCTAGAAGATAACGCCAGACAAAGGCTAGAGCTAGCAAGATATTGTCTTATAAAGAGGGGGATAGATTCAAGGGAGAAAAAAATTCTCCATCTTTACAATGCACTGGGTAAGGCCTCATTTGGAATATGTGGTGCAGTTTTGGAAACTGAAGCAGTTCAGAGAAGGGTACGGTAACTAAACTAATAAGTGGAAGGTAGGGGCTTCACTATGCAGGTAGATTAGACAATTTAAGGCGTTTACATTGGAGAAGCAACATTTGAATGGGGATTTGATCGCTTTATACAAACATAAATGGGCCATACAATAAACCCGGGTGCACCATTTACCAATAAGTCATATTAGAGGACTTTTAATATAAGCAGCTTTATCTTCAGGTTAGAAAACTTCTCTTTACAGAGAGAACGGTGAATCAGCCTTCCAGCAGATGTGGTATTGGCAAGTTCATTGAATAGCTTTAAAAGTGGGCTGGAAACGTGCATTCTACTGCACCACAATGGCCTACAAACTTTACTGCTACACAGCCACAACCGTTAAAAATCCATTTTAAGAGCCCACATTAAGACACACAGGCATGGCAGATTACAATCCGCTTCATGCTCCCTAATAGACACAAAAGCTTACGGTCTCTGCTACACAAACTAAAGGAACAGCAGCTTAAAATACATTTACAGGACACCGTGGCATAGCAATCACCGCTTGCATTCTATTCCAAGAGCCCATATTGTATCATATAGCAGATTACAATCCTCATTGCTGTGCCACACATCACTTCAGCAGCTTACAATACATTGTACAGGGCTGCCCTACAAATGTATACAATTAATTTTTGTATTACACAGCACCTTTTAAACCCATTTCAATTTTCTGCAGAAAAGCCACCTGTGCCAATCTAACAGGGCAAAGGTAGTTCGTATGAACACTGGTTATAAAATAACCAGTGTACAAAATAGGTAGCAAAGTCGCACTCCGTAGCAAAATTTGAAAACTTAATCCAAACCACACATCAACGTACACTGTGTACGTTGACGCGACTTTGCTACCTGTGCCAATCTACATCTCAATTTATTTCATGGCAGTACTGCCCTATAAATCTATGAATCTCTGCCAAACCAATATTATTGGCTTTAAGATACTTTAGATTGCCAGGCACCTCAAACCCAATTTAAACCTCTTTAGTGTTAAACAAGACTACCTCTTAAGCTACTAGTATCTAATGTTGCTTCTGTGCATTTTTTTAGGCTCGATACTGTTTTTACAAATATAAAGTCTTAGCAGTTAAATTCCAAACCGGTTGATATCCATAGAGAAGAAAGACTCAGGCCAAGGCCACACTGCGATTGCACAATGTTATGCAATTTGAAAAGAACAGCAATAGCAAGTGCTCCGGGTTAACCGATTGCAGCACACCTAGTGTGGCCACAACCATTGCCAACACCAGTGAGTGATTTTTAAACACACAATCGGATGTGGACCACTTTGATGTGGCCTGGCCCTCTCAATGACTATAAAAACAATTCATCACTAAATTATGGTATTGTTTTACGAGAATTTTAGGAGTAAATGTTTTGTGGGGTGAAATGTAAAGTGAAGCATAATTTTCCTTGAAATCTGTTGACTGCTAATCTTGATTTACTTAGCAGATTCCCGGGGACTATACAATAAAAACATGTCTAGCATGTCATTTAGGAATTTCTCGTCTATCCTGAAAATTGTGGGACGAGTCAAAAAAGCACAAGAATAAAAAGGTCTGTCTTCAAGCCAAAATAAACTACACAAGAAAAAGTCCATTTCATGAAGAGGCACTCTGTACATGGACAGCATGCTGACTGCGCCATCACTCAAACAAATTTTAATAGTGAATAATGCACTCTAAGTCACCAAGGAGTTTGAGACAACATAATACAGGCACATTGCATTTTTTTCCGCCAATCCTTTCCATGCCCCTCAAGGCAGTGAATCAGTTAGAGCAGGGATTTCTTTAAACCAAGAAGTGGCAGCTGAACTCTGCTCCAACATGCACAGAGTTATTACTCGGATGAAAAGTAAAACACTTTAGTTTTACTGTAACCCTTTCTTGGATAGGCTTTACTACCCCATTAAAGGGTGACAAAGCCAGCATATACCAGATTCCTTTTTACTTCAATATAGGTTAAAAACTAAATATGTAGGCCTAATTTGATCTGTTTCCAGGCCCAATACTGGTCTTTGCAGATGTTTTAGGGACCTAAATGTCATCCTACCCAATGCTTTGCACACAAGACAACTTCAACTTAACAGGAAGGGGCCTGCTGCTCAACTGATTAAAAGCACCAATTTGGAAGGGAAGTCTAAACAATCAGAATCTTTGAAGGCTAAAAGTTCATATACACGTGATCGGGAGTGCCAACCCGTGACGCACAATGTGTATGAACAGCCGTTTCAGATAATCGTGTGGTGTATGGGCACTATCGGCCAAAACAGGTGTTTGGTCTGGGATTGTTGCCTGACTGGCCAAGCGGATCACTGAACGAGTGACTGTTTTGGCTGATAGTGCCCATCCACGGCACGATTTGTAGAAAGGTGCAAAGTTGTAGGAGATCGAACCCCCCAAATCTAAAATACACATTCAACCACCAAATTCCAGAGCATGTTATGCTTACACTTAAGTCTAGTCATATTCAAGGTTAGTACTTTAAAAATTTTTGTATTTGCTCACCATAAAATAAACACCAGCTCTTCTTTTTTTGAATCCTTTGTCTCGTACCATGCATCATACAGGACATAACGGCAGTCATTAGTAGGCAGCCTTTCCACCATCGCCATGAAGGGGTCTGGAACACTATGCCCAATATCTCCTACCAAAATATCCTTCCCAGCTTCCACGATTATGGCTCGGTTATCATCACTTAGGCGCAGAAAAATTACCTTTTTCTGCTTCTTTGTGTCTTTGTTGCAGGAACGTAGCTTCATATCATTAAAAGCAGTGACCACAGAATCGTCAACCTTGACACCAGAAGCCTAGAAAGAATAATTTGGCAGAATTGGCAACAAGTAGGCAAAATGGATATTTATTTTAACAGCTATTACCACAAACCATTTGTAACTATGAAAAAAATATTCACCTGTAGGTGGCCAGCCTACAGTCTTGGTAATTTGGCCATTACCTATTTAAGAAAAAAAAAAAAAAAAAAAAACCTCCTTACTGGTTCAGATTTTACCCTAATGTACATTGATCCCATGATCACTCAAGTCGGTTGGTAGTTCCCCATACACAAAAAAAAACCCCACTAGAGATTGGAAACAGGGCTCCAGGCAGAAGTACTATAAAAGTACTAGGCTTGAATTACAATGATGATAAAAGTAATTAAGCCTACCCACTTGCCATCACACAGTACTTCTGTCTAGAGTGTTTAATTTCAAACTTTTACGTGTATATAAAAAACATTTCATGAAAGATTAAGACTATTTCAGTGCACTTATAGGGTGAAGTTGCACTGTAACAGACAATAGAAGTGAATGGGCTGCTGCGATGGAAAAAAATCCACTGCTATGCAATAACGCAGAGGAACATTGAACTACAGCACAGGAGGTGCTGTTCCCCTGGGCTACTACCATGGATAGTGTAAAAGCAGCTTTTATACATTACCTTAACATTTATGGGTCTGAGTAGCCATAATTTTAGCAACAATACCAATATTTTTACCTGGTATCATTTTAAAGGGGAAGTTCAGTGCAAATACATATGCTTTTAAATGATATGCACACTGTAATAAGTTAAAATGGAAGCAGCAACTTCAAAAAAAAAAACAAAAAACAACTACTTTTTTCCCTCTAGGTGCCTCCTGAGTCGACCTTTGCAAAATTAAAGTCGCTGACATCTTAGATGTGCAGTGTAGACTGTTTAGCTTCTCCCCTCGGAGACTTGCTGGATCCCCTTCTTAAGCCTCCAAAAGCAGTGATCGTTCGGGCTGTGCACGCACCGCACAAGCACGTCATGTGTGCAGCCATGTGTGCACATGGCTAAAACTAACTGCTTTTAAACACTTAAGGAGATCCAGCAAGTCTCCGAAGGAGGAGCTAAACAGTCTACACTGCACATCCAAGATGTCAGCAACTTAAAAAGTATTTCCACCCTAATGATCTTAACCTGCCCATTCTGCATTTTGTCTGTGTATAAAGGATTCCAGAATACTGACAGTTTGTTTGCAGGACCCCTGATAGACACTTACAGGGAGATGCAGTAAGTTCTTATCCTTAAAAATGAAGCCAATTTTGCCCCAGCCAATCAAATGTTAGCTTTCAAATGACAGCCAACATCCAATTGGCATGGGCAAAACTAGCACCATTTTTATGATAAGTTAGTTTTGCACTTGACCCAGAGCCTGGGAAGATAGTACAATAGAGATCTGAGCATGTTTGACCCATCAAACAGCCAATCAGTAGAAATTACTGTTAGGAACATTCTAAGGTTGCGTTCATTCTGGGAAGGACCATTATAGAACCTGAAATGTCCGCTCACAAATTTCAACAGCAGTGAATAGCAAGGGGTACAAACTCAGATTTTTTCAAAATGAAATATGTAGAATAACTATGTAAATATTTTCCACTGAACTTTTCTCTTTAACAGTTTTACATTCAAACAGCCATCAATACTTGCTTTGTTAAAAGCACAGGGTGGATGACAATTTGACAGTCTGAATAATGCAGTGCCTCTTTTTGGTAGAGTCGGTCCCTTGGCATTATTAGAAAAAGCTCTAGAACAAAACCAAAATATTAAGTTCCCGGCTGAACCGTCTACATGATTAACCAGAGTTAATGCAGGTCCGAAAACAGTAACTTCCAAAATAAAACATTCATTTGTCACATTCCGTTAAACTAACCTGACCGGAAGTGGTTTAGAGAGATTAAGCAGAATTATAAGGCATGGTCGGGGGCAGTAGTCAAACCTTTAAAAACCCAACTAGAAACCACCCCAAGCACCTTGCGCATGCGCTTGACACCACGCGGTCGGCCCCACCTACCCTCAGCCCTGCTAGGATAGAAAGGCGCGAACAGAAGGATAGAACGTACTGTCCGTTACACTTCTATCAAACCTTAGCAAAACATGCGCAGTCCATTTACAACTAAGCGAGCTGGGTAATATCTCGTTGTCTTAAAGGGTGGAGCGGCAGCTACTGGCCGACTTCCGTCTTTTCCTTTCAGCTTGAAAGCTGCTAGTTCCTGGCTACTCGCCGGTATAACAGGCGCCGCCAATAAGCATCCAGCCACAAAATACTCGATAGGAAACTCCGTTTATCCTACGGTGAAGGTAAGTGAGATATCACCGTCTTACACAAACCCTGAAGAAAACACCAAGAAAATAACTGCGTTTAGACCAGGTATTATCAATGGATGTCAAATAATAAAACACCGGAGGGTCTTTTAAATAAAAAACCAATACACGGGCTCATTAGAGAAGATAAAAGGGATAATAAGATGGCGGCCGCAAGGAGTGGCAGCAGACTCGCCAATTGCGCATTCTCCCCTGAACCGGCGAAGAATGAGCGATTTTACTAATATTCTGCTACTTACCATGTTGTGTCCTGCTTAATAAATAGGCACGGGAAGCTGTAGAACCGTCGAGGGTTGGGAATAGGTAGTAAGGAGCTTCTTGCGAGCCTGCTACTAACACACGGTCCGCTGTCTGATCGCTACTCACTGAAGTAAAGCTTTTTCTACCACCTCCTTCCGCTTTCTTTAAGCGCTGTATAATTAGGAGGGAGGGGCTACTTCCTGTCTAGGTGATCTGGTGCTGACGGTTGTTGTAGTTTTCAATGGTCCAGTTTGTAGTCCTGGGAGGGTGGAGTTTCGTGCACATCGGACAATGGGATTTATTGATTAAATGACGGTTCAGTGGGCGGAGATTGCACCGGGGTGTAGAGAAGGCGCTTTGTTTGATGAGGAAGCGAAGTTCATTGATTACTTATTATCAGATTATTGGATCTGTAATATCAGTTTGCCACGAATACATGGCCCGGTGCTACAATAAGAGCATCGCTGTCTTTCAGACCGCGATCAGCCCATCTACAGATCCAATCTATCCATGTACGGATCCAATATTATCAATGTACGGATCCAATATTACTATCCATGTACAGATCCAATCTATCCATGTACAGATATTACTCTCCATGTATGGATTCAATATTACTATCCATGTACGGATCCAATATTACTATCCATGTACGGATCCCAATTACAGATCCAAAATCATCAATCCAATCCATCAATCCCTGAGACAACAGCTAGCAGACCAACATGGTCCCCATCAGATCTTTCAGCCATAGGGCTTATTTAATAATCTGCTACTGCTTTTTTTTATTTGCAGCAACCAATTAGATACCATCTCATCACAATCATAGCGTCATGTTATAGAATAGTATAGTTTAGTATTTGAGTTTGAATAAATACATTCGTCCATCTAGTCCAACCTACTCAGAAGTTCCCACATTTCCTGCTTAACAGTTGATCTACAGGAAGGCAAAGAAAACAAACAAAAGGGGAGGATGAAGGGGAGGATTCTTCCACCAGATTAAAGGGAAAGTTTAGTGGAAAATATCATAATTTTAAAAAGTCTTAGTTTATATTACCGGTATGCATACATAGTTATTCGACACATTCTCTAAATTTTGAAAAAGCTGCTGAATTTATACCCCTTGCTATTCCCTGCTGTTGAAATTAGTGAGCTGACATTTCAGGTTCTATAACGGTCCTTCCTCCTAGAATGAACACAACCTTAGAATGTTCCTAACAGTAATTTCTACTGATTGTCTGTTTGATGGGTCAAACATGCTCAGACCTATATTGAACAACTGAAACAACTGCAAACAGGAAGTCAGTATTTCGGTAACATTTATTTATACACCGACAAAATGCTGAATGGGCAGCATGGAAAAATACTGCTCTTTTTTCTTAAAAGTATATGTATTTGCACTGAACTCTCCCTTTAAATAGAAGTGGCCCCAACACAGAACTTTGGTGCAACCCACTTAGCACTTTAGTCCATAATGATGAAGCCCCATTAAAAACTACTTTCTGCATCCAATCCATCAACCAATTTTCTATCCATGTACAAATGTGCCACGCCAGCCCAACTGACCTTAGCTTGTACATAAGTCGCTTATGGGGGGCTGTATCAAAAGCCTTAGCAAAATCCAAGTTTACCACATCTACTGCTATGCCAGAGTGCACATTTCTATCCATGTCTTCATAAAAGGCAAGCAAGTTTGTTTGGCAAGCTCAGTTCCTCATGCCCATGCTGATTATTATTTATAATTTAAATTCTTGAAAAAAAACTCTAGAATATGTTCCCATATCAAACTTTCCAGTACCTTCCCTGCCACTGAAGTTAAACTCACAGGTTTGTAATTACCAGGCTATGAGCGACTACTTTTGTTGAATATTGGAATTACATTAGCATTTTCCAATCCAGAGATTGGTTTAAACACCAAAATCAATAACAATTAAATCACAAAAAGTGTAAATATCGACAAGCATGATATTCCATTGTTTTCCGTTATACTTAAAGGAGAACATGCAGAGGACCCCTGACAATTTTTCAATAACTATAAATATGGTGCAATGATACAGCGATGGATCAATAAGATCTGGGTCTATTACAACACTGTTTAAATCAACCAATATTCCGCTGCCAAAAATTACTTCTGACACTGATTTTGACCAATCACTTTAACCTCTTTAATTTCTAAGTGTTTGGGGTGGTTGTTACTGAAATTTTAAAAAAATCAGATTACTTTTGGATTCGACCTGAACCAGTTTGCATATAAATCAAAATGGTCGATAGAGGATGCCATCAATATGGTATTACATACTTTTCTGGAGAACTTGGAAAAAAACATACATATGTGATACTGTTATTTCTAGATTTTAGTTCAGTGTTTGATACGGTTCAGCCTTATGCTTTGATTTTTAAATAAATTCATCTGGGCTTTGATTTGAGTTTGTGCAATAATGGATTTTTTAACAAATAGATCACGATATGTGACTTATATCAATCAGGTATCCAGCACTAAGATTATAAATGTGGGAGTACCACAGGGCTGTGATTTGAGCCCATTTTTGTATTAATTATTTACACAATTGTATATCAATGCATAAAACAAACTTCATTATACCATTAAATATGCAGGCAACACTACCGTTATTGGTCTGATAGGCAATGATAATGAGTGTGCGAGGATATAATGAATCAAAATAATTGGTGTTTAAAAAGTGAATTCTGCGAAAACAAAAGAATTAATTATTGATTATCGCAAGGCAAAGGGGGTCTTATAGTTGCTAGTATAGTTAAAAAGGCACACCAACACCTTTTCTTTGCTTAGAAAACTTCAAGCTGAGAAACGTCCCCCTCATACTCTCATAATGTTTCACAGAACAAAGGTCCAGAGCATATTATGTAATTGCTTTCTGACCTGGTATGGGAGTTGTATGGAAAAGGAAAAGATGGCCCTTCAAAGAGTTGTAAAACAAGCAGGAAATATTGTTGGTGCTGAGCTGAGCTGTTTGAACTCATTGTATGAGGAAAGGCTACTAAAAAAGGTGAATAGCATTAAGGTAGACCCTACTCATCCTGGGTACAATAGCTTTAAGTTATTACCATTGGGCAGGAGGTATCAACATTTTTATTGCAGGACTAGTAGATTTCATAATAGTTTTTATATACTTTGGTTAAATTATTAAAGGACAAGTATACTCACCTCACCCTCGCTCCTCTTCCTCCATAGCTGCATAGTACCCAGGGTGAGGACCTAAAATCGCTAAGTCCTCACCCTGGGTTCTTTCTCTAACTCCTGCACTACTTACCCCAAATCTGCTTCGCCGATCGCTTCGTTCCTCCGCTCTTCCTGCTTCAATGACACGAGGCAGCCAATAGGAAGATACGCTCTGCAAGGAGGCGTGTCTTCCATTGGGCTGCCTCGCGACGTCCGACAGTAGGAGAAGAGGGGAACAGTCTGGATCGCCGAGCAGATTTGCGGTAAGTAGTGCAGGATTAGAGAAAGAACCAGGGTGAGGACTTGCGATTTTAGGTCCTCACCCTGGGTACTATGATGCAGTGGATCGGGGAAAAGGTGAGTATAATTGTCCTTTAAATGTCTTTTTTTTAAAGTGAATGATTTTTTAGTGATCTGGTTTAGTATCTGTTTACATAATTTTAATGTGAAATAAAGTAATAAATAAAATATTAACAGGTATCTTTGCTTTTAGGCTGGGTACACATGGATAGATATTTTGTCCCAACTGACCGTTCACTATGTGCGAGTACTTTGCCCCAGCCGACAGTTTGTGTGTTCCCATAGGGAACCGCGTGATCGGCCGTGATTTACCAACCCCTCCAATCCGTTAGCGGCTACGGATGAAAAGAAGCACAGGTTTTTCGGCCCAACTGACTGATACATGGATGTATCGTTTGATTGGGCTAAAAAATTTGACTGTGTGTACCCAGCCTTAATCACATAAATATGTTCTGCATTGTTATCATGAATTTCATGATACGTTGACAGTAAAAGAATCTATCTATCATAATACAGGTCTCTAACAACTTATTACAGTATGTTGCAGTCTATGCAACAGCAGACAGTAAGCTGTTAGGAAATTAAAACTTTTTGTAGATATTTTTTTTTTTTTATCATGCTCCTGATATTGCGATTTGTGTTTTTGGAAGAGAGAAAACCATAACAATAGAAAAATCTGATCCCTTTTCGTAGCAGCACTAATGTAGAGAAAAAGAAGCAGGTGCATTATTCAGAATCTTCAGGAAGGGGGGGGGCTTAGACAACACACAATCATGAGTAGTGAAAGCAGAAAAAGAAGCTATTTTTTTTTTCATTTGGTTTCTACTATGCAATTGTCTGGGCAGAGAGACTAAGGATTGCCCTATATGCCCTAATATGGACATGTTGGCTTCAGTGGGTGTTACCTTACTTCGTCATGGACTGTTGAGAGAGGGGGTTGTTAAGGCGTCAGGCATTTCCTATTATGGAAGCAAGCTAAACCTTTCAAGCCTTAATCTAAAGTCAGCCCAGCAAAAGACATCCCGTGACATGTGAAAAGATACAGTTGGGAGGCGGAGGTTTCTACTGACTTAAGGGTGGTGAATGCCTGCTACTGTTTTATATTTCTTCAGCAGAAGATATTACCATGGGAATTGCAATCCTACACAAAGATTGCATAAAATGTTATTTTATGTTAAATACACAGAAGCAAACCAATGAGAAATATTAGTTATTTAAACAACTCAGTATATATTTCATTGGCACAATTTAAATAGCAACCCTGGCCGTGTCTCCAATAGCTAACAATATATATCAAATAGGACAGCACAAACACAAGTTTCACAAACTAAAGTTTAGGGTAACTAATATAATACAAAAAAACAATATGACAATGTCCTAGCAACATTAATATGGGCCTACATCCTTTGAGTCCTCTATTAACGTATAATTCATGTCTCACAACTTATTAAGGAGAAGCTTACTTATATTTGATAGTGGTCCGGGTGCCCTTGCCCCGGACCCTTCGCTTAACCCCCGGCTACTTTCATAATGTCGGTGCTGAATGTCATATACGAATATGCATTTGTTCGTAGTAACAACTACTCACCCCGTCCATCGGGTGGTCCAGGTGCTGCGCAGCCCCGGACCCTTCGCTTCTCGTCGTATCCAATAACAGAAAACACCTCACCCAATCATAGCCACTGAGCACACGGAAAAAGCAAGATCACTATGGTGGTGTGATTAAGCAAACAGAATTTATTTAAGCCATGACATTTAAAAACAGGCTACACTCAAGCCTGTTTTTAAATGTCTTGTCTTAAATAAATTCTGTTTGCTTAATCACACCACCATAGTGATCTTGCTTTTTCCAGTGTGCGCCAGTGCCTATGATTGGGGTGAGGTGTTTTCTGATTTAGGGTAACTAACCCATTTATTAGTGCCAATATCACAGGAAGGTTAAAAAATGTTTTTAAGGGCATGTCCACCCCCAAAACTATAATCCCCCCCAGTAATGGCCCCATTGTGTAGTGTAGTAAAATCCTTACCCTCACATCCCAGCTCCATCTGGTTCTCCTGTAGTCCCCCTAAAGTCCCAAAAACTGCCCACCAGAGGATAGCAGAGTCCATATAGGACTTTGCCTCCTACCTGGCCTCCGGGAGAAGTTTGGCATGCGTACTGCAGCCTTTCTCCCCCTCCCTCTCCCTCCCGTTTTGCTATCCCTCCCCCTACCATAAAACCCCTAGGCCACATATAAATATGTTTCCCCAGCCCCCACGCATAAAAATTATTTTTAGAAAGTCCCCAGAACTCTACTTACCTTCCCTCACTCCCCTGGCATTCTGAGAAGCCGGCAGCTGCGTCTGTGATTGGCTGCCTCTCAGCCAATATATATATATATATATATATATATATATATATATATATATATATATCTATATCAAAAGGCATGCTGTTTGAGAACCTCATTCTAATTTACACTTGCTGTAACAACTTTAACACTCACTTAATGTTACTGCAGCACAGTAACAGACCCTGTGTAACAGACCCTGTGCCTCTCGCTGAAGTATCCTCTCGATAATGTAAACTACAATTATTTACTGGACTCAGAGAAAACCGTACTCACCCTTCCCTTTGAAGAGCCATAACAGGCTTGAAACGCGTAAGGCGGGATTTCTTTTACATGTTGTAGTGATATGGCGCAAGGCGCCTGAATAAAGAAACTGCTTTTATCCAAGGAGTGAGTCTGGACTTGTGCTAATCCGTGTGCGCCATTTTTCTAAAGCTCTCTGTCAACAAGTACATATATATATATATATATTATATATATATATATATTTGATTGAAGTCAGTGCACACAAAAGGGCTTCTTAATATCCAAAATACAACTTTTATTCACACATAATTTGTGTAGTTAGCTAACTACACAAATTATGTGTGAATAAAAGTTGTATTTTGGATATTAAGAAGCCCTTTGTGTGCACTGACTTCAATCAAATATATATGTGAAATTCTCATCAGTAGCATCACGCCAAGCCAAGCACAAGCACAGAACAGAGTCCACTCAGCAACAACGCAATCAAATCAACGAATCAATGCACACGATCAGGCAAGCAGATCACAAGCAGCGCAATCAGAAACACAGGCTCAGATTCAGCAAGCCCAACAGTAGCAAGCACAGCAATAGCATCAATCAGATTCAAAATCACTCAAAATCATCATCCAATCACATCAGCAATCAACATCTAAATCATGACAGAACATCAGAGCACGGACGAAAAAATTCAACAAATATCAATCATCAATCATCAAGCATATCAACAACTCAATCACAATCAACAAATCAAGCACCATGCAATCACAAAAGCAGTATCAGCAAATCAAGCAAAAATGCAATCACAAATCATTCAAATGCATAGCAATCAACACAAATCCACAATCAATCCATCACAACAGCAATCAATTCATCATTCAGCATACACAAGCATACACAATCATCATCAAGCATTCACATATCATACAATCATCACGTCGAAGGCCTAATACTGTCAAGTAGTGCCTGAAACCATACCCCATAACCACACCCAACTATACATATAGAGCATCAATTAATTAGATATTGTGTATGTCTATTAATTATGCTTATCTGTTAGTGAAGTTCTGGATTTTTTTTAGTGTAATATATATATATAATAAATCATACCAATACTACCATAATAATATAATAGGTCTAGAAAATAAAAGACTTTTTACACTGAATTATAATGTATTTTAAATAATCTAGTACATCTGTACCAATGAGCATGTTCAGCAAATATGATACAAATGTCCTAGTTATAGTCAGCACTGAAATAGCGGAATGTAAAACTTGAACATTGTTAAGTTGTAACACTGATATAGTGTTCTCTTTAGATATGTCCTTGTTAACCATTATGTTCCTTTCCAGTTTGTCTGTTTCCTGTTTTTGAATCTCCTTTTTAAACCAACACTTTTCTTTGAGGGTCAATTGTCCATGGTAAATATTTTTTTCTTTTCTATTGTATTCATAAATTCTGTATGTAAAACTGGGTAGGTTTTGCATATTTTATTGCAAAATTTAGTAAACATAAAATTGTATCAATATGTGGCTAGTGGGGGAACTGTGTGTCTGTCCTGTGTGGATTTTAGCAATATTGTTTTCCTGACAAAAATGCTGGCTTGGTATGTTGGTTGTTTGTATGAAAACTAATACCGCCATTTAGATATTTCTTTTTTAATACCCAGTTTGAAAATAGGGCAAGTTTGAGGCAGCCCTAACTAGTAAAACGCTAAAGTATATGATAAATCTTTTAAGCTAATAATTTTGTTCATAATGTTTGCATTTTGTTGCACTCTGGTGCCCACCTCTCTCCATGAGCCACTAGTAAGTTATTTAATATAAAGTCAGAAGGGATTTTGGTTGAGTCTATTAAAAGGTATCTATACCAAAAAATAAAAATTGCTTTTAGGGAAGGTAGGAACTGCACAGGGGCACTTCTAGGGGTTTTGCTGCCTGAGCCAAACTTTTGAATGCCGCCCATTGTGCACCGCCACGTTAAAGTAGGTGTGGCTTTGTCCATGGGCATGGTTTTGCCAATGGCCATGGCTTCGCTGGTGGGTGTGGGTAAAATTTTACAATTTTGAACTTCCTATCACATAGGTATTTAAACAGTACCTCAGACAGTCAATTAGCAATAATATAAATTACTAGAAACAGATATTACATCCCTTTCTCAAATAGCTTGTGTTGCCACTACCATATTGCTCCTTTAAGATTTTTGTTGATCAAAATAACTTATTTTATAGACTTGGTTCAACTGTTACAACACCATGCCATACTTTCTGTAGTATAAAAGATTTTAGACAAAAGATTTATAAGCATGCCACCACCATGTCAAGTCCTAACTAGCATAACTAGACTTAACTAGCCTAACAAACGAAAGCTAACCTACCCATATAAAAAGTGAAGTTGATGCAACTTCAAGGTACCGTGTGTTGGAGTCATGTGGGCGGCGCTCACACTTCCCGTGCACGTTTTCCAGTTAAGGGTTTTTTTTTTCTACTAATGCCTGTTTGCCGCCTTGCTTCTTCAGTGCAGAGATGCTGTCTGAGTTAAATGTCTCACTCTGCCTAATAGTAGATGTGGCCCTGGAACTGCATTTTCATCATTGAATCTTGGTTTGGCAATTAGTCTTTATAACCTGGCGTGGATTATTTATTACTTTACTAGCCTGCAACAGGTAACAAAACACAAGATGAATTAGGAAGTTAAGGTCAACATTTCTATTGTTATTTTTATTGGATCAATATAAAATACACTTGAGCTAAACATAGGGAAAAGCCTATTTATGTATAGTTGTAGGCCAACCAGGGGCGTCCCTATTTGTGTGACGGGATTGTTCCAACAAAAGGGTGTGCGTGCTTTTCCCATACTTTGCTGTCCGGCATAGTTGTGGCCTCCGCCTTAAGCTACTTTCAGACAAACAACAGTTCAACGTTCTGTGTCTGCCGGTTTCCTAGCGGCAAAACATCTGGAACCGCTAGTAAAATGGGACCAGAACGATGGACAGTCGTTCATACCATCAATTTGAGAGAGAACACTCACGCAAGTAAAGTGCAAATCACTTAATTTATTGCAACATGTTTCGGATCAAAGGATTGTAACAGATCCGAAACATGTTGCAATAAATTAAGTTATTTGCAGTGTTACCTGTGTGTTTTGTCTCTCTCTAATTTATGATATATATGGAATTTTATTACTGCAATAGTGGGAGCAGTGGGAATTGAGACACAAGAACAGAACCTGAAAGTGCTAAAGATTCGATTTAGCGGATGGACAGTTGTTCGTCGAGTGTAGGCTTACTAACTTGGCACTACGCATGCTTCAGCTGCTTTTCCAGCTGAGTGGAGAATCACCATGAATAGCCGTGGTTATTTTCATCAAATTTCATTGTGCAATATGTACTTTGGTTTAAATCCTGCATCTCCCATTTCCTGTGTGTTTCAAGTGTAACACTTACTTGTCTGGAAGCACCTTGTCTGTTTGCCTAGAAGGTAACATGCAGATTTATTCACTGGTTTAAACTTTTTTGTTTGGTTCAAAAAAACGTGTTCATTCATTAGAAAGAAAAAAAGATTTCCTGACCTTTAATCTGACTGTTGCTTATTATTATACCTGCACAATGACGTTAAGCACCAGGTGGAGAATGGGAAGTGAATGGATAGAAATAGTTAAAGGGTGTGATTGGAATGCATTTAATGTATTTAGACCCAAGGCATAAAAATTCCAGTCATTTCTTATCTGTCAGCACCACCTATTCTCTTTACTAACTGCCAAGAATCTCAATTTTATATTTAATTAGCAAGTATCTTTCTCATTGAAAAGCACTTACCGGTACTAAGTTTTTGTTATAGTATTGCTATGAATATGTATAAAGTTAAAAATAATTAATGTTCTGTTTAATTATAAGAGGGTATTTGGGAATAAAATAAGTTATGATTTAAACATCTACACAATTATCTAAATGTATTATCTAAACTGTTTTTTCATGAAATCTAGCAGGCTATTAGGCAGCAATCTAGGCCAGGGGTTTTCTAAAAGGTTACATAACCCATTATGATTTAATTTGCAGCACCTCCCTGGTAGACAATCTACCCTAGCTGCTGTTTCAAATAGAACAGGGGCATGGGTACAAGGATAGCAGGGATGGGTGCAACCACTCCTGCTCCATATTTCCGCATTTTGGCTTTTAGGTTCGTATTTATGGACGTACCACTGCTAATGCAATAAGTTTTTTTTTAACACCCCAGACCTAGAAATATTGGAAAATATGTAGGGCCAGCACAGGGTGGGGCACATTATTTTAGGCATGCAACAATTTTCCTCTTTGTTTCCTTGAAAAAAGATATTTTACACACCTAAGGTTTTCAGAAAGTTCTCTTTCAGTAGGTGTGTGCAAAGTTAGGACATTGCTTTGCATTATCGTTGAATTGAATTGAGTACAGTGTTTGCAGTAGTGTTTAACAAGAGGAACAACAAGACTACCTGGAAGTGGCCTAGCAAAGTAAAAAAAATGCAATATCTGTACACTACACCAACTCGGTTCTCTCCCCTACCAATCCACCCATCAATCATGGCCAATAATTGAATAGGGTTCCCAGTGTGTGACACCCTGCGCATGCCCAAACTAGTGAAGCGGCAGGGGAGAAGCATGAAACTTTGCAAAAGAGAATGGACTCTATGCTGAAGTGATGCAGGCTACAGATTGTTTTGGAAAGCCAAAGGGAAGTGGTTGAGACTGTTGTAAGGAGTAGAACATATGCCAGGCTTTTTCTTTAGGGATAGATATGCCCTTTAATACCAAACCTTTAAATATCGTGCTTTTACAAAAATGTCCATAATGTCCAAATGTCTGATAACCCTATGTTTACAGAGAATATTTCTTATTTAAGACTTACCACAGCAGGAGAGGCTTTAAAATAGTTTAATGAAATGTGCATTGGCCATTCAAGTAATAGAATGATGACCAAGTGACCAGTTTTTTTTTTAGTTTTTTAGTCATATTTTTGCTGTTATTGTTTTATATTCATTATAACATAGAGTCTTAACACATCTTGCTTTACATTTTCTGTTAAGTATGACATTTTCTACCTTAAAGGCATGTAAGTGGTTTACTCTAAAGCTGTCCATATACTATGGGGTAGATCTACCATTAGTCACAGCACGGTGGTATTTTCCTTAAAATCTCACTGATCCGTGTTTTTTTTTTTTTTTTTTTGCAAAAAAAATTTCATAGACAATAAATATGCTAGGGCAGAGAATGTAGCAGAAATGTCGGGAAGTAATACCACTGCTTTTAAAGTCTGACTTTTTTTGTTATAGATTCATTGAACGGACATTGAGGGCTAGGCCACACTTGCGCGTTTTTTGCGCATGCGTTTTGCGCTCGCGATTGCGCATATGATTTTGTTAAACTGGAAATAGCGGGAACGCAAAAATTCCCATGATTTCCGATGGACATGCAATTACGCATTTGTTTCCGTTTTTGGTAACGCATGCGTTCACCATTTTTGGTGTATTAACGCATGCGTTTCCATAACGGAAAAAGGCTAAATTGAATGCGCAAAACGCACACACAAACGCACAAGAATGGCGCACATAATCACATGCGATAACGCACAAGATTCCGCTGCAATTCCTGAGCATGAATCTGGTGTATGACAAACATAAGAAAGCCTAATACTTTTTAGATGTACTTCAAAATAGATTATCATAGTTGCTTAAAGGGTATGTCCACCCCTAATAAAAACTTTTATGTTATTCAGGGATCCCCAAAAGCTAAAATAACATCACCCCATTACATGTCCACACTTCCAGTAGCTGAAATAGCTTACTCACATTTACAACCGTGCTGCCCTCTCTTAGATATCACACAGCAAAGATGAATGCTAAAAGCCCGCCTCCTAGCCGGCCCAGGGCCAAAATTAACACAGCACTTGTCATTGGCTGGTGAGAATGTCTGTTACAATCTCTCCTCCTCCTCTGCCAGTGAAACAAACTTGAAGTGTCCTGTTGCTTAGATACAGTCTACATAATCAAGCTGATCATGGGTGGGTGGAGGAATGTTTTCTCGCATGCTAGCTTTGAGTGATGGTAGCAGACTGAATTGTCACCCCCTCACAGCACAGCTAATTGAAGGCATAGGAAGGCTTGAAATCGGGGGGAAAAGTATGGGGAGGGATGTTTTACTTTACTCTTTTTAAAGCAATTTAAAAAATGCATTGAGGCAATACAATCATCCTTTAAATAATGTTCCCTAAGCAAGTAATCCTACTTAAAAGTCCATGATCCACCGCTGCTTGCTCCCTCTCCACTGCTGCTGCTGCTACTTGCCATTTCAGTCAAGGCAGTGACCTACTGTGTTACCGGGAAGTGGCAGAGAGCCGTGGCGGTGGGTTGTGGTGCTTGTAAGTATAATTTCTCTCTGAGAACATTATTTAAAGTTAGAAGCAAAATGTTGGGGGTCCCTGAATAACACCCTTTAAAGGAACACACATCTAAGAAGGAAATCCTTTCAGGTCATTTTCCCCATGTAATGATAACTTGGAACTGCTGTATTTGTAATTTTAAAATGCTAATACCTACCTTAAAAGTTATGTTCAATGGGATTTTTTTTAACTGTCCATTATTGGAAACTCTAAATCGTCCCATATACTAAGCATCCCCTGACTTTGCTTTCTAGTGCTCCAGATGAAAGATATCTTGAAGTCCTTTAGTCCCTCATTTCTCTCTGCCACATCCTTTATGGCTTAGTGAGTTCACACTGCCCAGAAGCAGACCGCTTGTGCAGCCATAGTAAGTTATTGGCCGTGAGAAATCTTCATTGGGCAGAAAAGTAAGGTACTGTGAAAATAAACTTGAGATGAGGGTTCCTAGTGTTTGTTAAAAACTTTTTAAAGTGGATGGACATATGCACTTTAAAGGACCATGAAACTAAAAACAACTTTTGCCCCTGAGGCTACTTTCACACAATCGGCTGACGGCTTGTTTTTCTAACTCTTTTAGCATTGATAAATCATAAACACTCAATAAAATGTCTGCCCATTGTAGTTAATGGAAGTGCTGTGCTCCTAAAAAGTGAGCATTCAAGTCGAGTTTGTTCTGCAAACTTAGGTCTGTAACAAAATGTACACATTATAGGGAACGTCCACCCTTAAAACTGGTGCCTTGTCAGTTATCTGCCTGGATCCCTAACTTCTATTTTTACCGGTTTAATACATGCATTTGTAACCAGATATTTAATGAAAAAAATCTATTTCATTCTGGCAAAGGTATCTGTCTCTTCCATCTGCTTTTAATAACCTTGAACATGTGCAGAGGAGGCAGCAGGTGAAACAGCAGTCAATCATTGACTGTGATGTCAGTTGTTACAGCCTTAATTGATGGTATGGAGGGAGGGGCCTGCTTACTCTGCCAGAATGGGGACAATAATTATCCTTAAATGGCAATTGTAGTCTCTGAACAAGTTAGGGTTAAAAGAAAGCCTACAGTCTTTCCTTTAAAATGAGCCATATATTACATATATGGCTACAGTCTGTGAGAAATGACAAAAATCCTGCTTCCAGTTGGTTGAGTGATATCACCTGCCTCTGCTACGCCCCTCCACCCAGGAGAGAAGCATGCTCATTTTAGACTTAGGTGCATATTTATAAAGGTTCGTTAACTTTTCGCGGCCGTTTTCGCGGACATTAACGCATAAATCTCGTTTACCGCGATTTATAAAAGTCCGAAAACGGCCGCGAAAAGTTAACGAAGCTGTTAGCGTTAACCTTTCGCGGCGATACTTACCTGTTACCGCCGCTTCTATTTATAAAGCGGCGGTACTGGTTTCGCTCGGGTAGTATCGGCTGTTTTACTTCGCCACCTTGAAGGTGGCGAAGTCAGCCGATACTAACCTCCCGCGGCGCGATACTAACGTCCGCCGCGGGGATGGGCAGGCAACCCGAGGCTGGTCGCACCCGCCCCGGAGACACGCCCACCCCGCCCACACCCCCCGCGGCGGCAGCGCGACCACCCGCCGCCCTTCCCGCAGCCCCTCCCAACCCGTTCCTCGTTCGCGGCAATCTCGGAACGGGAGATTAGGAGGGGCTGCCGGGAGGCCGCAGCAGGTGGTCGCGACCACCCGCCGCACCCCCTCCCCGGCACCCCCCCCCAACCCCCCGCCCCGGCCGCTCCCGGGAGGGGAAGGGAGGGAGCCGCTGGGAGGGGTGGAGGCTCCCTCCGGCGGCCCTGAGAAGGGCCTTTTGGGGCTTAGGGGGTCCCGCAGCTCGAACCGGGACCCCCCTCCCCGGCCCTTATAAGGGCCCTTGCGGCACTTACAGGTGCCCTTGCGGCTCTGACAAGAGCCTTTTGGGGCTTAAGGGGTCCCGCAGCTCGAACCGGGACCCCCCTCCCCGGCCCTTATAAGGCCTTTGCGGCACTTACAAGTGCCCTTGCGGCTCTAACAGAGCCCTTTAGGGCTTAGGGGTCCCGCAGCTCAAACAGGACCCCCTCCCGGCCCTTGTAAGGCCCTTGCGGCACTGACAAGTGCCCTGCGGCACTGATAATCCTGCGGGGGTCCCGCAGCTTGAACCGGGACCCCAGTGCGGCTCTTAAAAGAGCCCTTGGGCACTTCTTCGGGCTGGCGACACCATCCCCACTCAGGGTCGCCGATGCCAGGCAGACTCACTGCGGCCGACACGTGAGCCCGCTGGCACCGCCGGCCTCAGCGGAGCCGATGTTGCCAGCCGCTTCTTTCTTCTTTCTTCAGCCATCTACTGCGATGGCATCTGAGTTCCGCGGCGGAAAGCTCCTCTTTATATAGGTTTGCAGAAATCCATAATCCGTTTCTGATTGGTCAATTTTT
The DNA here is from genome assembly GCA_019447015.1 of Hymenochirus boettgeri. NCBI lineage: Eukaryota > Metazoa > Chordata > Amphibia > Anura > Pipidae > Hymenochirus > Hymenochirus boettgeri. The sequence goes on from CM033472.1 coordinate 58,236,941, forward strand.
AATACTTGCTTTACATTAACCAATCATTTTCAGAACTTCCCAGAATCTGATTGGTTATGTAAAGCAAGTATTAAAAAATTGACCAATCAGAAACGGATTATGATTTCTGCAAACCTATATAAGAAGCTTTCCGCCGCGGAACTCAGATGCCATCGCATAGATGGCTGAAGAAAGAAGAAGAAAGCCTGGCAACATCGGCTCCGCTGAGGCCGGCGGTGTCACAGGCTCACTGGCAGCCGCAGTGAGTCTGCCTGGCATCGGCGACCTGAGTGGGGTTGGTGTCGCCGCCCGAAGACGTCGCGTCGGATCAAGACGCCGGCAACATCGGCCTCGTTGAGGTCGCCGGCGCCCCGGGGTACCCCTGGCGGCCGCAGGGTCCCTCTCGGGGTCGGCGGCCTCGGCGAGCTGGTGTCGCCGGGACTGGAAGAAAGAAGACGTCCCAGGGCTCTTATAAGAGCCGCACTGGGGGTCCTGGTTTCAGCTGCGGGACCCCCGCCAAAGCACTTGTCAGTGCCACAAGGGCCCTTGTAAGGGCCGGGGAGGGGGGTCCGGTGCGAGCTGCGGGACCCCCTAAGCCCCAAAACCCTTCTCAGGGCCCGCTGGAGGGACTCCACCCCCCCAGCGGCTCCTCCCGTCCCCTCCCCGGGAGCGGCCGGGGCGGGGGCTTGGGGTTGCCGGGGAGGGGGTGCGCGGCGGGTGGTCGCGACCACCTGCTGCGGCCCCTTCCCGCAGCCCCTCCTAGCCTCCCATTCCGAGATTGCCGCGAACGGGGAACGGGTTGGGAGGGCCTGCTGGGAAGCGGCGCCGGCGGCGGGTGGTCGCCGCTGCCGCCGCGGGGGGTGTGGGCGGTGGGCTTATGCCCCGCCCCCTAGGACCGGCGTCGGGAAGGGATTTTAGTCCCTTCGCGGCGATCTATACAGTATCGCCCGGAAGGGACTTAAAATTACCGCAGCACATCGCGGCCGCGATAGGTATCGTGGGAATAGCGCTCCGTTTAAATACGGCGTAGCGCTATTTTCGCGGGCCGCGATGTGCGGCGGTAATTTTTTGCGCTAACATCGTTTCTTTATAAATATGCCCCTTAATGTTGGGAAAACAGAAATACATAGAGAAAAATTGACATTTGAGATTGAGAGCATATTAACACAGGCAGAGGCTGGTCACACAATACTATAAGCCATTCATATAGATGAAAACAGGAAGTTTTCAAGCAGGAAATCATATTGCTGAACATTTCCAGCAAAAACTTTTCACAAATTTTATCTAAAGATTCTATTTAGAATTCATTTTGAAGGTACGATGGTAGGGCTATTTTTATAACCCTAACTTATGTGGAAGTAATAAAGTGCAAAATATATCATTTGAAATTTGGGGCAGGTAACTGATAATTGACCAGTTTTTTTTTTAAATGTGAACATGCCCTTTGATACAAACAGTTATGGCTTTCTTGTTAATTAGTTTCAAATCAACTTATATATAAAGCCATAAAAAATAATTTCAATGTTTACTTACTGGTGAGTAATTAACTTGTAGTTGTAGTTGTAGTTCTAAAACATCTTGAGGGCTGCAGGTTGGACATGTCTGGTGTAAAAAGCCAAACTGAAAATCAGATCTAAGCAGTATTTGAGCTTTAAAGCTTGCATTGTGCACTTATGGTGGGTACACACACTAAATCTTTAAGATTCCGTCATTTTTTTTTTTTTAATTTTCCTCTTAACGGAGGTGCTTTATTAAAGAATAATAGGAGAGGAAAAATAGTTTACAAACATACATGGTACTTTGCATATTTTCATATAGTATACACTTTTTATCTCCCAAAGGAGAATCTTTTTTTACTGGTTGTTTGTTAAACATAGACAATAAAAATTTTGCATCATATATATTCTTGTCTTCACTTGACCTTTATATTTAAACATTATATTCCCCCCCCCCCTTTTTTTGATTACGGAGGTTAGCTGTTGTCATTATAGAAAATTGAAAAATAACACAAACAATAGAAAAATACAATAATAACATTTAGGTATCCTTTTACTTTTTTCACTCTTTTCTTTATTCTGTCAGTTTATAATCGTGTTATAGTAGTTGGTATGCTATGGTGTGTGGAATTTTTGCATAGTTGGCGTGATGTGTTTTAGTTTACTTAGTGTCGTCAGTCGGTGCAGGTTGATTGGGAGTCTTTCCATTTAGCCCATATGTTTTTGTACTTTTGTGGGCAGCCTCTTTGTGTGTACATTATTTCTTTGTAGGGTAGACATATATTTACCGCTTTTTTCCACTCAGTAGTAGTTGGTAGGGTTACTTGCATCCACTTTCTGGCCAAGAGTTTTCTGGCCAAAAACAGAGATTCAGTTATAAATGTCTTGTGGAATTTATCTACCGGTAGTTGGTCGATTATGTTTAGTAAGCATATTTTGGGGTCTAGGCTTACTGGGGAGCCCATTTGGTCATATAGAAAAGTGATAATTTGTTGCCAGTATCCCTGCAACTTGAGGACAGGACCATAGCATAAGGTAGAACGAGCCCGGGGCTCTTTGACATTTCGGGCACAGTGGGCTGCGGTTTGTTTTGTATTTGGCTATTTGTATTGGGGTTAAGCTAGGTACACACCTAGCGATTTTCCTCCTGACCCCGTTCGATGCTTTCGAACGGTCGGCCAGGAGGAAGGACTGCGGTCGCGGCAAAAGCAGCCGCGTCCGATAGTCACCGCGACCGATCGTGGCGGTCCATAGAGGACCGCACGATCGGACGAGGTTTTCCACCCTGTCCGATCGTCCTTTCGTCTGATTTGGACGAATGGTCGATCGGACATGGGCACATTCGGATGCGATAATTTCGGTCCGATCGACCGGTAACACTGAACTATCGGTCGATCGGACCGAAATATCTCATCGTGTGTACCCAGTTTAGATATGCTCGATTCACTACAAATATTTGTATGAGTCTGTCTGAGGCTTTTGGGATACTGTTTTATGCCACTAGTGCCTCTGTCCACTCATCTTTGTCTATTGGGCCGACTTCCATCGACCAGGATTGTTGTTTACTCTGGGTTTGCGAATATGCGCCTGGGCTGATCAGAGCTAAATAGATCTTTGAGATTAGTTTGACTGAGGAGTCTCCTGTGAATAGGGTTGGTTGTGGGTTATTTTCAAGAGTTAGGGGGCTCTAAATTGAGTTTGAAATGCATGCTTGACTTGGAGGTACCTGAATAACATTTTGCTGAGTAGCATAAATTCTTGGCTGAGCTGTTCGAATGTTTTGAACTTTGTTTTTACCACCAAGTCTGAGATTTGTGTAACTCCATATTTGTACCATTGTTCGGGGTTTGGTATAGTTAGAAATTCTGGGAGGTCAGGGTTGCCCCATAAAGGTGTTTGATTATTTGGGCAGGGAATTTGTAATTTTTGGATTGTTATCTTCCAAGTTTTGCGTGTTTGGGATAGTAGCGGGTGGGTTGAATTAGGGGGGGTGGGTTTCCTCTGGCTCCTAGAGAGGAGATATAGTAGATCAGGATATTTTTGTCCTTCGGTATCTCCAAACATTGTCAAGTATCTATTAGTCTCAGCGTGGGTCCAGTGGTATAGGTGAGACAGTTATGAGGCAAGGTAGTAGCAGTTTAAGTCTGGGATCGCCAGGCCTCCCATATCTGTGGGCCTCTTTAGGACTGACCAAGCCACCTTGTGGCGGTTGGAGCCCCAGACGAAGGATTTCAGCAGCGAATCAATAATTTTGAAGTACTTGAGAGTAATGGTAATTGGGGAGTGCCATAGAATGTATAATGCCTTCGGGAGTCAGATCATTTTTATTATATTTGCGTGGCCGGTAACTCCCAACGGCAATTTGCTCCAGACCTGTATTTTTTGTTTAATTAGTTGTATTAGGGGTTCCACATTCAAAGCAATATAGTCTAGTGAAGATTGTGTGATTTTCAGGCCCAAATATTTGATTTTGCTGGTTCTGATGAGATTATGTTGGGAGTCGGTATAGTTACAGGGGTAGCTGTCAACTGGAAGTATTTGCGATTTGGACCAGTTTATTGCTAGGCCAGAGTATTCCCCATATTCATTGATTATTGTGAGAGCCCTGTCGAGTGAGGGTCCCTGATCCGCCAGGTATAAAAGCATATCATCAGCATATAGGCTTACTATTTCTGTTTGGTTTCCCAGCTTCTGTCCTGTTATTAGTGGGTCATTTCTCAGTTTAATTGCTAGGGGTTCTATCACCAGTGCATATAAGAAAGGGGAAAGAGGGCATCCCTGTCGGGTGCCTCTTGCAAGTGGGAAAGAGCCGGAGGGCCATCCGTTTGCTATTACCTTGGCCACTGGTTTAAAATAAAGTATTTGTAGCCATTTTATAAAATTTGGGCCAAACCCATATAATCTTAATACCTGCCAAAGAAACGGCCATTCCACTGAATCAAATGCACTGGCTACCTCCAAACTGACTATACCTCTGTTTCCTACTTCCTCATGTTGGGTGTGTAAGTTTAGGTATAGTTGCCTTGTGTTAAGTGTGGTGTTTTTTCCTGGGATGAAGCCAGATTGGTCTGGGTGTATGAGGGAGGTGATAATTTTGTTGAGTCTGAGGGATAATAGTTTGGATAGGATTTTAAGATCCACCTGTAATAGTGAGATTGGTCTGTAAGAGGATGGGTGAAGGGGGTCTTTTCCTGGTTTTGGTATGAGCACTATCAGAGCTTCTGTCATGGACCGAGGTAGTTCACCTTTGCTGAATATTATATTGAACAATTCGAGTAGGTAGGGAAGTAGGGAGTCTATGTATGTGGAGTAGAATTCTATTGGTAGACCATCGGTTCCAGGCGATTAGTGTTTGGGGATGTGTGATATTGTCTGAAGGATCTCTGCTTCAGTTATTGGGGATTCCAACTGAGTGCATTCCTGTGGGGATATTTCTGGGAGTTTGGTGCCCTTAATGTAATCTCCAATGGAGTTGGTTGAGTGACTCAATGTGGATTCATATAGTGTACGGAAGTATTCTGCAAAGAGTTGGGCTACCTGGGGGGGGGGGGGGGGTACTGGTTGTTGAATTGTTGGGGGTTGAGAGGGAGATTACAACTGTGTTCGGTGTTCATGATTTGCCAAATATGCTAGGAGTTTACCGCATTTTTCTCCGTGCTCATATATTCTAGCTGTCTGGAAGTGAAGTTTTTTGTTAGCTTTGGCTGTTAGAATTTGATTCGTGAGTTTGGTTTGCAGTTTTAATGCTATAGCCATCTGTTGGGAGGGGTCTAATTGGAAGTTGGTTTCTGCTGTTTTGAGGGCTTGTATGGCTTCTTGCTCTATGGTGGCTGAGTTTCGTTTAATTTTGTTTATTGTGCTGGATAGGATAATTCGAGTGTGTAGCTTAAATGTTCCCCATAGAAGTAGGGGGTCAGTAGAGTTTTCATTGATTTGGAAAAAGGTGTCCCATTCATCTGATAGTTCAATGTCTTCAGGTATGAGGTGAAGCCAAAAGGGGTTTACTTTCCAGGCCACAGGTGGGGGGTGTTGTGTCCAGTTGAGTGTTGCCCAGCAACACTGGGCAGATATCCTGGGCAGATAACCTGCATCTCCTACTTTGGGTAGCAGCGTGGAGTCCGTTATGATCATATCTATTCTAGACATGGTATTGTGTGTTCCTGAAAAGCAGGAGAATGTTTTGACGGTGGGGTATTTAAACCTCCATACATCATGTAGGTTGAGTGTTTTTAGGAGTTTTCCAAATCTGGTTTCAATAATTGGGTAAGGTGGTCTGCCTGTTGGTTGCAATCTATCTTCTGCGGTGTTTAACACTGTGTTTAAGTCTCCGATCCAGATTGTTGGGATAGAAGGGTGGGATGCAGTGAACGTTATACCTTGAGTTATTGTGGGCATGGAGAAGGGGGGGGGGCGATATAGAATGCTAAGATTTGAATGGGGCTAGTCTGAATTCTCCCATATATAAATACGTATGTACCTTGTGGGTCCAGCTCCAAATTCAATAGTTCAAAATTTACAGATTTAGCTACTAGTACTGCGTCTCCTCTGGAGTTAGAGGTAAATGCTGAGTGGTATACCCAGCCAACCCATGGGCGTTTTAGGGACATTTGTTTGTGTCCCGTCAAATGGGTTTCTGTTAAGACTATTACGTCAGCTTTTTGTTCTTTGAGATATTTTAAAATTGCTGAACTTTTTACTTTGTTTAGTAGGCCCCTGACGTTCCATGTCAGGAGTTTAAGGCCTATGTTGGACATTTTAGCTTGTTGGTTTGGAGCTGAATCTATTAACACCACTGACATTAGAAAATATACAGTTTCTTATAAACGTTTTATATATATCATAATACCTATGTATCATACTGATTTTACAAATATTGACTGGTTTTACACCATAGTTTATGTTGAGTGATATGTTGGATACCAAACTACCAAACTATCTGCATTTAAACAGTAATGCGAGCTTACCAATAACAATGCCAATAACAGTTTAAACAAAACCTTTAACTTTTAACCCCTGCTCTGCTGTAGCGTGTCCCACAGAACAGGGGCCATTTACCATTACTTGCTATAATACTAGTGGGGCAAGTTATGTTTGCTGACCACAGGCCCAAGTCCGGACTTGTGTTGGATTTGAGGTAGTTGGTGTAGTCTTTTTGGGGCTTTTTCTTTCACCTCGGTGCAACAGTTGGTTCTGGGGGAACTCGAAAGTGTTGCGTCCCAAAACCTGCCTGGGGGTGACATTTTAAAGTAGAGGTAGTGTTGTTCTGAGGTGGACACAGATAAGTATAATAGTCTATAGGTTGCTTGGACTTAAGTTGGTTGTAGCGGTGTTACCAAACCTGTCTGGATGGTCTTACCAGTTTTTAGGGGCCACATAAAAACATGTTATGGGAAATATAAAGACTTAGGTTTACCCCTATGTGGGGGTTTTACTCACGGAACCTCTGTAGACTTTCAGTCAGATCAGGCCTTCCCAAAACTTTCTCAGTGGTGGAGAGTTGGTATGTGTAATCTCCTTTGCTCTTTCAGGGTCTGGTGCATGTTTATTGGCGTTCCATTGAATCTAGCCAGTTCGAGGCCTCTTCGGGAGTGGAGAATAAATGCGTGCGGTCGCCTTTTACCACACGGAGCCTTGCTGGGTAGAGCATTGCATATTTTAATTGTAGGTTACTTAGTCGTCGTTTAATCTCGATAAATTTTGCTCTGCGTTTCTGGACCTCCAAGGAGAAATCTGGGTATGCCGCTATTGTGGGTTTTTGGAATTTGATGTTTCCTTGTTCCCTTGTTAATTTTAATATCATGTCGCGGTCTCTGTAGTTCACAAATTTGGCTATGAAGGTGCGAGGTGGTGCTCCCAGTGGGGGAGGATGTGGGGTAGTGCAGTGTGCTCTTTCCACTGCAAAAAGATAGGAGAAACTTTCTCTTCCAAATGTGGATTGCAGGAGATCTTCCAGAAACTTTGCCGGGTCTGAGCCTTCAGCCCTCTCAGGGAGGCCCACAAATCTGATGTTGTTTCTTCTCTGTCTATTTTCCATATCGTCTTGGCGGGACTGTAGGTCCTGGATTATGGTTTTACGATGGTCTGCCTCCCTTTTCAGGGTAGGCAGCCGATCCTTCATGTCTCCAATGCGGGCCTCAGTTTCTGTAACTCTGCTTTTAAGGTTATGTAAATTGTGCCTCAGGAGGGATATATCTGTTTTTAGTTCTTCCATTTTGGAGGTAAGAATGGTTTGGCAAGTGGAGATGGCTTCTAGCACTTTGCCCATGTCACTTTGTGCTGGTGGTTCTTCTGTGTCTCCGCTTGAGTCCCCCTGTTCAGGATCATCTTTTTCCTGACGCCGATATTTTTCCAGTTTTGCGGCGCTCTCCTGATTTTTCCTCGGGGGGACACATTTTAGGTAGGTGGATTTTTAGTTTTAAATATGGGGTCTGTGTTTTCTGGCACCGCAGCAGCTAGAGGGTTAAAATTATGTAGATGATAGCCTTGGTGTTGCTCAGTTTGCTTCCAAATGAGTCATGTCTGTGAGTGGTGGATGGTGGTAGGGCCAGTTTCACTACAGGTTGCATGGCCTCTTTGCTGTGTTCTGGGGCTGTTAATGTAGTCCCCTTTGGTTGCAGTTCTCTGTTTATTTTGGGCAGGCAGGGACCGGGGCACCTATGGAGCTGTGTTGAGGGCCTCTCTCCTCCCAAGGGCCTCGTGGCAGGTGCGGCCCGACAGCCGGGCAAAGAAGGGCTGTGCTGTGGGGTCTAGTCTCTCCTGCTACTTTTATTTGGGACCCCTAGGTTGGCTGGTGGTGGAGTTCCTACCTTGCGGGCCTCCCCAGGTCCGTGTGTGGGGTCCTTGACAGTCCGGCACTCGCCGGGCATCAGTCTGCTGGGCCTACAGTTGGCGCCTCACTCTCTCCTATTACCGGTCACTGCAGTGTCGGGCCAATGGTGTTGTGTTGGTACAGTTCCTCGTGTCTTGGGGTATTTTCAGGCAGCTGTTTTATCGGTTTTGGGACGGTTCTCCATAGGATTTAAGGCGGATTTTGGGCACCAAGCGGGAGCTACTCAGACTTGCGTCCTTCCTCATGCCATGCCAGGCCACGCCCCCTAATGAAAATTCTGTCATTTTTTAAAGATCATCCTACACATAGTTCTGAATGTTTTCCCTATTATAAAGGCAGAGGGAAATTTTCAGGCAGTTCTGAGCGATCCTGAACGAAAATGTTTGTCAGCCTCAGGAACACTTGGAACTGTGGTACACACATAAATTATAAACAGGGAGATGTAATAAAAATTCTTAAAGTTAAAAACAATGGCAGTTTTGCCCCAACTAATCAGATGTTAGCTTTCAAATTGTAAATAACATCTGATTGGAGGGGGCAAAATTGTCACCATTTCTAACACTAAGAAGTTTTATTAAATCTCCCTTAAAGTGCATACTCCACTTTAGCCTATGATTCCCATCTTCAACCAAAAGCATTGATGCAAATATTATTAGCAGTTTGCAGTCAGGCACTTACCACTTTAACTGAAACACTACCAATTGGTATAATGATTGTTACATATGTTACCTAGGTTGCCAAATCATCTGATCTGATAGGGATATCAAATCAAAATGAATTCCAAATCAGCCACACTTAATGTGTTTTAATGTGTTACTATGTTTTTCACTGACTAGGCAACACTGTTTGGAACCATCCAGTGTGTACTGCAACTTACAAATGTTAAGAAACTTTGTACACATTTGTCTGTCTAAAAAATATATTGTGAAAATACTGACATCCTGTTTAATTGAATCATCATCTTAGTAAGAAGGTTCCTTATTCAATCTGCAGCACACTCATGTTTTACAAATAAAAGATAATAAGCAGAACTTTGAACCTTCAGTTACAAAAGTGGCTTAACAACTTCACTTAAGAAGCAGTGTGACCCCAGAGGAGGGTGTGTCTGTATTTAACTTCATAATTAAACAAGTGAAATTGTGCAAAGAGAACTGACTCTATAAGTAAAGGTGGATACACTCAGTACCAATCTACAAGATTCTCTCTGTCATCTTTGATAGATGGGAGTACATACAGTCATGAGTGTTCTCTCTATATAAAGTATAGGGAGAGTGATCGTGACTTCCATACTCCCTACGATTGTGTCCAACTCCGACGTGGAACCTTTATCAGAAATGTGTGTACATAGTTTTAGGGAAACAAAGGTAAAGAAAAATTAAAAATAAATACAGTATAATGAGTGATAATCCAAATCACTTTGGGTTCTGCGAAAAGGATCCAAGAGGCAGGCAATCAGAGACCGTGATAAAAGTTTTATTTTTAGAAATCAATTAAAACCACAACTAAGCCATCACAGTGTGTAAAATACAGCCAAGTAAGATAGACCGACAGAAGGTCCGCCCTACGCGTTTTGTGGACCTATGCCACTTCCTCAGGATGATAATGAGTGATAATGTTTAATTTCAGTAAAGTAATAGAGCACAGGTTGTGAGTTTTTCTGAGCCAGGAACAAAGTAGTATAAGAATGTTTATACCTGGGGTTCTAGTACCATAGGTAGGAATTTTAGTCCATAAAGTCCAGTTAAATACTAAACTTAATTTTTTTTTTAATCCTAATGTGAATGCTTTTCTTACCAAAACAACTATGCATTGTAAGAAGCATTTTGTACATGTAAGTAATCCTGTAACAAAGAAGGCTTCCATGTTGTTGCCAGTACAACTCACAGCCCATGTAGACTTTAAAAAGCCACACCCCTGACCCCAGGATTCACTGTCTCTATGTACAGAATTTTTAGCTTCTGTTTCTAGTGAAAGATAAAGTTTCTAAATGTACCTGTATTCATTGTTAAGCTGCAGGTGTGTAACATATAAATGCCATATTTTTAGGAACACACAGCCCAAGAAGTCCCCTGGTTTACGTATGAAACAATACCACATAGTCTACTGCCTGAGTTTAATGCTTTGTTTGTTAGTTTGTTTCTTTCATGTTTCTAGAAAAATATAATGTTTCTACATGTGTACAAACTTTATATATATATCAGCTGTTTTTTTGATTTACCAACCAGCGGGAATTAGTGACAGCCTTCCAAAAGCAATACAAAATAGTCAACTAATTTCATTGACATTTTTTCTTAGCAAAATATAAATATTTTAAATGTGGTGTCTCACTTCTAAAGTGCTGCATTGGAAACAAACAGACCATTGGAAGAGGTAGTAAGTTTCCATTTTAGCAAAACACAGTATAGAACAGTGGTGGCGAACCTATGGCACACATGCTCTTTCTGTGGGCACTCTTAGTATAGTATAGTATAGTATTTGAGGTTGAATAAAGACATACGTCCATCCAGTCCAACCCATCTAGCACTATCCTCATTTCCTGCCTAACTGTTGATCCAGAGGAAGGCAAAAAACCCCCACCAAATTTATGAAGGGGGAAAAAATTCCTTCCTGACTCCAAGTGGCAATCGGAAATTTCCCTGGATCAACTCTACTTTATGTATCAATACCAGTAACTTGCAACATTCCTTGTTTGCAGAAACTCATCCAGCTTTTTTTTGAAACTCACCAATGAACCTGCCATTACAACGTCCACTGGAAGACAGTTCCATAGCCTTACCGTTCTCACAGTGAAAAACCCTTTCCGAGCTTGAAGCCTAAACCTTTTTTCTTCAAGTCTTAAGGGATGTCCTCGTGTCCTTTGACATGTTCTCTTGGTGAACAATGCCCCAGATAGTTTATTGTATGGCCCGTTAATGTATTTATACACAGTAATCATATCCCCAAGCAAGCACCTTTTCTCCAGCGTACATAATTGTAACTTTTCCAGTCTCTCTTCATATTCAAGCTCCCCCAATCCCCTTATTAATTTAGTTGCCCTTCTCTGAACCCTTTCCATTTCAAAGATGTCCTTTTTGTACACAGGATTCCAAAATTGCACTGCATATTCCAAATGAGGCCTTACCAATGCTTTGTAAAGAGGGAGAATTACATTTTCCTCCCTTGAATCCATACCTCGCTTTATACAAGACAATACCATGCTGGCTCTGGCTGTTGCCGCCTGGCACTGCTTGCTACCTTTAAGTTTGTTATCCACCAAAACTCCAAGATCCCTTTCCAACAGGGATTCACTTAACACAGAGCCATTTATAGTATAAGTAGCACAAGTATTTTTAAGTCCAAAATGCATCACCTTACATTTATCAACATTGAATTTCATCTGCCACTTAGCAGCCCAATGTGATAATCTATCTAGATCCCCTTGCAACGATTGCACATCCTCTGAAGTTTTTAATGGTCGACAAAGTTTTGTGTCGTCAGCAAACACAGAAACCTTGCTGACAATACCCACTTCCAAATCATTAATAAATAGATTAAATAGAAGCGGCCCCAACACAGAACCCTGTGGCACCCCACTTAGCACTTTAGTCCATAATGATGAAGCCCCATTAACAACTACTCTCTGCATCCTATTCTTTAACCAATTTTCTATCCATGTACAAATGTGACTCCCCAGACCAACAGACCTTAGCTTATTCATTAGTCGCCTATGGGGGACTGTATCAAAAGCCTTTGCAAAATCCAAGTAAACTACATCTACTGCTATACCAGAGTCTAAATTTCTACTTACTTCCTCATAAAAGCCAAGCAAGTTAGTTTGACAAGATCTATTCCTCCTAAATCCATGCTGGTTACTACTTATAATGTCAGTCCTTGAAACATACTCTAGAACATGATCCCTTATTAAACTTTCCAGGATCTTCCCCACCACTGAAGTTAAACTTACAGGCCTGTAATTACCCGGCTGTGAACGACTACCCTTTTTGAATATTGGAATAACATCAGCCTTTTTCCAATCCAGAGGCACACCACCGGACATGAGGGAATCAGCAAAAATAAGAAACAATGGCCTAGATAAAACTGAACTTAGCTCCCTAAGTACCCTAGGATGTATTTTATCTGGTTCAGGAGATTTACTAATATTAACCTTATTTAGTTCTTTCTGTACCATATCCTCGGTTAACCAAAGTGAACTTGAATCTTGTATACCTTTATTGCTACTATACTCTATGATATCTGTACTTGGATCTTCTATAGTGTATACAGAGGAAAAAAAATTATTCAAGACATTTGCTTTATCGCCATCCTCCGTAACTAACTTATCCCCATTAATTAATGGTGCCACATTCTCAGTCCTCATCTTCTTACTATTAATATACTTAAAAAAATGTTTAGGCTTAGTGATGCTTTCTTCAGCTATCCTAACTTCATTATTAATTTTAGCTAGTTTGATTGCTTTCTTACACTCCTTGTTACAGTTTTTATACTCCCTAAAGGCCCTTTCCGTTCCCTCGGCCTTAAAGGTTTTAAATGCCTTTTTCTTCCTTACCATTTGCCTCTTTACATCAGAATTCAGCCACATAGGCGCGGATTTATTTTTTTTACATTTATTTCCCAAGGGTATAAATTTAGATGTGAACTGGCTTAAAATCCCCTTGAACACAGTCCACTTCTGTTCAGTACCTTTACCTGATAATACATTATCCCAGTTGACATTCTGAAGAGCTGCTTTTAACCTGGGAAAATTTGCTTTCCTGAAATTAAATGTCTTTGTTAACCCAGCGCACTTTTCCTTTCGATAACAAAGTCCAAATGCCACTATTTCATGGTCACTATTCCCTAAGCCTCCAGTTACCTTTATATCTATAATGCGCTCCACAATGTTAGATATTACCAGATCCAACAGAGCTCCTTTTCTAGTAGGAACCTCAACCACCTGTGAGAGAAAATTATCCTGCAGCAAATTCAGGAACTCATCGCCTTTTTCTGTGATGGCAGTTCCACCACACCAATCAATGTCAGGGTAATTGAAGTCCCCCATAATGAGCACACTCCCCAAACTTGCAGCCCTTGCCAACTGCATATGAAGTTGACTCACCTCCTCTCTGCTAGCATTTGGCGGCTTATAGCAGACACCAACAATGACATTACCCCCTTTCCTGTTGCCTAATTCCACCCATATTGCCTCCACTTTATCATCCATATCACCAGCTATCTCTTCTTTTAAATTTGGCTTCAATTCTTTTTTAACATATACACATACTCCTCCCCCTTTCCTTTTTTTTCTGTCCTGCCTAAACAAGGCATATCCTTCTATATTTACAGCCCAGTCGTGAGAACTGTTCAACCACGTTTCTGCTATACCTATTACATCATACTTTTCATTCAATGCCATCATTTCCAATTCACCCATTTTGTCAGCCAGGCTTCTCGCATTTGCAAACATACATTTTAGATTATGATCCTGTAATTTATTCGTACACTTTGATACACATTCCTCCCTATCCCCTATGCTAGCCCCACCCCCCTTTCCACCCACCACTGGCCTATCTACACCCTGCTTTCCTCCTGGACAATCTATCCCAGTGAGACTGCTAATACCCTCCCCCCCCAAACCTAGTTTAAAATCTCCTCCAACCCTCTAGCCATCTTCTCCCCTAAAACAGCTGCACCACCATCAGTGAGGTGCAACCCATCCCTACTAAAGAGCCTGTAGCCGACAGCAAAGTCTGCCCAGTTCTCAATAAACCCAAACCCTTCTTCCTTACACCACTTTCTTAGCCACGCATTAATGCTCCTAAGCTCCCGCTGTCTCCCTGGCTTAGCACGTGGCTGGGGTAGTATTTCTGAAAACACTACCCTGGAGGTCCTTGCTTTTATCTTGGCCCCTAGTTCTCGGAAATCATGTTTAAGGACCTCACCTCCACCTCTAACTTTGTCATTGGCACCAATGTGAACCAAGACCGCCGGGTCACACCCGGCCCCACCCAATAATCTGTCTACACGATCCACCACATGCCGAACCCTAGCACCAGGCAGGCAACACACAGTTCGGCATGTAGGGTCCTGGCGGCAGATTACCCTATCTACCTTCCTTATAATGGAGTCCCCTACCACTACCACCTGCCTTGCATTCCTGGCCCTTCGTTCCTCCTCCCTTGTATCAGAGATGGCAGTCCCCTGGGTGCTCAAGGGACTATCCCCCTCCATACACGCTAATTCCGAGGTGTCCTCCTCCACTTCATTACCTAAGGCGGCAAATCTGTTGGGATGGACAATCTGGGAAGAAGCCCCCCTACTCTTCCGTCCCCCACTTCCCCTAGTAACCCTAACAAAACTACCTCCTTCCTCATCCTTTCTTGTCCCTCTTCCACCCACCTCTATACTGGCCCCAGCCAGTGCCTGCTGACCCCCCAGTTCTGCCAATCCCCGCAATGCTGCAAGCTGCCCCCTTAGACTCTCCACCTCGGCTTCCAAACGGGCAACCCACTCACACCTGACACAGACATAGGTTCCCCGGAACGTCTGCTCCAGGTTCCTATACATGTGGCACGATGCACATTGCATGGTACTGAGAAAACTGTCCCTTCTAATACACCACACCAACACAGTGACGCACAAACCTTGTTTAATTGTCCTTCTTGTTTCAATGTCCTTTTTTTATGTCCTTGAGATCAAGGTCCTTAAGAGAAAGGGCCACTCACAAGTTCGTTACACTCACAGGAAACTTCCTTTTGTTAGGTCCAAACCACAGGCCCAACACTGTGAATCCTATTTAACTAATAGGCCCCAACCCCCACACCAATTAGTGCAAGAGCCAGAAAGAGAGGGAAAAAAAACCCCAAACACTTATTAACCCTTTCGCAGCCTGTTTGTGATTACAACAGGTACAATACTAGAATATAGAAGTCCAGCACACCCCTTTAACTGGAAGAAGAAAGATTAGTCTGCTTACTGCACACTCAATCCTGCACACAGTTTTTAACAGTACAAACAATCCTTATTTTCAAACTGTCAAACAATCCTTATTTTCAAACTTTCACACACACCATACAACCATCAAATGATTAAGTGTCCTTCTTTTTTTATGTCCTTGAGATCAAGGTCCTTAAGAGAAAGGGCCACTCACAAGTTCGTTACACTCACAGGAAACTTCCTTTTGTTAGGTCTGCTCTTGCACAGCAGAATTCACCAGAGTTTGTTACAAGAAAGCAGAGTCATAACCTTTTTGGTAACAAGAGAGATCAAAGTGAAAGGAGCACACTACATCTGTGAAGTAGTCTTTTCTGGATGTACCAACGAAGGATTGGGGTCTAAGATTTTTAATAAATTGCTTATACCATTCATTTTGCGATCGCATGTCGGTCGCATAGAAGAACGAATATCGCGTTTAAGTAAAATCGAATATATGTATGGCCACCATTAGGCATTGCAGATGACATTTACTCTTCCCCCTCCATTCTCCATAGAAAGAAATAAGACAATCCAGTTTCTGTTTGCTAGACAGGAAGTGATGTCTGTATATGATAAAACGACTTTGCATGTCTCTGAAACTACTCCGCATTCTCTCCGCATGGCCAGTTTTTCCCTTTTTTCCAATATTAACAAGGAATTTCAGTGAAATGTATTCACACAACACAAACAAGGCAACGTTTTGGCCCTGTGCTTGGGGCCTTTATCAAGCCATGTCAATATCTCTAGAGGCAGGTGCAGTAGACTGAAAGAACGGTAAGGAAATACATCCAAAATGTGCCAGGGCTACAAGTCGCATAACTCCACTCGATTTGGCTGAACATGAGGCGGGCCAGTGCGCTCGCTGATGATGTTGGCTTCTTGCTGCGGCTCTGTCATCGGCAAGCGTGAGATATTGACAAAGTTCTTCTGTGACAGATAAGTAGCCTGACGCCGACTGTATACTTGTATTTAGGGTTACTCCCTTCTCCCCGCTATAAGGTTTACTCTGTATGTCACCATTACGATGTATTATGGCTGATACACATAAGAGGATTGCATATATTTATTTTAAATGTTTATAATTGTATTTGGAGCTTTGTTTGATATTACTGTCCCTGTTAATATTAAAGGATTTTTATACTTACCATTAGAGTGTGCAGGACTGTTATTAGGGATCTTTCGTCCTCTCTATCATTATAGTAAGTTGCATTTAGTATATGTGAGTAATAGATTCTGTAACAAAGAAGGCTTCCAAGTTGTTGCCATTACAATTCATAGCCCATGTTGGCTTCAAAGAGCCACGTCCCCTGACCCCACAATTCACAGAGTTTCTAGCAAAAGGAGCATTTGTAATGTGTTTACACAAAAACTGCACTGAATCTGTGTTCTTGACTCTGTCAGAGGGAGGGATAATCTCTGAGCCATAACATGATTGGCTGTCAGCTTCCAGGAAGCAAGGCTGCAGCTTCCTGTAAAATGTGTACTGCATACACTTAGCTGAGTGTTCCCAGATAAGGTGAATTATGGGAGCCAACCCCTAGTACCCAAAGGATATTTTCCTAAATCACCCAGCATCCACAGCAAAGGGTGAGGGGAGACACAGCTCTTTGTATCTTTGGAATGTGCTCTTTGTATTGGGGCAATGTTGTCTAGAGACTTTAGTTCTCCTTTAAGGTGACCATACACATGCGATTTCCACAGCATGTGTTCCGACAGATCCTGTTGGTATCTGTCGGCACACATGCTGTGGGGACCCATACATGGTATTGGGATTGGTCGGCCGTGCGGCTATACACAGTATGATCGGATCAGCTCCCTTTTTTTAAAGTAAAGGGAGCCGATAGAGACCAACAGAAATTTTCCGGTCATTCCCGACCAACCCTTATGCTGACTACGGTCGTTCCATGGCACTACAATTGGGAAGAGCCCCTACACACTGACGATAATGGGTAAATCCTGTCATTCCCTAATGAGATTTGCCCATTATCGTTAGAGTGTATGGCCATCTTTAGGTGTGCTGCATACATGCCAAAATAAGGGTTCTGTACCTTTTCCCAGCATTTACACAGAGCATCAAAGTGACAGCCACAGACTGCTGTTTATTTGCCTTATTAGCATGTCACATGAGGCACTTTGTACAGGTTATTTTTCTTGGCCTTAAGATGCTCAAATGGTAGATTTAAATTCTTTGTCCAGTCTTAAGGTGCCCCATAAACTAATAACTGACTTCCCGTCAGCCGAGCGATCGTTTGGGAAATAACGAAAATTTCCGTCACCATCTGTAGTCCCCTATAGGGGAGTTGGCCGCGGCCGAGGTAAACACACAGTCTTAATTGTTCTTACTATGCTGTGTATAGTGAGAATGTGTGTATCCATATCTTAGAAAAATGACCGACAGTCATCTTTCAAAAATTTGTACTGTGTTTACCCACCTTTACTGTGTGTTACATCTGTAATGTCGATCGTAAAGTGAAAACATTGCAGAATTGTAGCAGGTAAGAAATGCTGGAAAGAAAGATGTTAGAGTTGATTATATGTTTGTCAAATGTCTTATCGGCTTTAAGGTCTAAACCACATGTGTCAAACTCAAGGCCCACGTGCTGAATCCGGCCCTTCTGGACGTTGTTTGTGGCCCCCAGTGACTGTACAGCATCCAAAACTATATTGCTATGTTCATTCCCAAGTAGTGGCATAACTATAGATATGCCGCAATCAGCTCTTTTTTAAAAACCTTATCACACATACCTTTACTAACATAGGTGTGTTCAGTTGTTTAAAAACAGCTGATCGCGGTATCTAGCAGGCAGATGTAGAGTAACAACAACACTGCTTGTGACTGCACAAATGGATAGCAGCATAGTAAGGCTTGGATGCAGTCACTACTGTAACAACTGATCGTATATCCGGCCCATCACTTAGCCTATCTTTTTGATTATGGCCCCTTATGTGATTGAGTTTGACACCCCTGGTCTAAACAGTGTATGGCCAGCTTATATAGTAAGATGTCCCACACCCAGTAAATTAGTTAGGTGTCATTCCAACCTTGTCAGCAATTCGCATGCAGGATTGGGACATGACAAAATTATAGAGTCAGATATATCTCCTGTGAGCAAATTGATGTCTATTGTGGCAGATTGGTAAAGAGGCAGCAGTTATCGGACACTGAAATTTTTATTTGGAATATTTTGTCAGATTGAGAAATGCATTGCATAGAGATTTGCTAAGATTCTCCCCCTACAAGCTTTGCACTGTGTTTCTATAAGTGCAAATATTAAAGGGTATTAAATTAGCCATAATATTGAAAGCGATTTTCATATTGTAGGCAACCCCTACATTAAAAATGATTATACATTTTTTTCTTAATCGTCAATTCTTCAAAATATATATTAGTAAAAAGTAGTACTGTGATACTTTTTATGGACTAACAGTTTATTTTAGTGGCTTAAGAGGAGGTCGAGGGTGCCGTGCGATTAGTCCCGGTAAATACACTGCATGTATTATACTTACCTAGTCTCCTTTACTGTGGATGGAGTGCTGATTGGAGTGCTTGGATTTGGGGCTGCTAAGGCTCCTGAGAGTTAGAGGCAATTACCGCAGTGCCGCCTGTGTTTGAAGGGACGGTGGTGCACAACTGTAACCTTTTATTACTATGACTGCTGGTCAGAAGTTTTGCACCACACACATCTAGGTATAGTGAAGGACGCCCCCTTCCCCAGTTGGTTGGCAGCTCTATAGTGTTATTTTATGTTTTGTAGGACAACTACACTAAAAGAACCACCTTTAGGTTTGAAGGCTAGAAATGCTGCACTTTACACATTACACAGAATTCACTGTCCTATAGATGCAACTGCAGTTTCATAGTGACAACATATCCATCTGAAATTTTTGTAGTTTTACAGTTGGGGGCTTCCATTTTTCAGCTTGCTCGGTAGCTCTAAATTTCCCATGGTACTTTGTTCTTTAGGGGCCGTGAAACATTTTTAATCATTCACAAACATTTGCAACTTTTTTAATGCACGTTGCAGACTGCTTTGGATACAATGCAAGTGATTAGTTATAATTGATTTATTAAATACATTTAAAAGGGAACTGCATAGACTGCAGGTTTTAAAGGGAAATATATGTATATAGTAGAATTTTATTTATTTCAACAAATTACTAGTGTTCAGTTTCAAAGGTCATGTCCACCCCACTAAACCAACTTTGGGGGTAAGGTAGGTAGCCCCTACCCACCCCCAACCGCCAGCATATTTCTTTAAAAAAGTCCCCCTAATTCTACTTACACTGCTGCTGCGCTCCATTCTGGCCTCCTTCTTGCAAGCAGAGGCCGGACCTCAGCCGCGTCTGTGATTGGCTGAGAGGCAGCCAATCACAGACACGGCTGACGTCACTAGAAACGCCGCGGTAGAGAATGCTCTGTAAGTACAGATCTTGGGAATCATAAGGAGCAGAGAAATAAGGTAAGATTTATTTTAAACTGCAGAGTGGGGCCAGTATGTGAACTTGATCTTAGCACAGCTTTGTGCAATGCATTTCTCAATAGTGTACCTATTTAAAGGGGAGTGTTGGAGGGTATGTATAACAAAATAATCTATGTTGCCTTTAATCAGGTGTTAAAGGATGGTGAGACCTGTAGTTCAGCCATTAGGCAACAAATAAGAGCTGCTCATTACTGAAAAATACAGTTTAATTTATTTCTTAAATAACTTTTTCTTGTAAAGGATGCTGAGATAAGTAGTTCAGTATCAACTAAGATCATTTTACTCATGTGCTGTTCTTAAATAATCATTGCTGCCCTAAGATATGCCTTTTTTTATATCATGTAAGTAACTATTTTAAAATTGTGCTGGTTGGTGGTTGAACTACACATCCCATCATCCATTATCAAAGTGATATATGAACAGCATTATTCAGGGCAGCAATTAACGCCACAAAAATGCATGATAAAAATTATCCTAGTTAATGGTTGAACTAAACTTTTCAGCATTTCTTAACAGATATACAGGCTTATTCAATAAAAGTTCTTATTGTTTAAAATGGTGCTGATTTTGCCCCAACCAATCAGATGAAAGCTTACAAATGTTAAAAGATCTGATTGGTTGGGGCAAAATTAGCACCATTTTAAAAGATAAGAACTTTGATTGAATCTCTCTGATAGTGTTCTCATAACCTATTTCTTGCTTCCCTGAAAGATGTGATTTTGGTAACAATAAGGATGAGGCCACACTGTGACGCGTGGTAGCTCGCTGGAAATGGGATTGCAATCGCACATGTTGCCATGCGCGTGTGCTGCGGTTGCACAATGTTGTGAAATTGGAGCGCATGGGATTGTGCAACACACAGCAATGTACTAGTGTGGCCACATCAATTGGTCACACTAGTGTCCACTTTTAAAAGCACGATTGGATTGAAATCGTGATCAAAAAGCGCTTTAAAGCGTTTGGGGTGGCCTAGTTCTTTAAGTAACTGTCCTATAAAGGGTGGGAGGTGTAGTTTAACCATCAACCAGGACAATGAAAAAAAGTGTTGTAGGGACATATTAATTCCTTCCCTAAATGTTTATTAATGATGAGGCCTCACCAGCGCGTTTTAACACGTGATCCGATCGCGTATTAACAGGTGCACATTAGTGTTGGCCAGTTGTAATAGCCACACTAGTTTCACTGTGATCCTTCAATCATGAGTGCAAGAGATCTGCATTTTTTGCACAATCGCAATGCATGGCGACACAAACCGGAAACGTGCATGTTCAGGTTTCAGGTGCGCTTGGGCATACTGCAGTGTGGCCTCAACCTAAACAAGTAATTAAATGGGTCATCTGACCAAATTATAATAGATAACATTAAATTTAAACGTTTGAGGCACATAGTAAACTGGTTATAAAAAGGAGTCACACAAAGAAGCACATTTCCGAATACCCACCAACATTCCATTTAATAAGGTGAGAAATGCATTGCACAAAGCTGTGGTAAGATCAGGTTCACTTTATTTTCCTCCCACTGTAGCTCTGCACAATGTTGTTTCTATAAATGTACCTTTTGGACAGGGAATGTTGTAGGGTATTTTTCTGTAGAAAATGTAAGATGTTGCAGCATCTGTGATATTTATTTGACATAATTTATCCTTTAACATACACATTAACACCCCCCACCCCTTAAAAACTAAACAATGAGCTGTGCACGGTGTTTACTATCCTGAAATATCATTTAAAGAGAAAAAATAAACTGATTACAGGGATACAGACATTTCAGAACATTTTAAAGGTAATTGTTGGAGGGTATGTTTTTGCCTGGGACACAGAAAACAAGTACTTCAGACCTTGTTTTGTTTAGCTTACCTAGAGGAAAAAACAAGCAACCATAACTATATTTTATAAATATTCAATTCAAACAGGATTTAAGAAGCTTTTTTTCTAAAATCTATATGCACAGCATTTATTACATTAGGCTGAGGCCAAACTACAACGCACCAAATCGCGCACGCAATTGCGAACATTATTGCACTCATTGTGTGCATGATTTCTGTGCATTAGCGCAAGTTGCGCCTGCATCTTCGCTATTTTCAATGAGAAAACGCATGTGATTGCGTGAAAAAATGCTTGAACGCAAAACTGATGCACAATCGCATGCGCATCGGAAATTGCAGAAATTTTCAGATTCCTATGTTAGCGGAAATTGCGTACACAAACGCGCAAAAAATGCACTAGTGTGGCCTAGCCCTTACTATTTCTAATCTAATGTAGGTGCAGTATTAATGAGTTCTGATAAGTAAGTATACATGCAAAAAATGGAGTTTTCTATTTATCCTCATGGCATGGCTATTGGGCATTTGCGATACCCAGTGGGTACAGGCCAAGATGTCAGCCCTCATGGGACAACTTTAAACTACATATCTTAACTGTCATTGGGCTGAGTAGGTGCATTACCATATACAATGCAATATGTACTTTGTTTCTAGTTGTTTTGATCTCAATAAAGTAATTTTGGTGGTCAAGGCTAAGAGACTTCTAATTGGGATCTATTCAACAGGGTGTCTTTTGCCTGTTTTACATAACATTCTTGAAGAGCACTTATATCCTCACCCCTGGGTATACATTAGATCTTAGACATGATTTAATCAAAATTGCAATTCTTGTTCCAGGCTCAACCCCTCCATCAGCATTGCGTCCGCAGAAAGTTTTCCGGGGGGGCCATAGGAAAAGAAATGCGCTGCTATGGTCAAGTGGATGGGTGTGGCTTGTTGTGAATGGGCATTGCTTGACTCTTAGATTTAGGGTCACCGCTAAGTCAACCCCCACTCAGCCCCCCATATCACACACAACCTAATATATATCATTTAGTTCCCCTCTAACCCACAGGACTTAAGCAATAAAAAAACAGCAGGCAGTACCAACAACAATCCACCCCAGTGACCCCATACTCACACGTTTACACTGTCCCAGGCACTGGGCTTCAGTAAATGATAAGGACAGTGGACAGCTCAACAACCCACACTCAATTAACACTCAAATAAGACTGCCTCCAGGGCTTTAAGGTAAGCAATAAGAAAAAAAACAGCAGACAGAAGTACCAACAATAGCCCACCCCAGTGACTCTACACATACCATTACATTGTCCCCAGGCCTAGGGCTTAATTAATGGGGTGGGGGGACAGCAAATTTAGATAGCAGACAACCAAAGTCAACCAACCTGGCAGCTTACTTGACAAACGGCTCCCCACAACTTCTGGCCTGCTGCTAGGCTGCTCCAGTCCTCAGTCAGCGCGAGTCCGTGCGGGGCCATTTGCACATTCAATATAGCAGGATTCAGGATCTGATTGTATTGGACCAATCAGAAACAAAGTGGGCAGGGCAGGTGATATTCCCAATCCCCTGAGTCCTACAGCCACATCGCGGAACCGCTCGTTCGTGTTGCTGCCTGCAGGGTTGACTAGCAGTACAGTACACGTGTCAGCATCCCTGGTTGTTGGGCGACAATGTGCTTCAGGTAGGCAGTACAGAGAGCAGGGCAGAGCACAGCTGGTTTAAAAAAAAAAAAAAACAGGACAAAATTCCATTGCCCCTATGTGTGGATGCAGTGGTGTAGCTATAAATCGCCCCCCCCCCCCAAAAAAAATAGCACGGTTCAATAGTTCAACACAACCTGGGCAGGTTTTTTTAAAGGGCACGTTTACCCTTCTAAGGTAATGTTTATGCCACATAGTTCAGCCCCACAAACCCCCGATTCCTCGCTGGCGTGGTTTTGTAAGCAGAATATCTGAGCCTGGAAGCCTCTTTGAAATGTTTGATGAAGTAATGAAAAGTAGGTTTGTGGGACTGAACTACGTAAGGTAAATTTTTTTCTTAGGCAGGGGACCTGATAGAGCCTCCTTTGGCTCCCTGCCCCATAGCAATTGCTATGGTTGCTATGATGATCCCTACACCCCTGTGTGGACGCCCATGTCCAAAGTCCTGGACACAACTTAAGGTAAGGCATGTCAACTACTGTATCTTCACCCCCAGCAGTAGAATGTATACTTATCTTCCCCAGCACCCCCAAACCGTGAGAGTATTATGTTTATGCAGTGTGACAACTTACCTGCGAGCACAATTCACCACTGACAGTTACTGACTGCTTCCAGATAGTAAAGTTTCACCCAGAATCAGTGAGGACATATCAGAGGAGTCAGTGAAGATGCGTGCTTGTGGGAATGTTACCATGCTATTTTCCCCTGGCTCTTGTTACGGTATATTTAATTGAAGAACAGGAGGTAAGACATAGCTCCTTTACTTTCTGTTCTTCAATTAATGAGCAAAAGGATATGTTCGCTATCCTTTAAAATGGTTACCATACTCCATAAGAAATAGATGATTTACGAAAGCTAATTTTGTACAATTACCCTTAGGTTGGGTGCACAATATTTTCGGTCAGTTGGCCGAAAATATTGGCTGGCGGCCGCGACCGGCCTTGTTCGTCTGGATCGGATGAACGAACGATCGCACGTGTCGGAAAATTACGATCGATCGTGCGATTCCCTATGGGAACGCTCGATCGATCGTTGGCATTTGTGGCCTTTTTGCCGTGACCGACGAAGAACTGATGCCTCTTAAACTTGGTATAATTGTGGGTGCTGCTCCTCTTTTACCTCCCAAGCTCCTGTGCTGTAAGTAATGTCTTCTTATAAACTAGCAAACCCTGTGGCGCATGCACCTTACGCGAATGCCCATCCCTGTGCTGGGCCCACATGTGCACCCCTCGCCCCCATCCTTTACCCCCATGACCTCCTCCAATCCCTGAATGATACATCGCTCTTGCAAATGCGTCCGGTGTCCGTGTCTGTGCATATTGACAGTCTTCAGTTTGTATATAAGATGGGGCTTACATTAATGCCACCCTGGTAGAAGGGGGTCTGCTCCCGTGGTCCAGTAGTTAAACCCCTGCAAATGACCAACAGAATTACTAAGGGCTAGGTCCCACTAGCCGTTTTTCTATCCGCTATTCTGTCTGCTTGCATTTTCCGATCTGCAATGACATTTTATTTTTAATGGAAATCAGCTCCCTTGATGTGCGCTGCTTTTTGATCCTTTTATCATAAGTATGTGTCCATGACTTTTGGTCCGTTTGTGTCCATTCCTATCCATTTTGCCATCCAATTTAAGTCTATAGGAATGCAGAAAAAAAAACACGGACAAACAGACACGCATGCACTACTAATGCTTTCCCCCCCCCCAGTAGTAATTAGAGAGTGAAAACGTGGACACAAACGGATAGAAATGTAGTCACAGAATTGCACTGTGTTTTTCAATCCAATGTAGTGGGACCTAGGTAAATCTATCAGTTATCAACAAGCCTTAAAGTAACAATGTGGCTGTGTTCACACATTGATCTTGTATATTACATTGATACTATACATACAAATATAGAAACATACACTATACTCATATAGTAACTGGCATTTCTCTGGCTCCTCTCCCAGTCAGTCACTGACTCTTAGCAGTGCAGTGAAGAATGCTCTGATTTGTATGTGGGGGAGACCAAACAGCAACTGCATCAACGTATGGCCCAGCACAGAAGAGCCAATTCCTCGGGTCAGGACTCAGCCGTGTATCTGCATCTTAAGGATAAAGGACATACCTTTGAAGATTGTAATGTTAACATACTGGCGAAGGAACGTGACTGGTTCAAGAGAGGTGTTAGGAGGCCATTTATGTGAAAATAAAGAAACCAACTAAATAGAGGTGGGGGGTGTCGACACCAACTGTCTGCCATGTACAATGCTGTTTTAACACCTTACTCTGGGCGTTCCTATAACACCACTTAGCCACTATCTAATCACACCCTTAACACCTGGCTGTGATATGCTAATTGGATTCTCCAGGGTACATAATTGCCACAGATTCTTGTACAAGTCATTCTGAATTGAGAAAGCCAGTCGGATGACTAGCGAAACGTCTTCAAACTACATTTCAAGTCCAGTTGATCTAATTGAATACAACAGATACTGACTCTTATCCTGACATTACAAAACAATGAATGGGAAGGTAGACTGGGAGAGAAGCCAGAGAGCTGTCAGCGCAAATGGTTGTGTGAGTATAGTTTTCCTTTAAATTGTTGATTTCGCATTCTAGCATTTTAATTTCTTTTTGATATGAAATCCATACCTGCAATGACAATCAAAATATTTGCCATTGCCCTAAAATGTGACACTTTTATATGAAGTTAAGATGCAGAATTCTTGGGCCTAAGTCAAATGGCAAACCTAAATTTTCTGGGGGGAAAAAAAACATTTAGGAATGTAATCTTAACAATGTGTACATGTTGTGGCTGTATTTGTAACACAAGACATGTTTTAACTTGAGTGCCTTTAGTTTAGATTTAAAGAACTGCAGTTTTGAACTTTCAGAAATTCTTTCTTTTAAGGCTTTCGATGGTGCTAAAATGTAATGTCTTCCATGTGTTTGAAGGCCATGGTTGCCAGACAACAGACATGGGCATTATTGTATAGGATAGTTTTTAAAATTTGTACAACCATATTTTATTTCAAAATATTATTCTCTTGGGCAGTTACAGCTATAGTATCTCATTTAAAAGTCCAACTATAGAATAAAACTCTTCTGCTTTAAAGGAGAACAAAACCCAAAATGTGTCTCTTACCTCCGAATTTAGCCTCTTAGTGTAGAAATAATATTACAGGTTACTGCTATCTGTGATGTCACTACTGCCTGCTAGTGTTCCCTCACCCTCGAAATCTGTGATGTTACTACTGCCTTCTAGTGTTTCCTCATTAAAAACGCCTTGTGCACATGCTAACACGTTACAATGTAATTACATCCCCCTAAGGCTGTGCTGCATTATGATTAGCTGATTTGCAACCCAATGTAATATTGGGTTAACGTGAGTTTACAGCTATTTTACAGGGGCTGGACCATTTCCAAATGTTTTAAGAAATAGAGGAATGCTCCCTATAGGTTACATTTTGCGCACGTAGCTTAAGGGGAGATTGAATAGTGACTAGTTAAAGGGACTGTCCACCCCTCTTTTCAAAAATTGATATAATTTTGATAACCCCCCCAAAACCTTAACTTCGTTTTAGTAAAAATTTAGAAATCAGCTCCCACACAGAGTTATTATACTCACAAGCTCCTTGCACATTTCCATATTAAAAGGGAAATGATGGAGGCAGGATCAGCAGATCAGTGAAACATGTAAGGACACCTATTAAAACACATGTAGCATGGTTAAGTTAGAATGAATGTTGTTTTATTGCAATCAGTACAGTCCTTCTAATTACATTAATTAATTGTGTCCCTATTAGATCAAATAATCTTGCATCCAAGGCTTAAGGGTAGGAAAAGTGTGTTTTAGTTTATGCCAAACCTCCCACAGGCAACCCTTCTGTTGCATCAATTTTATAAAACATTCATGCAAACCCTCCAAATTACCCCTTTAATTGGGAAATTCATAGAAGCAACATTTTGCAGACAAAATCCAACTGGTTTTAAAACTGCCACCAAAACGGACTGCTAAAAGCAGAAAGTGTTGAGTTTCAGCACCATAACGTTTGACCGTGTGAACCAAGATACATGATCCAGGGGTTATATTTTAATGGTAAAAAAGCAGAATACTATAACCCAAATATGTTTTGAGACCAGTTACACATTTTTTAAAATATAATTTATTGTATAAAGTACCATAAGTTAAAACAAGGGTAATTTTCCTGATATTTGTCCATGTATGACTCTAAAATGAACATTTTGTGCTTAAAAAAACCTTTTTGGTTTGTATTGTGCCTTTTGCATATATTTACATACTTTTAAAAAAAAAATATTTAGTTGTTATATTTTTTCCCCCAGGAGAAAGAAATACTAGTTTACTAGTTCATTAAGTTATATAATAACTCCTGAAAGGGTTGGAAAAATGCCAGAAGAGCTCACCTATGGACGTAAAAGACCACTGCCTGCATGCCCTAACCCCTTGTTTTTGAAGTGGTTGACGGAATGGAGGGATTCTGCTGCAGAAAAGGGATTAAAAACTCAGTTTGTTTATCAGAAGGTGAGTGGGGTGTTATACATTTCTACATTGTTGTAAAAAATTATTTTAGCAACTGACTTTGTGAGGTGTCTTCTTTAGTACCTTGGGTTACCCATATTACCTTGAGTTAAGGCCTTCCATGTTTTAAATGCTATTTTTTTTCTAGTGCTCTTAGTATATGCTTGTGAAGGTTCTCATTCATCCAGGTCATGGTATATCTGTTGTATTCAATTAGATCAACTGGACTTGAACTAAACCAGCCCAGTTAATCTAATTGAATACAACAGATATGCTCTTAGTATAGCTGAACACTAGCAATACCTATGGGTAGCTGGTTTACAAGTATTTACAGGCTGTTTTTTGATGCCTAATTTTTTTTGGGTGGGTGGGTAGCAGGTGTGCTGGTAAGTATTGGGAGCACCGTTTTTAGATTGCAGTACCTTTTAAATTGTGAATGTGTGCAGGAAGGTTTGAAAAAGTAGACATGTGCAAACCCACATGTACGCACAGGAAATGGTGACATGTTACAGCAGGGAGCTGGCAAGGTCAAAATCGACCTATGAGCACTGCATGTACCAGAAATCTTAGATTGCACAACAGGAATAAGGGAAATTCACATAGCATTGTTTATACAGCCACGTGGCTGAATTCTGATGTAAAGAGGCAAATGGAAAGGAAGAAAAAGGCATTTAAAACCTTTAAGGCCGAAGGAACGGAAAGGGCCTTTAGGGATTATAAAAACTGTAACAAGGAGTGTAAGAAACCAATCAAACTAGCTAAAATTAATAATGAAGTTAGGATAGCTGAACAAAGCATCACTAAGCCTAAAAAATGTTTTAAGTATATTAATAGTAAGAAGATGAGGACTGAGAATGTGGCACCATTAATTAATGGGGATAAGTTAGTGAAGGAGGATGGCGATAAAGCAAATGTCTTGAATAATTTTTTTTCCTCTGTATACACTGTAGAAGATCCAAGTACAGATATCATAGAGTATAGTAGCAATAATGGTATAAAAGATTCAAGTGCACTTTGGTTAACCGAGGATATGGTACAGAAAGAAATAAGGTTAATATTAATAAATCTCCTGGACCGGATAAAAGACATCTTTGGGTACTTAAGGAGCTAAGTTCAGTTTTATCTAGGCCATTGTTTCTTATTTTTGCTGATTCCCTCATGTCTGGTGGTGTGCCTCTGGATTGGAAAAAGGCTGATGTTATTCCAATATTCAAAAAGGGTAGTTGTTCACAGCTGGGTAATTACAGGCCTGTAAGTTTAACTTCAGTGGTGGGGAAGATCCTGGAAAGTTTAATAAGGGAACATGTTCTAGAGTATGTTTCAAGGACTGACATTTTATGTAGTAACCAGCATGGATTTAGGAGGAATAGATCTTGTCAAACTAACTTGCTTGGCTTTTATGAGGAAGTAAGTAGAAATATAGACTCTGGCATAGCAGTAGATGTAGTTTACTTGGATTTTGCAAAGGCTTTTGATACAGTCCCCCATAGGCGACTAATGTATAAGCTAATGTCTGTTGGTCTGGGGAGGCACA
Source organism: Hymenochirus boettgeri (assembly GCA_019447015.1). Classification (NCBI taxonomy): domain Eukaryota; kingdom Metazoa; phylum Chordata; class Amphibia; order Anura; family Pipidae; genus Hymenochirus; species Hymenochirus boettgeri. Next base: position 58,266,257 of record CM033472.1, read on the forward strand.
TTTGTACATGGATAGAAAATTGGTTAATGAATAGGATGCAGAAAGTAGTTGTTAACGGGGCTTCATCATTATGGACTAAAGTGCTAAGTGGGGTGCCACAGGTTCTGTGCTGGGGCCGCTTCTATTTAATCTATTTATTAATGATTTGGAAGTGGGTATTGTCAGCAAGGTTTCTGTGTTTGCTGACGACACAAAACTTTGTCGACCATTAAAAACTCCAGAGGATGTGCAATCGTTGCAATGGGATTTAGATAGATTGTCACATTGGGCTGCTAAGTGGCAGATGAAATTCAATGTTGATAAATAAATAAAATAAATAAGGTGATGCATTTTGGACTTAAAAATCCTTGTGCTACTTATTCTATAAATGGCTCTGAGTTAAGTGAATCCCTGTTGGAAAGGGATCTTGGAGTTTTGGTGGATAACAAACTTAAAGGAAGCAAGCAGTGCCAGGCGGCAACAGCCAGAGCCAGCATGGTATTGTCTTGTATAAAGAGAGGTATGGATTCAAGGGAGGAAAATGTAATTCTCCCTCTCTACAAAGCATTGGTAAGGCCTCATTTGGAATATGCAGTGCAATTTTGGAATCCTGTGTACAAAAAGGACATCTTTGAAATGGAAAGGGTTCAGAGAAGGGCAACTAAATTAATAAGGGGATTGGGGGAGCTTGAATATGAAGAGAGACTGGAAAAATTACAATTATGTACGCTGGAGAAAAGGCGCTTGCGTGGGGATATGATTACTGTGTATAAATACATTAACGGGCCATACAATAAACTATCTGTGGCATTGTTCACCAATAGAACATGTCAAAGGACACGAGGACATTCCTTAAGGCTTGAAAAAAAAAGGTTTAGGCTTCAAGCTCGGAAAGGGTTTTTCACTGTGAGAACGGTAAAGCTATGGAACTGTCTTCCAGTGGACGTTGTTATGGCAGGTTCATTGGTCAGTTTCAAAAAAAAACTGGATGAGTTTCTGCAAACAAGGAATGTTGCAAGTTACTGGTATTGATACATAAAGTAGAGTTGATCCAGGGAAATTTCCGATTGCCACTTGGAGTCAGGAAGGAATTTTTTCCCCCTTCATAAATTTGGTGGGTTTTTTTTGGCTTCCTCTGGATCAACAGTTAGGCAGGAAATGAGGATATTGCTAGATGGGTTGAACTGGATGGACGTATGTCTTTATTCAACCTCAAATACTATACTATACTATACTATACTATACTATATTTTTAATAAAATGACATTTTTAAGTGCTGATTTTCTGACAGATTGTTTCCAGCTCATCAAGTAATAAAATAAAATTTTAGATAGGACGTCTCAGCCAATCACAGGTGCCGCTGCTGGTCAGGCCCCTTAAGCTTGCTTCCTTGCACGGAAAAGGCATGGAAGCAAGCAGAAGGCAGCCATGGGAACGAGGGCTGGTAAGTATGTTTAGAAGCCGAATTTTGAACTTTAGGCCCTGTGATGTCAGGGTTTTGTGGGGTTTTCTAGCCACTGGAAAAAAATTGGGTTGTGGACATATCATTTAATCATTGCTCCTAAATTTTGGCAGTTTCAGATTTGGCTTCTGAGTTCCACCAGGGAATCTAAGGCCAGGTGCCCACTAATCACTTCTGCGAGCCAACAAAATGATTTTTCTTTGAGTAAGCATTTGTCAGTTTAGTGCTGGACTATTCCTTAATTAAAGATAGCGCTGAAGCCAGGTGGAAGACTGGCATAGCCAGTTTTCTTTGGGCTGATGCTCCTCACAGAAATAATATTGGGAGGTAGGAATTACCAATCCTATATACCTGTCCCAAGTACTTTTCATTTTAACTGTATTTTAAAAAACTTTATACACACGATAGTTATCCTTTAAACTTCAGTGTGATCCTTCTCTATGGAGACCTACAAAATGATTGGGCAGAAATTCAAATGCACAGTCAGGGCTAGGCCACACTGCTACGATTTTTCTGCGTTTGCTTTTCTTTTTCAAATCATTGGAATCGTGGCAACGCACCGAAAACGCGCGATGTGCTTGCGCTTGCAATTTGCGTTCCTCATTTTAAATCGCAATCACATGCGTTTTCCAATACTTAATGAAAAAAACGCATGCGCAAACACAACGAAATCGCACATGAAATTGCATGCGATTCCGTATGCGATTGCGTTTGCGTTGCAGTCTGGCCATGCCTTAAGAGGAAAACTGATTGCTATCTCAGTGACATTACCTGCAGTATATCGGCCTATAAGTAAAATAAAATGTATATCTGTTGTATTCAGGTAGATCAACTGGTCTTCTCAATTCAGAATGAATTATACTAGAATCTGTTGGCAATTATGTCGCCTGGAAAGTCCCAGGTGTTCAGAACCTTCTGAATGCAAGGTGTGGATGCATTGAGGCTAAGAGGTGTTATCCAAACTGCCCAGGGTAAGGTGTCAAAACCGCATTGTACATGGCAGACAGGTAATATCTGTCACATCCCTTGGCCTCAATGCATCCACACCTTGCATTCAGAAGGTCCAGGGTACTTACAGTAATTGCAAACAGATTCTTGTACAAGTCATTCTGAATTGAGAAAGCCAGTCTGATGACTAGCGAAACGTCTTCCAGAACCAAACTTCTTCAATCAGTACACACTACGCATTACCGCATTACCACGCGGTTCAGAAAAGTTTGGGTGGAGGTGGGGCTTCTTACACAGCACAATATGTGACTGTCACACACTTCTTTGCTCATCCTGACTGTCTGAGTGTATCTTAAAAACTAGAGACATCGTTCTTGGCTTGTTTGAAAGATATGAGAGAGTTCTTTTAAATATACACTTATATGTAGACCACAGTTACCCTTTAAAGGTGAATGTTGAAGGGTATGCTGCATTGGTTTCAGTGTAGCCATACTGCATGCATTTACCTTACATAGCATACATTTTCTGCAGGTGTTAAGTTTTATTTATTAGATAAAGGGGTTTCCACATCTCTATGTGTTTGTGTCCACTTTTGCCATCCACTTTGTGTCCGCTTTTACATGCATTTGCGTTTACATAAAAAAACGCATGTCATAGTAATTGTCCGCGTCTGTCCCCTTCTGTCCGATCTTTTTATGCGCTTCCATAGACTTGTATTAAGTGTGATTTTGACAAAAACGGATCAAAAATGGTGATTGCATGCGTTCTAAAATTGCAACGGATAGCAGCGTACACAGTGGGGCCTACTTCCCGCGATTTACATTATAAATAAAATGGCATTGCGGATCTTAAAATGTAAACGGATCACAAAATGCAGAAAAAACGTGCTAGTGTGGCCTAGCCCTAACTGCTCTGTAAAATGGTGCATCTATTTAACTTCATAGTGCCTATGAAGTTAAAAAAACATCAAAATTAAAATAAAAAGAACCTGGGGCAGACAGGTAGGACTGAACTAAATACATTATTTAGTTATATTGCCCTGATCTACTAAAAATAAAATCACTTGCTTCTTCTTCTCTTTCCAGGCAATCAGCTCCCTTAAGAAGTACCCGCTTCCCCTACACAATGGGAAAGAGGCCAAAATTCTTCAAAACTTTGGTGACAGCATCTGTAAGATGTTAGATGACAGACTAGAAAAATATTATGCTGAACATGGTGTGTATGTACCGAAGTCTATAGAAAACTGTGTATGGCAACCCAAACCTCCTGAACTCTAGCCCAAAATAATCAGTAGAATTAAAGGGAAAATTGAAAATTTTTACATTAAATATGTCTCCAAATTGAAACTGTGCCAGAAAGATCTAATGGTTCCCTTTTTACCATTAGTTCTCCCAAAAATAAAACAAAATCAATTACTTATTCCTCATAGGGGCTCATTTACCCAGAGCCGCTATCGCTCTGGGTAAATGCTCCTTCCACGATTTAATATAGCGTTTGCGAATGTACCCACTGCAGGACAGCTATTTGTTGGCGTTAAAATCCTGCGCTAAAACTAGCACAAACGCGTTATTAAATGGTGAGCGCCGGATGCACGGGTGATTTTTGCATAACCCATGCATTCAGTGCTAATATGGAGCTAAAGTCGCGCTAACCCGTAGTGAATCAGTTAGCGCGATTTAACTCCATATATTTGCCCAGCGAGTCTGGGTAAATGAGGCCCATAATGTTTCAGACTGCCATTGTCTGCATCTGGAATAACTTTTTGTAGCTGACAGTGGTGTAGATACATTTTATGCAGCAGTAAGTTTTGGAGTTTAAGTCAGAATAACCAATTAAATACCGGTTAGTGCAACTAACCCCTTGCTTGTGGTGGTATAATAGTTTAATATGCAAAATAGTTTTGGTAAAACTCCATTTAAAAAGGTAAGCTGCTCTGCTTTATTTTGGATGGTGTTGAGCCTTTGATGCCAGTCCCACATCTATAGGACTGGTACCCAAAGAATATTTTACCAGCCAAAGGGCTGGGAAGCAGTACCTTCAATCAAATCACGCGTATGTGGTAACATTTATTTATTCCAGTTTATTACATTACATCTAAATTAAATGCAACTTTGAATTGGGTTAACCTGCCTATTAGTTTTTGACCAAAGCCTTGCTGGCTTTTAAACCTTTCAAAGCAATGCTGTAGTACAAGAAAAGTACCTTATTTTTGACATAATAAATTAGGCACCCTTACTTTGTTCCAGAATTGTTTTATTTTGCTTCAAATACTATGATTTTATGTCCCGTCTGGGAGAAGTACCGTGTGTTTTTAGCAGTACAGTTATTAAAAATGTTTGTTCTTGTATTTTTATGTAATAATTGCTGCTTGTTTGAATAACTCCTTCTAGAAAATGTTTATTTCTAATTTTAGATGCACACCTCGTCACCATCTTGTGGTACATGAGTGATAATACAATTGCATACACATTTGATACACTGTGTCACTGAGACTTACAATGAAATAAAAGTTGGAAAGAATAGAAAACAGATGTAACAGCTTTACATGAACTTATTTTGTAATAAAAGTTTGCATGTTATTGCAATAATAAAACAAACAAAAAGGTATGCACTGGATTGTAACCCCGTCTGAAAAACCCCGTCTGAAAAAAAAACTCAATGGCTAATTGCCATTTTAAGGACATCTATAGTGGCATTATCAAAAAAGCTCAGTTTTTCTCTTTTGTATTCTCATTTCTTTGGCCTTCAGTAATCTTTTTTAACAGTTTTTCTTTGTTATGCTGTTTCCATTCTTTCTTTCTCCTGTATACTTTGACTTCCTGTTTTCTACTTTTCTACTATGTTGCAAGTTTTTATCTTCTTTGAATTATACCCCCTTTCTGTTATTCTATCTTCTTCCAGTTGGCTTCCCATCCTTCATCCAATCTTTGTATCTTTTCATGTTCTCCCCAATCTCATTTTGAGCTTTATCCTCAAATGTGTTCTTCCCTCCATTTAATTAGATCTAACTTCCATGCAGTCTTCTCCCCACTTCCAATCTACCCCATTTACAACCTGCTAAAAGTCCATCCATTCTGCCATCCTCCCAGCGGGCTACAAATGTGCAATTTTCCAGGGTCCAAATAGCCATTAGCAGTGTATTGAATCATTTACTTTGCAGCCATTACATTAATGAATCTATCAAAAGTGGTTCTTTTGTTTAATATGATAACTTAAAGGTGATCGTCTACTAGGCTTGTGCATTAAGAATACAGTACATCATTTTATGCTTATATAAAAGCACAAATACATATGCTTTCAAGAATAAGGGAGCATTTTCTCCTACTCCCACAGTCTGGTCAGTGCAGGGGTGTTGCTTGTGCGGCCCCTAGAATGGGCGGGGTTGGGCACCCATGATTTAAAAGCTCCAATAGTTTAAGACTTTATCTTCAATTACTTAAGTTATTTGTTAATGAATTTCCCATATTACATTTAAAAATACTATTCTATGCTCTGGACTAGAGATTGACTAGAACTCGAACTCAATCAAAAATTATACCAATACGCGAGTAAATATGGAATTATCGAATCTGCGAGTAGTTTATGGGCTAATTATCAAATGTTCGAACGCCAGAGCTCGAAAGTAGCGTGCGTGAGAGTAAAATCGATTTTTCGAAAGTCCTGGATATTCAAACATGTTCCCCAGGCCATTTCCCAGGTCCCACAGCCATTTACATTAAGTTACCATTGATTTTTTAATTGTATTTCATTCAAACTATTTGACTCCCATTGACTTTAATGGGTCCATTTTCGAACTTTCCAAATAGTTTGAAAGTTCGGCCATCTCTACTCTGGACAACAAAAAAATGCATCGTTGCATACAATAATATAAGGTATTTTTAAAGGGTATGTCCACCCCCAAAATGTAATTATACTCAAACCCTAAAATCCTCACTGAGCCCAGAAGTGCAGCTGAAGTGAATCATTCAGCCTGATCTGTGCAGCAATCCCTGGCTTTACTGAGGTGGCCGGGACAGACAGAATATTTTCATTTTGGCACCTTCATGTGCAATGAAATAATGATTTTCTGCTGACATTTATTTTCCAGGTCTCAGTGCTTCTATTCATTCTCTGTCTAATGCTGGGTCAAAACTGAATGTAGAAAAAAGACACCCAAAAACAGCTTCCTCCATTTTATGTGCATTAGAAACACCAGAGCAAGAAAGCCAAGAACCATCTCCCCCTGTAAGTGGAAACACTAGTTTTTGTAAATAGTCTGCTTTAATAAGGATAAAGATTGTTATTTGTGTATTTTTTTGCTTCTTTAGTGCAAGAAAAATATCTACTCTTTTTTTTTTCCAGCAAGTTTTTTTATAGAGACTCTTGTGAATTGTTTTTTTCCTGCAGAAAAAGAAACAAGGAGGGAAAAAACTGCGGGAGTATGTTCCTCAACAACGGTCAGGGGCCTATGCGGTTTTGCTAACCCTTTACAAAGACACAAAGGTGAGGTGTTAAAAAACTATAGGGGAGATGCAATATGTGTGGGTCATGTTACTTACCTTTGAGCGATCTGCGATACACTACGAGACATAAACGAGATTACGTCTGGTATTGCATTGTGGGATTGCGTAAAGGTAACGTGTTTCGGTAGCGCTGGAACGTTAAGTTTAGCACCACTTTGTATTGCCAAACTTAACAAAAGGGGTTTTGTAACAGTTGCACAGTGCTATTATAGTCTGTTGGATGTGGAATATTTTGGTAAGTCCTGTCAAATTCTGGATATTTTTACCAACCTTTACAAAAAGAAATGGGATTTAAATGTAGCTACTTTACATTCTTTAATCTTTTCTTTTGACTGAATGTTTTAAATTTAAAAATTTCGAGCCTTCAGGTTACCTTTACATTACAGTACATGCCATTTCCTTTGTCGCCTATGCATATGCTATCTACCCAGTGCTAAGTAGGTGAGTCTCATTATACCATTCTTTAGTCTACAAGGAAGCTGTCCCCTGCCTGGGTAAAATGTAATAGGGATTTTTTGTTAAATTTTAAAGAACCTTTGAAAGTGCATCTCCCACCCACTCACCCTTTGATCCACTTTACTGTGGGCAAACTAATGAATCTCTGTTAATTGGGTTTTCACGTGTAAACCAGACAGACCTGCTATGTCTGTTGAGATGCATCTTAATTGTTATTTTTTATCTTGTCTTTCCTTGCAGTGTCCAAGCTCACGAGGCTATATGACAAAAGCAGAACTTCAGAAGGAAGCCCAGTCTCTTTGTGACAAGTCATTTACCTTGGTAAATATATATATTTATTTTATATAAATATATTTATATCTTCAAAGGAGATTGCATTGAGTTTTCAGGAGCTACCAATGAGGTGGGGGGTATATGATATTACATATAGGAAATGTGTATATGTATGTTTGTACTGTCTTACTATTACCATTTAAATGACCATCAATACATTTATATATGTATAGCACTGACTTATATTAGGTACAAGACAAAAAAAACAACTTATACAAAACATATAAACTTACTTACAGAGCTAAGACTCCTATTTTAATATGGGATAGTCAAAATGGGAGGTTAAACTACACCCCTGTGACTACTAAGGGGTCTTCTGTGGACACTGAAGGGAAGTGGTAATGACAGTATAACCTCCAATGATGTGCTGTTTGTAAAACATGTGACAGTCAAATCAAAAACACTTTCTGTATGCTACACAGGAAGTGAGGTGTATGTAGTAAAGAGGATATAAAGGATGATAATTTGCATGTTCCCTCCCATTTCTCTAGGAAAGCTGGGAGGGAGAAATATGTGTTTATATGTTAGATTATTAGGGCAATGCTATTATAGTCGGTAAGGTACCGTCTGTTATAAGAAGGCTCTATTACATTTTATACTCTGTGGGGAGCTTTTAGCTCCTTTAACCCTACCTCACCTTAAACTATAAAGCTAATCAGTATCCTGTGCATCCATGTCCTAACCCCATAGCAACTGTAAATCTGCTGGCTGTGGTAAATACTAATAAACATGCTAGTTTCATGCTAATCTGGATCATGTCTCAGGTTGCCCAATGGTGCTGTTTAGTTTGAACTGCACATTGTGGCTGGATTGTCTGAGTCTGTTCTCAGACCTGCAGATCTATTCCACTTAGACCTCCTGGAATCTAGCTGGCAGATAGATGGAATAGGAAAGGGATGGCTAGTATAGTAAGGTTCTTGATTCCTACTGCCTAAAGTGGCCTATATAATCCTTCCCTACGCCAATATTGTAATAGCTATAAATGTAAGGTAATAGCAGATGGATCCCTTGCATGTTTGAGCCCTTAGGTAGGAAACACTAAAGCATGACCATGGGATTTAATGATTGTAAGTCAAGAAAATGGCTTTATTATAAGATGTATGAAAACTAAATTTCAAAGGTCCTAAATTAGGCTGTATTACATCAGGACACATGCCTTTGCCACATGCTATAAATGAGATACTTTGCATGTCCCCATCCATTTCTCTAGAAAAGATGGGAGTGAGAAATATGTGTTTATATGTTATTATTAGGGCAATGCTATGGAGGCTGTGAGGTACCTTCTGTTATAAGAAGGCTCTACTTTCTGCTTTCTACTTTGTGGGGAACTTTTAGCTCCTTTAACCTCCACCTCACCTTAACCTATAAAGTTAATCAGTATCCTGCACTCCCAAGTCCTAACATACACAGCTATAAATGTGGAACTTACTGTGGTGAATACTAATAAGTATGAACTTAGCATGTTTATCTGGATCCTGTTTAGGGTCTCAGGCCACCCAATAATGCTGCTTAGTTTAAACCACACATTGTGGTAGGAATGCCTGGGTCTATTCTCATAGTTCAGCACAGTGGCTCAGTGGTTAGCACTGGATGCCTTGCAGTACTGAAGTCCTGAGTTTGATTCCGGTTTCCCCCACAATCATAAAGACATACTGATAGGTCGTATGTGTCTAATAAATGTGCTTAGATTGTAAGCTTTTTGGGGCAGGGCTTGATGTGAATGTATATGTGATATGGAAGATGTTAGCACTATATAATTCCACAATAATAATAATAATACCGGCAGGTTTATCATATCTGGTTCACCTGGATGCTGATGATTGAATAACTGTTAAAAATGTCCCTGTGTAAAGATTTTATATCCACTGTATCCACACATAACAAAACATACACACGCACACACAATTTTCACTGTGCACCAATGGGCACACTTTTGCTAGTTTGTGTGTGTGTGTGTGTGTATATATATATATATATATATATATATATATATATATATATATAATGGTAACCAGGTGGAGCGGCACTCTCGCGTTTTCAACAACAACTGCCCGGGTGCTTCCCACTTACAAATATATGGATAACTCGATGAATGGAGCACTCCTGGATCTTATATTCAAACAAACTTTTAATATGTGACAAACGGGTCAACGCGTTTCGGCTGCAAATGAGTATGTAGATTCAACATTGAAAGCACTCTCCGGATTTCTTCATCAAAACTATTTTATTTAATACATCACTGTATAGGCAAGTTTCGGTACCTCTAGGTCCCTTTCTCAAGCCTCATCTAGAAAGGGACCTAGAAAGGTACCGAAACGTTGCCTACACAGCGATGTATTAAATAAAATAGTTTTGATGAAGAAATCCCGAGAGTGCGTTGAGATCTACATGCTCATCTATAAAACATTTGATCTACACAACAGCACCCAGGTGTGAAATTAAAGGGTGGTGGAGAGAGTGGCTGTGACTATACATATATTATAATATATATATATATATATATATATATATATATATAATATATATATATATAAAAGGTAAATTACTGGTCAGGCCGTCATCAGGATTACCAAAGATGGCTGAAACGCGTAGATTTTGATCACGCTTTGTGTTTATAAATAGTTTGCAGTTTGAAAAATCCCACGTGTGCACTGGTAATTACCTTTTTGTACTATGATTCTTCGGTGGCACCGGGGTGGTACTGGAGGGGGAGTGCAGAGGACTCTGTGTGAGGAATGTATAATTATATATATTATATATAATATATATATATATATATATATATATATAATTATATATATATGTGTGTATGTATGTATATATGTTGAATGGCACATTTGTACCCACATTGAATATTGTTTATTAATGTTACCAATCAAATCTCAATACTCATAAATGTCTATTCAAGAATATTGTCCCTTAACATGCATGCACAGATCTGCATACCCATGCTCACAGGTTAAAGTAGTAAGATCTTGAAATTGGGGTGAACCCCAGGCTGTTTTTAAATAGCTGATTGCACGTATGTTAATAAAGATACGTGCATTAAGCACTTTAAACAACTTATCAGGCATACCTTTATTAGTATAAGAGAATATGTAGATGCACACGAAGGTCTTATTTCAGTGATTTTATTGAAGATCAGGCCCTTCATAACTTGCCTGCTCTGGGGAGAGATGAGGGGTGTGCTAGGGGATCCTGCCCACAAAACTTGCTGGGGTTCCAAGGGCCCCTGCAGTTTCGTAGTGGGTGAAATGTAATGGCTGGTACACATGGGCCTATATTTCAGTCCAGATATTTTGTTCAGAAAATTGGTTGTGATTTCTATCATTCACAACCAATTTATGGGTAAAGAAAAATGGCTGATTGTGCAGAACACATGATCGCTTGTGTCATTTTAATTTGGACTGAAAGACTGATATCGAATAGGTGATATGATGCCGAGGTAGTTTATGACCAGCTTAAAGTGTATGTATACTGAAAAATTTACTTTGTGTCAACCTAAATCTATAAATAAATACATGTAAGTAGCACTTACTCTGAGGTGTGTGTGTTGCTGCATGCCTTCAATACAATTCATTTTTTGCTCAGGCCCTGACCACTGACCTGACTATTTTCCCACATACCAACTGTCAAAACTGTATCTGTAAAACCATTCCAGCTACAGCAAAACTGCTTACAGAAATGCTGAAACCTAAGATGTTTCAGATTGGATACATACACTTTAAGGGACTACTCCACCTTCCTAAATACATTTTTTAGAAAGAATGGCCTCTTTAAAATATGTTGAAATATCCTACTTTGTCCTATGAATTCATTACTGTATGCCGATGGCTTCTGGATGCCTATGGATGAGATCTAGACTGTTATAGAGCTTTTACTGAGCCTGGGCATGCTCAGAAAAGGCAGACAGGGGATTAACATTCAGTCATTGGCTGTGATGTCAACTGTCAAATCATAAAGACAGTTACAACTGTAAGAACCAGGCAGCAGAAACAGGGAAACAGGACATTGTGCAGGATTTCAGGTTAGACTTATATATTTCACATTTCAAACTATTACCCTTTAGGGTAAGTTTTCATTTTGGGGCTTGACTTGCAATTTAAGACTGATATTATACTAGCCTACTAAATCCCTCCTTTTATAATTTATAGCAAGCTATTGGTAAACGAGTAAAAAAAGCACAAATCATCGTAAAAGAAATCACGAGTTCCTATTGACCCCTCTTTTCTCCATTACATTTTTCTGTTTAAAATGGCCTGGTATGCCATTCACCATTATTTCTATATCTAGTTATTTTGTTACTCTAAATAACCTGCTTAGAGTAAAGTATTGTATAAATGCCAGATACTTCATTAATCTGTAACCGGAGGTTCCTAGATTGGCTACTTTTGCAATGTTCCTTTCTTTTATTTGCGTGTGTGTGAGAACTATTTTAAATGGCACCTATAGTGCCCCAAAACACTTCATACATTTTAAATCTATGTTTAACATATGACAGCTGTCCAGCTTATCCCCTAGTATGCCCACCTCCCTCTCTATGTATACATGACTGCATTTAAGATTAGAGGAGAGTTAAGCCTCGTACACATGTGCGATGCGGGTCCCGACCGCCGACGCACAATGTGTCCGACCGTTCATGGTCATTCGGAGATCCGCACGGTCAGTCGGGCAACACACCCCCCCATACACGTGCCGATAAATCGGCCGAAACAAACATTCGGCACTCGTGCCCCGTGGTCGGGACCCACGATTGCACATGTGTACACAAACCTCTACAGTACAGTAGCAGGGGAAGGAACAAGAGAGATATCACAGCCACAGCACAAATTGCTCTTTGACAGTGAAACATTTAGACTATATGCTCCATTAACCTCTGCCTGTGTAGTTCAAAATAATTTCATATTGCTTTGTTTCTGACTAGCTCCTATGACTAAATGATCTACTACACTGTAAAAGGCAAATGGCTCTCCAAAAATAAATAAAAGCAAATTTCAGTCTGCTGATTCAGTCTGATTGGAGTAATGGAACTGCCAGCACCTCTAAAGGTATAAAGTTCTTAAATTTCCTATATGAGCATTTTCTTTCGCAGATGGTAGAAGTTCCTACTAGACAGAATGCGTTGTTGGATCTGGTGATATCTAATAACCCTGAGCTCATTTTGGAGATGAAGGTAATGGGAAGCTTAGGGAATAGTGACCATGATTATGTGTCATTTAATATAGGTTGCAAAAAACTAAAGTGCACTGGCTTAACAAAAACTTTTAACTTTAGGAAAGCTAATTATTGCTTTTAAAGGAATCGCCTCTGCTATAGACTGGGGGAACTGTTTCTAGGTAAAGAAACTGAGCAGATGTGGACCACTTTTAAAGGGATATTAAACTATTACATTTCTAAATGTTTAGGTAACAAGTGTAAAAAAATTAGGTCCAGTCCTGCATGGCTTAATGCTCAGGTAAAAAGGGAAATGGAAAAAAGAAAACGGCTTTTAAAATTTTGAAAACAGAAGGCACAGAACAAGCTTAAGGGAGTACAAAAGCTGTAATAAGAGTGCAAGAAAGCAATTAAACTAGCTAAAATAGAAAATGAAATACGGATTGCCGAACAAAGCAAGTCCACCCCAAAATGTTTTTTAAGGATATAAATGGTAAAAAGATGAGGACTGAGAATGTGGGACCATAAAATGGAGTGGGTGGTTGTTGTAGAGGATGCAAAAAGGCTAATCTGCTAAACCGTTTTTTTACATCGGTTTTTTACTGTTGAGAATCCTTGTCCTTACAGTAGGGATTGTAGCAATATGCAGGGAAGAAATGAAGAGTTTTCACATTGGATAAACAGAGGATATGGTACGGAAACAATAGACAAAGTTAATATCAATAAAGCGCCAGGACCAGATGGTTGCATCCTAGGATTTTAAAAGAGCTTAGTTCAGTTCTAGCTAGACCACTGTTTCTCATATTTTCAGATTCGCTTTTGTCTGGGGACGTGCCGCTGGATTGGAGAAAAAAGCCAATGTAATACCAATATTCAAAAAAGGTAGTCGTTCACCGCTGGTAACTATAGACCTGTAAGCCTAACATCAGTGGTAGGGAAGGTGATGGAAAATTGTTAAGGGATCATATCCTTGACTTGTCTCAGAGATCATCTTATTTGTAGTAGTCAGCATGGATTTATGAAAGAGAAATAGATCACAGACAAATTTAATTGGTTTTTATGAAGAAGTGAGTAAGAAGTTGGACTCAGGACAGCAGTGGATGTGGTATATTTTGGATTTTGCAAAAGCTTTTGATACTGTGCCACATAGGCGACTACTGTATAAACGAGGACTGTTGGCTTGAAGAAAACATTTGTTCATGATGAAGAGAACTGGTTATTGGACCGCAAACAGAGAGTGGTGGTTAATGGAGCTACATCTATGTGGATAAGTCTAAGCGGAGTGCCTCAGGGTTCTGTACTGGGGCCGCTTCTGTTTAATCTGTTTATAAATGACTTAGAAGGGGGCATTGAGAGCAAGGCTCTGTGGTGCTGATGACACATAAATTATGCAGAGTTTGGAACACTCAATGATGTGCAAGTGCTGCAAGCAGACCTAGATAGATTATCAAAATGGGCAGCAGAATGGCAGATGAGATTCTGATAAAAGATAAATGTAAGGTGAGCATTTGGGATTTAATAATCTGTGCCATCTACACCATAAATAACTCTGTGTTAAGGGTATGTCCACCCTAAATTGATTTTTAATATGCTGCTCCCCCAGTCTCCCAGCCCCAACCGCATAAATATTTTTTCAGAAAGCCCCCCAAACTCTTACTTACCTCCCCTCGTTCCTCCGCCGCACTGCCGGCCCTCTGCTTGCGAGAATGCAAGCAGAGGGGCGGGACCGGCAGTCGCGTCTGTGATTGGCTGAGCGGCAGCCAATCACGGACGCAGCTGCCGTCATTCAGTGACAGGAGGAAAGCGGAGAGGTAAGTAAGAGTTTGGGGAGCTTTTTGAAAAAAAAAAATATGCGGTTGGGGCTGGGGGACATGGGGGAGCAGCATATTATGGGGGATTTCTGCTAGGGGGAGGGAGAGGGAGGGGGAGGGAGGGAGGGAAGAGAAAGGCTGCAGTGCGCATGGCAAATATCTACTGGAGGCAAGATAGCAGGTAGAGCCCTGCTATCCTCCTGGTGGTTAGTTTTGGGACTTTGGGGGGGGGGGGGGGGGGGTTTACAGGAGAACCTATGGAGCTGGGATGTGAGGTAAGGATTAAACTAACTACATGGTGGGGCCAGTAGTTGGGGGGATTATAGTTTTGGGGGTGGACATGCCCTTTAAGTCATCTGTAATGGAAAAAGATTTGGGGGTTCTGGTAGATAACAGACTTAGCTGTAGCAAACAATGCCAGGTAGCAAAGCCAGAGCTAGCAAGATATTGTCTTGTATAAAAAGGGGAATAGATTCAAGAGAGAAAAATATTATTCTCCTCTTTACAAGGCACTGGTAAGGCCTCATTTGGAATATGCAGGCAGTTTTGGAATCCCATTACAAAAGGGACATCTTGGAAATTGAGGCAGTTCAGAGAAGGGCAACTAAATTAATAAGGGGAATGGAGGAGCTTGAATATGCAGGCAGATTAGACAAGGTAGGGCTGTTACATTGGAGAAGCGGCGGTTGCGTGGGGAATGATAACCTTATTCAAAAGATATGGCCCATACAATGAGCTCTCTGGTGCATTGTTCACTAATAGGTCATATCAGAGGACACGTGGACATCCTTTAAGGTTGGAAGAAAAGAAGTTTCATCTTCAGGTTAGGAAAGGTTTCTTTACAGTGAGAACGGTGAAACTGTGGAACTGTCTTCCAGCAGATGTGGTAATGGCAAGTTCATTGAATAACTTTAAAAAAGGCCTGGATAAGTTTCCTAAAACTAAAAAATATTGAGAATTACTGGTATTAATGCATATAGATCTGGTTGATCCAGGGATACTTTCCGATTGCCGTTTGGAGTCAGGAAGGAATTCCCCCTTTTTAGCTGGTTTTTTTTTGCCTTCCTCTGGATCAACTGTTAGGTAGGGTTAAAAAAAAAAAAAAAAAAAGTGAATAGGTTGGACTTGATGGACGTCTGTCTTTATTCAACCTTAATTACTATGTAACTATGTTACTATGTAACTATGCTGTTTTTACTTGTTTACATTGTTTAGTTGGATGTGGCACACAAAGAAGGAAATGTGTAGGGGCAGGGCAGGTAAGAAGTGGCTGATATTACAATAGCCATATGGTCAGTGGAGCATCAACGAGCAGTCATACATTAAACTAAACCATTGTGCCAAGCAGGTCGGCCCCACAATCGCACTTGTGTATGAAGCTTGACAGCAAACCTCTCGTATAAAACATGGTTAAATGAGCTTCAAACCCTGTCTTATGAAATTAGACATTGGATCCAATAGTGATGGCTGGGGGGTGGGTATGGTGACTGGTTGGGTGAAGGGGTTTGGTGGCATGGGGGGCATGAGAAGTGAGGGTATGGTGACTGTGCTTGGGGTGGTGGTAATGGCAGGAGGTCAGGGGGGTATGGTGTCTGTGGTTTGGGGGGCCAGTGAGGATACTCCAAAAAGAGTATCTGAGCTCTGTGCGAAAAATATACTCTATATATGCCAAAAAGGATATTCCAAAAAAAAACAAAAAAATTTAGAGTAGGGGGTGCATTATTCACTATATAATCTGTATTACCGATTCACACATTTAAAAAAAAAATCTATATTGATTACTTTTATACTCTATTGTTCTTAGATATCTCCTCCCATTACTATATTGGTAACTAGTGTGGTACTGTTTCCCCAGACTGTTAACCACAGAACAGCGTTTAGGATATTTCAAGGTAAGTAGCGGGGAGATGCACACACATAGGTTTAAGTGCTTTTATTGTGACATTCTGTGTGCACAACATTTCAGGTGGAAGGGGTAAGGGAATAAGGGAGTGTGGGGGGGAATTAAGATCACTCACTAAACATTAATAATTTAATGACAAAGCAAGCACAGATAAATATGTGAGTACCATCATTTTACTTCTCTCAAATTGTAGTTTCAGAAAAAGTTGTTTCAGTGAGTATAGTGACCCTTTAAACCTATGTGTGTGCGTCTCCCCGCTACTTACTTTTAAAGATGTGATACAGAGTGATTTGTCAATCAATATTTGCTATAATAGTAAAATAGTTATTTGAAAGTATGTGGCGTAGTATACACACAGCTCTTAATATGTGCATGGTTAGTATGTCTCTTCAGGTATTTATAAACCATGCTATACTATGCTAAACAAAGAACTATATTGTTAACAGTCAGTTTGACAAGAATAAGTAGTATCAGGGCCAATTTTAAAATGATGCATTGCTGTAATTTACTTTGGTTTGACTGATCTAATCTGCCTTTTTTTTCCAGACAGATCCTAAAAGTAAATACACAGCATGGTCTTCCGTCAGCACATTAATTCAGAAGGAATTGGTCATCAAAACTCACAGCCCTGCCAGGTGAAACACAGAATCTTTTCACTAAACCTTTAGCTGCATGTGTATAAAATCTTATGAAAACCTTCATTAGGAAAGGGAGGGCCAAAGGGGAGTTTACCAGATCCTACTAACCACACTGTGAAAACTTTCTACATTTTCACATTTACACGCTGGCATATCTATTGAAAATGAAGTATTAATTCAGAATTTTAGTTTTGAAAGTATAAATAGTTTGATCCCAGGCCTATATTTGTAAAAGCAGTCTGGCTTTATACATAAAACTAATAAAATGAACTGTATGATTGACAGATATATTGTAGTTTTCAATATATTTCAATGTTTTTTTAACAAATTTAGTTCCTGTGCAAAAGATCGATACTTCCCAACCAGAAATTTATCATAAAGTAGCAATTGCTGTACCACTTTGCTCCTCCATACGTCTTACATAGATTTCAAGCTGAAGATCCTGCGGACGGACGTGGGTAGGATTTACAGAAAATTATCCACAATGTCCGATCACCTTCTGATGAATAAATTGCTTAAAATCAATAGGCAAACTTTTAATCAGACTGGTAAAGAGGAATCGATTTTAGACCGATTCAAACAAATTTTGATCCATGAATGGCCAGCCTAAAACAATATAAATCGACTGGTGTGTTCAGTAATAGAGCATTACTGGAGAATTGTCTACAAAACAGGTGTGTAAAGTAAGTTCTGTTAATTTTTACTCTGTCTTCTTCAGAAGTGCCCAGCAGGTATAGATTTAAACATGTGTATAACTGGTTAGGAATTACTTTGACAAGACAAGTGAAATGAAGCTTTGGGTCTAGACCACACTGGTGCATTTTAACGCGCAACCCAGTTGCACAATAAAAAGGACACTTGGTGTCGGCTAATCATTGTATTTCATGCAAAAGCACGTTTTTGTGGATGCATTATAGTGTGGCCTCAGCCTTAGAGCTCGTTCACACTAGACATGGACCAAAATGGACCACAGCCATAAGGTGGGTCAGTCGGTGCCATTATGAGCATATAGGAGTAAAGCTAGACACAGGAGAAACTATTCTAATGGGAGAAGCAAATAAAATATACACAGGCATTATAGAATGATAAATAAATAAAAATGCTGTGTCTGCATGTCAGGTATGCTGGATTTTTGAAGAACCAAGAAAAAATGGGACTGCCAGCTCTAGTTAAGAAGAAGAACTAGGGGTCATGCTAAATGTTTTCTTCCAGGAAGGGGGGGGGGGGAATGAGCTCATATGCCAGCCACTTGGCTTCTATTCTTTAATGTTCTGTAAAGTAAATGTTTGCATACCTTTTTGTTACTAGTTCAAATTTTTAACCCCATCATTTTTATTATTTATAATATTGGATAATAATTGGTAGTAACATAGAACATGTTTTATACTATATGCTCGAGTTTTTTTGGTTTGTTTCAAATATATGATTACACTTGACTGGTTGATTGAAGCTGTAAAGAATTCTTTCCCTGTTTATTTCCACTGTATTTGTATCGTTTTGTAACATAAACACTTACAGGTAGATTCAATAAAAGTTCTTATAAATTAAAAAATGGTGCTACTTTTGCCCCAGCCAATCAGATATCATTTAACGTTTGAAAGCTAATATCTGATTGGTTGGGGCAAAATTAGCACCATTTGTAACATAAGAACTTATATTGAATAACCCTGTAAGTAACTCCCAACTAGATATCCAGCAGGGCAAAATAAAGAAAATCTTTCACTAGAGCTGGCAGTCCCCTTCTTTTCTTGGTCCTACAAATATCCAGGATATCGGACATGCAGACATGGATTTTTTTTTTCATTTATGATTTTTATAGATCTTGTGTATTTTTAATTTGCTTATCCCATTAGCATAGTTTCCTGTGTCTACGTTTACTCCTATATGCCCATGAGCAGAGCCAGATTTACACCTCAAGAGCCTGTAAGCCCAAAGAGCCTGGCGCCCTTAGCCTTACCCTTAAAAACAGACCACACCCCTAAACCACACCATTTTCTCTTTTGGGGAAGAAAATAGACTATAAAGTGGTTGGATTGGTGGGAGGAGATTGACAGCTGCCCCTCCAACCTCAAGCATCCCTAGGTGCGTGCCTACTGTGCCTAATGTTAAATCTGGCCCTGCCCATGAGGGCAAAGAGTTATGGCACCGCACCCCTCATCTTATGGTAGTGGATTGAACTGGATAACAAAGATCTACCTTTTTAACAAACACAGAAAGTGCCCAATAGAATACACTAAGGTATGGGAGTCTGTGCCATCACTCTTTGCCCTTATGGGCATATAGGATTTATATTCTTCCCTGACCACAACCACTAACTAACCCAGCTTTCCAATTCCATATTTCAACCACTTTCATCTGCTGTTCCTGATCAGGAAACTTCATGGGAATGTCAGAATCACCCCTGATTTTACTCTGATTCAACGTTTATGTTGGATTAAACGCTGAATTTGTTCAGGGGTGCACCCGCCATAAAGCAAACTGGAAAGTTACCTCACAGCGTGCAGCCCTATGAAACACTATAGAAAGCACCCCAGTTCACCAGCCAGTGTAATGTCAGCCCTGCAGTTTACCAGCCAGTGTAACTTCAGCCCTGCAGTTTACCAGCCAGTGTAAAGTCAGCCCTGCAGTTTACCAGCCAGTGTAAAGTCAGCCCTGCGGTTTACCAGCCAGTGTAAAGTCAGCCCTGCGGTTTACCAGCCAGTGTAAAGTCAGCCCTGCGGTTTACCAGCCAGTGTAAAGTCAGCCCTGCAGTTTACCAGCCAGTGTAAAGTCAGCCCTGCGGCTTACCAGCCAGTGTAAAGTCAGCCCTGCAGTTTACCAGCCAGTGTAAAGTCAGCCCTGCAGTTTACCAGCCAGTGTAAAGTCAGCCCTGCAGTTTACCAGCCAGTGTAAAGTCAGCCCTGCAGTTACCAGCCAGTGTAAAGTCAGCCTGCGGTTAACAGCCAGTGTAAAGTCAGCCCTGGGTTTACCAGCCAGTGTAATTCAGCCCTGCAGTTACCAGCCAGTGTAAAGTCAGCCCTGCAGTTTACAGCCAGTGTAAAGTCAGCCCTGCAGTTTACCAGCAGTTGTAAAGTCAGCCCTGTGGTTTACCAGCCAGTGTAAAGTCAGCCTGCGTTTACCAGCCAGTGTAAAGTACGCCTTGCGGCTTACCAGCCCGTGTAAAGTCAGCCCTGCAGTTTACCAGCCAGTGTAAAGTAAGCCCTGCAGTTTACCAGCCAGTGTTAAAGTCAGCCCTGCAGTTTACCAGCCAGTGTAAAGTCAGCCCTGCAGGTTACCAGCCAGTTTTTAAAGTCAGCCCTGCAGTTTACCAGCCAGTGTAAAGTCCAGCCCTGCAGTTTACCAGCCAGTGTAAAGTCAGCCTGCAGTTTACCAGCCAGTGTAAAGTCGCCTGCAGTTTACCAGCCAGTGTAAAGTCAGCCCTGCAGTTTACCAGCCAGTGTAAAGTCAGCCCTGCCCCGGACAGCGTGTTTTTAACCTGTACCAGCCAGTGTAAGTCAGCCCTGCGGTTTACCAGCCAGTGTAAAGTCAGCCTGCCGGTTTACAGCCAGTGTAACATTTCAGCCCTGCATGTTTACCAGCCAGTGTAAAGTCAGCCCTGCAGTTTACCAGCCAGTGTAAAGTCAGCCTGCAGTTTACCAGCCAGTGTAAAGTCAGCCCTGCAGGTTTACCAGCAGTGTAAAGTCAGCCGCGGTTTACAGCAGTGTAAGTCGCCTGGGTTACCAGCCAGTGTAAAGTCAGCCCTGCAGTTTACCAGCCAGTGGAAAGTCAGCCCTGCAGTTTACCAGCCAGTGTAGTCGTAAGTCAGCCCTGCAGTTTACAGCAGGGTAAAGTCAGCCCTGGTTTACCAGCCAGTGTAGAGTCAGCCCTGCAGTTACCAGCCAGTGTAAAGTCAGCCCTGCAGTTACCAGCCAGTGTAAAGTCAGCCCTGCAGTTACCACCAGTGTAAGTCAGCCCTGCAGTTTACCAGCCAGTGTAAAGTCAGCCCTGCAGTTTACAGCCAGTGTAAAGTCAGCCCTGCAGTTTACCAGCCAGTGTAAAGTCAGCCCTGCAGTTTACCAGCCAGTGTAAAGTCAGCCCTGCAGTTTACCAGCCAGTGTAAAGTCAGCCCTGCAGTTTACCAGCCAGTGTAAAGTCAGCCCTGCAGTTTACCAGCCAGTGTAAAGTCAGCCCTGCAGTTTACCAGCCAGTGTAGTCAGCCCTGCAATTTAACAGCCAGTGTAAAGTCAGCCCTGCAGTTTACCAGCCAGTGTAAAGTCAACCCTGCAGTTCACCAGCCAGTGTAAAGTCATCCGACCACACCTACCTCCACAAGCCACTCCCTGGCTTTCCAGCACAAAGATACAAGGACGCCATAAACGCCCTTGAATTTGCCAGGTCAGTGTATGGCCAGCAATACTCCAACTTGCCGAGACATCATGGTACATACATAAATACAACATAAAAGAATAAAAATTGAGGGTCACACTCAGATTTATATTCTTTTGAGGTTAATGTTCTTGTGAGGGTGGAATAACCCTTCTTTGGATAAAAGAGTGCACTAACCTATTTATAATTTTAAAAAAAGAACCCATAACCTTTTATTCAAGCAGATTTTGTGTTCTTTAATTGTATTGTGAATTCTTGTATTTCTGTGTAGGTACTCACTAACAGAGAAAGGGCAAGAACTGGCACAGAGGTTAAAAGAAGCAGAGCAAACACAAGGTAAAACAAATGCATTCATCACACCAGTTTCCTCAAATGAAGATGAAGAGGACCAAGAGGAGTCAGATAGTGACGCCAGTCCAGCAATTCCGTAAGTAATTTAGACAAAATATCTTCTATCTTATAGAAAGGTTAAATTTTAACCTCTCTATATGTGCAAACATGTGCATAATGAGAAATGTGACATTGATGTTAGCACTGCAGCCCCAATGTTTGCTGTTGTGTACTTCTTAAGCAATAGCTTCCCTACTGTCACACCTCAATATAATCTAGTGGATGTTGCATAGACTTTGCTGAACATCATAAAAGCCATAGTTCTATATGTTATGAAATTTAAATAACAATATACACTAGAAAGTGTATGACAATTACATGAGAGTCTTGTGTTAAGTGTGAGTATAAAGGGTGCTTTTTCTTGCTAGTACTCTGAGCATCACCAAATTTTGGGGTCTGCCTCCATGTTTAAGGTTGGAGCGTGCTCACTGCTGGGACAGAGCATCTTTAGCTGCATCATAAGCTCCATCCCCAAACTTATAAATACTTTTTAAAACTAGTCACAAGATAACTAGAAAAATAAATTCTCTAATGCGTCCATAGGTAGAGGAAAGGATAGAAAATTGTTGCAGGTATGTCAATAGATTTAGAAAAGATCGATTTTGGGGGGTGGGGCTTCTTACACAGAACATCATGTGACTGTCACAGAGTTTCAGACTGACAGGACAGACCAGGAACTGTAACTTTACAAGCCTATAACTTAAGATCAAGATAAGCTAGAAACATTATCCTAGACTTGTTTGAAAGGTATGAAAGAGCTCTGTTAAATAGAAAGCACTTATATGGATACCACAGTTGCCCTTTAAAGTGTGCTGTGGCAGGAAGTTCCTTTTTCAAGTATCCCTGAGCCTGAAAATGTTTGGGAACCATTGATCTAAGATTTCTTTTGGAACCAGTAATCACTCACTCAAACACCGTTTTTGCAACACATACCTTAGTCCAGATAACATTCCTTGAACTCCTCTGGTCCTGCTTTCTCAAGAGTATCAGAGAGAAAAGTAAGTATTGCGAAAACTGGGTTGGGGAGATTAAGAAAAACGCAAACTTTTGTATTTAGAGTAAAGGGAATTTTCACCCTTCACACAAACTCAGAACTGATAAACTATCCATATAAATATTTTGATGTATAATTCCAATATGCAGTTATTCCGTGATCATTCACTTACAATGTTATTTATCACTTTTTTAGGAAACAAAAGTGAGAAGGTGGGGGAATAAGAAAATGAATCACTAAATTTAAGTGCATGTTTCCCCAACCATCCTCCTACCTTTTTTTTTTTTTTCTCCTCAAAAATCTCATCTGTTCCTTTGCAGCAGCCTGGGGAAGTTGTGCTAGTTTCTGGGGGCGTGTCAGTCAATGTGCATCATCATGATGCTAGCAAGCTTACTTGACCATGTGGGTAAGGGTTTGTGATTAAATAAATTAAGGCATGCATGAAAGTAAGTGTGTTGTGCGTGCGTGCACTAAGGATGAGGACATGCCCTTTAAGGGTAGATATGCCCTTTAAAATCACAGCAGTGGGGCCTAGGCCTAATTTTTGTGGATCATTGATTGCCTTGTTATGTATTTGATACAATGTTCTCTCTATCAGAGGGATTTTGTTTTTCTGACTGACTGGTATGAACTTTACCTGTGTTGCTGGCCAGGCACTGATTAGCTAGATCCAGTAATTGATCCTTTCAGTTGTCTGAACATTGTGGCAATGCCAAGGCATAGGTTTCCTCTTGTATGACCTGCATTAATGTAATGGTGCCTATACACTAGTAACTGAATTACAGAACAGCTGTAACATCGGTTGTAATGAGTAATCCAGCTGAGAAATATCACAGGTAAGTACAGCTGAGATGGTACATGTTAGAATGAATTTCTTACCATCTTTAAAATCTAAAAAGTGTTGCCTGCATTAACCTGGTTTTAATGCCTTCTCTATGCACTGTAAGTATTCTCATTGTTAACTGTCTCCTTCATATACTTGTGTTTTCTTGCAGAGTTTTATTAGCTGAGGCTCCTCTGGGTGAACAATCGCATTTAACCAGTTCAACCAATGTAAAGTGTTCAGTACCCCTGTCCATTCAGTATAACCACGTGCCAGCTTTTATTCTTCATCCGGGAAATTTCAACATTGTTCTCTGTGTAGATTTCATTGAAACGACAGGGTAGGAAATTTTAGTTTTTTGTAATCTAATAAAGATGTTAAGAACTGTTAAAACATTTAGCACATTTAAGACAAATTTTAAAGAATGCATTGCTTAAAACAAATGTTGCTGTAATACTAAGGTATACTTACCAGGGGAGCAGCCAAATTATTTTTCTTCATCCCACAGTTACAGTCCTTCCAGACAATACACTGTAAATGAAACTGGGGGGGGGACTCTTTGTAGTATGTTGGGGGCGGGGGAACCCAACATAACTTGGCAGCTTTATTCCATACACGTCATGTTTTGAGCCACAAGGGCCCTTTCTCCAATTTGATTGGAGAAAGGGCCCTTGCATCTTGAAACATGTCGTGTATGGAATAAAGTTGCCAATTGCAGTTTAACCTGCTGTGTCCTGCATGTTACCTCTGCATAAAAATGTTACCTGCTGTGTCCTGCATGTTACGAGTGCATAAAAATAGGTAACCTACTAGCCTTGTACCTAGGTTGTGGATCACGTACAATTTTTACAAAGCTCCTACTGCAAAACTGTACTTTGTGGTTGGTTTCCAGCCTTCATGTGTATAAAGCATTGAAATTAGTTAATGTTCAGACCAACTATTTGAAAAGCTGGGGAAAGTAAGGCTGGGTACATATGGCTGAATTTTTCGTCCCTACCAACCGTTCTTCACAAGCGAGCAGTCAGCTGGAACGAATCACTGTCAGTCGCGGTGAAAACAGCCGCAGCCAACAGTTTGCCTTTGACCGATCATGTGGTCAATAGGAGACCGTACGATCGGCTGTGATTTACTAACACGTCTGATTGCCCAATTCGGGCCAATGGGCGACAGACATTGTATGCCGGCAACAACAGAAACGCTGACTATTTCCCCCCCCCGAACGACCGATATACAAAATTATCGGTCAGTTAACTCCCTGTGAATGTAATGTTTTGGTGGCTCCTTGACACACATTTAAATGTAGGTCACAAGTGTAAAAATGGTTCAATATTACTTCCCTGTACACCAATGGTCAACCCTAAAAATTTAATTCTTGCAACTCCCTCTGAACCCACTTAATGTGTGATTTATTTGGGTGGCTCCGTAATATACACATTTAAATAGCAAGTTAGCTAGCTGTTCACCTTTTAAGAAATAGTTCACACAAAAAAAGTGATTGAAGAACGGAAAGTAAGGAATAGGTCCTTAACCTAATAGTTCACAAAAAGTGAACTTTTCCTTTAAAGCAGTGATTGAAGAATGGAAGGTAAGGAATAGGTCCTTAACCTCCCGGTCTTCAATCACTTGAACAGGATCCAGGATCGAAGGTGAGTATATTTACCTCACGCACAATCCACCACAGCTCAATTGAAAATTGCTGACAGCTTTCTGGTTTAGTTTACTATAGCACGCATTATCGCGCACACGCTCTATAGTGAAACAAAACCAGGAAGCAGTCAGGTCAACTGAGCCACGGTGGATCATGCGTAAAGTAAATATACTTAGCTTCTATCCTGGATTCTGTTCAAGTGATTGAAAAATGGAAGGTAAGGAATAGGTCCTTAACCTCCCGGTCTTCAATCACTGCTTTAAAGTAATAGTTCACTTTTTGTGTAAACTATTCCTTTAATAATACACATTCCAGACCTTGCCCACTGTACTGTGGATCGCACTGCAGACTTCCAGAAAATGCATCCTTCTGAATTTTCTGGCAATTTTCAGTGGAGTCACAGTTCCATGGGTCACGTCAAAAGCATTTTTTGGTAAGGAGAATTATAATTTACTGCAACTCACTATTCATTGCTGCTTACTGTGCTGGCACACTTCTTCTGCAGTTGTAACAATGACAACTGTTACTAGAAGTTGCATAGTTTTCAATGCAATCTTATCAGGCTGATGACATAAAAAGTGAAAAAGTTTACCAACGCTATAAATTTGCAGCAACCGATCAAATGTTCTCTAACTGCAGTAACCAAGTCAAAAGCTGATTGGTTGATGCAAATTAATAGGGCCAGGAAACTTATTGCATTAGCCCAATTTTTATTTTTGCTGTTTAGTATTACAGTAGAAGGTAATTTCGATATTAAGAAGAGAAAAGACTTGACACCTCTCTTAAGAGAACAGAGCAGAATAAACTCTCCATCCATTGCCTTCTTGGGCTATGTTGAAGGCAACAGTCCAAGAAAAGTGTTGTTGACTCTGTGGTTCTGCTTACATATGAAAACATGTAGTAGTACAACACAGAAAAAAGCAACAAAGTAATGAAAGTAATGGACTGGGTGGAAACTGCATGAATAAAGGCCCTAGTGAATTTTCTCTAAAAGGGAATAGGTTTTAGCACTAATAGAGTTGTTGCTATCAGTTGTTGCTATCAGGTAACAAAATCAGGTCTGCTTTGTGGACAAAGAATCACTGACATGTTTTGCTGTCTAAATCAAAGCCTGTCAAGAACTGTCCTCAAAATTTTTTTAACAGAAAGGATAAATGTAATAGACATGGTATTACAAGCAGTTGTAACCAAACATTATGAGGAAAACACACAACTTTACAACAGGCTTTAATAATGAAAGAAGTCACATTATAAAGTTATTTTATGATGCTTCAAAAATAGATTTTTCCGGATGAGAAATACCTGGTAATGTGGAATATCCTCCCTCTCTGTAGACTAAACACTGAGAGGGAGGATATTCTCTACATTGCTCACTGCTCAGCGTTCCTGAAATGAAAGCTTTTTTTAGATTAGCATGTTTCCATCCATAATGTTTATTTTTAATAAAAAAAAATTCCTGTATGAAAGCTCTAGTAGGCAGTGTTACAGTACAAGTAAATAGAGCTTAGCCATGTTCAGTATTGGCTGTGAGCACTATTTCATTGCCCTTTTCTCATTATAAACTGGCCTTCTACCACTGTGATCCCTTCATCAGCTTAATCCTCTCTGCCCTGTCTTCCATCCTACATTTCCATACAGGTTCAAATTTCAAGTGGGCATTCTGTTGTTATTCTTTTCAGTGGTTCTACACACAGGAAGCAGGAATTGGTTACAGAACTCAGGAGGAATGGAGTTAACTTTGATGTGCGCAAGTTACACATTGGAGATTTTCTGTGGATAGCCCAAGAAAAAGTCCAACCTGTGTCAGGTGGGTATTGAGGAAAGGTGTGGTTCCAGCACTTTTAAATGTATGAGCCAGGATCGTAGTTGTAAGATATAATCAGTTGGGACAATCTTTTCTTTTATGGATAGTTCTCCTTTAAGGTTTCATACTGTAGGAACATTTATTTAAATAATGTATTGTGCATTAAGTGATTCCTAATCAGGCTATTTCACATGCCCGTCTTCCCAATGTAAGAGCAACCAAGAGGACTAATTTCAAAGTCAGATTTTCCAATGAACAGGACTCCACTGGTTCAAACGGACTGCCAGTCAGGGCTCTAAGCACCAATGGTAAATCCCATTGAGGGAACAGGTTCTTTCTTGGTGGCCTTATTCTTAGCGCTCCCTGAAAAAAGTCTTTCACCAACTCGTCCTGGAAAAACCTTCTGTTTAGAATTGCTGACAAGGCAGACATCTGTACCTTGAGGGTACTCAGACTAAGTCCTCTATTTAGTCCCTCTTGTAGGAACTCCAATACCTGTGGAGTAGAAGGATGCAGGGTTTGGGTGTTATTCTTCCCTGCCCATGCTACAAACACCTCCCATACTACTGTATATCTGGCCGATTTTGAGGCAGTACTGGCTCGGAGCAGCATCTCAATTACTTTGTTTGAGCAGCCTTGCCTTACTAACCTTTCCCTATCAACGTCCAGGCCGCTAGATTTAGACTGGCCGGATCCTGATGGAAGAACTGGTCTTGTTGGAGAAGGTCCCTCACCGGTGGCAGATGTATTGCCCAGTTTGTTGACAATCTCCTCAACAGGGGATACCATGGCCCACGAGGCCAATCCGGGATGATGGCTATTACCCTCATCCTGGACCTCAACACCTTCTTCAATTCCCTGAAAATCAATGGGATTGGCGAAAAATATAAGCATCCATCTGGTCCCAATCCTGCACCAGGGCATCCTGTGCTGCTGCTCCCTGCTGCCTGAACCTGGAGAAAAAATTCCTGGCCTTGGAATTCTTCAATGTGGCCATCAAATCCCAATCTGGTATGTACCACTTTCTTGTTATCTCCCGGAATTCCTTGAGACTCCATTCCCCATTCTCCAGCTGTTGTCTCAACAAGTAATCTGCCATTTGGTTGTGTCTTCCCTGAATATGGATGGCCGTCAGATCCAGTAAATTCTGCTGTGCCCAAATCATAATTGGTGTCACTTCCTCCAGCAAAGTTCTGCTCCTTGTGCCACCCCGATTCTTCAAACACATTACTGTCGCGACATTGTCTGAATGAATGCAGACTGGAGATGCTCTTATTATCGGGAGAAAAGTCTTGAGGGCCTGCTGGACTGCCCAAAGCTCCAGCACTGCGGATGGTAGATGTGCTAGGTTTCTTCCCCAAACTCCTTGCACACAGGTGTGACCCACATGGGCTCCCCAACCTGTCCCTGAGGCATCCGTAAATACATGGATCCAATTGGGTTCTTCTAGGGGTGATCCTGTAGATTGGATGGAACTAACCACCAAGTTTTCCTTGAACCTCTTGCTCAGATGAATTTTCTGTGACCAATTCTGACTCTTCTTGTCCCACCTCTGCAGGAAATAGGTCTTTAGTGGTCTTATTTTCCATCTGGCCCATACTGGATCTAGCTAATCAGTGCCTGGCTAGCAACACAGGTAAAGTTCATACCAGCGTACATTACCAAATAAACTATCAGATGATAAATCAAATCAGTCAGAAAAACAAAAGCCCTCTGATAGAGAGAACATTGTATCAAATACATAACAAGGCAATCAATGATCCACAAAAATTAGGCCTAGGCCCCACTGCTGTGATTTTAAAGGGCATATCCACCCTTAAAGGGCATGTCCTCATCCTTAGCGCGCGCAAGCACAACACACTTACTTTCATGCATGCCTTACTTTATTTAATCACAAACCCTTACCCACATGGTCAAGTGGGCTTGCTAGCATCATGATGATGCACATTGACTGACAGCCTGCCCAGCTGTCAGTCAATGTGCATTGCTCACTGCTTCCATCCATAATGTTTATGGTGCTTTTGACGTACCCTGGGAGAGCAACATCTTCTACATACTCTTTTAACTTTTGACTTCGGACTGGATCTACCGGAATGGGGGTCTTTATGAAAAAAAATTTCTTCGGCTTTTCTATAAATTCTAAGCGATATCCTTTGGTGATTACGGACATCACCCAGGAATCCCTTACGTTTTTCGCCCAAACTTCCCTGACTTCTGTTAGACTGGCCCGCACTAGGGAAGTATGAGTCGGCCTCCCATCATGAGGCCTTGGACTCTTTGGGGAATCTGGGGTTGTTTTGTCTCCCCAGAAATAAGGTAAATTGACCCTGCTTCCAGGCTGCTGTTCTTGAGAACTCCTTCCCTGGTCTATAGGATCTAAATCCTTCCTTCTAGCAGGACATCTCTCCTGCCTTCTCGGGAAATCTTTAAACCTTCTTCCTCCTTGCGGAAGAAAAACACTCTTCCCTCCTGTCGTCCTGGATATTAAATCCTCCAACGCTCTCCAAACAATTTCTTCCCCTCAAATGGCAACTGACACAATGAATTTTTTGACGGTGTATCAGCATTCCAATTTAGCTGAGTTTATGGCTGCCTCTAGGCCAAAATTGGCGCTGATAAAAAAAATCTGGAATAGCTTGAAGCAGAACTCTTCTCTCCATTCCATCCGCTATGGCGTCCTCCAACTTATCCACTAAAAATAGTAAGGACTTCATGGTGGATATCATGGCTACCGAGACCTTACAATTTGCTCCTGCCGTCTCATAGGCCTTCTTTAGGTCTTGATCCATCCTCTTCTCCATGGGATGTTTTAGTGACGAGGAGTCATCCACTGGTAATGCTGTCTTCTTTGACAAATGTGCCACTGGGGCGTCAACTAAGGGAGCTTTGTCCTACTTGTCACCAATATCCTGTGGGAACGGGTAAAGTTTTTCAAACTTATTCTCCACTGGTGATCTTCTGGACACCTTCTGCCATTCTGTCTGAATTAGCTCCCTTATCTCGTCGTGCAGTGAAAAGCATTCCCTTTTTTTCTTATGAAAGGGAACAGAGGTTGAAGGTTGATCCCTGTCTTCAATTGTAAAGGTCTGTTTAATCAATTTGATTAACGTTGACACCTTTTTAAAATCGAATCCAGATTCCTCATCCTCAGATTCATCAGAGGCTTCCAACTCCCCTGGCTCCGAATGCTATCGCCACCGCCTTCAAAATCCATTGAAGGATATCAGATTGATCAAACCTGCTCTGCGGTGAAGTCTCCCTTCTAGAGTGTTTTCCATGCTTAGGAGGCTTGTACCTGTCCTGCTCGGACACCTCCGCCAGAAACTCATAGCAAAGCCTCCTCCCTCTTACAGCTGGATGGTCGCAGACTCTGCACAAATCGGAGTCTTCCTCGTCCGAATATACTCTCCTCTTTTTGGGCTGCTTCCCCGATTTACTCTTGTGGCTGCAGGGGGGGGAAAGAGGCATCAGAATGCTTATCAGCTTCCCAAGGGCTCTTTAAACTGGACCCTAGGTAGTAACATTCATCACCTCCCCTCTGCGCTCTGGTCCTCCATAGCGGCCTGCACAATCAGCTGGGAACTCTGTTTGGCTATGATTGCAGGGGCAGAGGGGGATTGCCGCTTGCCTTTTTAAATTTCCCTTGTGATGACGTCATCACGTACGGCGCGCAACCCGGATAGGCTTTAGGAGGCGCGAGCGTTACCAACCCTGGCTGAGAGGCACAGCGGCCGTCACAGAAGCCTGGGGTCTTCGGCTGGAGAGAGCCCCAGAAACTGCAGCTGGAAAGGGAAAGCAGCCTGTCCAATGGACAGAAGAAAAAGACTGAATAGGTAAGGAGGGGTGGGTCTTTTAAGAAGGAGGTCTTTTTCTTCTGTCCAATGAGCAGGGAGCTACCCATATGTTTTCTGATGCTGCCTGGGGGATGGCCAGGAAATTGTATTTCATTTTTTTTATCTGTATAATGGCTTGAACTTATCACCTTATTTGTATACTCTGTATTTTATAATGTAAAGTGCTGCATACCCAAGTGGCACTTTATAAAGAAAATTAT
Organism: Hymenochirus boettgeri; assembly: GCA_019447015.1. Lineage (NCBI taxonomy): Eukaryota > Metazoa > Chordata > Amphibia > Anura > Pipidae > Hymenochirus > Hymenochirus boettgeri. Next base: position 58,297,521 of record CM033472.1, read on the forward strand.
ACATACATGCATAAAGGGAGCACTGATTAGCTACCTCTTGATTGCATTCAGCTGTGGTGATTTCCTGTCTTCATTTCCTGTGTCACAGGAGCGGGTTTTAAAACACACAGACAGACACATTAATAAAGCTTTGAATTTGCCTTGAAAGGCTGTGCAGAGTTTATACTTAAACTTTCTCTTTCTAGGTGGAGTTTAAAATCTGTTTTGTACTTACCTTACAGGTCAGCTACGAATTACTCAGGCTCGGGAGCTTGTATTGGATTATGTAGTGGAACGAAAAAGAATGGATGATCTGTGTGGTAGTATTATAGACGGGCGTTTTCGGGAGCAAAAGGCAAGTTGAAGATAAACAAAATAGATTATTATTAAGGGGTATCTCCAAGTGAAAAATCATTATTCAATTTAATTAAAGAATGGAAGGCAAAGGAGCTGTCTTACCTCACATTTTTCAAATAATGCATCAGGAGCCAGTAATAAAGCCTAACAACTTACCTGCAATCGTGCTCCTCTGGTGCTCATTCTGACAGGTCCCTACTACATCCACACACCCTTGCACTGTACACGCATGTCATGTACACCGCATTAAAAACACATTTCAGGATGATTCACCAAGAGCCATGCTCTGCGCGCTCCAGCTAACGTGCTGGCATTAATTGTGCTTGCATAGCTGAGCAGCCTATAGTTGAATAGTGTCTCTTGCGAAACTCACACAGCTGCCGCAACCTAGGGGTTAAAGTCACGCTAACCAATCGTTAGTGTGAGTTTTAACCTGTAAGTGTTCTCTGTAGCCATTGGTGAATCCCGGTAATTATATAGGATCTATGGTCAATGGCATACTTTTACTTTAATAGTAGGAATGCAAATATTTAACCCCTCAAATTATGGTTGTAGCTAGCATGGGATTTTATTTCATTGAAGCAAGTAAGCCAATGGCTAAATGTGATGTCTTAAGAATAGGCAACAGATATAAATGGCCCTGCAACTATGGCAAAAAATCCTATTGACAGTTCCCTGCTCGTGCTAGCAGCCACCTAGGAAGACAGGGGTAGGCTTTTCTACCTCTCTGGGAAAGGAACTTTAAGAATCTACAAGAATTGTTTGCCCATAGTTGCCCTTTAAAATCAGCAGCACTGTAGTAATCACCTCAATAATTGTGTAATTTTTACTGCCCAGTTCCTTTACATATTGCTTTTTAGCCAGATTAATAACTAGCAAAAACTCTGCCTTTTACGCATTACTACAAGGTATATTTATAGCCAGCTGACTACTTATTATTCTTTTAGTTTCATTTGAAAAGAGACTACTTGTTCTTCTTTTAGTTTCGTTTGAAAAGATGTGGTTTGCACCATCCTGTATATTTGGTTGAAGAACATGGGTCAACCCAGCATCTGAGTATCCCAGAAACTACCTTACAACAAGCAATAGTAAATACGCAGGTGATGTGATGGTTTGTTGCTTTTTCACAATACAAAACGTTTCATTCACATAAAAAAAAGTTCTTGTATGTATATATGCATGTATATGTATATATGTATGTATAGTTTATTTATAAAGCGCCACTTGTGGACGCAGCACTGTACATTAACAAAATACAGAAAAGTCATACAAGGGGAATGAATACATAGTTCAGTTCATAAATATATAAATTATATAAATAGAAGTGCTAGAGCCTTGCCACAAGAGGAAGGCATGGCCCTGCCCTGTAGAGCTTACAATCTAGTTAGGAGGGTAACATACAAATACAAAGGAAACTGTAAAATTGCTGGAGTGAGACATCAGTGCAAACAAAGCAATTATATTATATGCTGTGTTGATTACCAGATAGGTAGGATGTAACGGTAGATTTAAACCTGCTAATTGAGGTTTCTTGATGTAGAGAGAAGGGAATAGAATTCCAAAGGATAGGAGCCACAAGAGAAAAAGGTTTAAGGTGAGAGAAAGTAGTACGAGTGAAGGGTCTGTATAGGAGATGGTTCTGTGATTGAAGGATGTGGATGGAAATTTATGGGCACACTAGAGAGGAAATATAAGGAGGTACAGCAAAGGGATTAAAATGTAAGGAGAAGGATTAAACAATGCGCTGATTAACGGGGAGCCAGGTTGTTGTCCGGTACAAAGGAGATTTGGGATCCTGTTTATTAGAGAGCAAAACAATATTTGTAGCAGAGTTATGTATGGACTGAAGGGGAGAGAGTAGTGAAGCAGGAAGATCAGTAAGTAATAGGTTACAGTAGTCCAGGCGCGATAGGATGAGAGCATGCATAAGCATAGAGGTGGTCAGGAAAGAAAGGAACCTGCGGATTTTCACTATATTGCAAAGGAAAAAGCGTCAGGTATTAGCAACATAGTAAATGTGGTTAGTGTGACGATTGGATAGGGAAAATGGGGGTATTGTCAACAAAACCAGGTTAAGGTGGAAAAATTATCAGTTTAGCTTTAGAAAGATTTTATTTGATGCAGTATCACGACATCCAGGAGGAGATGGCAAGGAGACAGTAGGAGACACATTATTGTATGTCAGGAGTTAGCACAGGGGTGGACAAGTAAATTGGTGTATCATACGCATATAAGTAATACTTGAAGCCAAAAGAGTTAATGACATTTCCAAAGGAAATAGTGTAGAGCGAGAACAGTAAGGGTCCAAGTGCAGACTCCTGCTGCACACCCACAAAAAAGCTTCATACAGATGTCCGATTGGGTGGCAGGCACGTCCATGGCAGATCAACGAACGACCCTCAACTGAATGTATACACACGTGTGACTATCAGCCGAAATGTCCAGTTGTCACGCGCGTCAACGCAGTCGGGGGTTTGTCAACAAATCAGATGTCTGTATGAAGCTTAAAGGAATAGTTCACTGCATTAGTGAACTATCCCTTTTCTACATTGATTGAAGCCCGGGAGGTTAAGGAGCTATGCCTTACCTCCCGTTCTTTAATCAATGTTTAGATAGCCAGGAACGAACTTCAGAAAATCTTACCTTTCACGCGATCCAGCAGGGCCGCTCTGAAATTCCCAACTGCTTCCTGCTTCTGTTACACTATAACGCGCATTATCGGGCATGCACGTTATAGCGTAACAGAAGCAGGAAGCAGAGTGGCCCCGCTATATCGTGTAAAAGGTAAGATTTTCAGAAGTTCTTTCCTGGCTATCTAAACATTGATTGAAGAACAGGAGTTAAGGCATAGCTCCTTAACCTCCCAGGCTTCAATCAATGTAGAAAAGGGATAGTTCACTAATGCAGTGAACTATTCCTTTACCATTAGCATAAGATACAGATTAGTTCAGTTAGAGAGATAGGATAGAGACCAGGATGCCACTTCATTCCGAATGCCCAAAGGGTGAAGTATCTGCATTAGGAGGGAATGATCAACTGTGTCCAAAGCAGAGGAGAGGTCAAAGAGGCTAAAAATGGAAAAGTGCTAGTTGGCCTATGCAACCTGCAGATCATTCACAGGTTGGTGGAATGTGCAGGACGAAATCCAGATCGCAAAAGGATCCAATAGGTTATGAGCATGGTAGTTAATGATATGGGAGAAGACTATTCGTTCTAGCAGTTTAGATGTCATCAGTAAGAGAGAGACCGGGCGGTAGTCTAGCAAGGGCTTGGGTATGGGTTTAACATGGGCATGCTTAAAGATGGAATGAAAAATTCCAGATGGAAGGGAGGCATTGAATATGTGGGCGAGTATAGGGGTAAGCACATAATTAAAGTGCTTCAGTAATACATAGGTCATTGGAGCAAGAGGAAAGGCAAAAGACTTCTGAATGGGTCACAGGAGTAAAAGATCCAAGAATAGTAGAGGGAGGTGAAGGCAACATAATCTGAGAGTCATCCCTAAGACCAGAGACCTTCATGCGGATGTTGGAAGTGTTGGAAGTAATGCGCAAAGTGTATATTTATATATAGTATGTATGTTTATGTATGTAGAAGCGTATATGAATGTATTAGTATATATATAAATGTGTGTGTATATATATATATATACACATACATACATACATACATACATACATACATACAATACAATGATTGTGGAACCACTCCAATTAGGTTAATTTACAACTACACACAATAGTTTACACAAAAAGTGAACTATTCCTTTAAAGCAGTGATTGAAGACCGGGAGGTAAAGGACCCCACTTTACCTTCCATTCTTCAATCACTTCACCAGGACCGAAGGTTAGTATATTTACCTCACGCACAATCCACCGCAGCTCCATTGACAACTGCTGACTGCTTCCTGGTTTAGTTGCACTATAGCTCGCATGCGCAATATTGCGCGCTATAGTAAACTAAACCAGGAAGCAGTCGGCAGTTAACAATGGAGCTGCGGGGGATTGTGCGTGAGGTAAATAAACTAACCTTTGGTCCTGGATCCTGGTGAAGTGATTGAAGAGTGGAAGGTAAGGAATAGGTCCTTAACCTCCCGGTCTTCAATCACTACTTTAAAGGAATAGTTCACACAAAACTATTTTGCACTGAACTTCTCAAAGTTATTCCACTACTTTTCCCAGACATGGGAAAAGTAGACCAGGTCATGTATTTGCTAATTCTGTTTTTTTTTTAAAAAGTAATTAATATTCACGTCTGCTGTGAGAACTTACATGATATTTCATTTAAAATTTTAGGTAGTTGATGGATTTTTTATCAAACGCACCAAGGACGTACGGGAATCTGCTGCATACCTGACAATAATGACTCGATATCTTCAAGGCATTTACTCTGTAAGAGCTCCAGACATTAATGAAATAATTGAAATGCACTGTTTATTTTAAGACCAAAGCCTCATCTTTATTAAAATGGTTATTGTCTGATATGGTCCTAATCACATATAGGGGGTTATTCAATAAAGTTCTTATCGTTTAAAATGGTGCTAATTTTGCCCCAACCAATCAGATGTTAGCTTTCAAATGTTACATAAGCAAAATTAGCACCATTTTAAACGATAAGAACTTTTTTTGAATCTCCCTGATAGTTTCAGTCTGGAGCCATGTAAATGTTGTATGGTGGAGTGGCATACCCACCGACTTTTTTTGAACAGGGAAGGCCTTGTTATAAACTATTGTGCTCTACCTATCAGCCAAACTATTTGCCATGGTGGGTGTGGGTTGGGCAAATCAGGATGTTTTGTGGATGTTCTTTTCTAGGGATTCATATGGGATGTGCAAGGTTGGATGTGGTGCCAACAGGCTCCATCCTTACATCATTCATTTCTTGGTGGGAAGTGGGGGTAGGGTTGTAGTCCAAAGACTGATACACACACAACACTAAGAATAACCCATAAAAACCTTTACAAATCCAGTATTTTTAAAATTTTCAATGGTCAAATGTGCAGCGTTTTTAACCTGTTAAGTTTATTTTTATAGAATAAAACCCTTTTAAGTTGTACCAAAGAAGAAGAATCGAAATGTGACAGAACAGTTTCTCCAGACACCACACACTGCATTCTAATAGAGTTTAAAGAATTCAATGAGGGTGCCATGAAAAACAAGGTGACATTTTATTTGGACTGCATGAATGTATAGTGGTACAAGGCTGTTAATCCAAAGACAAGTTAATTGGTCTCCCTGCCCAATCAACTGAAACACCTACTGTAGTTCTCATAGGAAAATCGCATAAGGGATCAGTTGTTTTGTCATCCTACATACTAACTACATCATACATAAATATTTCCTGAAATGGTGCACATAGATGTATGTATGGTCACTTTTATATGTTGCTACATTGCTATACCTCCAAAAAACTCCTCTGTCATTCTGATGATTTTGCTAATGCAGCTCATGCTATCAGGGCCCTCAATGGCAGATTAATATTGCAGTGGCAGGCTTAAAGTACCAAGCAGGGTTTCAGATTAAGGTAGGAGTAGAGCTAACCACTACAGATCTACAGATAGATACAGAATTATAGTTACCCTGACATACACGGGTCTGTATTTCCAATCATGGAGTTGAGTACATTCATATTTTCCATAGACTGTGAATCGATATCAGGCAGTTTATCAGAGGGGGAGCAGAAAACATAAAATTTTACATTGGTCCCGTCTACTGAAATCTGCCCCATTATAGATGGTGCAAGGTAGTGTAGTTTAATCAGTAGTCTCGATTGGCTGCACCATTATCATCAGAAATATATGGGCAGCTTTAGTTTAATTTAGGCTAAAGTTGTTTTTAAAGGGTAATTGCCCTTGTCCCCAAGTTTTATTTTCAAATGATTATCTTCTATAGGGTAATTATATAGTAAATCCTATTTCCCAACAGGCACAAACAGTGAAAGAAGTTTTTGCAAGGCAACTAATGCAAATCAGTGGGGTGAGCGGAGAAAAGGCTGCTGCTATTTTGGAGAGGTACAGCACCCCTGCCAGGTAATGGACTACTATATGTACAAGTGTTGTGTTTGATATAACTTCATTCACAACTGCTTCTATCATTTGAATCCTGATTCCTCACTGCCAGGTAGACGCTGGACTGTTTAAAGGGGAACTGTGGTCTCTAAACAAGTTGTGTTTAAATGAAAGAAGCCAGTTTCCTACCTTTAAAACGAGCCATCAACCACCTCTCTACGTGCTCCACAACCCAAGATATAAAGAAATGACTGACCAGAAAGTTAATGGGTGGGAGGCTGACATGTGACATTCCTAAGGCTTCTCCTGCACAGTGCCGCCTGCGAGCACAGCCTCAGACTCCCTCAGTGTTTGAGGGAGCCAGGAAGCCCCTCCTCCTCTCTGCTGTGTGAAGGACCTGCAGCTGCAGAGAAGGTAAGGGAAGCTACAGCCCTTCTCTCTCACTATGTGAAAACAGCCTTTTCAGGCAGAGTTTTCACTCTGCCTGAAAAGGCTGTTTCCTCAGAGTTTTCGGGGTGTAGGGGGGGTGTCAGAGTGGCCCACAAAACAGCTCCTGTGAACAGGTGGGGCCATGGCACCTGCGAGTGGGTGGGGCCATGGCACCTGTGAGTGGGTGGGGCTGTGGCATCCACGAGTGGACGGGGCCACTGCACCCACCAGTGGGTGGGGCCACATGGGTTTGTAAGGGAATGGGCCAAGTGGGGCCTGCAACTGGAGGGACCATCGGGTCCATGAGTGGGAGGGACCAGGGGGGCTTCAAAGGGGAGGAGACAGGGCAGATTGACTGACAGGTTTCAGAGCAAGAAGTAGGAAGCGCAGGGGACATGGTGATGCTGCTGCCATATCACACACACAAATGTAAATATCTTCAAAACTAGGTAAAATAAATAATGAAAACAAATTGCAAAAATTCTTAGGAGTGCAATTCCTATCAATTTACCTAAAGTCATTTTTGGACCACAGTTCCCCTTTAATAAGTGGTTTATTTTTTGCAGCTGCATGAATAGAAGTCAGCAATTGCTATTGCAAGGCTTTGTGCTGTGTAATTAATGATAGAATGATTTTGGGAAGGGCTTAACCTACTTGTAAAAAGCAAGAGTAGACATGCCCTTTAATCATCTTTTTTATTTGTTTGCATGTATGAATTTCTCCCCATACCAGTAGTTCTTATTGTAGTTTTGCCTAAAGACTGCTCCCAGCATCCTTTTATTGTATGTAAACTGATGGTTACCTTTTCTTTTTCTACACCAATGGCAGCCTAGTAGCAGCATACGCATGTTGCAACTCTTCTGAGGAACAAGAGAAATTACTATCCAATGTGAAGTGTGGAAAACTGCATCGGTCAGTATCTTCGCACATTCACGCCATAACTTATTATAATAGAATACTGCAATTTTACTTTGTTAGCAGCACAAACATTAATATTTATTTAACCATCTCTTAATAACATCACTATTTTTTTCACAAACCCACAACTGTTTTCTAATATGTAACAGAAACATAAATGTTATACAAAGTCAGTAAATAGATTGGTTAATGTACCAAAGGTGATTTTATTTATTACCGTATAATATTGGCATCTTTCTATACACGTTCAGCTATTAAAACATACTAAGGAGCAATTTTTAGAACATTACACTGCATATAGCTTATTCAGAATAACCTCTTCCTTTGGTTGTTAAAAGTGTAACAGCAATAACAAATTCAATTTAAATATATTTGTTTTCATGAACATGTAGGAACCTTGGACCCGTGTTAAGCAAGACGATATCTCAGCTATACTGCACTAGGGAACCACTGTCCTGATAATGACGTTTTCCAACCCTACATAAACCTAGGAATGAAAAAATAAACCATCACTACCTCCTCTCTCTTTAACCAAATAAATCATTGGAATGACTAAAAGAAAAATAGAAAAATGCATAGACAAGCTGGATAATTTGGGGATGTAAAGAAGAAATCATGGACTTACAAGTATTTTTGTAAATGTCAAAAAAATATTTTTTTGCAGATAAGAGTATTCAGTTATTTTAGTTATTGTTGCAGAATAAATTTGCGTTGCTAAAATTCCTGTTTAAAATACATAAATTCAACAACAAAATTGATTGTATCTGATTGTTTACAAAAAATAGATTAAAGCTAGGTATAATGCACGAATCATAAAGGATACTAACCAATAGCTACATCATCAGTCCTGAAAAATACTGCATGGCATTATATAACTATATATAAATTATAATTAGAAATATGGACCATGAAGAAGTCCATAGAAGAGCTTTATCACAATGACAGGGACATTTGTATCACATAAGCTGTCCAGTCAGCTTACAGGCTAAATTAATTGCATAGGAACGGAGGCTTGACCATTTAGCACATGTGTCGGCATTGGCACATGGGCTAATAAATTCACCAAAACATTAAAGGAGAACTAAACCCAAAAAATTAAAGTTGTAGTTAGAAAGAACTTTCCTCAACATCCTTCACAGCATGGAAGATTCCACTCAGGGGCCTTTCCTTTACTTCTATGAGCTCATTTTAGGTTCTGTTTGTTCCCCAACTCTGAAGCTGACATTTTCCCTTGCCTGCCAGTACTTTTGCCATCATTACATTTTCTGCACCTGTGTGATTTCCACTCCCACCTCTTAACTAGTGATGGCTCAGTTCGCGGATCTGAACCGCTGCGGATTTACCTCGTTTGCGAACGGCAGATATCGTGGATTTTTTCGAAAATTCGCGGATCCTCGAGCGGACTGGATTTTGCAAAGTTCGGACATCTCTACTCTTAACCCCTATGATGTAAGAATATATTAAATCATCAATATTCAGATTGCAATGTCTGGGTGGTGCAGAGAGATCCAGTGATTTACACTTTCCTAGTAACAGTGTTGTAGTGTGAAGGGCTCTCACTCCCTGTCAGCTGAAGCAATATTAGTGGAAAGTGTATCTTCTTAAAGGGAATGTTGGAGGGTAGGAAGAGTGTGTTTTTGTTTACACTGTATGTATAAAAACAACAAAGTACAGAGCCGTTAGGAGAGGATAATGAAGTGAACCTGATCTTAGCACAGCTCTTTGCAATGTATTTCTTAGTTGTGTACCTATTTAAAGGGTAAGGGTTGCCTGATCAGTGAAACATGTATGGTCACCTACTGTAAGTTAAGCCTCATACAGTCATATGATACAGCACAAGACTAGGGTTGCCACCCTTGCCTTTTATACCCAAACACATATGAAATCTACATGCTACTGTGCCATTGCTTTAAATACTGAAATCAATGTAGCCTGCATCATACGTCTTATAGAAATTATAACCAGCCATTTGTCTTGTAGCTTTCATACATGAATACTAGAGATGGCCGAACTTCCAAAAATACGTTCTGCTCGAGGATTCGCGGATTTCCAGAAAAATTTTAAAAATCCGCAAATTTTGCCATTAAAGTCAATCGGGAAAGAAGTTCGAAAATTTCCGCCTAAGATAAGAGATTAAATAGCAGTTGTAACTTACTGTAAATGGCTCTGGGACCTGGGAAATGGTCCGAGGAACATGTTGCTGTGGGAAGAACAGCAAAAAAACAGAAGTATTCCTGAAAGTCCCACGTCCTGATGTTCAGGGGTCCGGTGGCTCAACCCGGGACCCCCTCCTGGGTCCTCAGAAGGACCATTGTGGCCCTTACAAGAGCCCTCTGGGGCTTAAGGGGTCCCACAGCTCGAACCGGGGCCCCCCTCCCTGGCACTTACAGGTGCCCTTGGAAGGGCCCTTGAGGCACCAACAAGTGCCTTTTGTGGCTTAAGAGGTCTCGCAGCTTGAACTAGGAGGGGGGCGCCCTGGAACTTATAAGTGCCCTTGCAACACTGAAAAGTGCCTTTGTTGGGGGTCCTGCAGCTCAAAAATAGGACTAAAAATGGCACTGTGGCCACCGGTGACACCGCTGGCGGTGGCACCATCAACATCGCTGGTGTTGCAGGCGTCTTGATCCGGCATCTTCTTTCTTCTCAGCCGGTGACACCAACTCTGCTGATGTCGCCAATGAAGTAAACCTGATCTTAGCACAGCTCTGTGCAATACATATCTCAATAGTGTACCTATTTAAAGGGGAATGTTGGAGGGTAGGAAGGGGAGGATAATGAAGTGACCCTGATCTTAGCACAGCTCTGTGCAATGTATTTCTCAATAGTGTACCTATTTAAAGGGGAATGTAGGCTGACAGGACCTCCTATACACATAAGATTGTTGGATAAATGTCAGACAAAATGTCTTTAAACATACGTCAGGATGTGTATGAAGCCCAACTTACCAGCTTTTAAATACTTTACTCAACTGAGCAAGTGCTTATACCCTGAGATACACAATCCTGCGTGTGATCCCTTAGTAATGGTTGTCACCTCACACTGCAGACCAAAAACCTATATTATACTGATGATGGCTCAATGAAACTGAAACCGGTCTACAATATGGGTATATACTAATCCTGTGTAATGCTGTAAAAGCTTCATAGAAGGTATAGCATTTACTAAATTGCTGCCATGGAAATATAGACATTACCCTTTCCTTATTGGCAAAATGAGAAGGGGAGATCTTAACTCTAATATCTAAGTCAAGGTTAATTTATATTCATAATTATAGCATATTTTGCCTTTATTGAGTGTCTTATTTAGCTGAAGTGTGAATATTTGGGGGAAGCAGTAAACTAGAAAAGCAGCAACCACAGCACAAAATATAGATAAACAGGATGAAACGGGTGAACTGACTACGTCACCATATGTCTCTAGCTAATGTCTCTATACTAACCTAAAGTACCCGTTATTTCCTGTCCACTAGGTTTTTACTGGGCACTGACCTCTTTAAAAAAGGTGTTAAAATAATATAACTTGCTGCTAAGTTTGTTATTTAGATTCCACACTGTGCTACATCTGCAATGAGCTTCTATATTGTCCCAGTGCTTATAGGGTTTCCTTTGGATACTGGTCTTTGCCACAGGTTTAGTGTGTGATAGGTTCTTCAGCCAGTAACCAGTAGGGATGGCCGAACTCACTGAAAATTCCGAAATCCAAAAGCGGACCTATTGAAATCAATGGGAACTAAAAAAATCTGCCTAAAATGAAGGTATGAATAGCAATGGTAACATGTTGTAAATGTCTCAGGGACTTGGGAAATGGTCTGGGGAAGACATATCCATGGCCAAAATCTTTTAAAAAAAACACTGCCCAGTACCATAAACTTCATGCGGTTCCTATTTTGGCATTCCATGTAGTATTTTCCAAAATATTTGAAATTTCTATAAATTACAAATTTACTAAATGGAAAATTTTCAAAATTTCTAGGAACTAGAAAATAGTTCTCCAGTCCTGAAAAATCTGAAAAAGTCTGAAACCCACAAAGTCTGAGTTCCGACAGAACAAGGTTCTGCTGCACTGGTGCCTGCATACCTTTGTTGTGTGAGCTACAGGGGCTGACTGAAGGAAGGAGAGTATCCTGCTGCCTGTCCAGATCATTGGGATTCTCCAGGTTTCATGTGGGAGCAGAGGGAGCTTTGTGATGGGGATGGTGGTTTGGTACAATCCCGATCAAGGCAGTGGTAGGGGGTTATTTGGTAATTGGGGTGGGATGTCTGGCTACATAATATTGTATATCACCAATACATGTCAGTGGATCCACTCAGCTCATCCCTTCATGTGAAAAATAAGAAACTGTTCAATTTTTTCTTTTTTACAGCAACCAGATAACCAAGTAATATGAAGTCACTGTGGGAGTGAAGGGAACAATCCAGGGCCGCTCTCCCTCTAAGTGCAAGAAGCATTCTGAAGGTTCTAAAGATCCTACCATCCTCTGAGTTGGTGGTATTGATATTGTTCCATGCTCAGTGGTGTGGATGTGCTCTACATTGAAGCATTGGTAGAGTGCACGCTGATATGTTGCTTTGCATATTTATCAGGGCAATAAAATAAAATCTGTTAAAGAATCCAAACCTCAGCTTTCTAAATATAGTTAACAGGGCAGGCAGAATTAAAGCAGACCAGGCAACCATGAAACCACAGGCCATTTATAGACACTGTCCTAGTACTAGCAATGTTATTTTTATACATGCAGTGTACCTGAGTGTCACGAACGCCAGTTCGCTGGGCACGTGATCTGACCAATCAATCGGTACTCGCTGCCACCACTTTAAGTTACGGCCTTAAAGACGCCCCAAAACCACTCTTGATCTCACTGACTATGCACACCCCTGTCCTGGCAGCTAAATGGTTAACACTACACCATCCACTCCAGCAACTAACTGGTTAATTACCATCAGTCCTTCACAAGCAGTCACAGAGTTAATTAGCATTTACACTGCACACTCCATTCAACCACATATAAACTTATTAGAGGCTAACTGAGTTCTTTTAGAGCATCAAAGACAAAACTTATTACATTTTAGATTTAATATTCCAAAAGGTGGACAGTGCATATAATACAAAAATAAAAAAAAATGGTGTTATAATAAAATGACATACAATAGGTACAACAGTTATATAAAATAAAAAGGATAAAAATATTCACAGACCCCTACTCACTAGAAGAAGTCCTGTATCCTGGGGCAGAAAGAAACATCGGGTCCATACACACGGTTTTAGCATGTCCCCTCAGTATGAACAAAGTTATAGGGGCTACAAGGATTTTTAAACTCCTTGTTGATTCATCCCCCTCCTGGGTATGCAGGGGGTGGGAGTGTCTAGGAATGTCCAGATTTACGACAAGCCAAAATAATTCATTCCCCCTCAGTTAGGCAGATTCCATATAAATGTAGATATGTACATTGTATTGATCACATATTCCTCTCCTGTATTAATTATCAATTCCTCCAATACCAAACATGACCTGTGTGTAATCAATTAATAACTCGCCTTGGCAAGGGAATAAGGGCTCCATGTTGGGTATCATATTAATGGGCCTTACTTTTCATTCACAAATATAATTTTGGTTTCTGTCTTACATATTCCAATACCGAAATACATTTATTTTACATGTATGACTGTCCTTAATATGACCTCTTAGTACCCACCAGACCCCTAGCTGAAGAGAATTCCAGATACATGGTTCGGCCCCACATTGTCTGGAAAAGGAGATATGGGGCCCTATTTATAAAAAATCGTTATCGTTATCGTAAAATACCGTCGTTATCGTAAAATAACGACCGGGTTTTTACCGATAATGACCGTTATTTACCGATAACGACCGTTATTTACCGATATCGTTAAATAACGGTCGTTATTTACCGATAACGGTCGTTATTTACCGATAACGGTCCGTTATCGGTAAATAACGACCGTTATCGTAAATAAGCACGTTATCGGTAAATAACGGTCGTTATCGGTAAAACCCCGGTCGTTATTTTACGATAACGATCGGTATTTTACGATAACGATAACGATTTTTTATAAATAGGGCCCATGGTTCCATGCTTCAATAATCGTAATATAAACAATAGGACTGTTCCAGGGTGGAATGTATTTTTATTGGTCCTTTGCAAGAACTAATACCAATAGTTAACCCATTCTTGCCAAGTCACTACACACTTTCCTGACACTGAGCATTGTGCAAGATATGCTGCATTTCCTTCAAACTGACTTGTTATATAGTTTGCAATAAATCAATTTATTTAGCTTTGTTTAGCCTTTGTTTGGAAATGGTTTCTATTGACAATCTAAGGCAGGAGACATAAACTGGCTAAGAGCATTGATAGTTTATTTCTAGCAGAGGGCAGGAGAATATTTCCTTAAAGGGCAACTCCACCCTCTTAACAAAAATAAGGACCCCCCAAACCTTACCTGAACCCGACCCCTCACCGACTGGTTCTCACCTCTTCTGATGCTCTTGTGACTGGTAATGAGAGTAGCAGTTTTCGTTAACGGGCTCCAGCCATTAGCCGTAACGTCACTTCCATGTGCTTGATTGGTGGCCATTACCCAGAGGTAGAGATGGGCTAGAACTCGAACTCGAGTTTGTCGAGTTCAAACGGACTCGGACTTGTCGAACTATCCCAGACCCGGATTTCTCGGACTTTCGATTTCGGTAACCCTCGAATTTATTGTTCGGTAACAATGGAATTGGCCGTAACCCTCGAATGTAACTTGCACAAAACCAGACAATTGCCCGCTCGTGTTTAAAGGGTAACTGTTGTCTTAAATTCTACCAAACCAGTAAGAATTATATAAAAAGCCTTCCACCACACCTTCAAAATAAAACCTAAATCACATCTCTAGGTAAAATTTGTGAGAAGTTATTGCTGGAACGGTTCAGCAATATTACTTCCTGCTTGAACACCTGTTTTCAGCCATGTTACCAGCTTGTAGTCATGTGACCAGCCTCTGCCTGCATTAATAGGCTCCCCTTCTCAACTGTCATTTTTTTCCCCAGGTACTTCCTGATTTCCCCTGTATTAAGTCTTAACTGAGCATGCTTCTCCCCCGGGGCAAACAGGCAGGGCAGGGGTCAGGTGATGTCACTCAACCTACAGTAAGCAGGAAGTTTGAACATTCACCTCTATGTAATTTCTCACAGGCTCCAGCCAGAGATGTGATTGTCAGCTCATTTTAAAGGAAATACTGCAGGCTTTCATTTAACCCTAACTTGTTTTGAGACCACAGTTGCCCTTTAAGAAGTGTTTTAACAAGTTTTGGTCACAGTGACATGTTCCCCAGACCATTTCCCTGGTGAAACAGCCATTTACAGTAAGTTACCATTGTTAGTTTAGCTGTAAATCACCCAGACTTTCCTAACTATCACTCTCCTATTGAATTTAATGGGTCCGAATTCAAACTTTCCAACTTTTACTAAAGTTCTAAAGTTCGAAAACGGACCGAACTTTATGAAGTTCGGCCATCTCTATCCAGAGGACAGGACAGGGCCGTGGTAAATATAACAAAAAAATAGGTTTAGGGATTTCTAACCTTCTGTATATACCAATTTCTGTTGAGTGGAGATAAAGTTTAAAGGAAATATTTAGTGCAAATCATGTATTTTAGCAGAGTGGGAAGACTCCTTAGGCTAAACTACAATGCAATGCAGGGGAAGTGCTACTGATCTGGTTAGAAATATTCATACAAAGATGTAGATTCCTAGGCCCTATACAATATCACACAATCCATTATAACAATAATTACAAGAGGTTTCAGCTACATGTTTATAAGAATGAAAAGCCTTTCAAATATGCCTAGGTGAGCCCAATTGCAATGATCCAACAAATGGAGCAAAAGTTTGCCTGTGCTATTAAAAGATAAGTATGCTGTAAAAAAAAATTAGAAAAATAAACAGAATGGCTAAAATTGTTTACTGTGCCATGGAAGACTACTGACCATTAGCTTGGCTAACACCACTTAACCTTCACTGCTCCCAGCATGGCTTAGTTGCATTTTGCTAACACGGCATGCTGGGAGTTGTAGTTTCCAAAACATCTGCAGTACCAAGGTTTAACAAAATTGACTTGAGAGTGTCAGTACTGCAGAGTAGGATTACTGCGTGAAAGTGTGAATATATAAGGGATAATATGCTACCTACAGTGTAATATACAAGGGATAAAGTGTGTCCTATCATTACATTACCTACTGCATTAGTCTTTCCTTTCTCCTGCAGTGCTCCCTCTCTGGTTGGGTGTGGTACTGCATTACTGTGATACACCTCACTGTATATTAGTGAAATGACTTATGGTTATATAAAATTTCTGTCTGTCTTTACAATATATACCATTCCTGTTACAGGAAGAAGTAATCCAGAAGGGCAAATTTTACAGTGGACAGAAATATTATCTGCCACCAATAGAAAGTACTGGTTAGTATTAGTTCAGTCCAGTACCAGTCGGTCCACCTTACACTCTCTGTCTATGAAATGGGACTTATTCTCTGTCTGTTATAAGGAAAACCAAGGATCCATCCAGTGGGAAAAAAGAGAGTTTGAGTGATAGGTTCTCGTTACTCTGCTAGTAACAGAATTTATTTCCCTGACCCCAGTCTGGTCTCTGTGATCCCTCTACAGGGACACATTATAATCCCCTTTATTATCTTTCCCCTCTTAGCTTACTGCTCATCAAGTCAAGAAGGATTTATTTTTTTCTCCTTCCTGTGGTTAAACTCCTAAACCTAAAACTTACATACGTGTGATCGTGGGCCCGACCCATGATGCTTGATGGTGTGCAAACAGACGTTTTATCCGAGTATTGGTAAATGTATGATTGCTAAGACGGGCACCGCTGTTTATCCGACCCAGCAGATCGTTAATGTTGCCAAGCTTACCAAGTCTCATACACTTACCAAGTGTATGAGACGCATGTCTTCCCATAGGCAATGCATCTCCTGAACTGTTGACCATGGGGAAGGGGGCAGGGCCAGAGAAGCCTCATCCTAGGTACAGCCATAGGGAGAAGAGTTAGGTTCAGGCTTTTGTTGGTCCAGGGATTAATCCAACTGCCACATGGAGTCAGGAAGGATTTTTTCCCCCTTTTTCAGTTTTTTTTTTTCACCTTCCTCTGGACCAACTCTGGGATCCAATCTGTGACAGGGTCAATGAAATAAAAATAAAACATTGTGTGTGGATTGTTTGCATTTTCACATCACTGTATAAAGTACAGGGAATGTGACAATCATGAACGTCCTCCGTATGCTTTACTTACTATATCCAATGGGATGGGGTTGTTTATTTAAGTTTTGTTCCCCTTAAGTCCAATAGTAAATTTTTTTACACCTTTTTTACTTAATGCTCGGCAGTGGCTGTTGATATGAAATGAAATTACGGTATAATCTCTTTCTACATCACAAATTAGACACAATGTCCCATAAAATAGGCTGGCAATGTCTGAAATAAAGGGGCACAAAACACATCAATAAATCTGCTGACCAACAACCCACCCTAGAAATAACCAATAAATGAATTGAAAAATAAAAATAAAATAAATGGAATCTTATAATGTATAGGTGTTCTGGGAAAGAGCTTTAGGATGTAAAAAAAATACATTAGTTATCCAGTATTGGTAGAAATGACAGTAATTACCTGCACAGACTTGAGAGGGGGTATTTGCTATAACTGCAGGCAGAGGCTGATCACATCACTACAAGCTGGTCACATTCTGCAAGCTGCTGAAAACAGGAAGAGTTCCAGCAGGAAGTGTTCAGGAAGTTATATTGATAAACTTTTCCAGCAATAATTTGTCACACATTTTGCCTAGGGTTTCCATATCTTAAAAGGAAAAAATAGATAACAAAATGCCCTGAGAGAGATGACCCTTTTTACAATATAGTGTCCACCACCTGGTTCTCTGTGGGCAGAGATAGTGCATAGGAATCAACTATAAATAGTAATCTTATAAGGCTTAGAGACCATAAAATTGCTGCTTTGTCAATAAAAGGCTCCACAGGCACTAACTTACAGACAGACACCCTAACACTCACTTACAGACAGGCAATCATGCACAGCCACCAAAACTTTCTTTCACTTTCACTAACAGACACTCATGCACAGGTACTGTCTCAGACAGACACTCACACACACACAAACTCACACACACACACATTTACAGACAGTCAATCATGCACAGGACTCAAGCTCTCAATTTCACAGACAAGCACTCACACACTCAAACTCTCTCATAGGCACTCACACACTCAAATTCTCTCATATAGGCACTCACACACTCAAACTCTCATAGACACTCACACACTCAAACTCTCATATAGGTATTCACACAGTTTACACTAGATTCACCAAGTGCTGGAGTTAAAAATATTAAATGCCATGGTCTCAGAGGTAATAAGGAGATAAAGGGCATGTCCAACCATAAAAAGAAATTTCATTTTACCTACCTTACCCAAAGATGCCCAGGAACATGCTTACAAGACCTGGTCCCTCGCCACCTGCATGCTGCCCCCTGGTCCTATTGCAAGCTCACTTCTAACAAGAACAGGAGCAGTGAGGCGCTTCCTGGTTGCAGCTGTCAGCTATTGGGCGTGACTTTGGCTTGACTGACAACTGCAACCAGCAAGCAGAGCGGCGAGGGATAGGTTTTTGTAATTATGTTGCCGGCCATCTTTGGGGAATCTGTATATGTAATTTCTTTTATTGGGTGGACATGCCCTTTAAGCATAAGCATAAGCACAAAACTAAAATTTAAACACATACTGGCTCCACTGTCTAAGTCCACAGAACTCTACTTACAATCCTTTGTTTCCCTGGTGTTCTGTATTGTGGTATCCACGTCTCCGATTGGCATCCTTTCAGCCAATCAGAGACACAGCTGCCAGTCCAGTCCCCTGCTTGCAGTTCCGGCAAAATCAGCCAAAGATCAGAGCGCCTGGACTATAAAACATTACACAGAATTTACTTTTCCTTATGAATTCCTATTTTGTAGGGTATTTTAAGCCATTTCACATCTAAATTTATACTCTTGGGAAATAAATGTAAAAAAATAAGTCTGTACTTATGTGCAGTGGTGAAACTACCGCCCCCGCCACCCCCGAGACCACAGGGGGTCCGTACGCTAAAAGGGCCTGCCACAGACTGACAACCTCCGCAATTTGCTGCTGTTTTTAATCAGCTGATCGCACGTATGAAGAAAACGATCATCTGTTTAAAAGACCAGAACCGAACCGGAAATTCTGGTCCAGTCTTTTAAACAGCTGATCATAGCAGATGTACTGTTGTAGTGTTTATTGTAGATTTTGCTAAGGCTTTTGATGCAGTCCCCCATAGACAACTAATGTATAAGCTAAGGTCTGTTGGGATGGGGTGGCAAATTTGTACATGGATAGAAAATTGGTTGGTGGATAGGATAGAGAGAGTAGTTGTTAATGGGGCTTCATCAATATGGACAAAAGTGCGGTGCCACAGGGTTCTGTGCTGGGGCCGCTTCTATTTAATCTATTTATTAAAAAATTATAAGTGGGTATTGTCAGCATTGGCTCTGTGGTTGCCAATGACACAAAACCTTGAAGACAATTTAAAACTTCAGAGGATGTGCAATCATTGCAGGTGGATCTAGATAGATTGTCACATTGGGCTGCTAAGTGGCAGATGAGATTCAATGTTGAGAAATATAAGGTGATGCTAATATTATAAATGGCTCTGCGTTAAGTGAATACCTGTTGGAAAGGGATCTTGGGGTTTTGGTGGATAACAAAATTAAAGGTAGCAAGCAGTGTCAGGTGGCAACAGCCAGAGCCAGCATGTTATTGTCATGTATAAAGAGAGGTATGGATTCAAGGGAGAAAAATGTTATCCTTCCTCTTTACAAAGAATTGGTAAGGCCTCATTTGGAATATGGAGTTCAGTAATGAAATCTTGTGTACAGAAAGGACATCTTGGAAATGTAAAGGGTTCAGAGAAGGGCAACTAAAATAATAAAGGTAATGGGGGAGCTTGAATATGAAGAAAGATTGAATAAGTTACAATTATGTACACTAAAGTAAAGGTGCTTGTGTGGGAATAAGGTTACTGTGTATAAACATATTATCTAGCCTACAATAAACTATCTGGGGCATTGTTCACCAATAGAACATGTCAAAGGACACACGGACATCCCTTAAGACTTAGGGGCATATTTATAAAGCAACGAAAATACCGCCAAAAAATTTCCGCCGCACATCGCGGCCGCGAAAATAGCGCTATCGCAGTATTTATAACAGCGAGCGCCATTCCCGCGATATGTATCGCGGCTGCGATGTGCTGCGGTAATTTTAAGCCCCTTCACGGCGATACTGTATACTGCATACGCCAACCCCGCCCACATCCCCCACGGCGGCGGCGGAGACCACCCGCCGCCGCTTCCCAGCAGCCCAACCCGTTCCCCGCTCGCGGCAATCTCGGAACGGGAGGCTAGGAGGGGCTGCCGGGAAGGGGCCGCAGCAGGTGGTCGCGACCACCCGCCGCGCACCCCCTCTCCGGCAACCCCTCCAAGCCCCCCGCCCTGGCCGATCCCGGGGAGGGGAAGGGAGGGAGCCGCTGGGAGGGGTGGAGGCACCATCCACCGGGGCCCTGAGAAGGGCCTTTTGGGGCTTAGGGGGTCCCGCAGCTCGAACCGGGACCCCCCCTCCCCGGCCCTTACAAGGGCCCTTGCGGCACTGACAAGTGCCTTTGGCGGGGGTCCCGCAGCTGAAACCGGGACCCCCAGTGCGGCTCTTAAAAGAGCCCTTGGGCGACGTCTTCTTTCTTCCAGTCCCGGCGACACCAGCTCCGCCGAGGCCGCCGACCCCCGAGAGGTACCCCTGCGGCCGCCAGGGGTACCCCCGGCGGGCGCCGGCGACCTCAACGAGGCCGATGTTGCCGGCGTCTTGATCTGACGCGACGTCTTCGGGCTGGCGACACCAACCCCACTCAGGTCCCAGCGGCTCCCTCCCTTCCCCTCCCCGGGAGCGGCCGGGGGGTTGTGGGTGGGGTGGGCGTGTCTCCCGGGGCGGGTGCGACCACCCGCCGCGGGTTGCCTGCCCATCCCCGCCGCGGGAGGCTAGTATCGGCTGACTTCGCCACCTTCAAGGTGGCGAAGTAAAACAGCCGATACTAGCAGAGCGAAACCAGTACCGCCGCTTTATAAATAGAAGCGGCGGTAACAGGTAAGTATCGCCGCAAAGGGTTAACGCTTCGTTAACTTTTCGCGGCCGTTTTCGGACTTTTATAAATCGCGTTAAACGTGATTAATGCGTTAATGTCCGCGAAAACGGCCGCGAAAAGTTAACGAACCTTTATAAATATGCCCCTTAAAGAAAAGAAGCTTAGTCTTCAAGTTTGGAAAGGGTTTTACCACTGTGAGAACGGTAAAACTATGACACTA
The DNA here is from genome assembly GCA_019447015.1 of Hymenochirus boettgeri. Classification (NCBI taxonomy): domain Eukaryota; kingdom Metazoa; phylum Chordata; class Amphibia; order Anura; family Pipidae; genus Hymenochirus; species Hymenochirus boettgeri. The sequence goes on from CM033472.1 coordinate 58,318,653, forward strand.
TCTTCCATTGGATATTGTGATGGCAGGTTCATTGGATAGTTTCAAAAGAAAGCTGGATGAGTTTCTGAAAACAAGGAATGTTGCAGGTTACTGGTATAGATACATAAATTAGAGTTGATCCAGGGATGTCAGGTCTCTGCACTTACCTCCTCCTCGTTCCCACGGTGGACGGCATCCTCGGGAATCTCCAGCGGTGTATGCCTCGTCTTCGGGCGATGACGTCATCAGTCCACATCCGTCAGCTTCTGGTGATCTCCTCTGGTTGTGCGCCCGGTCAGTCCTCTTCTGGTGCCGCGGGGACATGCGCGGGCACCTCTTCTTATCTCCTTCGTTCCTGCAAACTGTAGACAGGACGGAGGATATCCAATTGGATTTAAACTTGGCCTGTTAGCCAATCTCTGTTTTAGAATCAGTTACTCCATTTTCCCATTGGTTCCCTCTACCTTATTTAAACCTTGCCCAGGCAATTAGCCCTTGCCTGTTATAGTTTTGGTTTTGCCAAGCTAGTGGTGCCTGCTATTGTTCTAGTAGCCAAGTCCAGTTTCAGTAGCCAGAAGTCTTGTTCCTTGTTTTATCATTGTTCTTCTCATCGTTCATTGTTATCCTTGTATTATTGTCTTTTCTTGTCTTCCAGTTCCTGTTCAGCTCCATTGGTGTTCCGGTTTTCCAGAGTATAGCGTCTATACCTTGCGCTCTAAGACCTGGGGGTAACCATGTACAGCGAGGTGCAACAAGTCTCCTGACGATCCGGGGCTTGTCTATAGGTGAAGACAGCAGCTGTAGATTGGGGTATAGGTGCTGAAGGTATACTTGGGGGCTCCGGGTATCACATTATAACAGGCTAAACTAACTTGCTTGGCTTTTATGAGGAAGTAAGTAGAAATTTAGACTCTGGTATAGCAGTAGATGTAGTTTACTTGGATTTTGCAAAGGCTTTTGATACAGTCCCCCATAGGCGACTAATGAATAAGCTAAGGTCTGTTGGTCTGGGGAGTCACATTTGTACATGGATAGAAAATTGGTTAATGAATAGGATGCAGAGAGTAGTTGATAATGGGGCTTCATCATTTTGGACTAAAGTGCTAAGTGGGGTGCCACAGGGTTCTGTGTTGGGGCCGCTTCTATTTAATCTATTTATTAATGATTTGGAAGTGGGTATTGTCAGCAAGGTTTCTGTGTTTGCTGACGACACAAAACTTTGTCGTCCATTAAAAACTTCAGAGGATGTGCAATCGTTGCAAGGGGATCTAGATAGATTATCACATTGGGCTGCTAAGTGGCAGATGAAATTCAATGTTGATAAATGTAAGGTGATGCATTTTGGACTTAAATATACTTGTGTTACTTATACTATAAATGGCTCTGTGTTAAGTGAATCCCTATTGGAAAGGGATCTTGGAGTTTTGGTGGATAACAAACTTAAAGGTAGCAAGCAGTGCCAGGCGGCAACAGCCAGAGCCAGCATGGTATTGTCTTGTATAAAGAGAGGTATGGATTCAAGGGAGGAAAATGTAATTCTCCCTCTTTACAAAGCATTGGTAAGGCCTCATTTGGAATATGCAGTGCAATTTTGGAATCCTGTGTACAAAAAGGACATCTTTGAAATGGAAAGGGTTCAGAGAAGGCAACTAAATTAATAAGGGGATTGGGGGAGCTTGAATATGAAGAGAGACTGGAAAAGTTACAATTATGTACGCTGGAGAAAAGGCGCTTGCGTGGGGATATGATTACTGTGTATAAATACATTAACGGGCCATACAATAAACTATCTGGGGCATTGTTCACCAATAGAACATGTCAAAGGACACGAGGACATCCCTTAAGACTTGAAGAAAAAAGGTTTAGGCTTCAAGCTCGGAAAGGGTTTTTTACTGTGAGAACGGTAAAGCTATGGAACTGTCTTCCAGTGGACGTTGTAATGGCAGGTTCATTGGTCAGTTTCAAAAAAAAGCTGGATGAGTTTCTGCAAACAAGGAATGTTACAAGTTACTGGTATTGATACATAAAGTAGAGTTGATCCAGGGAAATTTCCGATTGCCACTTTGAGTCAAGAAGGAATTTTTTTTCCCCCTTCATAAATTTGGTGGGGGTTTTTTTGCCTTCCTCTGGATCAACAGTTAGGCAGGAAATGAGGATATTGCTAGATGGGTTGGACTGGATGGACGTATGTCTTTATTCAACCTCAAATACTATACTATACTATACTATACTGCCATGGAAGATATCCAAGAGCAATTACGGCTCTTAACTGGGGCTGTTAACCAACTAGCCCAAAGGGTAGTGGCCCAGGAAAATAGGTCTCCTCCAGACGTTCCACTTCCTGTTTTCCAACCCAAGGTGAATAATGCAGAAAGTTTGATAACTTTATGAACTCTTGTAAGTAATATTACACAACTGGTTCTGAATTTCAGACAGTTGCCCTGATAATATTCGGCCTTCCAGATGATAGTTCATCCTTGGTATCTGTGACCGCCTTTTTCAATGCCATGGCCCTTCTCTACTCAGATCCTGATCACCACAAAGACCATGATTAGGATCCTTCATTAGGACGAACGTTCTGCCGAGGAGTATGCTGCTGAGTTTCGGCGCTGGGAGGTGAGTACCCGTTGCAATGATCCAGCTTTAAATAAACAGTTTATCTTTGGCCTCTCTGAGTCCATTAAAGATGCTCTCTTGAACTATCCACCTACTGACTCCCTTGATAAATCTATGGCGTTTCCTATCAAAATTTACCGTAGATTCAGGGAGCGTTATCAAGAGAAATTAATGGTTACTCCAGGGTCTTCTAGGTCATCCCTGACCCCTTCTGTTCTCTCTCCACCTTCCCCAGAGAAACCCATGCAATTGGGTATGTCCAAGCTCTCTCTGGCCGAAAAGAACAGAAAGCATCAGGAAGGACTCTGTCTTTATTTTGGCATGACGAGTCACTTCGCTAAAGTGTGTCCTAAGAAGGGCTCCAGGAAGCTGGAAAACTTCAGCACCTGGGTGGGTTAGAGGAGGGCTACCTAGGCGATCAGATAATTCCTCCCAATGTCCACCTTAATAAAATTCTGTTACCTGTTAAAATTTCTTGGGGGTCTAATATTTTCCATTCTCAGGCCTTTTTGTATAGTGGAGTGGCTGGAAATTTTATGGATTGTATCCTAGCCATATCCATGGGTGTTCCATTAAAGCCTCTACTTACTCCTATTCAAGTTCTTGCCATCAATCATACTCCCCTACTTTCCAGCAGTTCTATATGTATCACCCAGAGCTCACTATCCAGGTAGAATCCGGTTATCCTGAGACCTTTACTTTCTTCCTTCTAGATATTCCTTCTAACCCAGTCATCCTAGGAATACCCTGGTTTAAAAAAAACAATCCAGTCATAGATTGGCCTACTGGTCAAATCATCAAGTGGGGGGTAATCTTAAAACTCCAGTTTCTTCTCTTCCTCTTTTTATTACTGATCTGAAAACACTGCCAACCTTTTACCATGATTATGTTGATGTTTTTTCCTCGCAGGCGGCCAATAAACTACCTCCACATCGGTCATATGATTGTTCCATAGATCTGTTACCAGGTACTACGCCTCCTCGAGGGCATTTATATAATCTCACTGGAGTAAAAAGTCTATTCCTAAGCAGGTAGGGGTATCCAGGTACACAGAGCAATGAATCCAGTGATTTACACTTTTCCAGTCTCCACCATGCTGGATAATCAAGTCCATGAACAAATAGTAAAGTGTAATAGCAATAACACAGGACTCCGGTCCGAAACATGTTGCACGCAATAAATTTTTGTTTCACACAGCTACAGTCCTGTGGTATTGCTATTACACTTTACTACTTGTTTATAATCTCACTGGCCCTGAGACTCTCGCTATGAGAGATTATATTAAAGAAAATCTAGACAAGGGTTATTCCACCTCGCCTGCAGGGGCTGGGTTCTTCTTTGTCGAAAAGAAGGATTGCAGTTAAAGGCTGTGTATTGACGTCCGTGCCTTAAATAAGATAACCATCAAGAACAGGTATCCTCTGCCCTTGATTGACAATTTGTTCTCCCAAATCGTTGGAGCCTGTGTTTTCTCTAAGTTAGAGCTAAGAGGAGCATACTATTTGATTAGAATACGACATGGGGATGAATGGAAGACTGCCTTTAACACCAAGGATGGCCATTATGAATATCTTGGTATGCCTTTTGACCTATGTTATGCCCTGGCAGTCTTCCAGGATTTCATCAATGATGTGCTTCGGGATTTCTTGAGTAAATTTGTCATTGTATATCTTGATGATATTCTAATTTTTCCTCCTCTTTAGAACAACATTGTCTTCATGTCAAAACAGGTCCTTGAAAAACTTAGAGAAAACCATCTGTTTGCCAAGTTGGAAAAATGCTCAGATTCCCTTTCTTGGTTTCATCATTTCAAATAAAGGTCCCACTATGGATCCCAAAAAGATTTCTGCAGTGCTTGATTGGGAGGTTCCAACCAGCCTCAAAGCCCTGCAGAGATTTTTGGGATTCGCCAACATTTATTGGAGGTTTATTACAAAAATTCCACCTTATAAAGGAGAATACAATACAATTTCAAAGGACCCGATCTATTCATAAACATCTCTCATACAACAGTTCTTGACCTTGGAAGTTCAAAAGAGAGGAATCTACACTTGAGTTTATAGAGTTTATAATAACAATGAAAAGACTTTCAAAGTCTAAATCTTTATCGTAATAAACATATCTATTATTCGGCCAGGTATTATGCACATGTGGTGGAGGGGGGGGGGGGGGGGGGGGGAGAGAGAGGGGGGAATATACTCTTGTAGTTGAAACACATCTCTACCACAACACACAAATTTGTTTCATCACAAATAATACTCCAAAATGTATCACTCTACACATGATAAGAAACAAAATGGCACTTGTATAGCAATTAAAAACACAATAGCTTTTCAAGAAATTAAAGTGACATCAGAAAAAGCTGGAAAATGCATAATCTTAGAATTCAATATTAATAATACCTCATATACAATTGTTAACATATATGCCCCAAAAACAGGCCAAAACAAATCATAAATAAAGTAAAAAAAAACACTCATACCCAAACCTAGTAATCTGTGGGGATTTTAATCTAACAATATAGAAGAAACAACTATCTTTTCAATATGGAATGCACATAAGGCATATATGAGAGGTAACCTCATTAAACTAGCAGCAAATGTAAAACAGAAAATAACAAAACACAGAATCGAATTATGTGATCAAATAAGATCAGCAGAAGAGATTCATAAAAACTCACCGACACAAGAAAACTTCTTACAACTACAAAACCTAAAAAACAAACTTCATCATTACAATATGTATGAGTTTGACAAATACACCCGTAGATTAAATCTAAATCATTACTCACAGGGCCCTAAAGCTAGTAAAGCACTAGCAAACAAATAAAAAAACAAATTTCCAAAACAAAAATATCATACAAAAAGAAAATACAGGTAAAATATATAACCCTCAAGCACATATATGCTATATATAAAATATATATATAAAAGCTATAAATCTAAACTTACTATCAAATTCACAATTACAAGACATTAGCAACCACATCCTAAAATCAGAAACTACCAGAATCATATTAGCACTACCCAATAATAAATTACCCAGACAAGATGGTTTCATCAATAAACACTACAAAACTTTCTTAGATATACTGTCCCCTTATTTACAAAAACTTTACAATACCGCAATAGATAAAGGAAATTTCCCATCAGAAATGACACAAGCTATTATAATTCCAATCCCAAAACAAGACAAAAATCCTACCAGCACATCTATCTTTAGACCCATTTATTATTGAACACTGACCTTAAAATCTATGCAAAAATATTAGCTACAAGACTACAAATACTTACCATGTTTGATATCCTCAGTCCAGGTAGGGTTCATTCAAGGGAGACAACCTGGAGATAACACAAGAAAAATAATAAACATAATTGATTGGGCATATAATCAAAACATCTCAACCATCATATAAACTCTAGACGCCGAAAAAAGTGTTTGACCGAATCAATTGGTCATACTTAGACACTATCCTGGATAAATATAATATCACAGGATGGTTCATAAAAGCAATTATATGCAGACCCAACAGCAAAAGTCCACATTGCAAATATGCTATTGGAATCCTTTAAAGCCACAAACGGCACCAGACAAGGATGCCCATTACCACCACTAATATTTAACTTAGCTATTGAACCTTTAGCCGAATCAACGTATAAACCAACTCATTAAAGGAATAAAAATTGGAACAAACGAACATAAAATTGGTCTATATGCAGAAGATATCATACTAACCATCACAAACCCAATAACATCCCTTTTACACCTACAAAATACTATTACATCAGTTTACTCAGATATTATAATATAATATAACAAAGCCAAATCCTTAATGCTACCCATTAACTATCACACTACAATTATTCCTAAAAGTTAAATATGCATATAAATGGGAATAAGATCAAATAACATATTTAGGAATACAATTAACAAATCAAACATCAAAACCCTATTAATACAATTTAGAACCAATTTCAAAAGAAGCACAAAAAAATCACTAAGTCATTGGACAACCAAATTCTTATCCTGGATGATGAAAATTACCGTATTAAAAATTATTTTACTGCCTAAGGTATTATACAAATTTAGAACATTACCCATTATAATACCAGATACTTTCTTTAAAGAATTAATTAAAATGGTTAATAATTTCATGTGGACAAAGGGCAAAGCCCAAATAAACAACATATCTCTCACAAAATCAAAAAAAGCAGGAGGACAAGCATTCCCACATTTTTGAGATTATTATTTAGCCACAATATTAGATCAATCAAGATTCTATTGGGCAGAAGAAAATATTAAAAAGAAATGGGTGGAAATTGAAGAACACTCTATAAACAAACAAAACCTACCTACATTACTGGGAACCTTAGGTTTCAACCCAAAACTGCCTAAGTTTTTCTTGACTCCAATAGAGACTCCAATAAAAACATGGAAGGAAATAATTAAGACCCACAATCTCAAGTCACCTCTGGCACATTAGACATCAATTAACAGTCTAATTTATAGTATTCCCGATTTAAATTTAAAAGAAGTACAATATACTTCACAGACTTAATTAAATATGGAAATTTCCTAACATTTTCAGAAATACAAGAAAAATTCTCTAAACCAATTCACAATGGCTTCAATACTACCAAATAGTAAATTTTATCAAACAAGAAATAGGAGCGGAATTGAGATATGTCAATAACTTAATAGAACATCTTACCAACCCAAATAACATGAAAAAAGCAATCTCAAAAATATAACAACTATTATACCCAAAAAATAAAATCTCAACACTTCCTTGCATGGAAAGATGGGAATACGGACTACAAAAAAACATCCATGTGGAACAATGGAAATCACTGAGTATACCTTTTAAACTAACTAGATGCCTATCTTTATGGGAAACAGACAGGAAAATATTCAGACAGGAAAAGATTCTACCATACACCACATAAGATATCTAAATGGCACCAAACATATTCCCCATATTGCTGGAGGAATTGCTCCTCAGTAGGAACATTCAAACACATTTGGTGGACATGCCCCAAAATTATGAAAATCTGGTACAAACTGTTCAGATTCATTGACACTTTATTAGAAATACAAATTCCCAGACAGCCCACATTAACACATATCCACAAGACAAGGCCACACTTATTTATCATACATTCATGGCTCTTAAACGTTTAATAGTAAAATACTGGAAATCAGACAAAATACCAAGTATAGCAGAAATAATGTCCTTAATGACATATTACATAATATATGAAAAAGCATATGCGATTACGCAGCAGAAATTCCCAGCTTTCTACAGAAAGTGGGAAACATGGTACATAGATAATAGATCTTCATGTAAAATGGGGAAGAAAGAAATGAAGGGAAAAGAGAAATTTACAAACATAAGAAATAACAGGCTCTGGGCTTGGTGCAGGAAAATTTTAAATCTTGATATAAGGCTCTTAGAAAATAACAGTTGTAATAGAGACTAAATATGATATGTAAGCCAACTGTTCTTTTTTTATATATACTTGTTTTAAAGGGCAACTGTGGTCTCAAAACAAGTTAGGGTTAAATGAAAGCCTGCAGTATTTCCTTTACACTGAGCCAACAATCACATCTCTGGCTGGAGCCATTGGGGTGAATGTTCAAACTTCCTGCTTCCAGTAGGTTGAGTGACATCACCTGACCTCTGCCGGCCAATTTAATGTTAAAAAAAAAAAAAGTACCAAGAGGTTAAACTCTAGACAGGCTCGTTGGGCTCTTTTCTTTTCCAAGTACCACTTTAGAATCAAATACAGACCAGTAAATAAGAATATAAAGGCAGATGCTTGTCTCGTAATTTTTTCTGATTCACCTTCCAATTCTGAAATCATGCCAGAACCCATTCTTCCTCCTTGTTTTCTGAATGCCTTGTCTACTTCTTAGTTGCTCCCCAATCTTTCATCTTTTAAGTCCTCTTCAGTCCATGTTCCTTCTGTAAAACATTTAATCGTTATTTGTTCCTCCTAATCTTCGTTTTCAGGTCATCCAGCATTCCAATTCGAAGTTATCTGTGCATCCCTGGGAGAAAAAGACCTGCAAGCTTCTGTCCCGTCATGTGTGGTGGCCTTCTATGTCCAGAGATGCCAAAGCTTATGTCAAAGCTTGTGTAATTTGTGCACGCAGTAAGACGCCTAAAAACTCTCCTCATGGTACTTTAATGCCCCTGTCTGAACCCACCACTCCATGGTTTCAGATCTCCATGGATTTTATATTTGATCTGGGGTCAACAGTTATTTGGGTGGTAGTTGATCGCTTTAGCAAGATGGCCCACTTTGTTCCACTTAACAATCTTCCCTCTGCCAAAGAGTTGTCTCTTTTATTTATTAAACATATGTTTCAACTCCATGGGATTCTGGAAAACATATTCTCCGATAGAGGGGTCCAGTTTATAGCAAAGTTTTGGCTCTCTTTTTGCTCTCAGTTGGGTATCTCTCTGTCTTTCTCTTCCTCCTTCCATCCCCAGTCTAATGGGCGGACAGAGAGAACCAACCAATCATTAGAACAATACCTCCATTGTTTTGTGTCAGAGTCTCAAGAATCCTGGGCTGAGTTTTTACCCTTCGCCGAGTTTTCATATAATAACACTATTCATTATCTGTTGTATTCAATTAGATCAACTGGACTTGAAATGTAGTTCTTGAAGACGTTTCACTAGTCATCCGACTGGCTTTCTCAATTCAGAATGACTTGTACAAGAATCTGTGGCAATTATGTACCCTGGAAAATCCCATTAGGCAGTATCAAGCCAGGTGTTAAGGGTGTGATTAGATAGTGGCTAAGAGGTGTTATAGGAACGCCCAGAGTAAGGTGTTAAAACAGCATTGTACATGGCAGACAGTTGGTGTCGAACCCCCCCACCTCTATTTAGGCTTGGTTTCTTTATTTTCACATAAATGGCCTCCTTAACACCTCTCTTGAACCAGTCACGTTCCTTCGCCAGTATGTTAACATTACAATCTTCAAAGGTATGTCCTTTATCCTTTAGATGCAGATACACGGCTGAGTCCTGACTGTCTGCCAACTGTCTGCCATGTACAATGCTGTTTTAACACCTTACTCTGGGCGTTCCTATAACACCTCTTAGCACTATCTAATCACACCCTTAACACCTGGCTGTGATATGCTAATTGGGATTTTCCAGGGTACATAATTGCCACAGATTCTTGACCAAGTCATTCTGAATTGAGAAAGCCAGTCGGATGACTAGCGAAATGTCTTCAAGAACTACATTTCAAGTCCAGTTGATCTAATTGAATACAACAGATATACCATGACCTGGATGAATGAGAACCTTCACAAGCATAACACTATTCATTCTTCTAAAGGTATTTCTCCTTTTTACTGCATTTATGGTCTTCATCCCAAAGCATCTTCTTTAACTGGTCCTACTTCTGACTTCCCTATCCTTGAAAATAGTTTTCAGCATATGTCCACTATCTGGCGCCAGGTACAACAGAATCTACAAAAGGCCTCTTCCCGTCAAAAAGAATTTGCAGACAAACATAGATCCAAGGAACCGGACTACTCTCCTGGTGATATTGTATTGGTCTCTACTCTCAAGAAAATCAGCTGCCTCTGCAATTGCCATCTCTGATCCTCCTCCTCCAGTTGAAATCTTGGATTCACGCTGGACTCAAAATTCTCTACAGTATCTTATTGAAGGGAATGGCTACGGTCCTAAAGAAGGATACTGGGTTCCTCATTATCAGGTCAGGAACTGATTAATCAATTTCAGAAGGACAACCCAGAGAAACCTACCTTAAAAGGTCCAGTGGCCCCTCGTGAGGGGGGGGTAATATCAGGTCTCCACACTTACCTCCTCCTTGTTCCCGGCATCCTCAGGAATCTCCTGCAGCCTCCGCCGCGTCTTCAGGCGAGTACGTCATCGGTCCAGGTCCGTCGGCTTCTGGCGCACGTGCGCTCACCTCTGGTCGCGCGAATGGTCGCACGGACGCACACAGGAAGGAATTTTTTCCCCCTTCATATTTCTGGTTGGGTTTTTTTTTGCCTTCCTCTGGACCAACAGTTAGACAGGAAATGTGGGTACACACACGCACGCACACACGCACGCATGCACATACACACACACACACCTCAGCATGGTTAGCACTGATACCTTGCAGCACTGAGGTCCTGAGTTCGATTCCACCCTTGGACACATCTGCAAGGAGTTTGTATGTTCTCCCTGTGCTTGCGTGGGTTTCCTCCAGGCACTCCGGTTTCCCCCACAATCATAAAGACAGTGTATGTGTCAAATAAATGTGTTTTTCGGGGCAGGGCCTGATGTGGATTGAGTAAATATTTGTAAAGCGCTGCAGAATATGTAGCGCTATATAAGAAATAAAATACATACATACATTCTAGTATTTTAGTAAATAATTTTACATATTTAATAAAACATCACAGCATAATAAAATCACATTTCATATTTTGTTTGATACTGAACAGAGAACATTTCTAAGAATATTTTAACCAATCATTTTTACTTTTTGGATATTCAAATGATCTCAACAGCTCTCAAGAGATTGAGAGTTAAACAAAGTCCTTTGTAAACCAGTCTTAAGGCAGACACACTTTTTTAAACTCTTCAAACAAATTGATCAAATAGTTTGAAACAATAGACCCACGCATGGCTTCCATTTAAAAGATATTGACTCCTCCATCGTGCAGCCATCTAGTGGTTAGAGATGGCCGAAGACGTTTCACTAGTCATCCAACTGGATTTCTCAATTCAGAATGACTTGACAAGACAAGAATCTGTGGCAATTATGTACCCTGGAAAATCCCAATTAGCATATCACAGCCAGGTGTTAAGGGAGTGATTAGATAGTGGCTAAGAGGTGTTATAGGAACGCCCAGGGTAAGGTGTCAAAACAGCATTGTACATGGCAGACAATTGGTGTCAAACCCCCCCACCTCTTTTTAGGCTTGGTTTCTTTATTTTCACATAAATGGCCTCCTTGACACCTCTCTTGAACCAGTCACGTTTCTTTTGCATATATGTTAACATTACAATCTTCAAAGGTATGTCCTTTATCCTTATACTGTCCTCTATCCTATACCGAAACACAAGATAAGCGACATCATATACGCAGTGCAGTGCAGTGAATAATGCTCTGATTTGTATGTGGGGAAGACCGAACAGCAACTGCATCAAAGTATGGCCCAGCAGAGAAGAGCCAATTCCTCGGGTCAGGACTCAGCCGTGTACCTGCATCTTAAGGATAAAGGACATACCTTTGAAGATTGTAATGTTAACATATTGGCAAAGGAACAAAGGTTACCGAAATCAAATAATAAATTTGAGGGTAATCACCTAATTCAAGGTTACTGAACGCTGCATTCGAGGGTTAAGGAGTGATTAAAGTTGTAAAGTTATTGCCGAATTGTAGGGTTACAGAAATCGAACGCCACATTCAAGGGTTATCACCTAATTTGAGGGTTACCGAATGCCCCATGCTAGGGTTCTGGAGTGCTAAAGTCGAGGGTTATCGCAGAATTCAAAGGTTACCAAACATCGAGTTCTAGGGATGCGGACCACCAAGTCAAGGTATATCGATTCGAGCGTTGAATAATTATCGAGAATTCGAGAATTAGCAGAAAGTGTGAACTACGGAATAGTTTGAAAAGTTTGAGTTCATTAGAACTATAAATGTTCAGATGAAACTAGTGTTTGAGTTCTGGTCCATCTCTACTACTAGTGGATGCCTGCCTTTAAGTTTAGATTATTTCCAATGTACAGGCATCCCATAGGTTACATAAAAATACTTAAATCTGCCTCTAAGTGATTTTATACCCAAGCTGGAAACATTACAGGACATTAAGGGAGTGAGACTGTAAGTGAACCTTGGGGGCTGGCAAGAAACCTTCAGAGTTTCAGTAGATTATAAATATTATTAATTAACCTGTAAACTGCACTAGCAAAAATGTCAGATCTTAAAATGAGTGTGTTTATTATTTATAGGACAACTAAAGCGAGGACCGAAAAACCTAGGCCCACCCCTGGTAGTACAGCCAATTTCCAATAAATAAACATTGTTTTATTAAATAAACATGATTTAGACCAATATAACTATCAACATTACGACTGATATAGTGTGACTGAAATTACTTTCCTATAGGTGTGTTACCTACATTTATAAGATATTTGATGCATTTTACGATCAACGTTTCACTTCATCTACTCAAAACATAAAAGGTGAGTATAATCTAGAACGATTCAACATTAAAGGGTTTCTCCATTGGTTAAAACCACTTTTCGGTGTTCAGTTTTATGGAAGAACGGGAGATAAAGGAGCTGTGTCTTACCCCCCCTTCTTACATAAATCTGGATAGCAAAAAGTGGTTTAAACCACTGGAGATTCTACTTCGTCGTCAAATTGATTGTAATAATATTGCTGGGTGGATGTTAGTTTTTACTTCCCTGGTAATAATATCAGGGCAAGTTAAATGTAATATAGGAAACTGCTTGACTGTTACTGTACCACTACTACATCTTTGGAAGATGCAGATCAGATGTACCTTTTTACTGGTCTACTACAGTTAGAAAAAATCTGTCATCTGATGTCATCATTTTAAAAAAAGCCATATATGTTTTTCAAAAAGACCATATATTTTTAATTAGTGTCTCAATAACATTTGGCTACATGTTAGGGGATAAACATCACACAGACAGACTAAAGTCAATTGTTTTTGTTATAAAGGGTATCTCTTCGTGCCAGCCGGGCACTTGCATAGTGACGTCATGAGCGTCAATGTCACTGGGCCTGGAGCATCGCTGGACCAGACACACAGGTGAGTACCTTACACTACAATACTTACCTTTTTCACAGATGCTCCTGACCTATCTCCCACCACTGAATTTGCTGCCCCTACTGCTGGCTTTATAATTTCATGTAGCCACAAAGGAGGAGGCTCAAGTTACAGCCCTAAGTCGTTTTCTGTGAAGTCACCATCACATGATGGCTGAGACTGAAGAAGCAGCATGAAGAGATTCGGCAGAGGTGATGATGATGGATAAGCAAGTTTGGGAGCAATGAAAAGTATTGTGGTTACAGAGTTTGGCGGTCCTCTTGCTAAATACAAATTTTAGATATGGTTTGGACATGCCCTTTAAGAATAGCAGCAAATTATAGCTATCTAGATCTTGGGATTTCTCCAACCCTAGTTCAACCCATGACTGGGTTGACCATTGGAGTAAACACAGTGTATACTAGGGATATAATCTTATTTACAAGCAATGAATGACCCTGGGATGGTATCATGTACTTTTTGATCAGTGTCCCGTAAAACATTCCAACTACAATCAGATGGGAGCTAAATTTGGAAAATGCTTTGTTTCCCGGCTGTGAATGGAATTCTTAGTATGGTCAGGAATATATAAATATAACTTTAAAACCACAAGGTACAATGAATATTGATGTGAAAAAAACAAAGACAATGAATTCTACAAAATACATGTCTGAGCAAGAAATCTTCTGTAGAGGAGCGAGATCACAATAGAAATGGCCTATGACGTGATCTTTACAGAAATCAAAGTTAGTGACTGGCATAACTGCAATTATGGTTTATGAGTGAAACCCAATATCCTTGGCAAAGCCGATAGATGAACATAACATCCCATGACAGCTAATTTAATGGCAAATAGCAACGTATCTATCATAAGACATGATTGTGAGAAGCAAGCATTCAGTAATAGTTGTACCGCTTAAGAAATAGAATTGAGTTATACAACCAAGATATGAGATTCTCTTCCCACCCAAAAGACTGGCATATAACATGATGGGCACAATATTGGCTGAAAGCAAGATGTCAGCCACCGAGAGATGGCAAAGGAAATAGTACATGGGGGAATGAAGGGCACAGCATCTTGAAACTAATATGTTGATTAGAAGATTTCCAGTTATGGTTAAAGGAGAACTAAACCCATAAAATCAAATTTTAAGTTAGAAAGTACTTGCCTCAACACTCTTTTCAACATGGAAGATTCCACTCAGGGGCCTTTCCTTTACCTCTATGAACTCATTTTAGGTTCTGTTTGTTCCCCAAAGCTGAAGCTGACATTTCATCTTGCCTGCCAGTACTTTTGCCCTCATTACATTTTCAGCATCTGTGTGATTTCCACTCCCACCTCTTAACCCCTATGATGTAAGAATATATTAAATCATCAATATTCAAATTGCAGTGTCTGGGTGGTGCAGAGAGATTCACTGATTTACACTTTCCGAGTAGCAGTGTTGTAGTGTGATGTACAGTATATAGGTCTGGGTATCTAGTGTGTCCGGGTCTGAAATAACGTACGTCTCACCTAGAAAATAAATTGTTTGCCTGTGGGAAGTTTTGCATAAACAAAGTCACTCTTCCAACTAGGGTTCCCACCTTTGCCTTTAAGACCTGAACACATATACAGGACATATACATGTATTAAAAGTTCTTGCAAATTTTGCCCCAACCAATCAGATTTTAGCACAAGAACTATTATTACATAGGCCTGATAATATCTACACAACAAAAGGTTGTTAGTATTTTTTTGAAGCATGATGCAGGCTGATACAGTTTGTATTTAATGCAATGGTACTTAGCACTGCAACACATAGATTTAATAAGTATTTGGGTCTTAAAGGCAAAGGTGGCCTTTGCCTCTACACTACTTCCAAAACTACTTACAGGCTCCAACATTCCCCTTTAAAATGCATTGCACAGAGCTGAGCTTCAATACACCTGCAACACTGAGTTGTTTTGTTTTTATAAGGGTACCTTGTAAAGTGGTCAGTTTAATTCTACTGGGGTTGCACCCTTTCCCTTTAAGACTCAAACACTTGGGGCTAGCTCCCACTAGCACGTTTTGGATTGCAGTTTGCAATCTGATTGTGCAGGCATATAATAGCCTATGGGACCGGCCCCATTACATGCAATGCATTTCCGTGTGCTATTGGAGTGCATCCGATCACCACTTTTGGTCTGTATTGCATGTGCTCTGCTAGGGTCCAATTGTGGAAGCACAACACCCATGCACGGAAGCAAGCACAAATTATTGCGAACGTACTCCTTCCTTGCACTTAAGTGGGGCCACAGCATTAGGAAATTGACTTGTAATTTGACCTTATTTCCATTGAGTTAAATACATGCTGTATGGCTAAACTGAAATCAATGCAGCTTGCATTACAATTCTAAGGGCTAGGCCACACAATCGCATTTTTCAGGCGATTGCAATTTTCCAATTGTATTGAAATTGAAGCAATGCACCAAAATGTTGCGATTAACGCATGCGCCAGCAATTTGGTAATGCAGACTTTTTTGTACAACTGCATGCTTTTTCATAATGAAAATGGACACATCGCAAGTGCAAATGCATGTAAATCACGTCCTATTGTGTGTGCAATTAAGGTGCGTTGCAGTGTGGCCGTGCCCTAAATGTACATTTCAGAAATACACACGCTAATATAAATGGCAGAGTGCAGAAATAAACACATGCAAAGACCAAGTCTTGTAGAAATGCTCACAAATATAAAGGGTTAACAAGTTTCTAATAATATTCACTACTGATTGGCTGGGAGTGTGAAACAAACACTAACCTAGTTAGCATGTGCAGAAGGAGTTTTGGGTCCAGGACCACCAGGAAGAGGCAACAGTAGAAGCCAGAGTAGATTGCCAGTACTCAGAAATGTTCTATAAATGATTTCTACACTAAGAGGCTGAATTCAGAGGTGAGAGACAAATGGTTTTACTAAGTAACAGTTGTAGAGTCTGTGGAGCTCCCTTTGTATTTTGGGTTTAGTTCTCCTTTAAAGATTACCAGTATACACATACTGTTATAAAAGTGTGTATAAACATGTATAATTCTAATTAAAAGAAAAGTCAAGATGTTGCCCTTAGGACTTTTACTTGTAAAGGTATTTAAATGTTTATATGCCTTCTGGAACAGGAGTTTAAGCAGCCCATATAATATACTTTTGGAAATGTATTCTCCAATCAGTCTTCCTCTCATGCAAAACAAGCTAGAATAAACAAGGAATTTATATTTGTGGAATTCAGTTAGATCAACTGGACTTGAAATGTAGTTCTTGAAGACGTTTTGTTAGTCATCCGACTGTTTTTCTTAGTTCAGAATGACTTGTACAAGAATCTGCTGGTAAAAGTATCCTGAAATGTGTCCCAATCAGCATATAACAGAAAAGGGAAAAGTTGGAAGGGACCTCCTGGATGCAAAGTGTTCACTACAATGCCCAGGTTAAGGTGTCAAAACAGCATTGTACATGTCAGACGTTTGGTGTTCTTTTCTTTGGTCAAGGTCTGTACATTACAGTATACAAACTTAGGTCCCTTTTCCTTAAAGGGCAACTGTGGTCTCAAAACAAGTTAGTGTTAAATGAAAGCCTGCATTATTTTCTTTAAAATGAGCTGACAATCACATCTCTGGCTGGAGCCTGTGAGACATTACAATGGGGTGAACGTTCAAACTTCCTGCTTGCAGTAGGTTGAGTGACATCACCTGACCTCTACCCGCCCCTCTACCTCAGGGGAGAAGCATGCTCAGTTAAGACTTAATGCTGGGGAAATCAGGAAGTACCTGGGGGAAAAATTGACAGTTGAGAAGGGGAGCCTATTAATGCAGGCTGGGGCTGGTTACATGACTACAAGCTGGTCACATGGCTGAAAACAGGAAGTGTTCAAGCAGGAAGTAATATTGATTAACCTTTCCAGCAATAACTTCTTACAAATTTTATCTAGAGATGTGATTTAGGTTTTATTTTGAAGGTGTGATAGAAGGCTTTTTATATAATTCTTACTAGTTTGGAAGAATTCAAGAGCACATTTACCCTTTAAGATTCAAGTTCACACCTGAGTACTGACGTGAGGAATTGGTTCATCTCTCTTCCGACATGATCTGGTGCACCTGCTGTTAAGACTCCTTGGTTACACATCATAGCACACTTGATGTTTCAGTATTGGGTCTTTTGGATGCACCAGTTACTGCCTCTGTGTATTTTTGGGTTTGAAATAGACAGGGGTCTTACATTATTCCATATTCCTTTCTTGTACAAGTCATTCTGAATTGAGAAAGCTAGTCGGATGACTAGAGAAACGTTTTCAAGAACTAAGGGCCATATTTAACAACCCGTGGTATCACATATTTGCGATATTGCGGTTTATTGTAAACGTAAATCAATTTACGCAATTGTAGATTTTGAACCGCTATCGTAGATTTACGACCGTGGATTTTTTTGATTTTTTTTTAGAAGTATGTCCCTAAACCTCAAGTCCAGTTGATCTAACTGAATACCACAGGTATACCATGACCTAGAAAGTAAAGTAAACAGGGAATTTGTTGGTTTGGAAGCCTTGTACATGACTTGTACGTAACATGATATCCTCACTTATTTTTATCTTTAGGGTGCATGACAGTAAAGAGTCCATGTCAAATTAGCAATGTCACTTAAAAACAACCTTTTATGACATATTTAAAGGTGAACTGTGGTCCCAAAAATGACTTTAGGTAAATTGATAGGAATTGCTCTCTGAGAATTTTTGCAATGTATTTTCATTGTTTATTTTACATAGTTTTGAAGATATTTACATTTTTGTGTGTGATATGGCAGCAGCATCACCAGGTCCCCTGTATTCTGCTTCCTGCTCTGAAACCGGTCAGGCAATCTGCCCTGTGTTCTCCCCTTTGCAGCCCCCCTGGTCCCTCCCACTCATGGACCTCATGGTCCCTCCAGTTAAAGGCCCATTCCCTTACAGCCCCATGTGGCCCCACCCACTTGTGGGTGTCGTGGCCCCGTCCACTCGCGGGTGCATAAGCCCCGCCCACTCGTGGGTGCCTACGCTCGCGGGTGCCTAAGTCCCACCCGCTCACAGGTACTGTGGGCCACTCTGACACCCCCCTAACCCCCCATTCCCCCGAAAACTCTGTGGAAACAGCCTTTTTAGGCAGAGAACTCTGCCTGAAAAGGCTGTTTTCACATAGTGAGAGAGAAGGGCTGTAGATTCCCTTACCTTCTCTGCAGCTGCGGGTCCTTCACACAGCAGAGAGGAGGAGGGACTTCCTGTCTCCCTCATACACTGAGGGAGTCTGAGGCTGTGCTCGCCGGTGCCACTGTGCAGGAGAAGCCTTAGGAATGTCACATGTCAGCCTCCCACCCATTAACTTTCTGTTCAGTCATTTCTTTATATCGTGCTGTGGAGTATGTAGAGAGGTGGTTGATGGCTTGTTTTAAAGGTAGGAAACTGGCCTTTCATTTAAACTTAACTTGTTTGGAGACCACAGTTCCCCTTTAGCATATCCTGATCCATAATAGACAATGAGACTTTTTAATGTGCTGGGATTACAAAAAAGTCAGAAATTCAAGAAGCATGAGTAGATACACCCTAAAGCCTTCTGATTATATCCCCCCATGCAAAATCCTTCTTACCATATCCCTCCTTTGTCTTCACTGGGTAAGTGAACAGGCAACTAATCTGGAATTTACGAGTTAAACTGCATTGTTCAGATTTAAAGGGTAACTGTGGTTTCCAATATTTCCAACCACGTTAGGGCTATATAAAAAGCCTTCCACCATACCTTTAAAATAAAACCTAAATCACATCTCTAGGTAAAATTTGTAAGAAGTTATTGCTGGAAAGATTCAGCAATATTACTTCCTGCTTGAACACTTCCTGTTTTCAGCCATGTGACCAGTCTCTGCCTGCATTAATAGGGGATTTCTAAACTGTCAACTAATGTCAGTCAACCAACTGGGAGCTGGAAATTTAAACATTCACCCAAATATAATTTCTCACAGACTGAAGCCAGAGATGTGATTGTTGGCTCATTTTAAAGGAAATACTGCAGGCTTTCATTTAACACTAACTTGTTTAGAGACCACAGCTGCCCTTAATAATGTTACTGTCAATTTAGGAAATTGACAGTTAAATTATTCTTCAGCTGCTATAACTTTCACAATCCACATGGCTGGACATAACTTGTATATTCATACAGGGAGATTCAATAAAAGTTCTTATTGTTTAAAATGGTGCTAATTTTGCCCCAACCAATCAGATCTTATTAAACATTTGTAAGCTTACATCTGATTGGTTGGGGCAAAATTAGCACCATTTTAAAGGATAAGAACTTTTATTAAATAACCCTGATAGTATATTATAAACTCTTACATATCTGACATCTGTTCACTTGTAAAATGTAAAAGGGTGTACCGTACCTCCACTGACTGCCAAAAGGGTCCCACGCTAATGATAGTCCAGCCCCCAGGAGGACCAGCACCTCCAACATCAAACTTCAAAGAAATATACAAAGAAGCATGACCCTTCTACCATGTGTACGGCAAGCAAACGCATTGGGGTGTTTCCCTCCCCTTTCACATGGTTAATGATTTGAATTAAACGTTTGCTGTGCACCTGATGGAAAATTCATCCTTCCTTGTATATTTCTTTACTGTTCATTTATACCCTGCAAGTGTGTCATTTTGTATTTACAGTCCAGAAATAATTGTAATTTACTAAAACAAGAGGAATATTATTTAAAAACATTTCCTTAATAAATGTCTTCAGGTGCAGGATGTCCAGAAATTACCTGGAACCATTAGTCCATACTTAACTGTATCACATGTAAAGGTTTGAAAGAAGATTAATCCGTTAAATAGAAGATTCTGCAACTTGCGGCTCTGGTTTTTTTTCTTTGGAGGTCATGTGCGAATCTTGCTGCAGTGGGGATGGAGTTTCATTGCTAATTTGCATAGCAGACACTCATAGATTGTTAGGGAAGCCAGTAAAGAAGCTTTTTGGTCCCTGCGCACTAAAGCTGTAGTCCTCACTTTACTGGTAATAAAAATGTTGTACTTGTAGCATAAGTAGAAATTGAGCAATTTGGAACCAGTTTCACAATGTAATCACAAATGGTAGAATCCCAACACTATCCATTGATAATCTCGTCAATCACTGGTGCGCATAATATACATGGTAAATATAATTTCTCTGTTCCAGTCACTGTGACTCCATTGGTTTACTTTCTATTAGATCTCATACAAATTTTCTTTCACAATGAACAGATTAAAACACTCTTTCAAAATAAAAATACGTTTTAGAAAAATATAGAGTAAAAAAAATACAGTTTGTAGGCAGAAATGATCTGATTATTTTGTGACTTCATGGCGACTTAGAAAGAATGTGCTCCCACAATCACAGTTAGCCTGAGCACAGAGCTGGAGCGGTAACTCAACAGAGAGTTGGTTGTTAACATTTCTAGATCCAGTACAAACTGCCGGGGGCCGGTGACTGGGTGGGAGAGGACAAGCATAGCGCTTAGGTTGTTGATTTGCTGCAGGGATATATAAAAAAAAAAGAGTTACGCTTCAATGTTAAAAGATGGCTGTATCAGATATAGGAGGGAAAAAGATGAAAAGGAACAAGATGAAAGAGAAAAAAATGAATAAAATATAGTTAATATAATACCAAATGAATGAATTTAAATATAAATAATTATCAATCAGATTAAAAGAGTAGGGCTGCATTGTTTTTGTTAGTTTACCCTATCTTTGTAAGTACATCTTGCCATTGTCTATTTTGGACTGGACTATTTTAATACTTTCAGTTCCTTACTGGCAATTATGATGTTTATACAGCAGTAGATTAGGTGCTTGTTGTATAACGCTCATTCTTACATCAGCACTAATTCATTCATTCTTATGCTTCTTTTTTTCTCCACTTACCCTGATGAAGAACTCTCCTTGCTCATTTCCTGAGCGGATCTGAAATGTGTTATAAGCCCCAGGGTAAACGCTGGTTGCTTGGATCTGGAATATATCAGAAGGCACACTTCTGTCTGATGTGATGCTCATGTATCTGTACACCACCGAACTTGGCTCATCATGACAGAGCTGGTTAGTACCTGGACACATACAGCGGCTGCAAAATAAAGTAATATCTTTAAAAAAAAAATCTGGATTATAATATGAGGAATCCTTCAGTTCTAGTATTTTGGGATTGCATTTTGTCTAGATACAGACATGTTCTATAGCCTAAATATATTCTCCTGTTCCTTATAACTTCATGTTGCTATAACACCCAATTTACAGTGATCGGAGAACACTTCCTTAACTCAGCCTTACTGCATGTTTCTAACAGATGTCCTGATTTATTGGCAATGTGATCATAGAGATTAGACTAATGCTTGCCATTTGCCATACACTGACACAATGTTTTCTAAATATATATGTCAACACAATGAAATATTAGTAGGGGCGTACCTGAAGGGGTCCAGGCCCCTGACTCCCTCCTCCGCAGACTTCCAAGATCCCTGCAGTATCGAGCCTTTTTAAAGAGCTGATCGCACATATGAAGAAAACATACGCGCGATCAGCTGTTTAGAACCGACCCCGGGTAGCGGGGGGCGGTAGTTACGCCACTGAATATTAGGCCGTTAATTGGCCCACTTATTTGTGATCGATATTGTGCTGTAACATCTATAGCCTAATAATAACCTCATTATAATAAATCAAGGTAAAACCGTGTCTCTCATATTCTTGTGGAGGAATGTTGTCACACTCTTTGATAATGCTGCTTTAATATAAGGGCAACTGTAAGGGCACAGGTTAGGGTAAAATAAAAGCCAGTGTCTGTTAGAAATTATATTGCTGCTTCCAGTAGGTTGAGTTACATGATCAGTTAAAACATAATGCTGGGTAAAAAGGAAGTACCCGCACAGATAAAAAAAAAAATTGACAGGCAGAGGCTGGTCACATAACTACAAGCTAAACGTTTGGCTGAAAACAGGAAGTGTTCAAGGGCTTTTTATTTAACCTGTTTTTATATAACTTGTTTGGAACAATTGTAAACCATAGTTACCCTTTAATGTTTGCAGGCATTTGTTTATGCATAGCTCTTTTAAGGTCCTGCCTTTTTAATCAAGTTTAGCTCTGAACATTTCCCCCCATTCATTCTATTGTAGATTGACTGGTGTGTCTGGGATTGTTGCCCAGTTGCATGACCTAATTTCAAAAAAGCTTTAGCTGTCTGACAGATGGCCTATTGGCCTTACATTTGACTTTAGAATACTTTGGTATACAAAAGATTTCATGGACTTAAAGGTTTGTGTTTGTTTCAGCAGTTTAAAGATCAAAAGCAGCACATCACGCCCAGTACATCTTTTTTATCTAATAATCGTACGTGTGTATGGGTTCTGTCGGACGTAGAAAGTAACCACACCTGTCATGATTGTCAGATGAAACGACCTTCCATTCACATCGTGCGTTGCGGGTCGGCCCCCACAATTTCACATGTGTATGAACCTTTACTCTCTTTAATGGGATTTATACACACTTTCAAATGCTATTCCTGAATATTTTATTTTACTGTATTTCAACAATGGTCTTACTTTTCAGAGACCTGGATATAAGGCTCCTGGCATTGATTCTTTTCCACACACTGGAAACCTCCATGGAAATTAACACAGGTCTGTTGTTCTGAGCAGCTATGAGTTCCTTTTTCACACTCATTGATATCTAAAGAGAAAAAAATATTCAAACTCGAATCCAGTCTCAAAAAATACATGTTTTAAGGGACAATAAATAGGTATTTTTAAGAAAGTGTTTTGGCGAACTATAATTCACAAGGAAGATGGAGAGTGTATTCCTACCTCCCTGTGTGCAGTAGATTATGTATATATATCGAAAGTTCTGACAGCTAATCCACTTAAAGGCACACATAGGCAGAAGATGGGAGCGATGTTGTCCCATTCCATGGATCAGCTGTCAGAGCAAGAGCAGCACTTGCCGGCATGCATATAACTGCATACAGGGAGGTAGGAATATGATCTCCTACCTTCCTGTGTATTATAGGAAATATGATAAACTACCTTCCAATGAATTATAGGGAATATACACAGGGTTATTCAATAAAAGTTCTTATTGTTTAAAATGGTGCTAGTTTTGCTCCAACCAATCAGATGTTAGCTTTCAAATGTTAAATAAGTTCTGATTGGTTGGGGCAAAATTAGCACCATTTTAAAGAATTTTTATTGAATAACCCTGTTAGTGTGCTATTTCTTAAAAATACCAGTTTAGTTTTAAAGGAATAGTTCACTTGAAAAGTGAACTATTCCTTTAATGCATTGATTGAAGACCGAGAGGTTAAGGAGCTATTCCTTACCTTCCGTTCTTCAATCAATATCTCAGGAGCCATGGACAGAGATGGCAGAAACTTTCTGGTTCTAATGAACATTAGCGCACATGTGCAATAATGCACGCCATAGTTGATTAGAACCAGGAAGCGGTTTGGGAATTTCCAGTACTGCTGCGGTGGATTGCGTGAAAGGTAAGTTTCTGCAATATTCGTCCCTGGCTCCTGAGATATTGATTAAAGAATGGGAGGTAAGACATTACACCTTAACCTCCCGGGCTTCAATAAATGTCAACCTTATATTAAAGGGTCTTCAGGTCCGTTTTAAAATATATCAAATGAGGATAGAACCATAAATTGTAAAAAAGTATAAAATGCTTAATTTTGTTTGAGGCCAAGGCCACACTACAACGCACCAAATTGCGCACGCAATCGCGAGCATTGTTGCATTGTGTGCGTGATTCTCGTGCGTCTTGCGTTTGTGCGTGCATTTTGCGCATGCGATTTTGGCGTTTTCTTTTGTGGAGACGCATGCGCTAATGCACCAAAAATGGTGAACACATGCGTTACGAAAATTACTCTCAATTGCATGTGCACCGGAAATCGCGTAAATTTTTGCGTTTCCGCAGTTTCCATTTTAGCAAACACCACGGGCGGAACCGCGAGCGAAAACGCGTGCTCAAACGCGCAAAAAACACGCTAGTGTGGCCTAACCCTTAATCAGTGTTTTTTACAGAAGCAAATTTCTATTTGAGTCTACAAAATGCATCAACTTGGCAGTCTGACCTTGGCATAGTCTGGTCCCTAAAAGCTGGTAACCCTCAGGACAGACGCAGGAGAATCGTCCCGGTTCATTCACACACTGGTACTGACAAATATAGCTCGAGTAGCTGCATTCATCAATGTCTGAATTAAAAAGTAAAAAAGAATAATGTATCATGTTAAATTAACAGTATCCTTACAAATTTAATTCCAATATATAGACAATACAAAATGCCACTGAAAAGAGGATTTGCTGAAATCACTGCACCTTCTTGGAACCTTACTCACTGGGTTAATCTATACATTCAGCTTCTTTCCTGTTTCAGTTTCAACTGAAACTCACCCAGCAATAGACGGAGTGATAGACGCAGTACAGGGTTGTAGTTATAACTAGATGGACTAGAACTGGATTAGATGGACTTGAGTTGGGTTTAACCAAATCAAAGAAATCAAACTTTTCAGACTTCAAATGCCGAACTTTTTGAACTTTTTGGGAACTCGTAGACTTTTGTTCGATAACTAACGATCGTTCAGGGAATTTAAAATAAAACATCCTTGAATGTTTGAAAATGACCTAACTGCCGCCAATACCCCCAATCGTACCGTAATCATCAGTTTTTAAAACTACCATACCGGCAGTGGTTTTAACAGCTGATCACGTGCACCTTTACTTATGTACACAAGTTCAACTGTTAAAAAACGAATGATCGTGGTGATTGGCTAAAAGCAGACAGTGTGTCAAGGGCCTCCTTGGTGTGCCCTCCCGGGTCCTTGGAAGAACTATTATGGCCCTGGGAAGGGCATTTTGGGCCCTAAGGGGTCCTGCAGCTCAAACCGGGACCCCTCTCCCGGGACTGGTAAGTGCCCTTGTGGCCCTGGGAAGGTCCTTTTGGGGCTTAAGGGGCACTGCAGCTCGAGCTGGGCCCCCCCTTCCCGGCATTTATAAGTGCCTTTGCAGCACTTAGCAGTGCCCTTGCGGCACTGACAAGTGCCTTTGTTGGGGGTCCTGCAACTGGAAACCAGGACCCCCATTGGCTCTTAGAAGAGCCCTTTTGGCTCTAATAAGTGCCTTTCTGATAAAGGGGTCCAGCAGCTTGAAACCGGTGAGTCTGTTTTTATCTTGTTCTTTCCACATGTATGTGTTCCCCAGACCATTTCCCAGGTCCCAGAGCCATGTACAGTAACTTACCATTGTTATTTTACCCTTATTTTATCCAAACTATTTCCCCCCTTTACTTTAATAAGTTTGTTTTAGAACTTTAGAACTAAGGAACTTATAGTTCTAAAACAAACCAAACTTTAGGAAGTTCGGCCATCTCTGGTTGTAACCAGTGTTCCTAATAGGAAACTTTAAAAAAAAAAAACAAAACAGGGCGATGCACCAGTGGGCGCACCGCTCCTGTTTTGGAGGTATGTATAACCGATGTTATATCAGTTAGCATGTCTTAAACTCCTTCATTGCAGCGGCTGTTTGGCTAACGCAAATGTTAACCGCACAGCCGCCGCAAGTGATGTTATATGCCGAAAGCGGCATTCTATTGCGGCACTTTAAATGCCAGCCAATAGCATATCGGCATATAACATTGATGGGCTGTTTACACCCAGTTGCCCTAAAAGTCTCCTATTAGGATCACTGGTTATTACAGGTTTCTGTAGCTCAGAAACCAGATGGTATAAAGGAAAGTAAATAACTGTTAAAACTAAATATGTGCAATTCACACTGTAAAAATAGCTTTTTAACATTTAATGCCTCTTTAAGGTAGCCCATGCATAGTAAGAGTACTGAATTGTATGTTATCATAGAGTGAGGAAAGTTTACAAATGATGACATGATCAGCTAGGTATAGACAGCAATATGCAGTATTTCACAACTGCGTTAAAGGCACGGTATCATGAAACATCAATACCAGTTTTATAAACACCATGTAGTAGGCCCTTACCATTGCAAGTGTGTCCATCTTGACTCAGTTCATAACCTTGGTTGCAGCGGCAGAGGAACGTTCCATAGGTGTTATAGCACCGTTGCTGGCAAGGAGTGCCCATTGAGCATTCATTAACATCTGTGAAGTAGAAGGTGGGGGCTTTATTTAAGGTTCTAGAACATAATAATTCAGTCACTTAATAATCTACTTAATAATCAATTGGGACAAACTAAGCAACTAAAATTTTAAATGCAACAGAACTGTACTGCTCCACCTTCCACACACAGATTGTTTTCTGAAGATATCAAATAAAATGAAATAGTATTAGGCTATGTTCACACTACACAACAAAACCCTTGCAGGGAGATCTAATAAAAGTTCTTATTAAAAATGGTGCTAATTTTGCCCCAACCAATCAGATGATTTATTTAACATTTGAAAGCTAACATCTGATTGGTTGGGGCAAAATTAGCACCATTTTTAAGGATAAGAACTTTATTTAAATCTCCCTGTTGTTTTTTTATGCATTTTTTTGTGTGATTTTATTCAGTGCGTTTTAGGGTTAAATGGCAAAAACGCTAAAGGATAGTCCACCCTAAAATAGAATTTTAATATTCTGCTCCCCCATGTCCCAGCCCCAACCGCATGTTTGTTTTTTCAAAAAGCTCCCCAAACTCTTACTTACCTCCCCTCGATCCTCCGCCGCACTGCCGGCCCTCTGCTTGCGAGAATGCAAGCAGAGGGGCGGGACCGGCAGTGCGTCTGTGATTGGCTGAGCGGCAGCCAATCACGGACGCGGCTGCCGTCATTCAGTTGCAGCGGAGGAAAGCGGAGAGAGTAAGTAAGAGTTTGGGGAGCTTTTTAAAAAAAACAAACATGCGGTTGGGGCTGGGGAAATGGGGGAGCAGAATATTAAGGGGTTTAATGCTAGGGGAGGGATAGTAGAACGGGAGGGAGAGGGAGGGAGGGAGGGAGAGGGAGGGGGAGGGAGGGGGGAGAAGGGCTGCAGCACGCATGGCAGGAATCTCCGGGAGGCCAGGTAGCAGGCAGTGTCCTATATGGACCTGCTAGCCTCCTGGTGGGCAGTTTTTGGAACTTTGGGGGGGCTACAGGAGAGAACCAGATGGAGTTGGGATGTGAGGTATAGGATTAAACTACACTACATGGTGGGGCCAGTAGGGGCCAGTAGTTGGGGGGAGGTGAGGGGATTATAGTTTTGGGGGTGGACATGCCCTTTAAGGATGCGCATTTTCATGCGTTTCTATTCATTTTTATGCTTTTTTGCCCTCTTCCCCATAGGCTTTCATTAAGTGCACTAAACTGCTGCAAGCAGTGTGTTCCAAAAACGCATCGCACAAAAAAGCAGTAATCTGTATGGTATTATGACTTCCCTATGTGATTTTCATGCCCTTGCTTTTTTCCTAACACATGCATTATAAAAATGCACCAAAAAGAAATAAAACACGTCTAGTGTGAACAAGCTCTTACTAAACTAATGTGCTTGCTACCAGATTCAATGTTTGGAAGATACAACTGGTGTCAGTTTCTGATGGAGTATTTTATAGTGTCCCTGCCTGCCTCGCCATCCTCCCCCACAAACCAGCCAACTGGAGAGTGCAGGGGCGTTTCTGGGCATTTTGGTGCCCTAACTTAGGCCATACACAGGCTGATTATATGATCAAAATTTCAATTGTTTGGACCAAATTGAAAATTTGATTGGAAAAAACAATTGAAATTTCTCACCTTGTGCAGTCAATCTTCTGCAGATTTCAAGCTGGGGACTAAGGCTGAGGCCACACTGTAATGCACTCATGCAGACATGGCTCCCGATTGGCCAGTGATTCACAATCGGAGCACATTCAATTGTGCAAAAAATGTGGATTTTATGCAGTTCGATTTACGACGCAGCACTCCCTAGCGCACTAGTGTGGCCACATCAACTGGGCCACACTAGTGTGAACTTCTAAAAGCATGATCAGATCACAATAGCGATTAGATTGCGCTCCAGTGTGGCCTAGCCCTAAAGGATGGAGAAAACTGAATATTTTCTGGCTGACACGATCTTTGTTTTTTCGGTATACTGCTCAATATTGTCGAGTGGTCCACTGAAAAAAAATGTGAAAACACAGTCAATATTTCCAACAATTCAATCAAATTTGTAGAATATCTTAGCAGTACAGTAAATCGCCTATTCAAGAAAGAATTGTGGAGGGAGTCAGCTCCAAATGGTTCTACAGTGTCTGTTCAAAGTTACAGAAAGTGAAGAGTAGGAGCTGTCTGTGAGTCATCTGGATGCCTACTTCTCCATGCTGCAGTGTTTATTCTTACAAATAAACATTTTTCTGTGTAAGGACCCCTCTCCCCACCCCACCAAAACACATTGCATCTGCGTTCTTATTAGCCGGCAGACAGATCTGCAATTGAAGGTCCGGACCCTTGTGTTTCTTCCTTCATGGAAGTAACATTCCAGGCAGAAACCGCGGGAACAAAGGCAGGTAAGTAAGATTCTGGCGGTTAGGCTTGGGAGGGGGGTCCCTACACAACCGGAAAAGTTTTATTTTAGGGTGGATATACCCTTTAAGCAGAGAAAACAGGAAATGGATATACGAGCCTATGAGTAAGGGCACGATAGCATTCATAATGCGTTACACATTCAGGTTTTAACTGTATTTTTGGTTTTATGGAGACCGTCTGAGATGGAATCTGATAATTTGGTGAACCCTTACACTTACCTGTCGAAATAAATACCCTTTAAGAAAATACATTTTAGGGCAGTATAAAATATAAAATTGGGTAAAATAAACTAGACTTGTTTAATTAGAAACAGCAGTTCAGCAACAGAAAACGATCCTTTACACCAGACCTGGGCAAAGTAAGATCTGGGGTCTATATGCGGCCGTTGGCTGCCCCTGACTTGCCCCTCAATATTAATTGATTGCCTCAGGCTGGATAATTGATTTATTTTTATTAAGTTTATTTCCTAGAAAAAAAATTGTGACCTGTCATTTGATTAAATGGATCCAAAATATTACACATCATGTATTAAAATTGCAAATATTAATAATAAAAAAAATCATCCAATGAAAGTTATGAATTAAAGGGGAACTGTGGTCTCTCTTATTTTAAATGAAAGGCCAGGTTCCTACCTTTAAAACGAGCCATCAACCACCTCTCTATGTGCTGCACAGCCCAAAATATAAAGAAATCACTGATCAGAAAGTTAGGGGGTGGGAGGTTCTGAATCTGTGGTCAGAAATACTATTTCCTCCTCCAATCTGCAGTTGGCACATGCTCAGTGCAAAACTGGAGTGTAGGAGGGGGTGGGGAGAACAGCACAGCTCACAGCATTGCTTTTTTTAATGCCTCCCACTTGCTGGCCCTTCCCACCCGTGGGCCCTGTGTCCCCTCACCTTGCAGACCCAACCTGGTCCTTTCCCTTGCAGACCCCTGTGGCCCCACTCACTCACGGGTCTTGTGGCCCCTCCCCTTCTCCCTAGTCTCCCCTTCAGTCACGCCCCTGTTTGAGGACCACGCTCCCACAATGCCCATAACTCCTCCCTAACCCTGCCTCCCACCACCCCTAGAAGGCTATATCCGCCTCCACGTGACACCATGCCCCCTTTCCCACCCTGCCCAGAAGCCTGAAAGGGCAGGGTGGGATGTCTGAGATCACTAGTCACTGCCATGTGTAAGGTCCAGGAAATGTACACTTGTTATGCAAAAAATAAACACTAGTTAGGGCAAACTTCACACATCTAAACACCATACAGATTTAAGGTTAAGGGGAAATGCTTGTCTTACCAACACAGGAACGGTTGTTAGAGGCCAACTGAAAACCAGGCTCACACTGACATGTAAACGAACCAGGGTAGTTAACACAGCGATGCTGGCAGTATCGATATCGGCACTCGTCAATGTCTATCCAATCAGTTATGATGCAGAAGAGAAATAATAGGAGACCAAAAAATTAAGGCATTCCAAAAAGGCAAGGAGATTACATAGGAAAATAATATTACAATAATATAATATAACGGTATGTAGCCCTATGTATAGGAATAATACATTACTTGTTTTAATGCAGGCCTGGTAGAATTTATGATGTTTATTGACAAAAACACAGTATGTAAATACCATGGGATGTAAGTACCATAAAAAATATCCAAAATGACCTTGGTAACATGGTACTGTGTAAAACGAATGTCACACTGACATATAGTTAACTGTTGTACTAGCACCATGGATAGCACTGCTGGGTTCTCCCTTTCTAAAATTTTACAATAAAACAAAAAAAGAAATATTGTAGATAAGGTTCTTATTACATAGGAGACACCTGAACTTAATTTATTATTATATCTTCATTCTCCATTAATTACCAGTGTAATCCGGCACAAATGTGCCGTGGTCGAGGGTTGTGGCTCGGTGCACACCTTGTACATGTGTACGAACCTTAAGGGATAGAGAGATAATGATCCTAGGAATCCTGTAGCCAATGGCAACAGTTCACTGGCTACGGGATCGGCTCATTTGTTGCTATATCAGCCAAGTGTGTACCCAGGTTTAGTGGTTTACCGGTATACCTCTCAAATGTGTGGTTTGTCTTACTTAATGTAAACAATGATTCACCAGCAGTTATATTTAATGGTACCAGTGGTGTAACTAGGAATCACTGGGACACCCAGCAAAACTATAATGGGTCCTCTATCTGTGCTTTGTCCACAGTGGTTTTCTGGTAGGAGGGTATATCTATCATAGGAAAAATAAGAAGATGGGCCCCCCCTTGGCTCCTGGGCCCCCCTGTGATTGCTCCCCCTGCTCCCCTCTAATAGCTAATAGAAAAGAAAAAACAGATAACTGAAAGAAGTTAAATAGATGGAGAGAAAGTAGTAATTTGACCTACTGAGACTTTGCACTTACCTACACACTCATTCCCAATTTTTCTGTAGCCCTCTGGACACTTGCAGTGAAAGCTTCCTATTATGTTAACACAATCCTGACTGGGCAGACAGTCATGAAGTTCATATTCACACTCGTCGACATCTGAAACAGAAGAAGAAATGGAACTGACCTGGGGAAAAAAACAGATACTTACTATCTATGAACATGGCTACCTGTGCCACCCTTCTCACCTATAAATTTTTTTGCCATTACCCCATACACAGTGCCTACAGAGTGCATACACAGTACATACAAATACATACACAGTATACACACAGTACATACACATTACACACATAGTGCATACACAGTACATACAAATCCATACACATTACACACACAGTGCATACACAGTACATGCAAATACAAACACAGTATATACACAGTACACACACAGTGCATACACAGTACATACAAATACATACATAGTACATATACAGTACACACAGAGTACATACACAGTACAAACAAATACAAACATACTTTATATGCATTACATACACTGCATACACAGTACATACAAATACATACACAGTACATACACAGTGCATACACAGTACATACACAGTGCATACACAATACATATACAGTAAATACACAATGCATACACATTACATACAGATTACATACACAGTACATACACAGTTCATATACAGTACATGCACACTGCATACACAGTACATACACAGTAGTATAAGATTATTAACAGTTTACAGGATAAACAACATTTAAACATCAAAGTAAACTTGCTTTGTTCATAACGTACCATTACAGGTTCCCTGTCCTTGTGGATCTAACTGGTAGCCCTGTGGACAAGGGTTGGGCCGTTGGTCATGACCAGGGTCAAAGTAGGGATGCGTTTCAGATGCTACGTGTTGGTCTGGCTGAGACTCGCTTATAACGGATGCAGATGGAGGAAGGCACAAATAACCGCCAAAATGATTTATGCACTTCAAATCCCCCTTGCAAGCATCAGGGATTGTCTGACATTCATTAATGTCTGAAGGAGACGTTATGAGAGTTAATGAGAAATAAAGAAATGGAAAGTCAATAAGAAAAAACTACACACGGTGTCATTTACCAGGAGCTGCAATCAGAGCGAACATCATTAATAAGGCTATACACGGACAATTTCCTTCTTAAAGAGCTGTTATCAGCTCAGTACATACCTTGTGGCAGTTGTGCGACACAGTTTTTGCGTACCTCCACTACCACCGTAAGTTATGTCATAAGACACGTTAACCCTTGGTACATGGGTAAACGTGACTTTTAGGCGGAAAAAGCCATTTACCACTCTCCGTATATAGCCCTCCGTACATAATGATTTTATGTGTGTTTGCACTACTTATAGCACATGATTTTAACTCCGGCTAATAGCTGGCGTTAAAATCACGCTGTGAGTAAATCCCTTTTGGGAGCAATGGTGGAGGTGCACTTTGTCCAACGTGTTGGTGCAGACACCTCGTGGGTTCTTCCCTTAGGAACCAGCAATATTACAGGAATCAAAAGACTGAGGGTCGCACTCCAAATAATAATTCAATTTATTGTGAACCACACATCACTCGTAACACAACGTTTTGGGGAGATACCCCCTTCTTCAGGTGATCAGGTGATCTTCACCTGAAGAAGGGGGTATCCCCCCGAAACATTGTGTTACTCCATTTTGGGAGTTACCCACTTGCAAAAGCATGATATTGAATCGTTCGGGAGATTTACCCAGAGTGATGTTGGCTCTGGGTAAATCGCCCTGAGAGAGTGTTCCTCTGTGCATTGTGAACCAGAGTTAAACCATTGGCTGGCTTTAATGGTAATGGTAAGCTGCTATCCAAAGTCAGGATAACTGATATTACATTGGTTACATTTTGTAACAGAGTTTACATTAGGCCTACAGTATACAAGACATATGTACCTTTGCAGTGCTGTCTTTCTCGGTCCCATTCATAACCATCTGTACATTCCTGTGGGAAGAAATAGCTAGTCAAACAAGCAAAGAAAAAAAAAACAATTTAACCAATACATGCTTAAAGGATAACTAAACTCTAAAAATTAACTTTTTATAAATGGAAAATACCTGGGGCAGGGAGGTAGGATTGATTATTCCTACCTCCCAATGTTGTTTCGTTGAAGAGCTATTAGTCCAGGACTCTGTATTAAAGATAGTGCTCAAGCCAGGAGGAAGACTGGCAGAATCAGTTTTCTTTGGGCTGGTGCTCCTCACAGAAACAATTTTGGGAGGTGGGAATTACCAGTCCCATGTCCCTGTCCCAAGTACTTTTCACACTTTATACACACTATAGTTTTCCTTTAAAGGGCATGTCCAACCTTAAAACAAAAAGCTGATGACTTGTCAGTTATCTGCCCATGTTATTACCAGTTTATTACATGCATTTGTAACCAAATATTTAATGATACATTTTATTCTGGCTCACACAGCTTTATATAAACTTGCCTGTACAAGGGAGGCAGCATTCAATCATTTTACTTGTTTGTCACATTGCAGCATTTTAACATACTAATGCTGTTTGTATTCTTTGTTTAAATAGAAATGATGGACTTGTGTATGAATGAAATTCATGCATATTTTCAAGCCTGTATACGCATAAACTTCCTTTATAAAGGAATAAAAATGTGTTTATGGAGTAAATTGTATATTTGGAGAATGTGCTATTTAATTTGACATCTGAGTTAAAAGGGGAACTGTGGTCTCCAAACAAGTTGATTTTAAGGCCAGTTTCCTTTAAAACAAGCCATCAACAACCTCTCTACGTGCTGCAAAGCCCAAGATATGTAGAAATCACTGATCAAAAAGTTAGGGGGTGGGAGGTTCTGAATCTGTGGTTAGAAATACTACTTCCTCCTCTAATCTGTGGTTGGCACATGCTCAGTGCAGGAGAAAGCAAAAAGAGATTGAGTGACAGTGACAGTGACTAGAGGGTGGGGGGAGAATAGCACAGCCCACAGCAGGGAGTGTGCAAGGTGTAAAAATGTTTGCTTTTTTAAATGCCTTCCACTTGTGGTCCCTGTGGTCCCTCCTACTTGTGGGCCCCTCCCCTTGCAGACCCCTTATTCCTTTCCCTTGCAGCCCCCTGTGGCCCTGCCCCCTCATGGGTCCTGTGGTTTCTCCCACTTGCAGGCCCTGTGCCCCCCCCACTTGCAGCTCAGACTAATACCCCCCCACCCCCTACAGAAAGATTCAGCAGTTTTAAAGTTTGTCTGATTCTTTCTCTGCGGGGCTACAGGACCTGTGAGTGGGAGGGGCCACAGGGGTCTGCAACAGAAAGGGTCAATGGGGTTGCAAGGGAAGGGGCCAGGTTGGGTCTGCAAGGGAAAGGGGCAAGGGGGCTGCAATGGAAGGGCCCACTGGGCCCACAAGTGGAAGAGGCCATGAGAGACTGCAAGGAAATTTGCCATGGGGGCCCACAAGGAGGAGGAGAGACAGGGAAGGTGGAATGTCACATAGTTTCAGAGCAGGAAGCAGGAAGTGCAGGGGCTCTGATGATGCTGTTACCATATCACACATAAAAATCTTCAAAACTATGTGAAAAAAAAATAATAATAATGAAAGTAAATTGCAAAAATAATCAGGAAAGCAATTCCTGTCAATTTACCTTAAGTCATTTTTGGACCACAGTTACCCTTTAAGGAAAACTATTAGTCCAAATATTCTTATTTGAGCGGAATGGAAACCTGTTGTATATACTGTATGTACATGTGTATCTATATATAAGAAATAAAAGCCACAGCTTAACATTGGAGTTAATCGCATTTAGTGCATTGCTGGCTGGTTACCGTGTAGCTGTTTGGACCCTCACTTTCCTGCTGTCTAGAAACAACCAAGAGGAGTGAGACGATCAAGAAGGAAAACCACTGCATCTAAGGAAGAGGAGAGACTTAGCATTTAAAACATTTTCTTCCACTGTCATACTGTTACAATTACATTAAAATTATTTAAACAAATTATATTTATGATTTGGGGCCGATGAAATATAAAGTAAAAGGTTGGCTGGCCCAAAGAATATGCCTGTGTGTACCTAGCCAAAAAGTGAAATCTGATACAACACCTCACGCCCTAAAGTGCTAGTGTAAACAATAAAAAAATTGGAAAAATGTATTAAAAATCTATTTATTATATCTATATCTATTATATCTATTTATATAGATTTAGCAACACTGATAAGAACTACACCTGCCTGAAGACTAATATGTGGTGGAAATAATTCCAATCATATACCCTATGTACTTATCTGAGTATTCTAGATCCCAGTTTATGGCTATGGAGCGAAACGCATAGGGACATGCCTGCCTCTACTGGACCAGTGGGGACTGCCATAACTTACGATCGTGGCTGATTTCCTTTACTTTAAAATATCTTTAAAGGGCAACTGCAGTTTCCATACAAGTTAGGATTAAATTGAAAGCCTGCAGTGTTTCCTTTATAATGAGCCGACAATCACATCTCTGGCTTTAGCCTGTGAAAAATGATATTGGGGTGAATGTTCAAACTTCCTGTTTCCCGTAGGTCGAGTGACATCACATGAACTCTGCCCACCCCTCTGCCCTGGGGGAGAAGCATGCTCAGTAAAGACTTAATGCTGTGAAAAAATTGACAGTTGAGAAGAGGAGGATATTAATGCAGGCAGGGGCTGGTCACATGACTA
Organism: Hymenochirus boettgeri; assembly: GCA_019447015.1. Taxonomy (NCBI): domain Eukaryota; kingdom Metazoa; phylum Chordata; class Amphibia; order Anura; family Pipidae; genus Hymenochirus; species Hymenochirus boettgeri. The sequence continues at coordinate 58,354,672 of CM033472.1, forward strand.
CAAGCTGGTCACATGGCTGAAAACAGGAAGTGTTCTAGCTGGATGTAATATTGCTGAACCTTTCTAACAATAACTTCTCACAAATTGTATCTAGAGATGTGATTTAGGTTTTATTTTGAAGGTGTGATGGAAGTTTTTTAATATATTTCTTACTACAGTCACCCGAGACCACAGTCACCCTTTAGTAGTGAGCAGCGCATTTCTGAATGGTCCCAAGGCCGACGAAATGTGAGTGGCGTAATCTTTAAAAAATTTCAGAATCTTCTGTCTGTCATTTTATAAAGTTCTGTGTGTTTACCAAGATTTACGAGTGGTTTCATTTGTGGGCATTGGAAACACTCGTTATGGATATACACACATTACTGATAAAGGCCCAATTCCGGTATCCAACCTAGGGCACATGCAGACACCATCATCCTACCTAAGGAACATGGACAGGTGCCATAGCAGACCACACACATCGCTATAAAGGAATGCTGGAGAAGCAATTGTAAGGTTGTTTGTTCATATGTAGATTGACCCTTGCTAACTAGCAACTTGTTTTTATTTGGCATAGACTTTGTTATATTGGGACACTTATGTGCTTTTTAAGACTTTGATTTTAACATATATACAGTTTCTGACAAAAGTCTTGTCGCCTGTGTATTTTGCAGTAACTCCTGCTATTAACCTGATTTTTAATTGATCAATTGGTGTTAGAAATAGCTCATATAAAAAGCTAAAGCCCTCCCAAATAATATTAAATGTACTGGTAAAAAATAGTTTCACTATGAAAAAAGATTTATCATTTAATCAAGACAGAAAGGTCAAAATGTTGCAAGACAAAAGTGTAGTCGCCTATACAGAAAATGATCTACTTTACAGCCAATCCAAAAATGTGTCAGCAAATTAAGTAGTGGTGCTGTCAGATCCAAATTTAATATCTTGTATGACTTCCATGAGCTTGAAGGACAGCATCCATGGGGTTTGGCAAGGATTCATACAATTTATTAATGAAATCATCTGGAATAGCCAAGAAAACAGTCTTGCATGCCTCCCAGAGTTCATCAATATAATTTGGTTTCGTCTTCCATGCTTCTCTTTTATCCTACCCCCCATATGCTCAATGATGTTCATGTCAGGTGACTGGGCTGGCCAATCCTGGAGCATCTTGATCTTTTTCACCTTAAGGAACTTTGATGTGGAGATGGAAGTATGCGATGGAGCACCATCCTGCTGCAGAATTTGGCCTTTTTTTATGGTTGGGAATATATGAGGTAGCTAAGATTTCTTGGTATTTTACACTATTGATGTTGCCTTCCACCCTGCAGATCCCTCGCACACCCCCATGCTGGATCTAACCCGAGACCATGATTTTGCCTCCACCAAACTTCACTGTTTTCTGGGTAAATCTCGGCTCCATGCAGGTTCCAGTAGGTCTCCTGCAATATTTGCGGCGACTGTGGTGTAATTCAACAGAAGATTCACCTGAAAAATCCACCATATGTCACTTTTCCAGCGTCCATCCCTTTAGCATTCTGTGGGACTTGGCAAATGCCACGCGGGTTTTCAATTGTCTTTTGTTTAGTGCTGGCTTATGGGCACTGATTCGACCATGGAGGCTATTAATCCGACAAACTGTTCTGGTTGACACAGGGATTTCAGGTGACCAGGTCTCCTGGAGCTCTGCTGCAGTTGAAAATGGGCTTGCCTTAGATTTTCGAGCCAACAAACGGTCCTCTCGAGCAGTTATGGGGTCTGTCTGATCTGGGCTTGTCAAAAACTTCTCCAGTCTCTTCAAATCTTTTCTTTATCCTCTGAACTTGACGCTGAGACACATTGAAGGTGTGCGCCACATCAGCAGTGGATTTGGTCTTCAGCTTTGGCATGTTTGCAGAGGTCTATTTGCAGTTGATGTGAAGGTCTAGTGTACTGGGTTCTTTTTAAACACACCTGACACCTAATTGATTCATTATTAGTCACAGGTGAAGCCCATATGACAAGGCGACAACACTTATGTCTGCAAAAATTTACTCAATGGGCTTTACCAAGCTGTGAATATTAGAATACTTTTTGTTAGTTTCATTTTGAATTGAAACATTATTACAAAAGCTGTTTGGGATAAAATGAACCATTTCTTGAAACAAAATCTGCATTAGAATTATTGTTAAGGGGCACTTCAGGTCTATTTGTACACAAGCGACAAGACTTTTGTCAGAAACTGTACATTGTGGCACATCGACATGCTCCTCGTTGCATTTAGGACCTTTTGCTACATACTCTCTCATCTGGCACATAAACACAGGCTATGAGATTTTAATTTTTTTTTTTCATGAATTGTTTTTCTAGTGGTACCTTTTACTAGTATACCATGGGTATATTGGGTGTCTGGTTGGAAATCCACTCAAGTACAGCAAAAACATACAAACTCCTCACGGATGCCTGCAAGCAAGGTGCTAACTATTGCGTCACTGTGCTGCCCTTATTTTCCTTATTTATCTGAAATATTATAATATTATATAACAGCATCAATGTAATAAGACAGGCTTAATTTTGGCCATCTAACCCCACGGAGAGCCGTGGTCCATCATTTCCTACTGACAGATCTACCTATAAGGCAGTCATATTTGCTGAAATACCAAGCCTCTGGGAAATGTGTACTCCACCCACAGTGGGTCATGTGTTTAAGTACTGAAAGCAGGAGAGTTAGTCCCTAGACAGTAAGCGAAGGAGCAGCAGGGACTTTCATCTCATAAAAGGCAGGTACTGTTATAAAGTTTGAGAATTGTGTCTCCTAAGAAGGTAAAAGGTTACTTAAGTAAAAAAGGTTAAACGTTAGGACTCAGCAGATTAAAGCAAACCATTAAGTGGTTGCTAGGCTTAAAATAATTTGGCCAAGTTATTGAACTAATTGCTTTAATTTATCCAGAGAGAAGGGCAGGCTTTTTTAAGTCGCAATACAATGGTTAAGTAAAATATAAGCAAATTAATTGGATGTGCACTAGGCTTCTATTTTTTGTATGTATTGAATTAATTTGGTCTGTAGTTGCATTCTGCATGGATGTATACTATCCCATTTCTATATATATATATATATATTTGCTGAAATATCAACCTGTATATATCAGCCTTAACCAACACGAACAGGAAGGGGTTTCTGACCCAACTAACAATTATTCAGTAAGCATGACCCCAGGGACATGAAGGAGCAAATAGTCAGGTGATGTTTCTCAAGCTACTTATAGCAGAAAGTTTGAACATTAGCTGCACCCAAAGATATGATCCAGAGCTCATTTTAACCCTTACTTGTTCTGAGATCACAGTTTCCCTTTAACCGTTACTGCATAGTTTTGACTTGCAGTAGACATGCAGACCACGCTAACATCAGTGGTAGGGAAGATCCTGGAAACGTTGTTACAGAACTATCTGTACTTTGTCTCCAGAACTGATCTTGTAACTGGTAGTCAACATGGATTCATGAAAATAGATCTTATCAGACTAACTTGATTGTTTTTTATGAAGAAACGAGTAAGAATTTAGATTCTGGCAATGGATATAGTATACTTGGATTTTGCTAAAGGCTTTGATACTAATGTATAAAATAAACTGATGTCAGTTGGCCTAGAAAAAAACATTTGTTGATGGATAGAGAATTGGTTGATGGATCGCGTACACAGTCATCCCACCCTGCCACTATGTACTTGCGGGCAAGGGGGAGGGGGCGTGGTGATGGGGCACACACCCAAGGAGGTGGGAGGAGGCAGCGTTATGGGTGTGGCATGGGTGTGGGCGGGGCATGGGCGTGGTGCACAAAAAGGGGGTGTGACGGGGAGGAGATTCAGCGCAATCCGATTGCGATTTAAAGTGCAATAGTGTGGTCTAGCCCTCAAAGAGTATTGGCATTAACACTTTCAGTGTCAGCAGAGTATTACAATTAACCCTTTAATGCCAGCAGAATTTCCTATTAACCCTTTCACTACCAGCACTTTCCCAGAGTATTGCCATTAACCCTTCAGTGCCAGAACTTTTCCAGAGTATTGACAGTTACACTTTCAGTGCAAGCAGAGTATTACCTTTAATCCTTTCAACTGCCAGCATTGACGTGATATACAGTATGTACCTGCTTTTCCATGTCTCCCCAATTGAATTGTTCACTCCTCACCTTCTGTAAGTTCAAATTGGAGAGTTTGATGTAAGGAAGAAAGAGGCAGGGACTGTTTAAAAGTCTGCAGCAGCTTTTACTTGCCCATTTTAGAACTGCTCTTAGTTCTTTTAGCTGAGCTCATCCTTTCCCCCCCCCTCCTTCCTTCACCTTCAGTTTGTTTGCAACATTGTTTTTCACTACAATGTTGCAAATTACAGCAGCAGAACAAGGAGAGGAGTTCTAACACAGCAAGTGAAAGCTGACAGGGAGATGCTTGGGAGCATCTGGGTGCCCTGGTTTAATATAGACGCCCTAGCTCTTTGCCTAGGTGGCCTGTGGGCTTAAGTTCTAAGTGGAGTGCCTCAGGGTTCTCAGGGCCATTTCTAGACTTTTTGGCACCTGAAAAAAACTCCAAATTCTGCCCCCCCTCGCCAAGCCCACAATGACTGGTAAATAAATGAAGCCCACAGTGACTGGTAAATGATGCCCAACATTGATTTTTGATCTGCACAGCTGACAAACTTTGATTTTGATTAAATGAATTGCCAGTCAGAAGGGAGTAGCTGCATCCTGTTGTGCAATGAAAGTCATGGCTTCCCCTGCTATTTAAAATGACAGTACCTCTTGAAAATGTTTTTTTTTTACAAACTGCATTTTTGCCCCCCCCCCCCATTGTAACTTTACTGTCTCCCATAATGCAGGTTTACACAGTGGGTGGATATTGAAATTTATATTCTGAAGGACGTAGCTATAAAATCATAGATAGGTAACCAGTAGATCTCCAGATGTTTGAAAACTAACTCCCAGCATTCCTTGGCTATAGAATGAATGCTGGGAGTTGTAGTTTTTAAACCATTCGGATAACTTCTGGTTACCAATCCTTGTCACTCACAGATCAACAAGAAAATAGTTGCAGCTAAAGTTTTAAAATGAGCTAAGGCCCATGGTTAGGTAGAAGTTAGGGACAGTAGAGGCCCATGGGTAGGTAGAAGTTGGGGACAGTATAGGTCCATGGGTAGGTAGCAGAGAACAGTAGAGGCCCATGGGTAGGTAATTGGGCACAGTGGGGATATATTATATAAAGTGTACATTGTACATATACCAGGAATCTCCTACCTGTGTCCTACATTTGTTTGAAAAATATAACTCCCAGCATTCCACTACAGCATTTACAATATCAGACGGCTTTTAGGGAATGCTGGGAGTTGTAGTTTTCAGACATTTGGGTGCCTGCAAGTTGAAGGCCCTGCTATATATTTTAGTGGTATGGTAGGTTTGTTTCTATGAACATTTTTGGTTATGAATAAAATATTTATTTTGACTTTAGACTTTTTTAACTTCCCTATACAAATTTTAGGAATAAAGACTAAAAGCGGGTCTGGTGCGGGTACGGGTTTTTCGGGTCGGGTGCGGGTCTGGAAAATAAAACCCGCACAGGACTCTAAAATGGGCATCTCTACAGGGTGATGCTCTGTAATGTGCTTCACCTTGCCTCATTAGAGAGGCGGTCCTGAGGGTTCTGTACCGGGTCTACCTCTTTTTAATCCATTTATAAATTACTTTAAGGGGGCATTGAGAGCAAGGTCTCTGTGTTTGCTGGGCAACAGAGTGGCAGATGAGATTCTATGTTAAAGGATAAGTGCACTGTAAAATCAAGTTATGTTCATTTGGAAGCTGCAGCTTTAAAAATTCCCCTTTTTGGATGCCCCTCCAGAGCCTACCATTGTGTCTTGAAAGTTGCTGACATCTTGTCTCTGCTTAGCTGAATGGTTGGCTCCACCCCAGCCTCAAATGATTATACAAGCAGATTAGACAAGTTGGACCGTTTACATTAGAGCGTGATTGCGTGGGCATATGATCACTTTATATAAATATATTAATGGGCCATATAATAAACTCTCTGGTGCATTGTTCACTAATAGGTAATTTCAGAGGACTAGTGGACATCCTTTAAAGGGCAAGTCCAGCATTTAAATGAAAATGTATATACAGGAAAATCACCCCTCAAAACACTAAACTGTAATAGTTTGAAACCTGAAATATTTAAGTCTAACCTGAAATCCTGCACAATGTCCTGTTGCCCATTTCTGCTTCCTGGTTCTTCCAGTTAGTAACTGTCAGTAATGGATTTGACAGTTGACATCACAGCCAATGACAAAATGTTAATCCCAGGCTCAGTACCAGGTCACTAATTCCCCCCCCCCCCCCCTTCACCGTTTTTTTTTTTTAGCTTCCCCTGCATCAACGGTTAGATAGAGTTAATAAGCAGACTATAGGTTGGATTAGATGGATGTATGTCTTTATTCAACCTCCACTACTATGTTACGTGTGCACAGTGTGCTTGTCCATGCACCTTGAAAATGTGGCAAATAATGTGCAGCACACCTTGGTTCTCTACTCACAACATAAGAATTAATAAATTACAGTTATCCAAACAAAGGAACTAAATCAAACAAAATCTTCACAAAGTAAATGAAGATCTCCACACGTAAATAGTAATGTCATCTGATTTTATCAATAAAGCCTTTAGCCATTCATAACAAAATATGTACACAATACATTCACTTTATATGTAGGGGGAGTAACAATGAGGTTTGGGGCCTAAAGGCTCATACATTCATCAGGTGGCAAATCGCAACTGTGTACGGGCCTTAAAAGATATCTACACTGGGAAATTTAGTTTTTTTAAATTGCCTATTACTGGAAACTATAATTCTTCCCAACTATCACTGTGACATTTTTTTGTTGATCTGTCCCCTAGATATATCCATTTCAATCAAGTTCCTTAGTATCATATTAAACTCCTCTGTTATGTATAGTTTTGCTTTCGCTGGAATGGGGACAGTTGGTACATGAACTGCATGGTGGGAAATTCCCTCTCCCAATGCTGCCTCATAGCCACTGAGCATGCTTGCCCTCACAGAGAGTCAAAAAGTCTGGCAGGGGGCTGGGGGACTGAGCTTGAGCAAAACAAGTACTTGGTTGAGGTCATGCAGCAACACAAACACATCAGAGTAAGTGCTGCTTACATGTATTCATTCGTAGATTGAAATGAGGCAAGGTCATTTTTACAGTGTACAATTTCTTTAAGCACGAATAAAGATATTTGCTGCATTAAGGAAAAAAGTTTTTTTTCTGGAGACAGGGCTAAAATTGTGTTTCAAGGTTATTTATAATTTGTCTGAAGAATAAGGAATGTGTGACTGTAATTATAATTTTCTATTTGTTAAAAGGGAAAGTTAACTGCAAATACATAAGCTTTAAAGGAAATAAGCAGCATTTTCCTATGCCAATGACATTAACCTGCTCATTCAGGATTTTGTCTAGTACTGTATAATTAAATGCTTCCAAAAGACTTCCTGTTTGCCTGACTGATTTCAGTTATGCAATGAGAGAGTCAAATGTGTTTAACGATGAACCACAGACATCAAAAATCTCAATGTTTCAGGGGTGTTACCCCTCCTTCAGGTGATATAGGTCTCAGCTGATGAAGTGGTAACACCCCTGAAATGTTGTGATTTTTGATGTTTGTGGTTCACCATTAAACACATGTACCTTTGGAGTGCAACTCTCTCATCTAGTTTGTGTCCTGTATTCCTATGCTCCTAGGGATAGGAGTGTGAGAAGTCTGTATCCTACCAGGTGTGAGTGCATTTGGGACTTTGCTTCTATATTGGATAGTTTCAGTTATGGCCTTCCCCTTCCCTATGGTCTTCAGTTATGGTCTTCCTCATCCCCAACTGAAGTTGATTCAGTTGCTCAGTAAAGATCTGAGCATGTTTGCCCCATCCAACAGCCAATCAGTAGAAATTACTGTTAGGAACATTTCAATGAAGTGGTGCATCCTGGAAAGAAGAAGGACCATTACAAAACCAGCAGTGGCAGCTCACTAACGACTTGTAAGGCGTAGCAAAGGGTATGAAATCAGCTGAAAATATTTAAAATAACTTGGTATATGTAATATAAACTAAGAATTTTAAAAAATTGTATTTTCCACTGAACTTTCCCTTTAAATACAACTAACCGTACAATTTCTGCCAAAACATTGTAGATGTAACTGCAGCTGTACATGTACTAATCAGTGGCATATTTACCAGTGGAGCAGTCCCTGCAGGGGACTGATATGAAGCTGGCCATACACTACCTCCACATTACACTAATTTAACATTTGATCAGACATGAATGGATTGTAATGTTGAGTGCATCAGCAGTTTTACTTACCTACATCCCAATGACGTTTCCCAGGTGAATGTTTCTGGGTTAATAGAATCAATATCACCAACCGACCCAACATAAAAGTTCTCATCTTCAGATGTTCCTGTGATGTTCTCGGCACCAGGCGATATTGTGTGAATTTGGGCTAAACGTTGCGGGAATATCAAAAGTTTTCTATTGTATAGGCACCATGTAGTGTATGGCCAGTTTCCTTCCTACTGTAGATGTAGAGGATGGGGGGACCCATTAGATTTTTGCTGAGGGTCCTACTGATTTCTAGTTACAGTTACTCCTACTGGCAATTTAAACGTCAAATTGAAAAATTTTTTAGTAAATATATTTCTACAATGTATGATTGTACATACAAGGTTATATGCAAATGTTGTTTTCTGAAAGATCAGTTGGACTATTTTCAATACAGATATTGATTGTTCCTATTTTTACATAGGTTCTCTAGCTCCATCTTCTGATACAATGTACTATAATCATTGTACAAATGAACCAACATCTATAGATGCCATCCTAAACAAGAAATACACCGATCACTGGATACATACATTATATTACAGCACATCATAGAGATGTTGCTATAAATCTCTAGATAGTAGCTACAGGTGACACTGACAGAGTAAGAATTTATAACATTATAATGGATAGTGAACACAGACAAAGAAAGTTACTTACTGTTTCTATCCAGTGAAATTGGGGTCTGTCCCCTGCCGTCTCCCTTATAATCCCCTCACGGTTCTCACTCTCCTTTTAGGGCCTTTTGAGAACTTTCCTCCTCTTCCTTGAATCCCGGTTCTCCCTGGCTCCCTCCCCCTTACAGTCCTTCTCCTGCTTTCCCCTTCCCTCTCTCTACCTTCTCCCTCTCGCTATATGTGACCCTCCCAACTGTTGTCCTTTTGCCTCTGCTCAGATTTCCTCTATCTCTCTCTATTTCCCCCTCTCTCTCTGGATTCCTGATCCACTGCCAATCCCTCCCTCCATCCAGTAAAGTTCTCCAGCACCTGGTTTTAGTTAAACACACACAGACACACACAGTCCTTTCATGTCCAGCTGTTCCCTTTTAAACCCAGCCCCTTCCAAACCTCCCACAGACTGTCATGCACAGGACCCTTAGGGAGTGTAAAGTGCACCCTAGGGAGCTTTGCAAATCACTATGGGGCTTAACTGGATGGGACCAAGTAAAACGGACTCATGCTGCTTCATTGGAAGAGGACAAGGGTACACTACACTGTGTGTGGCATGGTGACACTTTATCTACTAAACCAAGAACTTGTTCTTTGGTAAATGCCCCATAAAATGATCACACCCACGATACAACCATCACCATTATGCTCATTAATCCATTATAGGATGTTATGTAGCAGTCACAATACGATTATTAGGCTAGCGATACACATTCCTAATGACAGGCACATTCTTATCAGCCATGTGTAAGGCATGGTCCAGTGATTTCACAATCTATCGCCATCAGACACAGGGTTGACTGCAGTAAAGAATAGAGGTGATGTATGTGGTGAATGTATGGTAAACTGAATTATCAGTCCCTATACTGAGTATTAGGAGGTTCAAGTGAATTGTTGCAAATTCATGGTAGATACCAAGGAGAACAAAATTCTGGTCATATACTGGCCCCATATGCAACATTGAATGACAAATCAATATAAATATCACGCCGTACAGTAGAGATGGCCAAACTTCCTAAAGTTCGGTTAGTTTCAGAATTTCAGTAAAAGTTCGGAGGTTTGGAAACTAACCTATTAAATTTAATGGGAGGAAAACTTTGTATTAAATACATATAAAATATCAATGGTAACTTAATGTAAATGGCTCTGGCACCTAGGAAATAGTCTAGGGAACACAAACCTATCTGCAAAATGCGTTTAAACATTTCTTCCCCCACGATCAGGCTATGGTCGGGTTTCCACATGCTACATTCAAGGGTTATGGCTAATTTGAGGATTACTGAACAATTCAGTCGAGGGTTACTGAAAATCAGATGATACATTCGAGGGTTATTGAATAATCGAACATTACATTTGAGGGTAATTGAACTCGAAGGCTACATTTGAGGGTTATCGAAAATCGAACATTACATTCAAGGGTTACTAAAATTGAAGGCGACATTCGAGTTATCGAAATCGACTGCTACATTTGATGGTTACTGAACGATATATTTGAGGGTTGCCGAAATCGAACTATACATTGGAAGGTTCCAGAAAGCGAAGGCTAGATTCGAGAGTTACTGAAATCAAAGAATACATTCTAGGGTAACCAAATTTGAACATTACATTTGAGGGTCACTGATTGGAGAATTCGTGAATTTTCAAATTTTTTGTTAATTATAAAAAATAAGTGCGCAAGTTCAGAAAATTTAAAATAGAATTCGGATAGTTTTAGTTCATCAGAACTCGTAAATTTTGTCGGGTTCGGGTCCATCACTAATCACAGCAGACAGTTCCCCGAACTGGATTATTCATCAACATTTTAATTTTAACATAGGTCAAATACAAATTGATCGACCTAGACATGGTCTATGGACAGCACTAAGGAGCTATAAATGAGCTAGACAGAGAATGTCACGGGAACTTCAGAAGGTAACCACTGGCCAGCCAACACTCTATTTAGATGTTTGATAGATTTGTAGATCAATAGTCAAATTTATCAAACATCTGCATAGTGTCTGGCCAGCATGAGTCTTTTAAACATGAATCAACAAATATCATCATCAAACAGTACAGCATTGACTTCACTTGCTTATCATTGCCCCAGACATAAAAAGTTATTTTATGTCACTTTGGACGTGTCTAGAACCGCTGACATAACACTCAAGAGACATTTATCCAACTTGCAAACAGAATGTTTGTCTTTCATGGTAATTATGAGATATGGCACTATTGCAATAAGACAAAGCCGTCTGTACCTCATGCAGCTCAGTGGTAAGGAGTGATCCACAAGGTAAATAAATGATATATATTGTCTGATCTGCAAAGTGCAAATACATTTTTCCAATTTCTGGAAACAAACAACATTTTTTTTTCAGTTTTATGAAAATGGTTTCTAACAGCAGTCATTAATTTTGTAAATTTATATACTGTGATGGTCTTTCGGAAAAGAACCCTATGGGAGGCCTCCCTGGGTGCGGTGCCGGTTTTCTCCAGAGCCTCTGATGGTGAGGATGTTGCGCTGCGGTCAGGTGCCAGGTTGCGGCCCCAGGAAAGACAACCACAAGATCCTATCCCACAATGCGGAGACAACCACATTAAAGGAGGAATCCAAGAAACACAACAAGGGTCAGGACTGGCGGCAAACAAACAAGTCTGAGAACAGGCAGAAATCGGCAGACAGCAGGCTGGCAAAGGTCAAGCAAGCTGGATCAGCAAAAGGTAGACAGTCAGGAGGCGGTAGAGTAGTCACGGGATAGGCAGGCGGCAAACAGGCGAAGGTCGGCAACAAGTGGTCAGTCAGAAGGCAGAAGAATGGTCAGAAAACAGGCAAAAGTCCAAAGGCAGGCAGCAAGCAAATAGAACTGTCAGGGAACAGGCAAAGGTCCAAAATCCAGAAGAAACAGGGTACAAATCCAGCTTGAGAACAGGGTACAAACACTGATCCGGCAGCAAGAGAAAAATGGAAGAGGAGGGCTTTAAGAAGCCCTGTTCGCCTCATCCAGGCATGCCACCTGCGTGCACAGGAGGACGTCTGCGCCTAGGTCTAGCCTTGGGAGGAGGTCGGGACCCATGGCCAATGCGGTGGCACCGGCATGCACACACAGGGAGCCATGTACCATGGCGCACACGCGCCCGAAGGACCCCCCGAGCCGGTAGGAACATAACATATACAAAGCAATCTCAGGTATTACTATAATTTGATGTATGTGGTAAATTGTGCGTTTTTATTTAAGATTGCCAAAGACGAATGTTGTATTGATATGTACAGTAACATCACCAAATAATGGTTCCCACTGCCAATGGATTTAGCTGCTATCAGAAAGAACTGCTGTATTGTCTGCTTGTGATGGATAGGCAGTTTTATGGGGGGCAGATAGGGGATTGTTTTTAAAGCATACTTTTTTGCATGTACCTCACCCCTTAATGGCCACTTTTCTCGGTTGAACCAACTTCCATCAGTCCTTGACAGAACAAAGACTTAAAGGAAGGCAGACATCATAGGCAGTAAGAAGGTGCTTAAGTGACCGAGGACCCATAATCAGCCTTTAAAATGTAAAAGTTCCAGTTAGTAGGATGGTAAATAATGAATCTGAATATGCACCAGACCTTACTGCTTATTGGTTAGCATCTTTGACTCTCTGTTGAAAGCATATATTAAATTATATACTTGAAAGTTTTAATATAGTAGAAGCTGTGGACTAGCAGAGCTGGACAAAGTATAGTTGCTTAATGGAGAAATATTACTATACAAGCAGAAGATTCCCATTTTGGCCAGTATTATACAAAAATCTCTTATTTGTATGTGATAGTTCTAGTCTGCATTTCTCAATGTAGAGGTTTATTTTTCCAAGACAGTACATTTTGGTATTTTCAGCTTGTGTCTTCTGAATATAACAAGATGTAGGAGATTTCTATTTTCTATTCTATTTGGTTTCTATCCTTGTTATTCCATTTGCTATAAAACACCATTTGACTTGTCTAGGTTACCTGTGTGTGATTTAGAAACCTGTGATAAGCAGCAGAATAATATACCACACAGCATACAGTATAAATCAAAGTAATAAACATTACAAATCCTGAGTTTTAATAGGATACAGAAAACACACAAGATCTTCAGCAATGTTAAATCATAAAAATGTTTTGGTCAATGTGAGAATAAACCAACATCAGATGGGATTTTAATGTATTATTGGTCCCTGAATGGCCATCTGTTTTTCTGAATGGCAGCTGCAGGTGACAAAAACAGAAGTAGACACTGCTGGGTGGTCTCATCAGAAAGAGACAGCTGCCTCCTCTATAAAAATCACTCATTACATTCCTTGTGGGTAGAAGGTATTATAGGTTGTCTATATTACACAAAGAGGTGACAAATGAATTGTACAGTGTGCTACAAAAACTTTGACCAGATGTGATAAACAAGGTGGGCCGGCCAATTACCATGCACATTATGTGGGTACATCAAGTGCCATACTTGTCTCTCTGTTGTTACTATAAACATCCTATGTGATCTTCAGAAGTAAAAAAAAAAAAGTATTTTAACATATGTAATACACAAATATTACATAGAAATACTAATCCAAGATCTCTACGAATCAAAGTGGAACTAGGATTTGCCAAGGTTACTCAAAATCCAGCTTTAGGTCTAGGCCACACTGCAGCGTTTTTTCTGCGCTTGCGTTTTTTTTTTAGATCATTGAAAACATGGCAACGCACTGAAAACGCACGTTGCAAGTGTAGAACAATTGTCCTAAAATCTCCCACCTCCCCCTTAAAAGTACCCAGGGTGAGGACCTGAATCACTAAGTCCTCCCACCTGGGTACAAGTCAAGTTTTACTTACCCAAATTTTCCTTTGTTCCTAATGAACTGGAGGGCTGGCGGGCTGGCAAACACTGAAGAATAAACTAGAAGACTGACAAACACTGTCTAATGAACCAGAGGGCTGACTTACACTGGCTAACCATCTGAATGACAACACTGGCTAATGAAATGAAAGGCTGATGACACTGGCTAAATAGCTGGGGGGCTGACACACTGCTAATTAACTGGAGGGCTGACTGGTAAACGATCTGAAGGAGAAGTTTCCTGTTCCTTGCTCATGTTAGAGCTAGAGGTGTGCACTGGGCCTTTCAAGCACATAATTTACTAATAAATTTGGGCTGCCACAAAAGTTTTCATTGGAGACCAGCCCAGGGGACATTTGCCCCTCAGCCTACTGGACCAGTCCTCCCCTGTATATATAGGTATCCCCCCAAAAGTTGGTAAGACTAACCAGAAATGCTGCACAATGTCCTGCTGCCCCTGCTTTCGGATTGTTACAGTTAGCAATGGAAAGTCATGGATTTGAAATTTGAGATCACAGCCAATGACTAAATGCTAATCCACTGGCTGTCTCCTCTGAGCACGCTCAAGCTCATAACAAGCTTAATAAATTGCTGATGGGGGCGTGAACAAATATAGCTGTTAACACACGCTACCTCTTAGTTCCCCTGAGGCATCTAGGAACACAGCTGGTTTTTTAAAGAGAATATGTAGAATACCTAGGTATGTGTAATATAAATAATTCATTTTTGTTTTACACTAAACTTCCTCTTTAATGTCCTGTCCAATAATCCTAAAATCTACATAAGTGAAATTCATGAAACAATAAAAACCTAATAAATAACTAAACTTCCAGGTTTGATTGCTCATTAAAGAGTTCACATCAAAAATTTTAAACAAATTTTATTTAAAAGAAATATTAAGACAAAGTCCTATATATATATCTTTTTACATGATATTGTTTTCAAAGCGAAATACAACATGTATGATCTGGAATACTGTAATCAATGTATTTATACAGGCTCAAAAACACATCAGAATGTTTTTCATAGTGAATAATTTAAAGAAAGTAAGAACCATTTGCAGAACTGTCACCCACATTACAAGGGTGTAGAGTAATCACACGGTTAATACCTTTCTCTACTCCTTAGGGAATTATCACCCCAGTTTAATGTCCTATAGTCTTAAAGTGCATCTCCACTGCAAAAGTGTATTCACATTTTTTCACTTTAATTGAAGAATTGGAGGTAAGGTAGCTTTCCTATATGCAAAAAAATGCATACAATAGCATTCCTTCAGTGCTTTCTCCGACAGGTCCTGACTACAGCTGAAGAGAAAAAAAAGTATCCCCTGAAAAACCTGCACACTTAAGGGATACTTTTTGTTCTCTTTTACATTTGTAGTTTCTTCTTATTCTTATACTATATGTTTCTTCTTTTATACAGGGTTTTACTTACCACTGCCTATTACAACTATACTAGTGCACTATCTTGTTTCATTTGTTCTGGAGGTCCGGACTACAGCTACGCTCCCTTGTACTATACGCACAGTGGAGAGTCGCAATCACGGGTAAGTTTAAAGGGTTCCCTCCTGGCTCCTGCTGGATAAATTGACAAAAAGGAGGTAAGACATAGCTCCTTTCCTTTTCCCTTTTGCAATGGAGATACCCTTTAAAATGATGTATTAAATCTACTAGAAGCCATTCTGGTGTTTTTTCAGAATAAATCCAGAACTAAACTTTTTTAGAGGCCTGAGTTCTTCTTAAGCATAAATATAGAAATTAGATCTATACAATATTGCAGACGTCCTTCCTTATTATCTCTGTATTAATATTTACAACAACGTTAAGTCCAAGGAAAACTGCATCACTCTACGTCTTTCTGCACAGAAGACAACAGATTTCAGTTGTGATACATCTTGAGGAGACAGTTTCGCAGCGTACCCATGTATCTCTCCCAGAGAGCCTGTTGCCTGAGGGGGTTAAAAGCAAAAAAATTTAAACAATTAAAATTAAAAACAATTTCAAATTAGAACCTCTAACCAAATGATATTTTAGACTTATGTAATTTAAGGAATTTCTACCACAAACTGAATTAATGATGATTTAAAGGAGAACGTCATTCTAGAATGTAACCCCTATAAAATGAGAATGCTGAACTGCCCATTGTTAGATGAATCTAAATATGTCACAAATGGAAATTCCAATCCATTTGAGACAAAGAGATTACATTTTTTTAAAAGCAAAATGTTGGGGGAGAAAGTTTCTGCACAGACCTAGTTTCCTGTGATTACATTAGGCTAATTACTTCATTTAACCAAAGTTTTTTTCCAAGACTAACAAAGTTGTGCACATTGCATTAAAATTACAGGCTACTCTTTATAGTTCGGCACCATGTTTTTTTCTAGGATGGCCTTATAAAAGGGAAATGTTATGAGTATAATACATATACTTGTCACCTAACACATATGAAAGCAACATACTGCAAGGCTAAGTATCAGTATATTTAATACATGCTGTATGGCTACACTGACATCAATACAACCTGGATCATGCCTGTAATGGAAATACTGACCAGCATTTCCACATGACAGTTTATCATACTTTTCAAAGTTAGTTTTGTAGATAAACATAAATTTAGGCAGCAAGCGCTAGAACTGGTAAGATATTGTCTTGCATAAAGAGGGCAATAGATTTAAGGAAGAAAAATATTCTCCCTCTTTACAAAGCATTGGTAAGGCCTCATTTGGAATATGCAGTGCAATTTTGGAATCCTGTGTACAAAAAGGACATAATGGAAAAGGAGAGGGTTCAGAGAAGGGCAACTAAATTAGAAAGGGGTCTGGGAGAGCTTGAATATCGATTGAATAAGTTACAATTATGTACTCTAGAGAAAAAGCACTTATCTGGGGCATTGTTCACCAATAGTATATGTCAGTGGACATGTGGATATCCCTTAAGACTGGAAGAAAATAAGTTTTGTCTTCAGAAAGGGATGTGGTGATGGTGGGTTTATTGGACAGTTTCTAAAAATTAAAGTTAATGTATTGATACATTAAATTGGTTTTCATCCAGGGATTTTCCAGATTGCCACAGGAAAGATTCCTGTTAGACAGGCATTGTTGGGATTGCGGTTGGACATGCATCTTTATTCAACCTCAAATACTATTTCCCGTTAAATATGTATACTTCTAGAAACAATATGGTACAGAGCTGCAGGTGCTGGAAAAAGTATTGATCCTGATGTCAGTACAGCTCTGTGCAATGCATTTCTTAATAGTGTACCTATTTAAAGTTGTAGGGTATGGCTTTAGATGTGTTCAGATTTAAAGTTTACAGTGATTTAATCCTTTAAGGAGCAGGTGTTTGTTAATGGACCCTAGATATGCAGGCCGGCTGTTTTTTACACAAACAAGATCGCAAACTAAGATTCACACAAACTTTTTATGTGACTTTGGTTAATTTTGCTCTGTGCACTTTTAATAAAAGTAAAGTAAGTTCTTAATTTATGGCTGTGACACACTGCCTTAACTGCTACAACTGCTACTAAAGCATACAATTCCCATCATGCATAGTGATGGCACCCAAGTGAACTAAAACCTATTATCTAATAAAAATCATATGTGTTGTAAATAATCAATGCATTTGGAAGAACATATGATTGAGGAGGAAGCTTTAGTCCAGGAGTCCAGTCCAGTTTTTAAGGCATAAAAACTAATTTTGTTTTAAAATAAAAACGATTACCGGTAAGTTTTGGTTTACTTGGTTCGTCAGCTGTGCATGCTGGAATCTGAATGCTCTGTTAAGGATAATTAGTGTACGGCTTTGGTAAAGATCGGACCTGCTTGAAATTTTTCCTTGGTTGCAGTTGGCTCCTGTACTGTAGTAGGGAGCTGACTGCAATTGCTAGGCTGTGTGGCAGTCCCAAACAATCTCCCTATACTAATATAGGTAGAACGATTAGTTCAGTGAGTAGCCAAATATTTAATTGATGAAAGACAGACAGTGCTGTGTGTACCTTAAGAGAAATAGAAACAACATCAAACATAAAGAAGGGGTGGTACCAGAAGTAGGAAAACTCTTAATAGATACCTTATAATTGCTTTATTTACACTTACAGTTTCGGACTCTGGATCCTTTATCAAACGTGGAGAAATAGAAACAAAGTAATATTAAGTTATTGTTAAGACTTACTTGAAGGCATCAAGAGCTCGAGCTGAAGCTATGTATTGATTAAGGAAGAGCTGAACATCTGTGAGAGACCAGCCAGCAGCCTTACAGGGTTCTATAAACTAAATAAATGCCAGCAGTGAGAGAAATAAGCACATTTTTACCAAACCTTTTAGGGATAGGCCACACCAGTGTGTTGCCAGGGGTACCCCTATCATGAAGCAAACTGAAACATTTGCTCAGGGCGCACCCCTGCAGAACACTTAAAAGGCCGCAGTTAAAAAAATCCTCCTTCCTCCAATACTGCATTTCAGCACCAGTCCACCAATTAGTGTTAAGTCAGCCCTCCAGTCCACCAGTCAGTGTTAGTCAGCCCACAACACCCACCTCCACAACCCACGCCTATGTTCCCTGATGAAGCCACGCCGACTTAACATGCCGCTACCCTTCTGCCGATAGGCGCCATTTAAAAGTTGTATCAGGTGTCAAAAACCCTAGGAACACCCCTGCGTGTTGCTATTTTGCTATTTTTATATGAAGCATAAGAACGCACACATTTGTTAAAGGCCTGATACACATTATTTGACCAGGACCCAATATACCTGCTGACAGACCTACAATTAATAAACTGATGCAAGTCTTTTGGATGGGAATTAGAAAGTTACCGCCTATATTCCAGCCTTAGCAGTCCTGTGATTGACAGATTCTTCTTCCTTCCAGCAGACTGAATTATCAAGGGTGTTGGTCAATGTGTTTAAATAACCAATAAAATGTTTTTTTTTTTTACTAATGCCAGTTTTAAAATATACAGTTTCCAGGGAACCATTTCCTAAATGTTTGTCTCTGGCAAAACCGCTCAGAGCACGAATATCCCTTTGAAATGAGAGATAAATGTACATAAAATATGAAAAAATCCATACCTTTTCTACAAGGTCAATAAAAAAATCCCGCACATCTTTGTTATGGGTCAAACTTGTTCCGATGTTTACAAGAGAACGAGAAAGTGTCTGCAAAGTAATGGTATATGGCACAGTTTAATTTTTTCATTTCAGATGTTGTACGGTAAGGCCTTTTTTCTTCTGTAGTGGAGAGTGTGTTGTATATGTTTGTTAAGCATGGATGTGCAGGATAGGATGATTGAGTGTCCAAATTTGTACCTTTTATTGAGTCAGTGGCTACAATTAAAATTTTTACCTTAAAATTTGAATCCATTTCATGGAAGACGCTTATTTTTCCTCTCAGTGACGTACACACCAAGCTAGATTGTAAAGAGTATATAAGGAAAAGTTATTCAACAGGTGTCAATCTGCAGAGAATGATGTAGTCAGTCATCATTTAATTTGGTGTCACCGTGAGGGGAATGGAATTTCAAAAGAATGTCACACATTTCACCTTTTATGATGATCCAAAAGGTCTTTGTCTGTGATTAGGATTTTCAGATCTTTCAAATCCTGAAGAAATTCTTTATCTAAATCCATATCCATGTCATCTGCTATATCTGTAAAGATGAGAATTAAAGAGCATGTCCACCCGAATTTTTTTTTTTTTATATTGTAATCCCCATGGGCTCCCAGCCCCAACCGCATAATTTATTTTTTTAAAAAGCCCCCCAAACTCTACTTACCTCCCCTCTTTCCTCCGCCGCGCTCCCGGCCCTCTGCTTGCTAGAAAATGCAAGCAGAGGGGCGGGACCGGCAGCCGCGTCTGTGATTGGCTGAGCGGCAGCCAATCACGGACGCGGCTGCCGGCAGCTCACTTCGCCGGAGGAAAGAGGAGAGGTAAGTAAAGTTTGGGGAGCTTTCTAAAGGTAAAAATATTGCGGTTGGGGCTGGAGCCCTTGGGGAATATACTATATAAATCATTTTATGCTAGGGGGAGGGAATCGAGAGAGGAGGGAGGGGAGGGAGAGGGAGGGAGAGGGAGGGGGGAGAAGAGCTGCAGTACGCATGGCAAAAATCTACCTGAGGCCAGAGCAGGCAGTGTCCTATATGGACCTGCAGCCCCTGTGGGCAGTTTTTGGGACTTTGGGGGGGCACTACCGGAGAACCCTATGGAGCTGGGATTTGAGGTAAGATTAAACTACACTGCATGGTGGGGCCAGTAGTTGGGGGGATTATAGTTTTGGGGGTGGACATGCCCTTTAACTATAAACAAGGAAAAAAATAAAAACCTATAAATTCCTTCCAACATCATAACAGCTAACAAAGCAAGCAGCACCATGGTTTCGTGTACAGTACCATAATGTTGTCTGTTATCAGTCTTCTGCCTGGTACACACAAACCGATTTCTTAACCAACATTTCACATCAATCGATTGATTCCAATGATTGGATAAGGCAATAGTTACCTATTTTATAAGTGTATACAGTGTTTTTGTACTGCTGACCAATGACTTAGTTCTAAATATGGAGGGATCAGTCATTTTGGAATTTTCCTCTAAACCTGTTTTTGTGTATAAGGCCTTAGAGTATGGATAGAGACCATTTTACTTTAGAAGCTGTAAATGTTTTTGACATAAGAATTAAGAAGGGGGAATTCAGTGGGGGAAAAAATCATTATTAGTTAAATTAATTATTCACACACCTAGGTATTCTACCACATTAATTGACTATTAGGGGTTCTGCATACAGGAAGTCAGTGAATGGTAAGATTTAAATTAGTGGAATGAGAAAATATCCTTGTTTGCTACAAGCATATGCATTTGTGCTAAACTAAAAATCAAAAAGATATCTAGCTAAACAGCCATATAGTGCTTTCTAGTAACAGTAATGTATTCCATCATGTTTCATCAAAGCCTTATATACACACCCACAGCACCAAGTGTCCAGTTTTGAATGAGATGTTCAGCGCATGTAGCAAAGTCTTCAAACGTCAAGTATTGGAGCTTTTTCTTTCCGGTCTCAAAACGACTATTAGCGAGGAAAACAATTGCAGCATAATCCCTAAAAGGAAAGGCGAAAATGGAAGTAAATGGGATACAATGAAAGGACATGTAAACTGTGCCACAATAATTTTTTTAACTAATCACGTAGTAATTAGGATTAATTACCAACAATCTTAAATCGCTTTTTCCTTTTTAAGAGGGTGGGGCACAGCTAGTCAGTAAAGAACTGTCAATCACCCAGGCCCTCCCCCTGTAGAAACTATCCATTCTCTAAAAGTAAAGCTTATTTCTCTGTCACTTCATGGCTAATTGCTTCAGTTTTTAAGATCACGAAAAGTAATAAGCATTATCTGTTGCACTGTGCTCTTTCTCTGTGTAGAGCTAACACCTAATCCTGCAGTTAACTACTGTCTGTGTTACTGAAGTCCCAATGTAGCACTGTAGCTAAATAAATCAATTACAAAGCCCCCCCCCACACACACCTTTAAACTCCTACAGCTAAAAGGAAATCTTACTTGATTCAAGCAGCGATTACAACTCCCGGTGCTGCTTACCTTGCCATAGCAAAGCACTTTTACTTTTACTTGCTATAACTCACTATAACACAAAATCACTGAGCGAATGATATTGGCTGTAGGGGGCACAGATCATCTCCACTGCACATGCTCCACATAGTAGCTGTGCCTCAGTTTTGGTAGGGGGTGGATAAAGAGAGAGGAGACATGCTCTAACTAGGAGTGAGCCGAACAGGACATGAGAAATTCTAGTGAAGTTCCTGACAGCACTAAAAATATAGAAAAGAAAAAGGCAAGTCATTTTTTACAGTTTAGTGAAATTGTTGAATAAGCATTATTTTACATAAATAAGCTAAATAAGAGCTGTATGTGATCACAGTGTAAAGATGCAGGCAGAGAACATACATTAGAATTCTATTTTTGTAAGACAGATATTTTTAATACTTTATTAAAAGTGAGTGAACTATTTTTTTTTTAATAGCTGGATAAAATGGTGTCCTACTTCCCCTTTTTTTTATTCTGTTTCCTTACATACAGGCTGTCAAAGTTAAAAAAAAAATCTTCTAAAAGAAACTGCTGCCATAACTGCAGCTCCATTTCAGTCCCAAAAGTTATATTAATATAACCATACTTCTGTAACAGTTAGATCAGCAATTATTCCTGTGAAAGGCAAAAGAAAAAGTAAAACATCGAAAGGAAACCGTCTGGATCCCTAATTTAACCCACAGGGGGACTATCGCTGTTTCTAATTTTATTAGAAGGGTTTTTAACAGGATGTATATCAGGAACTTCATTTAAAATAAACTAAAAATGAACTATGGTATAAAAAATTATTTTCTGCCTTTATTATCGGTTTCCTGATATTTAAAAAATCGAGCAGAATGAACTGCTGACATGGCCTTTTCTCCGTATTAAAAGGTATATTCTTATACAAAATAATTCTGTGCACATTCTCCCAAACATGACAAACCAGATCAAAAAGGTTAAAACAAGCTTTATTACTAATACACGGTCAGCACTGTGATGAGAATCCTTGAAACATATGTTGGTTTTTTTTTTTCCAATAAAGATTTTGTGTGTGTGTGTAGGGTAAAGGGTTTAAGTTGAATGATATGTGTGTATATATGTCCTGACAACTCTCCTGGGTTTCTGTTTAGAATCAGACCGAAAGCATTAATAGTCTACATTCAGCCACAAACATGCTCATACTGAAGGGTGAAAATGATAAGAAGTTCATATCTACTAAATGACAAAATTATGGAAAACAGTTCTGTAAACTGGAAAACAAATAGTAACATGTACAGATGCCACTCAAATAGGTTAATCAAAGATAACTTTACAGTAGTCAAAACACACCTGGCGAGTTTATCAGACAAAAGAAAATTCTGCTGTATGTTCTCCACAAGAGCTCCTCTCATTTCTTCTACCACTTTAAACACTCGTTTGAAATTGTCAAACTGTCATAGGAAACATAAATATGGGTATAGTTACATAATTATAGAGGTCATATGAAGACATATGTCCATTCAGTCTAACCTTTATAGCCTTAAGGTGCATACACACATGCAAGACTGGCCCGCAACGCACAATGTGTATGCAAGGCTGTTTCGCCCATCAATTGTGCAAAAACGGCAGTTTGGTTGGTGCCTGTTGCCTGATCCGCCAGGCAGATCATCAACGAGACCCGACCAAAGGTTGTTTCGCACTTCCCATCATCCATATATAAACTGCATCACTCAGGGAAACAATTAATGCCACAACAATGCATGGTTACAATTACCCTAGTTAAAGGTTAAACTTTTCAGCATTTCTTACCAGACATAGGGGCCGATTTGCCCAGAAACGCTGAGCATATATATGGTGTTAAAGTTGCGCTAACCGGTTTACTAACGGTTAGCGTGACTAACTCCATATCAGCATAGGATGTGCGGGTTACGCAAAAATCACCAGTGCATCCGACGCTCGTGATTCAATATCGATTTTGCGCTGGTTTTAGCACAGGATTTTAACACCAGCAAATAGTTGCCGTTAAAATCCCGCAGTGGGTAAATTACTCACATTCGCGAACGTGATATTGAATCGCAAACAGGACTTTTACCCAGAGACATAGTAGCTCTGGGTAAATGAGCCTGATAGTGTTGTTATAACATATTTATTGCTGCCATGAGAGAGGTGATTTTGGTGCGGTTCGCATTTTTTTGTGCAACTTTTGTCCTTAAACATCAACCCCCCCTAAAAACTAAACAATGTGCTGTGCAGGGTCTGCATAAAATCATCATTATCCTAATATACCATTTAAAGAGAGGAAATAAACAACTGCATATATGCTGTGAAGGGGGGTGTAATGGATTCTGTCTGCCTGTCACTCAAAGCTAGCATGTGAGAAAACTCCTCCACCCAACCTTGATCAGCTTGATTATGTAGGCTGTATCCTAGCTATTTCAAATTTGCTTGACTGGCAGAGGAGGAGGAGAGAGGTTGTAACAGACATTCCCACCAGCCAATGACAAGTGATATTTTAATCAGGGCCCTGGGCCCTTTAGGAGGTGGGCTTTTAGCACTCATTTTGCTGTGTGATATCTAAGGGAGGGCAGCACAGCTGTAAATGTGAGTGATTTCAGCTGCTGGAAGTGGGGACATGTAATGGGGGTGATGTTTTTTTTGGTATTGTTGTCCTTTAAAAGTAATTGACTCGAGTATACACTGGGGGTAGAAAATATGACCACTATTGCCTTTGGATTCTGTATTGTTTTGAGGCTTTAGTTGCCCTTTAAATGGACAGCAGAATTACCATACAGTAGATCCATACAGTAATAGCCAAATCCGGTATGGCTATTACTGTATGGGACTATTGTATAGGAATTCTGCTGTCCATTTAAAGGGCAACTAAAACCTCAAAACAATACTGAATCAGAAGGCAATCTTTTTAACAAATACCATCCTCCTGATTCTGTATTGTTTTGAGGCATTGGTTGCCCTTTAAATGGCTAGTAATCCAATACAGTAACCCCAATTCCTTGGCACTCCAGATGTTTAGAAACTACAACTTCCCCTTTGATGTGGAAAACATCAAAGGGGAAGTTCAGTGAAAACACATATGCTTTTAAGAAAAAATAGCAGTATTTTTCATCCCAAAGACAAAGATAAAGAAATGCTTCCAAAACACTAACTTCCTGTTTGCAGGACCCCTAATAGTGTCCATTATGGCCCTTGGTCCCTGGGATGATTCAGTAGAGACCGGAGCATGTTTGACCCATCCAACAGCCAATCAGTAAAAATAACTGTTAGGAACAAAGAAGCAGTGCATCCTGGGAGGAAGGACTGTTGCAGAATGGCAGCTCACTAATGACAACAGCAGGGCATAGCAAAGGGTATGAAATCAACTGATTTTTCAAAATGAAAGAGAATAACTAGGTATGTGTAATATAAACTACCGTATATACTCGAGTATAAGCCGAGGTTTTTAGGTTTTAAAATAAACCTAAAAACCTTGCCTCGGCTTATACTCGAGTCAAGTCCTTACCGGCATCACTCAGCAAAAATGTTTCTTAAGATTATCATTTCCTAAGACATCCTGCCTACCCTAGGCTATAACAACATTGGCCAACACTCTCAGAGTCTGAATCCTTACCGGCATCGCTCAGCACTCCGAATCCGGCTGCCGCACGCATAGTTAGCACTGTGTATTTGCCGGCTGACGTCACTACTCGGCGCGGGCGACTCTCAGATTCAGACTCTGAGAGTGTTGGCCAATGTTGTTATAGCCTAGGGTAGGCAGGATGTCTTAGGAAATGATCATCTTAAGAAACATTTTTGCTGAGTGATGCCGGTATTTGCATACAGTAGTGCTTTAGGGGCTCAGAGTCTGAGAGTAGCTGTGAGGTGATTGGGGTAAGGACTGCAACTGGTGGGGCTCTCCACTGCAGGCTTTTAACTGCAGCTTTTTAACAGCAGAACTTTGAGCTTTTAACCCAACATCAGAATTCCCATATAGATGTTTGGAAACTACAACTCCCAGCAACAAAAGTATGCTGGGAGTTGTAGTTTCCAAACATTTGTATGGGAATTCTGCTGTCCTATTTTCACCCTCGGCTTATACTCGGGTCAATCAGGTTTTCCTATTTTTTCAGGTAAAAATAGGTACCTCGGCTTATACTCGGGTCGGCTTATACTCGAGTATGTACGGTAAGACTCACAACTTCTATATGCCAACATGCTAGCCCGTGTTAACTATCAACAGACCTTTTCATTTTAACCAGGCAAATGAGGCATGTTGATTGATAAACTGGTTACTAAAATTTGCTCAACATAAGAGGCTTCCACATTAGCTTGTACATTTGTATCAGGTACTAATCCTCTCTTTACCACATATATATATCTATATAGCTATATCTGTAGTCTCTTACATCAAGAACTTAGGAATCGTTATCACCAGCCTGATTTTATGAACAAAACATCCAACCACTGTTAGACCTTGCTAAAGCCACACAATTTAAAACCAAAGGGTAAACCCTATTTAAATAATTCTTTTGACTAAGCTCAGTGGCATAATAAAAGGGCCCATGATGGCGGGGGTGCCCGGGGACTGAGAAGGGGGGGCGGACCCCTGCCCCTCCCACGAGATTTGTGTAGGAACCCCCCTAAACCCTGAAACTGTTATACTTACAGACCCCAGATCAGCATCTAAATATAGATATTCTCAACCATCTCTGCAAGCAAAGTTCTGGTTTCCACTAGTGTAGTGAAATTCAGAGATCTTTAGTACATGTTCTCCTAAGCTTTCATTAAGTATAATGGTTTCAGGGTTGGGGTCCTACACAAATCTAAAAAGCTTGTTTGGGGGTGGACATGTCCTTTAACTTTATCAGTTTTCTTCCTAACAGATCTCACTGTGGACCTGCCTCTACACAAGGGAGATCAGCTGACGTGCTGCGAATAAAGGGCAAGCAGGAAAACAATTAACATGGTGCGCATTGTTCTAACAGAACTGAACTGAAATAAAATAAATATTCTGGAACAAGTGTCAAACCTTAAAAGGGTATCTCTCCCCTGCTTAAAATTTTTTTTGCTATTCAATTTTATTGAAGAACAGGGAGTTAAGGAGCTGTGTCTTACCTCCCGTTCCTCAATAAAACATGCAGGAGCCAGTAAATTAATGATAATTTACTAATAAAAATATTGCACATTTTAAAAGGGCAAATTTCCATGAAGAACTACATCTGGAATACTACATGCTATTAATCTCCATCTAACTTTAGTAAAGCTGGGTACACACAAGCAGATGTTTTTTGCCCATGTATTGGGCAGTTGAGATGAAAAATCCAAGGTGATTTCGCTGGCGGAAACCGATAATGGTAAATCACTGCCGATTGTGAGGCCTCCTATGGGGTCTTAAATATTCTGTTTGAAGTCCAGTTTTAACCTAAAATGCTGGTATTTTCGTATGACAGTACAGCATCACATTTTTAGGCTACAAAACCAATCTATTATTACCTGTCTCCTGCAGCTTTTTAGGGTCACTCCTGTCTTTGCACTGATGTCATCAAGATCTTTTTTTGTTCCTTTTGAAAGTTTCTTACCAAGGACCTCTCTGACAAAAGCCTCCTCAAATGCATAATATCTGATGAAAAAACAGTTGAATGTGGCTGGAAGATTACTAGAGAATAAATAATTAATATTCAATCCCCTTGTCAAATAAACTTAAAGGGCATGTCCACCCCTTTTTTTAAAATGTCATATGTTGTAGGGCTTCCTCCCCCAGCCCCAACCACATTATTCTTATTTTCAGAAAGTCCCCCAATCATTACTTACCTTCCCTCTATCCTCCGCCGCACTGTCCCGGCCCTCTGCTTCCCGGCCGCAGCATGAGCAGATCACTGACTGCAGTTAAAACAAACAAAAAAAAATTATTGCGATCCAATTGGCTGCTGTGGGAAAGAAGCAGCCAATCAGGGTCCATGTCACAGTCTAACAGTGCAGCCATGGTTTGGACCCTGATTGGCTGCTTCTTTCCCAGAGCGCTGACTCAGCAGCCAATGGGATCACGCCATTTTCTTAGGGGCCGGACAGTGCCAGGACTTGCAGCATGAGGCAGAGTAGTGCCAGACTGCAAGTAAAAGGCAGAGCATTAGATCCAGTGACTACTCTATGAGAGAAAACTAAAAACTTCTGCTAGGAGGTTAGTTACTAGAGCTCTCTCTTGTTTGTTTGTGTTTGACATATCCGGGGGGGGGGGGGGGGGGGTTTGCACTGACTGGACACCAATGAAATTTCTGTGGGTGGTTGCCCTTAAATAATTTGTGTCCACTGCAACCAACCCCCGGAGAAATTCAATTTTAATTTTTGAATTTGTCCAGGGTTGGGTTGGAAGAAAGTTTGCACTGGCCATTTAATTTGTGAGGGTGTGGGGTTGTGAGGGAGATTTGCACCGATGATTTAAAGGGTATGTCCACCAGTAAAAATAATTTTTAATATGCTGCTCCCCCCTGTCCCCCAGCCCCAACCACATAATTTTTTTTTTCAGAAAGCTCCCCAAACTCTTACTTACCTCCCCTCGTTCCTCCGCCGCACTGCCGGCCCTCTGCTTGCGAGATTGCAAGCAGAGGGGCGGGACCGGCATCGCGTCTGTGATTGGCTGAGCGGCAGCCAATCACGGACGCGGCTGCCGGTCATTCAGTGCAGCGGAGGAAAGAGGAGAGTAAGTAGAGTTTGGGGAGCTTTTTGAAAAAAAAAAATATCGGTTGGGGCTGGGGACATAGGGGAGCAGCATATTAAAGGGGATTTGTGCTAGGGGGAGGGAATAGAAACGGGAGGAGAGGGAGGGGGGAGAAGGGCTGCAGTACGCATGGCAAAAATTACCAGGAGGCAAGATAGCAGGCAGAGCCCTGCTATCCTCCTGGTGGTTAGTTTTGGGACTTTGGGGGGGGTCTACAGGAGAACCCTATGGAGCTAGGATGTGAGGTAAGGATTAAACTACACTACATGGTGGGGCCAGTAGTTGGGGGGATTATAGTTTTGGGGGTGGACATGCCCTTTAATTTGTCTGGGGGGGAGTTTTGCACTGGACACCAATAAATTATTTGTTTAAAGGGGAAGTTCAGTGCAAATACATGTACTTTTCAGGGGAAAAAAAAAGCAGTATTTTTTCATCCCAATGACCTTAACCTGCCCATTCAGCATTTTGTCTGTGTATATCTGTGTATAAATAAATGCAACCGAAATACTGACTTCCTGTTTGCAGGACCCCTAGTAGAGACCGTTATGGGCTTGCCCTTGACCCAGCGCCTGGGTTGATTCAGTTGCTCAGTAGAGATCTGAGCATCTTTGACCCATCCAACAGCCAATCAGTAGAAATTACTGTTAGGAACAATCCAAGGATGTGGTGCATCCTGGGAAGAAGACAGACAGTTAGAACCTGAAATGTCAGCTCACTAATGTCAACAGCAGGGAACAGCAAAGGGTATGAAATCAACTGGTTTTTCAAAATGGAAGAGAATATGTAGAATAACTAAGAAGGCATTATACAAACTAACAATTTAACAAATATTGATCATTTCCACTGAACTGTCCCTTTAAGCTTCGTACACAAGTACGATATTGACACAGAGCGCGACCATGCACGACAAATTTCCTCTTAGGATAATAATCGCATGTGAGTATGCATTTGTTCAGGGGTCGTTAGTTGATTAGTTGTGGCAGATCAATGAACAACCTCGACTGAATGCATACTCATGTGCGACTATCAACCGAAACGGCTGTTCGGCAAGGGTGCCCATCGTGGGTCTGTGTAAAAATCGTATGTGTGTAAGAAGCTTTAGGGTATTTTCACTGGACACCAATGATTTAAATTGTCATGGGGGGTTTGCATTACAGCTAGTAATAAGTCAGCCTTCCACTTCACCAGCCAGTGTTAAATCAACCCTCCACTTCACCAGCCAGTGTTAAGTCAGCACTCCAGTTAACTAGCCACTGTTAAGTTAGCCCTCTAGCTTCACAGCCACAGTTAAGTCAAGCCTCCACTTCACCAGCCACTTTTAAAGGGGAAGTTCAGTGCAAATACATATGCTTTTCAGAAAAAAGAAAAGTCATTTTCAATCCCAAAAATCTTAACTCTTAACTTACCTGTTGGGACTCCACAAAACTATTGAAAACTCACTGTATTGGACCTTTACGGTCCACACTGTATGGGACCTTTACGGTCAGTTCTCACTGTATGGGGACTGTACTGCCCACACTGTATGGGGCCTTTACTGTGTGTTCTCACTGTGTGTTCTCACTGTATGTTCTCGCTGTATGGGACCTTTCCGGTCTGTTCTCACTGTATGGGACCTTTCCGGTCTGTTCTCACTGTATGGGACCTTTCCGGTCTGTTCTCACTGTATGGGACCTTTCCGGTCTGTTCTCACTGTATGGGACCTTTCCGGTCTGTTCTCACTGTATGGGACCTTTCCGGTCTGTTCTCACTGTATGGGACCTTTCCGGTCTGTTCTCACTGTATGGGACCTTTCCGGTCTGTTCTCACTGTATGGGACCTTTCCGGTCTGTTCTCACTGTATGGGACCTTTCCGGTCTGTTCTCACTGTATGGGACCTTTACTGTCTGTTCTCACTGTATGGGACCTTTACTGTCTGTTCCCACTGTATGGGACCTTTACTGTCTGTTCCCACTGTATGGGACCCTTACTGTCTGTTCCCACTGTATGGGACCTTTACTGTCTGTTCCTATTTTATCAGTGGAAAACCTGTACCTGTGGTTACTTATCTCACTGTGTGATTACCATTTGCGTCAAGATAAAAAAAAAAAAAATGAGTAATCGTCAGTATTTAAATGGGCGTGACCTGAAGGGGAGTGGTTTGTTGTGGGCGTGGTGGAAATGCATTTGCGTTTGTGTGTGACTTTGAAAAGGTGTCCCTAGAAAGTGTTTAGAAATGTTGGTAACTATGGGTATAACACACATGCACTCATATACTAACAGACACACAAAGTCCTAAGCACCTAAGACAGTCCCCAAGGTCCAACACCAGATATGTACACATTATGGGTATTGTGTACCTAGCCAGCAGTAGCAGACACTGCCCACCCCTGACCCTTACTAGTAACTAATACTGACCCAGTGAGGGAAGGGTTAATAAGGTTCCTTTTACTGAAAACAAATCCCAGATGGACATTGCAGTTTAACAGGCAGATCAAATCTCCAATGGCGTAACTACATAATTATGGGCCCTGATGCAAAATGTGGGCATGGACCCCCCCAACACCGCCGCAAACACAAATTGGCACTGCAAACCAAATAATCATTGGTAAAATGCTTTGTGTATAACCACTGGAAAAATAGTTGGCACAAAGACTGGTTAAATGCTTGGCATGCAGACACTGATAAACTGGTTGGGAAACTGGCACTGCACACAGCCAGGCACTGGTTAAATTCTTGGCACACAGACAATGGTAAAAATGCTTTGTATACAGACCACTGGTAAAACAGTTGGCACACAGACTGGTAGTTTTGGAACCATAGCACAAAATGGGGCCCCTTCTTGGCCAAGGGACCTGCACCCCTGGTAGCTAGACCCCTGCCAATCTCTATACTTACATAGACCCATATGCATACCCTCCAACATTTCAAAGACAAAAAAGGTACACTTGGACACGCCCCTTGTACCACCCAAACTCCTCCCGTGGTCCCTCCCCCAAATTGTATATGGCTCCGCCCCAAATCTGGATATTAATATCGCCAATTATTTCTAAATGTAAATAAGTAGTTAAAAGTTGTTGCTGGCAGATATGTATATTTAATGAAGTGTTAATGATAGCAGTTACTGGCCCCCTATAAATAGAGCTAGACAGATAGAGTTAGATTGATCGATAGATAGATGATAGATAGCAGAGATAGATAGATGATAGATAGATAGATAGCAGAGTTAGATAGATAGATAGCAGAGTTAGATAGATAGATAGATAGCAGAGCTAGATAGATAGATAGATAGCAGAGCTAGATAGATAGATAGATAGCAGAGCTAGATAGATAGATGATAGATAGCAGATAGATGATAGATAGCAGAGTTAGATAGATAGATAGCAGAGTTAGATAGATAGATAGATAGATAGAATGAGTCAGAGTCTGAGAACCAGGTGCGGTGGGTACTAGGCCATTCTCTCTGGCTGAGCGCCTGAACCCCGCAGAGGCCGGGCTGCGCGCTGCTCTGCCTGCACAGCTCCTTCAAAGTGAGTCCCGCCCGACACAGTGTAGGCGCAAAAGTCACGTGCACTGCAGTGACTGATCGCGCGCTGTGTTCTCATTGGACCAGCCAGCCATCTGCTCACACAGCTCCTCCTCCACCGCTCTCGGCCGCTCAGTCAGGTGAGTGACTCTCTCCCCCCTGTGGTAAATTAGAAAGTCAGAGCAACCGAGCTGCAGCGATCAGAACTTTTTCATTGCACTGCAGCCCAATTTACTGCTGGCACACATAATCCGGCGGTACACATCCCAGGCACCCGGTACAAGCCGGTACTTCTGGTTTGCCCGGTACTGCCGTTTCAAAAACGGTACAGTACCGGGAAAATCGGTACACTTGGAGGGTATGCATATGTTTTCTGTCTCTCTCTCCACACTGTATGTATCCCCAGCAACTCAATTCAGTACAAACAACCCCGCCCCCAGCAAGCAGGAACTGTGAGTCTCCAACTGACATCTCACTGCAGGGTCCCAAAGCCTACTCTTTCACTTCTGATTTTTAATTTTTTAGCTGTAAAATTTTACCAAACACCAGGACAAAATCGGGACATCATGGGAACACAGAGGGGGTGCCGGGACACCGGGAAAAGACCAGAAAAACGGGATGGTTGAGAGCTATGCTTGAGCATATGAAACAGCAGTCAATCATTGGTTGTGATGTTATCTGTCACAGAGTTGATTGCATGGAGGGAGGGGCCAGCTGACTGCCAGAAAAGTAATACAGGGTTATTCAATAAAAGTTCTTATTAAAAATAGTGCTCATTTTGACCCAACCAATCAGATATTAGCTTTCAAATGTTATATAACATCTGATTGGTTGGGGTAAAATTAGCACCATTTTTAATGATAAGAACTTTTATTGAATCTCCCTGATAGAGTCCAATAAACTGTGTACCAAAGTAGCCCATGTGTATCTGGAGCTCCCTAATATAGGCCCACTGCCTGCGCCTTCTAATTTTCAAACCAAAAAGCCAACAATTGAGAAAGGGCTAGGTGTGACCCTGAAACGTAGCCATTTTCTTGTTCTGATGGAGAAATAAATATTCACTTCATTGCACTGAAACAATGCCTGGACCTCTCATCTTTTTGGTTTTAAAGGGTATGTCCATCAAAAAAGTTGGTTTCTATCTGATTTACTGAAGAACAGGAGATGCACTATCTCCTACCTCCTGTTCTTCCGTAAATCTTACAGGAGAGGAGGAGACACTTACCCGCGGACCCGCTCCAGCGCCGACTTCACTGACAGTGCAAAGTACTGGAGATGCGTCGGAGGCGTTGGGGAATTCGTCGCTGGAGCGGGTAAGTGTCTCCTCCTCTCCTGTAAGATTTACTGAAGAATGGGAGGTAAGAGATAGTGCATTTACCTCCTGTTCTTTAGTAATTCAGATAGAAACCAACTTTTTTGATGGACATACCCTTTAAATTAGAAAAGTAATGAGCTTTCTAAACTTTTCAGTTGTCACTGAGTTCTTTCAGTTTTCAGTCTCCCTGGCAGAGTTCATAAAAAATTCAAAAGTGTACTATCATTGCAAATATTACATTCTGAGTCAGGTAAACCATTATTAAAAAAGAATCAGGTTAGAATCAATTGTTAAACTCATTCTGTAGTACAGGTCATGGAATCTAACTTTGATATGGATGGAGACTAGCCAAATAATGATATTTTACACTGAATTTTCCCTTTAAAGGGCATGTACAGGGGTGAATACTGAGCACTAACAATAGCTTAGACATTCTCACCTTTCAATTAACATGCTTTGTTTATATGGGGGAATCTGAAAAAGCAGCTGTTGCACAAGTTTTGGAGGATAATGAAGGAGCCTCTCAATCATTTGAAATGTCCGGTAATGATCCATTGTGTCACTTTCCAAGACATCAGCCCCTGCACCAGTCTGATCCAGGATCCCACTCTTCAGTCGAATGTTAACAGCATCACTAACTGTAAACGTTTGGACAAAAAAAAAAGCACAATGCAAAACAATTAAACACTGCTTCTCGACAGCAAGTATAAATCTTCTGCAGCACACACATTCTAATTATTTGGGTATATTAACACATATAAACATTGGTTTTATTGCTGTCTAGTTTACCAAATGAGTAATCCAATTCCTATAGGAGAGTTTAAACTATTTTAGAGATAATTACCAGAATATCCATCCAGCCAGAGTTGATAAACTTCCTCATCTATCAGTGTGGTGTTTCCCACAAACACATCCAGTTCATTAGCCATAATGTTATTTCCTGAAGGGGAAGAAACAAGATCATTCAGTTTCCAGCTTTATGTATTTTTCTACCTCTGCTCAACTCTCTTGTGCAGCACATACTCCCCCTGCCCTGGCTGGTTTCACCTTTGTAAAGAAAGGTCGCTACTGGGTTATGGCAAGTTTATATAGATATAAATAAAGTTAGCTGAAATTCTAAAAATGGAGGCACATCAGGCATAATGGCTGCAGTGCTCTCCCTTCCTCCCCCCACCTTCCCCTTTCGTCCCTTTGCTAAAGGGAGGGGGAAGCAAGTAGGAGGGTATAGCAAAAGGGAAAGCCACGAATTCATAGGTGGCAGTGGGAAAGTGGGAGGAGCTAGGAAAACAAAGGGCAAGCTGTACATAAAAACAGGCAGCGCAAGTAGGGAGTATATTGCTAACTTGTAACTTTTGTTGTTTAGGAGCCTCAAGTCATGATTTTGGAGATGGATAGAAGAAATCAGCCAAAAAGGAAAACTGGAAAGCCTGCTGGATTTAGAGAATAAGATGAGCCAGCTAACAAAGAGATGGAAGAAAACAATGGCAGCATCACGACTGAGGGGCATGAGGACTCAGGGATCACCATCATTCCTCCAAACCAGCAGGACTTTCTTTGTAGATTCAGATCTCAGGTTCAAGTAAGTTACCCCCACAGCCGTTCCTACTCCCTATCACCATCTCTCCAATTTAGGTCCCGTCCCAAGCTCTTCCCCCCCAACCACGTGGGTTTCCCCGAGAAGTGGCGTATACACGCCACAGCCCCATTATGGGGGACAGTGTAGTAGGTAGTCCCCATGGCTTCTAGCAGCGGCACACAAATGCAGCGTCATCAAGGGAGAGGTCTCCCCCCTCGCACGGCCGAGTGAATTACAGGCAGGCCATGGAAGTGACATCACTTTACGGCAACGTGGGAACAGCCATCTCAGGCGCTATTCTAGCGAGAACTTGCCCAATCTCCATATTAGTTCAGGGCAAGGCAGGGAGAATTCTGGAAGTGAAGCAATTTATAGAGGATAGTATTCAGGACATAGGGAGATTGATACTGTAGTAAGAGATAGCCACAGGAGGCATCTACAATACTCGCCCTGCAGACGAAATAGATAGCGCAGGGGGTACTCACAAAGCCCAGCATCACTTTAATAGCACCAGATACAAATCCAGGTCACAAGGTAAAAGTCCAAGAGGCATGGGTCTAGCGTCTGGAATAAAGGGGGGATAACAGTACTAGTGGGAGAATTTCTAGTTTCAAATAACATTACTCCTAAACAGTTAGTAGGGTTGGGGGTTATGTGCTGCTTCATGGTAGGGCTTCTGGGTCCAGTAGGCGCACATCTGATTGCAGGTGCAGTGGAAAGCACTACAAACAGAGTGAAGAAGTGGGGTACAGAATAGAGCCACAGGAGTTCCACGGAGCAGCAACAGAAAAAGATGGAAGCGGCAATGCAGTTCGGTCAGCAAATGCAGGACACAAGGGAGAAGTCAGCAAAAGTGGTTCAATGTTTTCAATGTGAATAATAGTGATTCAGAATCTAGTTCCTCTGAGTCAGGCAGGGAGGAAGATGAGGGAGATACTATGCTGCAGGTTTTTAAGAAAATGTGTAAAACTGTGTTAAAAAAATGTTAATGGGTAAATTCATTGATATGTTTAACATAACTAAAGAGAGGCAGATGGCAGCAGTAAAAAAGGGGAGAACAAGATACGCCATGAACCTATAGTGGAATGGATAAAGGGGATTCCTGATTTATATGGCATGCATCACTTTAGAATACCAGAGCAATGCATGAATATGGCATATATTAGTATGCATATGCACACCCTGGAAGGAATATGATAGGGAATTCAGGTAAAAAATGGTAGGAAATCCAGTCTTATCTTTTGGATAAAATGAGTGTGTGACAGGAGAGAAGGGGGGCCAAAAAATTCAGAAGGGGCTAACCATAGCTTTAACCAAAATGTAAGGAGGGAATGCTGGGCATTTAATGACAGTCAATGTAAATAGTGTAACGCCTGTAAATTTAAACATGCCTGTTCCAACTGTGGAGGCAGTCACCCAGCAATTCATTGTGGCAAAAAAAAGGACACAGCGAATGGCCATTCCTTTCGTCCCCAAGGTATAAAAGGTAAAAACGCCAATTGATTTGTTTAATATGTTAGAATGGTTAAACATATACCCTGATAAGGAAGCAGCAGCATTCATTTAACATGGTTTTTCACAAGGGTTTACAATTCCAGTGTATCATCGGGTAAAGTAAAAAGGAATTTATAGTTGGCCTATCAATATCCTGAGATAGTTAAAGAAAAAAACAATAAGGAAATAGCATTGGGAAGGGCTGATAGTTTCGCCAATAGGAATAGTACCCAAGAAAGGGCCAGGAAAATTCTGCATGATTCAAGGCACTTCAGTAAATGACGCAAATTGCAAACAATTGTGTTCGTCCAATATCAATCATTCGACACAGCAGTTGTAGGTATGGTAAAGAAGTTGGGAAAAGGGGCATTAATGGCTTAGCTGGACAAAGAGTCGGCCTTTCGGCTACATCCTCTCCATAAAAATTCCATAAAGACAGTCTTAAATATACCAGGGTTTTCTTCGAAAAGGGGTACTACATAGATCAATGCTTACCTGTGGGTTGTGTCATAGCATGCTCCTATTTTGATCGATTTAGTACTTTTTTGAATTGGTGCGCCCAAACAAAAACAGGCAGGGACAGCATAGTGTATTATTTGGATGATTTCTTATTGGCAGGCCTAAAAGAATCAGACGCGTAAAATTCTTAAGTGAGCTAAAAAGCTTTCCATCTGAATTTGGTAGGAAAAGACCCAGAGCTCATGCTCCAAGATCTAATTTCTAGGCATTGAAATAAACACAAATGCAGAGCAGTGCAGGTTGCTGGGGGATTAGGTTGAAAAAACTAGGTTAGAGGTTGCCAAGGCAAGAAAGTGACACTTAAAGAAATGCATGTCATTTGTCAATGCATGTCAAATGTCATTGTTAGGATTACTGAACTTTGCATGTAGGGTTATCCCCATAGGTAGGGCATTCAATAGGCGCATGGAAGCTGCAACAGCTGGAATAAAGAGAAGCGAGCATAGGATTAGGATTACAGAATCATTAAAAGAAGATATGACAGAAGACATGTTTAGAAAAGTTTAATGGTGTAAGGATTTGGATGAAGCCACGTCATCAAATTAACAATTGGGGCTATACACAGACATTGCAGGAAATACAGGCTTTGGAGCATACTTAGACGGGCAATGGTGTGCCGAAAAATGGCCAATAGAATAGGTAGAATTGGGATTAACTAGTAACCTAACATTCCTGGAACTATTTCCAATTATAGTGACAATAGAAACATGGGGCAAGGTACTTTCAAACAAGGAAGCAGTTTTTGGACAGACAACAAAAGTGTAATAAATGTGATCAACAATTTATCAGCTTCTTCCCCCCCCAGTAGTTACACTGTTGAGACAATTGGTTCTCAGTTGCATGAAAAATAAAATCACATTTAGGGCTAGGCCACACTGCTGCGCTTTTTTTTGCGTTCGCGTTTTTTTCATATCATTTAAAACATGTCAACGCACCGAAAACACGCATTTCCGGGTGCGTTGCAATTGCGATTTGCGTTCCACATTTTAAATCGCAATCACATGCGTTTTTCAATACTTAATGGAAAAACGCATGCACAAACGCAACTAAATCGCACATGAAATCGCATGCGATTCCGTTTGCGTTGCGGTGTGGCCGTGCCCATAAAGCAGCACACATCAGTGGTGGATTAAGACTAGTTTGGGCCCCCGGCTGTAGCATAGGCATCGGCCCCTTATATGTGCCACGTGTAGCTCGTCGTGAAAATTTTTAGGGCACGCCCCTTACCCCATCCACATTTAAGACATGCTCACTGGGTACTTAAAGACATATATAGACAGACAGATATATAGATAAGATCGAGACACAAATAAATACAGACAGACAGAACAATCAGTAGATATACTTGCAACGCACAGACAGACACACAGATAGACACACACACAGACAGAAACATAGTTATCACTCTACTTACTGAATTATGCACATTCCCTCTCCCAGGGTTAGCACATATTCAGCCTTAGAATGATGCCAGTAAAGCTTTTTCTCCTATGGTTATTTCAGGCCTACCTGGCTATCTGTGCATCCATTGGAGGATTGGCACCTGCTGACTGTAGTACCAGGAAGTACTATGAAATGCTGGACAATACTGACATTGCATAGGATTTAAGCAGTGCTCAATCATAGGTAACTGTAAATTATACCCCCAGTTTGCCCTGTCCAGTCGCTGGCCCTGAGAGGTGGATTACTATGAGATTTTTTAACGACAGTGGTTATGGGCCCCTGGCGGCCGCCAGAAAAGGCCTCATTATAATCCGCCACTAGCACACTTACCAGGGACAAGCAGTGTGCTAGCCGATACATTGTCTAGGTTTGATTTTAGTTGATTTTTTTTATGGCAGCAACTAATGCAGAGACAGATGGTGCTTTTACCACAGTGGCTGTGGCAACTGGCAACACAAAAGCACTCCAGTATATTTAGGGATAAGCCACTCCAAAAACATGGATAACACACAAAAAAGCTTGGAGCATGTGGAAGAAATTTCAAAAAGGCTGTTCTTGTAACACGGAGGTTCACTGATCCCCGAACGAACTACCGTTTCGGCCAATAAAGTGTCTACACACAGGCCAATTATCGACCGAAACGTTCATTTGTACACATCGTGCGTCGCGGGTCGGGACGTGGGTGTACAAGCCTTAAGAGTGCACAAGTTAGTGGCAGCATCCAAGTTAAAAAGTCATTCAGGGCTGCAAATAGAAGACATAGTTATGTGGTTATGTGTCTAATAAATATATATAAGTTATATTGTTCTGTGTCTAATAAAAAGGTCAAAAACAGATACGACAGGTAAAGGTAAGTGGGATATCATCAAGGGGAATGGCTTAGAACAATGCCCATGGGCTATAATTTCAGAATATGCCAAAGTGAGGGGTGATTAAGCTGGTCCTTGGTTAAAACACAGAGATGGGATGCCCTTATCTAGTACCAATTCAATGCACTCCTTAAAAAAGCATGTAGCAGGACGGGATTAAATCAGATAAAAATGTTAGGCAGATAGTCTTCCCAGTGCCATAAAAGGTACATTAGGCCGAGGAAAAAAATACGTTTATGAAAGACAGGGTGAAAAGGTAGCGCTAATGCATTGGTTGAGTCTCTTGTCTTTGCTGTGTTGTTTATTTGTTTTTTTTCATTCATTCAGATGCGGAAAGAAATATGGATTCTGGGACATTCTTTCAAACACTGGGAGTGCAGGAAGGCCACAAGACCAGGCAGCATACAACTAGGCTTACCAAAAAAATTGTGACAGTGTGTTGGTGGGGTAGAAGAGGCATGAGGTGGCCTGAAATGCAGTCCCTAGTTAATCAGGTGGCAGCAAAATGGGGAGATCCACACATAATAGTCGTTCATGCAGGAGGCAATGATCTGAAGACAAACAAGGCCCTTAATTTAATATACAATATACAGGTAGAAATTGCAAGAAGGAGAGCGAAATGGCCAATGGTTGAAATATTGTGGTCTCGGATTGTGCCTAGGAGAATATGGAGGGGTGCCGGTTCGCAGGTCATGGTCAATGACAACAGAAAAAAATGTGAATAGGGCTATATCAATGTACGCTGTTTCATCAAGAATGACAGTCATGCATGATGACATTACATACGGCTGTTCCAGGTTATACAGAGCGGATGTAGTGCATCTCTCTGACATTGGGATATATATTTAACCTGAACATCCAGGCAGCATTAGAAGGAATCACAGAAGGTTGGAAAAAAGGAAGTAAGTAGGCAAGTTAGGGCAGGGAGTCCGCTCTCTCTTTTTAGTGGTGGCAGGGAATGCACAAGGAGGAGGAGCGCCAGGATTGGAAGGCTGTGCACTGGTCGAGGAGCTATTTTTGTATGGTCAGCCCTTGGAGGCTCTGGGTACAGCCGTTCCTGTGGGGCGCACGGTTTGGAGGAGAGAAGCCCAGGGTGTGGCCGGGTGGGGTCCTGACCTCCTGATTCTCCGCTGATTCTCACGGGCCGTCATGGAGGGACAGCAAATTGGTGGATAAGTTGCATTCCTGGTGCTGAGAGGAGACTTCAAGGAACTTGTAATTTATTCTGTTTATATATTTAAATAAATGCAGGGTCCTAAGGTTAGGGGCCTTGCCTTTTGCCAAATATCCAGTGTCTGGTGTCATTTTTGTAGTTCCATAATAGGGGATGGGAAAACGATAAGCTGTTTAGGGCTTATGCATTTCAACCCACACTCATTTATATGCATTTGCATATAAACCTTGCAGAATGCAAGCAAGGCATGGTGGGAGTTGCAGTTCCTGACCATCTTGGTTTATGTGTTTATTGTCAAAATATTTCATAATATGACATTGCATTTAGAACAATAACAGTGGAAAAAGATTCTCTACACAGATATAGGTCTGGGGGCTGACATGGTTGTTACCAACATTGTCGGTATAAACTTAT
Source organism: Hymenochirus boettgeri (assembly GCA_019447015.1). Taxonomy (NCBI): domain Eukaryota; kingdom Metazoa; phylum Chordata; class Amphibia; order Anura; family Pipidae; genus Hymenochirus; species Hymenochirus boettgeri. The sequence continues at coordinate 58,395,091 of CM033472.1, forward strand.
TGCAGTATTTGCCGGTAACCTTTCATAAAGTTCTAACCTAAGTGTACTACTGGCATGAAGGCACGACACACGCTGGGCTGCTCCATAGAAGGATAAGGGACCTGGAAGCGACATCATCAAGCAAGCAGGAAATGTTCAGTGGGCAGAGCCTGAAGTATAGTTGCTTGTTAAGGTGTTTTATGCAGAGCTTAGAAATTTAGGTATTTGGGGACTTTTGCTACCTAGGTACACTTTTATGGAGGGACGTGGGGGTTCATTAGAATGCAGGGAGAGGTATGTGTGAGGAGTGGGTGTTTTGGCCAGGTGCACTGTATAGTGGGATGGGGTTACAGGAGAGTGGAATGGGTCATTGGGTTTACCTATTGAAACAGGCAGACAAGAACATACAGGAAGGATTGGTTAGTGACTGTGTGTACCAGTATTGTTAGGGCTGTGGAGTCAGGTTAATTTTTACCTGGAGTTGGCAAAAATTGTACAGTTTATAAAAATGTCTTATTTTACAGATGACAGTCATAGTAAAATTCTTCTCTGCTACATAAATAAAGCCAAGTGTTAAATGTCAACTCCACCCTCAAAATGACATCTTTTAGAAAGAATGGCCTTTTTAAAACATTTTGATTTATCCTACTTTATCCTCTGAATTCATTACTGTATGCCAGCTAGGCTTCTGGATGCCTCATGGAAACTGAGCAATTTAGTGACCTGAACTGAGCCTGAGCATGCTCAGGCAATAACTGAATGCATTAACATTCAGTTATTGGCTGTGATGTCAACTGTCAAATAGATAACTGACAGTTGATAACTGGAAGAACCAGAAAGCAGAAATAGGGGCAACAGGACATTGTGCAGGATTTCAGGTTAGAAATACTTGACAGGGTTAAGCCCAAGTTGGGCGACGGATACTACCTGCCCCCTCATCCCCCCCTTATACCCCCTTTTAATTTAGCTTTTCCCTAAATAACTGACACTACACGATTCCAAGGAAAAGGCATTTGGCCGCGTTTATTGTGACATAACATTAACAATAATGATTCCCAACTTTATTACCTTTAACACCAACTTAGATAAATGTATTTATAAACCATAAAGCACACGTTCCAACTTGGCTTGTAACTGCTTTTTCTAAGTCCATTCTCTCTGGCAATGCTCCCAACTTCCAAGCCATAAATTTCTAAGCATCCTGCCACCTCTCCACTCCGGCCCGGGAAGCACTCCGACCTTCAAGCCCGTTCCATTTTCTCCAGCAGGCCCATCGCCTGAGAGGTTATTAGGCCAAACATGTCCTTTAATTAGCCAATTAGGTAGCCCTCTTCTAGGGCTAACCTCGACAACATTGCCAGAGACTGCCATGGCATACAGGCCTGACTCCTTAGGCCTGGATGCCCCTCCAAAAATTGAAAGCCAGTTCCAACCCTCCTCCTAGGCCGAAATTAAACACATCTAGGCCTAGGTCGTTTAAATGCACCCCGTCTGACCTAAAATATCCCGAATGACTTTCTAGCAGCCTATGCCTAATTGCAATACCCCCATTGACCTGAACAAAGCGAGCCATAGCCCTATTGGTCTTGATTCTAGCCCTCTGCAAAGCCTCGCAGGAGCGGGCATGGCGCCAATATAACCTTGGGATTATCTCTGACCACAGTATTAGTAGGCTCGGGAGGAGGCTCCAGATAGCCAATAGGTCTCTCTTCATTAATTTTAACAAGTCCCTTATGGGGACCACTCCAAGATCATTGCCCCCAGCGTTTATTATCAACACTTGAGGGCTTTCCAACCTATCAATTTGCCTTTCTATCAAGGGCCGTACTCCCACCCACAGCAAACCTCGTGCAAGTCCTGTTCCGGAAACCCAAAACGATCTCCTCCCAATCGAACCCTAGCACGCCGCTCCGCCCAGTGAACAAATATGTGCCCAACCACCCAAAAAATGCACTTTTCAGCAACTTGAAAAGAGAAAACAGATAAACCATTCTATATCAACAATTTTTTTTTATTGCATTAAATGAGGTCTAACATATGACCTAAAACGTCGGAATTCCGACCTCCCAATGTGTTTGATTGCATTCTCTGCCATCCCCCATCTTGCTGCCTCCGTAGCAGCATCTATTCGAAAGGAGTGAGACCCATACTCCCCTGCCAGCAATCCGAGGGAGGCCAAACATTTTTTAAACACCGCCACAAATTGGTAACGTGAAAGCACTTTCCCATTGAGGTGTAACAATAGGGAATGCCCCCCTCGAGGGTCTAACAGCTATATACTCCTGATAACACTTGATTGGGCACGTAACCCCGGACCTAAAATAGGAAAACATGTAGGCCTGCATTGGTTTTATCCGTCTTGGAATGGAAGATAGAGATGGAGAGGGATCCTTGCCTAAGCAATACGTCTGTAAGTTGAAGGCCCCCTTGGGCCACGCCTGCTGGGCTTACTACCTCCCCCAGCCGTAAAGCCGCATAGAACGCTAAGGAGAAAGCCAACCTAAACAGCAACACCTCGTATCCTGAGCGCCCTATGGTTGACAGTGCGTCAAATAGCTTATTGAGCAAAGAAAACGTAACAGGCCTGTGCGTATCTGCCCCAGGGGAACCCCTCCCTAGCCCTTTCACAACCTGCCGTACTAGGAAAGATTTGGTTACGTCCTGTACCCTCTGTAGCTTGAAGAGAAATGATAGGGCAGCCAGGGCTTTTTTAACTGCAGCTGTAGAGAGCTGCCATTCCGCCAGCATGGCTATGAAACAAAGTAGGAGTTCTTCCCTCCCCTTGTCATCCAGCGGCTGTGTCAAACCTGATTGTGCCCTCTGACCATTGCCTCCAGACCCGGACGTAGGTGTCCCAAGTCGACTTGGCCAAGTCGACTTGACCCGAGTGTAGCCTCACTCAGTATACTAGCAAAAGTGTGCCTGTTGATGCACACTGGAATTATGTGTGTACAGTATATGTTTATCCATGTGTGGATAAAAAATCTTTACATATTTTATTAAGGCAAGAATTAAAATAAAAATGAAAAACAGTTAATAAAGACATCATATAAAGTCCTATAAGTGTTACATCCCCTAAACTAATACTTTGTTGAAGCACTTGTGGATTTTATTAGTTGTTTTGGATAAGAGTCTATCAGATGGTATATCTTGGCTTAGCAAGTTTTGCCTAGTATTTAGAGAAAGTAATGTTAACTTTTGTGTCATATTTCTTTTTTTTAACAAGAAAAAAAGAAAAAGAATCAAAGGTGAATTTCACGAGAAACAGTTGTGGATAGTTAAAATCAGTGTAAACACTAAGTTCTTCTAAATAAAATAGTATCCCACTTGCATATGCAGAGATGTGGCCAGATTATGGTCTCAAAGGGGTCAAAGCATTAAAGGAATTGTACACTGAAAAAATGACTTTTGCCTTATTTCAATCTATAAATGAAATCGCAGCACGTTAGCAGCACTTACTCTGATGTGTTTGTGTTGCTGCATGAGCACCTTCTTGATAGACTTCACTGATTGATGATGGGTTAGGACACAGAGAGATCCATGTTTCCAGGTGTCTCCAGGACAGCTTGCTTTCTATTGGCCACTGTGCGTGGGTGTGTTTTTCAGGATGTTGAACTTTTAACTCCTACTACACATGATAAGCTTGTCGGTTAGCCGGAGTTGAGGCACGGAGGAGGTAACAGAGGGGGGAAGGGGGGAGTGCTGCACACAGATCTGACACCATGGAAAAACACAGTCACTGACAGAGATAGGATAAAGGCAGCACAGAGTACATGAATTTAACTTTGCAATGGACCAATGTGTTTTTTCTTCACTATAGATGCCCTTTAAGGCACTTGATTGACAGTAGAATAATTATAGTTTCTGGTAATGGGCAATTTAAAAAAAACTAATTTCCCAGTGTACATATCCTTTAAGGTAATGCATGTGAGGTAATACCCTGAGGCGCCACTTTAGCTCTGAAATACCATCCAAAACTAATTTTTATATTCATACATGCAGAATTTTACAGTTATAGCAGATTTAATAGAAAAATGTAAAGTTTAAGAACTTGTTCAAACTCCAATGACAAAAAAACCTTAATATCAATAGTAGCCAATGTGTAACTCAAGGGTTTTGAACTAGGTAAATAAATACCGGTACATAATTTCTGCAGGCTAAACACCCCCTGACCTGGAAAACAATTCAGCAAACTTTTAGCGCTGTGCACGAATAGCAGTTATCGCTCTCTATTGCCCCCTTTAGGCGTGCACTGAGCCAAGAGCAGCTCTAAGTGCTAGCTATCTGCTGCTGGTGTTAAAGATTCCCTTTTAAAGAGCTACTATTGGCCGGTATATTGGTTGCAGCTCTCTGTACATAGCCCTATAAATATTTATAACAGGCAATCTTTGTAACTAATTGTTAATTTACGAAAAACAACTAAATCTTGCCCACACCCCCAGGAAAAGAATAACAAAACCTCTCACTATTAATCTTACACAACCTGCATCAGTGCACAAAGAGATGCTGCTAGATAACCGAATACATTTAAGGGCATCTCCACTCTCCATAGAAAAAGTAATTTATATTGTAGGGCATAACCCCCCACAATATAAAATCAATCTCATACTCTACTTGCAGCTCCTGGTTTCAGCATCACTCTTGTCCGGCTCCCTTGCCTGCTGGATCTACAAGCAGGGGGCTGGACCGGCAGCCGCGGCTGTGATTGGCTGAGGGCCAGCGAATCACAGCCGCGGCTGCCAGCAATGAAGAAGACAACGGCAGCCTGGAGCTGTAACTACAGTTTGGAAAAGATTTATAAACTTTTAACTTAGCAGTTGGGGGTGGGAGGGAATTCCCTACAATATGCATGAATGTTTTTACGCTAGGAGAGTTATTTGCAGGGAGGGAGGTGAAAGGGCTCTTGTGCGCATGTCACCATCCCTCCCAGAGGCAAGACAAAAGGAAACAACGTTTCGACAGGAAGACAGACACTACTCTTCACTTTCCTGTACTTTGGATATGAATTGCTGGAGAACCATAAGGAGCAGGATTGTAAGGTAAGGATATTTTTTAAACTGTACAGTGGGGCTAGAATGAGGTTACATTTTAGTTTAGTTTGGGGGTGGACATGCCCTTTAAACTTTGGAGCTGTACTCTTTCAATATATTTTTAAAAATACACAACCTCAGATAAATAGTGTGGCTTTCTTTCATTCATACATGTAGGGTGTTCTTCATGAAAATGTGTGCTTTTAGACAATTTTCTAAAACGAATTAATTTGTAATTTTGACAAAACCACAGGAGAAGAAATTTGGATCACTCTGTATTTGTGAATGGGTCTCTCGGATTTGTCTAATATTGGCATGGGATATGGGTCCAACTCCAAAACGTTTGACCACACAGATAACTACTGCCAATGGAATTGGGGTCAGTCTGTACAAACAAAAACTTTTCGTCAGCTGTTATACTTAAAGGGTATGTCCACCCTTAAATCAAACTTTTAATATAGGCTTCCCCCTGGTCCCCCAGCCCCAACCGCATAGTTTTTATTTTAAGAAAGCCCCCCAAACTCTTACTTACCTCCCCTCTTTCCTCCGCCGCGCTCCCGGCCCTCTGCTTGCGAGAAATGCAAGCAGAGGGGCGGGACCGGCAGCCGCATCTGTGATTGGCTGAGCTGCAGCCAATCACGGACGCGGCTGCCGGCAGCTCACTTCAGCGGAGGAAAGAGGAGAGGTAAGTAAGAGTTTGGGGAGCTTTCTTAAAATAAAAATTATGCGGTTGGGGCTGGGGGACCAGTGGGAAGCCTATACTAAAAGGGTTAAATGCTAGGGGGAGGGAATCGGGAGAGGGAGGGAGAGGGAGAGGGAGGGAGGGAGAGGGAGAGGGAGAGGGAGGGAGGGAGAGGGAGAGGGGGGAAGAGAGAGGGGGGAGAGAGGGAGGGAGGGAGAGAGAGAGGGAGGGAGGGAGAGAGAGAGGGAGGGGAGAGAGAGAGGGAGGGAGGGAGGGAGGGAGGGGAGAGAGAGGGAGGGAGGGAGAGAGAGAGAGGGAGGGAGGGAGAGAGAGGGAGGGAGGGAGGGAGAGAGGGAGGGAGAGAGAGAGAGAGAGAGGGAGGGAGAGGGAGGGAGAGGGAGGGAGGAGGGAGGGAGGGAGAGGGAGGGAGGGAGGGAGAGGGAGAGAGGGAGGGAGGGAGAGAGAGGAGGGGAGGGAGAGGAGGGAGAGAGAGAGGAGAGAGAGAGAGAGGGAGGAGAGAGGGAGGGAGGGAGAGAGGGAGGGAGGGGGAGAAGTGCTGCAGTACGCATGGCAAAAATCTACCTGAGGCCAGGTAGGAGGCAGAGTCCTATATGGACTCTGCTAGCCTCCTGGTGGGCAGTTTTTGGGACTTTGGGGGGGACTACAGGAGAACCCTATGGAGCTGGGATGTTAGGTAAGGATTAAACTACACTACATTGTGGGGCCAGTAGTTGGGGGGATTATAGTTTTGGGGGTGGACATGCCCTTTAAGGTAGGGTAAGAGTATATGATTGTTATGTTGGTTCAAGGGGTTCTAGAAAATTTCTTAAGGCATGAGTGTTTTACTGAAGCAAGTTGATTGTCAATTAAAGCCCAGTGTGTATAAAACTTCTTTCAACAACTGGCTAGTTTGTTGCACACAGAACATTCATTCATTGTTTATGATGTTATTGATTGTCATCATTGCGATGCCTAAAGGTGGCCATACACAACCAGCACAATTACTTCGCAATTAACATTTCATTTGCAGTGCCAATGAAATGACTGCCCAGTCTAATTACTTTTTACAGATTTAAGCAACGATCATTATCCATCTGGGAACATCACAACCGGTACCTGGCATGACGTTACGAAAGATTTACCATTATGGTCAGATCGAATGTTGAATCGATGAAATATTGGGCCAGTGTATCGCCATCATTATCTGAACCGAAACAACAGTATATGGATAAAAGCTAATTGAAAAAGAATGCACTCCCCTTAAAGAAACTCCTCCTTGATCCAGAACTCATGACAGGCATTGTAAAAAAGTCACAATGAGAACCAGTGTGACTTTCTAGATAAAAGCTCCTGCAGGCAGCTATTCACATGCAGACCTCAGTGGTTGTACCAGAGGCAGAGACCCAACCATGAAAAAATTATATATAGAATTATGTCAATCACTAAATGTGAGTACCCACATTACATGACATCTTTAAGAATCTCTCATTCTTTAATCTCTCATTTTTTTAAAGATCCGCTACACACAGTCCTGAGTGTTCTCCCTTCTCCCTACATTAAAGCATAGGGAGAATGTTCTGGACATTTCCTATTTTTCCTACAAGGAGACGCCCGCAACTGAGGGAATTTTGGGGCAGTTTTGAGCAATCCCGAGGTCCACAGTTAACGTTCATCGGCCCCGGGAAAACCTTGGAAGTGCAGTACCCACATTACCCATAAAGGGCCAATCCCGTTGACAGGATCTCCACACAGACAGGCTACTTGGAAGTAGCAGGACAGATTGCTAAAGGATGCTAGCAGATGCCTCCACACATAATAGATTGTTGTATGAAATGAACGTGACAGCCATTTCATCCGTTAATTATCAGCTGTACAGGGCTTAAAGCATGGTTGAAAAAGACAAAGGAGGTGCGGCCAATTCGGTTTTTTCTTTATGGGCTAGGAGAGGAGGCATGTCACTCAAATTGACTAGGGAGTTTAACCCTTTAGTGACCACTGCAGTGCAAAACAGAGGAAACATAAATGTAATGAGCTCTGACATCCAACCAAATCCAGCCCTCTTTCTGGGCAAGACGAGTAGTGTAGTATTAGGGCACACACATTAAGGCACCTGTTATCTCTGGCACACACTAGCGTGTTTTTGATGTGATTACGCGTGCGCTTTTTCCGGTTATTGCAGTTGTGGTAATGCATGCATGTTTTCAGGTGCAATGCGATTTGCGTTCTGCATTTTTTGGGCGCAATCACGAGTTTTTATATTTCTAAAGAAAAAACGCATGCGCAAACGCATCAAAATCGCACACAAAATCACATTGCAGTGTGGCCGTGCCCTCAAACTTTTTCCCATTCAGATACAGATTCAAATAATCACAAAATATACACACACTCGCTCTTCCAAAGACACTAACACACACTCGAATTCCGCACAGGTGTCGGGTAATTGGCGTTTGCAATGGTGGTTGAATGATTGCTGCAGATGACAATTACCCAGCCCTGCAGATAAATTGATAGGTTAGTAATCACCTGCTTGCCAAATACTGGGTTATTCATTTTATTAACTTCCCAAAGCACCTGAACCTTTATTGAAATAATTTTATTTGCAAATATCTAGAGGAAACTACTGAAATATATATATTTTTTTTTATTGTGTGTGTAAAGAATATTTTCTTTATTAAGTGTGCTATTAATAATGAATGTATGCGTGAATGCCTCTTACACACATTCACACAGTGTGAGAAATGGTGATACCCACAGATGGTGTATGTATGTGTATCTGTGAGGATTGTTCTGTGTACAGGATTTCCTGAGCTCACACAGCATGTGACGTCACACACCTCCCTTCATCCCCCTGATCTTCTCCCCTCCTCCGACTCTTTTTCGTTCCCACTCTCACATATCAGCTGCAGGAGCAGGTTAGAATTCTAAGCCTTAATGAATTATATCTTTCAATTGCTATTTTTCTTTGTGTGATCCTTTTTTTTATATTGTTTGCCATGTGATTTCCTTCATTGCAGTCTCTCCTTCTTTCCCTCCCCCTCTCATTTCTGTCTCTTCCTCCATCCTCAATCTTTGCTATTCTCGTGTTATATCGCAATGTCTTCTATGTCCCTGGTTCTCCATATTTATTCTTTCCATTATACACAGGGTAGCCCTCTTTACATCTTTCTAGTCATCAATCCAATTGGCGATATTTTTGTAGCTTTTGATGCCCTCATATTCACAGCCCTCCCTCCCTGCATTTGCAGCTCTGATCCATCCATTTTCCAGCCTGTTCTCACACCGTGTTTCTCTTAGTCTTTCCCTTCTTTTTGGTCATCCCCTTAATTACACAAATCAGTCTTATTTATCATGCCATCCTTTTGCCTCTATAACCTCACCTTTGCTTTTTATCTCAACTTGAATTGTTTGTTGTTTTTTTTTACCTGCAGCACACACCATCATAGAAATGTTTATTATTTTGCTTTAAATGGTTACTTGTGTTACTACTGTACACACTGTCTTATGCAGGGTGGGGAAGTAGTTTCCTTGTACATTTCACTTCCTGTATGATTCTTGTCTTTGTAAATTACAGCCCAATGATTGGTAAGTGAGCACTGCACAGTAACACGGTTTCCCAGCACAAGCGCAAAATACACAATTTTTATTATATATGTAACTGATCTTATTTTCTTGTCTTTCCGGCTTTTTGGTCTGGACTGTTCTCTAAATATATTGAGGCTCTCATTTCCTAAAATATAAATATGTATAATTTGATGTGTATATATACAGCAGGAACCACACAGAGCACTCTTTAGGGCATGTCCTGAAGACGGCAAATATGGATTCCGAAATGCATTGACACAGTTTTATGCGTTAAATAAAAGTTACGTTTTATAGACAAAGCCCGTGGGAGTGCTCCATGTGGTTCCTGCTGTATATCTATTGATGTTCGGAGCACCCGGGGAATACAGACAAGCGAGAGTGGAAGCGAATTGTGTATATATATATATAGATAGACGTAGGAGCACTCCAGGACTTTTAATCAATTTATTACCAATAACACATTAAGTGGCAACGTTTCGGCCCTGTGCCTTGGGCCTTTATCAAGCCATGTCTTGATAAAGGCAAAGGGCCGAAACATTGCCACTTGATGTGCTATTGGTAATAATTTGATTAAAAGTTTCTGGAGTGCTCCTATGTCCTATCTATCTATCTATCTATCTATCTATCTATCTATCTATCTATCTATCTATCTATTCAGAGGGAAAATAAAAGAAAATGTTTTGCATACCAAAGGCAGCTCCTACACTATCCAATGCAATTGATTGTTACTTCATGATTGAAAATCGATCAGGAAGTATTAATAAAACTACACCACCTTGCATGGATTTGGGCTTAAAATCTGCTCAACATAATGCACTGGCTGATGGGATCATTAGAAAATATACTTACAGCGCTGACCATCTTCCAGTCAGTCTATTTAACAATTGGCCTGATTCAATCAAAAGGTCTACCTTAAAACCAGAGTCCCTGTCCCACTCCCAGAAAACTTACAATCTATAAAGGTAGAATGAATATATATATATATTAATTAGCAAAGGTGTGCCTGTTCATGCACATTGGGAATTATGTGTGTGTATGTTTAGCTATGGGCCGAATAGATAACTAATTAGAGGTACACCACAAAATAATGTATTTGGCATGCTAAGGGAGGGGCATTTCGAGTGGGACAAGGTAGGCCTGACAGAGAGAAAATGCCAATTAGGGCTAGGCCCCACTAGCCTATTTTGTTGTACGCTGCTTTAGCGCTCAGCCCACACCAATAGAAGAGGATACAAATTCAAATGAAAAATCTATAGTTTAGGTATCGGCAGTTAAGGAACATTGTCTCAACAACAACAACAACTATAATCCTCACACTAGTGGCCAGGTATGAAATGCCTATAACGCTTGCACACAAGCTCACACACGCTAACAATAACGTATCGTATATTACAAAGTAAAAAAGCTGATTGCTCTTGTACAATACTTGCTATAGTTTTGTTTTTTATGTCATTTAAATGAAATAGTGAAAAATACATACGGTACATACATATATACCTTTCCTATATGTAATACTGTTATATACCCCCACCTGATTGGTAGCTCCTAAAACAAAATGCAATGTCTGTAAAAATATAAATATTTTAGAATTGTCAGTGCTTAAAGGAGAACTAAACCCAATTTTTTATACTCCAGAATCTGGAAAAAAAAAACTAAAAACCCCAATAAGCTATAAAATGCCTCTTCAGTAAATTAAATTAAAGGGCATGTCCACCCTTATAAAATAAAATTTCCATACGGTAGGATTCCTTTCCCCAGCCCCAACCGCTATAAAAGATTTTCAAGAAAGTCCCCCAACTTTCGGGGGCCGGACCGGCAGCCGCGTCCCTGATTGGCGAGAGAAGCAGCCAATCACGGACACGGCTGCTGGCTGCTCAGAACGCCGGGGGAGAGAGGTAAGGTAAGTAGAGTTTGGGGGACTTTCTTAAAAATCTTTTATAGCGGTTGGGGCTGGGGGAAGGTATACTACCATATGGCAAAGGGTTTTTATGGTAGGGGGAGGGGACGCAAAATTAAAAGGAAGGGGGGGGGGAGGCCTGCAGTGCACATGCCAAACTTCTCCCAGAAGGGAGACAGGAGGCAGAGTCCTATATGAACTCTGCTATCCTCTTGGTGGGCAGTTTTTGGGACTTTGGGGGGGGGGGTTACAGGAGAACCATTTTGAGCTGGGATGTAAGGTAAGGATTTTATAACACTACAAAGTGGGGCCAGTAGTGGGTTAACTTATAGTTTTGGGGGTGGACATGACCTTTAAAAATAAATGTAAGTCTGTTAATGAAGTATCTGTGTGTATGTGTAGTGTCAGACCACACCTCCTGACCTCAGTCACATGCTTCCTTGCTTTATCTGTTCTGAAAAAGGATTGGCTAGAGATTATTAATGGGTGTGACCAACTGTAACAAGTTTTTGCTGAACATATGCAGAACATAATGCTCATTGACCAAACTGTGTGATACTAGAATGCTGTAAAGTAAAGCACAAACCATGTTATTTAGGTAAATTTCCCAGCACCCGTGTCAAAATGAAAGAGGTAAGACACCGATTACTGGTTTTATATTAAGGTGTTCTGCCTTCTGGTTCAGTGTTGTTCTGTGGCTTTAGTTGTCCTTTAAGAAATACATGTTAAATATAAATATAGTGCAACCTAACATCTATATAAGGCAGATATTATCCATCTTACATTTGTTGCATAACACTCACATTTTTCTGCTTTCTTTAACCATTGCTTCTGATGAATTTATACAGGAACACATTTAAATCCAGGGTTTTGATTTTTTTTTTTATATAAATATAACATTGTATTAGTGTTATAGTTCAGTCCAAACACCACAGTGAATTGCAACTGCTATGTAGAGTTTGAATCTATCTTCCCCCTCAAACTTTTAACCAATAGGAAATCCACTGGATTATTCTATAATTAAAGTTATCAATCTGTCTTTCAATACTCACCCTCCCCATTGTCTCACAGCTGTCACCAAGGAGTCTGTTTGAGAGGGATCACTATTGGAGTACCTGAGGTCCTATGAACCCAGACTATCCTGCCATGTTTTAATCTTAATAGATTGTATTACTGCAGGACACAGGTTCATTACTCTGATAGGTTAGGGCTTGGGAACACAAGATACCAGTCAGCTATATAGCTTAAGGTTAGGGCTTAAAGGAGAAAAAAGGCCTCCACAGAGTGTACAATGCAAAAGAGCATTCTTATAACAGAAGGTATCACAGCCTCATCCTATTAATATATTAAAATTGGGAAAAACTGTCCATTTTTCTGAGAATGCTGGGAGTGACAGAGACATACAAAGTTATTTTACCATAAACAGACATCACTTCATATCTAGTAAACAGAAACTGGATTGTCTCTCCTACAGTAGGTCTTATTTTTTTTCTATTGATAAGGGAGGGGGAGAGTGAATGTGTGAGACTGAAGAATTTTTGATTGGCTAAGGGCTCGTTTACACTAGAAACTGACAGTAACGCACAGCATGTGTTTCTGTCAGTTAGTATCCATTTTTTTCATACATTTGTATCCATTTTTAAACAATGTGTCTTCCATAGATTTCTATAGAAAATGCATGAAAAAACGGACAGAAATGCTGCATGCAGTGCGTTTTTTAAACGGACTGGAACAGAACGGATTATAACGCAGCAGGTGTGAACGATGTTATGAAATCCTATGGGGTTTTACTGTTTTAAATGTATCCATTTTTTTTAAACACACCTGTGATACAAACTGATGTAGTGTGAATGAGCCCTAAGACTGTGACAGTCTTTGTTTTGCAAACATCACATAATTGGGTGTAATGCAGGAGCTTACTTACACTTCCTTTCTTGTCATGTACAATACCTAAGAGAGTTTTTTCAGAACATCAGTGGGTATAAAATCCCCCTTCCTTTTAGGGTCCATATGGAGACCCTTTAGCAATCTTAGAGGTGTGGCTAAACCTACCATTTTAAGTTTTCTATTCAAACTTAGGGGTGTCAAGTAAAGTAAGTATACTTTATTAATTATATATAATTTGTTTTATAATTAAAATATAAGTCAGTAGTAGTACTATACTTTGTATACTTTTCTGGTGATTTTAATTAAATAGTGATCATTACACACATACATATTGACCTTTCCTATGTGTAATTGTGTGCTATACCCCCACCTAATTAGTTGCTCCTAGAAACTCAAGGCAATCTCTGTAAAAATGTATACAATATAAAGGATATATAAATAAAATGGGTGTGTGCTGTTATAAAAATAGCGTTCTTAGCATGCTTTTTCTTTTTTGCCTAGTTATATTTTCCCAATGACTTTGCATTTTAAAAGCAGTATAATAATCATCTTCTATGTTCTTTACTATTTCCATTTAGAAGCACTGGATTCAGAGATGCGACATTGATTTATTTCAAATACTTTTAATCTTCAACATCAAGTCAAAAATGTCACATGCTGAAGCTTCCAGTATTGTTTGTGCATTGCAATAGGAAATCTAAAGACCCCTTTCTACAGGATTACAATACTGTTGTTGCTGCTTTAAAGCCAGAAACCAAGCTGGAGTGAATTTTTAAGGGTTATATAGTATATATAATAAACCCAGGTTGCACTGGATTACATTGCTGCTGAGTCAGTTGAATGCCAAAAGGCTTTGCAGTATTGTGTTTACTACACCAAGATTTGTGGCCTGGAAAGGACTGAAAAGACTAAATTGTGCCAGTCACAACTTTAGTGGAATAGAATTAAAGAATATTTGACAATGTGGAATGAGAAATGAGACACAGGCAAATATGTAATGTACAGGACATAACAGATAAACAATATTTTAAATCCTGTCTCAGATCTATATTTTCCAGTGACACTGTTATTTCAAACTGAAAACGAATTAGCTGTTCACTAGTTTGTGGCTAAAAAAAATAATCCAAAAATATTTATCACTGGATACACATTTGAACTAGCTGTCATTAAGACAACCAAATCATGAACGAGGAATGTGGCCTGCTTGGCCGAGACCTCTCAAAGGTTACGGATGAAGAGATGCTATCTCATAGTAAAGAGGAGCTAGTAAGAAAGCTCAGGGAGGAAGAGGCTGAGAAGATGTCTGCTCTTATCCAAAGGGGGCGTCTAATAAAGGAGGTTAACCGCCAGCTCCAAGGTCACTTAACAGAAATTCGTGAGTTGAAGCAAGTTAATCACCGTCTTCAAGAGGAGAACCGAGAACTGAAAGACCTTTGTTGCTTTTTAGATGATGACAGGTTGAAGAGCAAAAAGTTGGCTAGTGAATGGCAGCTTTTTGGCTACCATGCAGCCAAAGTATTAAGGGAGGACCTTGGTGGATACCTTAAGAAGCTTTCTGACTTGGAGAGACGTCAAGAAGAACTCATGCGCGAGAATTCCTGCTTGTCTGAGGTTTTCCTGGCATTGGAGGAAGATGGTGGTCCAATAAGGCATCATGCTAGCCCTGTGGCTTCATCAGAATTAAGTCTTTTACCATGTGGCCCTAGAGACCTGGGAGATGGGAGTTCCAGCACAGGCAGTGTGGGAAGCCCAGACCAGCTTCATGTTGTTTGTTCTCCAGATGATTAAAAAGGGGTGAGACTCTTACTGCTGTGAATGTACATGGCCAAATAAGAGGGGAGCTCTATAAACTAGGACTTAGTGATCATTTCATTTACTAACAAGTACATCAATTGGGCTTAGAGGCAGTTTATTCCCCATTTTCTTTATACTTCTTAAAATAGTCAGTCTCGATCACTATTCACTGAGCAATTGCTATTGATAAGCCAAAGTCAGTCTTTTTACTTCTCCCTCTTTCTCTGTATTTATACAGATATGAGAACACTTTTTTAAAAATTTTATTCCTCACCATAGATATACAGTCTCTCTGTCTAAGTATTTGTTTACATATCCCTAGTGAACTGTAATGTATCAAATTTCACTACGGGCCATTTATTAAGAAGGTACATCATGCTAGGCCAGCATTCTATTTAAATATTTGCCACCATATTTTTATTGACATATTATTTGTCCAAACTGTTAGGGTAACTTTCTCCCTGTGCTTTGCTCCCATCATAATCAGATGCTTTGGAGCAGACAGTATATACCATTATTTTTTTACCATTAGCACTCAGTGGCACAATGTGCCTTTTGCCTAAAGTAAATACCATAAGCACACAAAACATAAATGGCCTGGTGTTATCTACCTATGATTGTGGAGGTTCATTGAACACCTCAGCAGTCTGCAAGGGGCTATAAACTTTTTAGGTCTAAAACAGTCCCCCCCCCCCCCCCAGGGATATCCGTCCTTAAAGTGAATGAGCCTCCTTATTGTATATAGTTTATTCACACTAATACACATTTGACATTTACTCTGAATATCTGGACATTCTGAATGTTAATGTAAAAAGTAAAATTAAAAAAAAGAACTATTTATAAGGAAAAGCATTTCCTATATCTAAAAAAAACTGGCAGGTAATTTACTACACTCTTACGCAACTGTGAATTGTCTGTTCTCTATATTTATATAAAAAGTAATCGGCATATGTGATTTCTTCCAAAACCTGCACATTTTAGTATCACAATACAGTATTAAAAACAACATTTCAGTCTATTCATGCTCCAATGATATGAATCAAATTAACTGCTGAATGTGCTGGTTTATTGCAGTGTTTTCTCACTTATCTACTTATACACCATTTTAAGACAACTGACAATTCCCTTCTTCGTGTATATTAAATGTTAGAGGCAACTTAATCCCTACCCTTTACCTCCTTTACTGTACATAGATATTTGTCTGTGCGAGACAGATCAACAGTTGTTTCTAATTTCTAAATATTATAGGTGAGCAGTCAATCTCTTCTGTATTCAATATATATAAATATATAGGTAAGTAGGTTCAATTTTACAAAAAAACTTGCAACATTTCGGCTTTTGTCTTAGGACCTTTATCAAGCAAACGTTGCTATGCACTTTAAATGAAGATTTTTGTATATTTAAACAAGACCCTGTGTACCTACTTACCTGTATATTGGTTACGGTATATACATATATATATCGATAAGAGATGGCAAACTATCTGCTCTTTCTTTTTCGTCTGTATAAATGTAAAGATATAATATAAATATAAAAAAGAGAGATAGCTCAGTGTCTGTTATATTCTTTGCATATGTGCCCGTTCTCTGAATGTATGTAGGTGATACATGTCTCTGCCCAATTTCTCCTCAGTATTGATACAGGTGAGACAAGGCTCATTGTCTGTCCATTATTCCCTCTTCACTGTATATACAGTATTGAGAGCCGGCCCACTCTCTGACTTTTGTTTTTGTAGTAGAAATCTTTATCACTGCACTAACTCACTTCTCTGTATATATTCAGCTTGTATGTATATAGGTATGAGATGGATCAGTCTCTATACCTAGTAAACATGGGTAAATAATTTATAAATGTCTGTGTTACTTTGAATTGCTTTAACTTGTAAGTCAACTTTTCACAGGAGCACTAAGAACAAGAAACTTATCTGGGGCAAGACAACTGCATCATAGTTTAAAGGAAAATAATGATTGTACTATATATTTGTTAAAATTCTGAAATATTGCTAAGAGCAAAGTTGAGAAAGCATTGTTATTTAAAGGAGACATTAACCAAATGGAAAAAACCATGGGTCGCCTGGATTGACACATTAACACCACTTGGCTCTAATAGATAACAAATGAGGCTAAAAGGAGCTAAGATAGACAGTTTATCCCGGGAAGTAAAACAAAATGTGAATTTTGGCCAAAAGTTGGAAATTTACACAGTAGAGAAAGATTAGTTTGAAACTATTTTTTTTAACCAGGTGCCTTTTTTTGCTAAACAGGGTTAGTCAAACACCCAATGCCTAAGCCGTAATGCTCCATTATAAAAGTAATATACGTTACCTCTGCTGATTAGTTGTTTTGCCCCAGAGTCCACTTTTGCCTATCTGACACAAGTTTCTTACTGTACATGTCATTTCCACACATTGTTACACAGTCTCACAGCGATTTCCTTTCCCTATTGTTTGACTTCAGTCTTGCAATTTATTAATAGTAAAACAGGAAACATAGAGACCCTGGATTGGATGTCTGCATTGAGACTGCCTGTGTGCCTTTAGACTGCCTGTGAAACACTGAGTTGTGCGTTTATAATCTGACTGTACACTAAGGCTGTCTGTGTAGATACTGCTCCTTTTCACTGACTGTACACACTGCAAGCAAAATGCAAAATAAACATTTCACTTTGCCTTTTTTGAAGTTAATTTTCTCTTTGCCAATTTAAGAATATTTTTGTTTAATCTGAATTGATCAAAAAACAGTAATATAATTTAGTATTTCAAATGTGTATTAATTCTATGGTTGTTCACAGACTTGTATTTCAAGGAATAATTCTAAAAAAAAAAAAATCTAACACCTTTCTACATCTAATACAAACAAGAAATATGGGCTAAACCAAATGTACACAGCACTTCCCAATGACCACTCATGTAACCATGCAAGGCTTCATCACCTACATGAGCGTTTAGGGCAAGGTCCCACTATGTGCGTTGTGCTCTACTGTCCATTTTGAGTGCATTTTGTCTGTGTCCATTTGCAGGTTAACAGACATGCGTTTTTCTATGCATTTGTCCGTGTTTCCAGTCCATTTGCGTGCGTGTGCAGTTTTTGGAAAATCAACAGCTGACATGCAAAACGCAAAAAAAAAACCCGCAAAAAATAAGTTTGTCCGCATTTTTTTTGTGTTTCCATAGACTATTATTAAAGTGCGATTCTGACACACACGGACCAAAAGTAGTGCACGCGTGCAGATAAAAAATGGACCACATAGACTGGGAACGCAAATTATACAGTGGGAACTGATTCTCGCAATTTCCATTATATTTTAAATTACATTGCTATACGGAAAATCGGAATGCAACGCGCATAGTTGGACCTAACCCTTACAGCTCTAGTTCTGCCTCCCAGCTTTTTCCTTTAAATAGTTAATCCACCTCCCATGTAATTATAGTTATAGTGAACAATAAAACTCAAACAATGCATGGTTAAACCTACCTATCAGTGCTCGCTGCTTTTGAACAGCTGATCGGCACAATGTCCCTAAGTGCCATCTATCTTTCCTAGCCCCTTCCTCACAAATCATTTTTTTCTGAAGCTAGTTAAGGATGGCCATACACACTAACGATAATGGGTAAATTCCTTATGGGAATGATGGGATTTACCCAGACAGAAAATATCCATTGTTCGGCATCGGCTCCCTTCACTTTAGATCTTTCTGTGAATGGCTGCCTGGCTGACCGATCCCCATACCGCGTATGAGGATCAGTCGGGTCCATGTGTGCGGTTCCCACTGCATGTGTGCTGACAGATACCAGTGTGTTCTGTAGGCATACATTAACAAAAAATGTGTATGGCCACCTTTACACACTTGCAATCAATAACTGTGCTTTCCTCTGTCGATGGACTAGGGAGAGAGAATTATGGCTAGCTTTATAAAGCTCTGTCCCAGCAGTAGTATACAAGTGGTTAGAATCAAGCCAGGGGCTTGGAAGTAAAATCATATGATGCAACCATAATTTTTTTTATAAGCGGGCAAAATGCCTTTATATACAGCACGTGATCCTTTAAACACAAAACAAATGTTCCTACTATGCAATGTTTATTGTTGTTTAAAACTTGCTCTGGTGCAGTGGCATACTAGCTCTGGGAAAAAGAAATAAAGCCTAGGCCGAAAAAACAAGGCGTGAAAACAAGCACAAACTCCCAGTCACAGTGTGATGGGGAATGGGGGTTACCAGCAGCACTGACAACTTCGCCTTATTCATTGCGTCAAGTCTGGTATTGCGGCGAAAAGAAAAATGGCTCTATAGCGTCGGCCATTACAAGACCAGGGCTGCAAGCAAAAATTTGCCAACATTAAAGGGGGCTCGTTAGCAAAAAAAACCCCACTAATGTATATGTCGAATTTAGAGGCATATTTATAAAGTAGAGACATTTCAGAGCTATTTTTGACATTTTTTATTTAACACTATTTATAAATAGGTGACATTTTACCTGAATTTTTGCATCTATGGGGAATTGCCCAGAAATGGGTTCTATTACTTACTGGAATGTTCCAGCACTATGGTATGTTCCCATATTAATGTAACTGGTTTGATAATAAGCTGCAGATTGCTGAAAATAAGCAATACTAAAAAAATTGTCCTATTAATAAAAAGAGAACATTTGCCTGGGTGAGTTTTACACTATCATATCTTTTGCTGAAAAAACACCACGTGTTAGGCTATTTTTAAATAACAAAGGTAGGTGTTGAGGGTCTATTAACCAGTTTGACACTACTTTGAAAAGCCACCAGGGAGTGTTACCCATAATGCACTGAGCATTATTAGTGCTACTTTTTGCCACGTAATTCTCGCCTTTGATTAAAATTTTTAAGAACTGAAAAGAAAAGCTGAAAGTTTAAAAAACTGTGTTGAAGTCTGGAGGAAAACAAATAATGCCCCTTTATAAATATGTCCCTTAGACCCCCCCATTTGACTTTATTGCTAAATAAGGAAAATCAGAACCTTAAAAAAGTGATCTTAGGAAAACTAAAATTGCAGATCTTATTACAGAAAATGCTGGAAAATAGTCTAACACCCCCCTGCGTGCTTATCAGTATTGAGAAACACTCCACAATTTGACACCTTCCATGGACCCATTGGCAGGTTAGATAAATGGGCACTTATGCGTTTTTGCCACCTCAGACTTTGCGATTTTGAATGGCTGATCTTAACGCAATAAAACACTTTTCACCATTTTATAAATATGATTGACCGCAGCGATGAATGGCAAAAAGTGGCGGTAATGACTTTTCCATTGTAATCAAAGCATTACAGCACATGAAATTATTCCAAACATTGGATTTTACTAACCAATCAGAATCTTTCTGAAAGAATCTGAATGTAACAAATTCTGTTTAGAAATAATCTGATTGGTATACTAACCAATTAGACTCCTTCTGAAATAAGCTCTGAAAGAATCTTATTGGTTGGTATACAAAAAAAAAAACCTGATTGTTACCAATCAGAACAGTCAGATTCTTTCAGAAAGAATTTGATTGGTATGCTTTCTGGAAGAATCTAATTGTAACCAATCATAATTAGTTACAATCAGATTCTTTTAGAAATAATCTGATTGGTATACTAACCAATCAGATTATTTTCTAAACAGAATTGGTTATCAGATTCTTTCATAATAATATAATTGTCTTTTCCCCAGACCATTTCCCAGGTCCCAAGTTACTGTATAATTTTAACAAAATTTCCCAAAACTCCTTGAAATTTTTTCAAATTTTTGAAAGCTTTTTGGAAAAATCTGAATCACAGAAATCAATTGCGGAACCAGGTTCTGATCCACGATCTGGTCCATCTCTATTCTTGATCTATTTATTGTAACATTGTATAGAGTATTATAGTTCAGTAGAAACACCACAGAGAAATACAACTGTTGTGCAGAGCTTGAATCAATCTTCCCCCTTAAATTTCCAACCAATAATAGATCAATAGGAGATCCTATTGATCTATTAAATCTGAGGTCCTATAAAGAACACAGACTATCCTGTCATGTTTCAATCTCATTAGATTTTAACAGTTCAGGAAACAGGTTCATGGCTTCTATGTGGTCTATTGCTTAAATAATGTAATAAACGATTAACAAACTCATTTCATTGTCTCAGAGAAGTTGTCATGGAAATGTTTTCCTTTCAGCCCCCTATCATATTTAGATATCCCTTCCTGTCCATCAAACAGCAGCTCTCCTTTTTTTCTACTGAGAGGGGAGGGGTGAGGTGAGAAGAATGTTTTACTTCGCCACCACTGATATCAATCTAATATTAAGCAAACCATTGGATACAACACTAAAAGGGAAGTGATAAATATGTTCCTTTTTAAGCTTACATTGCCTCCATGTAGAACTTCCTAAGGTGTGGCTAAGCACTCCATTTTGAAGATTCCATTACAAACAGGAGTGGGGACTATGTAAGTACTTTTATTTAAATATTTTGCCTTATTTACATCTCTGTATACTTTAATGTCATTACTACATATTTGTTAATATTTATATAACTATTTATTTATTTATTTAGTGCTTAAACAACACATAAACACTGCCCCTAAATATATTACTTTAACCTACCCCCACCAACTTAGTACCAACAAAAAATGTATTCCCCATGAATTTATACATTTATTTATATAATATAAGGGATATATATATATATATACATCTCCATCTCTCCATATGAAAGCACTCACGGGACTCTTGTACAAATATGCAAAGATTTATTCTTCATATTTGTACAAGAGTCAGTGAGTGCTTTCATATGGAGAGATGGAGATGTATATTGAGGGATAAGCACCCGGGCAGGTGATTATGAAGCTGGAGTGCCTCCTGAGGATATGATATTATATATATATATATATATATATATATAATATATATATATATATATATATATAAAACAAAGAGATTTAAGTGGCACTCACGTATCATAGCAGTCATGCCCGGGTGCTATGTCCAAAAGGAATATGCAGCCAACAATGAAACTTGGAAGCACTCCTGGGACTTCATCATACGCCAAAAAAGTCAATCTTTATTATGCAAACATCAACACGTTTCCGCCGCCCAGATCCTGATGACGGCCGCGATGGGCGGCGGAAATTCATTGATGTTTGCATAATAAAGATTGACTTTTTTGGCGTATGATGAAGTCCCAGGAGTGCTTCCAAGTTTCATTGTTGGCTATATATATATATATATATATATATATATACACATAGACACATACTAGACATTAAGCCTGTTACATTAATGGGCACTAGGCGCCCAGAGTACGCCCAGAGTGTCCTAAGGCCATAGCCCCCCTCCTCCATGTCCCAAGGCCAGGGTCCCCTCTTATTGTCCCAATGCCAGGGTCCCCCCTCTGTCCCAAATCCAGGGTTCTCCCACTGTCCCAAATCCAGCCCCCCCCCTCTGTCCCAACTTCAGGGCCCCTCCTCCGTCCCTGTCCTAAATCCAGCCCGCCCACCATCTCAAATCCAGGGTCCCCCCTCTGTCCAAAATCCAGGGTCCCCCCTCTGTCCCAAATCCAGCCCCCCCCTCTCTCCCAAACCCAGGGTCACCCCGCTCTCCCAAATCCAGGGTCTCCCCCTCTGTTATAAAGCCAGGGCTCCCCTCTGTCCCAAGCAACCTTACCTGTGCTCTGTCCCGAATCCAAGGGCCCCCCCTCTGTCCCGAATCCAAGGGCCCCCCCTCTGTCCCGAATCCAAGGGCCCCCCCTCTGTCCCGAATCCACGGGCCCCCCCTCTGTCCCGAATCCAAGGGCCCCCCCTCTGTCCCGAATCCAAGGGCCCCCCCTTTGTCCCGAAACCAAGGGCCCCCGCCTGTCCCAAATCCAGAGGCCCCTGTCCCAAGCAACCTTACTTGCAGTCTGTTTAATTGATGTTCTCCCTCCATGTGTTTCCTGTGTTTCTCCCTCTAGTGGTGAGTCAATAGGAACTGCAGAGACTCTCCCTCTAGTGGTGAGTCCATAGGAACTGCAGAGACTCTCCCTCTAGTGGTGAGTCCATAGGAACTGCAGAGTCTCTCCCTCTAGTGGTGAGTCCATAGGAACTGCAGAGACTCTCCCTCTAGTGGTGAGTCCATAGGAACTGCAGTGACACACACGGACACAGGGACGCACACTTAGGGTTTTATTATATAGGATAGATTAGCGCTTTCCCCCCCAATTTGCTCTACCTAAAAATGCTGTGTTAGTATATATTAAAGGGTATCTCCACCCTAAATAAAAACTTTTAGTATAATGTAGGCTACCCCTGCCCACCCCACCTGCTATATCATATTACTAAAATAAGAATTAGAACTCTTATCTGTTGTATTCTGTTAGATCAAGTGGACTTAAAGTTTAGAACTTAAAGATGTTTCAGTAGTCATCCGACTGGCTTTCTCTATTCAGAATGAGAATGTGAATTGAGAAAGCCAGTAGGATGACTAGCGAAACGTCTTCAAGAACTAATGTCCACTTGATCTAACTGAATTCAACAGATAAATCATGACCTGATTGAGAACCTTCACAAGCAATTAGAACTCTATTTACAGCCCCTCGCTTCTGTGGCACTCTGATCCAGCTCCCTGCTTACCAAAACTAGCAAACAAGGGCCAGACTGGCAGCCGCGTCTGTGAGGCAGCCAATCACAGATGCAGCTGCCGGCAAGGCAGAGCGCCACGGGAGCGAATGGCTGTAAGTAGAGTTCCGATTCTTTTTTTAGTAATCTGACATGACTGTTAGGGGTGGGCAGGGGTGCCCTACACTACAGAAAAGTTTTAAATGTTGAAATAAATCTAACTGATTGCAGAATACTTCTGTGTGGCGTCCCCTTCTTTTCCAGTTCATTTTAGCATTCTTACACTGCAGGGTACGGAGCAGGGCGAAGGTGTGGACCTGTCTAAATATACTGATAACAGGTGTGCACTCTAAATTTTAGTTTGGGGGGGTGGACATGCCCTTTAATTTAATCTTAAGTGCCATGTGGCTCTTATTACCTTCAGCAGGCAGCTGCACTTTCCAGGTGTACTCTTTTCCCATGGGTCTCCAAAAAAGACAGGCATTCACATAGACAGACGAGGCATTCACACAGACAGACAGACAGGCAAGGCATTCACACAGACAGACAGACAGGCAAGGCATTCACACACACAGACAGGCAAGGCATTCACACACACAGACAGGCAAGGCATTCACACACACAGACAGGCAAGGCATTCACACACACAGACAGGCAAGGCATTCACACACAGACAGGCAAGGCATTCACACAGACAGACAAGGCATTCACACACAGAGACATACATGCATTCACACACACAGACAAGGCATTCACACACATACGCACACAGACAGACAGACATGGCATCCACACACACAGACAGGAATTCACAGACAGACACACAAGGCATTCACACACAGACAAGTCGTTCGCACATAGAGATAGTCACATAGACAGACAGACAAGGCATTCACACACACAGAAGGGCATTCACAGTCAGACAGACATTCACAGAGAGAGATACAAGGCATCTACACACAGACAAGGCATTCTCACACACAGACAGACAGGGCATTCACACATACATAGACGGAGAAACAGACATAGACAGGCATTCACAGACAGACAAGGTATTCACAGACAGAGACATTCACACAAACAAACAAGACATTTGCACACACAGACAAGACATTTACACACACAGACAGACAAGGCATTTACACACACAGACAATCACACAAACAGACTTCACTTTTTTTTCATCCAACATTTTTTGGGGGCAGATTTCATTCGGGTAAGCCTTCCTATGCCTTACACAAAACCCGCCTATGCTGGTAGTTGTAGTTTTCAATCTGGAGGACTAAATGATGTTAGAAGTAGCAGGAGCTTAATATCAACTAGTAATTTTCCCTCATAAAAATCAATCCAGTGGTGTTAAGGGTATTGGTGATTTAATCCCCATATATTTGCCTAATAATTAGCATATACCTGCCTTGACTGTGTGTTCTCTCCATGTGATTTTAGGGATACACAACTCCTTGGAATGCAATAACTGTCATTGATACAAGAGCTCCTGCAATACACCCCATTTGTCGGACATTAAAGTTAGGGACACAATTACTTTTGCAGCTATGACCCACAACGCTGACTGCCTGACGAAATGGCAGTTACAGCTGACAACTGGTTTCTTGTGTGGCCATTGGGTTGGGGGTTGTTGATGATTCGCATTGGTGTGTACCTAGAGGAAAGTTTGAGAGTCAGCCAATCACAGACGCAGCTGCCGGCTATACAGAAAGCCGAGGGAACGAAGGATCATAAATTCTATTTCTGGGGCTTGATTTAAAAAATGAATATAAGACATTTGGGGGTGGACTGGGGTACCCTACACTACAGAAAAAGGTTTTATAGTTAGGGGATAAAGCAGTCTGAAGGGACCCGGAGGGTGGGAGGAAGGGAAGGCTCCCCTGCGCATGCCAGAGACCTCCATTAGGACAAGGAAATAGCAGAGACCTTATGACACACAGACAGCTCCTATTCTTCACTTTTCTGAACTTTGGACAGGCACTGCAGGAGAACCAGACTTTTTAACTCTACACAATGGGGTCAGTAGTGGGTAAAATTTTAGTTTTGGGGGTGGACATGTTCTTTAAGGAGGGGCCTGATAAGATATTTTACTTTACAAGCCAAACTTTTTATCTGGCCTAAAGTTTTATTGTGTATTAAAACCTTCTAAAGCTATTATTTGTATTTCTTGAGTAAAAGTAAAAATAAATTTCAAAACATTCAAGGGTCAAAACATTGAAGGGTATATATACTGGGGGGAAAAAATATTTAAAATTTTTATTATTTATTTAATTTCCATTCCTGGAAATTATAATTCTTCCCAACTATCACTTTACCATTTTTTTTGTTAATCTGCCCCGTTTCTTTAGGCTGAACAGAGGCGTTTAATATTCAGCTGTTAATCAAGTGTCTTATTCTTATAAAATCTTCTTCAGTTGTGTGCAGTTTTGTTGTAACTGGAATGGTGACAGTGAATTGCATTGGTGGGAAATTCCCTCTCTTAGTGATTACTGAGCATGTTTGACTACCTAAAATGTCATGTCAGATGGAAGGAGGAGTCAGTTAAGAGTGAGAGAGGGATACTTTGTGTGAGAAAAACTGATACTGGATTGAAGACATGCAGTAAAACACACCTCGGAGAGTAAGGGCTGTTTACATGTATTTATTTATAAATTAAAATTAGACAAAGTAATTTTGTCCCTGTATAGTTGCTCTTTAAAGTATGCTCTGAATGATTCTGAAACTAAAGAGTACACCATCCAATTGTCCAATTTAGTACCAATTTTAGGACTAAAACTCCTTTCTGTTGTATTCAATTAGATCAACTGGACTTGAAGTTTAGTTCTTGAAGACGTTTCGCTAGTCATCCGACTGGCTTTCTCAATTCAGAATGACTTGTACAAGAATCTGTGGCAATTATGTACCCTGGAAAATCCCAATTAGCATATCACAGCCAGGTGTTAAGGGCGTGATTAGATAGTGGCTAAGAGGTGTTATAGGAACGCCCAGAGTAAGGTGTCAAAACAGCATTGTACATGGCAGACAGATGGTGTTGAACCCCCCCACCTCTATTTAGGCTTGGTTTCTTTATTTTCACATAAATGGCCTTCTTAACACCTCTCTTGAACCAGTCATGTTCCTTTGCCAATATGTTAACATTACAATCTTCAAAGGTATGTCCTTTATCCTTAAGAGACCCGAGGAATTGGCTCTTCTGTGCTGGGCCATACGTTGATGCAGTTGTTGTTTGGTCTCCCCCACATATAAATCAGAGCATTCTTCACTGCACTGCGTATATGATGTCGCTTTTCTTGTGTTTTGGTATTGGGTCTTTCGGATGTACCAATTGCTGCCTCAGCGTGTTGCTCGGTTTAAAGCAGACAGGGATACGGTGTTTTTTGAAAACTCTTAATTTCTCGGAGACCCCTGCTACATATGGGATGACCATGTTCTTTTTCCTGTCTTGCTTTTCCCCTTCACTGTTGGTATTCGTGTTCTTTTCTTTCCTTCTGCTTCTTTTGACAAAGGCCCAGTCTGGATATCCACAAGTTTTAAGGGCTCCTCTGAGATGTTTCATTTTTTTAGCCTTCGCCTCTGTGCTAGTGGGGATGTTCTCAGCTCTGTGTTGCAGGGTTCTGATGACCCCCAGCATGTGATCTAAAGGGTGGTGGGAGTCAAACATCAAATACTGATCTGTGTGTGTTGGTTTTCTGTAAACCTCTACTTCCAGTTTACCATTCTCCTTGACTTCTACCAAGCAGTCCAAGAAAGCCAGTTTGTTGTTTTGTACCTCTTCCCTTGTAAATTTGATGTTTTGGTCTACTGCATTAATGTGTTCTGTGAAAGCTTGTACTTCCTTCTGGTGGATTTTAACCCAGGTGTCATCCACATATCTGAACTAGTGGCTGGGTGCTATGCCCTTAAAGGTATTAAGCGCCAGTTTTTCTACCTCCTCCATGTAAAGGTTGGCCACAATAGGTGAAACTGGAGATCCCATAGCACATCCGTGTTTTTGCTTATAGAACTTATTCCTGTATTTGAAATAGGTGGTATTCAGGCACAAGTCCAGTAAGGCACACACCTGTTCTGGGTTGAGATCAGTTCTGGCTGTGATATGCTAATTGGGATTTTCCAGGGTACATAATTGCCACAGATTCTTGTACAAGTCATTCTGAATTGAGAAAGCCAGTCGGATGACTAGCGAAACGTCTTCAAGAACTACATTTCAAGTCCAGTTGATCTAATTGAATACAACAGATATACCATGACCTGGATGAATGAGAACATTCATAAGCATAAAACTCCTTTCAGTTTGACTAATTAGAGAGTTTGCAAACTTTTCAGATAGCATGTGAATTGGCCATTCACAACAAAATCCTATGCTAGTCTATGGGAATTTTGCAATCGATCTCTAGAAAATGCTGATTGATTCAATGCATCTTTTCCTTTTCTAAGAATCTTAAGCAAAGCTATACTGGTGTAGATTCAACAACGTTTGAATCTACCTTTTTGGCACAAGCATTCTCAATATTCTAGGAAGTCTCAACTTCCCTGTGTAACCTGAAGGGCTTGTGAAAAAAAAAATAATGACGCAATTTTACGTAATTTTGCCTGTATCACAGGTACAGTATGTCTTAGGAACTGTTGAGAAAGACATTGAATATCTCGCTTTAAGTCTAGGAAAAATGTGTTTTAGTCTGTAGCTCTCCTTCAAAGTACAGCTTTGCCCTATATCCACTACCTTTCATTGTTAAATACTCATGGTAAGGATACTTGTCCAATAGGACCCAAAAACGGGGGATTCAATACAGTTTTATAAAAAATCCACTAATATAGGTGGCTGTTTTGAGATAAACACTCACTCAGACATAAGCATGGTCCGTTCGCTATATACTTGTGAAGGTTCTCATTCATCCAGGTCATGGTATATCTGTTGTATTCAATTAGATCAACTGGACTTGAAGTTTAGTTCTTGAAGACGTTTTGCTAGTCATCCGACTGGCTTTCTCAATTCAGAATGACTTGTACAAGAATCTGTGGCAATTATGTACCCTGCAAAATCCCAATTAGCATATCACAGCCAGGTGTTAAGGGCGTGATTGGATAGTGGCTAAGAGGTGTTATAGGAACGCCCAGAGTAAGGTGTCAAAACAGCATTGTACATGGCAGACAGATGGTGTCGAACCCCCCACCTCTATTTAGGCTTGGTTTCTTTATTTTCACATAAATGGCCTCCTTAACACCTCTCTTGAACACCGTATCCCTGTTGTTTTAAACCGAGAGTAACACGCTGAGGCAGCAATTGGTACATTCGAAAGACCCAATACCGAAAGACAAGAAAAGCAACATCATATACGCAGTGCAGTGCAGTGAAGAATGCTCTGATTTGTATGTGGGGGAGACAAACAACAACTGCATCAACGTATGGCCCAGCACAGAAGAGCCAATTCCTCGGGTCAGGACTTAGCCGTTACGCATCTTAAGGATAAAGGACATACCTTTGAAGATTGTAATGTTAACATATTGGCAAAGGAACGTGACTGGTTCAAGAGAGGTGTTAAGGAGGCCATTTATGTGAAAATAAAGAAACCAAGCCTAAATAGAAGGAATTGGGGGGTTCGACACCATCTGTCTGCCATGTACAATGCTGTTTTGACACCTTACTCTGGGCGTTCCTATAACACCTCTTAGCCACTATCCAATCACGCCCTTAACACTTGGCTGTGATATGCTAATTGGGATTTTCCAGGGTACATAATTGCCACAGATTCTTGTAGTCATTCTGAATTGAGAAAGCCAGTCGGATGAGTAGCGAAACGTCTTCAAGAACTAAACTTCAAGTCCAGTTGATCTAATTGAATACAACAGATACATCGCTATATACGTTTGTCCATCATAGTTAGGATGGAATATATAAGTATATCGAATTCCACTGAAACATATATAGTGCAATAAAAAATTCACCAGCTTACCGTTTCCAATCAGGGGTCCAGGTGCAGCTGCCCCACACCCATCACTCACACGGTATAATGCACAAACTTTGCACAAAGCGAGACACTGGCCCACACTGGAAAGAAAGCACACACCAGGTCTTCAAATCAAGCAGGTGAACACAATTTTACTGTGTAACTAAAATATATCCAGGACTCCCTGACACATTTCTCACGGTGGCCATACATATATTCAATTTAACTTCCGACATGTGATCAATAAAAAATTGGGATTTTGCGATTGCATGTCGGTCGCATAGAAGAATGGGAGAGGCGGTTCCGGCAGGATCGGTCGAATGTTTCGGGAGTGCTTGTCGGTAAGTAAAATTGTATATATGTATGGCCACCTTAAGTCATAGGACTTTTAAGAGCAGCAAGCTCGAAACATGTCAGGGAGTCCTGGATATGTTTTAGTTATACAGTAAAATTGTGTTCACCTGCTTGATTTGAAGACTTGGTATGTGCTTTTATTACGGTGTGCGCCAGTGTCTCCCTTTGTGGAAAGTTTGCACTCAAGGTAAGGTCACAAAACACTAGCAGGGTGATGCACCGAGCGCCGCTATCAGCAACCGGGTGCAAACAGCCCCCTGGTGATGTTATATGCTGATAGCAGCGCTCCTGACATCGGTACCTGGCACTGTTCTATTCCGGCACTTTCAATTGGCAGCTATTGGCTGGTGTTGAAAGTGTCACAATAAAATGTCGATTTTGGCATATAACATCGCTTGTGGCGGCTGCGCTGTTAACTTTCGTGTTAGCCACACAGCTGCCGCAAGGAAGGAGTATAACATTGAAAATAACATCGGTTAGCGTGACTTAAACTCCAAATCAGGAGCGATGCGCCCGTTGGTGCATTGCCCTGTAGGTCCTTACCTCAGCAGACACACCCCCTCTTCAAATAAATCTCCAGTAAGCAGCAGTTTTTAAATAGCTGATCGCACGTTTAAAAGCAAATATGCGCTTGATCAGCTGTCTAAATCTACTGTACCACAATGGCAGTAGTATTTAACAGCTGATCGTGCGCACCTTATTTCCGTACGCACAATCAGACGTTTAAAAAATGCTGATCAGGGTACATTGGCGGTTCCTCTTAGCCCCCGGGTCCCTCGGCCATTGTGGGGGCTGTACTTATGTCAATGGTACATTAGATTGCCCACAATATTTTCACAAATAGGAGCTCACTGATCTGCCCCAGTCTGTTCTCTTTACTAGGCAGGTGGGCCAGCTTATGGGTAGACTTTGCCTCCCCCTGGCCTTTCCTAGACAGAGAGGGGGTGGGCCAGAGTAGGCAGCAGAGCTACAGTTTGTGTAATTGTTGTTTGTGGGTGATCTACACTGACCCTAGGTGCAAGTACTTAACATTTAGGTATTTACCCTGGGTATATTAGAATGGATGAGGGAGGGTATAGGGCCAAAGTTGTACATAACTATGTTAAAGGACAACTAAACTCACCTCAACTCTTGTTCGGCCATTGGAAAATAAACCTTAATACTGGGTTCAGCTTCTAACTTAAGCTTTACTATATGAAAAAACTTGGGTACACAAGACTTAAAATTTCATCCCATTTATTTGTGACGTTTCAGTGGCAGTGCACACCTTTTTCTACCTTCTTAAGACCGGAAATGAAACACATTTCAATGTAAGAGCCCATTGAAGAGCCAACTATTGGCCCTCTAGTGGCCACAGACACTAACAGATTACATTAAAATCTTGAATAGATGTAATACACATGTAATGTAATAAGGCACTACAGAAACACATGCACACATCAATATACATACATATAGAATAAATTCATTGTTTCAGGAGAAAGCAGGCCTGATTCAAATTTGAGTTCAGCCCTCTAAGTCTAAACTGTACAGTTTCCAAAATAACTCCCTTTGTAGTAGCAGAGTATTTCTATCACCACTAAAAATATGTGGTGGCTCCAAAACCTCACTCAGTCCCCTCTTCCTCTCCTGCGACCTGACGGCGGAACACCAGAGCTCTCAGGTAATAATCCAGCTCTCGCGATCTGTCCTAGCTTCCTATTAACAAAAACTGAACGGACTTTCCAATGGCATGGCACCAATCCCTCTGGTTCCCCGTACACATCAATCTCGGTTAACAGATAGATAAAAAATCTCTTCTTTATTTCAACATATTAAAATCTTTGTAGTAAAGGGATAATTACAGTAATGTCTGAAGCATTTCGGGTCATGTGACCCAAGGGCACATGACCCGAAATGCTTCAGACATTACTGTGATTTATATTACTGTGGTTTATATAGTGGATAAAGCACCCCCAACTGTAAATTATAAGGATATTAGAAGTCACAGATTAGTTCGGTGACCATATAAAAGCACGAGGCAGCAGGCCAAGTACCTTTTATACAGGGCACAGAACTCCAAGGTGACTTCTAACATCCTTATAATTTACAGTTGAGGGTGTATTATTTATTATAACCTACCCCTTTGTGGCTTCTGGTTTCCTTCTCCTCCTGGAACTGTAAGATTATAAGGCTATAACCTTACAATTCCTCCCATAGAAATCCACTCCAGGGGTAGGTTATATCTTTCTCACCACCCCTTGGTAAGGGGTAAATGGTAAGCCACTTGTGGTATATCTTAATGCCTTACTTCCCGTTCTTCAATATCTAATGAGCCAGGGACGAAGGTGAGTAACTGCTCTTTAACTTCCCAGTCTTCAATCAATACATTAAAGGAATAGTTCACTTTTTTGGCCCTTGACCACCTTTGAGGGCCACCTAATATATTTACAAGTCTAAAATAGTTACAATTATACATGCAGCGGACTGAGTCACAAATTGACACTAATTAAAAAATGACTGCATTCAGTTAAGTTCAATTATCAGTTCAGCCCTAGAAATTACATTACCACTGGGGGGCTGGCTGTAACACTGGGTGATTTGTGGACTGGGGAGTGTACCGGATATCAACATTGATAGTGATTGATGTCTGTATAAAGCAGGTATATAAATTACAATCATTGGTGCTTGTCCCGAATTAGTTGTGGTCCGTGCCCTGTGTGTCTCTTCTCTTCTGAAGTTCAGCACTCACTCGTGGATTTACCAGAGAGTGTGCAACTCTGGGTTAATCTCACCCACACATAGTAGTTAATGCTAGCTATCAGATGATGTTAAATACTCACATGCAAACAGCAGTGCAGCCTCTGGTAAATAGGCTTGCTATGGCTGCGCAAGTGCCTTTTCCGGTACTTACGCAGCCGCTGCAAACCGAGACTTAACATCGTACTAACTGTACGTACAATTGGTTAGTGTAACTTTAAGAGACGAAAAGGTAAGGCCAACATGTATACCAAGTCTCATCAAAATTATTATTAGTGAACAATGCACCAGAGAGACTATTATAAGTGATCATATCCCAGTGCAATTGCAGCTTCTAAAATGTAAACAGCCCTAACTTGTCTAATTGGTCCGCAATTCCCTTATTAATTTTACATCCCATAATGACTCTAAATAATAAAATACATGTTGTCCTAGAAACACCCAACTCATTAAAGGGCATCTATACCGAAAAATAGGTTATTTTAAATTGACCATAACTGAAAACTATAATTCTTCCCAACCACCTCTGTATCATTTTTTGTTGATCTGACCCCTATTTCTTTAGATATTAAATCTAAAACTTATATATCAGTTGTCAATCAAGTTCCTTGCTCTCAAAAACTATTCTTCTGTGAGTAGTTTTACTGTAGCTGGAATGGTGAAAGAGTTTTCTCAGTTGGAATGCTGTATGCTGTTTGCAGGCTTGACAGTTGGTTTGTGGGGAAAAAGTCAGGTTTGTGGGGAAAAAGTCAGGTCGGATGAAAGTGGGAGTGGTTAAAAGAGGGAGGGGGGATACTGCTCCTAAACAAAATGTGTGCTGGATTGAAGGCACATAGCAACACACACAAATCAAAGTAAGTGCTACTTACATGTATTCAATTATAGATTGAGGCAAAGTATTTTTTTCAGTATATTTGTTGTATTCAATTAGATCAACTGGACAATGTCCAGTTGATCTAATTGAATACAACAGATATACCATGACCTGGATGAATGAGAACCTTCACAAGCATATTTTTTTCAGTATAGTGTCCCTTTAACCTTTCCACTCAATTAACCTTTTCACCTTTAGTATGTTAAATAATTGCCTGGCTTGAAGCTTAAAATGTTCTTGTAAGATTCAAATGCAAGAGCTGGCACTCTTAACACCTTCTGGGCAAAGAAATTACTTTGTCATCCTATGAATCACAAGGCAGCGCTTTAAATTTAATGAACCACTGGGAAGCATAATCTTGCACAAGAGATATTGCATCAGATTCCCAAGAATTAAGAACACATTTGCTTGGTTTTATGCTAAAAGCAAAGTTACCTCTTAAAGCTAAAATAGGACCGTATTCATAGACCCGCAGTATCGCTTTTTAGAGATGCTGCAGGTTAGTTATTGTACGAGCGCGGTCGTAAATGTACGTCTGCGATCGTACATTTACGACCGAACGTTCGATAATTAGCAAACATTCGGTCATAGAATACCATGCGGTAGTAAACTAAATCTACGATTTCGTTATCGTAGATTTATGATCGGTAACTTATGATCATAAAGTAAATGTACAATATTGATCGTAGTTTAACGATCATTAAACCGTTCGGAAATTAACAATCGGTTTAACAATCATTTTACCAATAGTTAAAGGCGCGGTATCGCAAAAAAAAATACCACGCCTTTACAAATATGGCCCATAGTTCGGTTCAGTTTGTAGTATCTGATCTGTGTGGCAGTTATATTTTTTTTGGTTTTTCTAATTTAAAGGACAATTATACTCACCTTCCCCCCGCTCCTCTTCTTCTGAGGTCAGTTCCTTTTACCCAGGGTGAGGACCTGAACCGTTAGGTCCTCACCCCTGGGTTCACGTATCTTGAAGCACAGCGTTATTGAAACACTGCTCTGGTAGGCTCCGCCCCCTCCTCTCCTTGCGCGACGAGGCCAATAGGAAGGCATGCTCGCGTGCCTTCTTATTGGCCTCGTCACCGACGAGAGGAGGGGGCGTAGCCTACCAGAGGGACTGGGACTGCCATAAATATTGGAATTTGAGGGGTAAAATTAACTGGAGGCCTACACGCTGGCTCTCCTCCAACTGCAGCACCATAGGACCAACATCACTAGTGACAACGCTAGGACCAGCCTTATCACCAGTGGCATGACTACTCTGCTATCATTATTTTCTAAGGCTGTGACAGTGACACTGCCAGACTCATTAGAATCTGATCATTTTGATCCACTGGGTAAATAATTAGAAACATCAGTGTCCTCTGAGCTAGGCAGCCTCCTCTACTGAAAACCTCCACCTAACCATTGTATCAAAAGATACTGTAACAAATTTTGAGAACCTAAGCAAAAGATCTAAATTTAAATGGCTTCTCCACCCTTCATAGAAACATTAATTTATATTGTAGGGCATACCCTCCCACCCCCAACCGCTAAGTTGAACTTTGGACATGGATTGCAGGAGAACCATAAGGATCAGAATTGTAAGGTAAGGATTTTTTCAAACTGTACAGTGGGGATAGTATGGGGTTAAATTTTAGTTTGGGGGGTGGACATGCCTTTTAACTTCTTCTGGCAAAGAAGGCCTGAGGTTAACCCTTTCATGCAAACAAGGCAAAGTTAACTAAGTAGAAATTTTTCAACTATTGAACCTACACTTTCTAGAAAGCTGAACACAGTAAAATTCCAAATAAGAAAGATGCAAAAAGCAAAATAACTTTACCACACAGCAAAATTGGGGGTCAGAATAATAGATCCACTAATCCTGTTATGTAATAAAGAAAACGGGTAAAGCTAGGTACACAATATACATGCCTCCCCTCCCCTGTCCTGCATATTGCGGGATAAACCCGCAATAGGGCAAGAATCCCGCCGTCCCGTGACACACTGGAAAATCCCACCGCCACCCACCAACCCGATTCCCAAACACAGCATGAGCAGATCAGTACTGTTGTCTGATTGCAGTTACTATTGCGATCCAATTGGCTGGAACTGCTCTGGGAAAGAAGGGGTCCACGTCACGGTCTCACAGTGCTGCCATGGCATGGGCCATTCCATTTTCTTAAGGGCTTGCAGCATGAGTAGTGCCTGACTGCAAGTGGAAAGGCAGGGCATCGGATCCAGATTAGTGACCTCATGTGACTGTGAGAGAGGTAAGTTACTAGAAATATCTTGCCTGTTTAACACCTATTTGTGTTTGTTTGTTTTTTTGCACTGGACACCTATGAAATTTATCTGGGGGGGGTAAGGTGGTTTGAGGGTGGTTGCAGTGGACACCAATCATTTGAATTAAACAATTATGTAGGCTGGAGAAAAGGCGCTTGCGTGAGGATATGATTACTGTGTATTAATACATTAACGATACACATAGTTAAAGAAAACACTGTTTAGAAACATATATAGACGAAGCAAGATAGTTAAAGCAACATTAGTGGTTTTGTATATGTAATAAAAGAATTTTTAACTTAATTGTACTATGTATGTAAGTATAGTTAATTTCATTTGTTAGAAATGTATGTTTCATGATAAATAGCAAAAAAAGCACTTTATAAATAGCTTAAATGCATTTTATATATATTATTTATCACTTTTTACTGATCTAATATAATATACATAATAAGAACTGTTTATTTATGGAATTAACAGTAAAGAAAGCGATAGGCCAACATAGTTAGGCATGAGCTCATGACGGGGCAGGCTCTGGGAGGAAAGGTGGTGGGAAAATAGAGGGAGGGGGGGGAGGGAAGGGGTTGAAAGAGGGACAGGGGCTGGGAAAGGGTTAAGGAGGTAGCGGGAGAAACTGGAGAATAGGAGGGGCTAATAACAGCGGCCATTTCAAAACCAAAGGAGAACAGTGGAGCACAGTTACCTAATGGCGCTTCCTAACCTTCAACTGGAGCAACTCTTGGACCGTATCCGTCAGGGAGCCCTATGTGGAGAACAGTGGATTCAAGACCTTATGGATCAGCCAGACTTGCAGCCATCAATTCCAAGTCCGGCTCGGGAAAGAACAGCTTCAATCCCAGCTACGACCATGCCAGAGGGACCATAGGAACACTGGAACGAGTGGTGGGTCTGGCTCACGGACAACCACTTCCTCTGCTTACTCCTCAAAGGGGGGATTGGATATCTGGCGTATCCTCCGTACTCCTGCCCAATCAGGGTGAGGATTCTGACAGGCCTCTGTTGGAGGACGCCAGCAGCGCTGCAGGAGGAAACCTCCTCCTTTTAGGAAGCATAATAGGACAGAAACACCCAGAACTTTGTTCTGGCCTTTTCTGTTACGTGGACACTATAGGTGTAGCTCATCGTGTCTATGGCGGCAATGCCTGGCTTAGGTACGATGAGCAATTCCGTCAGAGGATGGCTGTATGAGCCAATGTACAATGGGACCACATGGAAATAGGGCTCTCGATGAAGATAATGGTAGCCTCCAGGTCCCTATCATCTTCAGGTACTTCTCAGCCCTTTCTTGGCAGGCCCAACGGAGCAATGGCACCTTCGTCGGACGCAGGAAAAAAGGGATTGTGCTGTCGTCTGTCGTTGGGGATCCTCATGTCGCTTTCGACATGACTGAGTGGAACTAGGCAGGGTGGCTGGCCCATTTTCTGAGCCACCATTACGGGACTTAGTCATATCACCCTTGGGTCTGGTGCCCAAAAAAGAAGCTGGAAAATTTTGCATGATCCAACACCTTTCCTTTCCAGAAGGCTCGTCTGTGAATGACGGCATTAATGAGGAGTGGACAAAGGTCTCATATACCTCTTTCGATCAGGGACTGCGATTGGTTCGTTGGGCCGGGAGGGGAGCACTCATGGCGAAGACAGATGTTGAATCGGCATTTCGGCTATTGCCAGTACATCCCAATAGCCTTCACCTTCTGGGATGTGCGGTAGGAGATGAGTTCTTCATTGATCACTGCCTCCCCATGGGTTAAGGCTGGGTTAAGGCTGATCTTCGGGTTTGGGCTACTTTTCTGGCTAGCTACAATGGCCGAGCTATCTGGCTTGAGAACCAACAGACAGCTGCAGAGCTTGAACTATTCACAGACCCCTCAGGTTCTGTGGGTTTTGGAGCCTATTTTTGCGGGCAGTGGTGTGTAGGTCAGTGGCCGGAGAATTGGTTTGAGCTAGGTCTTACACGAAATATGGCCTTTTTAGAGCTCTTTCCTATAGTTGTCTCTGGAATTGTGGGCACCCCACCTGGAAAATAAGAAAGTGCTTTTTAGGTCAGACAATATGGCTGGTGTCAACTCTATAAATCACTGCTCTGCAACTTCCGATCCCGTCATAAACTTACTGAGACAGCTGGTCTTGAAATGTCTGAAGCATAATGTCTGGGTTAGAGCAGCACATGTACCCAGTTGTAGTTGCTCTCTCTCGCCTACAGATAGATCGCTTCCGGGAGTTGGCACCCAAGGCAGATTTGAAGCCCCTTCCATGTCCTCAACATTTGTGGGGAATACATTCGAAACATTGGCAAGTTGGGTAAAAAATTTGGTGGCGCCTTCCACGTGGGCATCTTATTACAGAATCTGGCGCGTGTGGTTGAACCTCCAATCAGATTCAATAGGTTTGGTAAGCGATCGGGAAAGGGAAGACCGAATTCTCTGGTTAGTGTCCCAGTTGGCTTCCGAGGGACATTCATCATCATCCATAAGCAAGGTAATAGCTGCTCTGGCGTTTCTTTTCAAATTACAGAGGGTGACAGACGTAACAAAGTCTTTTTTGGTGAGACAGGTCCTCAAGGGTATCAGGAGGGGTCGGACATTTCAGGATGGTAGGAGACCAATAACCTTTATTGTGTTATCCAATTTGTGTCAGAGTTTAAAAAATATATGCAAAACGCAGTATGAGACACTACTATTTCACCTGGCCTTCTCTTTAGCCTTTTATGGGGCCTTCAGGTTAGGCGAATTGGTTAGTTCCAATTGTAAGCTCCAAAAAGGTTTATTGTTTTCAAACGTATATTTAGAAGGGACAAGGCTCCGAATTGTTATTTTTGACTCCAAGACAGACAAGCTAGGCAAAGGACAGCAGGTGATCCTGCAAGAAGTGCAGGAATGCGATACTTGTCCCGTTCGCTGCTATAAGGAATATTTAGGGAGGAAGCCAAGTAGCATTTTGTTGCTGGTCCATGAAGATGGTTCGAGCCTATCGAGATTCCAATTTAATGCCGTTTTTAAGAAGGCATTAGTAGCGCAAATTATTATGGAGGATTGGAGTCATGGAGACATGGTGGGTAACCTCGCTGGGGGGGGGGGGCTAAGGAGCTTAAGACCCCTGGAAGGTGGATTGGAGACCCAACCCGGGTGTACCCGCAAAGCTGGTAAGATCTGCGGCTGGCGGCTTAGTATGGATGGGTGGGTTACGGCATTGCCAGTTAGACTTAACAGAAAAGGTTATGTACAAGTTATATGGTTACTTTAATTGTTTTACTGTTTGCATCATTGTCACAATAAAGATGTGGCCTAAATATTTTTTTCCTATCGGAAC
This sequence comes from Hymenochirus boettgeri, assembly GCA_019447015.1. Classification (NCBI taxonomy): domain Eukaryota; kingdom Metazoa; phylum Chordata; class Amphibia; order Anura; family Pipidae; genus Hymenochirus; species Hymenochirus boettgeri. The sequence goes on from CM033472.1 coordinate 58,434,044, forward strand.
TATGTGTGGTGTCCTTTATTTATAGGCAGATGGGAGGGTTGGGGTCTGGGTGGGTACTATCCTGGCAGCCCTAGAGCATTGCCTTCCGTCAAGAAAGGGATAGGCCAACATAGTTAGGCATGAGCTCATGACGGGGCAGGCTCTGGGAGGAAAGGTAGTGGGAAAATAGAGGGGGGGGAGGGGTTGAAAGATGGGCAGGGGCTGGGAAATGGTTAAGAAAGTAGCAGGAGAAACTGGAGAATAGGAGGGGCTAATAACAGCGGACATTTCAAAACCAAAGGAGAACACTGGAGCACAGTTACCTAATGGCGCTTTCCACCTGCCCGCCCTTAATTATGACTTTTGGATATATGTTGTGTCATTTCTTATTTCTTTATTATCTGTCATAGGCGGTGACTGGCAATGCAGGAAGGCCCAAAAACGGCCTTAGTAGCGCAAATTATTATGGAGGATTGGAGTCATGCAGACATAGTGGGTAACCTCACTGGGGGGGGAGCTAAGGAGCTTAAGTCCCCTGGGAGGTAGATTGGAGACCCAACCCGGGCGTACCCGCAGAGCTGGTAAGATCTGCGGTTGGCGACTTAGTATGGATGGGTGGGTTACGGCATTGCCAGTTAGACTTAACAGAAAAGGTTATGTCCAAGTTATATGGTTACTTGAATTGTTTTACTGTTTGCATCATTGTCACAATAAAGATGTGGCCTAAATATTTATTTCCTATTGGAACTATGTGTGGTGTCCTTTATTTACAGACAGGTGGGAGGGTTGGGGTCTGGGTGAGTACTATCTTGGCGGCCCTAGGGCATTGCCTTACGTCATGCTGATCACATGGTTCTAAATGAACCTATCACTGTGTGAGTTGTTGTTGCCCCACCCCTAGGGGAGGGGGGCCTACACTATTTTAACCAGTAGACGGAGTGTGTAGTTATGCACCTGAGGAAGGGGGAGACACCGAAACGTTGTGCAGGTAACCTATGTCACAATAAATAGAAAATTCACGAAGTGTGTGCGGCCCTCGCTTTATATCATCTCTATTGATTTATATCTGCTGGTGGTTAAACAGTTTTGAGGACACAGCACCACTAAAGCTTCACAATACTTGGAGTGCGAGGAGACCTTCAATATTTACCCAATAAATACATTAACGGGCCACACAATAAACTGTCTGGGGCATTGTTCACCAATAGAACATGTCAAAGGACACGTGGACATCCCTTAAGACTTGAAGAAAAAAGGTTTAGGCTTCAAGTTCGGAAAGGGTTTTTCACTGTGAGAACGGTAAAGCTATGGAACTTCCAGTGGACGTTGTTATGGCAGGTTCATTGGTCAGTTTAAAAAAAAAGCTGGATGAGTTTCTGCAAACAAGGAACGTTGCAAGTTACTGGTATTGATACATAAAGTAGAGTTGATCCAGGGAAATTTCCGATTGCCACTGAATTTTTTTCCCCTTCATAAATTTGGTGTTTTTTTTTTTGACTTCCTCTGGATTAACAGTTAGGCAGGAAATGAGGATATTGCTAGATGGGTTGGACTGGATGGACATATGTCTTTATTCAACCTCAAATACTATACTATACTATACTAAAATCATATGTGTGTAAGCAGGGCTTGCCTTAGGATAAATAGCACCCTGTGCAAGATCTGTGCAAGAACCCCCTACGAAACACCCCCCTGGGGACACACATTCAATGCTGAATGATGCTTGCCTTGACCTGCTTCAAATTAAAGGGCATGTCCACCCCCAAAACTAAAATTTAACCCCTTACTGGCCACATCAAGTAGTTTAAAACAATCCTTACCTTACATTCCTGCTCAAAATAGTTCCCCTGCTGTGCCCCTCCAAAGTCCAGGAAACTGCTGTGTAGGAGCAGTGTGTGACTCATGCTGTGCCTGAGACTTCCTCAACCTCATCAAGGTTTAGGCATGCTCAGTGCAGCCCTCCCTGCCTCTCAGCCAATCACGGACGCAGCTGCCGGTCCCGCCCCCTGCTTTCAATTCCATGCAAGCAGAGGGCCTGAACACTGCAGCAGGGGAGAGAGGGCAGGTAAGTAAGAATGTGGTTGGGGCTGGGGGAGCATGCCCTACCACATATCAAAAGTTAAATTTTGGGGTGGACATGCCCTTTAATCCTAAAGGTTATGTCCCCCTCAAACAAACTTTTGTATTTAGCCTTATTGCACACCATAATATTGACCTTCTGAGGTCCACAATGCTGAAATGTGCTCCTAAATCTACTTACAGTACCCGCCCTGGTTGGAACAATTTCACATTCAGCATTGTGAGCCTTGCGATGTTGAGGTTTTGGGGGGGGGGAATAAGGCTAAATATAAAAGTTTGTTTGGGAGTGGACATACTATTTAAAGGGCAACTATTCCAATTTTGAAATCTACTCTACTTTTTTCTCTTACCCGCATACACCATAAAGGAGAATGGTTTTGTCGGATTCAGAAATACACTGTCCTGCTCTACCTCCCCTACAAATGTAAGGCTGATCTAACATATTTGCCCGTAATATCAAAGCTGTTTTATGGCTGCACTTTCCTCATGTAAATAGCATATCATGCAAAAAGTGCAATATGATAGAGTCGAGGTGGATGTTCTACTAACACAAATGACTGGAATTTTAAGGAGCCGGCACAACATTTATAAATAAACATCAAAGTAACTGAAATTAATGAAGGTGTTTTTATTCGACATCCTATTCCCATTCTATGGTAAAGGTGTTTTGCTAATGCCAGGTGAAGTTTGCAACTTTGAGGCCCCTCTAGCAGCATTTTTGGAAGGCAGTGTTCCAAGAAGCTTAGCCCCATGCCCTGCCTTGTCCACTTTGACACATCCAGGGGCCATAAAAAAGTGTGATTGGCTAGGTGCTTCATTTTCTAAGTGCAACTAGATGGGGAAATATGCTCCTCTGGTAAAATAATATTGTACATATAGGGGATAATGCACCCGTATAGTCTAATATAAGGATATTACATCACAGAGGACTTTCCTGACTTCCTGTTCCCTGCTAAAAGCACAAGTCCGCAGGGAACTCCGAGGTGACTTAATATCATTATATTGTAATGTGAAGAGTCAAATTATTACTTATAATACATAAGTTTTGTATATATATTTTTTTTGCCTTAAGGCTGAGTACAGCTATAAAAACAGTTTTGTCTTCAGGAGCATTGCAGTGCTGTCATTTTAAAAGTAGAAACTAACAGTGATTTTCTTTTCCAAACCTCCTAATTCTCCTTTAATAAATCAGTTTTACCTTTAAAGGGCATTTCCACCCTTTGAAACAAAAAAACTAGTGACTTTCCGTTATCTGCCCGCAACCCCAATTACTATTTTTATATCAATCATTGGTTGTGATGTCATCAATCACAGCCTTGATTGACTGCAGGGAGGGAGGAATTGGCTTATTCTGCCAGAATGGAGGCAATAATTATCCTTAAATATCTGGTTAGTAATGCATCAAATCATGTGCTGCATATATATATATATATATATATATATATATATATATGATATATTTGTATTCTACAATGAGGATTTTTCTAAATATTGCAGTGGGTAATATATTTTGCAGTAGGTAATGATATATTATATATTGCAGTAGGTAATATATCACATTATATACTGCAGTAGGCAATACACTATATTTTGCAGTAGGTAACGATATATTATATATTGCAGTAGGTAATATATCACATTATATACTGCAGTAGGCAATACACTATATTTTGCAGTAGGTAATGATATATTATATTATATACTGCAGTAGGCAATGACATATTACACTATATATTGCAGTAGGTAATTATATATTACATTATATAATGCAGTAGGTAATATATCATATTTTGCAGCAGGTAATCAGATAATGATATATTATATATTGCAGTAGGCAATTATATTTTGGATAATCCAATTTATAACTTTATATATTTTCACTTTATAGCTTACATCTGTAACTGCCATGCTTACAGTATATTGCCATGTATATTGGATATCTTTCAGCACTGCTGGAGTTACCCAGATTATATCTTTTTATTCCATATTAACTGTATTTACCCGTGTAACTTAATGAACATTGACAGTGAGGTCTATATTTCCTGAATCCATCACAATTATATGTCTATATATTTTAATAATTAGGCTGGCCATCTACAGATTAGAATAGTATTGATTGTCTGCCTATATATGAAACAGTAATAAGTGGGCTGGCCACCCTAGCTTTTCCCATAGTTGAATACTGGCAATATCTCCTTGTTTTTAAAAATTCCTCCTAAAGGATGATCACATACTGAACTGCTGCTCCTGGGGCCCTGCTGTATTCAGAATAAAACTGTTCTGTCCATAACTGCAACTGCTGTATCTTGTGTAACTGCAAAACAAAAGAAAGGTTAGTTCTGATTTTTTCTTTTTTACAGTCACCTTATAAACCCAAAACTCCTCCCTCTTTTCCCCTGCCGAAACACTTGCTCCGCCCCCTTTCTTTCACCTGGCTCAGGTAAGGGAATCCTTTGTTCCCTTTCCCTATTCTGACTATTGTACCAAAAATGGAGGTTTGAATGCCTGCGTGATCCTGTCCCTTATCTACACTCAGTCGCATTTGCCTTTGCCTCTCTCCTTCCCTTTTATTTTTGTGCACCAAGATTTATGTGTGGTAATGGTAATAGGCAATATAAATGGTAAATGGCAAGCTTTCCTTTTAAATTTTGTTAAAGGGTATGTCCACCCCCAAAACTAACATTTAACCCCTTACTGGCCACATCAAGTAGTTTAAAACAATCCTTACCTTACATTCCTGCTCAAAATAGTTCCCCTGCTGTGCCCCTCCAAAGTCCAGGAAACTGCTGTGTAGGAGCAGTGTGTGACTCATGCTGTGCCTGAGACTTCCTCAACCTCATCAAGGTTTAGGCATGCTCAGTGCAGCCCTCCCTGCCTCTCAGCCAATCACGGACGCGGCTGCAGGTCCCGCCCCCTGCTTTTAATTCCATGCAAGCAGAGGGCCTGAACACTGCAGCGGAGGAGAGAGGGCAGGTAAGTAAGAATCGGGGGACTTTCTAACAATTATATTAATGCGGTTGGGGCTGGGGGAGCATGCCCTACCACATATCAAAAGTTAAATTTTGGGGTGGACATGCCCTTTAAGTTCACCTGTGTTTCTCTTTCAGTATTTTGCAGTGCGTTCTTGTATGTATTGTGCGCACATCACTACTTAACACGTAACGCACTAAATGCACAGACAGAACAGCACTGCATACAGGTCGCCCATATCAAAGGCCGGCCCTGCGTGTAAGAAGTTTTAGGGGGGTTGCACTAGACACCAATGATTTAAATTATCTAGGGGGGTTTGCATTGAACCTCAGTGACAAAAGGGGATGGGGCCTTACAAAAGTGGGCGTAGTCAAAAAGTACCGATAAACCCCAGATACTGTCAGATCCGGACCAAAAACAAAAAAAAACACAGTAAGAAGCTAAACTTCTTTTTTTGGTCCTCCCTGACTTCTCTTCCCCCCTTTCTTTTCTTGACCACTTCACTATTCTGTTACCTCTCTCATTTTATTGCCCTCTACGGTTTCCTTGGCACCTTTTGCTTTTAACTAGGTTTTTTTTCTCACCCTTGTTGTTTTGCTTATCTTATTATCTTTTGGAATTGGCTTTTTACTTTGTTAAACCTTTGTCATAATCAGTACTGGTCTGACCTGATGAAGAGGGTTTAGCCCTTGAAAGCTTGTCAACTAAATAAACTGTTAGTCCTTAGAAAAAGTATCACAGTACTCTTATTTTTAATTATCTATGTATTGGACTAATACGGCACTACAATCATTTTGTAATTTTTACAACATAAAACTCTGATACAATAAAATGCACAAAAATGGCAAAATGGCTTTACTGCATGGCAAGACCACAATGATAGATCCACTAATCTGGATGTGTAATGAAGATTTTTTTTTACTAAATTCAATATAACAACGGTAATCAATAAGAGGGGCCGGGGAGGGGGGTATATAGGGATGTAAGAGGGGTAAAATACAAAAAATACACAAAAAAACAAATAAAATGATATTACATACCGTATATACTCGAGTATAAACCGGGGGTTTTAGATTTTAAAAATACCTTTAAAACCTGACCTTGGTTTATACTCGGGTCATACGTGTAGAAGCAGCCTACCTGTAGCAGAGCGTTCGGCAGTGCAGTGAGGAAACCAGGAGCGGTCAGAGGTGCACGTGTGGGCACGTCGGGGACGTAAATTATGCACGTCCTGCTTACGAAGCCTCCTGACTGCATCGGACATAGAGGGAGGATGGAGGAGCCCTCACAGCTGCCTCTCGATCTCCGACGCGGCCAGTGATTTGGGTACCGTAGCTCCTGCTTGTTGGTGGGCTAGTACCATAAATCTGTACAGTGGAGGGGTGGGGGTTAATTGGGGCACTGTGAATAAAGGCATTTAATTATGATGTGAAACTGCATTATTTTATTATGTGAGCTTGCCACTCCAGATGTTTAGAAACTACAACTCCCAGCAACCAAAGCATGCTGGGAGTTGTAGTTTACAAACATTTGGAGTGCCATGGAATAGTTGGTAACTGCATTCTGCTATTTTTATGGTACTAAATATTGAACATTAGTGTTCATATTTTCTACTCTCGGTTTATAATCGAGTCAATCATTTTACTCCTTTTTCATGTAAAAATCATTACCTCTGTTTATACTCAGGTCGGTTTATACTTGAGTATATACGGTATTATAAATAAACACCAAAATAACTGCAAAAAAAATATGATTTTGGCTCAAAACTGTCAAAATCAAAATGAATGAAAATAAAGTGTTGATTTTTTGTGTCTTTGTGTGCGTGTGTTAGAGTGTAAATATTTGTCTGTAAGTGTGTGTTAGTGTGTGTAAGTGTGTAGATGTGTGTAATACAAAAAAAGGTTAAAAACTTAACTGTGTGTAGTGTGTGTTTATACTATACTAGTCCTGTAGACAGGAAATCAACAGCAGGCAGCAAAGTAAAATCCAGCAGGAATCTCAGCAGACCATAGCAGGAGTGCTCCAAGGATGTAATCCACCAAGTCACAAGTGAGAAAACTGCAGCAGGGGACGGGATCCATACACTGATCATCAGCAGCGTCACTACTCATTTGATTTACACTACTCAGTGTGCTCCTATTGGTCACAGAGCGATCATGGACCAGGAACTGGTAAGTGACCTGACTGCTCATTGCCTGGGGGATTTTCTGTAAGACTGGAGCGGTTTCCCCTCTCTAACCACCGCTATTGCATACCCAAACCCGGAAGTGCTGCATATACGTTATGTGGCAGTGAAAAAGGGTTAAAAAAATTGTTATGGTCTAAAAGAAATCCAGTCACCATAAAAAACAGTTATTTAAAAAATAAAATATTGCCCCTGATCTCTCCCTTTTCATCAGAGGTTGCTGCCTCCTCCCCCTGCTTAATGAGCTTTTAGGAACTTGAGCATGGGTAGAGGAATGCAGCAGGGGAAAGAGCAGTCAATTAATGTCAGCAGTCACAGTTTTGTTTTTTATCCATAGTAGTAAGGGGTGGATGTTGATTTCATAGAAATCTTTGGATTTTTGGTAATAATGATTCCCAAATACTTAATTGTAGTTAGATTTAGTCCCTCATCTAGTGGGTATAGGTTAGACTTGGACCAATTTATATAGAGTCCAGACATTGGGCTTTATTTCATAATAGTTTCTTGTAGTTTTAGTTTTTATTAATTTGAGTTGTCTAGGAATAGGATGATGTCATCTGTGTACAGTGCTGTAAGTTCTGTGTATTGTCCCAGCTGTAAGCTCTAAATACTGGGATGGACACGTATTGTTGTAGCAAAACCCTCTATTGCTACGGAAAACAAAAATGGTGACGGGGGACAGCCTTGACAGGTCTATCTGGATAGTTCAAAGGATGATGAGGTTGCTCCATTTACAGATATTCCTGCTGTCATTTTTTATATACAGAAGTTGTACCATTTTAATGAAGTTATCTTCAAATCCAATTTTTTTTCTCGCCCATTCTAGCAAGTCAAACGCTTTTTGTGCGTCTAGTGAAAGTATGACTCAATGCCCTTTATTGTCATGATTGAGTTGGATTCAGATTAATGCTTGTCTGACATTGAAGGTGGTTGATTTTCTGGGCATGAATCCAGTTTGATCTGTTCCTATTAGTGCGTGTATTGTAGTATGAAGTGTTGTAGTCTGTTTTCCAGGATTTTGGCTGGAATCTTATAGTCTGGTGTTTATAGGGAAATAGGGTATTAGGATCTACTGTATGGTCTGTTAGGTCTTTATCTGGTTTTAGCAATAATATGTTGGCTTAGTAAAGGGATGCAGGCAAAGTTTGGTGTTGTATAGATTGTTGGTACATTTGTAAGAGAGGTTCTGTACAAGTATCTGAGTAGTGTTTAAATATCTCCGTCAGTAGTCCATCTAGTCCGGGCCGGGGGCCTTTCCTGGATTGAGATCATTGATTGTCTATGTGACTTCTTCAATGTTAAGAGGTCAATCCAGAGTAGTTCGCTGTTTTTCTGTGAGAGTAGCAAGTTGAGTATCTGAAAGAAAGTTTTGAATTTCTACACAGGAGTATGTATTGCGAGATTTATATAGATGTTCATAGTATGTGCAGAAACTGTCTAGTATTTGTGAAGTAGTTGATATTATACCTAGGTCTGGGCCCTGGACTGTTAGGATCATGTTGTTGTTATTTTGTTCATTTACCATATAGGCCAATAGTTACGTTGATTGGTTGCCTTGTTCGAAGTATGACTGTTTTAGGGAAAATGCGTTCTTCTGTGCTTATTCTTGGAGCATATTGGTACAGTATGCTCTAGCGGCTTGGTGCAATGCTGCTTGTGTTTCCAGTGTTCCAGTGTTTCCAGATCTTGAGTATAAATGCGTTCAGTGTCTACAGCTTCCTGTACCACTGTGACTTCAGCATTTCTTGTCTGTCTTTTGATATAATTTATTGTCAACGTTAGGCTTCTAGAGCATCCCAGTGTGGGGTATATGAGACATCACCCTGATCAATATCCAGATAGTCCTTTAATTGTTTGTGGGTTTTTTCTGGTGTAGGGAACAGTGTAAGTCAGAATGGGTTTAATCTGTCTTCATATTCAAGCTCCCCCATTCCCTTTATTAATTTAGTTGCCCTTCTCTGAACCCTCTCCATTTCCATGATGCCTTTTTGTACACAGGATTCCAGAATTGCACTGCATATTCCAAAAGAGGCCTTACCAATGCTTTGTAAATAATCCATACCTCTCTTTATACCAGACAATATCTTGCTGGCTCTAGCTGTTGTTGCCTGGCACTGCTTGCTACCTTTAAGTTTTTTTATCCACCCCGCAAGATCCCTTTCCAACAGGGATTCACTTAACACAGAGCCATTTATAGTATAAGTCTAAAATACATCACTCTTATCAACATTGAATCTCATCTGCCACTTAGCAGCCCAATGTGACAATCTATCTAGATCCCCCTGTAACGATTGCACATCCTCTAAAGCTTTTAATGATCAACAAAGTTTTGTGTCATCAGCAAACACAGAAACCTTGCTGACAATACCCACTTCCAAATCATTAATAAACAGATTAAATAGGAGTGGCCCCAACACAGAACACTGTGGCACTTTAGTCCATATTGATGAAGCCCCATTAACAACTACTCTCTCCATCCTATCTATCAACTAACTTTCTATCCATGTGAAAATGTGCCACCCCAGACCAACAGACCTTAGCTTATACATACATAAGTCGCCTATGGGGGACAGTATCAAAAGCCTTAGCAAAATTCAAGCACATTTTTACTCTTCTAAGTACGTTCTGTGTACATAATTGAATTAACAATAAGAAAGATGTTTATCCAAAGTACAAACCCATTTGTGAATATATTTGAATATTACATTATTTAGATCTTATGCATTTTAATAAGGTGTTTTATGGACAGATTTTCACACACATACATTTTTATAAAGTATCTCAATCTCTGGCTAAAACCGGTGCAGCCAGTGCAATTATGGAGTTAAATATGCACTAACCTATTCAATATAGGTTAGCACAATTTTAACCCCTATGCTTTTTCCATCACAGGCCTTTTAGATATTCTGTGTAGTGTTGAGCTTGGCTTAAAAGCTGTCCCTGTGAACATGGCCCATGTGTTAAAATGTCTTGCAGTTCTATTTTTATATTCATTTCTTTGCGACGTTTGCTTGGGGATATGATCACTTTTTACAAATATATTAATGGGCCATACAATAAACTGGTGCATTGTTTACTAATTGGCCATATCAGAGGGCACGTGGACATCGTTTAAGTTTGGAAGAAAAGAAGTTTCATTTTCAGGTTAGGAAAGGTTTCCTTACATTGAAGTTTAGGGCCCAGTTAAAGAAAGCAACCTTGACGTGGTGACTGGGCTTAAAATAATTTGGCCAACTTATTGAACTAATTGCTTTTATTTATCCAGGGTTTAGCAGGCTGTTTGTAGTAGCAACCTTATGGAGGTAGCCAATATGCAATTAGAATTGTGAATTTGTATGTATTATATTTTTAGTCTCTAGTTGCACTTTAATATGGATGTACAACAGCCCAATTTTCTACATATTGTGTGTTCTTTACAGTGAGAACGGTGAAACTGTGGAACTGTCTTTTAGCAGATGTGGTAATTGCAAGTTCATTGAATAGCTTTAAAGTGGGCTAGATAAGTTTTTAAAACTAAAAAATATTGATAATTACTGGTATTAATACATATACTGCAGTTCTGGTTGATCCAGGGATACTTTCCGATTGCCATTTGGAGTCAGGTAGGAATTTTTGCCCCTTTTTTAGCGTTTTGTTTTTTGCCTTCCTCTGGATCAACTGTAGGGTTAAAAAGGAGGATGAAAAGGTTAGACTTTATGGACGTATGTCTTTATTCAACCTCAATTACTATGTTACTATGTTGTTATTCTGTCTTTTTTCATAGAACACGGTAGCATTTTCCTGCTGTAAGTACGCCTGACATTATTTTGTTTGGATAACTGTAATATATAGTGCTGTGACTTTAAGACTGAGCCAGCCTCTAGTCACAGGTTATGTGTTGATACATTGTTGTGCTTAGGGCTGTAAGTGTTGGACTCCATTTTATATTGTGCTCTCTTGCTGTTGAGAAGTTCTATGTTAATACTTCAGTAAAGCCTGTTCTTCAGAATACAGTTCCTGTGTTTTCTTGTAACCTGGTTCACCAATTACCCACAAGCTCCAGAAATACAGTCAAAATACAAGACATGGTGTCAGAGGTTGGAGTGCAACCAGATCACTGCTAGAATCAGACCACAGAACTGTGAGTAACTGAAGCAAACTGTGCTGTTTATCAGAAGGGACTGTAACACAGATTGGTGTGTGGGCTTAATAATAACATGGAGCAGTTTAAACCTCCTAATGCTTTACTATTCTCTGGAAATCTCAGTGAAAACTGGAGGAGATGGGAGCAAAAATTACAGTTATACCTGACAGCAACTGGTGCTAGCAAGTTCCCAGAGGAACAGAAAATAGCCATCTTGCTGCACACTATAGGGGAAGAAGGTTTAGAGCTGTATAATACTATGAACATTAGGTATGAGGATCCTGATGCCCCTACAATGAAAGAGCTATTGGAAAGCTTAAGAAATTACTGCAACCCCAGAAAAAACAGTGTGTTTGAGAGATATCAGTTCTGGACTCACCCCATGCCAGACAGTGGAGGGATAGACAGATTTGTCACAGAGCTGAAGCTAAAGGCTAAAGATTGTGAGTTTAAAGACACAGAAGATCTTATGCTCAGAGACAAAATTGTATTCAGCATCAGCAACTCTACTTTAAAAGAAAGACTGTTAGCTGACCCAGATCTAACCCTAGAAAAAGCAGTGTCAATCTGTAGAATTAAAGAAACAACAAAAGCACAAATTGAAGCCATGGGTGTAAACACCACTGAGAGGCACATGCAAGTCCTTGCTAAATGGAAGCCAAATAAAGAATTTCCAAAAAATAAAACGACAGGAAACATAAAGCAAAGCAAATTCAAGGCACCTGATCCACAAACTTACAAGTGCAAGCAATGTGGACAGCAGCACAAACCAAAACACTGTTCAGCTTATGGAGCAACATGTCATAAATGTGGAGGGAAAAATCACTTTGCCAAATGCTGCAGAACAAAAAATCTGTTAAAAGCAAATGAGAAGTCAAAAGAAATAGACTCTCTGTTTATAGGTGTTTTACAGAAAACAAACCTATGTTCACAGATGCAGGATGATGCCTGGTATGCAGATATCACCATTGGAGAAACAATTGTCAAATTCAAGCTAGATACTGGAGCAGAAGCTAATGTAATACCAATTGCAACAGTTAAAACACTGTCTACTCCTGTGCTAATAAAACCCACCACCACTGTCTTAGTCTCATATGGCGGCTTGAAACTGATTCCAAAAGGATGTACAACTTTACAAGTTATAGCAAAAGGTCAGATATTTAACCTACAGTTTTTCATTACCAATGAAACTACTGCCCCTATCCTAGGAAGGAAAGCGTGTGCAGATCTACAGCTCATAAAGAGAATAGATATGCTGGATACCAAACCACTTGCAACCAAACAAGACCTGATATCACAATACCCTGAAGTATTTGAAGGACTTGGTAATTTTCCTGGGACACATCCCATTCACATTGATTCCACTGTCCCACCAATCATACATGGGTGCAGGAATATTCCCTATACCATTTTAGACAAATTTAAACAAACCCTTTCTGAACTGCAACTGACAGGAGTTGTGTGTCCAGTGACTGTACCAACAGCTTGGGTAAACAGTCTTGTAATTACTGAAAAGAAGAATGGAAACTGTGACGAACAGATATTCAATGTAAAACGCCATAGACAATATCTGAAAAGGGACGAATTATCCCTTTTCCAAGTTATCCTTTATATATAATCCTTCATGGCTTGACTTTCAGGGCGAGTCAAATTGTATTGATGTCCCCTGGAAGGCAATAGTGCCAGGGAAGAGGTTGATAGGGCAGTCATATGACCTATTGGGTGGCAGGACTTGAAGAAAAGACATCGGGAAATTCATGAAAATGAGGCAGGAAACCTTTCAAATACACACTGGCCAACTGTGTGAAAGGCATGTTTTAAAGCAGTTAGCTCCCATTTAGCTACTGACCTGTTTCCAATCAATAACAGAGATATGTTTGCAGTGAACGGTGCCAGCTGAGCGGGTTTAGCAAAAGACAACTACAAGCAAAGAACATCACACCAGCATTTACAACAGCCAATAGCCAAGGGTGATATTGAATCACGTAAACAGATGCTTCAGCTCTGATTAATAATCCTGTATGAGGATGCAATAAGGTGCAAATTTTGCCAGTGCTAGGAAACCAGTAGTAACCAACTCAGATGATATCTAACGCCAGTAGCCCAGTAAAAAGCTAACATTGATTGGTTGCCGCAAATTAATAACATGGGCAACTTTCACCTCTCATTGCATAGCCCCACATCTTATATTCTAACGAGAGGTGTATAAGAATGGCTCATGGACGCATTATGCTCGAGCGCCGCGTAATCAACCTCCTCCCACAATGTGGGCACAATCAAGAGGAGGGAGAGGAGAGTGAAAGAGGAGCAAAGTGAGTGAAAGGAGGGAGAAAGAGGAGAAAGAGGAGGAGGCGAGAGTGGGAGAAGGGGGAGAAAGAAGGGAAAGACGAGAGAGAGGAGAGGGGAGAAAAGGGAAAGAGAGGGAGGGGAGAGGAGGGGATAGAGAGAGGGGAGAGAGAGAGAGAAAGGAAAGAGAGGGAAAAGGAAAGGTATTCTTTAAAGAATCGGGGGCTGCTAGTATTTTATATACTACAACAGTCAGTATGCACAGAGGCACCACAGATGCACCATTACACACTGCAGTACCTTGACCCGGAAGTTTGCAGCAGGGGAGAACAATGCGCAAAGAGTGGATGGAGCTGGGGCTTAGAGTGCCGAGGGGTGTTTACACCCAGTAGGGTGGGCATTTGGACATCAAGGAATTGTCCACAGGGGTGGGTGGGTGTCAAGGAATCGTGGGTTTTCTTGTCTTATATAACAGAATCCTACTGGCACCGCTGCTGCAAAAAACATTTACTAGTTAAACAAAAAAATGAACAGAAAAAAACCCAAAAAGTTTTATTTGTCTTTTTAACTGAACTATAGGAATTTAAAGTCCTTTGTGATTTATCTAGAGCAATTAGCATAAAGGAGAACTAAATCCATATAATATAATCCATTATATTATTGTTCCCGAATGCTAACTGCCAGTACAAACCTAAAACCCTGATGCAGAATTTGGACCTTGGCCCCTCTAATGCTTCAGGACCCAAATTTGACAACACTGACATGATTCTACTTAACATACTATTGGGGTACAGTTAGAAAAAATGGAAACCCCGGCCCTGGTTGCTACACCTCTGCTAATGCATTTTCCCCCTCTCCTTTGAACCATCACATGATACAAATGTTATATGGATAGTGTGGGGATTTTCACTGGGGGTGAACTGGAGCAGTGGCGTAGCTACAGACCTAAGGGCCTTGGTGCAGAATTTGGTGATGCACAGATAATGCCAACTTTTCAACCAAATAATTGACAAAGTGGCAGTGGTAAATGATAACAAGTGCTGGCTGGCACCGTAGTGTGGGGGGGGGGAAAGCACAGGGCAGCAACAGGCAGCAGCAGGTACTCAGCACTGTCCTCACACAGACACAGAAATGTTTTTTGTAGCAAGCAGGGGTCAGTCTTCTCCCCCCCCACCTTGTTCTGAGGCTTTCTCTGACTGAGGCTGAACTTACGTTCAGGCAGAGGCAGCTTATCCGCTCCATGTTCCTCGAGGCAGGCTCCAGTGGTTTTTCTCCTGCGGCATCGTGCACCAGCCGCGTGTGAGCGTGACGCCCATAATTCCTGCAAACGGCGGCCACAAATGGATGCAGAATCCATGAATCGGGACAGAATGCTTCCTGCGGTGGGTCGGGCAGACCCCAAGGTACATGGCGGTGGCAGGTGCGACCTTGGCGACCCCGGTACCTACGCCACAAACTGGTGCGCAGACATAACAGTGACCAGTCAGTGTTACAAAGTCTCTATACTCAATTTTTTTAAACAATTTTTTTTTTAAACAATTAACTGTTTTAAAAATGGAAAGTACCTGGGTCAGGGAGGTAGGATTGCTTATTCCCACCTCACAAATCATTGTGCTACAGCACTAACAGTTTTCATTTGCCAGTTTAGTCATGGACTATTTCTTTATTAAGATAGTGCTGAAGCCAGTTGGAAGACTGGCAGAATCAGTTTTCTTAGGGCTGATCATCACATAAACAATATTGGGAGATAAGGATTACCAGTCCATATACCTATCCCAAGTAATTTTCATTTACTGTTTTTAAAACATCTCCTTTAAGTCAGTCCACCAGACAACAACCAGTTTTGTCAGCCCTCCAGTTCACATAGCCACTGTTAGACATCCACCCCCCCCACCCACCCTCACAAGCTATGCCCACTAGTGTACCGCATGAAGATATAGTAGGCAGCTTTTAAGTTAGTCTCGGGTACTAAAAAGTCAGGAAGCGCCCCTGTCTATGGCTTCTGAACCATTTTGTATTCCATTTGGAGCCATTTTGTAATAACAAACCACATTGTGCTGAATCTTGCTGACATGACTTTATGAAGTGTTACAGCTAGTTGCTGGGCACACTGCCCATCAGATGAATTTCCTTGAGCATTCCACTAGAATATATTAGTTATTGTATATCTTGGACCTTGACAGGCAGCCTATTACACTGTGTCGCCTCATTATGACCCTTATAAATAGCCATGCATGTACTTATACAGCAAATGAAAACTTCTTCTATGAGCAGACATACTGCATTAAGTCACTGACATTTCTGTCCCAAGTTACTATGGCTAACAGTACCAGAATCCCCACATAAGAAGTAATGCCAAATAGGAATTGATGTATGTATTGTATGTATAGTTTATTTATAAAGCGCCACTTCGGGACGAAGCGCTGTACAATAACAAATACAAAAAGTCATACAAGAGGAACAAATAGATAAATAGTTCAGTACATAGATATATAAATTTCATAAATAAAATAATTACTAGAGCCTTGGAGAGATGTACAGAGTGATGGCAGTCTGTGTGAAGGATGAAGAGCTAAGGTTAGGTAGAGCTCCTGATGGGTTACTGCATTTAAAGGGAGGTGGGTTTGGCTTTCCTCATGATGGGCTCTGAGTTTTTCCTGGGTGGGGGGATGTGTGTGTGGGGCTCTGCTGATGGGCTCCTGCAATTTTTCTTTTGCATTTATCAATGTCTGCATGCCAAATACATACATTGGTTAAAACAGTTGGAAAATTGACAGGTTGTAAATGGCTGGCATTTTCTGTGTGTCAAGTGCATTTACCCTGCCATTTGCCAACCATTTACCATATCTGTATGCCACTTGGTCATAGACATTGGTAAAACGGTTGGCAAATTGGCAGTTGTAAATGGGGACACTGTTTGTACGTCAAGTGCCATTTACCACTGCCAATTTGCCAATGTCTGTATTACAGCCATTTGCTAGTTCCAGTTTGGAAGCATTTTACCATTGTCTGTGCCAACATTTACCAGTATCAGTTTTACAAACAATTTATCAGTGTTCTTGTGCCAAGCATTTTACCAGTAGTCTGTGACTAATCATTTTTACCATTGTCTTTGTGCAAAGCATTTAACCAGTGTCTGTCTGTGTCAATCCAACTGACACAGTATGCTGTGTCACGAGTAGAGCAGTGTTGATTTGTGTTTGTGGCGGGTTTGGGGTGCCCATCACCAAATTCGCACCAAGGCCCATAGGTTTATAGCTATGCCACTGCTCCTGCTCATAGAATGGAGTGATTTGTTCTTAGTAAGGATACTGAAAGGAAATGGACTGCTTAGAGGAGTATTAAACTATACATTTCTAAATTTAACCTTAAGAGAACAATGTGTAAACAAAATTAGGTCCAGTCCTGTCTGGCTTAATGCTCAGGTAAAAGGGAATGGAAAATAAGAAAATGGCTTTTAAAATCTTGAAATCAGAGGGAACAGAACAGGCTTACAGGAGTATAAAAGCTGTAATAGGAGTGCAAGAAAGCAATTAAACTAGTTAAAATAGAAAAATACGGATAGCAGAACAAAGCAAGTTCTACCCAAAACAGTTTTAAGTATATCAATAGTAAGAAGATGTGGACTGAGAAGTGGGACTATTAAACAATGGGGGGGGGCTAAGATGTTTATAGAGGAGGCCCGACCGGATGAAATACATCCTTGGATCTTAAGAGGGCATAGTCCAGTGTCTCGGGGTTCTGTTCCAGGCACTTCTGTTTAATCTTTGATTAATAACTTAGAAGGGAGCATTGAGAGCAAGGTCTGTGTTTTGCTGATGATGATACTAAACATGCAGAGCTTTGAAACTTCAAATGATGCACATTGTTGCAAGCAGACCTTGTTAGATTAGCAAATTGGGCGGCAGAATGGCAGACGAGAGTGAAGTTGATAAATGTATAGTGGTGCATTTGGGTTTAATGGAACTTAAACTTCCATTAAAAAAAATGTCTTGCCTTTATCCTTTCTATATTTTTAGTGCTGTCAGGAACTTGATCCCTTTTTGCTTCAGTGTTCCCTGTCACTAGATCTCCTTATGTCCTGTTCAGCTCACTTCTAGTTAGTACGCATGTCTCCTCTCTAGTATCCATCCCCTCCCAAAACTGAGGCACAAGCTAGAGTGTGGAGCATTTGCAGTGGAGATGATCTGTGCCCCCAGCCAATAGGCATTGCACCCAGTGATTTGTGTTATAGTGAAAGTAAAACTGCTTTGCAGTAGGAAGGAAAGCAGCACAGGGAGCTGTAGTAACTGCTTGATAAAGTAAGATTTTCTTGTAGCTATTGGATTTGAAGGTGTGTGTTGTTTGGGGGGAGCTTCCATATAGGACTCTGCTCCTGTATCTCCTCCGGGAGAATTTTGCCATGCACCACTGCAGCCCCCCCCCTCTCCCACCCGTTTTGCTCTCCCACCCTAGCATTAAACCCCTTTGTATAGTGTAGGGCTCCCTCCCCCAACCCCAACCGCTATACTAGTTTTACAGAAACTACCCTGAACTCTACTACCTAACCTCTCTCCTCCGGCGTTTTCCACTGCTGGCCTCAGTACGCGGAGGATAGAGGGAAGGTAAGTAGAGTTCGGGGGAGTTTCTGTAAAAACTATTATAACGGTTGGGGCTGGGGGAGGAAGCCCTACACTATATAAAATTAAGAAAAAGTGGTGGACATGCCCTTAAGAAATGCCCATGGCTGCCATTTTGTAATGAATGCCCATGGCTACCAGTAGTAATGAAATGCCCATGGCTACCATATTATAATGAAATGCCCATGGCTACCAGTATGTAATGAAATTCCCATGGCTACCAGTATGTGGTGAAATGCCATGGCTACCAGTTGTAATGAAATGCCCATGGCTACCAGTATGTGATGAAATGCCCATGGCTACCAGTATAAAATCCCATGGCTACCAGTATATGTGATGAAATGCCCATGACCACTATCATGTAATGAAATGCCCATGGCTACCAGTGTGATGAAATGCCAATGACTACCAGTATGTGATGAAATGGCCATGGCTACCAGTATAAATAACCATGGCTACCAGTAATAATAAAATACCCATGGCTACCAGTATATAATAAATGCCCATGGCTACCAGTATGTGATAAAATCCCATGGCTACCAGTATGTAATGAAATGCCAATGGCTACCAGTAGGTAATGAAATGCCAATGGCTACCAGTTGGTGATGAAATGCCAATGGCTACCAGTAGGTGAGGAAATGCCCATGGCTACCAGTAGGTGATGAAATGCCCATGGCTACCAGTAGGTGATGAAATGCCCATGGCTACCAGTAGTGATGAAATGTCCATGGCTACCAGTAGGTGATGAAATGCCCATGGCTACCAGTAGGTGATGAAATGCCCATGGCTACCAGTATGCAATGAAATGCCCATGGCTACTAGTATATATGAAATCGCCAGTTGGCTACCAGTATATAATGAAATGCCAGTTTGCTACCAGTATATAATGAAAATAACAGTTGCTAGCTAGTATATACTGAAATTTTGAGTTTGCTACCAATATATAAAAATATGACAGTTTGTTACCAGTATAATGGAATCCTTTTGCCTCATAATGTGTCATTAATTGGTGTATCTCTGTCTACACCTCTGTCTGTCTATTTTTCGTCTTTCTATTTATAACTTCCTGGGTATGTAACTATTGGTTTGTCATGTTTGTCTGTCGTTCTGTTTTGCTCTCTGTCTATTGCTATTAAAGGACAGTTTAATCACCTTCCCTCGCTCCTCTTCTTTGGTCAGTCTATGGAGAAGTTACACGAACCCAGGGGTAAGGACTCAGTGGTTCAGGCCCCCCCCTGGGTAGAAGGTACTGACTAAAGAAGAGGAGCGGAGTGAAGGTGAGTATAATTGTCCTTTTAGTACCTAATGGGTGCGGCTTAATTGAAGTGGGGAAGGGCATGATTAAAAAAATTTCGCCGCTCTGCATGCGGCACAAGAGTGCCCAAGAGTGCCCCTGATCTTCTCAGACCCTAGAGACACCCCTGCTTATTTCCTTTCCTGATCTTGATGCTGAATCAATTAGCCATGCAGTGATAGAGAAATAAGCTTTACTTATAAAATGGATAGTTTCTACATGTAGTGTCCCAGGGGGAGGAGCTGGGTGATTGAACAGTTCTTTGCTGACTAGCTGTGCCCTGTCCCCTTTAAAAAGTAAATCTCCAGAGCTAAAAAAAACAAGGATAGGAAGGTCATGGGGAAAAAAAGCAGATTTAAGATGGTGGTAATTAATTCCTAATTCCTGTGTGATTATGTAAAAATTGATTTGCCACCTACACCATAAATAACTCTGTGCTAAGTGAACCTCTAATGGAAAAAGATTTGGGGGTTCTAGTAGATAACAGAGTTAGCTGTAGCAGGCAGTTACGGCTAGAGCTAGCAAGATATTGTCTTGTATAAAAGAGGGATAGATTCAAGAGAGATAAATATATTCTCCTTCTTTACAAGGCGCTGGTAAGACCTCATTGGGAATATGCGGTGCAGTTTTGGAATCCCAATACAAAAGGGACAACAAATTAATTAGAGGAATGGACTATGCAGGGAGATTAGACCAGGTAGGGCTGTTTACATTGGGAGAAGTGACGTCTGCCGGGGATATAATTACTCTATAAAAATAGACCATATAATAATCTCTCTGGTGCATTGATCACTAATGGTCATATCAGAGGACTCCTGGACATCCTTTATGATTAGAAGAAAAGAAGTTTCATCTTTAGGTTAGGAAAGATTTCTTTACAGTGAGAACGTTGAAACTGTGGATCTGTTTTCCAGTAGGTGTGTGGTAATGGCAAGTTCATTGATAGCTTTAAAAGTGGTAGATAATTGTTAGGTAGGGTTAAAGAGTAGGGTATAACGGTTGGACTATATGGGCATATGTCTTTAATTAACCTCAATACCATGTTACTATCTTACTATTAGAGGAGGGGTCGCTAGGGGCACTTTAATTTCCCTTTAATCAGATTGTGTTTATATATACTTATAAACCAAAATGTTTTATAATCAATTGATTAATCCATAATAAAATTGTGATGCTTTTATTGGGTGTTGCTTAATCTAGTCTCGTTCTAGGTGAGCACAAATCTTGCACAAATCTACAATAGCTGTGCCTCCCTTCTTGTGTTGAACCTCTCCTGGACCTCTGAAATGTGCTGGCACTGCTCTGTCAGGGATAGAGACAGTATAAAGGCCTAATAGACATAGAAACGACAAATACCGTCTAAAGCCTTCTTACCTGCAACATTTCCATGACTTTCCTATGGGTTCCCTGCTGGATAATGTTTTCCGATTGATAGAAATGAGAAGATCCGAAGCAATCTTTTAAAGCAATTATCTCTTATACCTGCAATTGGGAAGTAGAAATGCCGTGCAGGGCATTACAGGTTATTACGAGCAATGTAACAAAAATTCTTATTGTTAAAATAATAAAATTGGTGCCAATTTTGCCCTGACCAGTCAGATGTTAGCTTTCAAATGGTAAATAACATTGATTGGTTGAGGCAAAATTAGTACCATTTTTCAGAGAAGTTTTCAGATAAACAGGGCGACTTACCCGAGCTGCTATCGCTCTGTGTAAATCTCCTGAACACGATTTCCCAGCGTGATTTTTAACGCCGGCTATTAGGGTGGTTTTTACGTGTGTGATTTTAGCCGGCTATTAGGGTGTCTTTATACGTGCGTGATTTTAATTTCGGCTATTAGGGTGTCTTTTACGTGCGTGATTTTAAAGCCGCTATTAGGGCGTCTTTTACGTGCGTGATTTTAATGCCCGCTATTAGGTGTCTTTTACATACCCACGTATTGGGCACTAATATTGAGATAAAGTGCACTAACTAGTGTGAACCGTTAGCATTACTTTAACTCCATATAATTGCCCAGAGTCTTTGGGTTAATAGCCCCAAATATCTTCAGTTGCTTACTCACAGCCAAATGCAATTCAAACAATTATAGTCAGTGCTGTGCATTCATGCCAAAATATGTGTGATCTCTATAAAGAAACATATATACATGAAAAATATATTTCTTTTAAAATATTTATTAGAGATTTAAAAAATAATGTAATGAGCAAGTAATACATTATTTAAAGCAATTGTCCAACCTGTCAATCATAGAACATAGGACCATATTTCTAAAGGCTCAGTATCACTATTTTTCTATATGCACCTTTAATGGTCGTTTTTACATAGTAAATTTACAATCACATGAGGAAATTTATGACACAGTCAAACAATTACGATCGCCACCAGAATTCTATGATCGGCTATACTACTGCGGTATTTTACTACGGCATGGTTTAACAAACAAGGTATAGTACTTTTACATTAATTAGTGGTTTGGGGGTTTCCGATACCACAGGTTAATAAATATAACCCATTGGGAGGTTTATTTTTGCATATTATAATTGCATTAAACTATTGTTTCACAACAGTAGTCGAATTGACACATATGCAAGAGCGCAGGTGTAATGGAAAATAGACCCATGAAAGGGACATTTCAATGGTTTCCCCCTAGTTCCTAAGGTCCCAGTCTGCCTCTGAGTATAGATTAAAGTAATTTAATAAACTGCTCTCTACCAGCAATGTCATGGCTTTTAAGAATCTACTATTTTCCCTCATTGCCTGTGATTACACGACTCAGCAATGTTCAAGGAGTAGAGGTTTCTAGAATATAATCCTAACTGTCATAATTTTGTAAATTGAAGTCTAGTTTTCAAAGCAAGTCCCATTTACAGGATCATTCAGATGACTAATGAAGAGAACTAGTTTTTGCTGCTCAATACCTGTCTTCATCCTTTCTTAAGACACCAAATTTGCTTTAGGCAAACTTGACGTAAGATTATTTACACTGACAAGTTTCACAACAATAAATAACGTAGCTCATAAAATATACAGCTTTTGGCAGTGTTGGTCATGCAATCTGTAAATATATGTAGTAATTTCAATTCCTAGTAGCTCCACAGTTGCTGCTACATTAATTATGTCTTCACTTGAACTATATACTCGAGTATAAACCGACCCGAGTATATAAACCGAGGGTACCCAATTTCACCTAAAAAAATCTAATAAAAGTTGTTTACTCGAGTATAAACCGAGGGTAGAAAACTTGGCATTCAAGATGTTTGGAAACTACAACTCCAGCTAATAAAGTATGCTGGGAGTTGTAGTTTCCAAACATCTTGAATGCCACCCTCACTTGGCATTCAAGATGTTTGGAAACTACAACTCCCAGCAGCTTTATTAGACTGGGAGTTGTAGTTTCCAAACATCTTGAATGCCAAGTGAGGGTGGCATTCAAGATGTTTGGAAACACAACTCCCAGCTAATAAAGCATGCTGGGAGTTGTAGTTTCAAAACATCTTGAATGCCACCCTCACTTGGCTTCAAGATGTTTGGAAACTACAACTCCCAGCTAATAAAGCATGCTGGGAGTTGTAGTTTCCAAACATCTTGAATGCCACTCACCCTCCCACCCAGTTCAGTTGTACCTGTGGGCTCTTCTCCATCCAGGAACTGTGGGCTCTCCTCCATCAAGGGCTTCCTGTTGGGACTGTGTGCCAGCATTGAATGTTAGCATCCTCTCCATTCGGCATCCGCACGCTCATTCCTGTACTGGCGCGCCGGCTGACGTCACTAATTGGCGCCGGGCACTGACGTCAGGCCGGCGGCCAGTACAGGGAATGATCGTGCGGCTGCCGGAGTGCTAAGGTAAGTAGTGACTCGAGTATAAACCGAGTCCAAGTTTTCAGGCTGATTTTACAGCCTGAAAAACTCGGTTTATACTCGAGTATATACGGTAGACTAGTTACGCTATTTAGTCTACTTACAAAGAGATTCAATAAAAGTTCTTATCGTTTAAAATGGTTCTAATTTTGCCCCAACCAATGAGATATTATTTAACATTTGAAAGCTAACTTCTTATTGGTTGGGGCAAAATAAGCACCATTTTTAATGATAAGAACTTTTATTGAATAACCCTGTAAGTTTCTTAATGTTTACTTGTGCATGTTTTTGATTTAGTTATTGTCTTGTCTTTTGACTGTATTACTGGAGCTTGTGGGTAATTGGTGAACCAGGTTACAAGAAAACACAGGAACTGTATTCTGAAGAACAGGCTTTACTAAGTATTAACATAGAACTTTCAACAGCAAGAGAGCACAATAAACAAATGGAGTCCACACTTAAGCCCTAAGCACAACAATGTATCAACACATAACCTGTGACTAGAGGCTGGCTCAGTCTTAAGTCACAGCACTATATATTACATCCTCCATCTTTAATTAAGTTTACCCATCATGAGTCTATACTTAAATTTTTGTATCAAACAAATCTACTCATATACTTAGTTCAGTATGTAATCATGTAACTTGACAGGTACTTTCACAGATCTTCCAAAGCGGGTACACTGTTGGACTTTTGTTTGGTGGGCTGCTTGCATCGACTCATCAACTGAATTGTCTGAGGTACAGCCAATGCTGTGGAAGATACTCTGGGAATATTTCAGAGGTACTGTTGATTTCCTCTGGTAGATTAACTTCATCTTCACCAGGGGAACAGTTGTGTCATATCTCAAATGACGTCTATTTCTGCGGTAGTTTACTCCTTTAGCGGTGACTACTGTATATGACCGTGGTTCAGCAGTAGGTTTGAAATAACAGCAGGCTGCCATCCTTGGGAGGTTTGCATTCCACTCTGTCTCCCTGATGAAAGATAGGCAAGTCTTTAGCACCACGATTGTAGTACTTTCTTTGAGATTTCTGCAGTTTCAACAATGTTTGTGAGCATTCACTAAATTTTAGGTTGAAGAACCCTAGTTGTTTCAGGCAAAGTACTTCTCAACACTCTGCCCATCAGCAGTTGAGCTGGTGCAACGTGAGTGCCAGAGATGGGTGTATTCCTGAGATGCAAAAGGGCCAAATGTGGATCAACACGTGCTGCTAAGGACTCTTGAAGAGAAGTTTCGAGTTTGAATATCCTCTCCGCTTGACCATTAGATTGTGGATATCCAGGACTAGAATGAACCAGTCTAAGCCCCATTGGGATGCAAATGTACATATATCTCTGCTGGAAAAGGGCATATTATCAGAAACCATCTCACGAGGAATGCCGTGTCTCGCAAACACTGCTTTAAGTTTGGCAAGAAGTTGTGAGAGAACGAAGTGAGACGCAGAGTTCTGGATATTTTCGATTAAATTAATATACACAAATGTTATAGATCTAAAACAAATAAAAGAATCAAACTACTTAATATTCATTGATCTTTGAAATAGTCCAGCAATCACAAAAAGGATGGCCTTAAAATCAAAAATATCAGCAAGTTTAAGCCAAGGAGTTCTGGTTCTCATTGACAATAATGTCTCTTTTGGTTGGTGGTGATTCTCTTGGCAGACTGGACAATGTTCTACCATTTGCTCAATGTCTTTGGACATGCCAGGCCAGCACATAGTCATTCTAGCTCTTGCTTTAGAGCGTGTATTCCTGTGTGAGCAGTATGAAGTCTTTTTAGCATTTCAGACCTCAAACCTGTGGGGATACAATTCTATCTCCACATAAGGAGTTCATCAGCTATGAAGGGAAGTGTCGCATTGACCAAATGGATACAGTGTAGATGGTATGTTTTCCTATGCTTTAGCCAACCATTCACATGCATATCCTGAACAGCTTTAAGAGTATCATCTTCTGAGTTTCATTCTTTAAAGCTTGTAGCAGGTCTGACTATTGATTCTGTGCACTGCATTGCATAACACTTTCTCCTCAAATATTCTTCACCAACATTATTAGTACTGGTGGCATCAACTGCTCTGAAAGTGCATCAGCAATTACAACCAATTTCCTGGAGTATATGAAACAGACAAGTCATATTTTGCAGCTGTAATAGCATTCTCTGTAATCTAGCTGGGGCTTGACCAATGGGTCTTGATAGAATAGCTTGCAGAGGTTTATGATCTGACTGTACTTTTCATGAGCTCCATAAATGTACTGATGGGAATTTTTGTGCTCTCTTGCTGTTTAGAAGTTCTATGTTAATACTTCAGTAAAGCCTGTTCTTCAGAATACAGTTCCTGTGTTTTCTTGTAACCTGGTTCACCAATTACCCACAAGCTCCAGTAATACAGTCAAAAGACAAGACATGGTGTCAGAAGTTGGAGTGCAACCAGATCACTGCTAGAATCAGACCACAGAACTGTGAGTAACTGAAGCAAACTGTGCTGTTTATCAGAAGGGACTGGAACACAGATTGGTGTGTGTGCTTAATAATAACATGGAGCAGTTTAAACCTCCTAATGCTTTACTATTCTCTGGAAATCTCAGTGAAAACTGGAGGAGAAAGTGGTTTATGCAATGCAGTGCACAGAATCAATAAGTCAAGACCTGCTACAAGCTTTAAAGAAAGAAACTCAGAAAGATGATACTCTCAAAGCTGTTCAGGATATGCATGTGAATGGTTGGCCAAAGCATAGGAAACAAATACCATCTATATTGTATCCATTTTGGTCAATGCGACATTCCCTTTCCGTAGCTGATGAACTCCTTATGTGTGGAGATAGAATTGTTATCCCCACAGGTTTAAGGTCTGAAATGCTAAAAAGACTTCATACTGCTCACCAAGGAATACAACGCTCAAAAGCAAGAGCTAGAATGATTATGTGCTGGCCTGGCATGTCCAAAGACATTGAGCAAATGGTAGAACATTGTGCAGTCTGCCAAGAGAATCTACCAGCCAACCAAAAAGAGACATTATTGTCACATGAGATACCAGAACTTCCTTGGCTTAAACTTGCTGTAGATATTTTTGATTTTAAAGGCCATGCATTTTTGCTGATTGTGGACTATTTTTCGAAATATCCAGAAATCCTGAGACTTACAGATAAAACATCACAAACTGTCATTGCCAAACTTAAAGCAGTGTTTGCGAGACACGGCATTCCTCGTGAGATGGTTTCTGATAATATGCCCTTTTCCAGCAGAGATATATGTACATTTGCATCCCAATGGGGTATTAGACTGGTTCATTCTAGTCCAGGATATCCACAATCTAATGGTCAAGTGGAGAGGATGATTCAAACTGTGAAACTTCTCTTCAAGAAGTCCTATAGCACTGGTGTTGATCCACATTTGGCCCTTTTGCATCTCAGGAATACACCCATCTCTGGCACTCACGTTGCACCAGCTCAACTGCTGATGGGCAGAGTGTTGAGAAGTACTTTGCCTGAAACAACTAGAGTTCTTCAACCTAAAATTTATGTGAATGCTCACAGACAATTGTTGAAACTGCAGAAATCTCAAAGAAAGTACTACAATCGTGGTGCTAAAGACTTGCCTATCTTTCATCAGGGAGACAGAGTGAGAATGCAAACCTCCCAAGGATGGCAGCCTGCTGTTATTTCAAGACCTACTGCTGAACCACGGTCATATACAGTAGTCACTGCTAAAGGAGTAAACTACCGCAGAAATAGACGTCATTTGAGATATGACACAACTGTTCCCGCTGGTGAAGATGAAGTTAATCTACCAGAGGAAATCAACAGTACCTCTGAAATAATCCCCAGAGTATCTTCCACAGCATTGGCTGTACCTCGAGACAATTCAGTTGATGAGTCGATGCAAGCAGCCCAACAAACAAAAGTCCAACAGTGTACCCGCTTTGGAAGATCTGTGAAAGTACCTGTCAAGTTACATGATTACATACTGAACTAAGTATAATGAGTAGATTTGTTTGATACAAAAATTAAGTATAGACTCATGATGGGTAAACTTAATTAAAGATGGAGGATGTAATATATAGTGCTGTGACTTTAAGACTGAGCCAGCCTCTAGTCACAGGTTATGTGTTGATACATTGTTGTGCTTAGTGCTGTAAGTGCTGGACTCCATTTTGTTTATTGTGCTCTCTTGCTGTTTAGAAGTTCTATGTTAATACTTCAGTAAAGTCTGTTCTTCAGAATACAGTTCCTGTGTTTTCTTGTAACCTGGTTCACCAATTACCCACAAGCTCCAGTAATACAGTCAAAAGACAAGACAATATTCCTGCACTATCCAGCCCATTCCCACAGATCTGCTTTATATTCCTGCACTATCCAACCCATTCCCCCAGATCTGCTTTATATTCATTCCTGCACTATCCAGCCCATTCCCACAGATCTGCTTTATATTCCTGCACTATCCAACCCATTCCCACAGATCTGCTTTATATTCATTCCTGCACTATCCAGCCCATTCCTACAGATCTGCTTTATATTCCTGCACTATCCAGCCCATTCCCACAGATCTGATTTATATTCCTGCACTATCCAGCCCATTCCCACAGATCCTTTATTAGCTGGGAGTTGTAGTTTCCAAACATCTTGAATGCCAAGTTTCTACCCTCGGTTTATACTCGAGTAAACAACTTTTATTAGATTTTTTTAGGTGAAATTGGGTACCTCGGTTTATACTCGGGTCGGTTTATACTCGAGTATATAGTTCAAGTGAAGACAATAATTAATGTAGCAGCAACTGTGGAGCTACTATAGGAAATTCTGAAATTACTACATATATTTACAGATTGCATGACAACACTGCCAAAAGCTGTATATTTATGAGCTACGTTATTTATTGTTGTGAAACTCTTGTCAGTGTAAATAATCTTACGTCAAGTTTGCCTAAAGCAAATTTTGTGTCTTAAAGAAAGGATGAAGAACAGGTATTGAGCAGCAGAAACTAGTTCTCTTCATTAGTCATCTGAATGATCCTGTAAATGGGACTTGCTTTGAAAACTAAGACTTCAATTTACAAAATTATGAATCAGTTAGGATTATATTCTAGAAACCTCACTACTCCTTGAACATTGCTGAGTCAGTTAATCACAGGCAATGAGGGAAAAATATGTAGATTCTTGAAGAAGCCATGACATTGCTGGTAGAGCCAGGTTTATTAAAATTATCTTTAATCTATACTCAGAGGCAGACTGGGACCTTAGGAACTAGGGGGCAAACGCATTGAAATGTCCCTTTCATGGGTCTATTTTCCATTACACCTGCGCTCTTGCATATGTGTCAATTCGACTACTGTTGTGAAACAATAGTTTAATGCAATTATAATATGCAAAAATAAACCTCCCAATGGGTTATATTTATTAACCTGTGGTATCGGAAACCCCCCAAACCACTAATTAATGTAAAAGTACTATACCTTTGTTTGTATAACACCATGCAGTAGTAAAATACCGCAGTAGTATAGCCGATCATAGAATTCTGGTGGCGATCGTAATTGTATGACTGTGATCATAGATTTCCTCATGTGATTGTAAATTTACTATTGTAAAACGACCATTAAAGGTGCAGTATAGAAAAATAGTGATACTGAGCCTTTAGAAATATGGTCCTATGTTCTATGATTGACAGGTTGGACAATTTGCTTTAAATAATGTATTACTTGCTCATTACATTATTTTTTAAATCTCTAAATAAATATTTTAAAAGAAATATATTTTTCATGTATATATGTTTCTTTATAGAGATCACACATATTTTGGCATGAATTGCACAGCACTGACTATAATGTTTGAATTGCATTTGGCTGTGAGTAAGCAACTGAAGATATTTGGGGCTATTAACCCAAAGACTCTGGGCAATTATATGGAGTTAAAGTAATGCTAACTGGTTCACTACTAGTTAGTGCGACTTTATCTCAATATTAGTGCCCAATACGTGGGTTATGTAAAAGACACCCTAATAGCGGGCATTAAAATCACGCACGTAAAAGACGCCCTAATAGCGGGCATTAAAATCACGCACGTAAAAGACACCCTAATAGCCGAAATTAAAATCACGCACGTAAAAGACACCCTAATAGCCGGCATTAAAATCACACACGTAAAAGACACCCTAATAGCCGGCGTTAAAATCACGCTGGGGAAATCGTGTTCAGGAGATTTACACAGAGCGATAGCAGCTCTGGGTAAGTCGCCCTGTTTATCTGAAAACTTCTCTGAAAAATGGTACTAATTTTGCCTCAACCAATCAGATGTTATTTACCATTTGAAAGCTAACATCTGACTGGTCAGGGCAAAATTGGCACCAATTATTATTATTTTAACAATAAGAATTTTTGTTACATTGCCCTGTAATAACCTGTAATGCCCTGCAGGCATTTCTACTTCCCAATTTGCAGGTATAAAAGAGATAATTGCTTTAAAAGATTGGCTTCGGATCTTCTCATTTCTATCAATCGGAAAACATTATCCAGCAAGGGAACGCCATAGGAAAGTCATGGAAATGTTGCAGGTAAGAAAGGCTTTAGACGGTATTTGTCGTTTCTAATGTCTATTAGGCCTTTATACTGTCTCTATCCCTGACAGAGCAGTGCCAGCACATGTTCAGAGGGTCCAGGAAGAGGTTCAACACAAGAAGGGAGGCACAGCTATGTAGATTTGTGCAAGATTTGTGCTCACCCTAGAGACAGACTAGATTAAGCAACACCCAATAAAAGCATCACAATTTTATTAATGGATTAATCAATTGATTATAGAAAACATTTTGGTTTATAAGTATATATAAACACAATCTGATTAAAGGGAAATTAAAGTGCCCCTAGCGACCCCTCCTCTAATAGTAAGATAGTAACATGGTAATTGAGGTTAATTAAAGACATATGCCCATATAGTCCAACCGTTATACCCTACTCTTTAACCCTACCTAACAATTATCTAGCCCACTTTTAAAGCTATTCAATGAACTTGCCATTACCACATCCACTGGAAAACAGATCCACAGTTTCAACGTTCTCACTGTAAAGAAATCTTTCCTAACCTAAAGATGAAACTTCTTTTCTTCTAATCATAAAGGATGTCCAGGAGTCCTCTGATATGACCTATTAGTGATCAATGCACCAGAGAGATTATTATATGGTCTATTTTTATATAGAGTAATTATATCCCCGGGCAGACGTCACTTCTCCAATGTAAACAGCCCTACCTGGTCTAATCTGCCTGCATAGTCCATTCCTCTAATTAATTTAGTTGTCCCTTTTGTATATGGGATTCCAAAACTGCACCGCATATTCCCAATGAGGTCTTACCAGCGCCTTGTAAAGAAGGAGAATAATATTTTATCTCTCTTGAATCTATTCCCCTTTTTATACAAGACAATATCTTGCTAGCTCTAGCCGTAACTGCCTGGCTACAGCTAACTCTGTTATCTACTAGAACCCCCAAATCTTTTTCCATTAGAGGTTCACTTAGCACAGAGTTATTTATGGTGTAGGTGGCAAATCAATTTTTACATAATCACACAGGAATTAGGAATTAATTACCACCAATCTTAAATCTGCTTTTTTTCCCCATGACCTTCCTATGCCTTGTTTTTTTTAGCTCTGGGAGATTTACTTTTTAAAGGGGACAGGGCACAGCTAGTCAGCAAAGAACTGTCAATCACCCAGCTCCTCCCCCTGGGACACTACATGTAGAAACTATCCATTTTATAAAAGTAAAGCTTATTTCTCTATCACTGCATGGCTAATTGATTCAGCATCAAGATCAGGAAAGGAAATAAGCAGGGGTGTCTCTAGGGTCTGAGAAGATCAGGGGCACTCTTGGGGCACTCTATGTGCCGCATGCAGAGCGGCGAAATTTTTTTAAGTCATGCCCTTCCCCCACTTCAATTAAGCCGCACCCATTAGGTACTAAAAGGACAATTATACTCACCTTCACTCCGCTCCTCTTCTTTAGTCAGTACCTTCTACCCAGGGGGGGGGCCTGAACCACTAGGTCCTTACCCCTGGGTTCGTGTAACTTTCTCCATAGACTGACCAAAGAAGAGGAGCGGAGGGAAGGTGATTATAACTGTCCTTTAATAGCAATAGACAGAGAGACAAACAGACAGACAGACAAACATAGACAAACCAATAGTTACATAGCCAGGAAGTTATAAATAGAAAGACAGAAAAATAGACAGACAGAGGTGTAGACAGAGATACACAAATTAATGACACATTAATGAGGCAAAAGGATTCCATTATACTGGTAACAAACTGTCATATTTTTATATATTGGTAGCAAACTCAAAATTTCAGTATATACTGCTAGCAAACTGTTATTTTCATTATATACTGGTAGCAAACTGGCAATTTCATTATATACTGGTAGCCAACTGGCGATTTCATTATATACTAGTAGCCATGGGCATTTCATTGCATACTGGTAGCCATGGGCATTTCATCACCTACTGGTAGCCATGGGCATTTCATCACCTACTGGTAGCCATGGACATTTCATCACCTACTGGTAGCCATGGGCATTTCATCACCTACTGGTAGCCATGGGCATTTCATCACCTACTGGTAGCCATGGGCATTTCCTCACCTACTGGTAGCCATTGGCATTTCATCACCAACTGGTAGCCATTGGCATTTCATTACCTACTGGTAGCCATTGGCATTTCATTACATACTGGTAGCCATGGGGATTTTATCACATACTGGTAGCCATGGGCATTTTATTATATACTGGTAGCCATGGGTATTTTATTATATACTGGTAGCCATGGGTATTTTATACTGGTAGCCATGGCCATTTCATCACATACTGGTAGTCATTGGCATT
This sequence comes from Hymenochirus boettgeri, assembly GCA_019447015.1. Lineage (NCBI taxonomy): Eukaryota > Metazoa > Chordata > Amphibia > Anura > Pipidae > Hymenochirus > Hymenochirus boettgeri. Next base: position 58,466,295 of record CM033472.1, read on the forward strand.
TCATCACACTGGTAGCCATGGGCATTTCATTACATGATAGTGGTCATGGGCATTTCATCACATACTGGTAGCCATGGGAATTTTATACTGGTAGCCATGGGCATTTCATCACATACTGGTAGCCATGGGCATTTCATTACAAACTGGTAGCCATGGGCATTTCACCACATACTGGTAGCCATGGGAATTTCATTACATACTGGTAGCCATGGGCATTTCATTATATAATGGTAGCCATGGGCATTTCATTACATACTGGTAGCCATGGGCATTTCATTACAAAATGGCAGCCATGGGCATTTCTTAAAGGGCATGTCCACCACTTTTTCTTAATTTTGATATAGTGTAGGGCTTCCTCCCCCAGCCCCAACCGTTATAATAGTTTTTACAGAAACTCCCCCGAACTCTACTTACCTTCCCTCTATCCTCCGGCGTACTGAGGCCAGCAGTGGAGAACGCCGGAGGAGAGAGGTTAGGTAAGTAGAGTTCAGGGTAGTTTCTGTAAAAACTAGTATAGCGGTTGGGGTTGGGGGAGGGAGCCCTACACTATACCAAAGGGGTTTAATGCTAGGGGTAGGGAGAGCAAAACGGGGTGGGAGAGGGGGGGGGCTGCAGTGTGCATGGCAAAATTCTCCCGGAGGAGATACAGGAAGCAGAGTCCTATATGGAAGCTCCCCCCAAACACACACACACCTTCAAACTCCAATAGCTACAAGAAAATCTTACTTTATTCAAGCAGTTACTACAGCTCCCTGTGCTGCTTTCCTTCCTACTGCAAAGCAGTTTTACTTTCACTATAACACAAAATCACTGGGTGAATGCTATTGGCTGGGGGGCACAGATCATCTCCACTGCAAATGCTCCACACTCTAGCTGTGCCTCAGTTTTGGGAGGGGATGGATACATAGAGAGGAGACATGCGTACTAACTAGAAGTGAGCTGAACAGGACATAAGGAGATCTAGTGACAGGGAACACTGAGAGCAAAAAGGGATCAAGTTCCTGACAGCACTAAAAATATAGAAAAGGATAAAGGCAAGACATTTTTTTAATGGAAGTTAAGTTCCATTAAACCCCAAATGCACCACTATACATTTATCAACATTCACTCTCGTCTGCCATTCTGCCGCCCAATTTGCTAATCTAACAAGGTCTGCTTGCAACAATTGTGCATCATTTGAAGTTTCCAAAGCTCTGCATAGTTTAGTATCATCATCAGCAAAAACAAAGACCTTGCTCTCAATGCTCCCTTCTAAGTTATTAATCAACAGATTAAACAGAAGTGCCTGGAACAGAACCCCGAGACACTGGACTATGCCCTCTTAAGATCCAAGGATGTATTTCATCCGGTCCTGGGCCTCCTCTATAAACATCTTAGCCCCCCCCCCATTGTTTAATAGTCCCACATTCTCAGTCCACATCTTCTTACTATTGATATACTTAAAAACTGTTTTGGGGTAGAACTTGCTTTGTTCTGCTATCCGTATTTTTCTATTTTAACTAGTTTAATTGCTTTCTTGCACTCCTTATTACAGCTTTTATACTCCCTGTAAGCCTGTTCTGTTCCCTCTGATTTCAAGATTTTAAAAGCCATTTTCTTATTTTCCATTTCCCTTTTTACCTGAGCATTAAGCCAGACAGGACTGGACCTAATTTTGTTTACACTTGTTCTCTTAAGGTATAAATTTAGAAATGTAATAGTTTAATACTCCTCTAAAAGCAGTCCATTTCCTTTCAGTATCCTTAACTAAGAACAAATCACTCCAGTCTATGAGCAGGAGCAGTGGCATAGCTATAAACCTATGGGCCTTGGTGCAGAATTTGGTGATGGGCACCCCAAACCCGCCACAAACACAAATCAACACTGCATCTACTCGTGACACAGCATACTGTGTCAGTTGGCATTGACACAGACAGACACTGGTTAAATGCTTTGCACAAAGACAATGGTAAAAATGATTAGTACACAGACTACTGGTAAAATGCTTGGCACAAAGACACTGATAAATTGGTTGTAAAACTGATACTGGTAAATGGTTGGCACAGACAATGGTAAAATGCTTCCAAACTGGAACTAGCAAAATGGCTGTAATACAGACATTGGCAAATTGGCAGTGGTAAATGGCACTTGACGTACAAACAGTGCCATCCATTTACAACTGCCAATTTGCCAACCGTTTTACCAATGTCTGTATGCCAAGTTGGCATACAGATATTGGTAAATGGTTGGCAAATGGGCAGTGGTAAATGGCACTTGACACACAGAAAATGCCAGCCATTTACAACTGTCAATTTTCCAACTGTTTTACCAATGTATGTATTTGGCATGCAGACATTGATAAATGCAAAAAGAAAAATTGCAGGAGCCCATCAGCAGAGCCCCCCACACACACTCCCCCCACCCAGGAAAAACTCAGGAGCCCATCATGAGAGAAAGCCAAACCCACCCTCCCTTTAAATGCAGTAACCCATCAGGAGCTCTACCTAACCTTAGCTCTTCATCCTTCACACAGACTGCCATCACGTCTGTACATCTCTCCCAAGGCTCTAGTAATTATATTTATTTATGTAATTTATATATCTATGTACTGAACTATTTATCTATTTGTTCCTCTTGTATGACTTTTTGTATTTGTTATTGTACAGCGCTTCGTCCCGAAGTGGCGCTTTATAAATAAACTATACATACATAATACATACATCAATTCCTATTTGGCATTACTTCTTATGTGGGGATTCTGGTACTGTTAAGCCAATAGTAACTTGGGACAGAAATGTCAGTGACTTAATGCAGTATGTCTGCTCATAGAAGAAGTTTCATTTGCTGTTATAAGTACATGCATGGCTATTTTATAAGGGTCATAATGAGCGACACAGTGTAATAGGCTGCCTGTCAAGGTCCAAGATATACTAAACTTAATAATATTCTAGTGGAATGCTCAAGGAAATTCATCTGATGGGCAGTGTGCCCAGCAACTAGCTGATAACACTTCATAAAGTCATGTCAGCAAGATTCAGCACAATGTGGTTTGTTATTACAAAATGGCTCCAAATGGAATACAAAATGGTTCAGAAGCCATAGACAGGGGCGCTTCCTGACTTTTTAGTACCCGAGACTAACTTAAAAGCTGCCTACTATATCTTCATGCGGTACACTAGTGGGCATAGCTTGTGAGGGTGGGTGGGGTGGGATGTCTAACAGTGGCTAGTGAACTGGAGGGCTGACAAAACTGGTTGTTGTCTGGTGGACTGACTTAAAGGAGATGTTTTAAAAAAACAGTTAAAATGAAAAGTACTTGGGATAGGTATATGGGACTGGTAATCCTTATCTCCCAATATTGTTTATGTGATGATCAGCCCTAAGAAAACTGATTCTGCCAGTCTTCCAACTGGCTTCAGCACTATCTTAATAAAGAAATAGTCCATGACTAAACTGGCAAATGAAAACTGTTAGTGCTGTAGCACAATGATATTGTGAGGTGGGAATAAGCAATCCTACCTCCCTGACCCAGGTACTTTCCATTTTTAAACAGTTAATTGTTTAAAAAAAAAAAAAATTGTTTAAAAAAATTGAGTATAGACTTTGTAACACTGACTGGTCACTGTTATGTCTGCGCACCAGTTTAGTGGCGTAGGTACCGGGGTCGCCAAGGTCGCACCTGCCACCGGCCCATGTACCTTGGGGGTCTGCCCGACCCGACCGCAGGAAGCATTCTGTCCCGATTCATGGATTCTGCATCCATTTGTGGCCGCCGTTTGCAGGAATTATGGGCGTCACGCTCACACGCAGGGCTGGTGCACGATGCTCGCAGGAGAAAAACCACTGGAGCCTGCCTCGAGGAACATGGAGCGGATAAGCTGCCTCTGCCTGGAACGTAAGTTCAGCCTCAGGTCAGAGAAAGCCTCAGAACAAGGTGGGGGGGGAGAAGACTGACCCCTGCTTGCTACAAAAACATTTCTGTGTCTGTGTGAGGACAGTGCTGAGTACCTGCTGCTGCCTGTTGCTGCCTGTGCTTTCCCCCCCCCCACACTACGGTGCCAGCCAGCACTTGTTATCATTTACCACTGCCACTTTGTCAATTATTGGTTGAAAAGTTGGCATTATCTGTGCATCACCAAATTCTGCACCAGAGCCCTTAGGTCTGTAGCTACGCCACTGCTCCAGTTCACCAGCCAGTGAAAATCCCCACACTATCCATATAACATTTGTATCATGTGATGGTTCAAAGGAGAGGGGGAAAATGCAGTTAGCAGAGGTGTAGCAACCAGGGCCAGGGGGTTTCCATTTTTTCTAACTGTACCCCAATGAGTATGTTTAAGTAGAATCATAGTCAGTGTTGTCAAATTTGGGTCCTGAAGCATTAGAGGGGCCAAGGTCCAAATTCTGCATCATGGTTCTTAGGTTTGTACTGGCAGTTAGCATTCGGGAACAATAAATATAATGGATATATATATATATGGATTATAGTTCTCCTTTATGCTAATTGCTCTAGATAAATCACAAAGGACTTTAAATTCCTATAGTTCAGTTAAAAAGACAAATAAAACATTTTGGGTTTTTTTCTGTTCATTTTTTTGTTTAACTAGTAAATGTTTTTTGCAGCAGCGAGTGCCAGTAGGATTCTGTTATATAAGACAAGAAAACCCACGATTCCTTGACACCCACCCACCCCTGTGGAGCAATTCCTTGATGTCCAAATGCCCACCCTACTGGGTGTAAACACCCCTCGGCACTTCTAAGCCCCAGCTCCATCCACTCTTGGCGCATTGTTCCCCTGCTGCAAACTTCCGGGTCAAGGTACTGCAGTGTGTAAATGGTGCATCTGTGGTGCCTCTGTGCATACTGACTGTAGGTTAGTATATAAAATACTAGCAGCCCCCGATTCTTTAAAGAATCCTTTCCCCTCTTTCCCTCTCTTTTCCTTTTCTCTCTCTCTCCCCTCTCTCTCATCCCCCTCCTCTCCCCTCCCTCTCTTTCCCTTTTCTCCCTCTCCTCTCTCTCTTTCCCTTCTTTCTCCCCCTTCTCCCCACTCTCGCCTCCTCTCTTTCTCTCTCTTTCTCCCTCCTTTCACTCACTTTGCTCCTCTTTCACTCTCTCTCCCTCCTCTTGATTGTGCGCGCACATTGTGGGAGGAGGTTGATTACGCGGCGCTCGAGCATATGCGTCCATGAGCCATTCTTATTGACACCTCTCGGTTAGAATATAAGATGGGGGGCTAATGCAATGAGAGGTGAAAAGTTTGCCCATGTTATTAATTTGCGGCAACCAATCAGATGTTAGCTTTTTACTGGGCTACTGGCGTTAGATATCATCTGATTGGTTACTACTGGTTTCTAGCACTGGCAAAATTTTGCACCTTATTGCATCCTCATACAGGATGATTTAATCAGAGCTGTAAGCATTCTGTTACGGTGATTCAATATCACCCTTGGCTATTGGCTGTTGTAAATGCTGGTGTGATGTTGCTTTGCTTGTAGTGTCTTTTGCTAAACCCGCTCAGCTGGCACCGTTCACTGCAAACATATCTCTGTTATTGATTGGGAAACAGGTCAGATAGCTAAATGGGGAGCTAACTGCTTTAAAACATGCCTTTCACTACAGTTGGCCAGTGTGTATTTGAAAGGTTTCCTGCCTCATTTTCATGAATTTGCCGATGTCTTTTCTTCAAGTCCTGCCACCCAATAGGTCATATGACTGCCCTATCAACCTCTTCCCTGGCACTATGCCTTCCAGGGGACATCAATACAATTTGACTCGCCCTGAAAGTCAAGCCATGAAGGATTATATAAAGGATAACTTGGAAAAGGGATTAATTCGTCCCTCCACCTTTCCCACAGGAGCAGGCTTCTTCTTCGTAGAGAAAGAAAATGGTTTAAGACCATGTATTGAGTCACACAGCTGATCTGTTCTCTCAGGTAGTAGGGGCTCAGGTCTTTACTAAACTGGACCTCCAGTGGATTTATAATCTAATCAGGATAAGAGAAGGGGTGAGTGGAAAACTGCTTTTAATACTAGGGATGGCCATTATGAGTATCTGGTTATGCCCTTTGGCCTTAGTAATGCCCCATCAGTGTTCCAAGACTTCATTAATGATGGATTTCGTGAGTTCCTTGGTAAATTTGTTGTCTACCTAGATGACATTCTGATATTTTCTTCCATGCTAGAGTTTCATTGTTGTCATGTTTGTCAAGTATTAGAGAAACTCAGGGAAAATAAATTAAATGCTAAATTGGAAAAATATATTTTTTAAACTGACCGTGCTCCTTTTCTAGGGTACATCTCTTGGCTCACAATGGACCCAGAGAAAGTTTTAAGCTGTCTTGAAATGGTCCCCTCCTTCTAAACTCAAGGCTCTTCAGAGGTTCTTGGGCTTCGACAATTTTATTAAGAATTTCTCCTCTGTAGTAGCTTTGTTAACCAATCTCACCAAAAATGATGCAGACCCCCCTAATTGGCCTTTCGGAAGCCCATGTAGCCTTTGAGTCTGAGGTAGATGCCTCAGAGGTGGGGTTATGTACAATTCTGTCACAATACGATCGGTCTAGTGAGTGACTGCACCCTTGGGCCTTTTTCTCTAAGAAGTTTTTCTCTGCCAAACCCAATTATGATATTGGAAATAGAGAACTATTGGCTATTAAATTAGCATTTGAGGATTGGAGATATTGGTTGGAGGGAGCTCAACATCCGATTACGGTCTTTACTGACCATAGAAATTTAGAATACATTGAAGTAGCAAAGAGATTGAATTCTAGACAGGCAAGATGGGCACTCTTCTTTTCTAGGTTTAACTTACATATAGACCAGGTTCTAAGAATGTGAAAGCAGGCGCACTTTCTAGGAACTTCCCTGAGTCTGATGTAAGCACTGAGAAAATGATCGAGCCCATCGCTCCAGTGGGTTGTGTTCTTGGAGCTCTTACTACTGCTCAGTTGCTACCGTCCTGACTTACTGAAAAGCCTAGAACCATTCCAGGAAAATTGCCCGCCTGGAAAAATTCAGGCTTCAGCCTTCAGCTTCAGCTTTAGGAACCAGGAGAGGGAAATTCTAACATTTTCTCCTATTGGACAGGGGATCATCACCTGATGTCACTATATATCAATGCGCATACTTACCCTGAGGACCCTAGTAGGAGAACAAAATATTTACAGTGGTCTGTGGGGAGCTGGCCTGTTTGTGAGGTAAGCAAGCTGGTTTGTTGCCCAATGCCCTATATGGGCTTAGTGTGTATGTGGAGTCACTGGAGTGGGTACTGTGGGTGTTTTTTTTGCTCAGCTAAGCACTGGTCCTGGGCTGGGGACAGTGTTTTTATAAATTGTGTGGACAACTGTGGCGTCACTGGGTAGGGTTGTTGTGCTGTCCACTATGGCATGGGACAAGAGTGTGAAAAACTGAGTGCTTGTAGAGGAATGCTGGGAGTTTTTAAATATTTGGATCTACTGGTGGCCTCTCCCAGTTTAAGGCATATGTAAGAGAGTGTGGTTACTAGGGGTGGGTTGTTGGTGCTGCCTGCTGTTTTTTTGAATTAGGCTGGGTGTGCTATGGGTTGTGGGTGGGGTGACTAGGGGTTCTGACTTTGGGGTGACCCCGAGAGGTGTGCTAGCACTCACAAACTGAGGCTACAAAAATAAGCCACAACTACTTGTCTGTAGCAGCTATGCGCCACATCTCTTTCCCTGTGATCACCCCCCACCCCCACCCCCGGAAAACTTTCTGCAGACACCTGTGATTTGACTTTATCCTCGGGATCTACAGTAATTTGGGTACTGGTGGATAGGTTTAGTAAAATGGCTCATCTCATTCCTCTACCTAAACTCCCCTCAGCCAAAGAACTATCTCAGTTGTCTGAGGTGTACAATTTGTTTCTCAGATCTGGCAAACCTTTTGTTCTCACCTTGGTATTATTTCTTTAGCATTTTCTTCAGGCTTTCATCTAATTTAGTCTAATTGTCATACTGAAAGGACCAATCAGTCATTAGATCAATATTTGAAATGGGTTTTTTTGGATTCTCAAGAGAAATTGTCAGAAAACCTACCATTTGCAGAGTTTGCTTAAAATAATGCAGTTCATTCTTTTACCAAAGTTTTTCCTTTTTGGTGCTATAACGGTCAGCATCCTACTAAAGTCTCTTCTTTTTCAGATCTTTCTTTGAATCTTCCTGCTCTCGGAGAACTCTTTCCCCATATGTAACAAATCTGGTGCATGATTCAGTCAAATTTAAAGCTACTGCTTAACATAAAAAAATTCAAAAATACACCATTCCCAAGAACTGGAATTCTCTCCAGGGGATATATTCTTTGTTTCTACACGGAACATGTTTCTACAACAACCATCAGCTAAGTTGGGTCCCAAGTAAATTGGACCATATCCAGAGTTCCCTCTAAGCTGTGTGCTCTTGCACACACACACAACTCTGCAGGCCTGCGCACACAGATTAAAGTGGTGCGCGCACAAAAATGTTTTGGAATGTAAGTGCTGCGTTATGGAGCGCACAAAATTTAACTTTGCATGCGCACGAAAAATATATTTCAGCGCACACAGCTAATTTGAGGTTAGAGGGAACATTGACCATCTCCCATTACTCAGAAAATCAACAGAGTATCTTACAGTAAGTAATGCTACCATCCTCAGTCAAAGGTGTTAACACTTTTCACGTGTCTCTGTTAAAACCTGCAGTTAGTGTGGCATCCACCTCAGATCCTCAGATTAAGAATATTCTGGATTCACAGTGGGTACAAAAATTGCTCCAATACCTTTCGATTGGAAAGGATACGGACCTGAAGAGAGTTGTTGGGTACCTGCTCATAGGGTCCATGCAGCAGAGCTTGTTTCTAAATTTCATAGGGATTTTCCTTAGAAACCTGGTTCTGGGGGTCAAGAGGCCCCTCCTCAGAGGGAGGATAATGTCAGTCGCCGCTTACCTGGTATCTTGTCTCATGGCGTTCGTGCGCGCAGGCGTACACTTGTTCTGAACCATCCCCAGGGTGTATAGCCTTTCTCTTGCATGTCAGTCAGTTTGTTTGTGTGAGTGGGTGTGGCTCATTAGCTCTGTTTGTGTGTTGTGCTTTCTTGCTTTAGTTTGAATTATCATATCTGCTTAGTCCTTTTACCTTCCTCTGTTTTTCTATTGGCCCTTCTCTCATCTGTTCTCATTTGTTGTTCTTCCCTTTATATTCTCCTCTCAGCCCATTATAGCCTGTGGTTTATCTTTGCTCGTGGTGTGATCTTCATCTAGTTTATTCCGTGTACCGATTCCTGCCTGTCTTCCGTTACATTTGTTTGCCTGACCTCTTGCCTGACTCCGTCTACGACTTTGCCTTTCCCTCTTATACCGCACCTCACTGGCTGACCATCTGTGTTTCGATCCTTGGCTCCATTCCAGAGAGCCCCGGACCAGCAAAGTAGGGGAGGGGCGGCATGACCTGAGGGGACCGGGAAGGCAGTGGATTGGAGGGATTAGGAACGAGGCGCGGGGGAGGTTACAAATAGGAGCGGGGGAGGAGGAGCAGCAGCCATTTTGTTAAGGACAGTGGAGGAGACCCAATTTGGCAAGCAGCACCAGCGGGACACTGACTCACCTGCCATAACATGTCGGACCTGCAGGACCTCATCTGAAAACTCAGGGAGGAGGTAGCGATGAGAGGTGAATCCTGGCTGCAGCAAGTTCTAGCGGCTCCAACACCTGCCGCAGAACTCAGACAGTCAAGGCCTTCCCACGCCAGGAGAGCCCGCCAGCCTGACAGATTTAGCCCATCCACTTCAGCTGGGCCCAGTCAGCGCAGGCGCAGCAGCAGCCCCACGCGGGTATCAACACGAGGGGGGCAGAAGCAGACCCAGCTCAAAGGCCAAGAAGAGGGATCCGGTCCCAGCTGTGGTTCCAGGCCACTCTTCCCGCAGCTCCAGAAGCCAGCAAGATGGACAGGCCTCTCACACATGGGGCAGGGGCACATCAGCTGATAGCAGACTGTCGTCGCCAGAGGGCAGACCAGTGAGTGCGGCTTCTTTTGAAGTCAGGAATGTAGCAGGGCCAGACGGGCAGGGGAGTGGGCCTCGTCCAAGGGAGGTCATAGCTTGGGGCACCCAAGGAGACAGGGGCATGCCAGATTTGTTTTCCCAGCCATCAGCATTACTTCAGACCCCTATTCCACAGCCTGTTTTAACCTAAGGCTCTTGGTCCGAGCCAGGGCCCAGTTCCCCTTTTCTCCCACCTAATTTGTCTTCGCAGATGCAGCAGGACCAGCTGGCATCAGGACAGGACCAAACGCATGGCGGTTCGAACACCGGACAGCACCTAAATCTGCAGTTTTCCTAAGTCTCACAGGAATCGCTGGGTCATCGCAGGCCTGCCAGCAACACCAGGGAGGCATGGCAATGCGGGTCGGTGGTTTCCTCGTCCATCTTATCTTCGCAGGTGCAGCAGGGTCAGCTGGCATCAGGTCAAGAGCAGTCATAGAGTGGACTAGGAGATGGGGCACAAGGCATCCAAAGTTCCCTATACCACGGCAGATCCAGCGTCACTGGACCAGGTACGAACCCAGGTAATGCTGGACACAGCATGACACCTCAGTTAGGGCATTTTCAGCAGTTTGAGGGGTTAAGGAGTAACAGTGATATAAGGACAGACCCATCCAGTTGTCATATGGCAGGTATTATGTCCAGTTTGAGGGTTTTATTGGGTCAGCTGGAGGGAGCACAAGGGAGGCCCGATGCAAATGCCATGGGAGGTACGGGGCAAGCCATACAACAACAATCAGTAGGGGCTACTAGTACGCAAGGGGGAATGGACAAGTCAGGACACAAGACAGAGGCAGCTATAACGGCCGATTCCCCAGCTGTTACAGTTTCCGAGATGGCAAAAGGCCATACATATTTGTGTTTTGAGGGTCCATTAGGAACCCACTTAAAACGGGAGGCTAAAGAAAAAATATGGAGGAGGGAATATATCGATATATTTTCTTTGCTGCCACTAGAGCGTTTTTCACTTGATAAATTAGAAAGGGGAAGAGAGGCAAAAACCTCAAGGAAGATGAAGAAAAGCGTTGTAGTCGCCTTATCCCTAGGACATTTGGCAACTGGCTCCAGGCCTTTACCAAACTAGGTAGAGTTATTGGGGAACGTCAGCCACATCAGCGTTCTGCCTTATTCTGCTACTTAGATTCTATCTGGGAGGCCCATAGAGTATATGGGGGGCAAGCATGGCTAAGGTATGATGAGGCATTTAGGCAGTGTATGGCAGCGCGTAGTGAAGTACAATGGGACCACAGGGACATTGGACTGTGGATGAGGGTGATGAACAACAAAAGTTTTCAAGGCTTTGGTTATTCATCGGGGCAATCCTTTCTCGGGGGTCCCCCCGGACAAGGTCAGCCATTTCGCAATAGCGGGGGAGCAATCTATGCCACGCAAGGCCAGAAGCGAGAAAATTGCTGGCAGTTCAATGAGAGCCAGTTCACATGGGGTGCATCGTGTCGATTTCGACACAAATGCTCGGTGTGCGCGGGCAATCGCCCCTCTTCAAGATGTTTCAGGAGATCAAGGCAGGGGAGTTACAAGCAAAGGGATACTGGAAAAGGGGGAGAGCCCAGTGAAGCTAGAAGCGATCAAACCCTGGTTAGATAAATATCCAAATCGAAGGGGGGCCATATTGCTGGAAAAAGGTTTTAAAGAGGGTTTTATTATTCCGTCTGCTTTAAAGGGCCCCCAGCTGGGTTGTAAAAACCTAAAATCCATTAGGGAACATCCTGACTTAGCAAAAGAAAAACTACTAAAGGAGGTAAGCTTGGGGAGGATGGCTGGTCCGTTTAGAGAGCTTCCCGTGCCAAAGAAGGAACCAGGGAAGTTTCGTCTCATTCACCATTTATCGTATCCAGAAGGTGGGTCGGTGAATGGAGAAATAGACGAGAAGCTAACTTCCGTTTCCTATACATCATTCGATGAGACGATTTTGTTGGTGCAGGTTGCTGGTCCGGGCACACTGATGGCAAAGACTGACATTGAGTCGGCCTTTCGGCTGCTACCGGTGCACCTGGATTCCCTTCACCTTCTGGGTTGTAATTTGAAGGGGGAATTTTACGTGGACCGCTCTCTGCCAATGGGGTGTTCTGTCTCCTGTTCATACTTTGAGGCATTTAGTACCTTCCTCTAATGGGTAGTGTGTCAGGAGTCAGGAGTTCCCAATATAATACATTACTTGGACGACTTTTTGTTTGTGGGCCCACGGGACTCCAATTTGTGTGGCGTCTTATTGCAGCGAATGAAAGCCATTTCTTCTGCGTTTGGAGTACCGTTGGCCCCAGAAAAAACCCTTGGTCCCACAACAAGGCTAAGTTTCCTGGGTATAGAAATTGATACAGAGGCCCAAGTTTTTTGGTTTCCATAGGACACGGTTAGGGACCAACTTCAGCAGATCACAGTCACTGACTGCAAAAAAGGTCACCCTTAAGCAGGTTCAATCGCTATTAGGAAAATTTAATTTTGCTTGCAGGGTTTTGAAAATGGGTAGGATTTTTACCAGGCGTCTAGCATTGCTGACTGTGGGTGTCAGACGGTCTTATCACTTCATTAGGGTTACCAAGTTACAATGTGGAAGGAATTCTTGCTGGGTTTTAATGGGACAAGGTACTGGCAGGCACCTCTAGTGGACAGTGACAGGCTATGTTTGTTCACAGACGCAGCAGGTTCTACGGGTTTTGGAGCGTATTTTGCAGGGCGGTGGTGTGTAGACAGTTGGCCAAATGAGTGGCAGAACCTCACATCTAGCTCCCCACCAGTGATAATATTGCTACACCAACTAGTATTGCGTTGTCTGCAGTTTAACATTAACTTTAGTGCCAGACATGTCCCAGGCCACGAGAATGGCATCGCTGAGGCTCTCTCTCGTCTACAGTTCGACAGGTTTCAGCAGCTTGCCCCAGAAGCGGAACGTGTTGGGGAGAAATGCCCAACTTTGATCTGGCAGCTTGTCTGGGAGGTATGTATGTTTGGATCCAACGTTCCTTAGCCCCATCGGCATGGGAAGGTTATCGCAGGGTATGGGACTCCTGGTTTCAGCTAGAACGTGAGGTGGGAGATATTAGGTCTGAGGAAGATAGACTACACCTTCTCTTATGGTATTTACTTATGCTGTTTGAACGGGGGGTGTCAATAAGCATGCTTGAAAAAACGTTGGCGGCGCTGGGTTTTCTTTTTAGGCTGTTAGGCTGGAGGGAGGTCACAAAATGTTTTCTTGTAAAGCAGGCAGTAAAGGGTTTTAAGCGAGGAAAGAAAACCATTGATGTTAGGCGACCCATCACAGTTCAAATACTAGGCGGAATTTTCAATCAGTTGCCCCAACTGACCAGTTCTGTTTTTGAATGCTCCCTATTTCGATTGCTTATTCTTGGGCTTTCTATGGAGCTTTGCGGATATCAGAGCTTGTTAGTAGCAGCAAGGTGGCAAAAGGGGGCTTACAGGAATGTGACATTCGATGTCAGGAGATGCGATTAACTATGGTGGTCAGAAATCCAAAAACAAAAAAAGGGGGGCTCGTTATCTGTGTTTTTGACCCGATTATAGGCAGAGTGACTTGCCCGGTTCAATGCTACGTGGAGTACCTACAGAACAGACCCCCATTACCAGGCCCCTTCTTAATTCATCAGGATGGGGTCACCCTAACCAATTTTCAGTTTAGAGCAGTATTAAAGAAGCATGAGGCATTAGGCTTGGATAGTAAAAACTACAGTAGCCACTCATTTCGAATTGGGGCGGCAACGGAAGCAGCCAGATGGGGTTTAGGGGAAAAAGCTATAATGCGTATTGGGAGGTGGGAGTCTGCCCACTTCAAATCATATGTACGACCCAGCAGGATTGAAAGTTTGTAAAGGTTTAAAAAAAAAAGTTAATTTGGTATTATTCCTCTTCACAGGACCTACATTGGTGTCAGCATGGGTGTTGGGGCACTCATATGTGTTTTGGGCCGAAAAAAGGGCTAGGGTTCGTACTAATGGTGAGCAATTAGAGCTCTCTCAAAAAAGAGTAAAAGTTAAGTGGATAAGTAGAAGGGGCATGAGATGGCATGAAATGGTGCCGGCAGCAATAGAACACGCGAAACGCGTCGGCCCTCCAAATATTTTACTGATGCACGTGGACGGGAACGATTTATGTTACCGCCCCATGAAATTTCTGATTAAAGACATCAGGAGGGATTGCCTACGCTTGTGGTCAATCTTTCCCGGTGTAGTCATCATCTGGTCGGAGATCATCCCATTGTCTATTCCGGCTATTAAAAAATCCAGAATCAAAGTGAACAGAGCAGTTACAAAATTTATCCAGCAGAACAGTGGGTTGGTTATTAGGCACAAGGACATTAAACACGAAAGCGTTTTTTTCAGCCCAGACGGTGTGCATTTGAACGAGGTGGGTCTGGATTTATTTAACATGGATTTGAGGGAAGTGATGGGACATGCCCCAGAGGTGTGGGGCACAATGCATGGTTGAGGTGGCAACCTTCCAGGTGTTGGCGGGGTCTCTGTCAGTCTGCCAGTAAAGCTTACAAGGAGAAGAAAACACATTGTAAGATATGGACTGGTCTAACCCCTGAGGTGGGTAGCCAGTGGTAAAAAGCCTACAGGGGATTGTGCATATACAGGGGCTGGCAAGTGGAAGTGGGTCAGCCCCTAAGGATGTCTATTTAGGCCCATCAGAGCTAGGAATATATGCAGCTGGTGTGGGGGAAGTTGTGGAAGTATGTTTAAGGTTGAGGTGGCAGGGCAGACTGGCAGGGATTCCTTATTTAACAGTTAATTGAGTTTTTGTGTTTTTTTCTATCTTGATAATACTAACAAAGTTTCATATGCAATTACTTGATAATTACTTGATAATTTTGGAGATTGAAAATTTTAAAGCTGTTCAGAAAGAATTGTGTTAATAAAAGCTGTGGCCAGTATCATCCAACATTACAGTGTCTGCATCTTTATTTAAAGCGGCGAAGGGGGAAAAGGGGAAGGTACATATTGAGGTAAGGGCACAGGCAAGTGTGTTGGGTGGTACAGGCGGGTAAGCGGAGGGACTTGGGCCGTAACAGGGTCATGACTTCGACTGTTTCTGATTTGGTACCATGCTGTAGTCCATCTCTGAGCTGGTTGTGCCCTGTCCACCAGTTACGTTCTTGAATTCCTTGTGTATTCTCGGCCTCAGCTCAGATACACCGCACTCTAAGTCCAGGGGGCAACCGATCTATTAAAGCGAGTGATGTTAGATCAAGGTATCTGAGCTAAAAGAATACATGGGGATGAAGAGCGTCACAATTAGTGTGGCCAGCATTGAATCACAATGCAATTCAATGCTGGCCACACTGGAAGAGGTTGGGTCTGACTGGGCCAGTGAGCACAGGTTTAGGTAAGTATTCCATGTTATTTAAGATAGACCTGGGGGTATGAACAGTATAGTGGTGCACTCCTGGGATTGGAAGACCGCCACCATATACATGATATATAGAGATGCTGCGCTGCGAGCAGGATATTCAATCAGCATCATGAGCACTGCGGCCCTAGTTAAAGAAGAAGGCAGCACCACTGCAGTTCTCACATAATTAACACAATTCTTAAATGCATAGAAAGAATATGCTATACTTTTAAACATGGCAGTGTACTTTTAAACATATATGAATTTTCAGGAAGATGCAATCATTTTTGGCTGTGTTACTCGCCTGTCCAAGATTCCACAATGCACTAATCACTTTACACTATTTAGTACCTTGCGGGATTGTGGTCAGATCAGCAGCATTGGAACACAGTTAATTCTCCCAATCAAAAATGCATAAGAGTTTGAATATTTAAAATGTCAACTTGAATATTGTCCGAAACCAATATAATGCAGCATTGGATTCCTTTATTAGCAAGTATATTCAGCAACTTGAGATGCAATATATTTCGCTATCGCAACCTACGCGCACTCCTTTTCGCAACGTATTAACCACTTTGCGACCGTTAATACATTGCGACCGTTAACACATTGCTAGCGGTAATTTGCAACCTTTTGGACATATTTTAAAGACACCATTGATGAGGCGTTAATTGTCGCTCAAAAACCGGCGCAAAATTTATTGCATCACTTTGCGCTGCGCAAAGAAAAAAAATTGCAACATGGTACAGGCTGTGCAAAACCTTTGCTAACACGTTAGTACATAAGTTAGCGTTATTTTATTGCTTATTTTCTCGTTAGCGCGGGATATTGCATCTCCCTGTAAGTGCACTTGCAGTTTTTAGTCTGAGCCTGTTGCATAGGAGTAAACCAGTTACAATACATGTCATTTTTGTATGCACATGGCTTCACTTCATGCAGAACTGAACTCTTAGATTTAAGCTGCTAAAACTGCTTTCGTTTGCCATGCTGTAATGCTAATCATCCATCTGTTTGTTGGTGATTTTGACAGCAGGGGGCAGCAAAGACACCATGAGAATAAGGACCCTTTATCAAGTAAAGAGGGTTTCTATAACTTAACACTGGAACAAGAACCCTTAGGGGCATATTTATAAAGGGGGAAAATAGCGCCCAAAAATTACCGGCGCACATCGCGGTCACGAAAATAGCGCTATCACCGTATTTATAACGGCAAGCGTCGTTATTAAAATCCCTTCCCGGCGCCTCCACTCCCCGCCCTCGACCCCCATGGCAGCGGCAACAACCCGCCACCGCCGCTTCCCAGCAGCCCCTCCCAACTCCATCCCCGCTCGCGGCGAAGATACGGAGTGGAAGGCTAGGAAGTGCTGCTGGGAAGGGGCCGCAGCAGGTGGTCGAGACCACCCGCCGCGCACCCCCTCCCCAGTAGCCCCTCCAAGCCCCCTGCCCCGCTGCTGGCGGGGAGGGGAAGGGCCCGCTGGAGGGATGGAGGCACCCTCCAGCAGGGGCCCTGAGAAGAGCCCTTTGGGGCTTAGGGGTCCCGCAGCTCGAACCGGGACCCCCAGTGAGCGGCTCTTAAAAGAGCCCATGGGTGGCGTCTTCTTTCTTCCAGTTCCGGCAACACCAGCCTGCTGAGGGCACCGACCCCCGAGAGGTACCCCGGCGGGCGCTGGCGACCTCAACAAGGCCAATGTTGCCGGCGTCTTGATCCGTCGCGATGTCTTCGGGCTGGCAACACCAACCCCACTGAGGTTGCCGATGCTAGGCAGGCTCACTGCGGCCGCGAGTGAGCCCGCTGGCACCGCCGGCCACAGAGGAGCCGATGTTGCCAGCCGCTTCTTTCTTCAGCCATTTTTAATGCTTGGTTTACATGCTTTCCGAAATCTGATTGGTTAATGTAAAGCATGTAAACCAAGCATTAAAAAATGTACTAATCAGGAACGGATTAGGGTTTTCTGCAAACCTATATAAAGAGGTGCACTCCGCCGCGGAACTCAGATGCCATTTTGACAGCAGGGGGCAGCAAAGACACCATGAGAATAAGGACCCTTTATCAAGTAAAGTAGATGAGCTCTTTCAGAGGGTTTCTATAACTTAACGCTGGAACAAGAACCCTTAGGGGCATATATAAAGAGGTGCACTCCGCCGCGGAACTCAGATGCCATCGCAGTAGATGGCTGAAGAAAGAAGCGGCTGGCAACATCGGCTCCGCTGTGGCTGGTTGTTTACCGTCCATTTATAAATCACGGAAAACACGATTTTTGCGGAAATGGCGGGAAAAACGGCCGCGAAAAGTTAATGAACCTTTATAAATGTGTCCCTTAGCATTACAGAACTAGTTTTCACTATGGAAGGTGTTAGAATAGTGTAAACATTGTAACATAACAGAATAAAAAGTACATTTTGTTTCTTTTAAAGGTGTGACAGGTCAGAAAAACAGAAATAAAAATATTCACTTGTAAGATTAAAAATAAAAAAGTAACAAAATCCAATATTTTATACAGAATTTTATTAATTAACAAAAAACATAAACCTGCACATTGCTCTATACTCCTATGCATAGGGAATAAAAAGTAGCATAAACTTAAATGGTATCTCCACCCCAAAATATACATTTTTCTGTATTTAGGGGACCCCCCTGCAACCCTAATATAGGGTTTAAAGTTAAAAAGGTTCACATAAGCAGACTTACCGACCTTCGTTACCTCTGCCTCTATTGCTACTTCTGGGAATGGAGTAGCAATATGGGATGGACTGGCAGCTGTGTCAGTGATTGGCTGAGTCAGCCAATGACAGATGCAGCTGCCAGCTATTGAGAGACCCGAGGGAACGAAGGTTGGTAAGTCTGTTTCTGTTCATTTTTTTAACTTAATACCCTAGTATTTAGGGGGGCTACACTACAGAAACGATTATTACTTTTTTTAAAGAGATGATGGATCCAAATGGGGGGAGTGAGGGAGGGGCAGAGCTCCTCAGTGAAACACAGAGAGGCTCCTACGCTTCAGTTTCCTGGACTTTTAGAAGGCACTGTATGATAACCAGAATAGACATATAAGGAATTTTTTACACTACACAGTGGGGCAAATTTTAGTTTTGGGAGTGGACATGACCTCCAAACAGTTTTCAAGGTAGAAAGTCTCTATTTCATGGATGTTGGAAATCATATTCATACCTCCCTGGATGGTCTCATGCATAAGTGGTGGTCGGTCAGCTTGACTGCCTTCTTCATCTCTAGCATTGCTCACTGAAGCAAAGTGAATTGATAGCTCGCCACTCATGGATTTAAAAGGTGTTTGGTTGGTTATTTTAGGCATAGTTCCATGTAGTTCCCAAAAATCCTCTTAAAAATGTACATTTATATTCTGGGAGTACACCTACCTCCAGGAGCAGTGAGCTGTGTCATTGATGAGAAAAATGCATCACATTCCAAATGTTAATAAGGCACCTAACTTGCTACTTTGGCACCACGCATTAATGCCAGAAAAAGGTATTTTATACAAATTATAATTTAACTCTTTAAAGGGCATGTCCACCCTTCTAATAAACTTTTTATATAATGTACTGCTCCTTCCCCCAGTCCCAACCGCATTACTATTATTCACAGAAAGTGCCCCGATCTTTACTTACCATGCCTCTATCCTTCGCCGCACTGCCCGGCCCTCTGCTTGCACGAAAATGCAAGCAGGGGGCGGGACCGACAGCCACATCCGTGATTGGCTGAGAAGCAGCCAATCACGGACGCGGCTGCTGGGGAGTTCAGACTGGCAAAGGAGATAGGCATGTTAAGTAAAGAACGGGGCACTTTCTGTGAATAATAGTAATGCGGTTTGGGCTGGGGGAGGGAGCAGTACATTATATAAAAAGGGTTTTATGGTAGGGGGAGGGAGACAAAATCGAGAGTGAGAAGGGCTGCAGTGGGCATGCCAAACTTCTCCCGGAGGGGAGACAGAGACTTTGGGGGGGGGGGGGGAACTACGGGAGAACCATTTGGAGATGGGTTGTGAGGTAAGGATTTTTACACACTACATAGTGGGGCCAGTAGTGGGTTAAATTATAATTTGGGGGGTGGACATGCCTTTAACCTCCCAAATGTCTGAGATGTTGTGGACTGGGACACAAACAGGGGAATTAGCAGAGAGCTGCAATTGCTGGCATCCTGGTAATTTAATATATATTGGTTGCAACTCTAGGTAAATTGTGATCAGGCTCTATTATTTATTCTTATTATTACTGAGGATTTATATAGCTGCAGCATGCTTTGCAATTACATGTATCCATTCACATCAGGCCCTGCCCCAAAGAGCTTAAAATCTAAACACATTTATTTGACACATACACTGTCTTTATGATTGTGGGGGAAACCGGAGTGCCCGGAGGAAACCCACGCAAGCACGGGGTGAACATACAAGCTCCATGCAGATGTGTCCAAGTGTGAAATCAAACTCAGGACTTCAGCGCTGCACGGTATCAGTGCTAACCTTTGAGCCACTGTGCTGCCACCTCTACCCAATGCTAGTAGCTGGCATTAGAAGTTGCGCAAGAAACTGCCACAACCGCTATACTAAATAGGCTGTGGGGTGTCTTTGGTAATACCCGCCCACTTGTCTTAAAGTTGCACTAACACCAGGTGATTCGGTTAGTGTGACTTTTTTTTTAATCCCCTCCCTAAGGAGGAACTTTATTAAAATGAAAAAAAATCAAATAATACATAGATACAGTTTTTTGTATTTTTGTATTTAACAGACAATTTGTAAATGGTGTGCATTATCTGTATTACTTGCTATATTACATTATTTATGGTTCTGAAAAACTTATAGATATAGGGGATTTTTAACGGTATAACAATTTAACTCAATAAACATTTGTGTCATACTAAACCATTTTTTGCTTATTTGTATATATTTATTTTTATTTCTCTTTCCCGTTTGGAGATTTCCTTTGTGGTTTATACCAAGGTATTTTATCTATAAAAGAATATAGTCACACTCATAGTCCATGTACACAATCATTATCTTCATTAGTTACCTGTATTATGAGAGATCTCCCAACAGTTCCATATTTTATCAGATTTGAGAGGGCATCCCCTGTGGGCATACATCAATTTTTTATATGGAAGGGTATTGTTAATTTCCTGTTTCCATTGTTGGATAGTAGGGTTAGCAGCTTGCATCCATGTCTTAGCAATTTGCTTCTTGGCGATAAATAATGCTTCCCTAATAAAAGTTTTGGAAAAATTGTTGGTCGGTAGGGAGTCTACAGCGTTTAGCAGACATACCTTGGGGTCCATGCCTATGGGGGATCCCATCTCGTCATGAAGGAACTGTATTACCTGCTGCCAATAGGCTTGCATTTTGGGGCAAGTCCAGAACATATGATAAAAAGTACCGGGAAGGTGTTGACATTTAGGGCAGTTTGGACTGCGATTCACTTTATATTTGGAAATTTTTAGTGGGGTTAGGTAAGCTCTATTTATTATATATATTTGTGTTAGTTTATCAGAGGCTTTGAACGAGACATTCTTACACGACTCCATTATTTCATCCCATTCCTCAGTGTCCATTGGACCCACATCTTGTTACCATATTATTTTCTTGATTTGTGACTGTTGTTGTGCGAATGGGGTTTGAAGGGCTTGATATATTATGGAAATTAGTTTGGTTGAGGTTTTTTGGCTTAGGGTTTTTGGCAATAGGTTGGTAGTTAGTTCTTGTCGTTGGTTTTTAAACTGGGTCTGAAGGGTGTGCCTGATTTGAAGATATCGGAAAAACATATGGTTCAGAAGGTGAAATTCTTCTTTGAGTTGGTCAAACGTTTTCAAAGAGTTGTCATGTATGATATGTGATAGTTGGTAAATTCCGTAGTTAAACCATTGGGTAGATTGTGGTATGGTGAGGAATTCCGGAAGATTATAGTTTTCCCACAGTGGGGTTTGTTTGTGGATAATAGGGATTTTAATTTTTTTAAGGGCTAGGTCCCATATTTTCAGGGCCTGTGTGTTTTTGCAGGGATATGCCTGTCCCTTTCTGATCTCTGGTAATCAGATAAAGAAGGTCTGGGTATAATGATGCATGTGGTATTCCCATCATTTCAAGGCTCTTTGTCGGTTCTGTATTGTACCAGTGGTGCATATGGGACAATTGGGATGCTATATAGTAAAGATTGTAATCCAGGATGGCTAACCCTCCCAGGTGAGTGGGTCTTTTGAGCGTTTCCCAATTTATCTTATGTCTTTTTGAGCCCTATACAAATGATTTTAGTAGTGACTCCAGTATTTTAAAATATTTCAATGTGACATATATTGGAGCATGCCATAGGACATATAGTGTTTTAGGTAGGAGAATCATTTTTATTAGATTCGCTCTTCCTGTGACTCCCAGAGGCAGTTTGCTCCATATTTGGATTTTGCTTTTTGCTGCAGTGATGAGTGGTTCCAGGTTTAATTTAATGTAGTCTGCAGGATTTTGAGAAATTTGTAAGCCCAGGTATTTTATTGTAGTTGTTCTGGATAGTACTTGGTGTGTGCTTTCTATGGTAGGGGAAGGTATCGATTGGAAGAATCTGGGATTTATCCCAGTTAATCGTGAGACTGGAGTATTGACCGTATTCATTTATAAGAGCCAAGATTTTGTTTCGGTTAGTGTGACTTTAAGACAGGGCATTGTACTGCAACTCTCTATAAATTCTCCTGGCATAGATTGCAGTCTCCTGATATAATGGTTTACACCCACTGGTAATGTGTTATTTACAATTTTTTTACAGCAAAGATTAGAGGGAAAATGTATAATTTACCAGATTTGTATTGCAGAACTTTAAAAAAAAAACGTGTCATATACCATTTACTATATTTTATTAATCTATGTATTAAACCATTTTTGTTACAGCGGAGATTAAAGAGAGTTTTTGATTAACCAGTTAATTTCAGCACAGTACATTAAAAAGGTAGGGGGTGTGCAATTAACCAGCTTCTTTTTGTGCAACGCTTAAAGAAAATGTGTGTCATTCACATGCTTTTTTAGTGCATAGCATGCATTTGATTAATGCAAAAATAAAAATAGTGACCAGTAATCCTCAACTAGTTGTATTAAAATGTGAGCATTGTATGGCAAATTGTGCAGCGCATAACATTAAAGGGGAACTGTGGTCTCCAAACAAGTTGAGTTTAAATGAAAGGCTAGTTTCCTACCTTTGAAACGAGCCATCAACCACCTCTCTATGTGCTCCACAGCCCAAGATATAAAGAAATTACTGACCAGAAAGTTAATGGGTGGGAGGCTGACGTGACATTCCTAAGGCTTCTCCTGCACAGTGCCGCCAGCGAGCACAGCCTCAGACTCCCTCAGTGTGTGAAGGAGACAGGAAGTCCCTCCCCCTCTCTGCTGTGTGAAGGACCTGCAGAAAAGGTAAGGTAATCTACAGTCCTTCAATCTCACTATGTGAAAACAGTCTTTTCAGGCAGAGTTATGGGGGGGGGGTAGGGGGGGTGTCAGAGTGGCCCACAGCACCTGTGAGCGGGTGGGGCTTAGGCACCCGTGAGCGGGCGGAGCTTAGGCACCCGTGAGCGGGCGGAGCTTAGGCACCCATGAATGGACAGGGCTTAGGCATCCACGAGCAGGTGGGGCTTAGGCACCCGTGAGTGAGCGGGGCCACGACACCCACGAGTGGGTGGGGCCACATGGGGCTGTAAGGGAATGGGCCAAGGGGGGCTGCAAAGGGGAGGAGACACAGGGCAGATTGACTGACAGGTTTCAGAGCAGGAAGCGCAGGCGATCTGGTGATGCTGCTGCCATATCACACACAAAAATGTAAATATCTTCAAAACTATGCAAAATAAACAATGAAAAACTCTCAGGAGAGCAATTCCTATCAATTTACCTAAAGCCATTTTTGGACCACAGTTCCTCTTTAAACCTACACTGGGCATATTTTTTAAAAAAGTGTGGATACAGATATCCTGTAGTAATGATAGCTTAGTAATAACTATTGGTCCTAAATCACATGCCCACTGAGTGACTGATTATTTATTTCCTTTAAAATATTAATTAATGTAAGATATTATTTATTAAATGGTTAATATCTTAAAAAAATCTACATACTGTGAAAATGAAGCCATCTCCCCAGATTATTTCCCTTGACTTATTTCCTTGTTTATTCTTAAGTTTAGAATTAATGATTTTTTTAATGACAAATCACATGCAGACAAATTAAAGGGTCACTATACTCACCGAAACAACTTTACATTTTCTGAAACTACAATTTGAGACAAGTAAAATGATGGTACTCACATGTTTATCTGTGCTTGCTTTGTCATTAAATTATTAATGTTTAGTGAGTACTTTTAATTTCCCCCACCCTCCCTTACTCACTGCCTTCTTTTAGTGTCTGCGACACTTATGTGTTCTGCACATCCTCACCATGGACACTGCACTGCTGACACATCTCCCCAAGGTCAAGTATGGGTTACATATTATAATTTCTGCTTCTGGAGTGACAGGTCTTTCCCTGTAAATGCTGTGATTAAAATGAGGATTTCTCACTGCTCAGATTTAAAATCTGAAAAAAGTTTGAGAAGTGGAATATTGCTGTATCTAAAGTACTATTTTTGAACATTCGATTTTTTAGAGTAAAGTTACCCTTTAAGACCACTGTAACCCTTTAGATCTCAGACCTAGGAAGTGCCTTATGTTCATAGCTGCCGCTATTAAACTAATACTTTTCTGACTTACAGCTGGGGAAAAACATAATGGCAATGCGTCCGTTACAGTTTACAGCAAAAAAATCAATTGATAAATGTATTAGAGAATCTGTATGAAAGTTCTTTATATACCACACTCGCTTGTATTCCTAAGATCGCACCAGGTGACATTTGCTTCTTAAATTTGCTTATTCTTTAAACTGCAATAGGTGATGATTGCCATGCTTGGTAAATACAATATATTAAAGATATAAAGATTCTGGGAAAAAACACCATACAACTTTTTGGGGGGGTTTTTGTTACTTTTTTTTTTATTGTGCGATTATCAAAATGCACATTTTCTATTTCAAACTATGATTATACAAAAATATTTTAATAATAAATACAGAGAGGACCGGCTCTGCTGTTGCTTTTACCCATGACCCTATTAGATAGGGCACTATATGTAACACCGGCTCAGCCGTTGCCTTTACCATGCTCATATTAGATGTCAGGGGTCTTATCTGGCTCAGCCACTGACTTTACCCTGGACCAAATCAGAGGTCAGGCGGTCTTATCGGCTCTGCCGTTGACTTTACCCTGTATCAAATCAGAGGTCTCGTAGTCTTATCTGGCTCAGCCTCTAATTTTACCCTGGACCAAAATCAGAGGTCAGGCGGTCTTATCGGCTCTGCCGTTGACTTTACTTGCAACCTTCTAAAGAAAGGTCACGCATCTTACTAAAATATTTATTAGGTAGAAAATATAATTTCTTAATGGGGAGACTAGGCAGGGCCCTCCTGAGGTAAGTGATAGCATGCCTTACATAGAGAGTGAATAAGAGCCTATATACTAAATGATGTCTATAAAACATTTTGAAGTAGACATAGATCTGAAAACTTAATTTCAAACAAATGCAAACACAATGACAATCTCCTAACTGTTTTTTTGTTTACTAAAGAGTAAGTAGATTATGGGAACTGAGAGAACAAGGACTTTGCTCTCCACTACTGCTACTACTACTACTCAGTCTGAGGTGAGCTGTCGAACAGGATTCCTGCGGAGCAGGGTAAGTAAAAATGAGGTTAGGTGTAAAAGGCGTTATGGATGGAGTCTTCATCAGTGTTGGCGTATGAAGAGCTTCTGGCTCTAGGAGAGTTTCACTCAGCTCTATTCTTGGTAGGTTAACTTTATGTGCTCTTGACGGCTCATCATGTGGCTCTTCCTTAACCCGCCTGGGTGACTTCACATCTTGCTTGGTGTGATGGGAGTGAGGAACCTTGCATATCGGCTGGTGAGCTTCAAGGATGAGTTCCAGCTTATCTTTTTGCTTTTGAAGCTCAGCAATTTCTTTCTGTAAAGTTGATTTCTCTTCTTCAAGCTTGTCTGTTTCCTATTGAAAGGAGAAAAAGTAATTCAGGGGTTGTATTTGAGATTCCTTATAAGTTATGGTCAGAATTTGATTATTTACCAACAGTGACTTGAGTATAAATCAGCTCCTGCTAGAACATTCAGCGTCTACTGTAAGCAAGTGTAAACCTGTGACCCAATGATGTGTGTTTCTGAAACCAGCACTTAAGCTGTGAGCCACCACTGCACATGCAGAGGATGTAGGTACATTTCTAATTTTTATCTGTTGCTATTTTGTATTGCTCCAGGAAGACTGCCAGCAATTCACGCTGGTTGGTAAATAAAAGCAGTAAACGGTAAATACTGGGCTGCGAGTTGTACTTGCAACAACATGGAAGCCTTTTTAGTTACAGAATCTATTACTTACATGAACCTTACTAGGCATTCTTGGAGAAAAACTTCCACATTCCAGAATTTAAAAAAATGTAAGTTTAGTTCTCCTTTAAAGATTAGACTGACACCTTCAAAGCAGCATGTTTGACTACAATGGTGGACCCTAAATGGTTGGAAGATTTTACAGTTTTCTCCTTATTAGTTTAGTGTTTATAAAATGAATTCTATCATTTTATAATATTTAGTAATTTTCATCCAGTTATCAAGGAAACAATCCTTGAAACGGTTTGCTAGTATCTTCCTGTAATCGTATGGCGATTAAAAGCCAGTTTCTCTGGTTTGCCATACCTGAAGGTATATGCCAGTGTGCTCTATATATTTACCTTTAATGTAATGCATTAAAGACTGGTGCCCTTAACCCAAGCCTAAACACAGGCCACACCCAGACCCTTTACTCTTGGAGGGGAGACAATATTTATGTTGAAATTTGTGAACTGCAAAAAATGTTTAAAATATAAACTGTACATGGGGTTCAAAAAACATGTTCTAAAAAAATAAATTGTCAACAATAAAATGTGTCCAAAAAGTAGGAGAGATTTTTTTTTTGAGAGAGAGAGATTGAAAACCACCCCTGCAACCTGTGCCTAATGGCAAATTCAGCCATGAGTAAAGATGACTTTTTGTATAGTAAATGCCCATGAGCTTTAAAATTTGTTATTTTGTTGCTTGTGGCAGTTTGTGTGAACTCAAAGGGCATCTATACTGAAAAAAGTTTTTTTTTTAAATTGCTGGAAACTATAATTCTTCCCAACTATCACCATTTTTCTGTAGACCTCTCCCCTATTTCTTAAGATATCCATTCGTAAAAATTCTATATTTCAGCTGTGAAATTGCCTTTTTTTTTTTAAATCATAAACTCATCTGCTGTGTGCAGTTTTGCTGTAACTGAAATAGTGACAATCTGAATGCATGAATTGCATGGTGGGAATTTCCTCCTCCCAGTGCCGACTCATAGTGATTAGTGAGCATGCCTGACTCCACAGAAAGTTATGTCAGGCGGAAGGAGTTGGTTAAGAGTGGGAGACGAATAAGTAGGCTGAACAAAGCAAGTACTGGATAAAAGGCAGGCAGCAACTCACACACTTGAGAGTAAAGACTACTTACATGTATTTATATATAGATTAAAGGGGAACTGTGGAAAAGAGCACATTCCTACCTTTAAAACAACTCCAGGATCATGCATCTAGCAACCATCTATGCACACTTATAGCAGTATAAAGGGTGGTGTTTTCAACTAAGCACTGTGAGCTGTGACATCACCAGCGCCATTGAACCCACCCCACCCCCACGCCATAGGCACAAGCATGCCCAGTTGTATCCTACTGCTGTAACTGTTTTTAAATTGCTTCAGAAATGATCGGGGGGGGCTCTCTTACACAGAACATTGTTTGACATCACAGACTTCCTTGTTTATCCTGACTCTCTGAGAGTTATTTTACAAGCCTATAACTTAAGAACTAGAGACATCATCCTAAGCTTGTTTGAAAGGCATGTACAAACCTTTTAATCAGAGGTCACTTTTATGGAGACCACAGCAAAGCCATTTTTACAGTATAGTTGCCTTTTAATCATGTAAATCCATTTATTATTCTTACAATGTTGTCAGGTCTGATTTCACTTACTGCCTGCAGATAATCGGTGAGTTCTTTGCGACGGTTACGGCATTTTGCTGCCGCTACTTTGTTTCGTTCTCTCCTAACCCTCCTCCTCTCCTCTTCTTCTGGAGATAGCTGTTAAAAAAACTAATTAAAATCCACACAAACTTATTAAATTTAAACAATATATAGACACTAATACTGTTCTCAGTTGACCGAGAGGGCGGCATGAACCCAGGCATGAATGAAGGGATTGGCAGTGTGTGTGACCCTATGAGTCAACTATTAATGTTTATCCTGTTCTCTGAGCTGTGGCTTGGCTCATACCACCTAGCTCCCTCTTCCTCCTGACTCATTCTGCTGTCTATGAGTCGCTCAATAACTGTTTCCGCAGCTTGTGTAACAATTAAGGCTTAAAGGGACAGTTCAGTGAAAATTATCAATATTTGTTAAATTGTTAATTTGTGTAATGCCTTCTTAGTTATTCTACATATTCTCTTTCATTTTGAAAAATCAGTGGATTTCATGCCCCCTGCTGTTGACATTAGTGAGCTGATATTTCAGGTTCTAACGGTCCTTCTTCTTCCCAGGATGCACCATATTCTTGGAATGTTCCTAACAGTTATTTCTACTGATTGGCTGTTGGATGGGGTCAAAGATGCTCAGACCTCTACTGAGCAACTGAATCAACCCAGGCACTGGGTCAAGGGCAAGACCATAACGGTCTCTATTAGGGGTCCTGCAAACAGTAAGTCAATATTTCAGTTGCATTTATTTATACACAGACAAAATATTGAATTGGCAGATTAAGATCATTTGGATGAAAAAATATTGCTCTTTTTTATGAAAATTATATGTATTTTCACTGAACTTCCCCTTTAACTATACATCATGTTTAACTCTATGAATTTAAAAAAAAAAAGGCAAACTCCATCAAATCAGTCAACTGTTCAACTGCCACTTTTTGTCATTAGCTGTCTCTGCAGCTCTGGTCAATGCTGTGGAGTGAATGACCCCCTAAATTGTTTCCTGTTTGTTCTATTGTTTGAATGGCTAAAAAGTGTTTGTGTGATTTGGTGTTGAGCTATGAAGTGTCACTGATCCTAAAACAAATTTCAGAAAAGCTAATATGCTGTATATTTTTTATTACAATAAAAGAGAACAGTGAACCAATTTTAATAAATCGACTTCATGCATTTTTATTTATTACTTGTAGGTACAACACAGAGCCAAATAAACATAGACCTGGTCTGTTTCAACTTCTATGGCCACTTAAGCTCAATGAAAATCTCAGAATTTCAATAATTTTGTGTTATTGTTTTATTCTTTACTCACATGTTCCCCATTTCTACGGCGCCCCATGTTTAAAACTCCTCCCATGTTCCGGATGACACCATGACGTGGGCTGTGATAGGGTGGTAAAGTTAGAGGACGAACACTTGGTTGAACCATCCAGTTAAGATCTTGACTTGAAGTGATAGCATTCAATGTTGGGATGAAAGGACCAGGAGAGGTGTGAGCTGAGAACTTCTGTTAAAAATATTGTAGAAGAAAGTTAAATTTGAAAGTCCTTTCAGAAAGGTCTTATTGTAATTACAACTCAATACAACTGGTGTTATCTATGATGCTGTATTAAAATGCTTCAGCACAGCTTCGATATCTTAAGCTGGGTACGCACACTAAAGATTTTTGAAAGAGGACAGTCAGGATCTGCAAGATCCTGTCTGTCATCTTTCAAAGATCTGCATACACACAGTCCCGAGCCTTCTCCTAGACTGTTTCCCTCGGCCGCGGCAGACTCTCGCTCGTTCGGGAAAACCACCACACACACTAGCAATAAAGTCCCAATACCGTCGGTTCCGATGGTATCTGGGCTTTATCGCTAGTGTGTGTACCTAGCTTTACATGTGAACACAATGCTGAGTTTTACAACCAATCTATGCAAAACAAACAAATAAAAGTCAAACAACTGACTTTTTTTCTTTTAAGAGGAAGTCGATGAGTAAAAGGTGCCCATACATCTATAAGATTTTACTTACCCGACCGAGCGATCACGGGATGTTCCTTCGTCCTGCCGGAACCGCTTCTCCCGATCTTACATTTGACCGACATGCGATCGCAAAATGAATGGGATTTTGCAATCGCATGTCGGTCGAATGTAAGATCAGGAGAAGCGGTTCCGGCAGGATCGAAGGAACATCGCGTGAGCGCTCGGCCGGGTAAGTGAAATCTATATATGTTATGACCTCAAGAAAGTGAAACATTTATCAGAATGCGCTAAACAAACTTTGTATTGAAATAAATGTAACAGTAAATTAGCTGTAGCAGATTTCTCTGTCTATCTATCTCTGATCTGTCGGATATAAAATTAAATAATCGTTTTCTTCATACTGCATTACTTATATTCTGCCCATATTTGTGTGTGCACTGTTTTAACCTGTTTGTGCAGGTATGCAGAGTTCTGTGCGCAGCATGTGCCCTTAGAAGAGGCAGTGGTGCTCAGATGTGAAGCTTAACCAGTGACCTTAATTAAGTCCCCCCCTGCATTTAGAGGGCTGCTGACTGGAGGGATCTGCAGATGGGAGATCAGAGCTTAACTAAATAGTGTGTCCTGGACTTATTTTCCTTCATATGCTACTAAAAAAGATAGGTTGGGAGGTAGTATATAGGTCTGATGGATGGGGGTATGCCGACATACATTTTTTAAAGGGCATGTCCACCCCCAAAACTATAATCCCCCCAACTACTGGCCCCACCATGTAGTGTAGTTTAATCCTTACCTCACATCCCAGCTCCATAGGGTTCTCCTGTAAACCCCCCCCCAAAGTCCCAAAACTAGCCACCAGGAGGAGAGCAGGGCTCTGCATGCTATCTTGCCTCCGGTAGATATTTGCCATGCGCACTGCAGCCCTTCTCCCCCCTCCCTCCCCCCCCTCTCCCTCCCGTTCTACTATCCCTCCCCCTAGCATTAAACCCCCTTAATATTCTGCTCCCCCATGTCCCCCAGCCCCAACCGCATATTTTTTTTTTCCAAAAAGCTCCCCAAACTCTTACTTACCTCTCCGCTTTCCTCCGCTGCACTGAATGACCGGCAGCCACGTCCGTGATTGGCTGCCGCTCAGTCAATCACAGACGCGACTGCCGGTCCCGCCCCTCTGCTTGCATTCTCGCAAGCAGAGGGCCGGCAGTGGGCGGAGGAACGAGGGGAGGTAAGTAAGAGTTTGGGGGGCTTTCTGAAAAAAATATTTATGCGGTTGGGGCTGGGAGACATGGGGGAGCAGCATATTAAAAATCAATTTTAGGGGTGGACATACCCTTTAAGTAAAGTAGTATACCATTAAATATTAGATACCCTTTATTCTGTCACAAATGGATTTGGTCCTTCAGCAAACCAATATAAAGAGGTGCAAACCACTGTGCAACTCAGAAGTCATCGCAGTGATGACAGAAGAGAGAATACATTAGGATCAACATCGGTGGCAACATTGGCTATGTCGGACGACATCGGCAGAGTTGGTGTCACCACCGATATATGCAGCAATCTCAGAGAAGACACAAGGAGTCAGAGACCTGTAAAGGTCCTTTATATGACCAGGGGGGTCCCGGTTCTGAGCTGCAGGACACCTCTATCAGAAAGGGTCTTATTAGAGCCACAAGGGCTCTTCTAAGAGCCAATGGGGTCCTGGTTTTGAGCTGCAGGACCCCTAACAAAGGCACTTATCAGTGACAGGGAGGAGGTGCAGGCCCCCCACCCGCCAGAGACAGAGGTACGGCCCCCCCAACCATTGGTGGAGGTGCTGTCCCCCAGCCCCTCCTTGCCAGTCTAAGTGCACCCCCTCCCTGCAAGCACAGCACTTAGCTCAGCTGTTTCTGCCACTCCAAAGTTGCCGAATTGAAACGGCCGAACATTACCACCGCTTTATAAATACGAGCGAGGAAAAAAAAAAAAAACAGACAGACAATCTCGGCGATGTGAAATTTCCGCTGCTGGATTTCCCCATTTTAGAAATTGTGGTGTAAACTGCAGCTGTAATAAGTCAATATTACAATGGGTGTTGTAGAATTTGCATTGGTTTTCATTAATTGACGGTTTCCAATTTTTCTTAACTATAGCATGCATGCTCGCTAATGCGCACTATAGTTAGGTAAATCTGGAAACAGGGCGTTTCTCTTTTTTGTGTGTATTTTTAAGTTGTATGGACCCTATAATAGCCTATTTAGGTGCCGGACCCTCCTCACGCTGCTTATGATGAGGAGGGCGTAATCCAGACAACTGAGGCTATTTGGGAGCATTGAAACTGCCGCATGCTTAGTATATTATTGTGGTCTATAACTATTTTTTAACTTCTTTTGGGAGACACTTATCCCATATTTGGGATCCAGCGCACCATATGTGTGATTACGCTAGCCATATTTACCCAAGTGGGTCTCTGTGTATTGGTGGACTTTTATGAGTGGAGAGGATTCTCCCACTCTATTCTGATTAGTAGGATTCATGGGGACTGATGTAAGTCCATTTCCTATTACCACCATTTGCGTATCTGGATTATAGTGCCCCATTTGATTTTAACTTTGTTTGCACGTTTTTAATGTATACCCAATAAACTTTGTGACTTTTAATTTTGATACTTACCTTGGTCTGCCACATTTGGGAAGGTATTATAGAGGGGGTATTTTTGTATCTATTTTATTTGCCTAATTGTTCTATTATCCCCATTTACCTTTCCGTAACTTTCTGGACAATAGTGCATCACACCTTATTCTATTAACAGTTGGGACCCGTCAGTGGAGTCCAATATATATAACAGCAAGAGGAGCACACTACTTCTTGTGAATTTCACAGTTTATTTAGTGCAAAAACAAGCCACTATAATGTTTCGGGGTGCTCACTGCACCCTTCCTCACCTACAATAGTTCCAAGAAATAGTAGCGCACACCAGTCTTTCGTGAAAAAACAAAACGGTGTTTATTCAACACACATGTAATGTTTTGGTGTCACATGACACCTTCATCAGACATCAATGATGTCATGATGTCTGATGAAGGTGTCTTGTGACACCGAAATGTTACGTATGTGTGTTGAATAAACACTGTTTTGTTTTTTCACGAAAGACTGGTGTGTGCTACTATTTCTTGGAGCTATTGGATATGTGTCACAGGCTGTGACCTGGCAGTAGCACCCAGCACCTACATCTATATTGCAGCGGTGCGGGAGACTTTTGTTCATCCTCACCTACAGACTACTAGGCCAAAGCCATTGACGGCATGCTAGAGTGGCTCTAAATTGGATTGACCTGTCAGTGGAGGCAGCTTCATTCCTGGCTCCTGTAAAATTAAAGAATGGGTGGTAAGACATACCTTTAACTCCCGTTCTTCAATTAATGCATTAAAGGAATAGTTCACTTTCTCGGTGAACTATTCCTTTAATGAAAACAGTCAAATATTGTTATTAAGGGGAAATTGTGGCTACTATAGGATTATATAGAAATACATAAATGGGGATCCCTAATGGGGAAACACTGCACACAGTTTAAATCAACACTAATAGGAATTGATGCTTAACTAAACCCAATTTTTTATACTCCAGAATCTGAAAACAACCCCCCTAAAAACACCAATAAACTATAAAATCCCACTTCAGTAAATTGTGTTAAAAGTAAATGTAATCCTGTTAGGAACTGGATGAAGTATCTGTGTATGTCCAGTGTGAGACCACACCTCCTGACCTCAGTCACATGCTTCATTGCTTTATCTGTCCTGTAAAAGGATTGGCTAGAGATTATTAATGGGTGTGACCAGTAACAAGTTTCTGCCATAGCTAAGGACTGAGCATGTGCAGAACATAATGGTCGTTGACCAAATTGTGTGATACTGGAATGCTGTGAAGTAAAGCACCAACCAAGTGTTATTTAGGTAAATTTCCCAGTGCCCGTATCAAAATGAGAGGCAAGACACAGATTACTGGTTTTATTTCAAGGGGTTCTGCCTTTTGGTTCAGTGTTGTTCTGTGGCTTTAGTTGTCCTTTAAGAACTTACGGTACACATAACATTAGTAAATGTATTCCGATTTCCTAAAATAAAATAAGGAACCTAAGTGAAAAGTGCAACTAAACATTAAGGAGGAGATGCAATAAATTTCCCTATCATGACTGACCTGCACTTGTTCCCGCAATGTTTGCGACTTGGCGACTGTTATTGCATCATGTGACTGTAAGCAGTAAGATGCGATCTTTTGCACGACTTTTAAGCCACAATTGAAAAGGCTTTCATTTTCTGCCAAAATCATCGCTTAATTTGTTGCATTGCTTGCACTGTGCGATTTCCAAAAGTCTTTGGAAATGGTGCCGGCAATGCATAATGAGTGCAAAACCCTCGCTAACATCATATGACATCGGTTATTGTATCTCCCTGTTAGTGAACATGTGTGAATTTTAATTGTATATGTAAAAGATTAAATCACAGCAATTTTATACTCCCCAGTGTTGTTATAAAGGATATGTGTAAAATTTATTTAACACATTGAACAGGAGAGCAATGTACTTGTATCCCTTTATTAAGGGGCATATTTATAAAGATCCATTTTTTTCGTGTTATTACCGATGCACATCGTTGTGAAAAAAAAAAAAAAAAAAAAAAAAAAAAAAAAAAAAAAAATCGCCATTACCGCCTACCACCGGCCATTTTCACTGCGGTTATTTGAACATGTGCAGGGTTAAATGTTCTTTTGCCACAATAATGTACTTAGCAAAATGCACTAATACCGTTTTGCGGCAAGAAGGAAAAAGCCACTGGGGGTTGGGGGTGCGCACCTCCGCTGGGATTAGAATTTGTGTTCAGTAGCACCTTCTCCTATTTATTGGTTGATCTTACCCAGTGATCATCTCTAATGTATGTATGTATTTTATTTCTTATATAGCGCTACATATTCCGCAGCGCTTAACAATTATTTAATCAATTCACATCAGGCCCTGCCCCGAAGAAGTTACAATCTAATCACTTGAACACATACAACCTATCAGTATGTCTTTATGATTGTGGGGGAAACCGGAGTGTCCAGAGGAAACCCACGCAGGCACGGGGAGAAAATACAAACACCTTGCAGATGTGTCCAAGGGTGGAATCGAACTCAGGACCTCAGTGCTGCAAGGGATCAGTGCTAACTTCATAGGGTTCTCCTGTAGACCCCCCCTAAAGTCCCAAAAACTGTCCACCAGGAGGCTAGCAGGACACTGCCTGCTACCTTGCCTCCGGTAGATATTTGTCATGCGTACTGCAGCCCTTCTCCCCCTCCCTCCCCCTCCCTCTACCCTCCCGTTCTACTATCCCTCCCCCTAGCATAAAACCCCTTAATATGTTGTTCCCCCATGTCTGCCAGCCCCAACCGCATATTTTTATTTTCCAAAAGCTCCCCAAACTCTTACTTACTCTCCTCTTCCTCCGCTGCACTGAATGACGGCAGCCGCGTCCGTGATTGGCTGCCGCTCAGCCAATCACAGACGCGACTGCCGGTCCCTCCCCTCTGCTTGCATTCTCGCAAGCAGAGGGCCGGCAGTGCGGCGGAGGAACGAGGGGAGGTAAGTAAGAGTTTGGGGGGCTTTTGGAAAATAAAATATATGCAGTTGGGGCTGGCAGACATGGGGGAACATCATATTAAAAACTATTTTTAAGGGTGGACATGCCCTTTAAATCTGCAAGATTTTGTTTCAGAATGGGAATTATCCCCATATAGAAAACAACAACCTACTATACATCACATAAAGTGTTCAGGGGCTTAATGCCGATGTAATAAATTGGTTGTAGACCCTGATTTATATTTAATTTTTCTATAAATTAAAACGAAGACAAATCCCACCCCTCTGGCACATTAGTAGCCATCCTCCTTTACAACCCAAAAAGTATAACCACTACTTGTTATATAGTGATGGCTCACATCACCTGGAATCTGGATAGAAGAGGGAAGGTGAGCTTTAACAACTGTCTGTGTGAATTTTCATGTACTGACTGAAAGGCTGCACTTGCAGTGATTTCCTGCTCTTAAGAAGCACAAAGGTCCATTTAATGTCCCCCCAAAGCAGCTTTCCAGGTGGTGATGTCAAATTTGCAGCTGCTACTGGACGATTAAAGAAGTGGTTAAAATCTATAAAGTACATCTCTATGTCAAAATGGCAGCTTATTAAGACTATGTGTGAGTATGAATTATTACTATGCTATTTCTTTATTAAGGTAATTAATCACTGCACATTCTAGAAAAATTTAATTAGTCCTTACTAGAATGTAAAATGACTGGTAAGGCAACATCCCTGAAAATAGTATTCATTAAACGTAAAGTCTGTCACCGCTGAAACTCGTAGTTATTTCACACACATTTCACAACACAGAACTAGTTTGGGACAATGTTAGTGTAAAATCGCCAAAACCAGAGTTTTGGTTCTGCCTATCAAAATGTTCAAAATGTTGTAAAATTGCAATTCCTTTCTACAAATACATGTATGGAAAATGTTTATCAACTGTGAATGATATCTTCACAATAATGCCATGAATATATACATACTTAGATTGTAAGCTCTTCGGGGGAAGAGATCTCATTCCTAATGTGTCGAGGCTTGTTGCCCTTATATCCATTTATACTTGTATGTAACCGATGTATGAAATTGTATTTAATTTAATTATTATCTATCTTTATAATGGCTTGCACTTAGCCCCTTGTTTGTATACTCTATATTTTATAATTTACAGAGCTGCGT
This sequence comes from Hymenochirus boettgeri, assembly GCA_019447015.1. Taxonomy (NCBI): domain Eukaryota; kingdom Metazoa; phylum Chordata; class Amphibia; order Anura; family Pipidae; genus Hymenochirus; species Hymenochirus boettgeri. The sequence goes on from CM033472.1 coordinate 58,502,484, forward strand.
ACCCAAGTGGCGCTTTATAAATAAAATTATTATTTTTATTATAAATTATTATTAATAATTATTTATGGACCTAAAATAGCAATTGGAAGGATCCCTTAATGTTATTTAAAGGGCATGACCAGCCCCAAAACCTACTTTTGGTTACAAGGAAGGTGCCCCTTGCCCACCCCCAACCGCCGAAATATTTTTGCAAAATAATGCTCCCATGGTTACTTACGGACCATTCTCTCCCGCACCATCTCTAATCCAGCTCCCTGCTTGCGGAAGCTGCAAGCAGGGGCTGGACTCGCAGATCACAGATGCGGCTGACGTCATTCAAGATGGCGCGGGAGAGAAGGGTCCGTAAGTAACCATGGGAGCATTATTTTGCAAAAATATTTTGGCGGTTGGGGGTGGGAAGGGGGCACCTACCTTTTAACCAAATGCTTAAACGCTAGGTGCAACGGCTGAAGAGGATGGATCATGATGGAGGGAGGGAGGGCAGTAAAGGGCTCCACAGCGCATATCACATTCCTTGTCGAGGTTGAGGAATCAGCAAGGACCGGATGGCTCACAGACACCTCCTTCACTTCACTTTCCTGGACAAGCATTGCTGGAGAACCATTTAGAGCAGAGATGTAAGGTAAGGATTTTTGTAAACTACTTAGTAGGGCCAGTAATGGGTTAAATTATAGTTTTAGGGGTGGACATGCACTTTAATTCTATACATTCATCTACCCTCTTAAACTTTTAAATAAACCTGTCACTAATTTCACAGTTCTACCATTCACAGTAAAAAAAAACTTGTTTCTAATCTTATGAGATGTCCTCTGGCATGATCTACAGGTGAACAATTCACCATAGAGTTTATGTATCAGTATGAATTGTTCATCTGTCTTCATAACCATTTGTCTATTTACCTCTTAGTTGTAAATATCTGAACCCTCTTTAGTTTCTATTTTTCTCCCTTGAATCTATACCCCTCTTAATACAAACATTTTACTAAACTTGATAGATCTAGCTGTGCTACCTGGCATTGTTTGGTACAAAATATGCTATCTATACACTTTTATAGATTCAACGTTTGATCATCTATCTAATATATAAAAAGACAATTTTTAAAAAATAAATATTGATTGTTCCTGAAATGTTCCCTGTTCTAGCCCTTTCATTTTGTAATTGAATGTCAGTACCTAAATAATAGGCAGTTGTCCGAATGTTGTGGGAAATTTAGGAGTTTAGTTTCATAGTGTATAACCAGCACAAGAATTGTAAAACTCCAAATGCATCACTTTACATTTATAAACATTGAAGCTCATCTGCCATTTTGTCACCTGACGAAGGCTCAAAAAGTGGCCAGCATGTTCATATAAAAACATTATAAAATTCAGTGCATTATTGAATATTTTATATGATTCAGGACTATGCTGTGACACATAGCCACATATGACTGCACCTTTTATGTACAAGGGTTTTGGTGCGTGGAAGGCCTTACTTTTCTTAGTAGTCCGTACCATTAGCATATAATCCATTGTTAATACTTTCAATATCAACGTTTAAATCACCAATAAAAAAATTATATAGACATGGCCCCAATTCAGACCCTTGTAGTATACCAGGTATGTATATATTACATTATAAATATACATCTTTATATAGCACCATGTGGGACACCATGGTGTACAATAATACAGAAGTCATACTTGGAGGTCAAACGAAACAAATAAATAATTATGTATATTAATAAGCATACAAGTACTTGAACTATGCGATGTGAGGAAGGAGGTCTGTGCCCAGTAGAGCTTACAATCTAGTATAAAGGGCAGTTGACCCAATCGGTGATCTATTAACCAGCAATACATTGGCCATGTGTGTACCCAGCTTTAGTTTACACTTTACTCGACTATGCCTCACTGTAACAAAAGCCTTAGCGTAATCGAAGTAAACTTCAGGCTTTCTGTAGAGATTAGTAGACAGACAGAAGGACTCTGTACAACCCAATGTATTTAGGTGTTGTATTTATTTGCTGGTTCCACACAACCATTGTTTCCACTATGTAAGTAAACTTAATTTACTGCTATGTCAGAGTCCAAATTCTTACTCATTTTCTGATATTAAACATGCAAGGAAAATCTATTCCTCATAAATCCATGCTGGTTTTAACGTATAAGGTCAATTGAAAACGTTCAAGTATCTTTCATGCCACTGGTTCTTAAAAGGTATCCCCACCCAGAATAAAAACCTTATATACCGTCGGTCACCCTACCCCAACCGCCAAACCGCAAATATTTACTTACAGTCCTTTGTTTCCCCAGCGTTCTGTTCTAGGCCCTCTGCTTGTCGGAAGTTGGGGCCGGACTGGCAGCTGCGTCTGTGATTGGCTAGGAGGCTACCGGCAATGCAGAGTGCCGGGGGAACTAAAGAATGAAAGTATATTTCTGCTGCTTTTTTTTACCAAACAAACTTGGTGGTTGGGAGTGGGCTAGGGTGCCCTACACTACAGTAACAGTTTTTAGGTAGGGCAACTTTTCCCAGAGGGACAAGGAAGCAGCAGGGACTGGATGACTCACCGACAGCTCCTGCTCTTCACTTTTTTCAACTTTGAACAGGCATTGCAGGAGAACCATAAAGTAAGGATTTCTTAACACCACACATTGGGGCCTGTAGTGGGTTAAATTGTAGCTTTAGGGGTGGACATGCCCTTTAATTTACCATAATATTATCATCAGAATGTATTGGCTTTTGGAATATGTATATTATTGAAACCTGTATATTATATAAAATATCTTTACCATAACTGCTCTGCATAGCTGTCTAGATCTTTTACACCATTATAAAAACTTCAACTCCCAGCATTCCCCTACTGCAGCTAAGGAATGTTGGGAGTTCTAGTTTTAAAAAATCAGATCTACTGGTTGCCTACCCTTGTTCTATATGGTCTAATGACTCATATTTTACAAAAGGGGGACATTATTCACTGTTAAATAGCCATTTCACAGATCATGTGACTAATGCTACCTAAAACCCACCTCTACAACAATAGCAGCACAACTAACAATTACAACTATAAAACCACATATGGTGAATGAATCATAGGAATACTGCAGAACCACTGCTGATCCAAAGTGTGTGAACCCCCAAACATTGCTGGTTTGCATCTTCGTTAATCTGAACAGCATAAATAAACCAGCAAAAAATTTTTAAAAAAACACAAAACAAATATATCCTTGTATATTACAGAAAATATATATTCCAATTTCAATGCACTTTTCATCTTGTTCTACCTCTACCAATAAACTTTAGCCCAGTGTTTAATTCAATTTACTGGATAAAGTAATGAAGTGTAAGTAATTCCATGCCACACATCACAACATTCACTCCCCCCATCTGATGAAAGTGGAGGTTCCCTCAAAGTTGTGTGTGAGAGAGGTCACTTTGAAGTTCCATGATGTGCATATTTAACAATCTGGCTTATGGCATTCCATAACCAAAGAAACCACATTATCTTTTATATTATGGATAGAGAACAAGGTTACATAAAAACATGTCAGAAGTATAAGATAGTAAATAAAAATGAGGGTGAATGGATGAGTTAAAATGTTAACTTTACTGGTACCTAGAGTTTATGTTACTCAGATTTGTAACAATTCAAAGTTATTTTACAAAATCTGGTAAGTTTCTATCAAGATTCCTTTCCCTATGTGCTCGGTCTAATGCTGCACTTTCTACTTCTGGACCATATTCTTTCTTTCTTTTCTATCTTTTCATCTATCTATCTATCTATCCTCCCTGCACTGCCTACTTCTGGACTATATACTATCTATCTATCTATCTATCTAATATAACTATCGTATCTATCTATTCTCCCTGCACTGTCTACTTTTGGGACTATATGGTATTGATCTATCTATCTATCTTTTCATCTATCCTATATATCTATCTTTCCTATCTATCTTTCTCATATTTCCATCTTTCTGTCTATCTTCCCTGTGTGCACGTTCTACTTCTGGCCCATATTCTTTCTTTCCATCTATTAATCAATCTATCTAATCCTATCTAGCTTCCCTGTGCAGTGTGCACTGTCTGCTTCTGGACCATAATCTATCTAGCTATCGATCTATCTCTGGACCATATTCTATCTATCGAACCGATCTAGCATATATGTTTCTATCCTATCTGTTTATCGAACGATCGATCAAGCGATGTGTCTATCGATTGTTTGGTAATATACTTAACACATACCATCATATAATTTTCTTCCCTGTCTTTCTGAAGTATAAAATAAACTTTATGTCCAACCTGCTGCGTGTCCTCTGGGATGTTAGATCGGACACTGTGCCCCATTCCTGTTGCTCCTAAATGCGGGGAAGATCCTGAAGTCCGTGGACTGTGACTGCTGCTGCACCCTGTATCTTGGTGAGGGTAGATCCCGGTAAAGTCCCTGTACATGATCTGGATCCGATCTACTCCTCTGTCCCGTTCACCTCAGTCTGACTCACACACCCCCTTGCCTTCTTTTTTTTATGAATGGACGATTCCATTTCTCACGTGAATTAGGGGCATGACATGTTATTTTCCCAGAAGTTTGCTCTAATTATGTTCAGACTTACCGTACGTTTTCTTTCAAAATAAAATCATCCAAAAACACTAAATATATTGACGCGGAATATACAAAGCGTTTTAAAATATATTTTAAAAATGAATAGATAGCATAGCTCCACCCTGTTCACTTGGTACATCCCCAGTTTATCAGACGTACAGACGTACAGTACAGCCTTGGGTTTACCAAAAGCGATGACGTAGATGCCCATACATGGCATACTTCCTCCAGTGAGAGGAAACCCCTCTTGCTAGGAATGGCTGTAAATCGGTTCTGCTGTTTCCAGAATGGAATGGAAATTAGAGAGAAAACAATAAAGCTACAAAGACACCAAGAAAAAGAAATGGTTCTGGGAAATGATGCTTGTTTATACACCTATGAAGATTATTTACCTTTAACATTTAGGGTTTTCTTTCCAGAATGTATGGTAAACCGTTTTAAACTACAAATTGATTTTATAATATATACCAGAAAAAATGACTTGTCTCCATTAAATGAAATACTATGTTTACAAATAATAAAGATTACTGTAGTTGCAGAATACAATAACAAGATAAGTACTGGAAAATGTGAAGATATATTTTAATATAAGTATTAAATATTGGTCTAAAGCTGGGCACACACAGCTTGTTGGGTTCAACCTTCCCTAAACTCGGTAAAGGTTAAATAGGTCAAACCAAGTGTAGCCATATCAAACTGTGATCTGCTACACATTAGTACTTTGGTTTGTGTGCCCAGCTTAACTTAACTTGGATCACACAGTACTGAAAATAACCTTAGAGCAAGTTATTTGATTAGCAAACTGGTGAATATGATGACATAAACTAAACAAATAAAATATATTTTATATGATTTTCACCATTTGAAAGTTTGTTAATTTGACAACAATATAAGGAAGCTCAAGAGCAAAATACCAGAAGTCCAGTTGTGGTCAACGTTGAATCACTGCAGCATGTAATCACAGAAAGTGGCAGGTGATGAAAATATAACTATAGAGACATGATATGTTAAGCAGTAAAAGGCTTTGGAGTTAGTGATTACCATATTACTGTAATTACTGTATTCTAGTAGGAATCTTCAGGAGGTGTGAAGACACTACTGGGGGAATGGAACTGAGAATGGGGGGAAGGTACTGAGAGCCATACAGTAATGCCTTTACAAAGGGGTGCACCAAGACCCCAAAAGCTAAAATGCAATACTCACAAGCCCCGTAAGTGTTTGTAAACCAAAATATTTTTGTTGCATGTTAATAGTAGCTCCCAGACTCTTCTGGGTATACTCTGCAGTCATGACCGCGATGGTTGCCAATGACTGTATTCACAGATGATTGTTTTCTTAATGTGTAGCGTGGGAAGCATAGCTCAGTTTCCAAGCAGTTATGTCACTTGTGAGTATTGCACGTTTAATTTTTGGTGCTCTACCGTCATCCCAATTTTCATTTTGGGGTGGACATGCCTCCCCTTTAAGTCCTCTGCTGCCATTAAAAGTTGCGTAAAGCCCACAATATTTCCTTTTGAGACTATATTGTATTTTATGATATTGCTGAACACTGCAACTGCAAAACATGGTACATTCCACTGATTTTTGAACATATTTTTAGCCTGTGTCAGATCATTTTTTACAGATTTTTAAGCAAAATGGTATGAACACTAATAACGGACATGTCATTTTTATCTGATCACACTGTCTTCGGAAGAAAGAGCCCAGTGTTATAATGGGAGATATGGGATAAAGTCACACTGGGGGCTCAGAGAAGAAAGCTGTTGTCCGCTGCACAAGCTGTACATTGAGCTCATTGCTCATACATGTGGCCACCTATGGAAGTAGGTACTTTCTATGGCCATAGGTGTTTTCTTAGGTAGGGCCGGTCACAAAGTAAGGGATCGTAAACTGTACTGTTCTCCTTCTTCCGTGTCTCCAGGACAGCTTGCTTTCTATTGGCCACTGTGCGTGGGTGTGTTTTTCAGGATGTTGAACTTTTAACTCCTACTGCACATGATAAGCTTGTTGGTTAGCCGGAGTTGAGACATGGAGGAGGTAACAGAGGGGAGGGGGAAGGGGGGAGTGCTGCACAGAGATCTGACACCATGAAAAAAAGTCACTGACAGAGATAGGATTAAGGCAGCACAGAGTACATGAATTTAACTTTGCAAAGAGGCAATGTGTTTTTTTTTCACTATAGATGCCCTTTAAACTTCCCCCAACCACCTCTAGGAGTAGTCTTATCATAGATTGTATAGTGGATAATGCACCCCCAACTGTAAATTATAAGGATATTAGAAGTCACGGAGGAGTTCCGTGACCATATAAAAGCATGAGGCCGCAGGCCGAGTACCTTTTATACAGGGAACAGAACTCCAAGGTGACTTCTAATATCCCTTTAATTTACAGTTCGGGTTGCATTATTTATTATAACCTACCCCTTTGTGGCTTCCTTCTTCTGGAACTGTAAGATTATAAGGCTATAACCTTACAGTTCCTCCCATAGAAATCCACTACAGGGGTAGGTTATATGATTATAACCCACCCCTTCCATTGATCCCTATGGGCATAAACTGTAAAAAATATCCCTATAATCGGCGCGCTACTACGCAGTAGCGCGCCAATAATAACACGGAAGTACCTGGGAAAAGTACCTTTGATCTAATGAAGAGCCGTATACCCGGAAGCAAGTATGAGAAGCCGGTGTTATGTGAGATAATCCAGGAGGAAGCAGAAGGGGTGCGGTCTAAGCTGTTAGACTCCGGCCGGAACACTGAAAGCAGCAGGTGGGTGGGACTGCCAGGAGGAGCAGGGGTCAGCTGACCATATGCAGAAAACTACGGGGCAGGAGAGGAAAGAAAGAGTGGTGTGTGTGTCAGGTGTGTGTGTGTCAGGTGTGTGTGTGTGTGTCAGGTGTGTGTGTGTGTGTGTCAGGTGTGTGTGTCAGGTGTGTGTGTGTGTGTGTGTCAGGTGGGTGTGTGTGTCAGGAGGAGAAGGGGTCAGAAAAGAAGAATCAGTAGTGTGTGGTGTGGGGACAGCAGCCTGTGGACTGCACAATAACCATGGGTTTGTTTATAAATGAGGGTGGGGTGGGTTATAATGGATAATGTACCCCCTACTGTAAATTCATAGGGATATTAGAAGGCACCTCGGAGTTCCGTGGCCTGTATAAAAGGCACTCGGCCTCCGGCCTCGTGCTTTTATATGGTCACGGAACTCCTCGGTGAATTCTAATATCCTTATAATTTACAGTAGGGGGTACATTATCCACTATATATTGTATGCAAAAAGAGAGGCCACAAGAAACTAGATAGGTAACAGTTTGTACACATGCACAATGTGTGCACTGAGCCACGATCCCCGAGCACGCCCCATTTATGCAAACAGCCTTTCGGAGCACGAAATGGTTGGGGGCCGCAGCTCGGTGCACACATCGTGCGTCTACGAACCTTAACAATTCATTGTTCTGTGGCTGATAAGGATCCCCGTCTTTTAACAGAAAAAAAAACTTTAAATGGCGCCTCCATATTTCAATGGGTCCCTAGTTTTTCCACATAGGCCGCCCATGCCTAGAAACATTCCTGTTGCCCTTTAAGTGTGAGTGTTGAAAAGTCAAAGCTACAAACAACGATTTCCTGAGATCATGGAGCCATTTCTCTGTTATTGGACTAGTAGTATCTTCAGATTGGCCAATACAGTGAATGTTGTCAGTAGATGAATAGAATTCCCTGTGCACACTGGGTAATTGTATTCTGTTCGTTTTCGCTTTTCACCCCTCCCCTTTCTCCCAGGACCCCCGTGCCCCAGCTGTCTACTTCTGCTGTCTCATCCTCACGTGAATCGCTCTAGTTTCCCGTAAATCGTGACTCAGCCCCCTGTCACCCGCTCACACCTTAAAGGGACAGTAACAGCCGTAGCCTTGGAGACTGGGGTAAGGAGAGAGAGAGCTGGGTTTGACGCTTTCTGCTAGTCACACGTGGGACGCTTCAGTTACAGGTTGAAAAGGCTCTCAGACAGCGATAGGTTAGACGTGTGATACACGAGCCGTTCCATGGAACCATACGCCTTATTAATGTTTCATGTGGCAGGTAATTTAACTGTAGGGCGGAAGCAGCTACTATCTGTACTTGGGGGAAGGGCGAGGTGGAGTCACAAGGTGCGGAAGGTGAGTTTAGATCTGGTCTGTGTGGCTGGAGGATGAGGTCCCCTGTAGATCTAGTTTATAACCTTCACTGACAGGTGAGGGTGGTTGTCTGGTCACCTGGGGTGTACTGACTGCATTGTATGGAAATCCAGCCTTGGGGGATTTCATGTGTTTTAAACAGACATATTCATTCTAACTAGATTGTAAGCTCTACGGGGCAGGGACCTACTTTCCTCTTGTGGCAACACTCTAGCACTTCTATATATATAATAGTATGTACTGAACTATCTATGTATCTATCTGCCCCCTATTTCATTAGCTATCCAATATGAAACATCTTACAATTCAGTTTTTCTGCAAGCAGTTTTGCTGTAGCTGGAATGGTTTGACTGTTGGTATGCTGGTATGCATTGCGGTTGGTTATGGGGGGAAATAGTCAGGTCAGAGCCTGAGCAAAACAAGTATTGTATTGAAGGCATGCAGCAACACACACACCTCAGAGTACGTGCTACTTACATGTATCTATTTATAGATTAAGATGACGCAAAGTCATTTTTTCAGTATACATACACTTTAAGCTGTATAGGGTGAGGGCCTAAAACCGTTACCCTCCTGGCTTCACTGTTTTTAATACAGGAAGACCCAGGACACTAACCTGGGCAGAATATATTGGGCCAAATGGTATTGGGAGGTAGGGATAATCAACCCTAAGTCCCTGCTCTATGTAACTTCTTTTACAGTTCCATTAATTCCTAGTTGCCAAGGGAAGCAGCAGAAAGGTGGTGTGTTCAGATTATATCTAAAGTAATAATGGTAGATCCACAGGGTGGAACATTACGGAACCCTAGGTTATTGGCAGTACGGTTAGCACTGATGCCCCATTTCAAATCTACTTTTGACAACATCTGAAGGATTTTTTTTCTTTCCTGTGCTTGTGTGGGTCCCATTCCTAATCCTAAATACATACTGACAAAATGTGTGTGAGATATGTTGTATAGACTGTAAACTCTTTGAGGTAGGGCCAGATGTGAATAGGTTAAATAAAAATGTAAAGTGCTGCACAATATGTAGTTATATAAGAAAATAAACAAATGCATGTCAAAAGATTGAAATAGCTTGGATTTTATTCTAGTAGTGAAGTGGTTACTGCTGCTTGGTCTGTGGTGCAGTTGGTGGGACATTTTAACAGATTCCATGTTGGCTCATCCTTACAAAGTACAATTGGGATATTTAATGTAAAAGACAAATGTTCTCCAGTGGTATTAATCCTTATGTTCCAACAGTTTTTTTGTATTCACTGGTTTGCATTTGACAGATTACTATGGATTAATGCAAACCAATTTTAATCCTAAAATGTACCCTTTATAGGTTGACATAGGTGGGATATATATATATATATATATATATATATATATATATATACACACAAGTTGCATACAGAGAATACGGTGCACACAAAGGACTTTTCCAACATTTATAAGGATTTATTCAAACATGGTGCAACAACTGCAACGTTTCGGTCCTATGACACGGACCTTTATCAAGCTTGATGTTACAGGACAGAAATGTTGGCGTTGTTGCATTATGTTTGAATAAATCCTTATAAATTAAGAAGATTCGGCAGTAGCGCCAAGGCACTATAATCCACTGAAAAGCGGAGTGCCTGTGTGTGTGTGTGTGTGTGTGTGTGTGTGTGTGTGTGTGTGTGTGTGTGTGTGTGTGTGTGTGTGTGTGTGTGTGTGTGTGTGTATGTATTGTGTGTGTGTGTGTGTGGTGTGTGTGTGTGTGTGTGTGTGTGTGTGTGTGTGTGTGTGTGTGTGTGTTAAAGAAGGAGTCGCACACCAATATTTAAATGCAGATAAAAAGGCTTTATATCATCTTAATATTAAGATGATATAAAGCTTTCTTATCTGCATTTAAATTATGGTGTGCGACTTCTTTAACCTGTATGTATATGTTTTAGGTACATAGCGGAGTACCTTGGAGATACTCACCCGTTGTTATACTTGTCTGTGGTGCTGCTGCTTTTTACATTATATATATATATATATATATATATATATATATATTTTTTTTTTTTTTTTTTTTTTTCCCCCCATACACATGGATATGCATACGGTTTGAAGGGAAGAAAGATAAATCAGGGTTGACCGTTTACACAGCAGTTTGCTTGTGGTTTCTATATTAACCCTATTACTTTGTGTAGAGGTCAGTCATAAATTCCAGTGTTCAGTTTATGGGGCAAAGTAAAAATCCCCTTTTCACTCCTGGAGCAGGAGCACATTCCATAGTGATGAGGGTCTCAAATCACTCACGGTTGAGGAATCCTCTTGGTCCTGTTGTGTTTTTAATGCACTGCCAAAAAGGATGAGTAAACATGAGGAAAAGTGATGAAGGGCAGATGGATTTGGCAAGGGCCTTAAACTAATCTGAATACAAAGTCAATCCTATATGTCCCTGTCATTCTCAGCTCTTTCATTTCAAATGTCAGTCACTTTAATATAGTAGACTGGAAAAAAACACACGGTACAACTTTACCATTAAGACTAAACTATATTATAATATAGCACTTCTTTTCTTCTGGGCAACCTCATCCAGCCCACAAGAACAAGCATTAAAAGGCAAGTCCACCACCAAAACTAAAATTTAACCCCTTACTGGCCACATCAAGTAGTTTAAAACAAGCCTTACCTTACATTTCTGCTCAAAATATTTCCCCTGCTGTGCCCCTCCAAAGTTCAGGAAACTGCTGTGTAGGAGCATTGTGTGACTCATGCTGTGCCCGAGTCTGCCTCAACCTCGTCAAGGTTTGAGGCATGCTCAGTGCAGCCCCCCTCCCTCTCCCTCCCGTTTTTCTCTGCCTCCCCCTAACATTAAACCCTTTGGGTATGCGGTAGGGCATGCTACCCCAGCCCCAACCGCATTAATATAATTGTTAGAAAGTCCCCCAATCTTTACTTACCTTCCCTCTCTCCTCCGCTGTTCAGAACTCCCGGCAGCTGCGACTGTGATTGGCTGCCTCTCAGCCAATCACGGACACAGCTGCCGGTCCTGCTCCCTGCTTGCAATTCCATGCACTGCACTGCAGCGGAGGAGAGAGGGAAGGTAAGTAAGTATCGGGGGACTTTCTAACAATTATATTAATGCGGTTGGGGCTGGGTGAGCATGCCCTACCGCATATCAAAAGTTTTTATAAGGGATGAACATGCCCTTTAAGCTTAGGAAGACAGAAAGGCAGCAGCAATGACCACATACAAAGCCAGCCATTTTTGTAAAGGTACTTCATTAGCTGTGAGGAACATTTGTGAAACCCACAAGCTGGTGTTCTCAGTTATGTGGTAAAGCCATTACCTCTGCTGCCATTTTTAAATATTTATTTGAGCAGGTCATGTTTTTTAATGTTACATTTGTACATAGTTGTCTGCACTATTGACTCTTTAATGAATGCATTTCAATGCATTTGTTTTCAGAGGTTTGATGCACCACTGGATGTCTGCAATTCAATAACATTTACAGACAACAAGAGCGTAAAGGATAACTATGGACTAAAACACATTTATCTTAATGTATATTCCAGATTTAAGTGATATATCACATTCCTAACCAAAGATATATACCTATGTGAAAAAATATTTAAATCTGCAATTTCACCCCCAAAACAAAAATTTCCCCCACTGCTGGATCCAACGGTATCTGGGCTTTATCGGCAGTGTGTGTAGTGGCATTCCCAAAGGAGAGTGCAGGCACCGAACATTCTGCCTATGCTGTGTATATGGAGAACGCTCAGGACTGTGTGTATCCTGATCTTTGAAAAATGATAGACAGGATCTTGCAGATCATGTCTGTCATTTTTCAAAAAGCAGTTGGAGGGGGGCTAGGGTCCCCTACAATACAGAAAAGGTTTGTATTGTAGGTGAAGATACCCTTTAACTCCTTTCTTCTTCTATCGAACATCCTACTTTGTGGCACATGCTTAACATGTACAGCAGCAGAGGCAATGTCTACCAGCCAGCAATCAAGAGATCGAGCTGTGTAAGTAATGATCGAAGAATTTAGTAATTGCTGAGTGAACATGCCGTTTAATGGGCCATTAATATATTAAAGGAGAAGTTCAGTGCAAATACATATGTTTTTAAGAAAAAAAATAATTTTACTGCAAATACATATGTTTTTAAGAAAAAAAATAATTTTACCTGCCCATACAGCATTTTGTCAGTGCCTAAAGAAATAATTCTGAAATACTGACTTCCTGTTTGCAGGACCCATAATAGTGTCTGTTATGGTCCTGTCCTTGGCCCAGCACCTAGTTTGGTTTAGTTGCTCAGTAGAGATCTGAGCATGTTTGACCCATTCAACAACCAATCAGTAGAAAATACTGTTAAGGCACATCCACACTGCATTGCACCGGAAGCGCTCACGCAATCGCACCCAATTGGGTGTCCGATTTGCATGTGATTTCTGTGCGTTTGTGCTTGTCATCTTATTTTAAGATAGGAAATTGCATGCGATTGAGCATAAAAATGCTAATTTTATGCGACTGCGTATCGCAAACGGATGCACAATCGCAATGCACTCGAAATTGCACAATTTCAGTGCGTTGCCGCAATTCCAATATTGAAAAAAAAGCTGCAAACGCAAGGAAATCGCGCTGGTGTGGCCTAGCCCTTGAGGTGGGTACACATGGGGGGGACTTTTTGCCTCGACTGAGCATTCACTACTAGCGAGCACTTGGCCGGGACAAATGACAGTCGGTCCTGGCAATAGTGGCCACGGCTGACAGTTTGCGCGGCTTCATAGTGAACTACACAATCACCCATAATTTACCAGAGGGTTTGTCTGATCCAGCCACCACGGCATCATTCGGTTGAAAATATCATATGGTACGTACCCAGCCTAAGAAACATTCCAAGAAATGTGCGTTCTAAGAAGAAAGACTGTTCCAGAACTAGAAATGGTAGCTCATGATGATAACTGCAAAGCATAGTAAAGGGTATGAAAGTGGATGTGTAATATAAATTACGAATTTAAAAAATATTACCCACTAACAATTAGACACAGTTGGCACGTACCTAGGGGCGCTTGTGGTTGGAGGGGCGGCTGTTAATCTTCCCAACCCCTCCACTGTGCGTAGGGGTGGGGTTAAGGCTTTCTGTGTAAGGTGTAAATCTGCCCCTGCCCACTAAACTTTCCCTTTTATTAATGGGCCATTACAATAAACACTGGTGCTTTGTTTACTAATAGATAATTTTGGAGAACTTGTGGACATCCTTTAAGATTTTATGCTTTAATAAAAAAAAGTTCATCTTCAAGTTAGGAAATTGTTAAATTGCATGTCCAGCATAAAAAAAGTTTTGATAGCCTAGTAGAGCCTCATTTTTGCATTATTCAAAATTGTCAATGTTGCCTCTGAAGGGACCGTTCTGCTGGCTCTTCTTCCTGGTCACGGCTGTCATCCAAGGCACGACCTGACGTCACACCCAATTGCCTGACAGTCACGACCAGTCACGTCCAGCAGATGTGGTAATGGCGAGTTCATTGGATTGTTTCAAAGGGTGGCTGACTACCCTTCATGCTATTTTTTATTTCTTGCTTTCCTTTGGATCAACAGGTAGGGTTCTTGTGTAGGCTAAAAAGGTTGGACTAGATAGATGTATTTCTTCATTTAACCTCCATTACTACAGTATGTAAGATATATCTTCGGTTAGGCGTTTCTTAGGCATGTAATATAATTATTTAAATTTGTGGTGTATTTGGTATTAATCAAATATTATACTACAAAGTGGATTGGAAGAGTACCTCAATTTTTCAAAATTAAAGAGGAACTGCTGTCTCTTTAATTTTAAGGCCAGGTTCCTAACTTTAAAATGAGCCATCAACCATCTCTCTGTACAGCCCAAAATGTGAAGAAATCTCTGATCAGAAAGTTAGGGGGTGGGAGGTTTTAAATCTGCGTTCACAAATACTAGTTCCTCCTTCAAATCTGCGGTTGGCACATGCTCAGTGCAGAAGAAAGCAGGAAGAAATCGAGTTGAAGTGACTGAAGGGAAGAAGGGGGGGTTAATGGCATAGCCCATTTTCTCTGATTATATAAAATATTTCACAATTTGGAAATTCAGGATGAACAATTAGCATCTACTGCGTACATGTGGTGTATCACTGTAAATGCTCTCTATAAGTATATGCCAATAAATACTAATATCACTATAATAAATGAATACAGAAAGCCTTAAAGCAACCAATTCTCAATCCATTTACATAATTAACATAAATAAACACTGAGAAAATCTATAAATACAGGATAATTCTTACATATTTGCTGAAATTGCTTGTGAATTAAAGAGGATCTTTAGAAATTTAGCGATATCCGGTGGGACTTTTAAGAAAACAGAAAGCTGCCGTAACACTGCAAAATAAAAGAATTATAAAAGAGTGATTTATATTTACATTCTGGAAAAAGATATATATATTTTTTTTATTAATAAATGACAGCATTTCTAATTTTGTTACAGCTATACCTACAATAAAACAAAAAATATAAAAAGAGCCAGGAACATTTAAATTTTTGTGTGTACTTAAAGGTCATGTCCAAACCAAAATTTTCCCAACTACTGGCCCAACTGTGTAGTGTTAAAAAAATCCTTACCTTACCCCTCTGCTCCATATGGCTGCCCTGCATTGTTGAACCAAAGTCCCAGAAAGTAAAGTGCAGGAGCCTGTCTGTGTGTTAAATGTTTTCTGCCCCTGTCCTTTGAGAGGTTTTATGGCATGCGCAGTGGAGCCCCTCCCTCCCTCTGGGTCCCTCTTTGCTGCCTGGTTCCCTACCTTAAAACCCCATTTCCATAGTGTAGGGGACCCTAGCCCACTCCCATCAGGAATGCACTTACATGGATTTGTTCTCCCGGCTTTCTGCACTGCCAGCAGCCGCGTCTGTGATCAGCTGTCTCTCAACAAACTAAGCTCTGTAAGTACATTCCTGATGATTTTTTTAGCAAACAAACATGGCGGTTGGGGTGGGCTAGGGTACTCTACACTACAGAAAAACTTTATTTTATAGGTGGAGTTACCCTTTAATGCTCACAAAGATGCAGCCAGCAAATAGTCCCATATGGAGCAAATGCATCATTTTGGGTCTGTGCTCTGCATACAAAGCTATATTTTTTCAGACTAAACCACACCTAATCTGAGAATCTCACAATATACACAGGTGCAATTTCTCAAAGGATTTTTAAGGGCAGTGGTCAACTTAGCATACCACCAACACCCTCTAAGAGGAAATGGATCCTGAATACCTCATATGTTTCAATAGCTGAAATGCTGATAGTTGCTATGTGCCAACAGTGGACCATTAGTCTAGGTGAAAGGGGGTTCTTTTATTGTGACATATTTTCCTTACCTCTATACAATTTTGCTGGGTTAGGTCCCACTAATGCGTTGCATTCCGTTATCGCACTTTAATTTAAAATATAATGGAAATCGTGAGAATCGGTTCCCACTGTATAATTTGCATCCTAAATCAATGTGGTCCATTTTTTATCTGCATGTGTGTGCACGATTTTTGGTCTGTGTATGCACTTTAATAATAGTCTATTTGAACGCAAACGCCCCCCCCCTGTATTTTTTTCATTTTCTCCAATATATCCTGTTGATTTTCCAAAAACTGCACATGCATGCAAATGGACCAGAAATGCGGTCAAATGCCCCTTTTAAAAACTTTTGGTATGCGGTAGGGCATGCTCCCCCAGCCCCAACCCCTTTCTTATTATTGTTAGAATGTCCCCCGATCCTTACTTACCTTCCCTCTTTCCTTCGCCGCAGTGTTCCGGCCCTCTGCTTGAATGGAATTGCAAGCGGGGCGGGACCGGCAGCCCCGTCCGTGATTGGCTGAGAGACAGCCAATCACGGTCGCGGCTGCCGGGAGTTCTGAACAGCGGAGGAGAGAGGGAATGTAAGTAAAGATTGGGGGACTTTCTAACAACAATATTAATGCGGTTGGGGCTGGGGGAGCATGCCCTACCGCATATCAAAAGGTTTTAATGTTAGGGGGAGGGGGGGAGGGCTGCACTGAGCATGCCTCAAACCTTGACGAGGTTGAGGCAGACTCAGGCACAGCATGAGTCACACACTGGTCCTACACAGCAGTTTTCTGGACTTTGGAGGGGCACAGCAGGGGCAAGGTAATGTAAGGTAAGGCTTGTTATAAACTTCTTAATGTGGCCAGTAAGGGGTTATTTACGAATATATTAGTATTACCAATCTCTTTTTATTTTATAACAATATAATTGAACTAAAAGGGGTAAGTGCAGTGGTTAACTTGTTTAGTTAGGTATCATAGTGTATATGTATAGATACTAATATTCGAAAACCAGTATTTCTCTCTGCTTTTTTCTCCATCTATTCCTCTCGTGGGTTTAGTTTTTTTACTTCCTTGCATTCCCGCCAGCAGTGTTTAAGGTCGGCTCTCACGACACATCCTCTATAACACAAATCTAAAGCTCCCAGAAAGATACGAGATATCCTGGCTGGGGACTAGTACCAGTGATGCAGAATTTTTAAGTTTTCTTCTTGAATAATCACATTGAAAGAACACTTAACATAGTGAGGAAAATATTCTTTCCCATTGTGTGTTGTCCAGTGTCTTCCCCAACCACTCCTCCCATTTCATCATAAATGACAATCTGGGAGTGTGTCATGCTTTGTTAATTTCCCTAAATATAGTTGATATTGTTCCTTTCCCACCTGGGGAGGAATGGCAAAGTTTTTCAAATATTGTGAGACCTTTGTTTGTCTGGGTTTCCTTATTTGCTTGTGGTCATTGAAGTCAATCCACCTGGCCGATCTTCTTTCTCCATGCCATTGAGCTGTTTATGAAAGTCTAGCAGCGGATAAAGTAATGATGTAGGGTTGTACCTCCTCTGTTGCAAGGTCTTTGCAGTGTTTTTCACTTAACCTGGGTCCCTAATTATTCCAAATAAATTTGAGTGTTAGTATGTCAGGTTTTCTCAGGTCTAGGAGTAGATATCGGAACAGATAAAGGATCCGTGGCAGGGTGGTCATCTTGACACTTGTTATACGACCAAATAGTGAGATTCCATATTTGGTCCATTTTTGCAGTTGATTGATGAAAGTCTTTATGAGTGGTGGATAGTTTATTGAGTATAATAGTTGTGGGTCAGCGCAGATGTGTATCCCTGGGTATGAAAATGACACTCAATTTCAAGTCAAAATTAAGTTGTAGTAGTTTTGTTTCCTGAGTAAGTACCTTAATCAGGTATATAGTTGATTTAGAATAGTTGATTTTGAAACCCAAGACTAATCCAAATGTAGAGAGTTGTGTGCAGAGGTTAGGGATGTCTGGAGATTCTGTATTGTGAAAAAGGCATCATCAGCAAATAAGGAGATTTTGCATTCTTGAGTACCTATGATGATTCCATGGATTTGGGTGTCGGCTCGGACTTGAAGGTATGCAGCAACACACACACCTTAGAGTATGTGCTACTTCCAAATATTTAATTACAGATTAAAATGAGGCAAAGACATTTTTTTAGTTTTCATACCCTTTAACCCTAACCTGTTTTAGAGGTTACAGTTGCCTTTTAAGCCATGAAATACAGAGAGAGATCTCCAGTGTAATTACCCTGGTGCATCAGAGGATTCTCGGACACCATTATCCAGTTGATCATTCATTATTTGATCCACAGCAGGCTAGATGATTTCAGGCACTTCTCTTTACTTATTCTTTACTTGGAGGGCTGAATTACAGTTGGTGGGGGATCCTAACAACCCTTGACTATTTGAAGCCCTGGGCAATAACCCTGTTTACCCTTTGGTAAGACTAGCTGTGTATACCTGTAAAAATGATATCTAAACTCATTTGATTATATATAAGTAGTATATATTCTTTATTTTCTCTGGTACTTGGGTACTTATTTTTTCTGTCTTCATGTTATAGAGCTCTGATATGCGAATATATTTGTTGTGTTATAGGATTATATAAAAATGAATACATTTATATTATTATTATTATTGCGGATTTATATAGTGCAACTACATGTATACATTCACATCAGGCCCTGCCCCGAAGAGCTTATAATGTACGCACATTTATTTGACACAGACATATCAGTATGTCTTTATGCTTGTGGGGGAAACTGGAGTGCTCAGAGGAAACCCATGCAAGCACACGGAGTACATACAAACTCCTTGCAGGTGTGTCCAAGGGTGGATTTAGAATCAGGACTTCATCTCTACAAGGAATCAGTCCTAGCCACTGAGCCACCGTGTTTAATGTGTCCCCTTGTCTATTATGCAGAGTAACAATACAGTACATTAAAGGCTGTATACCTAAAGCCGCTGCTCTCTATTGCCCCATTTAGGCAATGCACCAAGCTGATAGCGTCTCTCAGTGCATTGTAAATGGGGTTTACCCATTCTGGATCTTTAACAGTAGCTATCTGCTGGTGTTAAAGATTCCATGCCGCAACCACTGTTAGTTTTGTCTTAAAAGACGCGTTAACCCTAGGTACATCAGTTAATTCATCTTTAAGACACAAAAAGGCTATCCCTACATAGCCCCAATAGTCTTTTCTATACAGCAGTTGTACTGCATGAAGGTTTTAACACATGCAGTTCTCATTCCTGTAATTTCCAATCATAAGGTTGAAGGATGACGGGTCGAACATCCTAATTTAGGAAACTTTCTTGTAAAAAAGGAAAAGAACAATGAATTACAGTTTGTACTAGATACGTGTTCAATGTATAAAATGGCTTTGTTTCATTAAAGCAGGTGCTTTACCTTATCCATAGATGGGGATTGCAAAGTTTCCTACTATAATTATAGTAGGAAATACGAGTATGAAATCTCCCAGCTAGATGTTAACAAGCGACTCACTCAGGCACACAGTTAAATCTTAATGAGATTTGAATACCATATTAACATTCCTTTCTCACTCCAGCATTTTTTAAAGATGATTAATCTGCATCCTTAATGAGTCACTTCCAGAAATGAAAGTTTGAAATCAGGAAGTAAAAGAATTTGGGTAAAGCCTATGATTGAAACTCCTACTTAAACCATCGTATCTCTCTCTTTCCTGGTAATGGTTAAATGGGATGGGTTATTATTAGTATTGATGCTACTGGTCATATGATACATAAAAGACAAGAGACTCTCAACAACCAGGAGGAGCCTGGACTCTGCGACAAGACAGTCTTTCACTGTTTTTTGGTGTGATGAGACCAAGATTAAACTATTTGGTCATAATTCCAGAACACCAAAACCACAGTGAAGCATTGTGGAGGCCGCATCATTGCTTTGGGGATAGCTGGAACTGATGCTTTGGTCAAGGTATATGGAATCATAAACAGTATCGGTGTTTAACATGACAATGACCCAAAGCATACATCTTAATCAATAAAGCATGGTTTCAACAAAGGAGGATCAGTGATCAGAATCCTGATTATGGCACAGTGGCCCTGCACACTACAAGCAAATAGCGGCACTTTCCCAAACACGGGAGCGTGCTGCCATTGACTTCTATTGTAAGTATTACAAGGTCTGGCAGTAGCATCGCTGGGGAGATCGGTTCTAGGAGAATTTCTCTGGCGCTACTGTCCTTAATCCTATTGAAAATCTGTGGGGTGATCTGAAGAGAGCTGCGCAGAGAAGATTTCACTGAAATTTGACATATCTTTTTTTTTTTTTGCAAAGCGTAGTGGGAGAAATTGTCATGTCCAGGCAGGGGGCTGTAATAAAGTCAAACAATTTAGGGGTTTGGCCATGGTTTCTTTTTTGCTAAACTGTTTTTAATTCGTATTTAACTTTGATGTCTATTTTGTAATAAACGGGAAATAAGAACAGGAACTTCTTGATTCCATTTTATTATTTAAAACTTGAAATTCAAAATACCTCCACACTACAAAGCAACTCCTACCCAATATCTATAAATTATAAAACCATGAAAACCCTAATAGATATTTCTGTTTAAAAACCTGTTCACTTATAATGACAGACTTAGTCAGAAAATATTACATAATTAATAGCAATATGTTAAAGGGCATTTCCACCCCCAAAACTAAAATGTATTTACTGCTGGCTCCATTGTGTAGTGTTAAAAAATCCTTACCTTTGTCCTCCCAAAAGTAGCATTAGTGGCAGAGGCTGAGCGAATGAAGCTTGGTTAGTTGCTCTGCACTTTTTTACAATTTAAACCTGGTGGTTAGTGTTGGGAGGGGGGTCCCTACACTACAGAAACTATTACATTTTGAGGTGGCCATACAGATTATTGGAAATTATACATCTGTGTTTAAAGGACAATTAAACTTACCTCTCCCCTGCACCACACCAAATTATTTTCCAGGGTGAGGACCTAAACTGCTAAGTCCCAACCTCATCCTTACCGATCAGCCGTTACTTGAAGTTTCTCTCATTGTTCCGTTCATCTTGTGGCTTGTCTCTGCAATCTGTAATGTAGCCAATGGAAAGACGCTCTTCAAGGAGATTTCTAATTACCAGAAGGAAGCCTAGTGTTTGTATATAGTAACAAAGTTCCAGATGTACTTCGGAACACTGTTGTTGGCTAATTAGCCAGGCAAGTTTGTAGGTGCAAATCCTCTCAGCCCCCTACTTCCAGGGCTAGACAATCCAAGCAAGGTATAGAGTAGAGCAGCACAGTAGGTGATGAATTTGTCTGTGCAAAAAACAAGACATACGTTTTGAGACTCAAGGTCCCTTCCTCAGGTATATTTGTATACCATCCAACCTTTAGGGGAACTAGTCTGGTACATGGGAAGAGCCAATTGAACCTTACCCTAAGACCAACCAGCCCTGCCCCAGAATGCCTGACCATGCCTTGGAAAGCCTGCCCCCAGTGTTATTGCTCTCACACCGTATCATACTGGTCACTGGTTGAACATGGCACCTCATGGTAAAGAAACCTCTGAGGATCTGAAAAAAAGGATTGTTGCTTTATATAAAGATGACCTAAGCTATAAGTTATACAGTGGTTTAACAGGACAGCTTCCACCCAGAACAGACCTCTCCATGTATGACCAATAAATTGAGTACTCCGCGTCATATCCAGAGTTTGTCTTTTGCAAATAGACGTATGAGTGCTGCCACCGTTGCTGCAGAGGTTAAAGGGGTGGGAGGTCAGCCTGTCAGTTCTCATACCATATGCCATGCACTGCATCAAATTGGTCTGCATGACTGATGTCTGAGTAGGAAGCTTATCCTGAAGATGATGCAAAAGAAAGTTGATGAGACCAACATAAACGTATTGGTTCAGATGATGTCAATTGTGTGTGGCAGCAGGTGTGTCTTGCCTATATTCAAGCATTATAGTAGGAGTGTGATGGTTTGGGCCTGAATGAGTACTGATGGTACTGGGGCACAACAGTTTATTGAGGGAATCATGAATGCCAAAATGTACTATGACATTCTCTTCGGAAACTGGGCAACAGGGCAGAATTCCAACATAACCCCAAACACCTCTAAGATGACCACTGCCTTGCTAAAGTAACTGAGGGTAAAGGTGCTGTACTGGACAAGCTGGTCTCCAGACATAAAATGTGAGGGTGTACTCACTTTTATGACATACTGTATGTATGTGGTGTAATTGGCCTCTGTAAAGCAGATTTCTGTGCGTTGGGGGCCCCAGTGATTTCTAGTTACGCCACTGAATCAGCTATTTTTATTGGGAGTTTTTATACAGTTTGTAAACAGACAATAATCTGTAGGAAGAGAAACGTTTTCTCTTTATATTGATATGATTAAGATAAAATTCAGCTGATGAATCAGAGCTCACGTCTATGAAAGAGATGGAGAGCGATTCTGTACCAAGTGCTGTGCGATATCATTAGAATGGAATTGTATTCTAGCTCTAAACCAGAACACACTGTAAAGCAATGACAGCTTATATTTCACTTGATATTCTTTGAAGTCTATAAAGATGTTATTGTGCTAAATGTATAGAAAAACAGTAATAGTATTAAATGGGAATGAGATGTATATGACTGACAAGCTGTTCCATGATCTGGCGTGGGAAAGTCTATCTCTCAGATGAACAATTCTTTATAAGGGAATCACCCCCAAACTGCAATAGTTAGAAAGCTTAAAAATACAGGACTAACACAAAATGCTGCATAATGTGCTCTTGTTTCTGCTTCCTGGTCCTTCCAATTAGCAACCGTCAGTCATGGATATGACAGTTGATATCACAGCCAATGACTAATTGCTAATCCCCTAGCTGCCTCCTCTGAGCATGCATAAGCTCATAACCAGCATGCTAAATTGCTGAAGGGGGCATGAATCAATATAGCCATTAATTCCCACTACCCCTTATTTTCCACTAGGCATACAGGAGCAGGCATAAGCTAATGATTCCAGAGGACAAGATAGGATATCACAACATTTTAAAAGGGCCTTTTTTTCTAAAAGATGTGTATTGTGAGGATGAAGTTGTCCTTTAAAATAGGTCTAAGGGCACGGCCACACTGCAACGCAATCGCATGCGATTTCATGTGAGATTTCGTTGCATTTGCGCATGCGTTTTTTCATTATTGAAAAATGCATGCGATTGTGATTTAAAATGCGGAACGCAAATCACAACGCACCTGAAAACGAGCTTTTTCGGTGCGTTGCCGCGTTTTCAATGAAATTAAAAAAACGCAAGAGAAAACGCAAAAAAAGCGCAAGCAGTGTGGCCTAGCCCTCAAGAACCGATGCTAGGGAACTATGCATATTTCTCAGCGTTTCTGAGTTTCTCTCAGCTGTAATTACCGAAAGCTTTAAGTTTGATCACACAAGTATAGTATAGTATTTGAGCAGTGGCAAAGCTAGATATCACAGGGCCCCATAGCAAAAGATTATTGATGGGGCCCCCATATAAAAATCAGTTCTGTGCAGTTCAACCTAACCTGGCCAAACTTAAGCAAAGTTATTTAAAGGACATGTCCACCCTACTAAGAAAATATTTACCTAACATAGTTCAGCCCCCAAAAAAAACATTTTCATTTTACTTAAACCTGGGGGCATCTTTGAAAGGTTTAAGTAAAACGAAAATAAAATAGGGACTGAACTTCGTGAGGTAAAATTTTTCTCAGGAGGGTGGACATGCCTGCAGGGGACCTGTACGGGGGCCGCTTTGGCTCTGGGCCCCAGAGGAGCAAGTGATTGGGTAAGTTCCTTACTTTCTCTCCTGGCTCCTGATCATTTTATGATCATTTTATTGAAGAACAGAAGGTAAGACACAGCTCCTTTACCTTTCGTTCTTCAATATATTCCACTTCTGTATCTTCACCTGAGAATAAATCATTCACGTTCAATATATATAACTGTCACTGTCTCTTTAAGGACTATGGAATGTGGATAGCCTCTCAGTTATGGACTAAAATACTAAGGGAGAGGTCCCACTATATGCGTTGCATTGTGTCGTCCATTTTGAGTGCATTTAGGACAATACATTTTGTCTGCGTTCCAGTCCACGTGCGTGGTAAAGGCTGTGCCTTGTTCATGTGGGTCCGGGTTTTCAGGTCCGTTTTTATTGGTGTGCATTTTTTAGAAAATCACAGGAAATATTGGAGAAAATGCACACACACAGACCAAAAGTCGTGCACACATGAAGATAAAAAATGGGCCAAATAGATTTGGAACACAAATTATATAGTGGGAACCGATTCTTGTGATTTCCATTGTATTTTAAAATACATTGTGATTCGAAAAACGATACGCAGCGCACATAGTGGGACCTAGCCCTAATACTTCAACTTTATAGAACATACAAAAGTATTTGCACACCCTGGATTGCTGTCTTGCCCAGGGGTCCATTCTGCCCTGGAAAGGAGCTGACATTATTGCTTAGATTGTATGCTATTCTGAACAGGGGCAGGGATGGATTAAATGACAACTTTCAAAACTACATCTTTTAGAAAAAATGGTCCCATTAAATATATTGATATAGCCTACTTGGTCCTTTGTAATCATTAGCATTTGCCTGCTCCTTGCCCTGTGGAAACCAAGGGGTAGTGTGTGTTAATGGCTATATTTGCTCACACACCTTCAGCAATTTAGTGAGCTGGTTATGAGCTTGAGCATGTTTAGAGGAGGCAGCTAGTGAATTAGCATTTAGTCATTGGCTGTGATATCAGATCCATGGCTGATAGTTGCTAACTGTAAGAAACCATGAAGAAGAAACAGGGGCAATAAGGCATTGTGTAGCATTTAATGTTAGTCTAATATTTCAGCTTTCTAATTATGCAGTCTAGTTTTTTAGGGGGTTACCTATATTATATCATTTTTAATTAGAGGGCTGGACTTGCCCTTTAAAAATTGCAAAGTGCTACAAAATGTGTAGTGCTTTATAAGAAATACATTACATAAATGAATACATACATCAATAGTTGAAGCTAGCACATGTGCAAAACAGCTTTTCTTCCAACTAGAAGGGGTTTTAAGCACTTCAGATGGAACTTATTTTAGCGGGTGGGGGGCTGGTTATATTTATGCTGAAATGTATGAACTGCAAATAACACTGACAGGCTTATTTATAAAAAAGTGCTGGGCACTTTTCCAGAGTTAAAATCGCGCTAATTATCATTTGCGTTGGCTGCACAGGTTTCCCAAAATACACTTGACTGCGCTTGCAATTTAATATCCTGTTTGTGCTACATTTATCCCGCGAATAGCTGGCGTTAAATTTTTGCACTGAGTAAATTCCTTTAGGGATCTACTCATGATCGCTAACACGATATTGAATCCGGAGCAATATGGCTATACAGAGTTGCTGGCTAAAAAATCCATCTTAAAATCAGTCTAACCTATTTAATAATAAAACAAGACTGCTGTTTAACTTTCACAAGTGAAAACTGATTTGCCAGAAGACGCAAACGTTATATTAAATCAGCACAGGGATCCCTGATTGTAGTGATAGCGCATCTCGGTAAATAGGGCTGATTCTGTCTGATTAAATGTCAGCTGCTTTAAAAAAAACCTGCAGGGTTATTCAATAAAAGTTCTTATTGTTTAAAATGGCGCTAAATTTGCCCCAATCAATCAGATGTAAGCATTCAAATGTTAAAAAAGATCTGATTGGTTGGGGCAAAATTAGCACCATTTTTAACGATTAGAACTTTTATTGAATAACCCTGGTGTGCTACAAATGAAAGAGCCAACAGTAGAGGATCAAAAATGGGAATACATTGGCAGCCCTGGACGTTGAAGTCTATGGTGATGTGCCCATAGGGAGTGCTGATTTGGAAGACGGAGGCATTTTGCTCTGTACTTTGTCCACACCACTACTGCTTATATCAGGTATCCCACCCCTCCCGGATCGTCCGGGAGTCTCCCTGATTCTGCGGTAGTCTCCCGCACTCCTGAAAGACCACCCCAGACTCCCGGACTTGCCCACTTTTAAAGGGAACACCCATAATCCCCCTCTATCCCCGCCTCCCACCACCCCTAGATCATTAGTCACGCCCCGCCCCACGTGACATCACGGCCCCTAGCCACACCCCTTTTCCACCTTACCCGGAAGCCTGAATGGGCAGGGTGGGATGTCTGTTATATGTTTATATCAGAGAAATAGTCCTTGCATTTGCTGACATTACACTGTAAGGTTAATAGCACCCCCAAAGGAGGATCAGGTGTGGCTGTTTAATATTTTGCAGGTTTTAAATTTGTGATTAAGGTTTGGGTGACAAATCTTATCACAAATTTTATCACGTTATTCCTGGATTAACAGTCATCTTTATTGTATTTTCTTTGATTAATTAAGTCCCTGTTTGAAATGTCAGTACATTACCTTCTGGAAGTTTCAGTTTTACTGTTTTTCCCTGTAAAGATATGGGGTGCCGTTTGTTCCCAGGTCATTTTGTCAACAAAAAACAATACTTTGGTGACAAAACTATATTTAGTCGACCAAATTAAATTCTGTGGAAACCAAACATACATTTAGGGGCATATTTAGAAACGGCCATTAAGTTTTCGCCGCCGGGTTTCCTGCCGGGGGGTGTACGCCCTTTCGCAACTTACAAGTGCCCTTGCGGCCTTGAGAAGGGCCCTTTGGGGCTTAGGGGGTCCCAATGCCCATACCGGGACGCCCCTCCCCGGCCCTTGTAAGGGCCCTTGCGGCACTGAGGAGTGTCTTTGTTGGGGGTCCCGCAGCTTGAAACAGGACCTTAAAAGAGCCCTTAGGCGTGTCTTCTTTCTTCCATCTAGTGACCCGAACTCCGCTAAAATCACTAACACTGGACAATGCCCCTGTGGCTGAAGCGAGGGGGTCCCTGTTCAAGCGGTGGGACCCCTTAAGCCCCAAAGGCCCTTATTAGTGCCACAAGTGCCCTTCCAAGGGCCGCAATGGCACTTATAAGTGCCGAGGAAGAGGGGTCCCGGTTCGAACTGCAGGAAGCCTTAAGCCCCAAAGGGCTTCTGAGTGCCGCAATGGCCCTTATAAGGGCCAGGGAAGGGGGGGTCCCAATTCAAGCTGTGGGACCCCCTAAGCCCCTTCTCAGTGCCCTCTCTGGAGGGTCCCTCCACCCCCTAGCGGGCCCCTCTCTTCCTGGGAGCGTATGGGGCAAAAGGCTGGGAGGGGCTGCTGGGAAGGGGTTGTGCGGTGGGTGGGCGAGGGCAGGGTGGGTGTATGTCAGTATTTGAGCTCTCTTCGCCATGATACTGTACTGTACACAATAAGTACAGTATCGTCGTGAAGAGAGGTTAAATTAACGCCACACATCACAGCGGTGACGCTTTTCGTTGGCCTTTATAAATATGGCACAAATAACAATATTTGCGACTGTAATTTTTGGGCGGTAATAATGGCTATTTATAAATATGCCCCTCAATCAATAAAACTAAAACTTTGGTGACAAAACTATATTTATTTGACCAAAAGAAATATGGTGGTTACAAAACACATTAAGTCCACAAAAAACAAGGAGACTATGTAAATCATCCCGCAAATGGCAATAAAATTGCATTAAGACATTGCTCCTCATGTAATACAACGCAAGTTGTATAGTATAGTATAGTATTTGAGGTTGAATAAAGACATACGTCCATCCAGTCCAACCCATCTAGCAATACCCTCATTTCCTGTAATATAATGAATACTCAAAAAATAGGCATAAACGTATAAAGTTAAGGTACAATCTGTACCGGTGCAACTGATGGAAGAATACGGATAAAGAGACCAAAAGTATCCCACTAGGGGACCTAAAGTACCATCATTTTACCATGTCTAAACCGGGCATGAGCACTCAAACTGTAATATCTGTGGGTCATATGGACCAATAGCATAAGAGCTAAATCTAGTCAGTGGTGGATAGAAAAATGCTCAGCTTTATTTGATGACTACAATAAAAAATATACATATAAATATTCACCACCTAAAATACACCTGAGAGAATAAAAATGGGAAGCCTGTATAAATATCGCTGCTAAAAGATGGAAAGTCCAGCATCTCAGATAGTGTACAAGTCTATGGAGCCATAACAACAGTTCCAGTCTGCGGAAAAAAAGGCACTAAACATCAGGCTGTGCCGAGCCTATCACCAAGACCTCCACGATCAATGTACTTCACAAACAGACGAACTGCTAGCTCCCAGCATCATTCGTTAGAGGGTACTTCTTTGGTCCGGCAGTGTGTAAGCGTCTAGGGGCGTGGCCTGAGTATAATCTCCATCTACTCACCACCAATATTTATACCCCAAACTAGACAGCACTCTTGCCTCCCACTCCAGGCTTGTGATGCTGAGCAGGGGACCTCCACATTCAACAAGGTTCAGGGTACGGTGAGTGCTTGTCAGCAACACAAGAATGGCCACACAGATACCTAAGCACAAACACAAGCTCCACATGTATCAGACGACCAACGTACGTTTCGGGCCATCTTGCCCCTTCTTCCGGGTCCCCTCATTTCCTGCCTATCTGTTGATCCAGAGGAAGGCAAAAAAAAAAAACACCATTTATGAAGGGGAAAACAATCCTTCCTGACTCCTAGTGGCAATTGGAAATATCACTGGAACAACTCTACTATATATATCAATACCAGTAACTTGCAACATTCCTTGTTTGCAGAAACTCATCCAGCTTTTGTTTTTTTAAACTGTCCTACTTTAATTTGGCCCATATTGATGAAGCCCCATTAACAACTAATCTCTGCACCCTATTCATTAACCAATTTTCTATCCATGTACAAATGTGACTCCCCAGACCAACAGACCTTAGCTTATACATTAGTCACCTATGGGGGACTGTATCAAAAGCCTTTGCAAAATCCAAGTAAACTACATCTACTGCTATATCAGAGTCTAAATTTCTACTTACTTCCTCATAAAAGCCAAGCAAGTTAGTTTGACAAGATCTATTCCTCCTAAATCCATGCTGGTTACTACTTATAATGTCAGTCCTTGAAACATACTCTAGAACATGTTCCCTTATTAAACTTTCCAGTATCTTCCCCACCACTGAAGTTAAACTTACAGGCCTGTAATTACCCGGCTGTGAACGACTACCCTTTTTGAATATTGGAATAACATCAGCCTTTTTCCAATCCAGAGGCACACCACCGGACATGAGGGAATTAGCAAAAATAAGAAACAATGGCCTGCATAAAACTGAACTTAGCTCCCTAAGTACCCTAGGATGTATTTTATCCGGTCCAGGAGATTTACTAATATTAACCTAATTTAGTTCTTTCTGTACCATATCCTCGGTTAACCAAAGTGAACTTGAATCTTGTATACCTTTATTGCTACTATACTCTATGATATCTGTACTTGGATCTTCTATAGTGTATACAGAGGAAAAAAAATTATTCAAGACATTTGCTTTATCGCCATCCTCCGTAACTAACTTATCCCCATTAATTAATGGTGCCACATTCTCAGTCCTCATCTTCTTACTATTAATATACTTAAAAAAATGTTTAGGCTTAGTGATGCTTTGTTCAGCTATCCTAACTTCATTATTAATTTTAGCTAGTTTGATTGCTTTCTTACACTCCTTGTTACAGTTTTTATACTCCCTAAAGGCCCTTTCCGTTCCCTCGGCCTTAAAGGTTTTAAATGCCTTTTTCTTCCTTACCATTTGCCTCTTTACATCAGAATTCAGCCACATAGGCGCGGATTTATTTTTTTTACATTTATTTCCCAAGGGTATAAATTTAGATGTGAACTGGCTTAAAATCCCCTTGAACACAGTCCACTTCTGTTCAGTACCTTTACCTGATAATACATTATCCCAGTTGACATTCTGAGGAGCTGCTTTTAACCTGGGAAAATTTGCTTTCCTGAAATTAAATGTCACCTTGGCGGATCCTTCTTTCTCCATGCCAATGAGCTGTTTATGAAAGTCTAGCAGCTGGATAAAGTAA
The DNA here is from genome assembly GCA_019447015.1 of Hymenochirus boettgeri. Lineage (NCBI taxonomy): Eukaryota > Metazoa > Chordata > Amphibia > Anura > Pipidae > Hymenochirus > Hymenochirus boettgeri. Next base: position 58,532,551 of record CM033472.1, read on the forward strand.
TGATGTAGGGTTGTACCTCCTCGTTGCAAGGTCTTTGCAGTGGTTTTTCACTTAACCTGGGTCCCTAATTATTCCAAATAAATTTGAGTGTTAGTATGTCAGGTTTCTCAGTCTAGGATAGGATATCGAACAGATAAGGATCCGTGCAGGGTGGTCATCTTGACACTTGTTTACGACCCAATAGTGAGATTCCATATTGGTCCATTTTTGCAGTTGATGATGATTTGAAAGTCTTTATGAGTGTGGATAGTTTATTGAGTATAATAGTTGTGGGTCAGCGCGATGGTATATCCTGGGTATGAAAATGACATCAATTTCAAGTCAAAATTAGTTGTAGTAGTGTTTGTTTCCTGAGTAAGTACCTTAATCAGGTATATAGTGGATTTAGAATAGTTGATTTGAAACCCAGACTATCCAAATGTAGAGAGTTGTGTGCAGAGGTTTCGGGATGTCTGGAGATTTGTATTGTGAAAAAAAAACATCATCAGCAAAAGGAGATTTGCATTCTTGAGTACCTATGATGATTCCATGGATTTGGGTGTCGGCTCGGACTTGAAGGTATGCAGAACACACACACCTTAGAGTATGTGCTACTTCCAAAATATTGAATTACAGATTAAAATGAGGCAAAGACATTTTTAGTTTTCTACCTTTAACCCTAAACCTGTTTTGAGGTTCAGTTGCCTTTTAAGCCATGAAATACAGAGAGAGATCTCAGTGTATTACCCTGGGTGCATCAGAGGATTTCTCGGACACCATTATCCAGTGATCATTCATTATTTGATCCACAGCGGCTAGATGATTTCAGGCACTCTCTTACTTAGTATTTACTTGGAGGGCTGAATTACAGTGGTGGGGGATCCTAACAACCCTTGACTATTTGAAGCCCTGGGCAATAACCCGTTTACCCTTTGGTAAGACTAGTGTGTATACCTGTAAAAAGATACTAAACTCATTTGATTTCTATAAGTAGTATATATCTTTATTTCTCTGGTATTGGGTACTTATTTTTTATGTCTTCATGTTATAGAGCTCTGATATGCGAATATATTTGTTGTGTTATAGGATTATATAAAAATGAATACATTTATATTATATTATTATTGCTGGATTTATATAGTGCAACTACATGTATACATTCACACAGCCCTGCCCCGAAGAGCTTATAATGTACGCACATTATTTGACACAGACATTCAGTATGTCTTTATGCTTGTGGGGGAAACTGGAGTGCTCAGAGGAAACCATGCAAGCACACGGAGTACATACCAAACTCCTTGCAGGTGTGTCCAAGGGTGGATTTAGAATCAGACTTCATCTCTACAAGGAATCAGTCCTAGCCACTGAGCCACCGGTGTTTAATGTGTCCCCTTGTTATTATGCAGAGTAACAATACAGTACAATTAAAGGCTGTATACCTAAAGCCGCTGCTCTCTATTGCCCCATTAGGCAATGCAACAAGCTGATAGAGTCTCTCAGTGCATTGTAAATGGGTTTACCCATTCTGGATCTTTAACAGTAGCTATCTGCTGGTGTTAAGATTCCATTGCCGAACCACTGTTAGTTTTGTCTTAAAGACGCGTTAACCCTAGGTACATCAGTAATTCATCTTTAAGACACAAAAAGGCTATCCCACATAGCCCCAATAGCCTTTTCTATACAGCAGTTGTACTGCAGAAGGTTTTAACACATGCAGTTTCTCATTCCTGTAATTTCCAATCATAGGTTGAAGGATGACGGGTCGAACAACCAATTTAGGAAACTTTCTTGTTAAAAAAAGGAAAAGAACAATGAATTACAGTTTGTACTAGATACGTGTTCAATGTATTAAATGGCTTGTTTCATTAAAGCAGGTGCTTTTACCTTATCCATAGATGGGATTGCAAGTTTTCCTACTATAATTATAGTAGGAAATACGGTATTGAAATCTCCCAGCTAGATGTTAACAAGAGACTCATCAGGCACACAGTTAAATCTTAATGAGATTTGAATACCATATAACATCTCTTCTCACTCCAGCATTTTAAAGATGATTAATCTGCATCCTAATGAGGTCAATTCCAGAAATGAAGTTTGAAATCAGGAAGTAAAAGAATTTGGGTAAGCCTATGATTGAAACTCCTACTTAAACCATCGTACTCTCTCTTTCCTGGTAATGGTTAAATGGGATGGGTATTATTAGTATGATGCTACTGGTCATATGATACATAAAAAGACAAGAGGACTCTCAACACACCAGGAGGAGCCTGGACTCTGCGACAAGACAGTCTTTCACTGTTTTTTGGTGTGATGAGACCAAGATTAAACTATTTGGTCATAATTCCAAACACCAAAACCACAGTGAAGCATGTGGAGGCCGCATCATTGCTTTGGGGATAGCTGGAACTGATCTTTGGTCAAGGTATATGGAATCATAAACAGTATCGGTTTTTAACATGACAATGACCCAAAGCATAAATCTTAATCAATAAGCATGGTTTTCAACACAAGGAGGATCAGTGATCAGAATCTGATTATGGCCCAGTGGCCCTGCACACTACAAGCAAATAGCGCACTTTCCCAAACACGGAGGTGCTGCCATTGACTTCTATTGTAAGTATTACAGGTCTGGCAGTAGCATCGCTGGGGGAGACGGTTTCTGGAGAATTTCTCTGGCGCTACTGTCCTTAATCTATTGAAAATCGTGTGGGGTGATCTGAAGAGAGCTGCGCAGAGAAGTTTCACTGAAATTTGACATATCTTTTTTTTTGCAAGCGTAGTGGAGAAATTGTCATGTCCAGGCAGGGGGCTGTAATAAAGTCAAACAATTTAGGGGTTTGGCCAGGTTTCTTTTTTGCTAAACTGTTTTTAATTCGTATTTAACTTTGATGTCTATTTTGTAATAAACGGGAAATAAGAACAGGAACTTCTTGATTCCATTTATTATTTAAACTTGTGAAATTCAAAAAACTCCACACTACAAAGAAAAACCTACCCAATATCTATAATTATAAAACCATGAAAACCCTAATAGATATTTCTGTTTAAAACCTGTTCACTTATAATGACAGACTTGTCAGAAAATATTACTAATTAATGCAATATGTTAAAGGGCATTTCCACCCCCCAAACTAAAATGTATTTACTGCTGGCTCCATTGGGTAGGTGTTAAAAAATCCTTTACCTTTGTCTCCCAAAAGTAGCATTAGTGCAGAGGCTGAGCGAATGAAGCTGTGTTAGTTGCTCTGACTTTTTACAATTAAACCTGGTGTTAGTGTTGGGAGGGGGTCCCTACACTACAGAAACTATACATTTTGGGTGGCCATAAGATTATTGGAAATTATACATCTGGTGTTTAAGGACAATTAAACTTACCTCTCCCCTGCACCACACCAAATATTTTCCAGGGTGAGGACCTAAACTGCTAAGTCCAACTCATCCTTACCGTCAGCCGTTACTTGAAGTTTCTCTCATTGTTCGTTCATCTTTGTGGCTTGTCTCTGCAATCTGTAATGTAGCCAATGGAAAGACGTCTTCAAGGAGATTTCTAATACCAGAAGGAGCCTAGTGTTTGTATTAGTAACAAAGTTCCAGATGTACTTCGGAACAACTGTTGTGGCTAATTAGCCAGGCAAGTTTGTAGGTGCAAATCCTCGTCAGCCCCTACTTCCAGGCTAGACAATCCAAGCAAGGTATAGAGTAGAGCCAGCACAGTAGGTGATGAATTTGTCTGTGGCAAAAACAAGACATACGTTTTGAGACTCAAGGTCCCTTCCTCAGTATATTGTATCCATCCAACCTTTAGGGAACTAGTGTACATGGGAAGAGCCAATTGAACCTTACCCTAAGACCAACCCAGCCCGTGCCCAGAATGCCTGACCATGCCTTGGAAAGCCTGCCCCCCGTGTTATTGCTCCACACCGTATCATACTGGTCACTGGTTGAAATGGCACCTCATGGTAAAGAAAACCTCTGAGATCTGAAAAAAGGATTGTTGCTTTTAGATAAAGAGAACCTAAGCTATAAGTATACAGTGGTTTAACAGGACAGCTTCCACCCAGAACAGACCTCTCCATGTATGACCAATAATTGAGTATCTCCGCGTCATATCAGAGTTTGTCTTTTGCAAATGACGTAGAGTGCTGCCACCGTTGCTGCAGAGGTTAAAGGGGTGGGAGGTCAGCCTGTCAGGTTTCTCATACCATATGCCATGCACTGCATCAAATGGTCTGCATGACTGATGTCTGAGTAGAGAAGCTTATCCTGAAGATGATGCAAAGAAAGTTGATGAGACCGAACATAAACGTATTGGTTCAGATGATGTCAATGTGTGTGGCCAGCAGGTGTGTCTTGCCTATATTCAAGCATTATAGTAGGAGTGTGATGGTTTGGGCCTGATGAGTACTGATGGTACTGGGGCACAACAGTTTATTGAGGGAATCATGAATGCCAAAATGTACTATGACATTTCTCTTCGGAAACTGGGCCAACAGGGCAGAATTCCAACATAACCCCAAACACCTCTAAGATGACCACTGCCTTGCTAAAGTAACTGAGGGTAAAGGTGCTGTACTGGACAAGCTGGTCTCCAGACATAAAAATGTGAGGGTGTACTCACTTTTTGGACATAAGTATGGATGTGGTGTAATTGGCCTCTGTAAAGCAGATTTCTGTGCGTTGGGGGCCCCAGTGATTTCAGTTACGCCACTGAATCAGCTATTTTTATTGGGAGTTTTTATACAGTTTGTAAACAGACAATAACTGTAGGAAGAGAAACGTTTCTCTCTTATATTGATATGATAAGATAAATTCAGCTGATGAATCAGGCTCACGTCTATGAAGAGATGGAGAGCGATTCTGTACCAAGTGCTGTGCGTATCATAGAATGGAATTGTATTCTAGCCCAAACCAGAAACACTGTAAAGCAATGACAGCTATATTTCACTTGATATTCTTTGAAGTCTATAAAGATGTTATTGTGCTAAATGTATAGAAAAACAGTAATAGTATTAAGGGAATGAGATGTATATGACTGACAACTGTTCATGATCTGGCGTCGGGAAAGTCTATCTCTCAGATGAACAATTCTTTATAAGGGAATCACCCCCAAACTGCAATAGTTAGAAAGCTTAAAAATACCAGGACTAACACAAAATGTGCATAATGTGCTCTTGTTTCTGCTGTCCTGTGCCTTCCAATTAGCAACCGTCAGTCATGGATATGACAGTTGATATCACAGCCAATGACTAATTGCTAATCCCCTAGCTGCCTCCTCTGACATGCATAGCTCATAACCAGCATGCTAAATGCTGAAGGGGGCGATGAATCAATTAGCCATTAATTCCCACTACCCCTTATTTTCCACTAGCCTACAGGAGCAGGCATAAGCTAATGATCCAGAGGACAAGATGGATATCACACATTTAAAAGGGCCCTTTTTTCTAAAGATGTGTATTGTGAGGATGAGTTGTCCTTTAAAATAGGTCTAAGGCACGGCACACTGCAACGCAATCGCATGCGATTTCATGTGAGATTTCGTTGCATTGCGCATGACGTTTTTTATTATTGAAAAATGCATGCGATTGTGATTAAAATGCGGACCGCAAATCACAACGCAACCTGAAAACGAGCTTTTTCGGGTGCGTTGCCGCGTTTCATGAAATTAAAAAAACGCAAGAGAAAACGCAAAAAAAGCGCAAGCAGTGGGGCCTAGCCCTAAGAAACCGATGCTAGGGAACTATGCATATTTCTCAGCGTTTCTGAGTTTCTCTCAGCTATATTACCGAAAGCTTTAAGTTTGATCACACAAGTATAGTATAGTATGAGCAGTGGCCAAAGCTAGATATCACAGGGCCCCATAGCAAAAGATTATTGATGGGGCACCCATATAAAAATCAGTTCTGTGCAGTTCAACCTAACCTGGCCAAACTTAAGCAAAGTTATTTAAAGGACATGTCCACCCTACTAAGAAAATATTTTACTAACATAGTTCAGCCCCCAAAAAAAACATTTTCATTTTACTTAAACCTGGGGGCATCTTTGAAAGTTTAAGTAAAACGAAAATAAAATAGGGATGAACTTCGTGAGGTAAAATTTTCTCAGGAGGGGACATGCCTGCAGGGGGACCTGTACGGGGGCCGCTTTGGCTCTGGGCCCCAGAGGAGTCAAGTGATTGGGTAAGTTCCTTACTTTCTCTCCTGGCTCCTGATCATTTTATGATCATTTATTGAAGAACAGAAGGTAAGACACAGCTCCTTTACCTTTGTTTCTCAATATATTCCACTTTCTGTATCTTCACCTGAATAAATCATTCACGTTCAATATATTAACTGTCACTGTCGTCTTTAGGACTATGGAATGTGGATAGCATCTCAGTTATGGACTAAAATACTAAGGGAGAGGTCCCACTATATGCGTTTGCATTGTGTCGTCCATTTTGAGGGCATTTGGACAATACATTTTGTCTGCTTCCAGTCCACGTGCGTGTGGTAAAGGCTGTGCCTTGTTCATGTGGGTCCCGGTTTTCAGGTCCGTTTTTATTGGTGTGGCATTTTTTTAGAAAATCACAGGAAATATTGGAGAAAATGCACACACACAGACCAAAAGTCGTGCACACATGAAGATAAAAAATGGGCCAAATAGATTGGAACACAAATATATAGTGGGAAACGATTCTGTGATTTCCATTGTATTTTAAAATACATTGTGTTCAAAAACGATACGCAGCGCACTAGTGGGACCTAGCCTGAATACTTCAACTTTATAGAACATACAAAAGTATTTGCACACCCTGGATTTGTCTTGGCCCAGGGGTCCATTCTGCCCGGAAAGGAGCTGACATTATGCTTAGATTGTATGCTATTCTGAACAGGGCAGGGATGGATTAAATGACAACTTTCAAAACTACATCTTTTAGAAAAAAGGTCCCATTAAATATATTATATAGCCTACTGTGTCCTTTGTAATCTTAGCATTGCCTGCTCCTTGCCCTGTGGAAACCAAGGGTAGTGTGTGTTAATGGCTATATTTGCTCACACACCTTCAGCAATTTAGTGAGCTGGTTATGGCTTGAGCATGTTTAGAGGAGCAGCAGCTATGAATTAGCATTTAGTCATTGGCTGTGATATCAGATCCATGGCTGATAGTTGCTAACTGTAAGAAACCATGAAGAAGAAAAGGGGCAATAAGGCATTGGTAGCATTTAATGTTAGTCTAATATTTCAGCTTTCTAATTATGCAGTCTAGTTTTTTAGGGGGTTACCTATATTATATCATTTTTAATTAGAGGCTGGACTTGCCTTTAAAAATTGCAAAGTGCTACAAAATGTGTAGTGCTTTATAAGAAATACATTACATAAATGAATACATACATCAATAGTTGAAGCTGACATGTGCAAAACAGCTTTTTCTTCCAACTAGAGGGGTTTTAAGCACTTCAGATGGAACTTATTTTTGAGCGGGTGGGGGGGGGCTGGTTAATTTATGCTGAATGTATGAACTGCAATAACACTGACAGGCTTATTTATAAAAAAAGTGCTGGGGCACTTTTCCAGAGTTAAAATCGCGCTAATTATCATTTGCGTTGGCTGCCACAGGTTTCCAAAATACACTTGACTGCGCTTCTTGCAATTTAATATCCTGTTGTGCTACATTTATCCCGCGAATAGCTGGCGTTAAATTTTTGCACTGAGTAAATCCTTAGGATCTACTCATGATCGCTACACGATATTGAATCCGGAGCAATATGGCTATACAGAGTGCTGGCTAAAAAATCCATCTTAAAACAGTCAACCTATTAATAATAAAAACAAGACTGCTGTTTAACTTTCCAAGTGAAAAATGATTGCCAGAAGACGCAAACGTTATATTAAATCAGCACAGGGATCCCTGATTGTAGTGTATGCGCATCTCGGTAAATAGGGCTGATTCTGTTGATTAAATGTCAGCTGCTTTAAAAAAAACCTGCAGGGTTATTCAATAAAAGTTCTTATTGTTTAAAATGGCGCAAATTTGCCCCAATCAATCAGATTAATAGCATTCAAATGTTTAAAAAAGATTTGTTGGTTGGGGCAAAATTAGCACCATTTTTAACGATTAGAACTTTTATTGAATACCTGGTGTGCTACAAATGAAAGAGCCAACGTAGAGGATCAAAAATGGGAATACATTGGCAGCCCTGGACGTTGAAGTCTATGGTGATGTGCCCATAGGGAGTGCTGATATTTGGAAGACGGAGGCCTTTCTCTGTACTTTGTCCACACCACTACTGCTTATATCAGGTATCCCACCCCTCCCGGATCGTCGGAGTCTCTGATTCTGCGGTAGTCTCCCGCACTCCTGAAAGACCACCCCAGACTCCCGGACTTGCCCACTTTTAAAGGGAACACCCATAATCCCCCTCTATCCACGCCTCCCCCCCCCCTAGATCATAGTCACGCGCCGCCCCACGTGAACATCACGGCCCTAGCCACACCCTTTTCCACCTTACCCGGAAGCCTGAATGGGCAGGGTGGAGGATGTTTAATGTTTATATCAGAGAAATAGTCCTTGCATTTGCTGACATTACACTGTAAGTTTAATAGACACCCAAAGGAGGATCAGGTGTGGCTGTTTAATATTTTTGCAGGTTTTAAATTTGTGATTAAGGTTTGGGTGACAAATCTTTCACAAATTTTATCACGTTATTCCTGGATTAACAGTCATCTTTATTGATTTTCTTTGATTAATTAAGTCCCTGTTGAAATGTCAGTACATTACTTCTGGAAGTTTCAGTTTTACTGTTTTTCCCTGTAAAGATATGGGGTGCCGTTTGTTCCCAGGTCATTTTGTCAACAAAAACATACTTTGGTGACAAACTATATTTAGTCGACCAAATTAAATTCTGTGGAAACCAAACATACATTTAGGGGGCATGATTTAGAAACGGCCATTAAGTTTTCGCCGCCGGGTTTCCTGCCGGGGGGGTACGCCCTTTCGCAACTTACAAGTGCCCTGCGGCCTGAGAAGGGCCCTTTGGGGTTAGGGGCGGGTCCCAATGCCCATACCGGGACGCCCCTCCCGGCCCTTGTAAGGGCCCTTGCGGCACGAGGAGTGTCTTTGTGGGGGTCCCGCAGCTTGAAACAGGACCTTAAAGAGCCCTTAGGCGTGTCTCTTTCTTCCATCTAGTGACCCGAACTCCGCTAAAATCACTAACACTGGACAATGCCCCTGTGGCTGAAGCGAGGGGGTCCCTGTTCAAGCGGTGGACCCTTAAGCCCAAAGGCCCTTTTAGTGCCAAAGAGTGCCCTTCCAAGGGCCGCAATGGCACTTTAAGTGCCGAGGAAGAGGGGTCCCGGTTCGAACTGCGGAAGCCTTAAGCCCCAAAGGCTTTGAGTGCCGCAATGGCCCTTATAAGGGCCAGGGAAGGGGGGTCCCAATCAAGTGTGGGACCCCTAAGCCCCTTCTCAGTGCCCTCTCTGGAGGGTCCCTCCACCCCCTAGCGGGCCCCTCTCTTCCTGGGAGCGTATGGGCAAAAGGCTGGGAGAGGGCTGCTGGGAAGGGGGTGTGCGGTGGGTGGGCGAGGGCAGGGTGGGTGTTAGTCAGTATTTGAGCTCTCTTCGCCATGATACTGTACTGTACACATAAGTACAGTAATCGTCGTGAAGTGAAGAGAGGTTAAATTAACGAAACATCACAGCGGTGACCGCTTTTCGTTGGCCTTATAAATATGGCACAAATAACAAATTTGCGACTGTAATTTTGGGCGGTAATAATGGCTATTTATAAAATGCCCTCAATCAATAAAACTAAAACTTTGGTGACAAAACTATATTTATTTGACCCAAAAAGAAATATGGTGGTTACAAAACACATTAATCCACAAAAACACGGAGGACTAGTAAATCATCCCGAAATGGCAATAAAATTGCATAAGACATTGCTCCTCATGTAATACAACGCAAGTTGTATAGTATAGTATAGTATTTGAGGTTGAATAAAGACATACGTCCATCCAGTCCAACCCATCTAGCAATACCCTATTTCCTGTAATATAATGAATACCAAAAAAATAGGACATAACGTATAAAGTTAAGGTACAATCTGTACCGGTGCAAAATGGGAAGAAAATAAGGTAAAGAGACCAAAAGTTATCCCACTAGGGGACCTAAAGTACCATCATTTTACCATGTCTAAACAGGGCATGAGCACTCAAACTGTAATATCTGGGGGTCATATGGACCAATAGCATAGAGTAAATCTAGTCAGTGGTGGATAGAAAAAAAATGCTAGCTTTATTTGATGACTACAAAAAAATATACATATAAATATTCACCACCCAAAATAACCTGAGAGAATAAAATGGGAAGCCTGTATAAATATCGCTGCTAAAAGATGGAAGTCCGCATCTCAGATGTGTACAAGTCTATGGAGCCATAAAACAGTTCCAGTCTGCGGAAAAAAAAGGCACTAAACATCAGGCCGTGCCGGCCTATCACCAAGACCTCACGATCATGTACTTCAAAACAGACGAACTGCTAGCTCCCAGCATTCATTCGTTAGAGGGTACTCTTGGTCCGGCAGTGTGTAAGCGTCTAGGGGCGTGGCCTGAGTATAATCTCCATCTACTCACCACCAATATTTATACCCCAAACTAGACAGCACTCTTGCCTCCCACTCCAGGCTGTGATGCTGAGCAGGGGACCTCCAATTCAACAAGGTTCAGGGTAGGGTGGGTGCTTGTCCGCAACACAAGAATGGCCAAACAGATACCTAAGCACAAACACAAGCTCCACAGTATCAGACGACCAACGTACGTTTCGGGCCATCTTGCCCCTTCTTCGGGTCCCCCTCATTTCCTGCCTATCTGTTGATCCAGAGGAAGCAAAAAAAAAAACACCATTTATGAAGGGGAAAACAATCCTTCTGACTCCTAGTGGCAATTGGAAATATCACTGGAACAACTCTACTATATATATCAATACCAGTAACTTGCAACATTCCTTGTTTGCAGAAACTCATCCAGCTTTTGTTTTTTTAAACTGTCCTACTTTAATTTGGCCCATATTGATGAAGCCCCCTTAACAACTAATCTCCTGACCCCTATTCATTAACCAATTTTCTATCCATGTACAAATGTGACTCCCCAGAAACAGACCTTAGCTTATACATTAGTCCCTATGGGGGGACTGTATCAAAAGCCTTTGCAAATCCAAGGAAACTACATCTACTGCTATATCAGAGTCCTAAATTTCTACTTACTCTCATAAAAGCCAAGCAAGTTAGTTTGACAAGATCTATTCCTCCTAACTCATGCTGGTTACTACTTATAATGTCAGTCCTTTAAACATACTCTAGAACATGTTTCCTTATTAAACTTTCCAGTATCTTCCCACCACTGAAGTTAAACTTAAGGCCTGTAATTACCGGCTGTGAACGACTACCCTTTTTGAATATTGGAATAACATCAGCCTTTTCCAATCCAGAAGGCACACCACCGGACATGAGGGAATTAGCAAAAATAAGAACAAACAATGGCCTAGATAAAAAATGAACTTAGCTCCTAAGGACCCAAGGATGTATTTTATCGGTCCAGGAGATTTTAATTAATTAACCTATTCTCTCCTCGGTTAACAAAGTGTACCTTATATATATAGTATAGTATGCATAGTATGCAAATACTTGTGTATTTTATACCAATATTGCTACTAAACTCTATGATATCTGTATTAGGATCTTCTATAATGTATACATAGTGGAAAAAAATATTGAAGACATTTGCTTTATCGCCATCCTCCGTAACTAACTTATTCCTAAATTATTAATTTATGGCACCACATATTCAGTCCTCATCTTCCTACTATTAATATAACTAAAAATACATTAGGATTAGTGATCCTTTGTTCAGCTATCCTAAATTCATTATTAATTTTAGCTAGCTTGAATGCTTTCTTACACTTGTTAAACTTGTCAGTTTTTATAATCCCTTAGGGCACGGCCACACTGCAACGCAATCGCAAACGCAATCACATGCGTTTTCATTTGCCATTTTGTTGCGTTTGCGCATGCGTTTTTTCATTAACTATTGAAAAACGCATGCGATTGCGATGTAAAATGCGGAATGCAGGCCACACTGCTGCGCTTTTTTTGTATTATTGAAAACGCGGCAATGCAACGAAAACGTGCATTTTCTGGTGCGTTGCGATTGCGATTTGCGTTCCGCATTTTAAATCGCATTCGCATGTGTTTTTCAATAGTTAATGAAAAAACGCATGCACAAACGCAACGAATTCGCAAATGAAATTGCATGTGAATGCGTTTGCGTTGCAGTGTGGTCATGCCCTAAAGGCCCTTTCTGTTCCCTCTGGCTTAAAGGTATATCTTTTGAAATGCCCCTGTGGCAAGGGACAGTCTATGGTCTGTGGGACAGACCTCCTGCCCAATTAAAGAAAGCATAAAGGAGTATAAAGGGTATATCAGGAATTATAAACCTAATACATATTCCAATGCAGCTATTTCTAGTCACTTTTCTGAAAACAATCATAACGAAACACAACTCAAATGGATGGTATTGGAAAAGGTGGATAAACAAACAAGAGGTGGTAATATAAAAAAGAGACTACAAAAGAAGTACTACTGGATCAAAAATTAGATAGTCAAACCTAAGGGGCTCAATGACCAATGCAATATTAGTTGTTTTATATAACTTGACTAATGTTCACTTTAATCTTTTTTATAGATACAAATATTGAAATTTCTGCAGAACAAGTCTGTCAATTCTGTTATATATAAGAAAAATAATGAACAATTCTGTTCACCAAATAATTTCTGTAAAAAAAAAAAAATTGTTCAGCAAACAACTAGTTTTGTATAACTAGTCTATAATTTCTGTAGACAAAATCTGTAACTTTTTGGTCCATTTTTTGCATTCCATTTATTTTTCGCCAAAATGAATTGAAAAGCAATTTTACCATATTTTCTTACTGCAGATATTGAAGTGCCACTACTTTTTTTTTTACTGTAGAAATGAATGGACTTTTTTCTTTGTCATTTACAAGCATTTTACAAGCATTTTATTATTAAAGTGGTTAAAGGAAATGCATGGCAATTACCATTTTTAAAGGGAAAATGTACCATATACCGGACATTCCTTATTAAAGAGTTTAAAGGGAAATTTATTATGGGCAAGAGAGTCATTACGTGTACAAGTTTTTTCTGATGCGATTTAACAAAAGGAAAACAATTTACCCGTTTGTATTTCTTTAAAGGGCATGTCCACCCCAAAATTTAACTTTTGATATGTGGTAGGGCATGCTCCCCCAGCCCCAACCGATTAATATAATTGTAGAAAGTCCCCCGATTCTTACTTACCTGCCCCTCTCACTCCGCTGCAGTGTTCAGGCCTCTGCTGCATGGAATTAAAAGCAGGGGGCGGGACCTGCAGCCGCGTCCGTGATTGGCTGAGAGGCAGGGAGGGCTGCATGAGCAGCCTCAACTTGATGAGGTGAGGAAGTCTCAGGCACAGCATGAGTCACACCACTGCCTCTACACAGCAGTTTCCTGGACTTTGGAGGGGCACAGCAGGGGAACTATTTTGAGCAGGAGGTAAGGTAAGGATTGTTTTAAACTACTTGATGTGGCCAGTAAGGGGTTAAATGTTAGTTTTGGGGGTGGACATCCCTTTAACAAAATTTAAAGGAAAGCTTGCCATTACCATTTATATTGCATTACCATTACCACACATAAAACTTGGTGCACAAAAAATAAAAGGGAAGGAGAGAGGCAAAGGCAAATGCGACTGAGTGTAGATAAGGGACAGGATCACGCAGGCATTCAAACCTCCATTTTGGTACAATAGTCAGAATAGGGAAAGGGAACAAAGGATTCCACCCTGAGCCAGGTGAAAGAAAGGGGGCGGAGCAAGTGTTTCGGCAGGGGAAAAAGGGAGGAGTTTTGGGTTTATAAGGTGACTGTAAAAAAGAAAAAATAGAACTAACCTTCTTTTGTTTTGCAGTTACACAAGATACAGCAGTTGCAGTTATGGACAGAACAGTTTTATTCTGATACAGCAGGGCCCCAGGAGCAGCAGTTCAGTATGTGATCATCCTTTAGGAGGAATTTTTAAAAACAAGGAGATATTGCCAGTTCACACTATGGGAAAGCTAGGGTGGCCAGCCCACTTATATGTTTCATATATAGGCAGACAACAATACTATTCTAATCTGTAGATGGCCAGCCTAATTATTAAAATATATAGACATATAATTGGGATGGATTCAGGAAATATAGACCTCATGTCATGTTCATTAAGTTACACGGGTAAATACAGTTAATATGGAATAAAAAGATATAATTGGGTAACTACGCAGTGCTGAAAGATATCCAATATACATGGCAATATACTGTAAGCATGGCAGTTACAGATGTAAGCTATAAAGTGAAAATATATAAAGTTATAAATTGGATTATCCAAAATATAATTGCCTACTGCAATATATAATATTCATTATCTGATTACCTGCTGCAAAAATATGATATATTACCTACTGCACTTATATAATGTAATATATAATTACCTACTGCAATATATAGTGTAATATGTCATTGCTACTGCAGATATAATATAATATATCATTACTACTGCAAAATATAGTGTTTGACTACGCAGTATATAATGTGATATATTACCTACTGCAATATATAATATATCGTTACCTACTGCAAAATATAGTGTATTGCCTACTGCAGTATATAATGTGATATATTACTACTGCAATATATAAATATCATTACCTACTGCAAAATATATTACCACTGCAATATTTAGAAAAATCCTCCTTGTAGATACAAATATATCCTATATCATATATATATATATGATATATTTGTATTCTGAATAGGGCATTAGATTTAAGTGATATCAGATTTGTACATTTCAAGGGTTTAGATTGGCTGTATCTACATGCAAGAAATTGATAGCATGAAAACTGCACTGTTTGTTTGGAGAAATATTGTGCTATCTTTAAATTATACTGTATGTGGTTAATTCACAAAGAGAATAGATCCAGATGGGGGAGACTTGATTTAATTGTCACTAAATGACTATGTGGATTGTCATTGTTTGTAACTATTATGAGGTGTAGCAGGGGGGAAGGGAGAAAGTTTTTGAATGCTGTCTGGCACTTATAATATGATTAGGGGACATGTTTTAGCTTTGAATGGAGGAGGAGTGACACTTAGGGGCATATTTATAAAGGTTCGTTAACTTTTCGCGGCCGTTTTCGCGGACATTAACGCATAAATCGCGTTTACCGCGATTTATAAAGGTCCGAAAACGGCCGCGAAAAGCTAACGAAGCGTTAACCTTTCGCGCCGATACTTACCTGTTACCGCCGCTTCTATTTATAAAGCGGCGGTACTGGTTTCGCTCGGCTAGTATCGGCTGTTTTACTTCGCCACCTTGAAGGAGGCGAAGTCAGCCGATACTAACCTCCCGCGGCGGGGGCGGGGGGCTTGGAGGGGTTGCCGGGGAGGGGGTGCGCGGCGGGTGGTCGCGACCACCTGCTGCGGCCCCTTCCCGGCAGCCCCTCCTAACCTCCCGTTCCGAGATTGCCACGAACGGGGAACGGGTTGGGAGGGGCTGCTGGGAAGTGGCGGCGGCGGCGGGTGGTCGCCGCTGCCGCCGCGGGGGGTGTGGGCGGGGTAGGAGCGGCGTCGGGAAGGGATTAGTATCGCCGCGAAGGGGCTTAAAATTACCGCAGCACATCGCGGCCGCGATAGGTATCGCGGGAATAGCGCTCGCCGTTATAAATACGGCGATAGCGCTATTTTCGCGGCCGCGATGTGCGGCGGTAATTTTTTTGCGATATTATCGATTCTTTATAAATATGCCCCTTAGTCATATAACCTTTTCATACATATATACATTTTAAAATTCACTAATATATATAAATATCTTCAGTAATAGTGTTTGTGCATATTACATATCCACATAATATCACATATATTAATCTAACCATCACTACCCATTTATAGTTACCTCTGGTTATTATGTCCTGTGCAGTAAAGGGCATATAAATTGAATGGGTATTGTGTAACTGGATTATGATACTGAGTTCGGTTCATTAATGTAAAAAACATTTTTATATATATTTACTCTTAATGAAAAGTTTACAAATGGCCACATAAGCATTTACTCAAATTCAAATGTCTCTGCCCTTATGTAAATATCTTTAGGTTTTGGTAATAAAATAAAAAACAAATAAATAAAAATAAATAAATAAACAAATAAATAAACAAACAAATAAATACATGAAACGGCCCATACACTACTCAGGGTACACAACTACTTAAAAATGTGTTGTGCAACTATAACAGTATAGCAATTCAGTAATACAAACACAAGACAAATAATTATCTCCAGTAATATAATTTATAAAGACTGGGAAAGTCGCAAACGCCAATAATAATGGGCAGGCTAAGTAGTTAGGGCACGGCCACACTGCAACGCAATCGCAATCGCATGCGATTTCATGTGCGATTTCTTTGCGTTTGCGCTTGCGATTTCTTCAATAAGTATAGGAAAACGCATGCGATTGCGATTAAAAATGCAGAACTCAAAACGCAATCGCACCGAAAAACGTGCGTTTTTTGCGTTGCCGCGTTTTTAAAAACGCAAGCGCAAACGCAAAAAAAACAGTGTGGCCTAGCACTTAGTTGGAAAAATATTCAGACAAGTAAATAGCAAGTTTCTTGTTCAAAGGTTTTAAGTTTGGTTTTGTCGTTCCTGTTGTAAAAGCGGTGGAAGGAGCTAGGAAATGCAATAATCTTAAATAGGCAGCTTAATACGCAAGCGACCTGAGGGAAGAAAAAATAAATAAATAAAATAAAAAATTCTTGACGGGAAGGATGGCTGGCCCGTTTAAGGAAAGCGGAAAGTCCAGGATGATTCAGCATCTGTCTTACCCAGAGGGCTTATTAGTCAATTATGCACGGGATTTAGCATAATGTTCAGTGCTTTATCAAACTTTTTGACAGGGCTTTGGATATTGTCAAACAGTGTGGCCATAAAGCTCTCATGGCTGAGATAGATGTTGAGTCAGTATTTAGGCTGCTACCACTTAACTTAATAGGTGGCAAATTTTAGGGAGAATACTGTGTTGAAAAATGTCTGCCAATGGGATGCTCTATTTCATGTGCTTATTTTGAGAAGTTTAGCAGTTTTTTATATTGGTGTGTTTTGCATAAGGCGGGTCTTTCATCATTGGCACGCTATCTAGATGAGTTTTTGTTTGTTGGGTTGGATGTGTGTAGCAAGCTGTTAGAGACCATGTAAGAAGTTCACAGCAGCTTAGGGGTTCCCATTGCCCATGAAAAGACAGTTTACAGTTTAAGAGTTGAGTGGATGAATCTGCCCAAAAGTCATAGGTCAGTTTGCCCAGTTA
The DNA here is from genome assembly GCA_019447015.1 of Hymenochirus boettgeri. Taxonomy (NCBI): domain Eukaryota; kingdom Metazoa; phylum Chordata; class Amphibia; order Anura; family Pipidae; genus Hymenochirus; species Hymenochirus boettgeri. The sequence goes on from CM033472.1 coordinate 58,549,950, forward strand.
GTGTGATAAAGAAGTTCCTTTCCCTTTGACCCCTTTGTAGATAGACAATATGAGTGTGATGTATGCTATAAATAACTTATCATCAGCATGTCTTCCGGTGATCATGCTACGATAACTTGAGAAGGTTAGATTTAAAGTGTAAGCAGTATAATATTTCATTTAAAGCAAAGCATGTTCCAGGGGTGTTTAAATCAGTGGCGAAGGGCTAAGTGGGACACATGGGATGCCTAGTCAGGCATGGGAAACGAGTTTGCTGAAAAACATTATCTAATGGACCCTATATTATATCTGTTGAACAGTAGGTCCTGGTTTGTGTTGTTCTGTGGTTGTGGGTTATTTATGGGGGTCCTCCTTGGTAACCAGCAGTTACTTATACAACATTCAAGATGGTACGAGTTGCGTGTGGTATCCTTCCCCAACAGGCATCGGTGTGTTTTGCCCAGTTAGAGTGATAAAGAAGTTCCTTTCCCTTTGACCCAGTTCGGTAGGCTCATGTTGGATGCACGGGGATCTAACAGCATTATCTAAATTGCAATTTAGATCAATATTAAAGAGGGCCCTAGGTGTGGCAAGTTTTGACAGTAGTATTTATGGTACACATTCTTTTCGTATTGGGGCGGCGACTGTGGCAGTCAGGGATAGTAAGTCAGTTGGGGAAATAAAATCGTTGGATGGAAATCTATATAAGACTCCCTGTTTCTAATTGTTAAATATCGGTTCCAAAAAAAAAAAAAAATAATAATATATACTGATAGTGGTAAGTTAATGAAGTGTGAAGTAAAATGGGGCCAGCCAGTCATATTGATTGTCTGTGATGGGGGATTTGATTTGGTGGTGGAGAAATTCTTGAATTTATTGCTAGGCATGCAATTGCCCAGCATTTGGCTAGATACAAATTTATTTGGAGGAACCATAAAATTGTATTGTCATATATAACTCCAAGATTAAGTTGGAGGGGGGCAAGGTCTCCAGCAGCAATAAATAAAGTGAGAAGGTAAGTGAATAAAGCTATGTGCTTGTTTATGGAATCTTTAAAGGGCAAGTTCAGCCCTAAAATGAAAACTTACATACAGGTAAATCACCCCCCAAAACCTTAAACGGTAATAGTTTGAAAACTGAAATATATAAGTCTAACCTGAAATCCTGCACAATGTCCTGTTTCCCTGTTTCTGCTGCCTGGTTCTTCCAGTTAGTAACTTTCAGGTATGGATTTGACAGTTGACATCACAGCCAATGACTGAATGTTAATCCCCTATCTGCCTCTTCTGAGCATGCCCAGGCTCAGTACCTGCTCAGTACAGGTTTCTAAATTGCTCAGTTTCCATGAGGCATCCAGAAGCATAGCAGGTATACAGTAATGAATTCATAGGACAAAGTATGATATATCAACATATTTTAAAGAGGCCGTTCTTTCTAAAAGATGTTCTTTTGATGGTGGAGTTGGCCTTTAAAGGGAGGGGTTTATTGAACATCCCGATATTGACTTTAAATGTAAAGGGCTGTTCAGACCAGACAGGGGTTCATTTGTCTGATGTTGGATTGGCAATAGTTTTCAGGAATACTTGGAAAAAGTGGCTAGTTGAGGCCATGGCGGCAGGAGTCCCCTCCTTTTGGTGGCGGAATGCGGTCTCCCCCTCCCCCAGACAGCGGTTAAGAGGTGCCATGGAAATGCAGTATGGGATCCTACCGGCAGCACTGTGCTTTGCGTTCAGGTTGCAAGAAGGTGGGGCAAACCAGAAGGGGCACCTGTGGTAGGTACGGACAAAAGGAATCCCGATTGTCTAGACCGCCAAAACACCAGCTGATGTGCAGGGGGACTCAGCTGGCAAGGGTGGAGAATGATTGGCAATGTCAATTAATTAAGGCCAGCTGATGTGCAGGGGGACTCAGCTGGCAAGGGCGGAAAACAGGAAAAAAGGATCAGGGCTGAAAAGGCCAGTTAATACCGATCAATACCAGCTGATGTGCAGGGGGACTCAGCTGGAAAGGGCGGCGGGTGATTGGGGTTAATCGAGCCAGGTAATACCAATCAGCCATGGGGGAGGAAGACCGCATTTAGTTTAGAAGGGGACTCTGAAATTGTGTTTTTTGTGAATTATGTTGTGTTAATTTAATTAAGTGACCTCCCATAATTTTTGCCAAGAAAAAAGTAAAACTGGTTAAAATTGGTCAACTTCTACGAAACTCTGGGGCCGCCCCACACACCATTGAGATATGAATGAATGAACTACAGCGTTACATAGCTGAAGGTGGTAGATTTCAGGAATATATAGTTTGTGGGGGGTATTTTTGAGTTGGGGGGGTGTTTTGTGAAAACTGCAGACTGTTCAAATACAAAACTGGCTAATTTTTTTTTGCTGCTACTGACATTTGGCACTGGTCACCTCTGGGTTAGTTGGTAGCCATGTCTCTGGGTACACCCATGAATGTGGCATACCGTTTTAATCGGGAGGGGTTAGGCTTTCATATTTGAGATGCTTTTGAACTTTCCTCCACAGTTTTTTAGCTGAAATTCGCATTTGATTTTGTCCCGATTTTACAGTTGAGGAAAAAAAGGAAAATGTAGAAAGTAACTTACAATTTGACGAAGAGCTGCGTCCGGGTATCTGCATTTTGATCGAAACTAACCTCACTCGTAAAATCCTGCGAGTGTTTAGTTTCTAAAAATATCTCACTTGGGGGGATATTTTAGATAATTTGGTAGATATTCTATGTTAACTGTCAGTAGTGGTTACACATTTTAATTTGGTGTAATATTCTAGGAGGGCAGTTTTGTTTGGGGGGGTCTCCTGTCAGGAAATATCGGGTACCTACATATATCTGGTCGTTGTACTCGGGAGTATCAGAGCTTTAGAAACAGTAAGATTTTTGTGTGTAACCTTAAGATAACTATAATTAAAATGGGAAAAATCCATGAAATTTGCAAATTTTTCATTTTTTTTACATATTTTACCCTAATTCCAGTAAAATTTCCAGAAAAGTTACAAAATTTTGTTACCATGTTAAAGTACACTTTGTGCTGAAAAAACAATGTATAATACTCTGATTTACGCAAGGTTTCCTACTGTAAAATTAGTCTAAGCGTTAAGGACAAAATCCTGAAAATTCTTCTGGCAGTTAACGCAAAAAAAAAATGAAAATCTCCTGGCAGTGAAAGGGTTAAACCTAAAAAAACAATTCCCTAACCATAAACCTTGATATACCTTTTTTATTACCACATAGATAGACATCCAACCTTAAATTTGAAAAACAAACGTCACAACACTTTTTTCTTGGCAAAAATTATGGGAGGTCTAATTAAATTAACACAAACATATTCACAACAAAAACCAATTTCAGTCCCCTTCTAAACTAAATGCGGTCTTCCTCCCCATGGCTGATTGGTATTACCTGGCTCGATTAACCCCAACTACCCCGCCGCCCTTTCCAGCTGAGTCCCCCCACATCAGCTGGTATTGATCGGTATTAACTGGCCTTTTCAGCCCTGATCCTTTTTCCTGTTTCCGCCCTGTGCCAGCTGAGTCCCCCTGCACATCAGCTGCCTTAATTATGACATTGCCAATCATTCTCCACCCTTGCCAGCTGAGTCCCCCCACATCAGCGGTGTGTTTGGGCGTCTAGACAATCGGGATTCCTTTTGTCCGTACCTACCACAGGTGCCCCTTCTGGTTTGCCCCACCTTCTTGCAACCTGAACGCAAGCACAGTGCTGCCGGTAGGATCCCATACTGCATTTCCATGGCACTCTTAACCGCTGTCTGGGGGGAAGACCGCATTCCGCCAACCAAAGGAGGGGACTCCTCCGCCATGGCCTCAACTAGCCACTTTTTCCAAGTATTCCTGAAAACTATTGCCAATCCACACTCAGAAAAATGAACCCCTGTCTGGTCTGAACAGCCCTTTACATTTAAAGTCAATATCGGGATGTTCAATAAACCCCTCCCTTTAAGGCCAACTCCACCATCAAAAGAACATCTTTTAGAAAGAACGGCCTCTTTAAAATATGTTGTATATCATACTTTGTCCTATGAATTCATTACTGTATACCTGCTATGCTTCTGGATGCCTCATGGAAACTGACAATTTAGAAACCTGTACTGAGCAGGTACTGAGCCTGGGCATGCTCAGAAGAGGCAAGGGGATTAACATTCAGTCATTGGCTGTGATGTCAACTGTCAAATCCATACCTGAAAGTTACTAACTGGAAGAACCAGCAGCAGAAACAGGGAAACAGGACATTGTGCAGGTTTTTCAGGTTAGACTTATATATTTCAGTTTTCAAACTATTACCGTTTAAGGTTTTGGGGGGTGATTTACCTGTATGTAAGTTTTCATTTTGGGCTGAACTTGCCCTTAAAGATTCCATAAACAAGCACTAGCTTTATTCACTTACCTTCTCACTTTATTTATTGGCTGCTGGAGACCTTGCCCCCCTCCAACTTAATCTTGGAGTTATATATGACAATACAATTTTATGGTTTCCTCCAAATAAATTTGTATCTAGCCAAATGCTGGGCAATTGCATGCCTAGCAATAAATTCAAGAATTCTCCACCACCAAATCAAATCACCCCCATCACAGACAATCAATATGACTGGCTGGCCCCATTTTACTTTACACTTCATTAAACTTACCACTATCAGTATATATATTATTTTTTTTTTTTTTTGGAAACCGATATTTAACAATTAAAAACAGGGATTCTTATATGATTTCCATCCAAACGATTTTTATTCCCCAACTGACTTACTATCCCTGACTGCCACAATCCCTTTGTGGCTTTTTGCTTCCACGTCCGCGTGTGTAACCACACATATGGCATACCGTTTGATTCAGGACATTTGGGAGATTGATATTTAGTAACTTTTTTTTAGATTCCATCAGGTTTTGGCATGATTTCTACCTTTTGAAGTTGTTTTTTGTTCATTTTTTCAGAAAAGTGCGAACTTCTACAAAGAACTGCACCCACACCATTGATGATATGAATGAACAAACTACAGCGTTACATAGCTGAAGGTGTGTAGATTTCAGGAATATATAGTTTGTGGGGGTTATTTCTAAGTTACGGGGGTGTTTTGTGGAAAAAACTGCAGACTGTCCAAATTCGAAGTTGGCTAAATATTTTCGCTGTTTCTGAGCCATCGTGCATTGTCTCACTTTGTGGCTTTTCGCTTCCACGTCCGCGTGTGTAACCACACATATGGCATACCGTTTGATTCAGGACATTTGGGAGATTGATATTTGGTACCTTTTTTTTACATTCCATGGGGTTTTGGCATGATTTCGACCTTTTTGAACGTTGTTTGATGTTCATTTTTTTTTAAAATCTGGTAAAAGTGCAAACTTCTACGAAGAACTGCGCCCACACCATTGATGATATGAATGAATGAACTACAGCGTTACATAGCTGAAGGTGTGTAGATTTCAGGAATGTTGTGACGTTTGTTTTTCAAATTTTAAGGTTGATGTCTATCTATGTGGTAATAAAAAAGGTAATCCAAGGTTTATGGTTAGGGAATTGTTTTTTTAGGTTTAACCCTTTCAATGCCAGGAGATTTTCATTTTTTTTTTGCGTTAACTGCCAGAAGAATTTTCAGGATTTTGTCCTTAATCGCTTTAGACTAATTTTACAGTAGGAAACCTTGCAGTAAATCAGGAGTATTATACATTGTTTTTTTTCAGCACAAAGTGTACTTAACATGGTAACAAAATTTTGTAACTTTTCTGGAAATTTTACTGGAATTATGGGTAAAATATGTAAAAAAAATGAAAAATTTGCAAATTTTCATGGATTTTTCCCATTTTTACTTATAGGTTATCTTAAGGTACACACAAAATCTTACTGTTTCTAAAGCTCTGATACTCCCGAGTACAACGATACCAGATATATGTAGGTACCCGATATTTCCTGTACAGGAGACCCCCCCAAACTAAAACTGCCCCTCCTAGAATATTACACCAAATTAAAATGTGTAACCACTACTGACAGTTAACATAGATATCTACCAAATTATCTAAAATATCCCCCAAGTGAGATATTTTTAGAACTAAACACTCGCAGGATTTTACGAGTGAGGGTAGTTTCGATCAAAATGCAGATACCCGGACGCAGCTCTTCGTCAAATTGTAAGTTACTTTCTCACATTTCTTTTTTTCCTCAACTGTAAAATCGGAGACAAAATCAATGCGAATTTCAGCTAAAAAAACTGTGGAGGAAAGTTCAAACGCATCTCAAATATGAAAGCCTAACCCCTCCCGATTAAAACGGTATGCCACATTCATGGGTGTACCCAGAGACATGGCTACCAACTAACCCAGAGCGTGACCAGTGCCAAATGTCAGTAGCAGCAAAAAAAATTAGCCAGTTTTGTATTTGAACAGTCTGCAGTTTTTCCACAAAACACCCCCCCCAACTCAAAAATACCCCCCACAAACTATATATTCCTGAAATCACAACTTCAGCTATGTAACGCTGTAGTTCATTCATTCATATCATCAATGGTGTGTGGGGCAGTTCTTCGTAGAAGTTTGCACTTTTACCAGATTTTTAAAAAAAATGAACATCAAACAACGTTCAAAAGGTCGAAATCATGCCAAAACCCCATGGAATGTAAAAAAAAGGTACCAATATCATCTCCCAAATGTCCTGAATCAAACGGTATGCCATATGTGGTTACACACGCGGACGTGGAAGCGAAAAGCCACAAAGTGAGACAATGCACGATGGCTCAGAAACAGCGAAAAATTTAGCCAACTTCGAATTTGGACAGTCTGCCGTTTTTCCACAAAAACACCCCCGTAACTTAGAAATAACCCCACACAACTATATATTCCTGAAATCTACACATTCTGTATGTAACGCTGTAGTTTGTTCATTCATATCATCAATGGTGTGGGTGCAGTTCTTTGTAGAAGTTCGCACTTTTCTGAAAAAATGAACAAAAAACAACTTCAAAAGGAGAAATCATGCCAAAACCTGATGGATCTAAAAAAAAGTTACTAAATATCAATCTCCCAAATGTCTGAATCAAACGGTATGCCATATGTGTGGTTACACACGCGGACGTGGAAGCAAAAAGCCACAAAGTGAGACAATGCACGATGGCTCAGAAACAGCGAAAATATTTAGCCAACTCCGAATTTGGACAGTCTGCAGTTTTTTTCCACAAAAACACCCTGATACTCAGAAATACCCCACACAAACTATATATTCCTGAAATCTAAACACCTTCAGCTATGTGCACTGTATTTCATTCATTCATACCACAATGGGGGCGCAGCTTCGTAGAACGCATTCACACAATTCTGGAAAAATAGAGAAAAAAACATCAAAGACAAAATCACACAAAACCCCATGTTAGAAAAAAAACACCAAATACAACTCCTAAATGCGAATCAAACGGTGTGCCATATGTGTGGTACACACACTGACGTGGAAGCGACTAGTCAAATGTTAAACAATGCGCAGTGAGCCAATAACAGCATTTTCCCAGATTTTCCAAACTAAACACCCCCTTAACTTGGATACCCCCGCAAAAATATATTTCTCAGAATCTACATACCTTCAGCTACGTAACGCTGTAGTTTGTTCATTCATACAATCAATGGTGTGGGCGCGCATTCTGTAGAAATTCGCATTGTCTGAAAAAATGAACAAAAACAACTTCAAAAGGTAGAAATCATGCCAAACCCCAAGGAATGTAAAAAAAAGCTACTAAATATCAATCTCCAAATGTCTGAATCAAACGGTATGCCATATGTGTGGTACACACGTGGACGTGGAAGCCAAAAGACACAAAGTGAAACAATGCACAATGGCTCAGAAACAGAAAATATTCAGTCAAATCGAATTTGAACAGTCTGCAATTTTTCCCCAAAAACAAACCCCACAAACCATATATTTCTCGAATCCACACACCTTTATCTACGAAATTCTGTAGGTTGTTCATTCGTACCATCAATGGTGTGGGCGCAGTTCTTCGTAGAAGTTTCACACTTTAGCAGATTTCTAAAAAATCAAAAAAAAACACTCTCAAAGGTAGAAATCATGCAAAATCCCAAGTAATGTAAAAAAAAGTTACCAATATCAATCTCCCAAATGTTCTGAATCAAAAAGGTATGCCCTATGTATGGTTACACAACGCAGACGTGGAATCAACTAGCCACAAAGTGAGCCAATGAACAGGGCCCAATTACAGCAACTTTTCAGATTTGTCAGACTAAACACCCTCTATATTAGAAATACCCCCCAAAACTATATATTCTTGGACTCACCCACACCTTCAGCTACACAATGGTGTGATCTCTTTTATGCATACCACCAATGGTGTGGGTGCAGTTTTGTGTACAATTTCGCTTTCTTACCAGATTTTCAGGAAAAATTTATAAAAATACAATTCAAAGTTAAGAATCATGGCAAATTCCATGTCATGTAAAAAAAACTTGTCAATATCAATCTTCCAAATGCCCTGAATCAAACGGTATGCCATATGCGTGGATGCACACAGGGACGTGGCCACCAACTAGCTCAAATGGGACGCATGCACCAGTGTAATTACAAGAAAAATATCAAAGTGCTCTGTAATTTCAAAAAGCCCCAAAACTTGAAATGCCCCCCGCAAATAAACCCCCCCACTAATATCAATTCTCCACATGTTCTGAATCAAACGTATGCCATATGCGTGGATGCACACAGAGACGTAGCCACCAACTAGCTCAAATGGGACGCAGCACAAATGCAATTACAAGAAAAAAGAAAAGTGCTCTGTAATTTGAACAGCCTACCCTTTTTCTAAGGAAACAGTCCCAAAACATGGAGATTCCCCCCCACAAACTATATATTTTGGAATCTACACACCTTCAGTACGTTACGGTTCCATGCTTTCATGCATACATGAAGAATTCCAGACCCGCGATCAAAGAACTCCGTGTGTTTTTACGAGGTTTTGTGAAAAATAAATGAGATGATTCAAGGATTGAAATCCTACCTAAACCCACTTGACAGCAAAAAAAAACCCACTAAATAGCAATCTTCCACATGTCCTGAATCAATGGTATGCCATATGCGTGGATGCAGACCTGTCTGTCATTTTTCAAAAATTAGGCAAAATCATTTTTCAAAAATTAGGCTACACACAGTCCCGAGCGTACTCCCCTAAAGGGACAGTCAGTGGAAATTATCAATATTAGTTAAATGTTAGTTTGTGTAATGCCTTCTTAGTTATTCTACATATTCTCTACCATTTGAATAATCAGTTGATTCATCCCTTGCTGTTCCCTGTGTTGACATTAGTGAGCTGCCATTTCAGGTTCTAACGGTCCTCTTCTTCCCAGGATGCACCACATCCTTGGAATGTTCCAACAGTAATTTCTACTGATTGGCGTTGGAGGGTCAAACATGCTCAGATCTCTACTAAGCAATTGAATCAACACAGGCGCTGGGTCAAGGGCAAGTCCATGAGGTCTCTACTAGGGGTCCTGCAAACAGGAAATCAGTATTGGTTGCATTTATTTATACACAGACAAAATGTGGATGGGCAGGTTAAGGCCATTGGGATGGAAATTACTGCTCTTTTTTCTGAAAAGCATAGTATTGCACTGAATTTCACCTTTAACACAGCATTGGCGGCAGAGTGCTCGGGGCTGTGTGTTTCGGCTGCGGCCGACTTCCTATTTGGAGTGTACCGCGGGCGAGGGAAATTTCCTTCTTTCCAAAATGAGAGCTTGGCTGACCTAAATGTTTTTGCGGGCGCACAGTCGTTCGAGAAAGCAAGGTCACATAGTACAGATAAAGCCCCGGTACTGTGTGCAACTAGCTTTGCTCTACTCATTATCCTATATGCTAATCTGCAGTTTGACTGATGCACCACGGAGCGAGAGATGTGCCGCGGGGGTGGGGTGGATTCTGGGGGGTAATGGTTCCTATCTAACTAAAAGTTGGCTTATGGTGCCATAGATGCTACAATTCGATTGTACAATCCGCAGGTTGTACAATTGGATGGTGGTTGTCAAAAAAAATTAACTGGTCCGATGTGGAAATTATTTGAAGATCATGGAAAGATCTTTCAACGGTCTTCAATGCACGATCCGATGGTCGTACGATATCGGCATATCCCAATATCGTACGACTGGGATCTAAGCGTCTATGGCCATCATTAAAGGAAGGAGAAAAGGCATTTGTCGTTATCCTGATAACAGTCATCTTTATTGATTTTTTTTTTGTATTCTGTCCTGTTTGAAATGTCAGTACATTGCCTTCTGTGAATTTAGTTTTTTACTGTCTTTTTAAAGACACAAAGCTGTAGGTCAATATAATGTATGTCCTCTGACCAATCTGTATGTGAAACACACCAGTAAGGTAAGGCCAATTAATGTCTTGTACAAAGTATATGATATCAATATCCACATACCAGGTCAGATTTAAAACAAAATATCCTAAAGGCCATATTACCAGGTATCCCACGAATTCCACCACCACCCTGTGAGACCACCCCAGACTCCGGCGACCAAGAGGAGATCTAATCTCCTCCCCAGTCATGCCCCCTTTTGCCACACACCTGCAATGCCCCTAACCCCCACCTCCCTCCACCCCTAGGCCACTAACTCCGCTTCCCTCCACCTCTAACGTGACATCACTTTGCACGCCCCTTTCCCCCCACCCTGCTTGGAAGCCTCAAATGGCAGGGCGGGATGTCTATAATAGCCTAATGGATTAGCCTGTTTTCTTTTTTTATTTTTCTTTTTGTAGCAGAAACTGTATTCTACTCTGCTTTTATGTAAGTTTACTGTGAGTCCTCTGTTTTATCCTTGTATTAAGTATTTATTTTGGCCTATAGAGGGCAGTGGCATTCTTTCCTTTATTTTAGTCTCACAATGGTGTAGTAGTAACATTGAACATTAACCTTACTCACATACCAGTTTTTGTTACTGGTGTGCTGCTGCATTTACACTAATGCAGATGTGATTGATGATCCAGCACTATACGGAACATTTGGGAATAATTGATGCTCAAGATCAACACCAGAAAGCATTTTAATTTTTCTGTTTTCTCAGTTGTAAATTAAAGGGGATTTACATATGTTTCAATAAAACATGGGATCATTTTCCAATTACTTCAATTACAAGAAAGTGTGCATCCTGGGAATAAGAAGAATATTGTAGACCTGAAATAGCAGCTCAGGAGACAATATGTAGAATGTAGGTATGTGTATATCTGTTGTATTCAATTAGATCAACTGGACTTGAAGTTTAGTTCTGAAGACGTTTCGCTAGTCATCCGACTGGCTTTCTCAATTCGGAATGACTTGTTCAAGAATCTGTGGCAATTATGACCCTTCACATAAATGGCCCCTTAACACCTCTTTGAACCAGTCACAGTTCCTTTGCCAATATGTTAACATTAACTCTTAAAGGTATGTCCTTTATCTTCAAGATGCAGGTACACGGAGTCCTGACGCGAGGAATTGGTTCTTCTGTGCTGGACCATAGGTTAATGCAGTTGCTGTTCGTCTGTTCGAAATGACTTTAAGAACTAAACTTCAAGTCAGTTGGTCTAATTGAATACAACAGATAAACCATGAACTGGATGAATGAGAACCTTCACAAGCCATAGGTATGTGTAATATAGGTAAATTATATTATTTAAAAAATAGTGATTTTTTACACACACCACACACACACACCACACACATCCCCCGCAGTAGTGTGGGTGCGTCCTAATAAACAACTGCGTTATTATATAGGATGACTGCAATATTTAGGACGGTACTGGTGGTGGGAATAAAGGGTACAGACTAATGGGGAAAAGATAGGGTTGGATACATCATGCATTGGTCATTCTAAAAGCAAAAATGACACTACCTGCAAAAAAAGTTACTAAAGGAGATGGTCCTACAACACTATAATGATCCAAAACACACCACAGGTAACCCTCATTGAGTTTTAAATGGGTTGTGTCTCCCTAATGCGAAAGTTGGTGGAGATTGAAATGTATATTCTGCAGTTATAAAATCATGGATAGGTAACCATAGCCATATATGCTGGTGTTGTATATTTTAAATCATCTAGATCAACAAGAAAATAAATTATACAAGATAAAGATTTAAAATGAGCTGAGGCCATAGTAGGTAGAAAGTTGGGGACAATAGAGGCCCATGGGGTAGGTAGTTGGGATACATATTATAGATATAAAGTATTCTTTACTTGGTATTGATGGCAGAGGGATCACACTGCCTGCTCTGTACTGTACATTGCCCTCCATACCAGGAATCCCTTACCTGTAGGCCTTTATTTGGTTTGAAAAATATAACTCCAAGCATTCCACTACAGCACTCACAGTATCAGAAGGCATCTGGGAATGCCCTCACAGTCCCCTGACTAACATTGTTAACAATTTGTGTATAGATCTCAAAAGAGCAGCAATGCAAGATGGCACAATAATATTGCAGAATTAGAAAGGCAAATGTGTAAAATTCCCCAAAAAAAAAGGAAAGGACACTAAATTCTTCTAATTCGGTGCAGTAAGAGGTGCAAAATTTTGCCCCGTGATGTTAATTTGCAGCCACCAATTAAATCTTTTTACTGGATTACTTCAGTTTGACAACATTTGATTGGTTGTTGAGCATGAATAAAAACTTTTGCAATTCTTGCTTTCAGCCTCTGAAGTACAAACTAATTTGGTGACGAAAGTTTGCTTCAGGACCTTTTATTTGTTAATTGGTATGTGGAATTAGAAAGAATGTATCATTTAACTTCATTGCTTCTGGAGATCAGTTCATCTTCTATTAACTACTCCCAGCATTTTAAACAAGGGTGCCCAAACTTTTAATGTCATCATTAACATTAATTTAAACCTTAACGTTTATATGACATTGGAAAGCTTCACTGCCTTTTTTTCTTATCAGTGGAGAAGGAGGGAGAGACCATAATCCGCATTTGAGTAATGCTCCTATGTTCCTGGTTTGAATGGATCTGCACACTATACAATATTGATTGAAACCTAAAGCGTCACTTCCCTGTCTTTTGGAATAGTCTGGGTATCCATTCTGGCCAATTACTTGTTGAGAGGGGGTATGCCCTTTAGTCTGGCAGAGTTGCACCTCCCAGGCTCCACCTGGTTGGAGTGGATATGGAGCCTGGTCGAAGCCTTGGGGCAGGGGATTGCAAAAGCTCGGGCTTCCCTTATGCACTACTGTGCACAGGTTAACACTTGTTTTATAGCACTCCATACACTTTAGCCATAGCTTGGCTATGGCGGAACAATTTTTATTTGTTTTATTTGGTCCACTATTTATATTGTGCACTATGTGCTCTATTTATTAACTTGCACAATTCACGTGCAATTTTATTTTGTGTTTGTTCATGTCTGTGGCGGGATTGCCTGTTCCTTTAAGGACCTTTAGGTATCCTATTCGGGCCCCTGGAAGCTCACTGGCAGGTAGGTTAGCTGGAGCGGAAAGGGAGGGCAATTATGGAAGTTTCTGATGCTAACGCGCTGAAGGGACCTATAAAACCTCTCTAGCCCTACGGCATAAGGGAGAGACAGATGGCTCCCGAAAAAATCTAGCACATTTGTGCCTTGGTGATGGTATCACAGAAAGCATGACCCCTGGCTAAAGATTAAAAAAATTGGCATGGTTGAAAAGCTTTAGGAAAATACACCACATCTACTGCAATCCAGAGTTTTCCTTGTAAGCCTCATAAGTCAATGCTGATTGCTACTTATATAGTTATTTTCTGAAACATAATCAACTATATATAGTTCAAAACTTGTGTATGTATGTATGTTTGTATGTGTTTCACCTACAGCAACCCCCCATGCACCCCTATGACGGCCATGCCCCCTGGAAGGGCCAACGCCCATGTTTCTACCCAGCTCCTACAACAGAGAGAACAAGACAATATCTTAAGTCTGTAAGACATTCCAATTTGGTCTTGAAGGTTTCAAATATGCAACCTGGAAAGACTATATTGCTATGTGGTTAATGAACCACTTTTGCGATTATTGTCATGCTAAGAAATTTAAAGACATCATGGCCAGCTCCCACCAAAACTCATGACCATGCCCACCCCCCTCCACACGTGCAGGCACACCCCAAACATCACGGTCACACCCATGTTCAAACTGTCAAGGCCATGCCCCCAAACATAGCAAAAGAAAGATATGGGGGAGCACACTACTGTTGGCCCTGGATGGAGGGTTAGGGGGACTGCACCCACCTACCTGTCTGGCATACAGCCAATAACGGTGTGGGCTGGAGTGTCTTTTGTACTGTATTGTATGTAAGATTTATTAAGATTTTTATCTCTTATATTTATTAGAATAAATATATAAATTGTATACCGTTCTTTTGGGGTTGGAAAGCAAAGAAACCACACTGGTAAATGTATGAAATGAATAGTTTACTTAATCAGTACTGTTACAAAATAAAACAAACAAAGATTATTTAAATAAAATATACACACTATATTACAATATATACTGACACATGATTACATGTAGACTACATTATTTACCAAGAATGTATACTTCAATGTTAGCCTTGCTGTGTCCTGGCCTGTATCCATCAGATCCCACATGACATCCTTCTGGCATGGCATCCACCCTGTCCAATCTCCAGTCTGTGTCCTCAGTTTCTCAGTAGTCCAAGTAGACTTCTCCTAGTCCAAAGAGAGCTCCCTGAAGTCCAAAAACGATTCTCCAAGATTCTCTCTATCTCAGAGACCCCTTTCAACCTCCCACGAGAGCTTCCCCTTTACCCCAATTTATATCCATTTTCCATCTATTCCCCCCCCAGTAAAACATGGACAGGTGCTTCTCTTCTGATTCCCAAGACAAGACTTCTTGTGATACACAGTATGCAAATGAAAACTGGCTAACCTATTGTTATAATCCTATTGATGTGCCCAGTCCAAGAACCAACCTTAATTTACACCTGTGTATGAACTAATTATCATAGGAATGCAGTATCCTGCCTTTCTAAGATGTATTGTCTAAATCTTATAAATAGAATCTTGGCAATTAAATTATATAAAAACACTTTTCATTAATATATATAAGGAACACAATTCTTACATTGTGATACCCAAACATGGGCAAAGATTCCCCCAATGTGACCATACCCCAAGATATTTCAGTCATAGCCACAAGCTATCCCCCAAAAACATCGTGGTCATGCCCAAACATTACAGCCATGCCTCCAAACATTACAGGTATGTTCCCATGTCCCAAAAAAATCAAAGATATGCCCCCCAACACCACGCCCATACCCTAAAACATCATGCCCATTTACATTGCCACACCACACACAAAATTGTGTGACCACACCCCCCAAATGGCACGCCCACACCTATGATTCCAAACATTGCAAGCTATGTCCTAAAACATCACGACCACCACCCCCAGAAGTAACGCCGAGTACTCCTAGCACACCACAACTTCATAAACATGCCCCCAAGACCATTCATCACCGTACACCTACTCAAACCGGGAAGCTTGAGGAATTGACTTAAGAACCAGACACACACGCTCTATGTCACACACTTAACAGACAGTTACAACTAAAAGAACAAAAGACATACTCAATTCAGACCAGAAAGTAACTTTGTTATTAGGATCTAATAGACAATAAAAAAAGTGGTCCTTGTACAAGACGTAAGTAATAGGCATAGACACCTGATCTTCACATTTTTCTTTTATTGAGGCAAGGCACATATCAGGAGACTGTAATACAATAGGGAAACACGTCGCCCACTATTTGCAAGGTCCACAGTTTTGTCCCCACCTCTCCAGATACAGATTTTAACATAACAAGAAAACAGTGATCAGAAGTATCTGAGGGGAAAAATTGGCCGTTGAGAAGGGGAGCCTATTAAGCAGGTCAGAGGAGGGTCACATGACTACAAGCTGGTCACTGGAAAAAACAGGAAGTGTTCAAGCAGGAAGAATATTGCCGAACTTTCCAGCAAAAACTTCTCACAAAGGCTTTTTATATAATTCTCTTAGTTTGGAAGATTTGGACCACGTTACCCTTTAATCACACCAGAGTATGCTCTAAAGCTGCTGTTTAAAAGATATAATAGGTTCTAACCTCTTATAGCAACTTTTATTCATCATTTAACTATAAACGGAGATTAACAGAGAGAATCATATGAACCAGGTCTTACCTCCTCCAGATACTAATGTGCACTGAGGACTAAACCAATCGAGGCACGGAGGTAGTTGGTGGGTTCATTATAACTTATATTATAAACACATAAATTTGTTCTGAGAGATAGCAAAGGATTTTACATAGGTGGAATTAATTGCAACCCACTTATACTATACTATAATAATAGTTACACACTAAAGAACGGGTGCATTATTCCTACTGAGTTAACAGGTACGACCTAAAAATCTCTATACCCATTGTTTTAAACTGTTGCGAATAGGAATGATTTGATGGACATATAATAAATTTCATTGTGTTACATTGCATGTGCAGGAGGCCCTCCCTCCCTCCAGATCCCTTCATGTGACCCTTCCACCTACCAATAACATTTTCTGAGCGTAGGGTACCTCAGCCCCAAAACGCCACGGTTTAGTTTTTGTAAAACAAGCCTCAGTAACAGACTTACCTGACCGTGTTCCCTCAGCTCTCTGCATAGCGACAGCCGTGTCTGTGATTGGCAATCACAGACACAATGTTTATCAGTCGGCCCTGTTGAGATTCCGACAAAGCGGGAGCCAGGAGCAAGTGAGGGATGAAACACTGGTCTGTTTCTGGAACTTATTAACAATATGTTACACAATTTTAGGTTGGGGGGGGGAGATACCTTGAAGTGCAAACAAAGTGACATACTGCCATCTAATGTGCAAAAATATAGAGCATGCTTAATAAAAACACAAAAACCTCCAAGCGCAATAAAACAGAATGAAGCCAGGCTTTAACAACCCAGACAAAGAGCTTGCACGTCACATGCTTCAGAAACACAAGAACAGGCGTTGCCCGCAAGTCACTCAAGTGCTGCGTTTCAGTTGCAATAACATGTTTTTTCAACAGCAAATTACATGTTCACCGGAAGGTTCACCACAACATTGTATATTAACGCTCCTAGTGGAAAAACTGCTATACGTCCTTTTTTTTTACACTTTTTCCCCCTGTCTTCCTCATCTAAGCCAACACAACAGCATGTAACAAATACTATACCCAATTTGTACACGGGCAACACCAGGTAAATAACTGTGGTAATGAATAAATCTGTTTAAAATGTTCAGTATCTCACCTATTAGGAGTGTTACATTTATAGGGGGGAGGGGTGGTTGGTGCTTGAATGAATGATGTTACAGTACAGTCATTTATTATTTAAAGTATTTCAGCACTTCTCCAGATGTTTAGAAACTATAACTCCAGCAACAAAGCATGTGGGAGTTTGAGTTTCTAACATCTGGAGAAGTGGCTGCGATGGTTACCGGTATATGGTATTGGGGCAATAGCCTTCTTACGTTTAACGGTATTATGGTTTTGTTATGTTTATTGTGGTATACTGTAGCTGTTTTACTTAGGTATTATAAAAGTCAATTTAAAGGGAACTAAAAGCCTCAGAACAATTGAATAAGAAAGCAGAATACCTTGATATAAAAGCAGTAATCAGTGCCTGTTTGTAATTTTAATGTGGTTGCTGGGGGAAATTTTCTTATGCGTTCTTCTGTGTTTTTTTAATCTGTTAGAAACGGTTGGTCGTGTAAAAAATTGCGCAGATCATACGACGCTGGCTTTAAACTAAGAGTTGTGTCAAGAGCAAGGAGGAAAGCAATAATTGTTGCAGGACGGGGAATTTGGCGTTGATGAATGAAGCAGGGTGCGAGACCTGGCGAAAAATAAGTCCGAATTGGGAAAAGATGCCGAAGTCCAAAAGGCTGTCTTGCTGAGCCTTTATATATTTTAAAAGGAAGACCTTGCCAAAAAATGCCAAATTCCCCCACGAATCACTGTGTCCACAGGTTAAGGCTGGATGGATGTGAACAAGGAAAACAAAAAAAATGGCTAGAAGAGATATGAATGGACGACCAGGAGTAGTTTTAAAAAAACCTCCATGCTAGTTTGGGATATGTTTAGAGCCCATATTTGTGAAGATGTCAAAACAATGGCTAAGTCATTTCAAAACCAATTTGGCTGTTATTCAGGTGGGCTAACATTTGTTTAACAGCCTCTGGATGTGTCTATAAACAAACCGTTTTAAAGACCGTGTGCGAAAATGTGGCACAATGGATGTCGTCAGGTCAAGCCAAATTGAAAAGGTGGAAATCTATGAGCCTGACATAGAAATAAGTAGCAAAGTGGGTACGAGATGCATGGGAGGACATTCCAGAAGACATATCATCCAACGTGCTTTTCTGAAATGCGGTATAAGTAATGCCATGGATGGGTAGCGAAGACGATATTTTGTTCAGCACAGCGCAGTGATGAAAAATGAATGGAGATGTTGGTTACGGTGATGATAATGTCTAGCAGATGACATTACACCAGCCAATTTGAGGCACTGCTTGGAGAAACGAAACCGAGATGAGGGGAATCCACACGATTTTGACAGGATTTTAAAGTTATTTTAAACTTTTAAAGTTACCGTATACTGACAAGTTGTTTTATTTAAAATAATACTTTACCTCGACCTCTGTTATTATTTTGATTTTCTATAATCATTTTTATTAATTACAGATTGCTTTAGTGTTATATTTTTACCTCGGTTTATACGAGTCAATCATTTTTACATGTTTTTTAGGTGGAAAGTGGTACCTTGTTTATACTGGGTTCGGTTTTACTCGAGTATATACGGTTAGATTGTAGTTTATTTAGATATATGTTCGATCTTTTTTCTTTAAACAAGTTGTCTTTTATCTGAGCCAAAGAGCCTACAGATGTGCGGTAGGTAAGGGGGGGGGGGGGGGGGATAAAATTATTTGCCTCTAACATAGCAACCTACAGAAAGCTTCTGTCAATTAAGACAGTCAGGGCTTATGCTAAATATAAGCTTGTGAAGGTTCATTCATCCAGGTCATGGTATGTTGTTGTATTCATGATCAACTGGACTTGAAAGAGTAGTTCTTGAAGCGTTTCGCTAGTCATCCGACTGGCTTTTCAATTCAGAATGAATTGTACAAGAACTGTGGCAATTATGTACCTCGGAGGAAACTCCCAATTAGCATATCACAGCCACGGTGGTATTGGGTGTGATTGGTAGTGGCTACGAGGTGTTATAGGAACACGGCCCAGAGGTAAGGTGTTACAACAGCTTGTTCAATGGCAGCACAGGTTGGGTGTCGACCCCCCCCCCACCTCTTTCAGGCTTGGTGTTCTTTCATTTTACAATAAATGCCTTCCTAAACACCGCGTCTTGAACCAGGTCACGTTCTGCGCCCAGTAATAGGAGGAAAAAAATAACATTACATCTTCAAAGGGTATGTACCTTTATCCTTAAATGCAGATAACACGGCTGAGTCGTGACCTCCGAGAATTGGCCTTCTGTGCTGGGCACATAGTTGATGCAGTTGCTGTTTGGTCTCCCCACAACAAATCAGAGCATTCTTCACTTGCACTGCACTGCTATATGTGTCGTTTTCTCTGTTTTAGGTATTGGGTCTTTGGAGTACCAATTGCTGCCTCAGTGTGTGTTCGGTTTAAAGCAGACAGGGAGTACGATGTTTTGTGAAAAGTTCTTCTAATTTTCTCGGAGACCCTGACTACATATGGGATGACAATGTTCTTCTCCTGTCTTGCTTTTCCCTCAATGTGTGATATTGTGTTTTTTTATCTTCCTTCTACTTCTTCTTGACACAACGAGCCCAGTCATGGATATCCACAAGTTTTAAGGGCTATCTGAGATGTTTAATTTCTTAGCATTACCGCCTCGGGCTAGTGGGGATATCTCGGCTTGGTTGCAGGGTTCTGATGGACACACCAGACAATTGTGATACTAAAGGGTGGTGGGAGATCAAACATCAAATACTGATCTTGTGTGGTGGTTTTCGTAAACCTCACTCCAGTTACCATTTTCCTTAACTTCTACAAAGCAGTCCAAGAAAGCCAGTTTGTTGTTTTGTACCTCTTACCTTGTGAATTAATGTTTGTGGTCTACCGCCGTTAATGTGTCTGTGAAAGCTTTGTACTTCTTCTGGTGGATTTTAACCCAGGTGTCACAAAATTCTGAACCAGTGGAGGGGCGTGCTATGCATTAAAGGAGTATTAAGGCCTGTTTTTCTACCTCCTCCATGTAGGTTGGCCACAATGCTGGGTGACGTGAAATGGAGATCCATAGACCATACCATGTTTTGCTTATAGAAATTATCCCGTATTGGCAATAGGGTGGTTTTATTAGGGAAAAAAAAAAATGAACATCAAACAACGTTCAAAAAGGTCGAAATCATGCCAAAACCCCATGGAATGTAAAAAAAAGGTACCAAATATCAATCTCCCAAATGTCCTGAATCAAACGGTATGCCATATGTGTGGTTACACACGCGGACGTGGAAGCGAAAAGCCACAAAGTGAGACAATGCACGATGGCTCAGAAACAGCGAAAATATTTAGCCAACTTCGAATTTGGACAGTCTGCAGTTTTTTCCACAAAACACCCCCGTAACTTAGAAATAACCCCCACAAACTATATATTCCTGAAATCTACACACCTTCAGCTATGTAACGCTGTAGTTTGTTCATTCATATCATCAATGGTGTGGGTGCAGTTCTTTGTAGAAGTTCGCACTTTTCTGAAAAAATGAACAAAAAACAACTTCAAAAGGTAGAAATCATGCCAAAACCTGATGGAATCTAAAAAAAAGTTACTAAATATCAATCTCCCAAATGTCCTGAATCAAACGGTATGCCATATGTGTGGTTACACACGCGGACGTGGAAGCAAAAAGCCACAAAGTGAGACAATGCACGATGGCTCAGAAACAGCGAAAATATTTAGCCAACTCCGAATTTGGACAGTCTGCAGTTTTTTCCACAAAACACCCTGATAACTCAGAAATACCCCACACAAACTATATATTCCTGAAATCTAAACACCTTCAGCTATGTAGCACTGTATTTCATTCATTCATACCATCAATGGTGTGGGCGCAGTTCTTCGTAGAATTTCGCATTTCTACACAATTTTCTGGAAAAATAGAGAAAAATACATTTCAAAGTTACAAAATCACACCAAAACCCCATGTTATGTAAAAAAAACTTACCAAATATCAATCTCCTAAATGTCCTGAATCAAACGGTGTGCCATATGTGTGGTTACACACACTGACGTGGAAGCGACTAGTCAAAATGTAAAACAATGCGCAGTGAGCCAATAACAGCATTTTCCCAGATTTTCCAAACTAAACACCCCTCTAACTTGGAAATACCCCCGCAAAAATATATATTCTCAGAATCTACATACCTTCAGCTACGTAACGCTGTAGTTTGTTCATTCATACAATCAATGGTGTGGGCGCAGTTCTTCGTAGAAATTCGCATTTGTCTGAAAAAATGAACAAAAACAACTTCAAAAGGTAGAAATCATGCCAAAACCCCAAGGACTGTAAAAAAAAGCTACTAAATATCAATCTCCCAAATGTCCTGAATCAAACGGTATGCCATATGTGTGGTTACACACGTGGACGTGGAAGCCAAAAGACACAAAGTGAAACAATGCACAATGGCTCAGAAACAGCAAAAATATTCAGTCAAATCTGAATTTGAACAGTCTGCAATTTTTCCCCACAAAACAACCCCCACAAACCATATATTTCTCGAATCCACACACCTTTATCTACGAAATTCTGTAGTTTGTTCATTCGTACCATCAATGGTGTGGGCGCAGTTCTTCGTAGAAGTTCACAGCTTTAGCAGATTTTCTAAAAAATTCAAAAAAAAACACTCTCAAAGGTAGAAATCATGCCAAAATCCCAAGTAATGTAAAAAAAAGTTACCAAATATCAATCTCCCAAATGTTCTGAATCAAACGGTATGCCCTATGTATGGTTACACACGCAGACGTGGAATCAACTAGCCACAAAGTGAGCCAATGAACAGTGGCCCAATTACAGCAACTTTTCAGATTTGTCAGACTAAACACCCCTCTATATTAGAAATACCCCCCAAAACTATATATTCTTGGACTCTACACACCTTCAGCTACACAATGGTGTGATTCTTTTATGCATACCACCAATGGTGTGGGTGCAGTTTTGTGTACAATTTCGCTTTCTTACCAGATTTTCAGGAAAAATTTATAAAAATACAATTCAAAGTTAAGAATCATGGCAAATTTCCATGTCATGTAAAAAAAACTTGTCAATTATCAATCTTCCAAATGCCCTGAATCAAACGGTATGCCATATGCGTGGATGCACACAGGGACGTGGCCACCAACTAGCTCAAATGGGACGCATGCACCAGTGTAATTACAAGAAAAATATCAAAGTGCTCTGTAATTTCAAACAGCCCCAAAACTTTGAAATGCCCCCCGCAAATAAACCCCCCCACTAAATATCAATCTCCCACATGTTCTGAATCAAACGGTATGCCATATGCGTGGATGCACACAGAGACGTAGCCACCAACTAGCTCAAATGGGACGCATGCACAAATGCAATTACAAGAAAAAGAAAAAGTGCTCTGTAATTTGAACAGCCTACCCTTTTTCTAAGGAAACAGTCCCAAAACATGGAGATTCCCCCCACAAACTATATATTTTTGGAATCTACACACCTTCAGCTACGTTACGGTTCCATGCTTTCATGCATACATGAAGAATTCCAGACCCAGCGATCCAAAGAACTCCGTGTTTTTACGAGGTTTTGTGAAAAATAAAATGAGATGATTCAAGGATTGAAATCCTACCTAAACCCACTTGACAAGCAAAAAAACCCACTAAATAGCAATCTTCCACATGTCCTGAATCAAATGGTATGCCATATGCGTGGATGCAGACCCTGTCTGTCATTTTTCAAAAATTAGGCAAAATCATTTTTCAAAAATTAGGCTACACACAGTCCCGAGCGTACTCCCCTAAAGGGACAGCTCAGTGGAAATTATCAATATTAGTTAAATTGTTAGTTTGTGTAATGCCTTCTTAGTTATTCTACATATTCTCTACCATTTTGAATAATCAGTTGATTTCATACCCCTTGCTGTTCCCTGCTGTTGACATTAGTGAGCTGCCATTTCAGGTTCTAACGGTCCTCTTCTTCCCAGGATGCACCACATCCTTGGAATGTTCCTAACAGTAATTTCTACTGATTGGCTGTTGGATGGGTCAAACATGCTCAGATCTCTACTAAGCAATTGAATCAACACAGGCGCTGGGTCAAGGGCAAGTCCATAGAGGTCTCTACTAGGGGTCCTGCAAACAGGAAATCAGTATTTTGGTTGCATTTATTTATACACAGACAAAATGTTGAATGGGCAGGTTAAGGCCATTGGGATGGAAATATACTGCTCTTTTTTCTGAAAAGCATATGTATTTGCACTGAATTTCACCTTTAACACAGCATTGGCAGAGTGCTCGGGGCTGTGTGTTTCGGCTGCGGCCGACTTCCCTATTTGGAGTGTACCGCGGGCGAGGGAAATTTTCCTTCTTTCCAAAATGAGAGCTTGGCTGACCTAAATGTTTTGCGGGCGCACAGTCGTTCGAGAAAGCAAGGTACACATAGTACAGATAAAGCCCCGGTACTGTGTGCACCTAGCTTTGCTCTACTCATTATCCTATATGCTAATCTGCAGTTTGACTGATGCACCACGGAGCGAGAGATGTGCCGCGGGGGTTGGATTCTGGGGGGTTAATGGTTCCTATCTAACTAAAAGTTGGCTTATGGTGGCCATAGATGCTACAATTCGATTGTACAATCCGCAGGTTGTACAATTGGATTGCTGGTTGTCCAAAAAAAATTCAACTGGTCCGATGTGGAAATTATTGAAAGATCATGGAAAGATCTTTCAACGGTCTTCAATGCACGATCCGATGGTCGTACGATATCGGCATATCCCAATATCGTACGACTGGGATCTAAGCGTCTATGGCCATCATTAAAGGAAGGAGAAAATGGCATTTGTCGTTATTCCTGGATTAACAGTCATCTTTATTGTATTTTTTTTTTGTATTCTGTCCCTGTTTGAAATGTCAGTACATTGCCTTCTGTGAATTTTAGTTTTACTGTCTTTTTTAAAGACACAAAGCTGTAGGTCAATATAACTGTATGTCCTCTGACACAATCTGTATGTGAACACACACCCAGTAAGGTAAGGCCAATTAATGTCTTGTACAAAGTAATGATATCAATATCCACATACCAGGTCAGATTTAAAAACAAAATACTCCTAAAGGCCATATAATACCAGGTATCCCACGAATCCCACACACTCCTGTGAGACCACCCCAGACTCCGGCGACCAAGAGGAGATTCTAATCTCCTCCCCAGTCATGCCCCCTTTTGCCACACACCTGCAATGCCCCTAACCCCACCTCCCTCCACCCCTAGGCCACTAACTCCGCTTCCCTCCACCTCTAACGTGACATCACTTTGCCACGCCCCTTTCCCCCCACCCTGCTTGGAAGCCTCAAATGGCAGGGCGGGATGTCTATAATAGCCTAATGGATTTAGCCTGTTTTTTCTTTGTTTCTTATTTTTCTTTGTAGCAGAAACTGTATTCTACTCTGCTTTTATGTTAAGTTTACTGTGAGTCCTCTGTTTTATCCTTGTATTAAGTATTTATTTTGGCCTATAGAGGGCAGTGGCATTCTTTCCCTTTATTTTAGTCTCACAATGGTGTAGTAGTAACATTGAAACATTACACTTACTCAATACCAGTTTTTGTTTACTGGTGTGCTGCTGCATTTACACTAATGCAGATGTGATTGATGATCCAGCACTATACGGAACATTTGGGAATAATTGATGCTCAAGATCAACACCAGAAAGCATTTTAATTTTTCTGTTTTCTCAGTTTGTAATATTAAAGGGGATATACATATGTTTTCAATAAAACATGGGATCATTTTCTCAATTACTGTCAATTACAAGAAAGTGTGCATCCTGGGAATAAGAAGAATATTGTAGACCTGAAATAGCAGCTCAGGAGACAATATGTAGAATGTAGGTATGTGTATATCTGTTGTATTCAATTAGATCAACTGGACTTGAAGTTTAGTTCTTGAAGACGTTTCGCTAGTCATCCGACTGGCTTTCTCAATTCGGAATGACTTGTTCAAGAATCTGTGGCAATTATGTACCCTTCACATAAATGGCCTCCTTAACACCTCTCTTGAACCAGTCACGTTCCTTTGCCAATATGTTAACATTACAATCTTCAAAGGTATGTCCTTTATCTTCAAGATGCAGGTACACGGAGTCCTGACGCGAGGAATTGGTTCTTCTGTGCTGGACCATAGGTTAATGCAGTTGCTGTTCGTCTGTTCGAAATGACTTTAAGAACTAAACTTCAAGTCCAGTTGGTCTAATTGAATACAACAGATAAACCATGAACTGGATGAATGAGAACCTTCACAAGCATAGGTATGTGTAATATAGGTAAATTATATTATTTAAAAAATAGTGATTTTTTACACACACACACACACACACACACACACATCCCCCGCAGTAGTGTGGTGCGTCCGTACATAACAACTGCGGTTATTATATAGGATGACTGCAAAATATTTAGCTGACTGTACTGGTGGTGGAGAATAAAAGGGTACAGACTAATGGGGAAAAGATAGGGTTGGATACATCATGCATTGGTCATTCTAAAAGCAAAAATGACACTACCTGCAAAAAAAAGTTACTAAGAGGATGGGTCCTACAACACTATAATGATCCAAAACACACCACAGGTAACCCTCATTGAGTTTAAATGGGTTGTGTCTCCCGTAATGCAGAAAGTTGGTGGAGATTGAAATGTATATTCTGCAGGTTATAAAATCATGGATAGGTAACCATATGCCATATATGCTGGTGTTGTATATTTTAAATCATCTAGATCAACAAGAAAATAAATTATACAAGATAAAGATTTAAAATGAGCTGAGGCCCATAGGTAGGTAGAAGTTGGGGACAATAGAGGCCCATGGGTAGGTAGTTGGGATACATTATATAGATATAAAGTATTCTTTACTTGGTATTGATGGCAGAGGGATCACACTGCCTGCTCTGTACTGTACATTGCCCTCCATACCAGGAATCCCTTACCTGTAGGCCTTTATTTGGTTGAAAAATATAACTCCAAGCATTCCACTACAGCACTCACAGTATCAGAAGGCATCTAGGGAATGCCCTCACAGTCCCCTGACTTAAACATTGTTAACAATTTGTGTATAGATCTCAAAAGAGCAGCACATGCAAGATGGCACAATAATATTGCAGAATTAGAAAGGCAAATGTGTAAAATTCCCCCAAGAAAAAAAAGGAAAAGACACTAAAATGTCTGGTGCAGTAAGAGGTGCAAAATTTTGCCCCGTGATGTTAATTTGCAGCAACCAATTAAATCTTTTTACTGGATTACTTCAGTTTGACAACATTTGATTGGTTGTTGCAGATGAATAAAAACTTTTGCAATTCTTGCTTTCAGCCTCTGAAGTACAAACTAATTTGGTGACGAAAGTTTGCTTCAGGACCTTTTATTTGTAATTGGTATGTGTGAATTAGAAAAGAAATGTATCATTTAACTTCATTGCTTCTGGAGATCAGTTCATCTTCTCATTTAACTACTCCCAGCATTTTAAACAAGGGTGCCCAAACTTTTAATGTCATCATTAACATTAATTTAAACCTTAACTGTTTATATGACATTGGAAAGCTTCACTGCCTTTTTTTCTTATCAGTGGAGAAGGAGGGAGAGACCATAATCCTGCATTTGAGTAATGCTCCTATGTTCCCTGGTTTGAATGGATCTGCACACTATACAATATTGATTGAAACCTAAAGCGTCACTTCCCTGTCTTTTGGAATAAGTCTGGGTATCCATTCTGGCCAATTACTTGTTGAGAGGGGGTATGCCCTTTAGTCTGGCAGAGTTGCACCTCCCAGGCTCCCATCTGGTTGGAGTGGATATGGAGCCTGGTCGAAGCCTTGAGGCAGGGGATTGCAAAAGCTCGGGCTTCCCTTATGCACTACTGTGCACAGGTTAACACTTGTTTATAGCACTCCATACACTTCTAGCCATAGCTTCGGCTATGGCGGAACAATTTTTATTTTGTATTTATTTGGTCCACTATTTATTTATTGTGCACTATGTGCTCTATTTATTTAACTTGCACAATTCACGTGCAATTTTTTATTTTGTGTTTGTTCATGTTCTGTGGCGGGATTGCCTGTTTCCTTTTAAGGACCTTTAGGCTTATCCTATTCGGGCCCCCCTGGAAGCTCACTGGCAGGTAGCTGGGAGCGGAAAGGGAGGGCAATTATGGAAGTTTCCTGATGCCTACCGGCTGAAGGGACCTATAAAACCTCTCTAGCCCTACGGCATAAGGGAGAGACAGATGGCTCCCGAAAAAATCTAGCACATTTGTGCACTTGGTGATGGTATCACAGAAAGCATGACCCCTGGCTAAAGATTAAAAAAATTGGCATGGTGTGAAAAGCTTTAGGAAAAATACACCACATCTACTGCAATCCCAGAGTTTTCCTTGTAAGCCTCATAAGTCAATGCTGATTGCTACTTATATAGTTATTTTCTGAAACATAATCAACTATATATAGTTCAAAACTTGTATGTATGTATGTTTGTATGTGTTCACCTCACAGCAACCCCCCATGCACCCATATGACGGCCATGCCCCCTGGAAGGGCCAACGCCCATGTTTCTACCCAGCTCCTACAACAGAGAGAACAAGACAATATCTTAAGTCTGTAAGACATTCCAATTTGGTCCTTGAAGGTTTCAAATATGCAACCTGGAAAGACTATATTGCTATTGGTTATATGAACCACCTTTGCGATTATTGTCATGCTAAGAAATTTAAAGACATCATGGCCACGCTCCCACAAACCTCATGACCATGCCCACCCCCCCTCCACACGTTGCAGGCACACCCCAAACATCACGGTCACACCCATGTTCAAACTGTCAAGGCCATGCCCCCAAACATAGCAAAAGAAAGATATGGGGGAGCACACTACTGTCTGGCCCCTGGATGGAGGGTTAGGGGGACTGCACCAACCTACCTGTCTGGCATACAGCCAATAACGGTGTGGGCTGGAGTGTCTTTTGGACTGTATTGTTGTAAGATTTATTAAGATTTTTATCTCTATATTTATTAGATATAAATATATAAATCTGTATACCGTTCTTTTGGGGTTGGAAAGCAAAGAAACCACACTGGTAAATGTATGAAAATGAATAGTTTACTTAATCAAGTTACTGTTACAATAAAACAAACAAAGATTATTTAAACATAAAATATACACACTATATTACAATATATACATGACACATGATTACATGTAGACTACATTATTTACCACAGAATGTATACTTCAATGTTAGCCTTGCTGTTGTCCTGGCCTGTATCCATCAGATCCCACATGACATCCTTCTGGCATGGCATCCACCCTGTCCAATCTCCAGTCTGTGTCCTCAGTTTCTCAGTAGTCCAAGTAGACTTCTCCTAGTCCAAAGAGAGCTCCCTGAAGTCCAAAAACGATTCTCCAAGATTCTCCCCTTCTAATCTAAAAGAGACCCTTCCCTACTCCAAGAGAGCTTCCCCTTTACCCCAATTTATATCCAATTTTCCATCTATTCCTCCCCCCAGTAAAACATGGACAGGTGTCTTTCTCTTCTGATTCCCACAGACAAGACTTCTCTGTGATACACAGTATGCAAATGAAAACTGGCTAACCTATTGTTCATATCCTATTGATGTGCCCAGTCCAAGAACCAACCTTAATTTACACCTGTGTATGAACTAATTATCATAGGAATGCAGTATCCTGCCTTTCATAGATGTATTGTCTAAATCTTATAAATAGAATCTTGGCATATTAAATTATATAAAACATTTTACATTAATATATATAAAGGAACACAATTTCTTACATTGTGATACCCCAAACATGGCAAAGATTCCCCCAAATGTGACCATACCCCAAGATATTTCAGTCATAGCCACAAGCTATCCCCCCAAAAACATCGTGGTCATGCCCAAAACATTACAGCCATGCCTCCAAACATTACAGGTATGTTCCCATGTCCCAAAAAATCAAAGATATGCCCCCAAACACCACGCCCATACCCTAAAACATCATGCCCATTTACATTGCACCCACACACCAAAATTGTGTGACCACACCCCCAAATGGCACGGCCACACCTATGCTTCCAAACATTGCAGCTATGTCCCTAAACATCCCGACCACACCCCCAGAAGTAACGCCGAGTACTCCTAGACACCACAACTTCATAAACATGCCCCCAAGACCATTCACATCACCGTACACCTACTCAAACCGGGAAGCTTGAGGGGAATTGACTTAAGAACCAGACACACACTGCTCCTATGTCACACACTTAACAGACAGTTACAACTAAAAGAACAAAGACATCTCAATTCAGACCAGAAAGTAACTTTGTTGATTAGGATCTAATAGACAATAAAAAGTGGTCCTTGTACAAGAGGTAATAGGCATAGACACCTTGATTTCACATTTTCCTTTTTATTGAGGCAAGGCACATATCAGGAGACCTGTAATACAATAGGGAAACACGCTGCCACTATTTGCAAGGTCCAAGTTTTGTCCCACCTCCTCCAGATACAGATTTTAACATAACAAGAACAGTGATCAGGAAGTATCTGAGGGGAAAAATTGGCAGTTGAGAAGGGGAGCCTATTAATGCAGGCAGAGGAGGGTCACATGACTACAAGCTGGTCACATGGATAAAAACAGGAAGTGTTCAAGCAGGAAGTAATATTGCCGAACCTTTCCAGCAATAACTTCTCACAAAAGGCTTTTTATATAATTCTCTTAGTTTGGAAGAATTTGAGACCACGGTTACCCTTTAATCACACAGAGTATGCTCTAAAGCTGCTGTAAAAGATAATAATAGGTTCTAACCTTCTTATAGAACTTTTATTCATCATTTAACTATAAACGGAGATTAATACAGAGAGAATCATATGAACAGGTCTTACCTCCTCCAGATACTAATGTGCACTGAAGGACTAAACCAATCGAGGCACAGGGAGGTTAGTTGGTGGGTTCCATTATAACTTATTATTATAAAACATTCATAAGTTTGTTCTGAGAGATAGCAAAGGATTTTACATAGAGTGGAATTAATTTGCAACCCACTTATACTATACTATAATCAAATAGTTAACACTAAAGAAAGGGTGCATTATTCCTACTGAGTAAATGGTACGACCCTAAAACTTCTATACCAATTGTTTTAACTGTTTGCGACCTAGGAATATTTGATGGACATTCATATAATAAATTTCATTGTGTTACATTGGCATGTGCAGGGGAGCCCTCCCTCCCTCCAGATCCCTTCATGGCTGCATCTTCCACCTACCAATAACATTTTCTGTAGCGTAGGGTACCTCAGCCCCAAAACGCCACGTTAGTTTTGTAAAACAAGCCTCAGTAACAGACTTACCTGACCGTGTTCCCTCAGCTCTCTGCATAGCCGACAGCCGTGTCTGTGATTGGCAATCACAGACACAATGTTATCAGTCCGGCCCCTGTTTGAGACTTCCGACAAGCAGGGAGCCAGGAGCAGAGAGCTGAGGGGATGAACACTGGTCTGTTTCTGGAACTTATTAACAATATGCTACACAATATTTTAGGTTGGGGGTGGAGATACCCTTGAAGTGCAAACAAAGTGACATACTGCCATCTAATGTGCAAAATATAGAGCATGCTTAATAAAAACACAAAAAACTCACAGGCAATAAAACAGAATGAAGCCAGGCTTTAACAACACAGACAAAGAGCTTGCACGTCACATGCTTCAGAAACACAAGAACAGTGCGTTGCCCGCAAGTCACTCAAGTGCTGCTGTATTCAGTTGCAATCAACATGTTTTTCCCACAGCAAATTACATGTTCACCGGAAGGTTCACCACAACATTTGTATATTAACGCTCCTAGTGGAAAAACTGCTATACGTCCTTTTTTTTTACACTTCTTTTCCCCCCTGTCTTCCTCCATCTAAGCCAAACACACACATGCATGTAACAAATACTATACCCAAATTTGTACACGGGCAACACCAGGTAAAACTGCTGGTAATGAATAAAATCTTGTTTAAAATGTTCAGTATCTCACCTATTAGGAGTGTTACATTTATAGGGGGGAGGGGGTTGTGCTTGAATGAATGATTTACAGTACAGTCATTTTATTTATTTAAAGTATTTCAGCACTTCTCCAGATGTTTAGAAACTATAACTCCAGCAAACAAAGCATGCTGGGGTTGTAGTTTCTAAAACATCTGGAGAAGTGCTGCGATGGGTGGTATATGGTATTGGGGCAATAGGCTCTTCTTACGTTTAACGGGATTATGGTTGTTATTGTTATTGTGGTATACTGTAGCTGTTTTACTTACGTATTATAAAAGTCAATTAAAGGGAAACTAAAGCCTCAGAAACATTGAATAAGAAAGCAGAATACCTTGATATAAAAGCAGTAATCAGTGCCTCGTTTGTAATTTTAATGTGGTTGCTGGGGAAATTTTCTTACTGGTTCTTCTGTGTTTTTTTTAATCTGTTAGAAACGGTTGGTCGTGTAAAAAAATTGCGCAGATCATACGACGCTGGCTTTAAACTAAGAGTTGTGTCAAGAGCAGAGGAAAGCAATAATTCTGTTGCAGGACGGGAATTTGGCGTTGATGAAAGACAGGTGCGAGACTGGCGAAAAATTAAGTCCGAATTGGAAAAGATGCCGAAGTCAAAAAAGGCTTGTCTTGCTGCAGCCTTTTATTATATTTAAAAGGAAGACCTTGCCAAAAAATGCCAAATTCCCCCCACGAATCACTGTCCGTCCACATGTTAAAGGCTGGATGGATGAACAAGGAACAAAAAAATGGCTAGAAGAGATATGGAATGGACGACCAGGAGTAGCTTAAAAAAAAAACCCTCACTGCTAGTTTGGGATATGTTTAGAGCCCATATTTGTGAAGATGTCAAAACAATGGCTAGTCATTTCAAACCACTTTGGCTGTTATTCCAGGTGGCGAACATCTGTTTTACAGCCCTGGATGTGTCTATAAACAAACCTTTTAAAGACCGTGTGCGAAAAATGTGGCACGAATGGATGTCGTCAGGTCAAGCCAAATTGACAAAAGGTGGAAATCTTATGAAGCCTGACATAGAAATAGTAGCAAAGTGGGTACGAGATGCAAGGGAGGACATTCCAGAAGACATCATCAACGTGCTTTTCTGAAATGCGGTATAAGTAATGCCATGGATGGTAGAGCGAACGATATTTTGTTTCAGCACAGCAGCAGTGATGAAAAATGATGGAGATGTTGATTACGGTGATGATAATGTCTATGCAGATGACATTACACCAGCTCAATTTGAGGCACTGCTTGGAGAAACCGAAGATGAGGAATCCGATTTTGAAGGATTTTAAAGTTATTTTTAAACTTTTAAAGTACCGATACTGAACAAGTTGTTTTTATTAAAATAAATACTTACTCGACCTCCTGTTTATAATTTGATTTTCTAATCATTTTTATTAATTACAGATTTGCTTTAGTGGTTCATATTTTCTACCCTCGGTTTACTCGAGTCAATCATTTTTATGGTTTTTTTAGGTGGAAGGGTGACCCGGTTTATACTCGGGTCGGTTTATACTCGAGTATATACGGTAGATTGTAGTTTATTAGATTATATGTTCGTCTTTTTTCTTAAACAAGTTGTCTTATTATACTGACCACAAGCCTACAGATGTGGCGGTAAGGGGGGGGGGGGGGATAAAATTATTTGCCTCTAACATAGCAACCTACAGAAATGCTTCTGTACATTAAGACAGTCAGGGCTTTTATGCCTAAATATAAGCTTGTGAAGGTTCTCATTCATCCAGGTCATGGTATATCTGTTGTATTCAATTAGATCAACTGGACTTGAAATGTAGTTCTTGAAGACGTTTCGCTAGTCATCCGACTGGCTTTCTCAATTCAGAATGACTTGTACAAGAATCTGTGGCAATTATGTACCTGGAAAATCCCAATTAGCATATCACAGCCAGGTGTTAAGGGTGTGATTGGATAGTGGCGAAGAGGTGTATAGGAACGCCCAGAGTAAGGTGTTAAAACAGCATTGTACATGGCAGACAGTTGGTGTCGAACCCCCCACTCTATTCAGGCTTGGTTTCTTATTTTCACATAAATGGCCTCCTTAACACCTCTCTGAACCAGTCACGTTCCTTCGCCAGTATATTAACATTACATCTTCAAAGGTATGTCCTTTATCCTTAAGATGCAGATACACGGCTGAGTCCTGACCGAGGAATGGCTCTTCGTGCTGGGCCATACGTTGATGCGTTGCTGTTTGGTCTCCCCCACATACAAATCAGAGCATTCTTCACTGCATGACTGCATATATGATGTCGCTTTTTGTGTTTAGGTATTGGGTCTTTCGGATGTACCAATTGCTGCCTCAGTGGTTGTTCGGTTTAAAGCAGACAGGGATACGATGTTTTTGAAAATTCTTCTTAATTTCTCGGAGACCCCTGCTACATATGGGATGACCATGTTCTTCCTCCTGTCTTGCTTTTCCCCTTCACTGTTGATATTTTGTGTTCTTTCTTCCTTCTACTTCTTTTTGACAAAGGCCCAGTCTGGATATCCACAAGTTTTAAGGGCTCCTCTGAGATGTTTAATTTTTTAGCCTTCGCCTCTGTGCTAGTGGGATGTCTCGGCTCTGTGTTGCAGGGTTCGATGACACCCAGCTTGTGATCTAAAGGGTGGTGGGAGTCAAACATCAAATACTGATCTGTGTGTGTTGGTTTTCTGTAAACCTCTACTTCCAGTTTACCATTTTCCTTAACTTCTACCAAGCAGTCCAAGAAAGCCAGTTTGTTGTTGTACCTCTTCCCTGTGAATTTAATGTTTTGGTCTACCGCATTAATGGTGTTCTGTGAAAGCTTGTACTTCCTTCGGTGGATTTAACCCAGGTGTCATCAACATATCTGAACCAGTGGCTGGGTGCTATGCCCTTAAAGGTATTAAGCGCCTGTTTTCACCTCCTCCATGTAAAGGTTGGCCACAATGGGTGAAACGGAGATCCCATAGCACATCCATGTTTGCTTATAGAACTTATCCCTGTATTTGAAATAGGTGGTATTCAGGCACAAGTCCAACAAGGAACACACCTGTTCTGGGTTGAGATCAGTTCTGCTGGTAAGCACAGAGGCGAAGGCTAAAGAAATTAAACATCTCAGAGGAGCCCTTAAAACTTGTGGATATACAGACTGGGCCTTTGTCAAAAGAAGTAGAAGGAAAGAAAAGAACACAAATATCAACAGTGAAGGGGAAAAGCAAGACAGGAGGAAGAACATGGTCATCCCATATGTAGCAGGGGCTCCGAGAAATTAAGAAGAATTTTCAAAAAAACATCTACCTGTGCTGCTTTAAACCGAACAACACACTGAGGCAGTCTATTGGTACATCCGAAGACCCAATACCTAAACACAAGAAAAGCGACATCATATATGCATGGCAGTGCAGTGAAGAATGCTCTGATTTGTATGTGGGGAGACCAAACAGCAACTGCATCAACGTATGGCCCAGCACAGAAGAGCCAATTCTCGGGTCAGGAATCAGCCGTGTATCTGCATCTTAAGGATAAAGGACATACCTTGAAGATTGTAATGTTAATATACTGGCGAAGGACAGTGACTGGTTCAAGAGAGGTGTTAAGGAGGCCATTTATGTGAAAATAAAGAAACCAAGCGCTGAATAGAGGTGGGGGGGGTTCGACACCAACTGTCTGCCATGTACAATGCTGTTTAACACCCTTACTCTGGGCGTTCTATAACACCTCTTAGCCACTATCCAATCACACCCTTAACACCTGGCTGTGATATGCTAATTGGGATTTCCGGGTACATAATTGCCACAGATTTTGGACAAGTCATTCTGATGAGGAAAGCCAGTCGGATGACTAGCGAAACGTCTTCAAGAACTACATTTCAAGTCCAGTTGATCTAATTGAATACAACAGATATAGCCTAAATATAAGATTACTTCAAAATTATGTAGAAAAATATTTTGATAATTTGTGTTAAAAAGCCAATATATATGTTGCCCCTTCTTCTTTGTAATATTTCTTATGATAATTCACAAAACCAAAGGAACTGAGTGCTTATAGGTAACTGTGGTAACTGTGGTCTCCATATTTTTATTAAAAAAAGCACAATCGTACCCTTAAAAATGACTCCAGCATTGCTATTTTTGCTATCGCAGGACAAGACAAACAGGGAGATACAATAAAAGTTCTTATCGTTTAAAATGGTGCTAATTTTGCCCCAACCAATCAGATCTTATTTAACATTTGAAAGCTAACATCTGATTGGTTGGGGCAAAATTAGCAACATTTTAAATGATAAGAACTTTTATTAAATAACCCTGAAAGAGTGTTGTTTTCGACGTATTTATAAAAATGTCCGTTTTACTTTCGCTAGAAAAAACACCACATGTGTTAGGCTATTTTTAAATAACAAAGATAGGTGTTCAGTGTGTATTTGACACTACTTTGAAAATCCACCAGGGAGTATTACCTATTTACCATCATTTGCACCGAACTTAAACTTTTGCCATATTTTTAGCATTAGTGCTACTTTTTGCTACATCATTTTCGCCTTAGATGAAAATTCGCCTTTTTAATAACTTTATAAGAAAAGTTGAAAGTTTAAAAAAATTGTGGTGAAGTCTGGTGGCAAAAAAGGTGAAAATAATGCCCCTTTATAAATTTGTCCCTTAGACCCCCATTTGACTTTATTGGTAAATAAGTAAAATTGGAACCTTAATAAAAAAGCAAAAAAAAAAACTTATAAAAGTAAAATCAGTAAATGCTGGAAAATAGTCTAACATCCCCCTGGGTACTTATTAGTATTGAGCTAAATAAATGGCCACTTGAGCATTTTCGCCACTTGGCGAATTTGAATGGCTGAACTTAACAGTCTGAACCTTGGGCTAAATTGTCAGAGACAATGTCCTTGGAAAAGTGTCAGTGTTGTTAGACTGATATGCACAAGTGCATAACTCTTTTCCACTATTATATGGGGTTGCTGTGTGAAGGTTCTCATTCATCCATGTCATGGTATATCTTTTGTATTCAATTAAATCAACTGAACTTAAATATGCTTGTGAAGGTTCTCATTCATCCAGGTCATGGTATATCTGTTGTATTCAATTAGATCAACTGGACTTGAAATGTAGTTCTTGAAGACGTTTCGCTAGTCATCCGACTGGCTTTCTCAATTCAGAATGACTTGTACAAGAATCTGTGGCACTTATGTACCCTGGAAATTCCTAATTAGCATATCACAGCCAGGTGTTAAGGGTGTGATAGGATAGTGGCTAAGAGGTGTTATAGGTACGCCCAGAGTAAGGTGTTAAAACAGCATTGTACATGGCAGACAGTTGGTGTCGAACCCCCCCCACCTCTATTTAGGCTTGGTTTCTTTATTTTCACATAAATGGCCTCCTTAACACCTCTCTTGAACCAGTCACGTTCCTTCGCCAGTATGTTAACATTACAATCTTCAAAGGTATGTCCTTTATCCTTAAGATGCAGATACACGGCTGAGTCTGACCCGAGGAATTGGTCTTCGTGCTGGGCCAACGTTGATGCAGTTGCTGTTTAGTTTCCCCCACATACAAATCAGAGCATTCTTCACTGCACTGCATCGCATATATGATGTCGCTTTTCTTGTGTTTTGGTATTGGGTCTTTCGGATGTACCAATTGCTGCCTCAGTGTGTTGTTCGGTTTAAAGCAGACAGGGATACGATGTTTTTTGAAAATTCTTCTTAATTTCTCGGAGACCCCTGCTACATATGGGATGACCATGACCCCTAAAGCCATCCCTGGGGGGATATTATAGCAGACACAGAAGCCTCTATCCACAGTAATAAGGTATCACAGAGTGAGGCAGAACAACTTCGCCTTAAGGTATCTGCAGCCTTAGCCAGTGCTAAAACTCCTTCATCTAACCTGAATACAAGGAAAGAAGAGCCTTACATCTCTCAAGAAAGATTCCAGTATCACCATTCTACCGGCAGATAAAGGAAGATGCACAGTGGTAACTCAAAACACCTCAGACTACCATGAAAAGGTGACCATGCTCCTGGCCGATAACAACACATATGAGGCTTTAACAAGGGATCCCACCAGCCGTTACAAGAAAAGAGTCATAGACTTACTACAACAGCTTCAAAAGGACAAAGCCATTGACCGAGCAATGTATCATCGCCTCTACCCTGGTGAGGCACATCCATGCATATATGGACTCCCAAAGATACATAAGGAAGGGGCCCCACTAAGACCTATAGTCAGCAGCATCAACTCTGTAACATACAAGGTGGCAAAATATCTAGCTAACATCTTAGGACCTTTGGTGGGAAGTTCTAAGCATCACATCCAGAACTCTCAGGATTTCACCAACAAGATTGAAGATATATTACTCGGTGTAGAAGAAACTATTGTGTCCTATGATGTGACATCTCTCTTCACTTGTATACCCACCAAAGAGGCTGTTGACATGGTGAGAAAAACGGCTGGGCCAAGACAGCACTCTTACCAGCAGAACTGATCTCACAAGTCATTCTGAATTGAGAAAGCCAGTCGGATGACTAGCGAAACGTCTTCAAGAACTACATTTCAAGTCCAGTTGATCTAATTGAATACAACAGATATAACTGAACTTAAAGTTTAGTTCTTGAAGACGTTTCACTAGTCATCCGACTGGCTTTCTCAATTCAGAATGACTTGTACAAGAATCTGTGGCAAGAAACGTCTTCAAGAACTAAACTTCAAGTCCAGTTAATTTAATTGAATACAACAGATATTATATGGGGTTGTTGTTACAAAGGGAAGATATTTGTCGATATTTACTGATTTCATAAGATTGTGAGGTTGCATGTACAGACCTTTCCTATAAAAATTCTCATCA
The DNA here is from genome assembly GCA_019447015.1 of Hymenochirus boettgeri. Classification (NCBI taxonomy): domain Eukaryota; kingdom Metazoa; phylum Chordata; class Amphibia; order Anura; family Pipidae; genus Hymenochirus; species Hymenochirus boettgeri. The sequence continues at coordinate 58,588,081 of CM033472.1, forward strand.
TTGTTTATGTAGTTATCTATTACATATACTTGAATTTTCAGAAGGGAAACTCCACCCTGCTGTGCATTGTATTGAAAATATGAGTCAGACATTATGATGTAATGTAAGAGTAATCTGGAATAAACACGTCCAAAATAGAGACACATTCATTATAGGATGATGGCTAATTATTAAGCTTTGAGTCATTATGTATATGAAAATCCTAGACATGATGTGAGAAGAATAAATAATAAATGCAATAATAAATGTAAGAACTAACAGGGAGGTGTAATAAAATTTCTTATCCTTAAAAATGGCGCTAATTTTGCCCCAACCAATCAGATGTTATTTAACATTTGAAAGCTAACATCTGGTTGGTTTGGGCAAAATAAGCACCATTTTTTAAGATAAGAACTTTTGTTACATCTCCCTTTAAGTATTACATTAAAAAAGTTTGATCTGAACCATATTATTCAGTTGAAAAATCATTGTGGGAATATAGTTACAAGGTGCAGAGAATAAGACATTTTGCTGCAGAAGCAAAAGGAAAGTTGACATCTTATAGTCTATAAGTCTTTGCCAGACAGACAGTCCATCAGTCCCAGTTTACTACCTGGTCTATCAGTCCCAATTGCCATCCAGTCCATAAGTCCCAGTAGGGTAGTTCAAGCTCCACCCCTGAATATAGACAGACTATTTCTGTCTCTTTCTATTTCTCTTTTTTAACGAATTCTATAATTCAGTGGAAGATAGGAATACTTGCTGTTTTACCTTAGAAGCAGGGAGACAGCTGCACTGTCTCCCCTCCTGCCCCTTCCTCCTCTCACTATCCCTTGCTAACCAGATGTGCTCAAATATTATTTAAACTAAACTTTTTAGTTTTGTTGTTTCAGTTAGATTTGTATATTTTACTGGACATACAACAAGAGCTACAATTATAACTTACCTCCCCCACTTTATATTACATACCTATTAACTTCATCCTAATATCCAATGTGGAAATTGATCCAGTAGTCTGGTCAGACCACCACACCATCCACTTCTCCCTCACAGCACCAGCTTTAAAACACCAGGTGAAAGAACAAATAAAATATCATTCCTTGAAAGGTTTATCACTCCAACACCTCCAGAACAACCTCAATCTTGAAGACCTAACAGCTCACAACCTAGGCCTCGAACACATGGTCCATAAATATAACCACTATGTCTCAACTGCTTTTGATGTAGCCCCCTTATGCATTAAACGTTCCACCCCATTACATCATGCTTGCTGGTTTGACAACTCAGTTAAGGAGATAAAGAAAGAGGGCCGTGGACTGAAGCGACAGTGGTACAAACATTAATGCCCTGAAGACAAACTTTCACTGATTGCAAACCAGAAAAAATATCAAACACTGGTCAATAAGAAAAAGTCCTTATTCCTGTCTCAGGAGATTGTCAACCGTGCGGAAAAGCTGGGCAGGTCTGTAGGCTGTGTTTGCAATCTTTGCAACCCATCTTGCCAGAAATCCAGCATCAGACCTTCACAGGACCTATGTGAGAAATTTGCCTACTTCTCAGATAAAGTTTCCACCATATGGTCTGCCATCCAACCCACAACACTAGAAACCAAAGCAGAACCATATAATGGATGCAAAGATAGCCTACCAGCATGGTCTGATTTCAAGACTATTACTGAAGATGGCATCTCAGACATCCTCTTTAAACTTCACCAGACTACCTGTGACTTGGCCCCACTGAGTTCATGTTAAAATGCCCTGAGCTATTTACACCAGCATTCCACAAAATAGTAAACTGTTCCCTACAAGAGGGAAGGTTCCCCACCATTCTGAAAGAGGCAATCGTCAGACTACTACTCAAAAAAACATCCTTAGACCCAGACGCTCTAAACTACTACAGGCCGGTCTCCAACCTCTCCTTTCTGGGGAAAGTTAATGAAAAGGCTGTTTATCTCCAACTTGAAGCTAGGCTCTCAGGAAATATTATCCTTGACCCTCTCCAATCTGGCTTCAGAAAACATCACAGCTGTGAAACAGCCCTCACACAGGTCTGCAACAATCTTCTTATGGCAAGAGACAGAGGCCAATTTTCCATCTTAATTTTGCTCAACCTCTCAGCGGCTTTTGACACAGTTGATCATCAAATCTTGCTCAACAGGTTACAAGAGTACTGTGGCATTGATGGCTTGGTTCTCCAGTGGTTTAACTCCTTCCTGGCTGGCGGAACACATCTTTGGGGCCCTTCCTTTCCAATCCTGTATCTCTGAAATATGGAGTACCCAAGGATGCCATACTATCCCCTCTGCTGTTCACCATATACATGTTGCCACTGGGATAAATCATACAAAAACATAGCCTGACATATCATTGCCATGCCAATGATACCCAACAGTATTTATCATTCCACCCTGGCATCACAGACCCTAACCCACAAATAAATAAATGCTTAGCTGAACTTCAGGAATGGAGGACTGATAACTGGCAAAAACTAAATGCTGACTAAACTGAAGTTCTAGTTATTGGGGGTCAGCGCTCGACAACAAAGCAGCTTCAGTCTCAGCCAGTACCATTAAGAATAGGAAGCTCAGACCTGAACAACTCAGACTTTGTGCGCAGCCTGGGTGTACTGATTGATGGGGAACTAAACTTCAGGAACCAAAGCTCAGCCATTGTGAAAAATTCCTTCTTTCACCTAAGAAACATTGCAACAATAAAGCACCTCATTCCAACCCTGGTCCATGCATTCATCTCATCATGGTTGGACTACTGTAATGTTCTCTATAAAGGCCTTCCAAAAAAAGACCTGCACCGCCTGCAGCCAATGAAGAATGCAGCTGCAAGAATATTAACAAGCCAATCCCACCATTGCCACATAACACAAACCCTTCGCTCACTCCACTGGCCACCGATAAAATGGAGAATTCTGTTTAAGATTGGGTTATTGACATTCAAATCCTTGCACAATCTGGGCCCTGGATATCTGAAATACTTGCTGCAACTGCATCACACCCCCCACAACCTTAGATCAAAAGGATCCAATAACTTGGTTACCCCCAGAGTCCACCTCAAAACATTTGGAGACAGAGCCTTCTGTCATGCTGCCCCTACACTATGGAACTCCCTGCCACACCCAATCAGGATATCCCCATCCCTGGAAACATTTAAATCCAAATTGAAAAGCCACCTGTTTATTCTGGTATTTATGAACACCTGACTATTTCCTCTGTAACAGACTATTGATCTGAGACATATCTATGTGCTTTGAGTCCTTTAGGAGAAAAGCGCTTTACAATTGTTATTGTATTGTATTCTTTTTGTATGTTTAAGGTGTGTCATTTGCTACTGTAACTGTAAAACTCTTTTTTTCCTGATTATACTTTATATTTCATTATGTTTTAATTGTAGTATTTTAAGTTAAAAAGATATTCATGGGCAATTTTAAGGGGATTACAGGTGCCCAGAATCCTTCCTTTCTGCTGGTTAATAGTTAATCACAATACTGGCTCCTTAAGGGTCAACAGAAAGTACAAGGGGTGTCAGTCTGAAAGGGGATTGAAACAATGAGAACAGAAATGAAAAGTATGTGTTAATAATTTGGGGACAGGTGTGAAACTAACCACAAAGATAGTGATAAAGGCCACACAGTTGGAGTTTATCACCTCCATTCATATTAGCTTTATTAACTCACTAGCAGAGTACCCGGAGTTGCCTGGTTTTTCTAAAGATCCAGCCCGAACCTGCATCCAAAATTCAACAGACCTGCACCTGCAGCTTTCTAACCTGATCAAAGTTTACTGCAAATCTGGTAAACTTCGGGGTGCCCAACACAATGCAGGATTCTAGGGCAGATCTCACCCCCAATTAACTTAGCTCATGACATTTGGGGGGTTATTGTTGTGCAATAAGCGGATATTGCAAAATGTCCAAATTTGGTATTTTCCCTAAAAAACAAATTAATGTGAGGTGTTGTACCCCGTTGCTAAAGGGGAAGTTGATATGAAACGCATTAAAGTTAAAGGGAAAGTTGATATGATACACTTTAAAGTGTATATCACATCAACATCCCCTTTAACACGTATCACATCAACTTCCCCTTTAACACATAGCACACCAACTACCCCTTTAAGGCTTATCACACCAACTTCCCCTTTAAGGTGTATAACACCAACCGTCCCTTTAATGCATATCACATCAACTTCCCTTTAAGGCGTTTTTACATAAACGTTCCCTTTAACGCGTATTACACCAACTTCACCGTTAAGGCGTATCACATCAACTACCCATTAAGGCTTATCACACTGCCTTTCCCTTTAAGGCGTATCCCCTTTAAAGTGAATCACCAACTTTCCCTTTAAGGCGTATCAAACCAACTTCCCCTTTAAGGCGTATCCCTTTTAAAACGTATCACACGGGGTATTAGCAGTCTCACTGGGATAGATAGCCCAGGAGGAAAGCAGGGTGTAGATAGGCCAGTGGTGGGTGGAAAGGGGGGTGGGGCTAGCATAGGGGATAGGAAGGCATGTGTATTAAAGTGTACGAATAAATTCCAGGATCATCTAAAATGTATGTTTGCAAATGCGAGAAGCCTGGCTGACAAAATAGGTGAATTGGAAATGATGGCATTGAATGAAAAGTATGATGTAATAGGTATAGCAGAAATGTGCTTGAACAGTTCTCACCACTGGGCTGTAAATATAGAAGGATATGCCTTGTTTAGGCAGGACAGAAAAAAAGGAAAGGGGGAGGAGTATGTGTTTATGTTACATAGTAACATAGTAACATAGTAATTAAGGTTGAATAAAGACATACGTCCATCAAGTCCAACCTATCCATCGTCTTTTTTTTATTTTTTTTATTAACCCTTCCTAACAGTTGATCCAGAGGAAGGCAAAAAAACCCAGCTTAAAAGGGGGGAAAAATTCCTTCCTGACTCCAAACGGCAATCGGAAAGTATCCCTGGATCAACCAGATCTATATTCATTAATACCAGTAATTCTCAATATTATTTAGTTTTAGGAACTTATCCAGGCCTTTTTTAAAGCTATTCAATGAACTTGTCATTACCACATCTGCTGGAAGACAGTTCCACAGTTTCACCGTTCTCACTGTAAAGAAACCTTTCCTAACCTGAAGGTGAAACTACTTTTCTTCCAACCTTAAAGGATGTCCATGAGTCCTCTGATATGACCTATTAGTAAACAATGCACCAAAAAGTTCATTGTATGGCCCATTAATATATTTGTATAAGGTTATCATGTCCCCATGCAAATGTCGCTTCTCCAATGTAAACAGCCCTAACTTGTCTAATCTGCCTGCATATTCAAGCCCCTCCATTCCCCTTATTAATTTAGTTGCCCTTCTCTGTTAAAAAAGAATTGAAGCCAAATTTAAAAGAAGAGATAATTGGTGATATGGATGATAAAGTGGAGGCAATATGGGTGGAATTAGGCAACAGGAAAGGGGGTAATGTCATTGTTGGTGTCTGCTATAAGCCGCCAAATGCTAGCAGAGAGGAGGTGAGTCCACTTCATATGCAGTTGGCAAGGGCTGCAAGTTTGGGGAGTGTGCTCTTATGGGTGGTGGACTTCAATTACCCTGACATTGATTGGTGTGGTGGAACTGCCATCACAGAAAAAGGCGATGAGTTCCTGAATTTGCTGCAGGATAATTTTCTCTCACAGGTGGTTGAGGTTCCTACTAGAAAAGGAGCTCTGTTGGATCTGGTAATATCTAACATTGTGGAGCGCATTATAGATATAAAGGTAACTGGAGGCTTAGGGAATAGTGACCATGAAATAGTGGCATTTGGACTTTATCGAAATGAAAAGTGCGCTGGGTTAACAAAGACATTTAATTTCAGGAAAGCAAATTTTCCCAGGTTAAAAGCAGCTCTTCAGAATGTCAACTGGGATAATGTATTATCAGGTAAATGTACTGAACAGAAGTGGACTGTGTTCAAGGGGATTTTAAGCCAGTTCACATCTAAATTTATACCCTTGGGAAATAAATGTAAAAAAAATAAATCTGCGCCCATGTGGTTGAATTCTGATGTAAAGAGGCAAATGGAAGGGAAGAAAAAGGCATTTAAAACCTATAAGGCCGAGGGAACGGAAAGGGCCTTTAGGGATTATAAAAACTGTAACAAGGTGTGTAAGAAAGCAATCAAACTAGCTTAAATTAATAATGAAGTTAGGATAGCTGAACAAAGCATCACTAAGCCTAAAAATTTTTTTAAGTATATTAATAGTAAGAAGATGAGGACTGAGAATGTGGCACCATTAATTAATGGGGATAATTACGGAAGAGGGCGATAAAGCAAATGTCTTGAATATTTTTTTTCCCTCTATATACACTATAGAAGATCCAAGTACAGATATCATAGAGTATAGTAGCAATAATTGTATAAAAGATTCAAGTGCACTTTGGTTAACCGAGGATATGGTACAGAAAGAACTAAAGAAGGTTAATATTAATAAATCTCCTGGACCGGATATAATACATCCTCGGGTACTTAAGGAGCTAAGTTCAGTTTTATCTAGGCCATTGTTTCTTATTTTTGCAGATTCCCTCATGTCTGGTGGTGTGCCTCTGGATTGGAAAAAGGCTGATGTTATTCCAATATTCAAAAAGGGTAGTGGTTCACAGTAATTACAGGCCTGTAAGTTTAACTTCAGTGGTGGGGAAGATCCTGGAAAGTTTAATAAGGGAACATGTTCTAGAGTATGTTTCAAGGACTGACATTATAAGTAGTAACCAGCATGGATTTAGGAGGAATAGACCTTGTCAAACTAACTTGCTTGGCTTTTATGAGGAAGTAAGTAGAAATTTAGACTCTGGCATAGCAGTAGATGTAGTTTACTTGGATTTTGCAAAGGCTTTTGATACAGTCCCCCATATGTGACTAATGTATAAGCTAAGGTCTGTTGGTCTGGGGAGTCACATTTGTACATGGATAGAAAATTGGTTAATAAATGGCTCTGTGTTAAGTGAATCCCTGTTGGAAAGGGATCTTGGAGTTTTGGTGGATAACAAACTTAAAGGTAGCAAGCAGTGCCAGGCGGCAACAGCCAGAGCCAGCATGGTATTGTCTTGTATAAAGAGAGGTATGGATTCAAGGGAGGAAAATGTAATTCTCCCTCTTTACAAAGCATTGGTAAGGCCCCATTTGGAATATGCAGTGCAATTTTGGAATCCTGTGTACAAAAAGGACATCTTTGAAATGGAAAGGGTTCAGAGAAGGGCAACTAAATTAATAAGGGGATTGGGGGAGCTTGAATATGAAGAGAGACTGGAAAAGTTACAATTATGTATGCTGGAGAAAAGGCGCTTGCGTGGGGATATGATTACTGTGTATAAATACATTAACGGGCCATACAATAAACTATCTGGGGCATTGTTCACCAATAGAACATGTCAAAGGACACGAGGACATCCCTTAAGACTTGAAGAAAAAAGGTTTAGGCTTCAAGCTCGGAAAGGGTTTTTCACTGTGAGAACGGTAAAGCTATGGAACTGTCTTCCAGTGGACTTGTTATGGCAGGTTCATTGGTCAGTTTAAAAAAAAAAGCTGGATGAGTTTCTGAAAACAAGGAATGTTGCAAGTTACTGGTATTGATACATAAAGTAGAGTTGATCCATGGAAATTTCCGATTGCAACTTGGAGTCAGGAAGGAATTTTTTCCCCCTTCATAAATTTGGTGGGGTTTTTTTGGCTTCCTCTGGATCAACAGTTAGGCAGGAAATGAGGATATTGCTAGATGGGTTGAACTGGATGGACGTATGTCTTTATTCAACCTCAAATACTATACTATACACCAACTTTCCCTTTAAGGCGTATCACACCAACTTCCCCTTTAATGCATATTGCATCAACTAATCCTTTAACATGTATCACACCAACTTTCCCTTTGACATGTATGACACAAACTTGTATCGCGTATCGCACCCGAAAACACGCGTTTCCTGTGCATTGCCGTTATTCCAATGATCGGGAAAAATGCGCAATCGTAAAAAAAAAATCCCAGTAAATTGATCAGAACCCCTGTTTGTAACATTTATTTAGAAAAAGGGAATTTTGTGTGCTTACAGGCCTTCTCTTCAAACACTATCGTGATTGGTTAGCATGACTTAAACATGTTGCTGGTGGCTGCTGCACAAGAGACACTCGTTCAGCTTCTACAGGCTATTCACATGCAACTACACAGCTGGGCTTACTTTACTATTTAGCAGCAGCTAATAAAGGGAAATCACTAATGTGATTTATTCTGAGACCCCTATACATATAATTTTTTTACAAAGGTATGTGAATTAGGATATAGTACCTTTAACCATTTTCTATCTGGGATCTGATAGATAAAACTAAAATGTTAGATTTGAAGAGCATAACATAGGAAGATATTTACTACCAAGCCTTGCTTTATTCCTTACATAAGCACAGCAATGCTCGTCTGATAGTCAATCTACCACAAAAAGAGCTTTCGCAATGTTAATACTGGTTGAGTAAGTTTGTGCTCATTCAAAGGACAACATCTTGTCCATGAAATAAAAGACTCCACGCGTTATTGTGATGCATAGTTTACTAATGCGTGTGGAGTTGGAGACACTCCTTAAATGTTCCTGCCTATAGTTGTAATGCCAGGCTATGGAATTCGCCTTAATATGTTATTGCGCAAAATTCCTAAATCAGCCAAATTATATTGAGAGGTTTATATTCAGTAATATCAACTCATCTAACCTTTAGGTGAGAACATAGCTACACTCATTTTGCCACTATGTAATTGGTGATACTTCTGGGCGGGTGGATATTCTCAGCCTTGTAATGATGCTTCAATCACAACCAAATTTTGAAATATATTCAGTTTTGTACCTCATGGGTAACTTTCCCATTGCTTTCAGCATACATTGTTTAATTATAATTAATACATTAATTAGAATTATTTAATTATATATTAATAAATTGTTTTTTTAGTGTTTAATTCTAGAGGAGGAATTCGAAATGAACAGTATCTTTAGTCACACTCCAAAGGTTTGGGGGAAACATGATCCCTTCTTCAGGTGGTGTGAAAGCAACAAACAATTGAGTTGAAATACCCTATCCTCTGGATAATACCTGCCCATATGGGAGTGTCCAGAGTTACCCATAAAATCAAGTCAAGTAAATCAACATATACAATGACTGATAAAAAAAGAATAAAGAATAAAATCTAATCTGAATTAGATAATAAAGTGCATCAACTGATTCAGTGCAGATAAAGTGTATCAAAGTGATTCAGTGTAGTTAAAATCAGTCATTAGTCCTTATTCAATGAGAATCCTCTAGAGGGAGTACATTCGTCTCTTTAGCTATGGATAAAATACATAATAAAAAATTACATTGTTGCGGTTAGAAAAGAAAATAATAATCTTCAATACATTGGTTATAATAAACAGGACCACTTTATTTCCTCATTTAAACCTTGAGGGACAAGGGTTTCTAATTTATCTATCCAAAAGCTTTATCTTTGTAGCAAAATCCTTTCAAAATTGCCACCTCTCTGTTCTTTGCTAACAACCTCCAATATAACCTCCATCTATTAACCATGCTCTATGTCTGTATTTGAGAAAATGTTTACTGATGGATGTTTCATGCCATTTTTTATTGGTTGTACCATTATAGATGGAGATATCTCTTTTATGCTCTTCAAATCTAACATTTTAGTTTTATCTACATAGGCCCATCCACATGGGCATTTCAATAGGCAAATAATGCCATTTGTCCTAAATGTTGCGAAACCTCTTAGTTTGATTTCTTTACCTTTAAGAGAATGTGGAAAAGAACTGCCTGGTATTATGGCATTACATGCCTGACAGTTTCTGCAAGGAAAAGTGCCAATTTGTGGTGTACCTATGAATGATTGGGTGCTCATTCTAGGAGTTAATACATCAGCTCCAGTGGTGTAACTACCACCATCTCTGCAACCACAGGGGGCCCAGACGGTAGCAGGGCCCGCCACAAGCCCAAGGGCCCTTCCACGGCCAACTGTTTTAAACAGCTGGTTGCACGATCAGCTGTTTAAAAAAAAAGAATCGAACTTTATATGCGCGATCAGCTGTTTAAAACAGGGACCTTGGATAGGGGAAGAGGGTAAGGAGCCCGGCCTCCATTCTTGGGGGGGGGGGGGGCAGGGCCCTGCAGGTACACCCCTGATCAGCTCTTATAAGTTTGTGGCCTAGATTCTTAGCTCTTTTATATGAAAACAGAGGTGGGTTAGTGAATAACTTTCCATATTCAGGGTCTGCTTGTAGGGTATACCAATTTTCTTAATGATTCTCTGAATTTTAGAGGACAATGTATGATATGTGGATACAAATGGTAATCTCTCTGTCTGAGGGAGGATTTTTACTTTGTCTATTAGATCATGATGGTCATAACCTCGGGAAATGAATTTGTTCATCATTTCCTCCATCCTAAGCAGGTAAGCAGTGCCATTACTAGCCATCTTGGTGCCCTAGGCACCCTCACACCCATTCGCCCAGCCCAAAATAAATAAATAAAACATTGGCCAGCTGGGTTTCCCCACTCAATATCTACAGACAGACTGACAATGCTTCTGTGGATTTTGCTGTTTTGCTCTGGTTATGGAATACCAGAGCAAAATTTGGAATTTCCAAAGGGTTGTGTCTTCTTGTCTTAAAGAAGACACAACCCTTAACTTTCTTTCATAAAGACGTTACAGCTGATTTGATCAACTAATTGAAGTTATTAGGAAGGTTTTTCCCACTTTTAAAATTTATTAGAAATGTATTTTACAATGGCTAAAAATAAAGTTATTAGAAAATGGCATATCATAAATGTAGAAAGGCAATAGTAGGTAAAAAAAGGAAATTGATATGAACTACAAAGGAAACTGGTATTTTTGACTACTATTTAAGCGGTTGCAATTGATTTCTTTAAATCTTTTTTTATTATCACCAGAGCATCCTCTGGTGCAGCGTCTGCATTGAGCTTTATTTTGCAGATCAAAAGCATGGCAGCAAGACAACTGATGAAGGTGCTGGGAACACTAACAGTGACCATTGGCCTTATAAATTGAGCAAATTGGAGAATTAGGCCCTTTGCTGAATTACTTCTTAGCCAAATGGGACAAGATGCAGCAAGACTGGTCACAAATAATAACTTAAACAGTACTTTCAAAGTAAATCTGTCATGATGGGCGAAGCCAGCAAATCTTTGTGTTGGTACTCCCCTTGCAGAACTCAGCTGGATTCACATATTCACAGACGCATCTGGGAAGGGTTGAGGAGCCCACTTAGGCCAGAGATTTGTTCAGGCTTAATGGGGAACAGACTTATCCCATCTATCCTCGTTACTAATAGAGTTAAAGGCAATTCACCAAGCCCTCAAGGCTTTCTTATCACTGATTCAGGTAATGCCGGTTTTTATAAGAACTGACAATGTGGCGGCAGTCTCGTATATAAATCGTTTGCAAATTTGCTGCTTTGCTTTGGTCATGGAATCCCAACTAAAGCTAGTTTCACTGGCTGCAATAAAGCAGTTGCCTGACCCCGACGTGATTTGAACACGCAACCTTCTGGTCTGGAGTCAGACGCGCTACCTTTGCGCCACGGGGTCACACATGAGAAAGGAAAGGTGTCTCCAATCTGGTACCTGTAAAGAAGACACAACCCTTGACTTTCTTTTATAAAGACATTACAGCTGATTTGATCAACTAATTGAAGATATTAGAAAGGTTTTCCCACTTTTAAAATTTATTAGAAATGTATTTTACAATGGCTAAAAAAAAGTTATTAGAAAATAGCATATTATAAACATAGAAAGGCAATGGTAGGTAAAAAAGGAAATTGATATGAACTACAAAGGAAACTGGTATTTTTAAATACAATTCAAGTGGTTGCAATTGATTTCTTTAAATCTTTTTTTATTAGAACCAGAGCATCCTCTGGTGCAGCGTCTGCATTGAGCTTTATTTTGCAATAAACCTTACAGGAATGGCAAAGATTCACTAGTATTTTTAGGACATATTCTGTTTATCACAGAGCTAAATTCCTCATCTTTGTTTAGGGCATATGAAAAAATTGTGGATATCTTTAAGGACTGGTCAATGAAATGTGCGCTAATCGAACTACAGTGTAAACACAAAATGCACAGCCTCCCCGTTTGGGAATTGAACCCTGATCTCCTGCGTGACTGGCGGGGATACTCACCACTATACTAACGAGGAACACTTGCTATTGCTACTTTTGTGTTTTCTCTCTAGCTCTTGACTGGTTGGAAACTTTTCCATAGAGAAATGTCTGGCTAAGAAATAAGGTGTGATCCTTTCTAGAGCAAATAGCATTGTATACTAAGTCACAGAGAATGAGACCTTTGGCCTTGATGCCATACCAGAGTCTATGAAAGCAGCACTGGGCTCATTGGTAGCAAATTTTTTCCATCATTTCTTTTCTACAAGTTTGGTCAGTTTGGGTGGCTAATCAATCCAGAGAAAAGCCAATTACAACCATTTCAAAGACTAATCTTCCTGAGAGCCTGTATCAATACTCATCTAGGACTGGTGTCCCTGCCAACCACGAGAATAGAGAACATTTCTCGTTTAGCCATAGAGACTTTGAAGATCAAAAGCATGGCAGGAAGACTAACACTAACAGTGACCATCGGCCTTATAAAATGGGCAAATTGGATAATTAGGCCCTTTGCTGAATTACTTCTTAGCCAAATGGGACAAGATGCAGCAAGACTGGTCACAACAAAAGGAAGTTTCCTGTGAGTGAAACAAACTAGAGTGAGTGACCCTTGCTCTCAAGGACCTTGATCTCAAGGACATAGAAAAAGGACATTGAAACAAGAAGGGCAATTAAACAAAGTTTGTGCGTCACTGTGCAGTTGTGGTGTATTAGAAGGGACAGTTTTGTCGGTACCATGCAATGTGCATCCTGCCACATGTATTGGAACCTGGAGCAGACGTTCCGGGGAACCTATGTCTGTGTCAGGTGTGAGTGGGTCGCCCTTTGGGAGCTGAGGTGGAGAGTCTAAGGGGGCAGCTTGCAGCATTGCAGGGATTGGCAGAACTGGGGGGTCAGCAGTCACTGGCTGGGGCCAGTATAGAGGTGGGTGGAAGTGGGACAGGGAAGGTTGAGGGGGGAGGTAGCTTTGTTAGGGTTACTAGGGGAAGTGGGGGACGGAAGAGTAGGGGGGCTTCCTCCCAGATTGTCCATTCCAACAGATTTGCCGCCTTTGCAATGAAGTGGAGGAGGACACCTCGGAATTAGCGTGTATGGAGGGGGCTAGTCCCTTGAGTACCCAGGGGACTGCCATCTCTGATACAAGGGAGGAGGAACGAAGGATCAGGAATGCAAGGCAGGTGGTAGTGGTAGGGGACTCCATTATAAGGAAGGTAGATAGGATAATCTGCCGCCAAGACCCTACATGCTGAACTGTGTGTTGTCTGCCTGGTGCTAGGGTTCGGCATGTGGTGGATCATGTAGACAGATTATTGGGTGGGGACGGGTGTGACCCGGTGGTCTTGGTTAACATGGGTGCCAATGACAAAGTTAGAGGAGGAGGTGAGGTCCTTAAACATGATTTCCGAGAGCTAGGGGCCAAGATAAAAGCAAGGACCTCCAGGGTACTGTTTTCAGAAATACTACCGCAGCCACGTGCTAAGCCAGGGAGACAGCGGGAGCTTAGGAGAATTAATGCATGGCTAAGAGAGTGGTGTAAGGAGGAAGGGTTTGGGTTTATTGAGAACTGGGCAGACTTTGCTGTCGGCTACAGGCTCTTTAGTAGGGATGGGTTGCACCTCACTGGTGGTGGTTCAGCTGTTTTAGGGGAGAAAATGGCTAGAGGTTTGGAGGAGATTTTAAACTAGGTTTGGGGGGGAGGGTATTAGCAGTCTCACTGGGATAGGTAGCCCAGGAGGAAAGCAGGGTGTAGATAGGCCAGTGGTGGGCGGAAAGGGGGGTGGGGCTAGCATAGGGGATAGGGAGGCATGTGTATTAAAGTGTATGAATAAATTACAGGATCATAATCTAAAATGTATGTTTGCAAATGCGAGAAGCCTGGCTGACAAAATGGGTGAATTGGAAATTATGGCATTGAATGAAAGTATGATGTAATAGGTATAGCAGAAACGTGGTTTAACAGTTCTCACGACTGGGCTGTAAATATAGAATGATATGCCTTGTTTAGGCAGGACAGAAAAATAAGGAAAAGGGGAGGAGTATGTGTTTATGTTAAAAAAGAATTGAAGCCAAATTTAAAAGAAGAGATAACTGGCGATATGGATGATAAAGTGGAGGCAATATGGGTGGAATAAGGCAACAGGAAAGGGGGTAATGTCATTGTTGGTGTCTGCTATAAGCCGCCATATGCTTATGAAATAGTGACCATGAAATAGTGGCGTTTGGACTTTGTTATCGAAAGGAAAAGTGCGCTGGGTTAACAAAGACATTTAATTTTGGGAAGGCAAATTTTCCCAGGTTAAAAGCAGCTCTTCAGAATGTCAACTGGGATAATGTATTATCAGGTAAAGGTACTGAACAGAAGTGGACTGTGTTCAAGGGGATTTTAAGCCAGTTCACATCAAAATTTATACCCTGGGGAAATAAATGTAAAAAAAATAAATCTGCGCCCATGTGTGTAAGAAAGCAATCAAACTAGCTAAAATTAATAATGAACTTAGGATAGCTGAACAAAGCATCACTAAGCCTAAACATTTTTTTAAGTATATTAATAGTAAGAAGATAAGGACTGAGAATGTGGCACCATTAATTAATGGGGATAAGTTAGTTACGGAGGATGGCGATAAAGCAAATGTCTTGAATAATTTTTTCACCTCTATATATATATATATACACTATAGAAGATCCAAGTACAGACATCATAGAGTATAGTAGCAATAATGGTATAAAAGTTTCAAGTGCACTTTGGTTAACTGAGGATATGGTACAGAAAGAACTATATGGTTAACTGAGGATATGGTGCAGAAAGGTTAATATTAATAAATCTCCTCGACCGGATAAAATACATCCTCGGGTACTTAAGGAGCTAAGTTCAGTTTTATCTAGACTATTGTTTCTTATTTTTGCTGATTCCCTCATGTCCGGTGGTGTGCCTCTCGATTGGAAAAAGGCTGATGTTATTCCAATATTCAAAAAGGTTAGTGGTTCACAGTAATTACAGGCCTGTAAGTTTAACTTCAGCGGTGGGGAAGATCCTGGAAAGTTTAATAAGGGAACATGTTCTAGAGTATGTTTCAAGGACTGGCTTTATAAGTAGTAACCAGCATGGATTTAGGAGGAATAGATCTTGTCAAACTAACTTGCTTGGCTTTTATGAGGAAGTAAGTAGAAATTTAGACTCTGGCATAGCAGTTGATGCAGTTTACTTGGATTTTGCAAAGGCTTTTGATACAGTCCCCCATAGGCGACTAATGTATTAGCTAAGGTCTGTTGGTCTGGGGAGTCAAATTTGAACATGGATAGAAAATTGGTTAATGAATAGGATGCAGAGAGTAGTTGTTAATGGGGCTTCATCATTATGGACTAAAGTGCTAAGTGGGGTGCCACAGGGTTCTGTGCTGGGGCCGCTTCTATTTAATCTATTTATTAATGATTTGGAAGTGGGTATTGTCAGCAAGGTTTCTGTGTTTGCTGACGACACATAACTTTGTCGACCATTAAAAACTACAGAGGATGTGCAATCGTTGCAGGGGGATCTAGATAGATTGTCACATTGGGCTGCTAAGTGGCAGATGAAATTCAATGTTGATAAATGTAAGGTGTTGCATTTTGACTTAAAAATCCTTGTGCTACTTATACTATAAATGGCTCTGTGTTAAGTGAATCCCTGTTGGAAAGGGATCTTGGAGTTTTGGTGGATAACAAACTTAAAGGTAGCAAGCAGTGCCAGGCGGCAACAGCCAGAGCCAGCATGGCATTGTCTTGTATAAAGAGAGGTATGGATTCAAGGTCTTGTATAAAGAGAGGTATGGATTCAAGGGAGGAAAATGTAATTCTCCCTCTTTACAAAGCACTGGTAAGGCCCCATTTGGAATATGCCGTGCAATTTTGGAATCCTGTGTACAAAAAGGACATCTTTGAAATGGAAAGGGTTCAGAGAAGGGCAACTAAATTAATAAGCGGATTGGGGGAGCTTGAATATGAAGAGAGACTGGAAAAGTTACAATTATGTACGCTGGAGAAAAGGCGCTTGCGTGGGGATATGATTACTGTGTATAAATACATTAACGGGCCATACAATAAACTATCTGGGGCATTGTTTACCAATAGAACATGTCAAAGGACACGAGGACATCCCATAAGACTTGAAGAACAAATGTGTAGGCTTCAAGCTTGGAAAGGGTTTTTCACTGTGAGAACGGTAAAGCTATGCAACTGTCTTCCGGTGGACGTTTTTATGGCAGGTTCATTGGACAGTTTAAAAAAAAAGCTGGATGAGTTTCTGCAAACAAGGAATGTTGCTAATTTATTAAATACTGTATCTAATATAGAGACCCTTTATGCTCAAAACATATATTTATGTTGGTGCTGTGGGTAAACTGGAAAATACTACATAGCAAATATGGTAACCAGAATAGTTACCAAAGAAACCCACTAGACTCTGGGAAACCCCAGAGGCACTCAAACAGCCATATTTAGGGAAATAGACATCCCCTTTACATATAGATAATGGGATACTAATACATCAAAGGATATATATGAAAGAACCTTCCAACATTAGAATGATAAAACCATAATTTTATTTGACATCTTTAAAAACATAATATAACGTACCTAACCATTATACACATCTAAAAAATATATATATGCATTTCTGGGCGTCCCCAGATCAATAGCTATCTAACTCTGGCGTCCTAGAGCAAAAAAAAGCAGCAATTAAAGCAATATGCTGGATTAGTAGGTAAGTAAGTAGAGAATAACACTCCGCGCAACCCCCCCGTCACAGGGGTCGGGGTAACCCCGCAATGAAGTGGTAGAGCAATAAGGCAATGCAGGTGGCAATAATGAATGTCAGTAAAGCTTATACTTAATTGCAAACTTCTGTATTCGGAACTCTGCTGGATGTCCCACTTAGCATGTCAGTTGCTCCTTCCTTCATGTATCAGCGCTTCTTGAGTAGCCAGAATGTGAATCCAATTCTCTTGCTTCAGATTACCTTAAATAAATCCCTTATTCGTTCATTGCTTTAGCTCCTTTCCGCCATGTCTACCTACACGAGTTTCAGAGGCCACTCCCTCCTTCATCCGGGTGAAGGAGGGAGTGGCCTCCTGGCCTTCCACAGTCAGGAAGGAATTTTTTCCCCCTTCATAAATTTGGTGGGGTTTTTTTTGCCTTCCTCTGGATCAACAGTTAGGCAGGAAATGAAGATATTGCTAGATGGGTTGAACTGGATGGACGTATGTCTTTATTCAACCTCAAATACTATACTAAATAATAACTTAAACAGTACTTTCAAAGTAAAAGTGTCATGGTGGGCGAAGCCCGCAATTCTTTGTGTTTGTACTCCCCTTGCAGAACCCAGCTGGATTCACATATTCACAGACGCATCTGGAAAGGGTTTGGGAGCCCACTTAGACCAGAAAAGTGTTTAGGCTCAATGAGGGCAGACTTATCCTATCTACCCTCGTCAGTAATAGGGTTAAAGGCAATTCACCAAGCCCTCAAGGCTTTCTTACCACTGATTCAGGCAATGCCGGTATGTATAAGAACCGACAATATGGCGGCAGTATCATATATAAAAAAATCAAGAAGGCACGTGGAGCCATATTCTGATGAAAGGGGTAGCCCCAATAATAAGGTGGGCACAGTTCACATACTCGGGGCCAAAATCAAGTGGTGGATGTGTTGTCAAGGAACCAGCTGGACAGCACAGAGTGGAGTCTGAACAACAAGGTATTTCGGGAAGTTAACAGTCCGATGTTAGAAGCCAGACTGGGATCTGATGGCAACGACTCGGAATGCCAAAGCTACATGTTTTTTTCCCAGATACTTCCAGAGGGGGATGATGGCCATAAATGCACTCAGCCAAACTGAGATCACCTGAAGGCCTCTCTCGCAAGCTCGGCCGTTTCCACCAACCCAAAGTTGGCAAATTGAAATGGCCGAAGTTAATATGAGAATACAGTTGCCGCCACTTTACAAATAGAAGCGAGCGTTGACTGATGCGATGTCCGCAATTTGGCAGGGAGCTTATTGCGGTGATATTAACTTTCCACTGCTGGGTTTTGCCAGTGGAAATAATCTGGAGGGCTGACAACACTGGCTAAGGATCTGGAGGGCTGACTAACACTGGCTAAGGAACTGAAGGGCTTACATTGTACTGGCTTATGATCTGGAGGGCTGATATAACACTGGCTAATGAACTGGAGGGAAGACTAACACTGGCTAATGAACTGGATGACTGACTAACACTGGGTAATAATCTGGAGGGCTGAAACACTGGCTAAGAATCTGGAGGGCTGACTAACACTGGCTTATGAACTAAAGGGATGACATAAAACTGGCTAATGATCTGGAGGGTTGACTAACACTTGCTAACGATCTGGAGGGCTAACACTGGTTAATGAACTGGATGACTGACTAACACTGGGTAATAATCTGGAGGGCTGAAACACTGGCTAAGAATCTGGAGGGCTGACTAACACTGGCTTATGAACTAAAGGGATGACATAAAACTGGCTAATGATCTGGAGGGTTGACTAACACTTGCTAACGATCTGGAGGGCTAACACTGGTTAATGAACTGGAGGGCTGACGGAACACTTGCTAATGATCTGGAGGGCAGATGTAAAACTGGCTAATGAACTGGAGGGCTGACTAACACTTGCTAATAAATAGGAGGGCAGACTAATAATAAATGTGATTATATATTTGAAACCCCTATATATTGCCCTGCTCTCAGTTTCCATCAATGTGCAACCCAGGCAGAATATAGTAAAGCTTTAAATTGAGGCAATGTCTCCAAAACCCCATTCCTGACCATTATCATAAATCATTTTATTTTAGGCAGTGGTGCATGTAAGCTCCCAGTGTCTGTAAAGGACAGAAGTTCAGCAGCAGAGTCTCTAGCACGTGCCTCTAGCTCTAACATGGGAAAGGAACAGAAGAATCCTCGTCTTCTGTTCCTTGCCCATGTTAGATCTATTTCCATTTAAGAGCGTAACTTACTAATAGCTTTTGTGGCAGCCCAAATTTTTAACTGGAGACCAACCTAGGGGCTATTGCCCCTCAGCCTACTGGGCAAGTCCCCCCCTAATTGGCTGACTGACACATGTTTTAAAAACAGCATATCCTTGGATGTTATGCTGACATTACCTCTTCCTTTCAGTATTCACATGGAGACCCATTAGCAGTGACAGGGGTTTGGTTTAACCTCCTATTTTGACTATCCCATAATAAATTAGGAATCTTAGCTCTGTAAGTAAGTTTATGTATTTTGTATATTTTGTCTTGTACCTAATCGGTGCTATACTTTATATACATTTATTGTTGGTCATTTAAATGGTAATAGTGAGATAGTATACACATACACTTATACCTTTCCTATATGTAATATCCTATACCCCCACCTCATTGGTAGCTCCTAAAATCTCAATGCAATCTCCTATGAAGATTTAAATATATTTATTTAATATAAATTATATATATACTTAACAAAAAAAGTGTGATCTTGATGACATTTAGTGATAAGTGTTTGGTTAAAATTAAGATTCTTATATATTTAATGTTGTTTTCATTGTCTATATGTGAGTATGAATGGGTTTTTTTTGGCCAGGTATGTTTGAAATTTAGGGTAAAGAAGATTGTTTAATATTTTGGATATTGGAACTATGGACTTTTTGCTTTGATCGTGTAGTAGATTAAGTAAGGTAGGGGGTACCCAAATGACAACGGCAATCTCAAGGTATTGCAATCAAAATCACTTCTTTATTTAGAGTGCCACATGACATGTTTCGGACTATACCACATCATTTATCAAGTGTGAACAAACACCAACTCCCACCACCAATATATAGCAAAACCAGGATATGACATCATAGCAACCCCTCCCCTTTTTCTTGGAGTCCAAAAAAGAGAAGGGACCTCCTGGTTTCCAATTCATCAAAAGTCCAGTGCATCCAAATGTTTGTGTTTGTTCCAAAGTTAATAGAGTCCCACATAGAAGATGGCCCAAAAATCCCAACAAAAGGGGAGGGGTTGCTATGATGTGATATCCTGTTTTTGCTATATATAGGTGGTGGGAGTTGGTGTTTGTTCACACTTGATAAAGGATGTGGTATAGTCGGAAACATGTCGTGTGGCACTTTAAATAAAGAAGTGATTTTGATTGCAATACTTTGAGATTGCCATTGTCATTTGGGTACCCCCTAACTTACTTAATCTACTACTGATAAGATGTTTGCAACAGAGCATCGGGGCTAACCCTTAATATGCCAATTATTAGTTCTGGATACACTAATTTGCTTTTTGTTTTGATCTTTGGGTTTTAATTTTAACCTATGTAATGTTAAGTTTACATTTCAGTTCATGGTTATAATAAATTGGGGTCTTACCCCTCTTCATCCCTGAATGTTGGTAGGTATAGAAATATATATTTGATTATGTTTTATGTATATATGTACAAAATAGATCTTATCGTTTTGAATTTATAATTGTTTTATTGTAATTTTGAAGCTTTTCAAATAAACTAATTAATTTGCAAAGGTCTAGAGATGTGTACGGAACCAGTAATTCAAACTCAAAATCAAATGATGAGGCCATAGCCCTTCCTGTTATTATAGCCAATGGGATTCTTACTTCTAGAAACTAACATTAAAGGGCATGTCCACCCCCAAAACTATAATCCCCCCCACTACTGGCCCCATCATGTAGTGTAGTTTAATACTTACCTCACATCCCAGCTCCATATGGTTCTCCTGTAGTCCCCCCCCAAAGTCCCAAAAACTGCCCACCAGGTGAATAGCCGAGTCCATATAGGACTCTGCCTCCTACCTGGCCTCCGGGAGAAGTTTGGCATGCGTACTGCAGCCCTTCTCCCCCTCCCTCTCCCTTCCGATTTGGATTCCCTCCCCCTAGTGTAAATACCTTTTTATGTAACATTCCCCCTGTCCCCCCAGCCCCAACCGCTCTATTTATTTTATTTGAAAGTGCCCCAAACTTTACTTACCTCCCCTCTTTCCTCCGCCGCAATGAACTCCCGGCAGCCGCGTCCGTGTTTGGCTGCCGCTCAGCTAATCACAGACGCGACTGCCGGTCCCGCCCCTCTGCTTGCATTTTCTTGCAAGCAGACGGCCGGCAGCGCGGCGGAGGAAAGAGGGGAGGTAAGTAAAGTTTGGGGCATTTTCTAATAAAATAAATAGAGCAGTTGGGGCTGGGGGGACAGGGGGAATGACATATAAAAAAATTATTTCAAGGGTGGACATACCCTTTAAGTAAAATTTAAGATGCATTTTCAGGTAGAAATAGGATGGAGAATCACTTTAAAAATATTTGGGGCTCTTTGCAAGCATGAACGGGGGGTGTACGCCAGACCGTATAGGAATTCCTTACCTTGTGCTGGCGGTAAGGAAATTGCAGAGCCGCAGTACAAATGGAAACCTTGAGACGTCATTAGATGTCTGGGGCTTTACAAAGGTCTTCCCCCACTTCCTCCCTGGTGTTCTAGTGCAGCAGTAAACTGCGATCGGGTTCTGATGGTAAAAGTAAAAAGTTTCATTAGTAGTCCACCGATTTCAAAGAAAACTATCCCTGAATTACGCATGCAACAAATTTTGTGCATTGTCTCTTTTGAGTTTGTTTGCTGGCCTTGTCTAAGTGTGCACCCATGAGTATAGCATACCATTTGATTCAGGACCCTTGGAAGATTGATATTTAGTGGGTTTTTAAATTGTCATGTATGTTTACGTATGTATGTATGAAAGCATGGCACTATTATATATCTGAAGGTGTGTAGATTCCAAAAATATATAGTGCACCCACGCATATGACATACCGTTTGATTCAGGACATGCGGGAGATTGACACTTAGTGGGTTTTTTTTACTTGTTAAGTGGGTTCAATGGATTACTGTTTCTGGAATTCTTCATGAATGTATGAAATCATGGCACCATTATGTAGCTGAAGGTGTGTAGATTCCCAGAATAAATAGTTTGTTAGGGGTATTTTCAAGTTTCGGGACTGTTTACCTTGAAAAAAGAGAAGGCTGTTTAAATTACGAGCATGTTCATGCGTCCTATTTGAACTAGTTGGTGGCCATGTCTTTGTGTGCACCCACGCATATGGCATACCATTTGATTAAGGAAATGTGGAAGATTGACATTCAGTGGGTTTTTTTTTACTCGTTAAGTGGGTTTAGGTAGGATTTCAACCTTTGAATCATCTTATTTTATTTTTTTACAAAATCTCCTAAAAGCACGCTGTTCTATGGATTACTGCATCTGGAATTCTTCATGTATGTATGAAAGCATGCTACCTTTACGTAGCTGAAGGTGTGTAAATTCCAAAAATGTATAGTTTCAGGCTTGTTTGCTTTGAAATATTGGAGGCTTCAACCATTGAAGCATCTTATTTTATTTTTTTACAAAATCTCCTAAAAGCATGGCGTTCTATGGATTACTGTCTGGATTTCATATTCATATATGTATGAAATTATGGCACCATTATATAGCTGAAGGTTTGAAGATTCCAAAAATATTGTGGGGGGTATTTCCAAGTTTTGGGGCTGTTCCTTTGAAAAAGAGTAGGCTGTTCAAATTACAGAGCACTTGTGCATACGTCCCATTTGAGCTAGTTAGTGGCCATGACTCTGTGTGCACCCATGCATATGGCATATATGGCGTTTTATTCAAGACATGTGGGAGATTAACATTTAGTGGGGTTTTTTATTCATCAAGAGTGTAGGATTTCAACCTTTGAATCATCTTATTTTTTTAACAAAATCACCTAAAAGCGTGGAGTTCTATGAATTCTTCATGTATGTATGAAAGCATGGCACTGTTACAAAGGTGAAGGTTTGTAGATTCCTAAAATATGTATTTTGTTGGGGGTATTTCCAAGTTTCGGGGCTGTTACCTTTAAAAAGGGTAGGTGATTCAGGACATGTCAGAGATTGACATTTAGGTTTTTCTTTACTTGTCAAGTTGGTTTAGGTTTTCACCATCAATTCATCTTATTTAATTTTTTCATAAAATCTCAAAAAAAACTATGGATTACCTGAATTCTTCATGTATGAATGAAAGAATGGCACCATCAAGTAGCTGAAGGTGTGTAGATTCCAAAAATATATAGTTGTGGGGGCTATTAGTGAGTTTAGTGAGAGAAATTGCAGACTGCTCAAATTAAGTTGTCTTAATATTTTTGCTATTTTTGAGCTATTGTGCATTGTCTCATTTCGTGGCTAGTTGCTTCCACGTCTGTGTGTGCATGTGGCATACCATTTGATTCAAGACATTTGGGAGATTTAGATTTGGCAACTTTTTTTTTTTACATTACATTGGGATTTGCCATGATTTTTAACTTTGAAATTTGTTTTTCCTTTATTCTTTTTAGAAAATCTGCTAAAAGTGTGAAATTCTATAAAGATCTTTGTCCACACCATTGCACTTATGAATGAAAAAATTTCACTGTTGCATAGCTAAAGGTGTGTAGATTCCCTGAATATATAGTTATGATAGGGTATTTCTAAGTTAGGGGGTGTTTAGTGTGAAAATTCTGGAAAGTTGCTGTTATTGGGAAACTGCGCATTGGCTTACTTTGTGAATAATCGCTTCCATATCCGTGTGTGTAACCATGCAAATCACCAAAATAACCCAGCACCAGCTAAATTAATGCCATAATGGGGAGAGGTGCTACAAAGTAGTTAAACATATAATCAAAGCAAAAAATAGAACTAATGTGCACACTCTATGAACAGTTTAAAAAAACCTTTATTTAATACATCAGGGTTATATGATAAAATCAATCTAAAAAGAACCTAGTAGCCTATAACCAGAGACTAAACATATATCAAATGTTGGAGCATAAATCAAGGATGAATAAGTAGATGAGACACGGTACATTAGTAAATAAATTACATAGCTACCAACTCCTTCATAAGTCAAGCGTCCTGTATAGGTTACTGTAGGGCCGCGAGCAGACGCGTTTCGCCCCCCACTGCTTATGGGGGCTTCCTCATGTGCCCACAAGATGCATAGAGACTGAATCCTAAATCGTATTCAGCTTTTATACCTGCTGCTCGCGAGAAATCCCATCGCATGAAGATGACGTCATCCGCAACATTGCGTGATACAATGTTATACACTAAGCCGGCCTTACAACATTTTGTAATATTGTTGCTAGGATACAGCCCTGTCAGACACAACCCTGTGCAGTCTCACGAACACTACCAGAGATGTCAGTCAACAAGTCTCGACATAGCAATACAAAGAGTGCAACACATATATACAAAACAACTCTGCAATACGGCTATATATACATCACTAATACATAAGTATATATATTGAACATTTATACAAGTGCACTTAGTTGCGGACATTTTTTTATTTTGTTGCCATATGGTCACACCAAACCAAAAGGTAAGTATATAGAGTTCAAGTAAATGCAGAATTAAGGATAGCAGGTGGATCTTTCAGAGAGCTCCATGTTCCATCTATCATCATAATAAATACATCAATCCAGGAGGTTTGGATTTATATCTCAGATAGAATACAGTTAATGAGAAATAAGAGATAGATCTCTGAAAAGTTCTTAGATTCCATCCATCCTTGGTTCCATCTTTGCATCCAAATAATCTAAAGCAGTCCGATCCTTAGGAATCTATCATTAAAGTTTCTTTAATCAGTATTTAAGGGTAAGGATACCTTAGCGATTCTGAAGCGAGATATCCCTTCGCATTTTAATATGACAGTTTAATTCCAAAGTTTGCACATCTCGTATGTTCGTGGTGTAAATCAAACTCCGCTGATGTAAAGAGACCGTCTGCTTTATCCAGGGTTTTTTTTCTTTCAAGATAAAGAGTGCGTAGTTAAAAACCAATACATCCATCATGGGGATCTGTATAATCCAAGGTCAGGGTGTCTTCGTAGTCAGATGACAAATCTAAGGATACTGGATCTACAAAGGAACATATATAGGTGATACATTTATATAAATGGAGTAAAGTCCATGGCTTTATTAAGTCCCTTAGGTGTTTTGGTTCCCAGTGTATAGATCCACCGTGTTTCCTTTTTAACCAGTCTCATGTTGACATGTTGACTTTAACCCATCTACAGAACCTTCATGATATTTGAGAACATCTTAAAAGAACATCTTAAAAGAAGGATTTAAAAGGAATTGAAGCTGATATTATTAGCAAGAAAAAAGAGAAATTTCAAAAGAGATAAAAAGGAAGGTACTGCTGAAGGTACTGCTTTTAGGTGGAAACACAGGGGAAATACACGCCCTAAAACCTTTAGAAAGAGAAGGCAAACTACAACTTCTTGATTTTTTGGGGAGTACAACCCAAACAGACACAGAATCAGAAGAGGGTGAAAGAGAAGAAGGAGGCAGAATGTGATACCCCCGCAGGGCCAATCAGAAAAAGGGACAATAGCTACCAACTCACTTCGTCAATCAGGTTCAGATAACCAATTACAAATCATAAATCTTTCTCATCACCATCTCACAGACTCTCAAAGGTCAGTACTTTCTAAGGGCCTGTCTTTCTGCACTAATGAACATTCTGACTGGTTCACTATAGCTAAAGACCTATTTTTATTCTGTAGAAGGCTAGCTCTATGGGCATTTTTTGATAAAAAAAAAGAGTGTGAACATAGAAAATATGGAACAGATGATCGTTAGTACAAGTCAACATACTTCAGGTACTGCTAGTATAAGTCAATTTAGACCGAGATCTACATTTACGCCATCATTTCACTTTTTCCTAATCTTGAGGTGTTTTACCAGAGATCTTGAAAAACCTCAAGATCTTGAAAACCTCACCTTGAAAAACCTCAAGATCTTGAAAACCTCACCTTTGACCAAAAACTGCTTTACAATTTGGAGAGAGGGGAAAAGAAGGCCCTCAAAGAGTTACAACAACTATCCGACAAGGAGATCAAACGATCGGATAAAGAAGGTAATGTGGTTATTTGGCCAAAGGATATGTATATCAAAGAAGCGAGAAAGCAACTCAATAATAAAAATAACTATGTTGGTCTTCCTGCAGACCCAACTACTCATTATCAAGGTATACTTAAGAGAATAATAGAGGCCGCTGTTCAAGACCAGATCATCAAGTTAGCAGCCTAACTTAACATTGATTCACCAGTGATGGCCACGTTTTATCTATTGCCCAAGGTACATAAAAGTTTAAAAGAACCCCCTGGTAGACTGATCATGTCGGGAATCGGGAGCTTGGGAGAGCATGCTTTGCAGCTATATCAATGCCCAACTCCAGAAACATGTCCTTAGTCTTCCTATGTCAGAGACACTTCAGACTTATTATCAAAGATCCACAATATTGATGTGGAGGAAGAGCATATATTAGTTACTTGTGACGTTGAGTCTCTGTATAGTAATATAGGAAACAAAGAGGGCTACAGGCGGCTAAGTACTTTTTGGTATCAGAGGGCATGGCCAATAGAGCAAAAACAAATTTTACCTTGACACTTCTAAAGTATGTACTGAACACAACTTCTTTACATTTGATCGTGAGTTTTTTCTGCAGATCAAGGGTGCCGCATGGGCGTGAGGTGTGCTTCCTCTTACGCAATAAAGCAGATAAGCAGCGGAGTTTGATTTACAACGCGAACATACGTGATGTGCAAACTTTGGAATTAAACTGTCATATTAAGATGCGAAAGGATATCTCGCTTCAGAAACACTAAGGTATCCTTACCCTTAAATACTGATTAAAGAAACTTTAATGATAGATTCCTAAGGATCGGACTGCTTTAGATCATTTGGATCAGTGATGCAAAGATGGAACCAAGGATGGATGGAATCTAGGAACTTCTGAGAGGTCTATCTATTATTTCTCATTGACTGTATTCTATCTGAGATATACTTACCTCCTGGACTGATGTGTTTATAATGATGGTAGATGGAACACGGAGCTCTCTGAAAGATCCACCTACTATCCTTTATTCTTAATTAATTGACTGCATTTACTTGAACTCTATATACTTTTTTGGTTTGGTGTGACCATATGACAACAAAGCGAGTCTGCTAAAATTTTTGAATAGATCTTTACATCCGTATTGATCAAAGAGATGGGTCTATAGTTTGATATAAGCATAGGATTTTTTTCCTGGTTTTAATATTGGAATTAATAGTGATCAATAGTGTACCATTTCTTTGGGAAATTTTGCCTTTTTTCCATTGTTTCGTTGTACAGTGTTTGTAAATATGGTAAGAGTACTTTAATATAGGTTTTATAGTATTCATTAACAGTTGTCTTGACCTGGAGATTTATTTTTTTGGAGGTTTTTAATTGTGGAGAAAATTTCTTTCGGAGTAATTTTTTTATTTAGTATATTTATGTCTTCATTTGAGAGTGATCATACAACTAAAGATAGGGTGCAACACTCACTTAATAGGAGAACTAAACCCAAAATACTGTACAAAGGCAGCTCCACAGACTCTATAACTGTCACTTAGTAAAACCATTTGTTTCTCACCTCTCAATTCAGCTTTTTTAGTGTAGAAATCATTTATAGAACATTTGTACTGGCAATCTATGATTTCATGGCTGGCTTATAGTGTTGCCTCTTTCTGGTGGTCCAGGTACCAAAACTTCTTCTGCACATGCTAACTAGCTACCTTGTGTTTGTTTCCCACTCCTCTTATGCTAAGCTGCATGTAACAGTTGAACTCCCCACCTGCCAGTGTCTCCCAGCCAATCATCAGAGATACATTATCTACATACCATAGTTCCTATTTTGTGTAGAAACTCTCAAAATTGTTTTGTGATACCTAAAACATTTTCTAATATTGCATATTTCTGGTTACCATATTGCATACTGCTTATGCTAAGCTGCATTTAACAGTTTAACACCCCACCTGCCAGTGTCTCCCAGCCAATCATCAGAGATAGCAATGAATATTATTAGCAGATTTTGGGGGAAGGTTTTCATATGTATTTAGGAAGCAGCTTGTTAACCCTTTATATTTGTGAGCATTTCTGCAAGAGACTGTCAGGCTCATTTACCCAGACTCGCTGGGCAGATATATGGAGTTAAGTCGTGCTAGCCAGTTCGCAACCGGTTAGCGCAACTTTAACTCCATATTAGCATTGGATGCGTGGGTTATGCAAAAAATCACCCACACATCCGACGCTCGCGATTTAATATCACTTTTGCGATACCGGGATTTACCCAGATTGGCAAACATGATATTGAATCGCAGGACATTTACCCACAGCGATATTGGCTCTGGGAAAATGAGCCTGTGTGTCTTTGTCTACATTGATTTCAGTTTAGCCATACAGCATGTGTTTAACGCAATGAAACTTAGCTTTGCAGCAGGTCAATTTCCTGAGGCTGTGGCCCCACTTAAGTGCAAGGGAGAATAATGCGCGATTGTCCGTGATTCAATATTCAAATTGGTGGTGCAGCTGATTAACACTTTCCTAGTAGCAGTGTTGTAGTGTGATGTATATAGGTCTGGGTATCTAGTGTGCCCGGACCTGAAATAATGTACGTCTCACCTACGGCTTTCACTCCACCAAATCCGATATATAAACAATACATTGCAGGTGAAACATACAGACCCACAGGTCTGTAACTGTAAATAGTGCAGGTTTATTGCAAAACATGCGTGCTACATGTTTCTAACCCACTTGTCCTTCCTCAAGTGCTTGAGTCGGGATTTTAAGCCAGTTCACATCTAAATTTATACCCTTGGGAAACAAATGTAAAAAAAAAAAAATCTGCGCCCATGTGGCTAAATACTGATGTAAAGAGGCAAATGGAAAGGAAGAAATAGGCATTTAAAACCTTTAAGTCAGAGGGAACGGAAAGGGCCTTTAAGGATTATAAAAACTGTAACAAGGAGTGTAAGAAAGCAATCAAACTAGCTAAAATTAATAATGAAGTTAGGATAGCTGAACAAAGCATCACTAAGCCTAAAAAATGTTTTAAGTATATTAATAGTAAGAAGATGGGGACTGAGAATGTGGCACCATTAATAAATGGGGATAAGTTAATTACGGAGGATGGCGATAAAGCAAACGTCTTGAATATGTTTTTTCCCTCTGTATACACTATAGAAGATCCAAGTACAGATATCATAGAGTATAGTAGCAATAATGGTATAAAAGTTTCAAGTGCACTTTGGTTAACTGAGGATATGGTACAGAAAGAACTAAATAAGGTTAAAATTAATAAATCTCCTGAACCGGATAAAATACATCCTCGGGTACTTAGGGAGCTAAGTTAAGTTTCATCTAGGGCTCTTCGAGCAAAAACACGACCAGTGTGTCTCTGCACTAACAGCCGCTCTACTTCCTGGTTGCAAGTGTCAAGCAATTGTGTGTGACATCATGTCATGCCTTGAATGACATCCGTGACCAGAAAGAAGAGCCGACAGAGCAGTGAAGAGCAGCCAGGGACTGGGTCAGGTAAGTCCCTTCAGAGGCATCTTTGACAAATATAAATAATGCAAAAAGGGGGTTTTGAGGGGGTGCTCTACCAGAATAAAATAAAAGTTTTTTTTAAGCTGGACATGCCCTTTTAAGGACATATCCACCTTTAAAATAAAACCTGCTTATCAGTTACCTGAACCCAATTCCATCTGATATATTCAGCAGATTAATATATGTATTACTAACCAGATATTAAAAGGGAAAGGTCACACGTTTTTGGGTGCAATGCGATTTGCGTTTGGCTTTTTTATCGCAATCGCATGTGATTTCTATATCTAATGAAAAAACGCATGCGCAAACGCAACGAAATCGTACAAGAGATCGCAAGCGATTCCATGTGCGATTGCGTTTCCGGCACAGTGTGGCCGTGCCCTGAAAACAAAAAACTGTAAACTTGTCGGTTATCTGCCTGATATCCCAACAGCTATTTTTACCTGGTTATAACGCATTTTTGATGAGATATTTAAGGATAATTATTGTCTCCATTCTGGCAGAGTAACCTGTCACCTATCTCCATGCGGTCAATATAATCTATGACTGTTGTCATCACAGCCAATGGTTTACTCATTTCCCCTGCTGTCCTCTCTGCACATACTCAAGCTAATAAAAATCTCTTTGAGAAGAGGGGGGCGGCAGATACCTTTGTCAGACTGCAAGAAAATGTATCATTAAATATCTGTTTGGAAATTCAAACTGATAAAATAGCAGTTAAGGTTGCAGGCAGATAACTGACAAATCACCAGTTTTAAGGGTGGACTTGCCCTTTAAAGGACAACTCCACCCTCATAAGAACATCTTTTAGAAAGAATGGCCTCTTTAAAATATGTTGATATATCCTACTTTGTCCTATGAATTCATTACATGCCTGCTATGCTTCTGGATGCGTCATGGAAACTTAGAAATTTAGAAACCTGTACGGAGCCTGGGCATACTCAGAAATGGCAGATAGGGGATTATTATTGCTAACTGGAAGAACCAGGAAGCAGAAACAGGGGCAGCAGGACATTGTGCAGGATTTCAGGTTAGACTTATATATTTCAGATTTCAAACTATAACCGTTTAGGGTTTTGGGTGGTGATTTACCTGTATGTAAGTTTTCATTTTAGGGCTGGACTTGCCCTTTAAGTAGCAAGAGATGCCCACCTGACAATTGCTTTGTCTAAAGCTGGGCATACACATGCCTGATAAATTGCAACCTCTGTGGTGTCTGATGGGATTTTTTGATTATTGATCAGATGTTTCAGAATTAAAATTACTTCTGGTCACTATTGGGCTAACCTAAACCATAATAAAACAAATATAGGTATTAGCACTTTGCAGAGAACTGCAAACTGGCATCATCATTAGCTTTAATTCTCTTGCACATCCCAATGGGACTTTAAAGTTAAGTAATAGAATAACCATGAATTGATCTTTATGGAGTTGCAGTTACTGGGATGGGTGAGTAGTTTATTATTCATACTTCCTGTAGCTTGATCCATCTGCTCAACTTCTGCTTTAGGCTGAGGCCTAAAGCAGAAGTTAAGCAGATGGATCAAGCTACAGGAAGTAGTTATCGCGTTATCACACGCGATTGTGTCCGTTTTTATTGTGGGTTCGCGTTTGCGTTTTCGCATTATGGAAACGCTGCATTAACGCACCAAAAATGGTGAACGCATGCGTTACCAAAACGCGAACGGACGCACAATCGCATGCGCATTGGAAATCACGAAATCCCGCGATTTCCATTTCAGCAAAAATCGCTGGCGCTATCGCGAGCGCGAAACGCGCTAAAAACGCGCTAGTGTGGCCTAGCCCTTACTGAGCATGCTTGACTCTATAGAAAGGGCAGATGGAAGGAGTAGTAGGTTAGGAGTGGTGGGGGGAGGGAAACTGAGCATGAACAAACAAGTACTGGATTGAAGGCATGTAGCAACACACACCTGAGGGCAAGTGCTACTTACATTTATTTATTTATAAATTAAAATGAGGCAAACTATTTTTTTGTATAATTAAAACTTTAAAAGGGCATGTCTACCCCTAAAAGTTAAATTTGACTCTCTGCTAGCTCCACTGTATAGTATTAAAAAATGTTTACCTTTCTCCTCTGCGTTTTTTTGTTGTCCTGCAGTGCCTATTCAAATTTCAGAAATATGAAGAGTAGGAGCTTTCCAGGGCTATGTACTGAAAGCCTCAAACGTCTTTTTCCATCTAAAAGACATGTTAACCCATGTACAAAGGGTTTAACGTGACTTTAAGACATAACTTACGGCAGTTGTGGTGGTACGCAAAAATGGATAACCAACTTTAAAGGATATCTATAAAAATTATCTGTTTAAAAATTGTTAAGTACCTGGGTCAGGGATGTCGGATTGATTATTCCTACCTCACAATATCGTTTCGTTGAGGAGCTACAGCCCTAACAGTTATCATTTGCCAGGTTAGTCCTGGACTATTCCTGCATTAAAGATAGTGCTGAACCCCCAGAGGAAGACTGGCAGAATCACAGAAACAATATTGGGAGTTAGGAATTGCCAATCCTATATCCCTGTCCCATGTACTTCTCAGGTGGTGGGAAGTTCTAAGCATCACATCCAGAACTCTCAGGATTTCACCAACAAGATTGAAGATATAGTACTCGGTGCAGAAGAAACTATGGTTTCCTATGATGTGACATCTCTCTTCACCTGTATACCCACCAAGGAGGCTGTTGACATGGTGAGAAAACAGGCTAGGCCAAGACAGCACTTTTACCAGCAGAACTGATCTCAACCCAGAACAGGCGTGTTCCTTACTGGACTTGTGCCTGAATACCACCTATTTCAAATACAGGGATAAGCAAAAACGCGGATGTGCTATGGGATATCCAGTTTCACCCATTGTGGCCAACCATTACATGGAGTAGGTAGAAAAACAGGTGCTTAATACCTTTAAGGGCATAGCACCCAGTCACTGGTTCAGATATATGGATGACACCTGGGTTAAAATCCACCAGAAGGAAGTACAAGCTTTCACAGAACACATTAATGCAGTAGACCAAAACATCAAATTTACAAGGGAAGAGGTACAAAACAACAAACTGGCTTTCTTGGACTGCTTGGTAGAAGTTAAGGAAAATGGTAAACTGGAAGTAGAGGTTTACAGAAAACCAACACACACAGATCAGTATTTGATGTTTGACTCCTACCACCCTTTAAATCACAAGCTGGGTGTCATCAGAACCCTGCAACACAGAGCTGAGAACATCCCCACTAGCACAGAGGTGAAGGCTAAAGAAATGAAACATCTCAGAGGAGCCCTTAAAACTTGTGGATATCCAGACTGGGCCTTTGTCAAAAGAAGTAGAAGTAAAGAAAAGAACACATATACCAACAGTGAAGGGGAAAAGCAAGACAGGAGAAAGAACAGGAGAGAGAGACCCCATATGTAGCAGGTCTCTGAGTCTCTGAGTAATTAAGAAGAATTTTCAAAAAACACCGTATCCCTGTCTGCTTTAAACCAAGGCAGCAATTGGTACATCCGAAAGAGCCAATACCGAAACACAAGAAAAGTGACATCATATACGCAGTGCAGTACAGTGAAGAATGCTCTGATTTGTATGTGGGGGAGACCAAACAGCAACTGCATCAACGTATGGCCCAGCACAGAAGAGCCAATTCCTAGGGTCAGGACTCAGCCATGTACTTGCATCTTAAGGATAAAGGACATACCTTTGAAGATTGTAATGTTAACATATTGGCAAAGGAATGTGACTGGTCCAAGAGAGGTGTCAAGGTGGCCATTTATGTGAAAATACAGAAACCAAGCCTAAATTGAGGTGGGGGTGTTCGACACCAACTGTCTGCCATGTACAATTCTGTTTTGACACCTTACTCTGGGCGTTCCTATAACACCTCTTAGCCACTATCCAATCACGCCCTTAACACCTGGCTGTGATATGCTAATTGGGATTTTCCAGGGTACATAATTGCCAAAGATCCTTGTACAAGTCAATCTGAATTGAGAAAGCCAGTTGGATGACTAGCGAAACATCTTCAAGAATTAAACTTCAAGTCCAGTTGATCTAATTGAATACAACAGATATACTTTTAAACAAAATAAACTTTGCTGTTGCTATACATACAGAAATATAGGGACAGACCTATAATAGGACCCCCATAACTAGCACTCTATCCCTTGGAACCCAAATTATAATAAACCATCAGTCACATAATCCCCGTATGAGAAATGATAGGAAAGAGCGGATCTAATTTTATCAATATAAAAAACATCTTTATTAATACATAAATACTGTAATTGAACACACCTAGATAAAAAATCGGGCGTCCCCGATCTGTGGCTGGATTACAACCCAACCTAAATGCTGAGTACCAGAACCAACATTTAATAACTCATATAAATATAAAGCCACATCTTGCATTAAAAGTGTCTATGAATATACTTCAACTGTATATGGAGGAATCGTATCGAAGTTAGTTATTGCTTTGCTGTTGTGTAGGGGGCCTTCCTCAAACCTTAAATACCAGGTTTGTAGCTTTTAAAAGTGTCCAGAAATAGACTTACCTGACCTCGTTCCCTTGGCTCACTTAAGTCAATCACAGACAAGGCTGCCAGTCCAGCCCCTATTACTACTATGTTCTGGGAAGAAGCAATAGAGGCAGAGTCCGAGGGAATGGAGGCAAGTCTATTTCAGGGCACTTTTAAAAGTTATAAACCTGGCGTTTAAGGTTGGAGGTGGGTCCCCTCCATATGAATTTTTTTATGAATTTTTTAATTTACACTGCATAAAATCTCGCTACCGCACTTCCCTTTGTATCTGTAGGTTACCCTCCGAAGCATAGTTACCAACATTTCTAAAAATGTTCTAGGGACACTTTTTCAGAGTCAAAGAAAAAAAGCAAAATTAACCATGCCCACAACAACCCACTCCCATTTAAGCCACACCCAATTAAACCATGACGATTATTGATATTTTTGTTTCTTGAGTGAGATTAGTAACAAAGTTAAGGTCTCATACAGTGAGGACAGTAAAGGTCTCATACAGTGAGGACAGTAAAGGTCTCATACAGTGAGAACAGACAGTAAAGGTCCCATACAGTGAGGACAGTAAAGGTCCCATACAGTGAGAACAGACAGCAAATGTCCCACACAGTGAGAACAGACAGTAAAGGTCCCACACAGTGAGAACAGACAGTAAAGGCCCCACACAGTGAGAACAGACAGTAAAGGTCCCATACAGTGAGAACAGACGGCAAAGGTCCCATACAGTGAAAACAGACGGTAAAGGTCCCATACAGTCAGAACAGACAGAATCTGACATGCATAGGTAGCTTTAGCCCCCCTCCTCTGGCTTGAATACAATCAGGCCAAATTGGCCAAAAGTTTATCCCACCGCACAGTAAAGCTCCATATAGAGGTGCGATAGTGGGACCCACCCACGAGACACTAATGAGAGAGATGAAAGGCCATTTCCTCCGACTATCAGTTGGTCTATGTACAGTACAGTAAGTTGGGTGAAGTGTTAAAGATCTGCCCGACCAAGCACCCATAGACCAACTGATAGTGATCTGAAACTGCCTTTCGTCTCTGTCGTGCATCAGCCCTGCAATCACACATGAACAGAGCTTTAGTAAGGTTTTATTAGGTAATTGCTGAAATATGCATCACAGATCATTAATGTTTAAACATACGGATATATTGTCCACATGAAAAAAGTTCTCATTGAATATACATAAAACAAATGTATGTACATTGTTTGCTATTAATGTGCATATTTATTATAATTGCTTGCCGATTTCATTAAATAAAAAAATGAAATGGAAGGAAACATTTACTGCCTTTTAGGCTGAGTTCCCCACACTGGTACACAGCAATAATTTAGTGACATAAAACAGCTGAGCTCAATGTGTGACTCTGTCTCAGGATCTCTCCTCCTGCTAATTCAACTTCGGCATGGCTGTGAGACCAAGACATGCGCAGCTGCTCACAGGTTTCTCTATGCTGCTCATTATTCTTCCCCCTCCCACTGCGTGCGTGTGCAGGGACGTGGTGCCGCACATAGAGGGCAGCAAGCTTCAACTACGCGGTGCCGACACTGATTATAACGCAACTTATCAGGTTACGGCCGCAACAATGTGCTACACAGGATTTTTAACTTTAAAGGTACAGTGCTCAGCTCCTATCTCCGGACTTTCCCCAGGACATTAGGATAGCGGGACTGCTACCTAAAACCCGGGACTGTCCCGGTAAATTCAGGACTATTGGCAACTATGTCTGAAGTAGATTGTAAGCTCTACAGGGCAGTGACCTCCTTTCCTCTTGTGGCAAGACTCAAGCACTAATATATTTATATAATGTACAGAATTATTTATGTATTTATATTTTCGTACTCTTGTATGACTTTTTTTATTTTATTGTACAGCGCTGCGTCCCCAAGTGGTGCTAGATAAACTATACATACATAAGTGTGGTGTTTGTGAAGGCTCTCATTCATCCAGGTCCCTGACACCTTGTTGTTATATGCCGATTGAGACACATTTCAGGGTACTGCATGATAACAGATTCTTGTACAAGCCATTCCGAATTGAGATAGCCAGTCGGATTACAAGCAAAATGTCTTCAAAAACTAAACTTAAACCAGTTGATCTAACTGAATACTACAGATATGTGAATGTAAATAATGTACACAAGAAGCTACATTTACCAGGAGCTGCAATCCCTCAGGGTAAATGTCTGTATTGAAATTCAATATGCGCTTTGCGTATGTGCGTAAATCCAAAAATGCGATTTACACACAGCTGACATTAAATAGTCGCACTGTTATATGCACCAAACGCATGACGTAATTGAATTACTTGCGTGGATGTCTTTTGAGATGCCCGTGCAGCCGAACCCCATAATAGAGTGTTGCGGCTCTGGGTGAATAAGGCGAATGTTGTATTTTTCCCTCCATATGTATCAATAAGGAAGGACAACATAAAAAGAAACAGCCTTTTACAACTACAGTCCTATTTTACTTTTAAATACCCTTCCTTTTGCTGGGTCTGTAAGTTAGAGTAAGCATTTACAATATAGTTTGTCTC
The DNA here is from genome assembly GCA_019447015.1 of Hymenochirus boettgeri. Taxonomy (NCBI): domain Eukaryota; kingdom Metazoa; phylum Chordata; class Amphibia; order Anura; family Pipidae; genus Hymenochirus; species Hymenochirus boettgeri. Next base: position 58,624,761 of record CM033472.1, read on the forward strand.
ATAGGCACACAAAAGATTCCAATAAATTAAAAGAAAACAATATTGTCTAAGCCAGTGGTGCCTAACATGTGGCCTGATTGAGATCAGTAACAGACCCTTTGCTGGTGGACAGAATTTTTTTATATCCATCAGATTCTTTTCTGTCCATACGCACCTATAGGGAGATTCAATAAAAGTTCTAATTTAAAATGGTGCTAATTTTGCCCCAACCAATCAGATCTTATTTAACATTTGAAAGCTAACATCTGATTGGATGGGGCAAAATTAGCACCATTTTAAACGATAAGAACTGTTATTGAATAACCCTGTTAGAGTCTTAAGGAGAGAGGGGGGCTGGGCTGTCTGCTTCTTCAGGGGAAAGCCCGGAATCGCCCCTTTGAATCTTTTACTTGCGACACCTACCCTTTGATTCCCAGCCTGCCTTGCCGCATCCCTCTGTACCCTGTCTCAGGTAAGACCAGGAAAACCTGGGAGTGGTGGCACGCTTCCCTTCCTGTCCTGGATCCTGTAAAGCCCCTGGAGTCTGTGTGGGTGCTTGTATGTCTGCAGGTGTGTGAGTGTCTGTGTTGGCCAGACTGTTAGGGCTAGGCCACACTAGCGCGTTTTTCGCGCGTTTGCGCCCGCGTTTCGCGCTCGCGCCCGCGATTTTCGCTAAAATGGAAATCGCGGGAACGCAAAAATTCCCGCGATTTCCGATGCGCATGCGCGTCCGTTCGCGTTATGGTAACGCATGCGTTCACCATTTTTGGTGCGTTAACGCATGCGTTTCCATAACGTGAAAAGGCGAAAATGCATGCGCAAAACGCGAAACGCGCAAGAATCGCGACACAATCGCGTGCGATAACGCTTGCGATTTTGTGCGCGATTCCTGTGCGTTGCAGTGTGGCCTCCACCTTAGGCTGAGGCAACCTTACAACGCACAGGAATCGCACACAAAATCGCGAGCTTATCACACGCGAATTGTGTGCGCTTTTCTTGTGCGTTCGCCTTTGCGTTCGCGTTTTGCGCATGCGTTTTTGCCATTTCGCGTTATGGAAGCGCTGCGTTAGCGCACCAAAAATTGTGAACGCATGCGTTACCAAAACGCGAACGGACGCGCAATCGCATGTGCAATCGAATTTTTGCGTTCCCGCGATTTCCATTTTAGCAAAAATCGCGAGTGCGAAACGCGTGCGCAAACGCGCTAGTGTGGCCTAGCCCTTAGTGTCTGTCTGCCTTTCTGATTGTCAGTGTGTTGGTCTGTCTGTGAGTGCCTGTCTGTGTGTGTGTTTGCCTTTCTGTACGAGTGCCTGCCTATGTGTGCGGGAGGAGTATGTGGCCCTCAAAGGTGTTCAGGGGCTGCACATGTGGCCCTTGAGGTCAAACAGGTTGGGGACCCCTGGTCTAAGCTCTGCCCCCACCTTAGTTTGGGATGTATCCAATGGGAAGTTGAGCTTCTTGCAAAATTTGACTTCTCATTAGTTTGGCCCTGGGCCAAAAAGGGGTGTGTGGGGTGGAACAACAACCACACAGTTGTCCTTTAAAAGGTAAAAGAGAAGGGAACATTAAACCCCCAACATGAGAGGCTGGGCAAAGTGGACCTTTTGGCCTGGCTAATTCCATTGCAAATGTTCATCTGGGCCGAAAGGACTGTGTACCCTGTAAATAGCACCACTAGTGATCCTTATATAAGGGGGATTGTAGCCGTGACTGCTAGTTGGCTAAATTTACTGACAGGCCCAATCTTGGTCGCCCGAAATATCTGCTCGTGTGTACCTAGCCTTACTACGCCCCTCCTCCTGTAAACTCAAAAGAATAAAAAAAAAATGAAGCGTGCGTTAAGTCTAATATAAAGAAATTTCGATTTAGCTAGTACACGGCGCACTTGCTTTACTGCACCGGTGCGCTCAGCGTTGAAACAGATTTTGCGTGTAAAACTACAACTAGAGTACGTCAAAGCATATTGGTGTCCAAGTGAATGCCTGATCTTAACAACATCTTTTATAGTTTTTATTATGGCAATTTAAGACGCTACTTACTGCAAATATTCGCGTTCTTTTGCAACCTAGAACGGTGTTATGTAAAGATATTTTATGAGAAAAGTTGGACTTACATTTTGAGAAGTTGCCTAGTAGGCGAGCAGTAGACGCCTTTCAAGACTGTCGTTAAGGAAGGAGGAAACAAAGACGCTTTACCAGAAATATCATGGCGGAGGTAAAACTGTTGTTTGTTTTGTTTCTTCATGCATGTTAGTGTTTAGGTAGCAAGGTTACAATATAACAGTAAATGGTAGTTTGTATATGAACACTTCTATATGGACTGGCACTTTTCCTAATAACAAAAGGCACCAAGAGCATTGGTTTATTCCCATCTTGCTGTGTAATGTATTCTTCAATTCAGTCAGGAATACTGGTTTACAGTGTAGCCTAGAATTACCTCCCTTTACTGGGTACACACCAGCAGATCTTTTCGGCTGATGAATCCACTGCACTATCTGATGGTCAGCTGAAAATATCTGCTGGTGTGGGGCAGCCAGCTGCGACTGAGCTTGGTCGCCCGTTCGTCCGAATTGGATGTGCCGGTAAACCACGGCCGATCGTGCGGTTCCCTATTAAAATCACAGTGGACATACCCTTTAAAGGAGTTTTATGAATACCTTTTTTTTTTTTCTTGATAAGTGAAAAAAGACCAGAAGGATTCAAATCAAATATTTGTTCAATTCTAAAACACTGCTTTAGTCCATCACCCTTTTACACTGTTCTTCCGATCAGATTTATGATTGACAGCACCACTTGGAAATCTGATCAGGAAAAAAGATGCCTACTATGTGCCTTTGATTTTTCTGCAGATTTCCCCTTAAAGATTGGATTGGTGTAAAATGTTCTGCCTGGCATGATCTTTGTTTTTCCGATAAACCACTATATTGTTGAGCGGTTGATGGGAAAAACGTTGTACATGGATAATTTGGCCGATTATGTTTATTAGCAGTATTTAAATACATTTATTTTTGTTGTCACTAATATGGTTATGTGATAAATCATTACATTTTTACTAATCTAGCTTGTTGTCCATGGTCTTTTATTCTCCTATACTTTGTAGGCAGAGATTGTTGAGGGTTGCAGACTGCCTGTACTTCGCAAAAATCAAGACAATGAAATAGAATGGCGTAAGTAATACCTTCACACCAATGCATAATGGGAAAAAATAAATGAGGAAGAGTGCATATTAACTTATTCTTATGCTTAGTAATTTATAAAGTTTATGCAGAAGGTAGTAACCTAAAATTAGCCTTTTTCTTGGAATATTGTATTGAAGATGATTTCCTTTGAATATAACTCCCTCATTTTTAACTTTTTTTTTTTTTTTTTAGCACTGGCAGAAATCTTAAGTGTGAAGGAGCTCACAGGGAAGAAACTATTCTATGTTCATTATATAGACTGTAAGTAATAGAGTCAAGAGACTGATATCTGCATGTCTGTTATTTTTAGGGAACCTACTTAATGTAGTATAAATTGCTTTAAAAAATATTGAGGTACATTCTTCATTCCAAATCATTTTGTTTCCATCATACTATTTTTATTTCAACTTTTTGATGAAATGATGAAAGAAAACGTTTGCTCGGGTTCTGTTTTGTGCAAAACTATTTACAGGTTTTTAATTTGTAATTATTTTTGTTTGCAGTGGTGCGCTGTGTAAAAATATAGTTTATTGGAGGTAGGGCTTGGTTCTGCTTTATTTAAAGGGCATGTCCACCCCCAAAACTATAATTCCCCCCACTACTGGCCCCAATGTGTAGTGTAGTTTAATCCTTACCTTACATCCCAGCTCCATATGGTTCTCCTGTAATCTCCCCCCCCCCCAAAGTCCAAAAATGGCCACCAGGAGGATAGCAGAGTCCATATAGGACTCTGCCTCCTGTCTCTCCTCCAGGAGAATTTTGGCATGCGCACTGCAGCCATTCTCCCCCTCCCTCTCCCTCCCTATTTGGTCTCCCTCCCCCTAGTTAAAAAAACTTTTGACATAATGTTCTCCTTGCTCCCCCAGCCCCAACCCCTATATTTGTATAGACAGAAAGTGCCCCGATAGTAACTTACCTTCCCTCTTTCCTCCGCCGTTCAGGACTATCGGCAGCTCCGTCTGTGATTGTCGTGACTGCCAGTCCGGCCCCCTGCTTGCATTTTCGCGCAAGCAGAGGGCCTGGCAGTGCGGCGGAGGAAAGAGGGAAGGTAAGTAACTATCGGGGCACTTTCTGTCTATACAAATATAGCGGTTGGGGCTGGGGGAGCAAGGAGAACATTATGTCAAAAGTTATTAGGAAGGGTGGACATGCCCTTTAAAAGAGAAACAAACTATAGATATGATGTAATATAAGGCTTCATGTACCACCAGGGTTGCCAGGCTTCCCTATTTGGAAAGGATTGCCAGACTGCAGGGCCACAATCCTGAGTTCTGCTGTCAGGGCTGAAATCCCATCCAGAGACCAGCCGTGGCAGCCCCGTCCAGTTACGCCCCTACGTCACGCACTGTGACGTTACGCCCCCTCCCACTCAGAGGCGGCCAAGATCTGTCAATCACCCTAAAAATGCAGCAGCCATTTGCCCATAAAGGTTCACCCACCTGAAGGGGGGCTACAATCATCATATCTATGCAGCCATGCAAAGTAAGAATTCAGAATATGAATAAGTTGCATAGATTGCTGAAATCCCTCTGTCCGGTGATAGCAGAACCGTAAAGGTATAAAGCAAAAATAAAGCCCAACAGCCAATGCAATCTCTATGGATTGGGAATAGACCCTCAAAAGTTGTAAAGATTTTTTTGCATTTAATGTTCGCAAGTGTTTACAGGGGGGTGTAATAAGTTCTTATCGTTAAAAATTGTGCTAATTTTGCCCCAACCAATTAGATGTTATTTACCATTTTTGAAAATAGCACCATTTTTAATGATAAAACTTTTGTTACCCTTTCAAACCGATCTAACAGGGAAATGTATCTCTACCTAAAAAAAAAAAAAAGAATTTTCAAAAATGGTACCTTTTGATAGAGCAAAGGTTTAAAGGGTATGTCTACCCCTCAAACGAAATTTTGTTTAAATGTTGCAGGTAATTGCTACAAACCTCAACTTCGCGAGGTACAAATGTACTTACCAGCCTTTGTTCCCCCTCTGCCTTCTGCTTAACTTCCATGCATTTTCTGTGCACAGAAGTTAAGCAGGAAGGGCTCGACCGGCCTGTTATTGGCCAAGTCTTCGCTTAATGGAAGTTATGCAGAAGGCAGCAGGGGAATGAAGGCTGGTATTTGGAAATAGTCGTTAGTGCTATAAACCTTGTGAGGTTGAGGTTTATATCAATTCCCTGCAACATATCAAAATTTAGTTTGGGGGGAAGAAGGGCTCGACTGGCATCCTCTCCTGTTACTGGCCAAGTCATCGCTTAACGGAAGTTAAACAGAAGGCAGCGGGGGAACGAAGGCTGGTAAGTATATTTGGGGATAGTTGTTAGTGCTATAAACCTCACGAGGTCGAGGTTTATAGCAATTCCCTGCAACATATCAAAATGACGTTTGGGGGAGGACATACCCTTTAAAACTGTTTTCAGATTTGGAATTTGAGCTTTATATCCCAAGAAATTTTAGTTTGTAGTAACTGCATGTACAGGGAAAGACTTGTCATTCAATACAAAAAAAATATATATGTGTGACCATCCCCTGACCTCTCGAGATTTCCCTCAAAGAATGCAAATGGACTTTGGCTGACTGCCAATTTACCTTTGTATCAAGTGAATCACCTTGCAGCCAGCAGGAGAGGGAGAGAAAACTTAAAGGAATAGTTCACTTTTTGTGTGTGTATTAGTGGTTTGAAGACCGGGTGGACCTATTCCTTACCTTCTGTTCTTCAATCACTCGACCAGGAGCCATGAACAAAGATTAGTATATTTACCTCGCACGCGATCTTCCACCAGCTCCATTGAAAATTGCCGGCCGCTTCCGGGCTTAAGGTGGCCATACATACGAACGATAATGGGTAAATCTTGTTGGGTAACGACGGGATTTACCTATTATCATTCGTGTGTAGGGGATTTTTCCGACCGATATATAGGGAATGACTGAAAATTTCGGTCGGTATCGTCTCCCTTTACTTTAAGTAGAGGGAGCCTATCCGATTGTGCGGTGTATGGCACACGGCCATGATCCCCATACTGCGTATCTGTCAACGGAGCTGGCAGTGGATCGTGCGCAAGGTTAATATAGGTACCTTTGTTCCTGGCTCCTGGTCGAGTGATTGAAGAACAGAAGGTAAGGAATAAGCCTTAACCGCCCAGTCGTCAATCACTACTTTAAAGGAGTAGTTCATTTTTTGTGTGAACTATTCCTTTAACATTGCAATTGTTGTGCTACTTCATGTAAGATGACAGAAATAAATCTTTAACAGTAAGGCCACACTACAACACACTGGAAGCTCTCTGACTTTCCGGTGCGATAGTGTGCCTTGTGCGCTTGCACTGCTATTCCACAATGTTATGTGATTGGAGCACACCTACCGAGGCCAGGTCGAGTGGCCAACACTAGTGTGCGATAATAAACAGTGGGATCAGATGTTAAAAAGCACACAGTGTGGCTTAGCCCTAACACTGATCTTGCATACCTCCCAACATTCGAAAACATAAAAGAGGAACATTAAAGGGGAGTGGGAGTTTAATGTCTCTCATTGATTAGGCCACATTCACTTTACAAGGGTTGTGTCCAGGTATGTACACAATATGGGTATTGTGTACCTAGCCATCAGTAACAGGCACTGCACCCTCCTGACCCTTACTAGTAACTAGTACTGACCCAGTGAGGGAAGAGTTAGTTTAACAGGCAGATCCAATCTCTGTACTAACCTAGACCCATGTGTTTTCTGTCTCCTTCTCCACGCTGTATCCTCCACAGCTGATACAGCTCCGTTCAGTACAAACAGCCCTGCCCCCAGCATGCAGGAACTATGAGTCTCCAACTGACATCTCACTGCAGGGTCCTAAAGCCTGCTCCTTCTCTTTCGGTTAATTTTTTTTAGTTTTTAGCTGTAAAATTTACCAGACACCAGGACATCAGAGGAACACAGAAGGGGTGCTTGAAAAGTCCCGAGAAATGGGACAGTCCCGCCAAAACCGGGATGGTAGGGAGCTGTGCAATAAATAAATAAATGCAATCTGTTTAATTATTTTACTTTAAGAGACATATTCCTGGGTACAGTCTTTAACTGAGGACATTTAGAGGTTTAAGGCCGAGGCCACACAAGCATTTCTGGTGCGCATTGCCATGCTCATTGATTGTGCAGTATTGCGCAATCAAAGCACCTGCGGTTGTGCAATCTGAGCACGTGCAATCGCGCAAAAATGCCGATCGCATACACTCCAATTAGTGGATTGAATCGCAGGGCAGAGCACCTAGTATGGCTAGAGCAATTGGTCAGGACTAATGAGTGCTTGTTTAACGCGCGATTGGATCACAGTGTGGCCTAATCCTCTGGGTTATGTGATCAAAGCATCTAGTTAATGGTCATAAACACAAACACTGATACCTCCAACCCCCACACAGGTACACACATCTACTGACCTACCCTTCCATTCCTGTGGCAGCCATACTTAAAAAAAAGATGGTCATAAACACAAAAACACATACCTCGCAACCAGACACTCATTCACACCTCAAAAAAACTCAACTCCTAACACCACAGACACAGGTGCACACATCTAGCGGATGGCACATGTGAATTTTTGAGTGAGGTTGCCGTACTGTCACTAAGCACCCCTCCAAAAAAAAAAAAAAAAATGACAAGTTTTTCACAGAGAAGGGCTGCCACAAACACTGTCACTGATCAGCAGCACACACAGAGTGGAGGACATCAGTGGATACCAGTAAAAAAAAAGTGCATGCATGTTACAGATCTTCCATTTCATAAACAACATGAGTTGCATCTGGGTTTGCAGCACTGGATCAGAACTCGCCCGATTGGACAGTTTCTTTGAAGGGCCAATAGAAAATGCAAATCCGCTCCAGAGTGTCAACTAGGCGACTGTACAGTGCTTATTGACAATTAACTTGTGGGCAGGGAGTATCTAAAGGGGGGCAACATTGGGAGCACTCACTAAATGTTGATTTTATATGACAGGATGCAAAGACAACAATTATATTACTATCATGCTAACACTCTAAAATTGCATTTTCTTATCGTTTAATGGGGGTATAGAATAGAAATTGTACATAATGCACCTACTCAGAGAGACATCAGCCAAAGATTTTATGCAGACTCTGCACAGCACATTATTTAGTTTTTAGGGGGGGTTGATATGTATGTTAAAGGATAAATGATGTCAAATTAATGCCGCCTATGCTTCAAAATATTCAATATTGTGCAGAAATATACCCTCCACATTCCCCACTCAAAAGTTACATTATAGAAACAACATTGTGCAGAGCTGCAGGGTGAGGGTAATGAAGTGCACTTGATCATAGCACCGCTTTGTGCAATCATTTTCTCACCTTATTAAGGGCTAGGCTACACTGCTGCGTTTTTTATGCGTTTGCGCTTGCATTTTTTTTCAAATCATTGAAAACGCGGCAATGCACCAAAAACACACGTTTTCAGGTGCGTTGCGATTTGCGTTCCGCATTTTTAATCGCAATTGCATTTTCTTCATTAGGTATAGGAAAATGCATGCGCAAACACAACTAAATCGCTCATGAAATCGCATGTGATTGCGTTTGCGGCGCAGTGTGGCCATGCCCTAAAGGGAATGTTGGAGGGTATTAAGAAATCTGCTTCTTTATGTGACTCATTTGTAACCAGTTTATCATTTGCCTCATACTTGAAATGTAATGTTTTCTATTGTAATTTGGTCAGATGAGCCATTTAATTATTTGTTTAGGCTGAGGCAACACTGTAGCATGCCAGAGCCCTTTGCCAAGTGCACATAGCGCAGCTAGTGTGGCCAGTCCAACACTAGTGTAAGCTTTTTTTATTATACATTTAGGGCAGGAATTAATGTCTTGGTTGATGGTTGAACTACACCTCCCAGCATGTACCTTTATTGGCTATTTGTGTCTTAAAGTCACATTAACTGATGTAACAACTAATGGCAGTTGCGACGTTATGCAAAATCTGTGTCATGCAACTGCCGCAACTAATATACCAAGCCAATAACTGCTCTTTAAGATGTAATTTCTAATATCAGCAGACAGCTGACATAAGCAGATTCACAAAGGGCAGACTCCATTCGCAATGCACTGAGAGCCAATATCGGCTGAGTGCATTGCCTATAGCAGGCAGTAGAGAGCAATAGCAGCTCTTAGTACATAGCCCTGTATGTCTGGTAAGAAATGCTAAAAAGTGTAGTTTAACCATAATCTAGGGTCATTTTAACCTTGCAATATTAATGTGTTGCTGTCCTGAATGAAAAAATGTGCCTTTTCGGGTGCGGTTGCGATTTGCGTTCCGCATTTTTTAATCGCAATCGCATACGTTTTCTATATCTAATGGAAAACGCATGCGCAAACGCCTCAAAATCGCACATGAAATCACATGCGATTCGGTGTGCAATTGCGGTTGGTGCGCAGTGTGGCCGCGCCCTTAAGTGATATAAAAATGCCATATCTTAGGGCAGCAATCATTATTATGCAACAGCACATGAGTAAAATGATCTTAGTTGATGCTAAACTACTTATCCCAGCATCCTTTACAAGAAAAAGTAATTTAAGAAATGAAAAGCTCCTATTTGATGCCTAATGGCTGAACTACAGGTCCCACCATCCTTTACCACCTGGTTAACGGCATAATTTATTTTGCTATGCATACCCTCCAACACCCTCCAGCACCCCTAAATAGATACACTATTGAGAAATGCCTAACACAGAGCGGTGCTATGATTAGGTTCACATCATTACCCTCCCCCTGCAGCTCTGTACTATGTTTTTCTATAACTGTAATTATTAAAGGGGGTATGTTGGAGAGTATGTTTTTCTATAATTGTAACTATTAAAGAGGAATGTTGGAGGGTATACAATTTAAGGTTGTTTTAATGAACATCAAATTGAGAGATTGTACATTCAAATCTAGACACCTTTGAAACTGACCAAATGAACCCACATATATACATATACTAGCGTTGCCCGTGTACACATGTGCGTATAGTATTTTTTACGTGCAGGTCTGTTTTTGGCTTAGATGGAAGAAACGGGCAAAAAGAAGTGCACAGTTGGTAATGTAAGTCATGTATTTAATAGTTATGAGTTGAGGAGGTGACATTGCTTTAGGGAGGTATAACACATGTTTATAGCAAAACTTTATATACAACGTTATAATGTTTTTCACTTGGAGCGTAAATATACAAATGTTGTGGGGAACATGCTACATGGAATTTGCTTAGGGGGAGCATGTTGATTGCAACTGAATACCGCAGCACTTGAGTGACTGACGGGGCGTCAGTGTCTCTAAAGCATGTGACGTGTGGGCTCTTTGTCTATGTTGTTAAAGCCGGGCTTCATTTTGTTGCTCTGTGTGTTTTTATAAAGCATGCTCTATTTTCTGCACATTAGTTAGCAGTATGTTACTTTTGTTTGCACTTTAACACTTTATCCTTGCTTAAGGACCACTTTATATTGACTATTAGATCCCAATCAATAAAGTTAGTTTCTGGTCCGAATTGAAAGTGCCATGATGTCTTTGTTCTTTTAGTTGTAACTGCCTGTGACGTGTGTGACATGTGGGCAGTGTGTGTCTGGTGCTTAAGTCCCCAAGGGGATTAAGGATACGACTGAAGCCAGGGACAAATACCACATCTAATAATGAAAACCATTTCCTAAAGGAGTAGAAGGATACCCTGACAGAGTGCTCCTTAAAATTAATGTCGTTGTTGATAGAACATGAGGAGAAATTGTCCAAACTGGCAAGGTGAGATCATAGAGGTCAAAGGTATTATTAAGAAAGAAAGTCAAGCTGAAAGGTTTGTAAAATTTAATGATAAATTAAAGAAAGATATAGATCGTATGCAAAAAGAAATCAAAACAAGAAAAGGGAAAAAGTTCGCAAGAGATAGTGAAGACTATCGACTGAACAAGGTATATGAGGTGATACCAATGAGAATAAAAATCAGGTGCAATTAAGTGAAGGGGTGGTCCCTTTAGGCGAAGGAGCAGAAGAAGGGGAGGCAAAAAGATGTTTAAAGATAAACCTCCACTGAGTCAATTAGACATTCATGATAACAGTGTTATTTGATTTAGAAGATCTAATGGAGGGGGGGGATCATCTTTGGGTGAACCCACGGGTGAACAACGGCATGTAGGGTTTACCAAATTGAGAACAAAATCAAAATTCTTTCCTCCATTGAGCCAATGTGCCAATATTAAACTGTTTGCATTGAATGTTGGAAGAGAGGTTCGTAAGTTGTATACACGTAATAAGCAAAATGACAATCTGTCTAAGAGTGAATCAGATGCCTTATGTAGGTTAAGGAAGAGGGATGATTTGGAAATCCGCACCTCCGATAAAGGAGGTAATGTTGTGGTTCAAACTAAGGAGTCTTACAAAAAGGAGGTGTTAAGACAACTTAGAGATAAAAACCAGTATGAGAAGGTGGGAGATAATCCTCTGCTACACATCCGAAAGATCTTACGAGATGAGTTAGATAATGCCTTGGAAGCAAAGGTGATTAATGAGGGGGGGTTTAACTTCATGTATCGGGAAAATGCCCGTGTTCCCACATTCTACTGCATACCAAAGGTCCACAAAAATCCCCAAAATCCACCGGGACGTCCCATAGTTTCGGGGATTGATGGTCCAAGGGGTCAGCATGTATGTTGACCACGTACTAAGACCGTTTCTCCAAGGTCTTCCCTCTTATGTTCAAGATACAAGGGACGTCATATGAAGAGTTGACGGACTCGGTGTTCCGGAGGGTACATTGTTGGCAACCCTTGATGTGGAGGGTCTCTACTCATGATGTGGGGTTGGAGGCAGTTGAGTACTTCCTCAAAATGAGAGGAACTTTGTATAATAGCCCCAGGTGAGGGGAACGACGATAGGGGCGACATGTGCCCCCACCTATGCGTGTCTCCACCTTAGCAAATGGGAGTTAACCACTGTACAAGAGGTCGGATCACAGTTGGGAGTACAGGATAATATCCTGCTTTGGGTATGTTACGGGGATGACATCCTCCTGATCTGGCAAGTACAGGAGAATGTCCTTCGTAGGTTCATTAATGAACTTAATAATAATGTGTTTAACATAAAGCTGACCCTTAATATGAATACACATATTGAGTTCCTTGATATTAAGATCAAGGAGGGTATATTGGCAGTGGAGTCATATAAAAAGCCAACTGCCGTAAATACGGTTTTAAAGGCTGATAGCCATCATCCCTCGTCTACAATCAGAGCAAGCCCTGTGGGACAATTTCTCTGTGTAAGACGGAATTGCTCTAGTTTGGAGGATTTTAAAAAACATGCAGGCATGATGTGGAAGGATTTTGCTAGCCGTGGGTATAGCCATGCTGACCTGCTAAAAGCATATAAGAGAGCAAGAGGGACAAATAGATCCCATTTATTATACCAAAATTTGGCCCCTAAAAAAAGTAATGAGGGGTTTGGTAAGATTAGGCTGATCACGAAATACAATTGTGAATGGAGCAATTTGTTAAAATGTTTGCGTAAATATTGGTTTCTGATTGCAGAAGATGATGAGTTGAAAGATATGATGGATCCTGAACCCTCGATGACCGCTAGGAGAGCAAAGTCATTGAGGGAAGTTCTATCCCATAGTCATTATCAGGAAAAAGCCACCCGGCTAATTTGGATAATTGGCTGGGTATAAAAAAGTCTAATGGCAATAGATTGTGCTCAATGTGTAGCTATATGGCAGAAGTTGATAAGGTGGTGGATGCAAATGGCAGAAAATGGAAAATTGGGAGGTTAATAACCTGTCTGACTCCTCATGTAATATATTTAATTACATGTTCGTGTGGTATGAAGTATGTGGGGAAAACAAAACATTCCCTTATTACAAGAGTTCAAGAACACATAAGAGCAATAAAGAATAAAGAGCCTGCACGACGAAGTGTTGCAAAACATGTGCTGGAGCATCACGGTGAAAATCCATATGTGATCTCTTTTTGTGGCTTAGAGGACCTGAATATGTGTACGGGGGGGGGGGGACCTAAACACAGTCCTCTTGAGAAAAGAACTAAAATGGATATTTGATCTAAATACATTGCACCCTCATGGTATGAATGAGGAGATGCATTGTGGTTGCTTCCTTTAATGTTCCATTTAAAAAGTGGCTCTTTGCATACACCTTAAAGATCTTATCACTCTGCATAGCTGAAAGGTTAAAATTATAGTAGTGTTCTATGTAAGGTAGGGGAACGCTTTTTGGTCTGGATATTTTGTGTGAAACATAATTGTAAATGTATCTGTTGATCCCTTGATTGCTACCTACAATCCCTTCGTTTTATTTAACAATTAGATATGTATATTGTCTCATTATGAGGTTTCTGTGGGAGTATCAGTGGATTTAACTAGGCTCCTGGGGGATTAAAAGGTTAATAGCCTGTGGGATCGACTAATGCAAATGATAAGCTGAGCATCTGGATTCGAATAAACCGCCCCAGTAGGGGAAGATAGTACGCTCTTCCATAATGGTAGAAGAGTGTTTTTTGGGATATATGGCGGAGCAGTGTTTTTTGTACATCATAAGGGAAACGAGTTCTGGATTGTTGGCCTGTGGGATTGAGAAGGAAGTGACATAGAGACTTTTCTGGGAGTGCAAGCAGCAACCGGTTGCGATCTATACAAGCATTTAGGATGGTAACTATGTGTCACTATATCTGGATCAGCGGTGGCGTAATGATGTACATTTAATACATGTTTTCAAGGATACTCTGTTTCATCTATGGGGGAACGACTCATGTTCAGCGTTGAAGTTGGATACAATGTTATGTGCAGAGACAATTGAGATTTGCCAGATTTGGACAGACTTTTTATCCTCTTCTGCTACTGATAGTATGGGTGACTGTAGGTTGTTTTATGGGGTATATGTTTATTGTATTAGAGTTTTTTCTATGTTATAAATACAGCTGGTGTTTTGGTATTCCTGTTAGTGTGATTTTTTCGTGCCTAAATAGCACATTTAATTAGTGTCTATTGATGCAGTGCTGATTGAGTTTCTTTAGTTTAGGGGAGATGACATCTGTATCATCAGTTTCTAAATACAGTTTATACATATGTTTGTTTTTCTCATAGCACCACCTGAATGACTTAGGTGAGACATCGACACAGTTATATTATTATGGGAGGTGCTAGCTTCTTATTAATATTTAAGTCTAGGTAATGCAGGTAATTCCCATACCCCCAACCCTCCTAGTTAGAGTAGGTGGATGGGGCATGTCTGCGATGTTGGGGAGGGCAGGAGGCTTGGATGTGACATTTGGTGGTCGAGATATTTGGGGGCATGGCCATGCTGTTACAAAGCATTTAGTGGAATGGTTGTGATGTTTCGAGGCATGGGTGTCAAGTTTGGGGGTGTGGTGTTCAGGGGGTGTGCCTGTGAGGTTTAGTGACATGGACTGGATGTTTGTGGATGTGGGTATGATTCTGGGATGTACCTGGGGGCATGATGTTTATGGCGGACCATACATTTTTTGGGGGGGAGGGAAGGGGGGGTGACAACAAAATCTGGTGGCGTGTTCACAACATTTGGGGGCATGGCAGTTATCTGTGGGGGCGTGGCCTAGATAGTTGGGGTTTGAGCATGACCGTGATGTTTGGGGGTGTGGCCGTGACAGCAATATCTGGGCATGTGGTCACATTCCAGGAGGCCGGCTTTAAATTTCTTAGCATGATAATAACCGCAAATGTGATTCATATCACCCATAGTAACAGTCTTTCCAGGGTTTATATTTGAAGACGTCCAGGAGCAAATTGTAATGTGTTACAGACCTTAAGGTAAAGGTCTCGTTCCCTCTGTAATAGAGCTGTTGTTCTGTGTCTGCAGCTCTGAGTTGTGTAGCCATACATTACACTGTTGTTGTGTCACTGAAGTGGACGCTGTGTCTGTGTTGTTGAAGTCGGGCAGCACACGTAGCCCAGGCCCTTCATCTGAGTTACTGAATTGGGGCATCACACTCTGCAAGTGACGTGCAGGCTTTTTATTGTTCAAACTGGACTTCATGGGCATCGGCCCTTTCATAGGGCGTCGCCATTATGTGGATTTATTCAGGGGTGTGGCTGTGAGGTGAGCATACATACATACATACATACATACATACATACAAGATTTCTACTTTATATAGTAGATTCCCCTTTTAAAACCTGCAGTCTGTGCAACTCCCTTTCAGGTGTATTTAACTGATCAATTAAAACTAATCACTTGCATTGAATCCAATGCAGTCTACAACATGCATTAGAAAAGTTGCAAATGTTGGTAAAGGATTGAAAATTTTTCACGGTCCCGACAAAAGCACAGTGGGTAATTCAGAGCTACCACGCAAGTCTAAAAAAGGAGGCCCCCCAACGGTTTAACTTCAGATGAAGGCGTGTCCAAGATAACGTCATGAACAGACACAATAGCTACGTGCCCAAATATCCTGAACTTTACTACTGAGGCCACTCAATAACCCCATCCACAAATAAAAATATGCCTAAACCTAAAGACAAACAGGGACAGCCGGTATACGACAGACTGAGCTGGTTCGCTTATATAAAGGGATATCCCTTATCTTATATAAATAAATGTATATTTTTACGGAGATTGCATTGAGTTTTTAGAAGCAACTAATTAGGTAACACTATTACACATAGGAAAGGTCTGCAGTTTCTGACCAAAGTCTTGTCGCCTGTGTATTTTGCAGTAACTGCTATTAACCTGATTTTTAATTGATCAATTGGTGTTAGAAATAGCTCATATGAAAAGCTAAAGCCCTCCCAAATAATATTAAATGTACTGGTAAAAAATAGTTTCACTGAAAAAAGATTTATCATTTAATCAAGACAGGTCAAAATGTTGCAAGACAAAAGTGTAGTCGCCTATACAGAAAATGATCTACTTTACAGCCAATCCAAAAATGTGTCAGCAAATTAAGTAGTGGTGCTGTGAAATCCAAATTTAATATCTTGTGTGACTTCCATGAGCTTGAAGGAAAGAATCCATGCGGTTTGGCAAGGATTCATACAATTTATTGATGAAATAATCATGCAACTTGCATGCCTCCCATCAATATTCTTTGGTTTCGTCTTCCATGCTTCCTCTTTCATCCTACCCCACATATGCTCAATGATGTACAATTCAGGTGACTGGGCTGGCCAATCCTGGAGCAACTTGATCTTCTTCGCCTTAAGGAACTTTGATGTGGAGATGGAAGTATGCGATGGAGCACCATCCTGCTGCAGAATTTGGCCTTTTTTTATGGTTGGGAATATATGAGGTAGCTAAGATTTCTTGGTATTTTACACTATTGATGTTGCCTTCCACCCTGCAGATCCCTCGCACACCCCCATACTGGATGTAACTCCAGACCATAATTTTGCCTCCACCAGACTTCACTGTTTTCTGGGTAAATTTCGGCTCAGTGCAGGTTCCAGTAGGGCTCCTGCAATATTTGCGGCAACTGTGGTGTAATTCAACAGCAGATTCATCTGAAAACATTTTGCCACTTTTCCAGCATCCATCCTTTTAGCAGGCTGTGGGACTTGGCAAATGCCACGCGGTTTTTCAATTGTCTTTTGTTTAGTGCTGGCTTATGGGCACTGATTAGACCATGGAGGCCATTTCGAGACAGAATCCGACAAGCTGTTCTGGTTGACACAGGGATTTCAGGTGACCAGGTCTCCTGGAGCTCTGCTGCAGTTGAAAATGGGCTTGCTATGAATTTTCGAGCCAACAAACGGTCCTCTCAAGCAGTTGTCTTGCAGGGCCTGCCTGACCTAGGCTTGTCAAAAACTTCTCCAGTCTCTTCAAATCTTTTCTTTATCCTCTGAACTTGACACTGAGAGACATTGAAGGTGTGCGCCACATCAGCAGTGGATTTCGTCTTCAGCCTCTTAATCAACATTTTAGTCTCCGGGTGAATCTTAGGCATGTTTGTAGAGGTCTATTTGCAGTTGATGTGAAGGTCTAGTGTACTGGGATTCTTTTTATACACACCTGACACCTAATTGATCCATTATTAGTCACAGATGAAGCCCATATGACAAGGCAACAACACTTATGTCTTTGCAAAAATTGACTCAATGGGCTTTACCAAGCTGTGAATATTAGAATACTTTTTGTTAGTTTCGTTTTGCATTGAAACATTATTACAAAAGTTATTTGGGGTAAAATGAACCATTTCTTGAAACAAAATCTGCATTAGAATTATTGTTAAGCGGCACTTCGGGTCTATTTGTACACAAGCGACAAGACTTTTGTCAAACTGTATATGTATGTGTGTAATTATCCCTATTTAATTAAAATCACCATAACAAATAACACTATACAAAGTATAGTACTACTACCTACTACTGAATTACAAAACAAATGATATACAATGAATAAAGTATACTTACTTTACTGGACACCCCTAAGTTTGAATGGAAAACTCAAAATGGTAGGTTTAGCCACACCTCTAGGATTTCTTCATGGGTCTCCATGTAGACTCTAGACATCCAATGAGGTTCTGATCTTACACTGTTAGCAAATTAAAAAATTCTCTTAGGCATTGTACATGACAAGACAGGAAGTGTAAGAAAGTGTATTCCACCCAATTATGTGCTGTTTGTAAAACACGTGACAGTCTTAGCCAATTAGAAAATTCCTCAGACTCTCATATTTACCCCCCTCCTCTCACCGTAGGAAAGCACTGAAAAAATCCAGTTTGTTTGCTAGACAGGAAGTGATGTCTGTATGTGATAAACTTCCTGTGCTGTCCTAATCCCATAGTGGTTGTAAATGTGAAACTTGCTGTGGTAAATGAACATAGTATGTTTATCTGGGTCCTGTATAGGGTTTCAGGTTGACCAATGGTGCTGTTTGGTTTGAACTGCACATTGTGACAGAATTGCCTGGGTCTATTCTCAGACTTGCAGGTTTTATTCTACTTAAATTCCATGGAATATAGCTGTCAGGTAGATGGTTGGATTTGTGACTCCTACTGTCTGAAGTGACCTAAATAATCCTTCCCTAAACCAATAGTGTAATAGCTATGGATGTAAGGGAAGGGCAGATGAATCACTTACATGTTCAAACCCTTAGGTAGAAATCGCTAAAGCATGACCATGGGCTTTTAATGTCTGTAAATCAGTAATATGGCTTTATTCCAGGATGTAAAAAGAACTACATTTTCCAGCATTCTGTGCAGCCAGGGAATGCTGGGAGTTGTCATTTTTAAACATGTGAAAAGTTCAATACATATGCTCTCTATCATCACACTATTTTATCTTAATACATTGATTAGCCAATGGACATAAAGAAAAAACTTACTGCTAACAATGCTGGGAGTTGTAGTTTTCAAACATGTGAATTACATCTAGACACATGCCCTTAGCTACAGGCAATAAATGAGATACTTTGCATGTCCCTACCCATTTCTTCGGAAGTGAGAAATGTGTTTATATGTTACATTATTAGGACAATGCTATTATAATAACATGAGTCTGTGAGGTACCTTCTGTTATAAGAAGGATCTACTTAATTTTATACTCTGCGGGGAGCTTTTAGCTTCTTTAAAAACATATCTCCCTAATATTTATAAGTAATCTCTATCCTGTGCTGCCCTAACCCCACAGTGATTTTAGATCTGGATCCTGTATAGGGTCTCAAGTTGTCCAGTGGTGCTGTTTAGTTTGAGCTGCGCATTGTGGTAGAATTGCCTGGGTCTGTCTGGAATGTCAAATAGATAATGGAGGGTATGTGTGTGTGTTTGCTCATGTTATGTGGTTGGATTGCACGGGGCCTTTTTAGGACTTTCATACTAATACCATTTGAGCCTCCCACAGGTTACTTGCTGGGAGTAGAAAAGGAGAGCAAGTTGGAATGGTTCCTGATGCCTACTGGCTGAAGGGATGTAAATAGCCTCTCTCTGGCCCTACAGGTTAACAGCTATGGGTATAAGGGAGAGGCAAACAGATCCAAAATCACTTGCATGTTTGTGCACTTTGTATTGGTATCACTGAGAGCACGACCCCGAACTTTTAATAATAAAAATGCTGCTGTTTAGGTTGAACGGCACATTGTGGCAGGATTACCTGGCAAAACATACACACATAATCTCCACTGTGCACCAATGACACACTTTTGCTAATATATATATATAGGGAGAGGGAGAGGGGGAGAGAGAGAGAGAGGATGCACTCATTACTGTGATCAATACACCGTGAAAATGCAAAAGTAGAAACATGTAATAGATAACATCCTAAAGAAAATGTTTATCTAGATAAAACAAAAGGCTATTTCTTCTCTCTCTTTCGCTCAATATTAACTATATACTATGCAAAATATCTATACCACATGTATTGCTATGTTCAAAATATATATATTATCAAAGAATAAAAGCAACAGAATATATAACTCATATTCACCACCAAACATAGGTCCTCCCCCCAGATATACCCTCCTCACTAAAACACACACATACACACCACTTCATCCAGTAAATCTTTAAACATACATTCAATTAGACATTTAAACTCCTCATAGCCATAGCCCTCTGAAAGGGCTGAACAATAAAAAGCCTGCACGTCACTTGCAGAGTGTGATTCCCCAATTCAGTAACTCAGGTGAAGGGCCTGGGCTCTGTGTGCTGCCAGACTTCAACAAATAGAAAAACCCTGCACCAGCTGAATTAAGCCCCTAGTGGGGAGAGGTGCCACCTAGTAGTTAAGCATAAACAAAGGCTAAATAGAACTACTGTGCACACTCTATCGACAGTTAAGAAACCTTTATCTTTTATTTTAGACTTATCATGGAGGTATAAGTAGATTAGATACAGTGCATATGATAGGTAAAAGGCATAGCTATTAACTTCTTCGTAGGATAAGTCAGGCGTCAGGTATAGGTTGCTACAGGGCCGCGAGCACACGTTTCGCCCCTCCACTACTTTGGGGGCTTCCTCATGTGCCCACAAGATGCAGAGCATCTTATACCTCCATGATAAGGCTACAATACCTACAGTATATATGCTTAGTCTCTTGTTATAGGTTGCTAGGTTGCTCCTGTATACTGTATAACCCTGATAAATTAAATATAGGTTTTTTAACTGTCTATAGAGTGTGCACAGTAGTTCTATTTAGCCTCTGCCCGACTTCAACAACACAGACACAGAGTCCACTACAGTGACACAACAACAGTGCAATGTACGGCTGCACATCTCTGAGAGCTGCAGACACAGAACAACAGCTTCTATTACAGAGGGAATGAGACCTTTACCTTAAGGTCTGTAACAACAATTTGCTCCTGGAAGGTTTCAAATATAAACCCTGGAAAGACTGTTACTATTGGTGATAGGAATTACATTTGCGCTTATTATCATGCTAAGAAATTTAAAGCCGGCCTCCTAGAATGTGACCACACACCCCAGATATTGCCATCATGGCTGCACCCCCAAACATCACGGTCATTCTCAAACACCAACTATCTAGGCCACGCCTCCACAGATAACTGCCATGCCCCCAAATGTTGTGAGCACGCCACCAGATTTTGCCTAAATCACGAACACCAAATGTCACATCCAAGCCTTCTGGACACCACAACATCAGACATGCCCTAGAATGCCGTGCCCCTGCCCACCCCAACATCGCAGACATGCCCCATCCACCTACTCTAACTAGGAGGGTTGGGGGTATGGGAATTACCTGCATTACCTAGACTTAAGCACCAGACACACACTGCCCACATGTCACACACTTCACAGGCAGTTACAACTAAAAGAACAAAGACATCATGGCACTTACAATTCGGAACAGAAACTAACTTTATTGATTGGGATCTAATATAAAGTGGTCCTTAAGCAAGGATAAAGTGTTAAAGTGCAAAGAAAGTAACATACTGCTAACTAATGTGCAGAAAATGCTTTATAAAAACACACAGAGCTCAGACAGAGCAACAAAATGAAGCCCAGCTTTAACAACACAGACAAAGAGCCGCTTTAGAGACACTGATGCCCGTCAGTCACTCGAGTGCTGCGGTATTCCATTGCAATCAACATGTTTTCCCCTCAGCAAATTCCATGTAGCATATTCACCTCAACAATTGTATATTTGCGCTCTAAGTGGAAACACTGATAACGTTGTATATTGTTTATTTGTTATAAACATGTTATACCTCCCTAAAGCAATGTCACTTCCTCAACATAAAGTACATTACCAACTGTGCACTTCTTTTTGCCCCTGTCTCTTCCATCTAAGCCAAACATGTGTACACAGGCAACGCTGTGTACAACTGCTAGGGGTTAAACTATCGAAGGTTATTGGTCATTGAATATATTTACGATAAAAGTACTAATCCTTCATTACATATCACCCCGTCTCCCCCCCTCTCTTCCCTCCCTTGCCCCTCCGGGATTGGATAACACAGCTGATTATGAACTCACATACCCAAATGGCTAATACCCTCACCATACTTTCCTGGAGTGTTAGGGGAGCTAGAGACTCAATTAAAAGTTTACAAATCCAAGATATATTAAATCGTCATAAACCCGATATTACCTGCTTACAAGAAACACATCTCCTCATGAAACCCAATGGCTACACAAACCTTCACTAATCACTAATTCTTTGATGCTCAGACACAAAATACACGCACAGACCCAGTGGGATGCTATGTCATGGTGGCTCTAGAAATTGACCAAACCCAATACATGATCATGGGACTATACAATCCACCTGCTGCCTCAACCTTTTGCAGCAAATGGTGCCCTTTCTAATTGACTATCCAACAGCTCACGTCATTTGCATGGGAGACTTTAATTTGGTCCAAAACAAAATATGGGGTCGCCATCCAACAAGAACGAACCCATCAAATACAACTACTCAAACCAAATTAGCCCAATTTAACGCAAACTGGCAATAGATAGATACCTGGAGGCAACAAAACTCAACATGCAAAGAATTTACATGTCACTCACCTGCATAAGCCACCTTCTTTAGACTGGACTATAGTTTTATGTCACCAAACCTGTCACTCAACGCACTGGGTAAAAAATCTATCCAGGGAACCATCAGACCATACCCCTGTAAAAGCAACACTAACATGGGAGTCAACCGCTCAACGCACCAGATTCTTTCCCCACACCTGATAAAATCCAGGAACAACTAAAATACTATATGGAACTGTATCAGGGAGAAGTTTTGTATGCCTTCAAGTGGGACACCTTAAAAGCCTACCTGAGAGGCTGCCTTACCTCAACAGTAAACTAAATCAAAAAACAGTTGAGCAGGGTTAACGCTGAGAAAGAAGCCATATACACTGAATACCTATATATCTAAAATCAGACACTTGAAACACAACCAGCATGGCAACAAGCTACCAGAAACTACAACATCCTGCTCCAAGAAAATGTCATTACACTAATACAACTATTATATTACCAAACAGTTGCCAGACTCTCACTTGGGATAACATCAGCAGAGTAACTAGACAGGGCTTCCCCCTGTCGCTCTAACTAAGTGCACTAGAAATTGAAGTTCTGGCAACAAAAATCAGATCACACCCTCATATCCAAGGTCTAAAATTTGGACTATATACAGAGCTGATTGGACTATATGCAGACAATATCATCCTTTTCCTAGATGTAACGAATGACTTACTAGAAGCACTATATGAAACAATTGACAATTAGTCCACTCTCTGGCCTTTACATAAACTGGGTTAAATCAACACTGTACCCGCTAGATAAAGGACTGAACACGACAGACTGGATACCATTCCCAATTCCTGTGGTACAATACTTCAAATATTCAGGAATAATAATCGCGCAATACCTAAAATGTTCAACAAACTTAATCTACAACCTCTCCTACAATGGGTTAAAACCACAATACAATCATGGAAACATCTGCCACTTAATCTAATTGGAAGAACCTGTCTGATGATACTGAATGAATGAGTTGTGTATATTGTGGCCACAGGCATGTTAATTGAGACATTTTACATTATCTTCTAATTGCCTTGAGAGAAGCCCATGTTTCATTTGGAGGATTGATATACTGGATCCAGTGAGATCACATTGCAATCGGGTTCTACTCTGCTGGGTAGACCACAGTGCCACCTAAAACATAATGTCTATTTGGCAGCCATAAATGTCATTGACTTGGCTCATTTGTACTTTTTTACATTGCAATATTTAGCCATTGATTTTATATTACTTTTGTTGTTACTGTTCTATTTTAATATAATTCGTCTCTTTATATTATTCCAGTTAATAAGCGTTTGGATGAATGGGTTACACATGATCGCTTAGATCTAAAGAAAATACAGTTTCCAAAAAAAGAAGCAAAGACTCCAACCAAGAATGGACTGTCAGGATCAAGGCCAAGTTCCCCTGAGAGAGAGGTGGTAAGTACCTTGGAAAGGCTGAGGTGGAGGATCTGTAAGCCTTACTTTCACTGTGTCACAGGCTATAGGAAACGGCATGCCTGTCATACCCACGTTGATTATTTAAGAAATCATCCAGGCCACATTTAAGTTGGAGAGTATTATTTTGACAATAGTTGTCACATTACCACTGCCTATCACTGTATAAAAGATTGATTTATATTTTGTTTTCTCCTTCGGACATAGGGGCACAGACATCGTATAGTGGGGTAAAGCTTCTTTTTCTATGGACATGCCAAAGAAGAAGCAGCCAACCACAATTTGAACAGATGTCTGTTAAAACAGGTTGTTTACAATAGTTAGGGTTGTCCAACCTGCGTTTTAAAACAGATTTCTGATGCCTACAAATGAGGCACCTGACAAATCCAGAAATAAAATTAGAGATTTCTTTTTCTATTTGTCTGGGGGTTTTTTTGTTGTTTTTGATTTTTTTAATCTAAGGCTTTTCGGGAAGTGTTGCCATGTATTAGCACCCTATTATAACGTACTACAAATATGTCCAACCATATACATGGCATTATAATGTTTATATTTTATTTCATATAATATAACCGACTTAGGGAACATAAAACAGACCTCCTTTATAAACACCTTTATTAAATATACTTGCTATTTTTTGAAATGTAATGTTGAGTATAGACTGGTGTTTGGGTGCTAGAACTGGAAAACCGGGGGGGGGGGGGGTTGGGAGGAAGCAGTGTTTTCTTCCCATCTCTTGTGGAAGGAAAGCTTTACTGTACTTGGTAACACCCATGTCCCTCAGTTGTCCTCAGGGAAAAGGATTTTATTGTAAGTACAAAAATACCCTTTTTTCTTACACAGAGGAAGATCCCTAAGCTGATCCTACCTCCGGCTGCTGCCCCTGCAGCAGGTGGAAAATCTCTTCCTGTGCCGGTAAAACACATTACACTTTTTCTATCACTCTTTTATCACAACCAAACCACTGTGTTTCTTGCATCCAAGCCCCTACTAGGTATCTGCAAAATAAATGTCCTTGTTCACTGCAGTTTTTTTTCTCTGTTACTTCCAGTTATGATATCCTCTTTTGTTTTCCTCTAACATCAGAAACGGAAGGCAGATGTAATTTCTCCAGTAATACCAGTTCCCGCAATCCCAGCAGTTCCAGAGACGATCCAGACCATTGTTTTTCCACAGGTGATTGTTCTTCGTTTAAGATTTAAGCTGAGGCCTCACTGAACCAGACGCGCACATTGAAGCATGTTTCCCCTCACATTGCTGACTGAGATTTAAACAATATTCCAAAATTGGAGCACACCCAACATGTGGCCACCATCGTTGTGATGTGCGTTTCTTACGTGCTAAAGGGTTGCCTAAAAATCATGATAGTGTAGCCTAGCCCTCAGAGCTTGTTTGTGCCTGTTTGTTTGTTTTTCTAGAAATTCCAGGAATAGGAATAAAATAAATAAAAAACTGTGGATTTTTATATACAACTGTATTCTGAATCTACTATACTTTACTGTACAAGCTTTCACAAATATGCTGATAACTGATAAAAGGGTGATTCAAGCAGTTTCTACTGCGCAACTGTTCACCTAGTGGGACTGAGTCAAGGTAAACTACAATAAGACAATACTCATTTTTCTAATTTGTGCATACAGGAAGTGTTTATGCAAAGTTTAAGATTAGTAAAATGAGAAAATGTTTCCTTATATCCCGATCCGCCAGGCAGATCATTAATGACCTCCGACTGAATGGCTGTTTTGGCCGACAAAGCCCATACACGGCACAATTATCATCCAAAGCAGCCGTGCATACACATCTTGCGCTGTGGATCGGCCCCCACAATCACGTGTGAATGAGGCTTTACTTTACACTAAAAGAAATGTTACCTGTCTTGGTGTCAGTGCACTCAAGAGGCCATAGGGGGGCATTCAACGCATTCTATTAAAGAAATGTTTTGGTAAGTGGCAGGTTCAGCTATGCTCTCTGTCACCAGTTTATTTGAATGTCCAAAGCAAAGGGGGAGCAAGACCGTATTCTGTTTTCCTATATGATGTGCTTTCCAATCAGGCATGCCTGCGTTGATCAGAATATGATTTTCTCTGGAATGCAAAAAATTTAAAACCAATAAAGTGGTTTACTTCGTATAACCATTAGGCAGCGTCTTACTTAATAGTTGATTTTAGATTTAGACATTTCTAACCATGAAGGCAAGGCTGAATTTATACAAAATCAGGACACCGACTACCCAGGTTGAATTGTCATTATTAAGAATGGTTTTAGAGCACTGAACTCTTTAAAATAGATTTGTGTACAGATTTATGTACAGATATTTATCATTGCATGGGCACAGCAATTCAGTTTAATTACATATATAAATGGTTGAGGGTCTGAGATGGATTTACAATAAATGTAAACTTTCTGCTAATGGTCTTCATGAATGTTTGTTTGTTTTTTCAGCAGGCACCATGTGATGTCGCTGGTGGAAGTGCACACACACTACTATCACAAGTAAGTAATTGCTACTCCCATAACAAGACAAAATGTCCCAGTCCTTGATGTTCCATATTAATGTTTTTTTGTTTTGTTTAAGAACGGAGCAGTACGCAGCACCCTTTCCTGCAGTACAACCTGGCCGAAAAAATCTAACTGCCTGAGTGCAGATGAGGTAAAAAAAGAAAGGTAGTGATCTCAAATTATCTAGCCTTGATTCCTCTTTTTGGGGATAAAGAAGATGCATTTATTTTAACAATGTAGTTTGTGGGATTATTGTAAATGCTGTGTGGTTGGTTTTACTAATGCTTACATAGAAATACTAGGTTTCACTTCACACTGTCCTAATGTTACATAGACACTGTTATAAAGCTAGGTACACACATAGATAAATGTTGCTTGGAACTATCGTTTGATGATAATACCAACGGTCATTTATCTAATGTGCACTGTACAGAAAGGCTGCTCAGCAGTGGAAAGGGGGGCGGGGAGTGGGAGTGTGGTGCAGGAGAACAAAGGCTATAATTCCCCAACATTTTTTAGTGATCCGGTTGGACCGATAAATAATGTTGGGGGGATCCTGTACACATGCTACATTTTGAAGTAATTCTTCAGTTCCAATTTATCTAGTGTGTGTACGAGGTTTGCCAATCCCTGCTTTAAAAAAATTACTGTATCACTACAGCCAGTTTCATAAAGATGATGCTATGCCAAATACCACCCTGACACCTGTTGCTTCCTCCAAACAGCCTTTCCATCATGAACCTGAAGACAACCTTTACCCTACCACAATCATCCCCCAGGCAGATCCATCAGCAGAGGGGCCATTAATTCAGGTATTACAGTCAGAGTAGGTGGTGCTTTCCCTGACAGCGGCCTCAAGACAAAAACTCTTAGCAGCTGCATATATAAACTACTAAGAGGTAGTTAACTTTGTTAGCGGGTCAATTCTGGTCCATCCATTTTGCAGCCTTTAGGAGCACAGAACATTAAGGTTAACTTTTTAAGATGTTGTTAGACCATATATCCTGGGAAAGTGGTATCTATACCCCCATGTTTTTAACCACCATAAAAACTTCATAGTAAAATAAAAAAAAGCCTTCCCAATTGTTTTTCTCCAGAATTTTGGTCCTAAAACAGCATTCACAGTCTTGTTGGTAATCCTAAGGCCTACCCATGGTAGGAATTAACCAAGATGGGGTGGTGCTTCCCCTGAGTAATTTTTTCCCCCCTCATTTTTTGTTTTCATTGTGACAGCTCTACTAAGGCTTCCTCTTTTTCACCATTGCCACTTTTATGGCAAGTTCCCCAAGCTTAGATGTCTTTTTGGAATAAGGGTGCTGGTTTGTTTACTTATCATCTCCAAAAGTTAATATAGGTTTAGTTTTCCTTTAAACCCAGTAGCATGGAGCAGTTTGACAGTAACACATTTAATCATGAAAGGCCAGTTTCCAATTATTTTTTTATTATTATTCCTAGGATTCACAGGACAGCTCCGATGGTATTCCTTCTGCCCCTCGTATGACGGGTAGCTTGGTGTCTGACCGCAGTCATGATGACATCATTACACGCATGAAAAATATTGAATGCATTGAGCTTGGTCGTCATCGTCTCAAGCCCTGGTATTTCTCACCATACCCACAGGAGTTAACAGTGTTACCTGTTCTCTATTTATGCGAGTTTTGCCTCAAATATTTAAAAAGTCTAAAATGTCTGCAAAGACACCTAGTAAGTTTGGGGTTTTGTTTTGTCTTTGTATCCACACTTTATACTACCTAAAGAACATTTATGCAAAAGTGTGTATTCATTTTATATAAAAACTAGCAGAGTACCTGGCTTTGCCCGAACCTGCATCCAAAATTCAACAGACCTGCACCTGCAGGTTTCTAACCTGACCCATTCAAAGTTTACTGCAAATCTGGAAAACTTCGGGGTGCCCAACACAATGCAGGATTCTGGGGCAGATCTCATCCCCAATTAACATACCTCACAATATTTGGGGGGTTATTGTTGTGCAATAAGGGGATATTGCAAAATGTCCAAAATTGGGGTCAAAAAATGTTGGTATTTTCCCTAAAAAATAAAGGATTGTGGGGTGTTGTACCCGTTGCTAAAGGGGAAGTTGATATGAAATGCTTTAAAGTTACAGGGGAAGTTGATGTGATACGCTTCAAAGTGTGTCATATCATCTTCTCCTTTAAGGCTTATCACACCAACTTCCTCTTTAGGTGTATCACACCAACTTCCCCTTTAATGCTTATCACATCAACTTTTCCTTAAGGCGTTTTACACACCAAC
Source organism: Hymenochirus boettgeri (assembly GCA_019447015.1). Lineage (NCBI taxonomy): Eukaryota > Metazoa > Chordata > Amphibia > Anura > Pipidae > Hymenochirus > Hymenochirus boettgeri. The sequence continues at coordinate 58,653,085 of CM033472.1, forward strand.
TTTCCCTTTAAGGCATATCACACCAACTTCCCCTTTGCATATTGCATCAACTACCCCTTTAACATGTATCACACCAACTTTCCCTTTGACATGTATGACACCAATTTCCTCTTTAAGGCATATCGCACCAACTTCCTCTTTAATGAGTATTGCATAAATTTCCACTTTAGCGCATATCACATCAACTCCCCCTTAGCACGTATCGCATCAACTCCCCCTTTAGCGCGTATCGCATCAACTCCCCCTTTAGAGCGCATTGCATCAACTCTCCCTTTAGCATGCATCTTATCAACTCATTTACCAATGGGGTCTTGCATTAATTTATTTTTTACTGCTATCGATCATTATTGACACACAATGTCCCCCAGAAAACACAATTTTCTTGCAAAAATTACCCATGGAAAGGTGAGTGAAAAGAGTGTGTACGTGGCCTTTAATACTGGGGTTTCAGTAGTTTGTGGGGGAAAGAGACACAAAGTGTGAAGTAAAATGAAACCATTTACAGTGCAGTTGTATTGCAGTGTGGCAGCTCCATCTCATTCACAGCTGTCATTTTCTTTCCTTAAGTAAAACTACATATTTCCTTAGCTGCCTTCTCTGAACTCTCAATCTTGACTCTGGGTGAACCACAAGTGAGAGGAAGAGACTGAGTGTGTGGTTACATGGCATGGATTGACAGCTCTATCCTCCTATAACAGCAACAACAGAACAAAATGAAGCAAAGCATTGTACTGTCCTGAATAATCGGTGATATTTTGAAGGTTTAACTTGATTCACTGGATTCACCACCAGATGGCAGCACACTGGTTAACGTAAAACATGTCGAAAAAGGAGTACAGAGGCATTTTTTAAAGTTGTAAAGTAGCCTATGCTCTTCCCCAGGTCCTTTATACATAAGTGTACCAAGTCTCATGGAAATTGTCCCAGCCATTTTAAAGTTTTTCTGGAACATACATACTATATTATATATATTATATATATTATATATATATATATATATATATTATATTATAATATATTATATATATATATTCTGGAACATACATACTATATTATTTATTTATATTATATATATATATATATATCTATCTATATATATATATATAGTTCTCAGCCCTGGGGGTACAGTTAACTTCGAGGTGTTCTTTTATCTACTCTGGACCTGTCCCCTTTCCACAGCTACCAATTGTTCAATTGCTCTACCAATGGAAGGACACACTTTTTTTAGAAGGTACATAATCTCACGGGGTGGCATATCTGGTCTGACTCTACCCCCTTCAATGCCTGGAAAGATGCAGTATGTGCGGCTGGAATGTGTTCAAACTATTGGCTGTACTCTCAGGGATGAGGAATGATTGTTTTTGGTCCTTGCCCAAGATACGTCTTGAAGGGTATGTCCACACAAAAAAAACTGCTGACCTGTCCGTTTTCTGCCTGCAACCCAAACTGCTATTTTTACCAGTTAATACATTCATGTATAACCAGATACTTTTTTCTATTTCTGGGAAATGTATTTGCCTCCCCATTTTGCTCTATGAGCTTTTTATAAGCTTGAGCATGTGCAGAGGAGGCAGCAGGTGAAAAAGCAGTCAATGTTTGGCTTTGATGTTAGTTTTTGTCACAGCCTTGATCGACTGCATGGAGTGAGGGGCCAGCTTACTCTGCTAGAATGGGGACATAATCCTTAAATATCTGGTTGGGTAATAAAGTAAAAAATAAACTTTTTGGGATTGGGGGCAGGTAACAAATATGAACATGTACTTTAAGGGGGGGGGGTTGTTCTCCTTTCTTTAATCTTTTCGACAGTAAGTAAATTAAATGATGCCATTATATAGAAAAAAATGAACAATTCTAAGAAAAACTAAGTTAAAATATAGGTTTAGTATAGTATTTGAGGTTGAATAAAGACATACGTCCATTCAGTTCAACCCACTCAGCAATACCCACATTTCCTGCCTAACTGTAGATCCAGAGGAAGGCAAAAAAAAAACACCAGAATTACGAAGGGAGGAAAAAAATACTTTCCTGACTCCAAGTGGCAATCGGAAATATCCCTGGATCTACTTTGTGTCAATTCCAGTAACATGCAACATTCCTTGTTTTCAGAAACTCATCCATCTTTCTTTTGCAACTATCCAATGAACCTGCCATCACAACTTCCAATGGAGGACCGTTCCATTGTTTTAACGTTCTCAAAGTGAAAAAGCTTTTGAAATTGAAGACTAATTTTCTTAGTGTCTTAAGGGATGTCCGCATGTCCTCTGACATGTACTTTTGGTGAACAGTGACCCAGATAGTTTAATGTATGGTCCGTTTATTTATACACAGTAATCATATCCCTACGCAAGCACCTTTTCTCTAGTGTACATTATTGTAACTCATGCAATCTGTCTTGATATTCAAGCTCCCCCATTCTCTTTATTATTTTAGTTGCCCTTCTCTGAACCCTTTCCATTTCCAAGATTTAATTTTGTACACAGGATTCCGAAATTGCACTGCATATTCCACATGAGGTCTTACTAATGCTTTGTAAAGAGTGAGAATAACATTTTTCTCCCTTGAATCTCTCTCTATACAACGTTCAACCATTTTTTCATGCAATTGTGTTTTCTCTTTCTAAATAGCGAAACTGCAAGCGCGAAACAACGAGCACGAACGCACAGAAATCACGCACGCAATGAGGTGCGATGACGCTTGTGATTTTGTGCGCAATTTTTGCGTTGTAGTGTGGCCTTGGCCTTCAGTAAAACGGTTAAAAAGAAACTTAAAATTACGATGGACATACCCTTTAAGTTTATCCACCAAAACTCCAAGATCCTTTTCCAACAGGGATTAACTTAACATAGAGCCAATTATAGTATAAGCAGCACAAAATGCATCACCTTACATATATCAACATTGAATCTCATCTGCCACTTAGCAGCCCAATGTGACAATCTATCTAGATCCACCTGCAACGACTGCACATCCTTTTTAATGGTCAACAATGTTAACAACTTACAGGCCTGTAATTACCCGGCTTTGAACGACTACCCTTTTTGAATATTGGAATTACATCAGCTTTTTTCCAATCCAGAGGCACACTTCCAGACATGAGGGGATCTACAAAAATAAGAAATAATGGCCTAGATAAAACTGAACTTCACTCCCTAAGGACCTGAGGGTGCATTTTATCCGGGCCAGGGGATTTATTAATATTAACCTTATTTAGTCGATTCTGCACCAAATACTTGGTTAACCAAAGTGCACTTGCATCTTTTACACCATTATTGTTACTATACTCTAAACTATCAGTTCTTGGATCTGCTATAGTGTATACAGAAGAAAAAAAATTGTTCAAGACATTTGCTTTATCCCCATTAATTAATGATAATGGTGCCACATTTTCAATTTTCATCTTCTTACTTTTAATATACTTACAAAATTGTTAAGGGTTAGTGATGCTTTGTTCAGCTATCCTAACTTCATTATTAATTTTAGCTAGCTTAATTGGTTTCTTACAATACTTGTTACAGTTTTTAGAATTTCTAAAGGCCCTTTACGTTCCCTCTGACTTAAAGGTTTTAAATGCCTTTTTTTCCTTTCAATTTCAGGGTTATTGAAAGGAGTTCTACACAAATGTGCGAGCTGCGCATGACTTCTTCTTACAATTTATTTTACTTGTAAACCAAAACTGCTTGTGTATCAAATGCTTATGTGCCGTAATACGAAAAGGAAGGGAAATGTGCTGCCATAGGTTATTTAGCATAGTTATCCTATAAAATATTTACATAAAATTCTTGATTAAAAAATTGTTTTTGCAATGCAAAACTGAAAAGAAACCAGTGCAGTTTGCATTAGTGAGTTAGTAAGAAGTATTGGGATTTTGTAGGTGTTTGTCTGCAAAACATGGGTGCCCAGATTTTCTCCAGTGAAAATCCTTTACAGATGTGGGTATAATGTTTTGATATTTTATTTCCTTCTGTAAATAAGTAAACCAAATTAAAGGTGGCCATACATATGTTCAATATTACTTACCCGACCGAGCGTTCACACGGCGCTCATGCGATCCTGCCGGAACAGTCTCTCCCGATCTTATATGCAACCGACATGCATTCGCAAAATCCCATTCATTTTGCGGTCGCATATAAGATCGGGAGATAACGTCACATGAGTGCTCGGTCAGGTAAGTAATATCAAACATGTATGGCCACCTTTACTGAGCACATGGAGAACTCCATACACCTTCAGATTGACAGGCCTTCTCTTAAATGGCTGCTGCGTATTTAGTTTAGTAAACTACTAGGAATGGTTGTAAAATGTGCAAACATTTTTGTGACTTGAATTGCATATAGCATTAGTTGTTTACAGTGAAACTGAAGATTTTATGGTTAGCTTACCAAAGTAATATTAATTTATATCTTTTAGACGAAATGTAATTTACGCCACCCCCCTGGGAATGAGATCTACAGGAAAGGAACAATTTCTTTCTTTGAGATAGATGGACGAAAGAATAAGGTAAAAAACCTGCAGTAAAAAATATATATATGCCATTTGGAGTTGGAAGGATATATCTTGGATTTAATGTTTTTAATGTAAAGGTTGGCTTTCATAAGTCACTCTTGTTTATTCCTCTCTCTTGTCTTTTTAGAGTTATTCTCAAAATCTGTGTCTTTTGGCAAAGTGTTTCTTGGATCACAAGACATTGTATTATGACACTGATCCTTTTCTGTTTTACATTATGACGGAGTATGATTCTAAAGGTTTTCACATTGTTGGCTATTTCTCCAAGGTAAGGCTTAAAATTTAAATTGTTCGTAAAAAAAAAAGTGTCAGGCGTCCCTCCTGTACCTTTTGCGTGCATTGTATATCCTAATGGTGTCCACTCAAAGCCGAGAGGTCCAACAGGTAAGTTAAAAAAGTAAGGCAATTATGCTAGGTTATACTGGAAAAATCAGTAAGTTTATTCAACATGTATCTATACGTGTTGAATAAACTCGCTTAGTTTGCAGTATAACCTAGCGTTATTGCCTGGCTTTTATAAAGCTTACATTGTTGTGTTATTAGATTTTAAGTTAGGCTAAAGAGAATTCTAGGGGGCTTATGAACTGCAACATTTAGTCTGTGCTTTTTATCTGCAGTAACCAACCAAATATAGCTTTTTGCTGGTATAATGCAGTTAGAACTAACTTCTAATTGGTAGCTGAAGAATAGCACAGACAACTTCTATTTACTATTGTACATAAGCCGTTGTTTCTTATTATGTTAACATTACCACTACACTATTCTACTTTTTGTCCAGGAAAAAGAATCCACTGAAGACTACAATGTGGCCTGTATCTTAACACTGCCTCCTTACCAGAGAAGAGGTTATGGAAAATTGCTCATTGAATTTAGTGAGTTAGCTGTTAAATTGCTAATCCTCCCTTACATATTACTTTTTTCTGTCTTTGATCATTATACACAATGTTTTCATCAGGTTATGAGCTGTCCAAAGTGGAAGGTAAAACTGGAACCCCAGAAAAGCCACTCTCAGATCTTGGCCTTCTTTCTTATCGCAGCTACTGGTCCCAGACAATCTTGGAGATTCTAATGGAACTTAAGACAGAGACAGGAGAAAGACCCCAGATCACTATTAAGTAAGAACAAAGGGATGGTGTTTTTGGAAGGGAAGATATAACATTGTAGTAGTGACTAGGACTAACAGGAGTGTTTTACTGCTTAGTGCATGGATTAAAATGTCAGTTTAGCTTAGATGGGGATGACAGACAGGATGAGGAAAACTGTCAAGCTCACCGGGTCACTAAATTTCAAATTTCTCCTCTGCTTTCAACACTGTAGATCATTCCTTCCTAATGCAAATTTTTCACACCTTGGGCATCCGGAATAAAGCAGCATCCTGGCTACGATCCTACCTCTCTAACCGGACCTACTCTGTGTCATATGATAATAAAACATCCTCTCCAGTTCTTCTTAGTGTAGGGGTTTGTTCTTGGGCCGCTGTTGTTCTCCCTCTATACTATTTCCCTGGGAGATGTCATCAGCTCATTTGGTTTTAACTACCATCTGTACGCCAATGATACTCAAATAGATTTTTCCAACCCCGCGCTATGTCCTGACACACAATCATGCATCTCATGTTGTCTTCTCATGGATGGCGCACCGATGCCTCAAACTAAACCTGACTAAAACCGAACTAATCATTTTCCCACCTAAACCTGATCCTATCCCACCTTTTTCCATTTCTGTGGACAACACCCCCATTTACCCTTTTCAGTCGGCACATTTTTTTTTAGGGGTTATTAATGATTCCTCTCTCTCCTTTTCTAATCACATTAACTGTGTTGCTAAAACCTGATGCTTTATTCTCCGTAATATTGTGAAAATCCATAGATTCCTCTCTTCCAACTATTGCTATGCTTATCCATGCTCTTATCCTATTATGCCTGGACTATTGTAACCTTCTGCTTTCTTGTCTTCCTGCTTCCTATCTTTCTCCCATTCAGCCGATACTTAACTCTGCCACACGCATTGTCTCACTCTCTAACAATCGGGAAATTTAATCTCCTCTGGGCCGCACATCTACCTGGCTCCCCATTAAACAATGTATTATCTACAAAAACCTGAGCTGATTGGCAAGTCCTAAATGGCCTATCCTTACCTAGCCATTAGCCTAGTTTGGTGTTATCTGACTTACAAATACTAGATATTCTTTTAGCTTCATGACTGATGTGTTCTTTGTCTCCTCCAGTGAAATCAGCGAGATCACAAGTATTAAAAAGGAAGATGTCATCTCTACATTACAGTACTTGAACCTTATAAACTATTACAAGGTAATATCCCTTTTTAAACGACTTATTGTACCCTTAAAAATCACTGGTTGGGGCCTCATACTTTAAAACAACTAATTGCGTGTACTGGATTTAGGCAGCTTAAAGGGTAACTGTGGTTTCCAATTCTTCCAAACCACATTGTTTGGGAAAGCCTTATGCTGTACCTTAAAAATGAACCCTAAATCACATTTCTAGATTAAAAAAAAAAAATATCTAGAAGTTATTGCTAGAAAGGTTCAGCTTTATTAAATCCAGCTTGAATACTTCCTGTTTTTAGCCATGTGACAAGCCTCTGACTGCATTAATAGGCATTAATAGTTTTTGACCAGTATTAAGTCTTAAACTGAGCATGCTTCTCCCCTGGGACGTGGCAGAGGTCAGATTATGTAACTGGAAGCAGGAAATTTGGACATTCACCCCAATATAATTTAACTCTAACTTGTTTTTAGACCTTAAGTATATAACCAATGTAGGGTAACTTTACATTTTGTTTTGAAATAATATTATTATTTTATTTGAATATAAGCAATATAATGTAAAGTATTTAAAATAGCTGTAATTTATAGCTAATTACACAACTACAGCATATAGAAATGCAGAAGTGCCACAAAGTTACTTCTGTCTGAAAAGACCAAACTAGCAAGCAAAACCTGGAAACATTGGGCCTTGTTTATAAATAATGCAGTTATTCATTACTGCTGTAGTGACGTGATTGGAAAATAGGGATATTGATTAAAAAAAAAAGCAAAATGTCCCAGTCTGAATCCATTGAACACTTATTCTTTGTGTCAATATTTTTTCTATTCAATTAAGCCTTTACAAACTAAACCAAAACATGAATTTCATAACGGCTTCAGATTGAAATTAAAACATAAAGCCATAAAGTTTGTCTCCTTAAACAGAAACAGTTGAAGTAACTCCTGGAAAGTCCTTTGGCAATTCTTTTTTTATGCTTCCATCTGTTTTATAAAGTGGTGACATGCCTTGTGTTTGGCATTTCTTTATTGTAGGGGCAGTACATCTTAACTCTATCAGAAGATATAGTGGAAGGTCACGAACGAGCCATGCAGAAGAGGATTCTGAGGATAGACTCAAAATGTTTGCACTTTACACCTAAAGACTGGAGCAAGAGAGGGAAATGGTAGTTTTTACATTAAAAAAAAAAAAAAAAAGCTGGACTGTTTTTTTTACTCTTATATGAAGACTGTCATTTATCTTTATTTAAATATATTTTTCATTCAAACAGCCATATATAAAGATACTCATTTTATTTAACTGAATTTACATTCAGTATTTATAATACAGATTTTGTGGCTCTTCATCTGAACTTTAAGGTAGTCTTGCCAGAAACCTATATTTTATGATGCACTGCTGCCTATTTATTGCAACATCTGTAGATAAATGCAGTGCTTAGAATTTGCACACTTGCCTAATGCTGGTCATACATTAAATGGATATTTAATTGATTCAATATATATTACATCCATCACATTACCTCCCGAAGTTCCTCATACTGGCTCAATTATTTTACGATCAGGGTGTTGTCGGAATGACGGGGAGTGGTCTGCCTAATTTCCTGTTGTGAAGTCTAGTTCACTTTCAGTTCAACTTCCATTACCTTGTGTTAACCTGTTCTGTCTAAAAACACAAATAGCCATTGCAAGGTATATAATCAGGCAACTCAGGAACCAGAGAACTCTTATCTTCAATAACTTTTATTTTGAATAAACGCTATTGAAGATATCCTTGAAGTCCTCTGGTTCCTGAATTTGCTTAAATCTATACATTGCAACTGAAGTCTTGGCTGTATACAATAAACCTTAAAAGGTGGGTTGTAATGTCTAAATAATCTTGGAGCTAAAATCTTATTGTACCACAAGACATGGTAAAAAAAAAAAAAAAAAAGGGAGGGGGGGGGTTGGACGGGGAGAAGTATACTCAGTGCTTTTTATCAGGAAAAATATTACTTTAAAATAATTGTAATATTTATATACAATTTTAGGTTTATATCAATTCTTAAATTGCACACATTTTCAACTACTGCCCCGATGCTTAGTGGGCCGTGCCAAACATATTTTGATATAGGTCCTTTAACAGAGTTTTGTTTATAAAATGTTTTCAATGTTATTGTATTGATGTTCCTAAAAAAACTATCTGCTTAAAGGGAATGTCCACCCCTCCACAAAGCCTTACCTGCTTTAAAACACCTGATAAGCAGGACTTCGTTAATTTGAAATCTTCCAATTTGGCTCCCACACTGAGCTATTATACTCACAAGCTCCTCGCTCCACCGCCGCTTCTGGGTTCCTCAGTCAGTCTCCACTGCGGCTGCTGGAAAGACAGTCAGTGATTGGCTGTGACGTTACTGTCACGGCCAACACTGACTGCCTTACCCGGAAGTGGAGAGATGTAGCGGTGGAGCGAGGAGGAGCTTGTGAGTATAATAAAAAATAGTAAATTATAAAATTATATTATAGTAAAATATAAAAATAATCCACGATCAAAAAAACCACCCCCATACAAGCTTGTATTTTGATTCTGTGGGAGAAAGCCGGTAGATATGTGAAAAAAATGTATGACTGAATACCAGTTTTATTGTAAATACTTTACTTGCTGTAAATAAAACACACCACTCCATGAGTTGCTAAAAATGTGATTGTGTATAGAGTTCTTTTCTCTACAATAATATATTATGACTGGCAATACTGTAAATTTCCATTATCTCACTTGCTTAAGTTACTTTGTGCTAGATAAATTTACCACTGATTCTAATGGGAATTAATTAATCCCCCCTCATAAAATGTACTCGGGGTGAGAATCTAAAATGCTAGCTCCTCATCCCTGGGGTTACAGGGATTTTGAAAACATACTTTCTAGACGCAATTAACACTCCTCTCCGGACCTGCCCCTTTATTATTATGGCTTTATATAACGCCAACATCTTAAGTATCACTTTACAATTACATTAATGCATTCAAATCATGCCCTGCCCTGAAGAGCTTACAATCTAAGCACATTTATTTGACACCTACAACCTATCAGTATGTCTTTATGATTGTGGAGGAATCCCACACATGCACGGGGAGAACATACAAACCCTTGCAGATGTGTCCAAGGATGGATTCAAACTCAGGACTTCAGAGCTGCAAGGCTTCAGGGCTAGCTTTTAGTGTTTGAGGTTCTGACCCTGTGGGGATTATTTTGTTAGATACAATGAGTACTTGGACTGCACAATTAAAAAAAAAAAAAAAAATACCAGAATATGCCTTTAATTATAGTTTCCTTTTCAATTAATACATCCTGTGTGTAATTTCCATATAAGATTGAGTGGACGCTATTATATAGTGAATAATGTACCCCCTACTGTAAATTATAGGGATATTAGAAGTTACCGAGGTGTTCTGTGACCATATAAAAGCACGAGGCCGCAGGCCGAGTGCTTTTATAAAGGTCACAGAACTCCGAGGTGACTTCTAGTATCCTTATAATTTACAGTAGGGGGTACATTATTCTTTATAATCTACAATATATAGTACAAGGGGAAAAATAAATAAGGATTCACATTTGTGGTTTAAGTGCAATTTATTTGTTTGTAACGGTTTAGTTTATTTGCTTATTTCTTTGTTTATAAAGTAAATTATCTTTTAATTGAAACATTTTACTAGTAAGAATACATTTTAAAATGTATTTAACATGTAAGAACAGAACTGGAAGTATTTTTCATTTAGTCAGAGTCAGAACTATATATAATTGTTCGCTGTTTTTTTGGTGGTTCAGTAGAGGAAGAAGTTTGTAGATTTATGGTAATTGTTGAGTTATTAAAAATACAGTTGGGTCCAAAAATGGTTTCTGGTGTATTTTTGGTTGTTATATCTAGTCGTTTATATTTGGGGCATGAAATGAAGTTGATGGCTGTTCTTCTATTTGGAAAGTGTTTTCGTTTATTTCTTCCTGTGTTGTATTTGCCGTATTTTGTAATATTTGGGAGATATGGAGTTGCTTTTTTTCATTTATTGAGGAGTAATTGTTGATACTTGTTAAGCTTTTGTGTCCCGATATTTGTATTATTTCAGTTGGGGGTATGTTATTGTCAACCAGTTTTTGTATTGTTGTTTTTCTGGTTGAGTGATTTGTGATTCTCTTTGTTTCTGTTAAAGATGCTTTTAGTTTCATGGTGGACATCATGGTTCTGATTTTGTGAACTCCAATTTTCATTGTTCGGTACCACCGGGAAAGTCGGGTTTGTAATTAATGTTTGGAGCCAGATAAAATGGGGCGTCAGGGTCATTCATTGTTTCTGGGCGTTTGTTACTATATTCTATATAAGCTGCTACTGGGTCTCTGTCTGGGTGATTGGGCGTTTCGTACATTCTTGGTTTTACTTGTCGTATGTTTTTTGGGTTTTCTCCTGTACGTGTTTTTGTTTGACGTTCATTATACTCTAAGAATTGTTTACCAGTGGAATCTTGTTTTAATGTAATATCTCCCCATTTAAGGTCATATTGTTCCTGAGTGCGAAGAGCAAAATGAATTCCATTGTGGAAAAATACTAAATTTAGTAGTGATGTTGGATGTTTGGTTGATATTGTTCCAGATTCGTATAGCTGGTTGATTTCTTGGTCTGTAAGTGGTTCTGATTTATTTGGCTGGTTGCCTTTTCCTTCCTTTTTTAAGAATTTCATTTTTGCGGACAGTGTTTCTTTTGTCAATGGAAAATCTTTGGTGGATCCATAGGTGATTGTGTGGGGATAGTTATGTTCCTTTAGGTAGCGGTCAATGCTGGTTAACATGCACCGTAGTGTGTGAGGTTCATATTCATTTCCGTCTTTTCTGCGAACTGATAGTATGAATGACGACAATAATTTATCAAGTTGGTTATGGGGAATGTCTTCTATTTTTCTTTCTTCGTGTATTTCTTTGAAGAAATCTTGTAAAGTGTTTAAATCACTTTTTGTTTTTTTTAGTGTCTTTGTATTTTTTTGTTGTTGTATAAACTCTTTGTTGTTCTTCTGTTTGAAGTTTGAATCTTTGTGACATTTTGTTTTGTTTGAAGGAAATCTAACTGAAAATATAAAGTGATTGACTTTAGTACAACGTTTGTGTTTAATTGCGATTTGCGTGTTTCGTGTTATGGAAACGGATGTGTTTGTGCAAAAAAGTGGTAATCGCATGTAATTCCAAAACGGAAACGGATGCATATTGTAGTGTGGCTGCAGTTTTAGGGCTAGGCCACACTAGCGTGATTTTGCTGCATTTGCGCTTGCGTTTTTCCAATCATTGCAATTGTGTCAATGCTCCAAAAATGTGTATTTTCGGGTGCGATGCAATTGCACATGTGATTTGTGTTCTGCATTTTTTCCCTCAATCCCATGTGGTGTTCTATGGCTGAGGCCACACTGTAACGCACAAGAATTGTGCGCTTTTCTTGTGCGTTCGCGTTTTCGCCTTTTCGCGTTATGGAAACGCTGCGTTAATGCACCAAAAATAGTGAACGCATGTCATACCAAAACGCGAATGGACGCGCAATTGCATGCGCATCGGAAATCGCGGGAATTTCCACGATTTTCATTTTAGCGAAAATCGCTGGCGCGAGCGCGAAACGCGTGCGCAAACGCGCGCAAAAGTCACGGGCGAAACCGTGCGAAAAAATGGTAGTGTGGTCTAGCCATTAATGCAGATAAACAGGGTTTGTAGAAAAATAGCATTTATATTATTTTTTGTTGGTCATAAGTAAGGCATAAGTAAATGGTTTTTGGGTTAATTTTTAAATATGTTTTTTTATTTAATTTAAATAATTTATTTCATTTAGTTTTTATTTCAGTTATACTTACTGGTTATTGTTAAATTGTGTTCTATTATTTGTATTTCCTGGAGATTGAGGTTGTTAGGGTGTGTGTGAGGAGTTTTTTCTTTAAAATCCGCGGGCTTTTTCTTGTGCTGAACCGGCATTGGGAGAACTACATTTCCCAGAATGCCATTGCACGTGGTTTCCGGTTTCCGGTTTTAGTGAGCGAGTCCCGGAAGTGCCGCGAGTATGTGCCGCGAGTTCATTCAGAATGTGGATTACATCGTAAGGAAGAGAAGGTAAGGTTCCCCTGGGAGTTCTTCCATATAATCGGCGCGCTACTACGTAGTAGCGCGCCGATTATAAGGAATTATTTTACAGGTAGACACCATTGACTTTCCCACCAACTGTAGATTATATGTAAATTACAGGAATTTTCCTGTATTTTTATGGTGCAGTCCAAATACTCATTTTATCTTTTTTTCATATTTACTGGGGTGCACAGTGCCTCTCAGTTTTTCCCAGCATTTGGAACCTATTCTGGGGAGAGCAGTGGTCTTACCCGAATATATTTTCTATTGGTTATTTTGTCTAGTTTCCCATTTAAATGGCTAACATGCTATTTTATTCTGTCCTAGGTAAAAAAATAATAATCTTAATTCCATACATATAACTTTTTTTACGTTTAGATCCAACCACCAACCTGGCTGTAGCTTTGATATAAATGCAGTATTGTTTTCTGTTAAACAATACATGCTAACAATAAAGGACAATACATATACAATTTTTTCTCTTGTCAAGCCACCATATATAATCTAGGTAAAGATTTGCTTCCAGCAGTCTTCTATTCAACAGGTGCATAAGCAAAAGGTAAGCAAAAGCATTGGTTCATTATCTAGTAGTGTATGTATGTACATAAGTGGCAGGAGTTACAACCAGTAAAATTAAGGCATAAAATGAAGAACTCTGGCAAACTTATAAAAGAGATTCCTTCAGCAATATAATTTGACTCTTGATATGAAAAATGTGTCCACCCCTGCTGTGGGTAATTGGTTATTTATTTAACATCATAGAACGCTACTAAATAGATACCACTAAAGTATGACTCTAAAATGCTCAAGTTATTTAACATGAAGTATGCTTATCAGGTTGGCTCTCTTACTCTTGAAACTTGTAAGTAATGTTCAAGTCATATATGCCATAAAAAAATTGGTGACCACCACATTTTTTTTAAATGTGCATCAGTCCTTTTAAGCTAAGTTCACTAACTCATCCCTTTAATACTGGTCACCCATCTGCACACTACAAAAGCAATTAGCCTTACAGTATGCAGATATTAAATATATTGGATATTAAATTAAATACTCGAGTATAAGTCGAGGTTTTTAGGCTATAAAAATAGCCTAAAAATCGAACCTTGACTTATACTCAAGTCACTTACCTTGTCCTGTAATCCGGCTGCCTAACGCTTCCGCATCCACTCTTCTGGCTGATGACGTCACTATTCTGCACCGGTCTCTCTTCACAGCACCGAGTAGTGACGGCAGGGGACAGTGGATGCGGAGCAGCCGGATTTCAGCCTCTCCTCCTTCCTACCACTAGGCAAGTCCACTGATCTTGGGGTTGGGGGGTCCAGTGCTTGCCACTGCAGATGTTTGGAACCTAAAACTCGCAGCAACTAAAGCATGGGAGTTGTAGTTTCCAAACATCTGGAGTGGCAATAGATTGGTGGGGGTTACTGTGTGGGATTAACATATAAAGGGTAACTAATACTTTAAAACAATACAGAATCAGGAGGAGGGTATCTATTGTTAAAGATTGCCTTCTGATTCTGTATGGTTTTAAGGCTTTAGTTCCCATACAGTAATAGCCATACTGGATTTATGTACGCTGGGAAAAAGGCGCTTGTGTGGGGATATGATTACTGTGTATAAATACATTAACCTCAAATACAATACTATACTATTTGGCTGTTACTGTATGGGAAATCTGCTGTCCATTTAAAGGGCAACTAAAGCATCAAAACAATAAAGAATCAGAAGGCAGTAGTGGTTATAATTTCTACCCTCGTCTTATACTCGGAGCAATCATGTTTTACTCATTTTTCAGGTAAAAATAGATACCTCGACTTATACTCGGATCGACTTATATTCGAGTATACGGTAGGCTACAACCAATAATAATGTAGATTTTCCAACATGCTGGGGCTGTCTGGCAAACTTCAAGGTAAGATATCATCTCTCAGGAGTGCCGGGAAGAATTATAAGTATTGCAAATATATGGGGGTTTGATTTTGTTTAAAATTTGTAATGGGAGAGAACATGCTTTTTAATGTCTGTAGCTCTAAATAAGACCACTATACTTCTCATCTGGTACTTGGTATTTTGTTTAACGTTGTTCTCTGCAGCTGGTTTTTCATCCCTATTCTAAGTCTAAACCTACTTGAGATCCATATGAAAGCAGTGGTCACCAGAAGCAAAGGAGCATGGGAAAAAGAGGAGCAACATTTTTTAAGTTATCATTAGACTTTCTACTTTTAATTGAGAATTTAACAGACCTATCTACTAGGTTTACTTGTCAGATTAACAAGACCAGTTCCAAAATTACTTTTTTTGAGGGTCAGACAGTATACAGTTAATAGAGAGTCTGAACTATTTATTAAACAACTGTTGTTATAAAGAAAACAAACCAAAAACAATTACTGCCTTTAAGGGTAATCGTGGTCTCCAATTCTTCCAAACAAGTTAGGGTTACTTTGGGAATCCTTATGCCGTACCTTCAAAATGAACCCTACAATCCCGTCTCTAGATAAATTTGGAGGAAGTTATTGCTGGAACGGTTGAGCTATTAATTCCTGCTTGAACACTTTGTTTTTAGCTGTTTGACCAGCCTCTGACTGCATTAAATACGCTCCCCATCTCAACTGCCATGTTTTCCCCCTAGGTACTTATTTTTTCACCAGTATTAAGCCTTAACTGAGCATGCTTCTCCCCTGGGGTAGAGCAGAGGTCAGGTGATGTCACTCAACCAACTGAAAGCAGGAAATTTGAACATTCATCCAAATATAGATGCTCTCCGGCTGCAGCCAGAGATGTGATCTAGGTCTCATTTTAAAGGAAAGACTGCAGACTTGCATTAAACCCTAACTTGTTTGGAGACCACAGTTGCCCTTTAAGAGCTAAATAACAATTAACAAAATGTAACCCACATAACATGTTGGGCACCCATACATTTCTTTCAGAATAATGGTTCTCCACTTACCACTGTGGCTATTTTTTGCCATGTCAGTGACCTCATAAGAGCATCATCTTCTGAGGGTGGTGTTTACAAATTCTATTGAGTAAAGGAGTGAAGGTTGTTCTTACAGTGAAGCAATGGTCCTTATAAAAACAAATGAGTATATCAACTATATAGAAAATATTTTGCAACAATTATGACTTGTGAGCTTATTCTCAAGGATTAGCAAGTTTATAATGGCCACAGGCAGGGGCAAGTGCAGGATTTTCAACAGTGGGATTCCTGCATGGGTTACCTTGGACAAAGTGCAATGATGTCACATCTGTTAACACATGGATTTACATTTTTTAAATGTCGCTTTATTACTTAATTATATTACAATTATATGGTTTAATCATAGAACTGTTTAGTTAATTTAAAAAATATTAGTCATTTTTTATAACTATATTTTTAATGGACGGGCCTTCTCTGCTGTTGTGTGTGCTCATATCCAGCTTGCAGCAGCAGCTAGAAAAAACAGTTTTGTAAGTTTAATAACTTAGCATGGCAGCGTCTTTGAACAAAGTATGTAAAAAGAAACTAGTTTTTTGGTTGGTGAATGAAAAGGTAAAATTTTTGTTTTTGAAAAGTTGGACTTGCCCTTTAATGGATGGTGTGGGTAATATAAGGGATAATGCATCCCCTACTGTTCATTATGAGGATATTAGAAGTCACCAAAGAGTTCCATGAACATATAAAAGGGCTTTTATAAAGCAAACAGGACTCAGAGGTGACTTCTAATATCCCTATAATTAACAGTAATCAAAGGATAGGAACAGTAAAACAGTGATCTGTAATTTGAACAGTACCGTTTTTCAAAGTAAACAGCCCCAAAATTTGGAAATACCTCACACAAACTATATATTTTTGAAATCTACACTCCTTCAGCTACGTAACGGTACCATGCTTTCATACATACTTGAAGAATTCCAGACACTGTCATCCATAGAACTCTGTGCTTTTCGGAGATTTCGTGAAAAAATTAAATAAGATGATTCAAAGGTTGAAATCCTACCTTAACATAGTTGACAAGCAAACAAAAACGCTAAATGTCAATCTCCCACATGTCCTGAATCAAACAGTATGCCATATGTGTGTGCACCCAGAAACTTGGCCACCAACTAGGTCAAATGGGACACATGCACAAGTGCAATTACAAGGGAAAAAAATTAAAAAGCCCTGAAACTTGGAAATACCCCCCACAAACTATATATTTTTAGAATCTACACACCTTAATCAGCAGTGAGAAAAAATAGTTTTGTAAGTTTTATAACTTAGCATGGGAGCATCTTTGAACAAAGTATGTAAAAAGAAACTAGTTTTTTGGTTGGTGAATGAAAAGGTTTAATTTTTGTTTTTGGGGAGTTGGACTTGGCCTTTAATGGAAGGTGTGGGTTATATAAGGGATAATGCATCCCCTACTGTTCATTATGAGGATATTAGAAGACACCAAAGAGGTCACATATAAAAGGCTGCACCCCTAGCACTCCAGATTTTTTAGCCAACATTATAGAAAACAGGCACACAGTGCCTGCTGCAAATAGCTCAGTAGTAAACTGCGATCAGAACACCAGGCATGATGTGGGGGAATCTTCATGTTACTGTAGTGGAATCTTCTACCCCTATGTCTGGCACAATGTCCTTATTCTTGGGGGTATAGTCCTTAATAAATCTCCTTGTTGGAGCTCAGGCTGCTCACTAGCTACGCTACTCCTATCTATCACTCCTAGAGTGATCTATAACAGAATCTAATCTCGCATTAACTCGGCCTATCTGCTATCTAAAGTCCCAGGCTCATCCCCTCTCCTCTAGGGAAACCCCAGGAAGTCCAAAAAAAAGAGGCTGAGCACATGGTTGCTCTCCCTTTTATACTTTTACACAGCGGCCCTTACTGGTCAAATCCTGTAAGAACAAGAAGACAAAAGGGTAACTATTTTATAGTTCCTTACACTAGTATAAATATAACCTTCCAATCTACCAATATAAATATGTCTACTATACAGTAATATAAGTATAACCTCATACCCAATACACAGTATAAATAGATCTACTGTACAGTAATGTACATATAAAATCATACCCTACTTTCTATCATGTCTGCTCATGACCCGTCCTCTTCATCCAATTTCCTCTATATTACTGGAGCACTGTAATCATGTGCTTACCCCTATACTCATCCACATATTCAATGCCTCCCTTTCATCTGGAATTTTCCCTTCCATCTTTAAGCATGCCTATGTTAAACCCATACTTAAAAAAAAAAAAGCCCTCACTAGACTTCTTGTTTAGCTAACTACCACCCAATCTCTCTTATACCGATAGCTTCTAAACTGCTAGAACGATTAGTCTTCTCCCATATCACTATCTTCATGCTCATAACCTATTAGACCCTTTGCAGTCTGGATTCCGTCCTGCACATTCCACTGAGAGGGCTATGTGTTATATGAATGATCTGCAGGTTACAAAGGCAATAGGTCACTTTTCCATTTTTAGCTTCCTTGACCTCTCCTCTGCTTTGGACACAGTTGATCATTCCCTCCTAATGCAGATACTTCACTCTTTGGGCATTCAGAATGAAGTGGTATGCTGGTTTCTATCCTATCTCTCTAACAGTACTTATATTGTACTTATATATACTTATATAACAGTATCTCTCTCTAACAGTACTTATATATACTTATCTAGTATCTTATGCTAACAACACCTCTACTCAGGTTCCTCTTAGTATGGGGGTGCTGCAGGGGTCTGTTTTTGGATCCTAATTGTTCTATTTCCTTGGAGAAATCTACTTGTCCACACATACGCTAACCCCTGACATCCAATCATGTATGCTCAACTGCCTCCTTGCCATCTCCTTCTGGATATCTCAAGGAATCTCTCTTTCGTTTTCTAACCACATTAACTATGTTGCGAAAATCTGATGCTTTTTCGTTCACAAAAAAGCCAAAATCCGCAGGTTCCTTTCTCTCCTAACCACCGCAATGCTTATGCATGCTCTCATCCTATCACGTCTGGACTATTGCAACCTACTACTTACTGGTCTTCCTGCTTCCCACCTAACTCCCCTTCAGTCCATACGAAACTCTGCTACATGTATTGTTTCGCTCTCTAAAAAACAGGATCCCAAATCTACCTCTCTACCGGACAACAACCTGGCTCCCCGATAAACATCGCATTGTATACAAAATCCTTCTCCTAACATTTAAATCCCTTTGCACTACTGCTTCTCCTTATATTTCCTCTCTAGTCTCCCCATATGTTCCCGTCCGTACCCTGCGATCATCAAAGAACCAGCTCCTGTACAGACGTCTCTAGGGTCTAAGAAGATCAGGGGTACCCTTGGGCACACCACGTGATGCGCACGGTGCAAATTTTTTAGGTCACGCCCCTTTCTCTGCCCCAATTAAGCCACACCCACTAGGTACTTGGTAGAGACAGACAAAAAGACACAGACAGACAAACACAAACATAGATACACAACCAGATAGTGATAAACAGATAAAAAGAGAGCGAAATAGACAGACGGAGATAGAGATAAAAGTTGGACAGAGATTCACAAATAACTTCATTATATACTGGTAGCAATCTGGTCATTTTAAACTTACTGTTGTGTTCAGTTGTTGTCAGACGCTTGCCCACACCTTTGGCCAGGAAAACGTTCCTGTACCTTCTATATGGACCTCTGCCCCTATCTATCTCTGTCCCCCCTCTCTCTCTGTATATCTATCTCTGTCTATATATCTGCCTCTTGTCTATCTCTTTTTATCTGTCTTTTTCTGTTTCTATCTCTATCTATTTTACTCTCTTTCTGCCTCTTGTCTATCTGTCTCTATCTATCTGTCTCTCTGTCTATCTCTCTCTTTCTCTCTTTCTAACTCTGCCTATTTATCTACATTGGTTGGCAAAAGTATTTGTCCCCCTTGAAGTTTTGCACATTTTGTCACATTACTGCCACAAACATTCCACGTGAAAGACCAATACAAAGTGGTGTACATGTGAGAAGTGGAACGAAAATCATACATGATTCCAAACATTTTTAACAAATCAATAACTGCAAAGTGGGGTGTGCGTAATTATTCAGCCCGAGTCAATACTTTTAGAACCACCTTTTCCTGCAATTACAGCTGCCAGTCTTTTAGGGTATGTCTCTACCAACTTTGCACATCTAGAGACTGAAATCCTTGCCCATTCTTCTTTGCAAAGCAGCTCCAGCTCAGTCAGATTAGATGGACAGAGTTTGTGAACAGCAATTTTCAGATCTTGCCGCAGATTCTCTATTGGATTTAGATCTGGACTTTGACTGGGCCATTCTAACACATGGATATGTTTTGTTTTAAACCATTCCATTGTTGCCCTGGCTTTATGTTTAGGGTCGTTGTCCTGCTGGAAGGTGAACCTCCGCCCCAGTCTCAAGTCTTTTGCTGACTCCAAGAGGCTTTCTTCCAAGATTGCCCTGTATTTGGCTCCATCCATCTTCCCATCAACTCTAACCAGCTTCCCTGTCTCTGCTGAAGAGAAGCACCCCCAGAGCATGATGCTGCCACCACCATATTTGACAGTGGGGATGGTGTGTTCTGAGTGATGTGCAGTGTTAGTTTTTCGCCACACATAGCATTTTGCATTTTGGCCAAAAAGTTCCATTTTGGTCTCATCTGACCAGAGCACCTTCTTCCACGTGTTTGCTGTGTCCCCCACACACTTCTTGCCACTCTTCCATAAAGGGCAACTTTGTGCAGTGCACGACTAATAGTTGACCTATGGACAGATTCCCCCACCTGAGCTGTAGATCTCTGCAGCTCGTCCAGAGTCACCATGGGTTACTTGACTGCATTTATGATCATCACTCTCCTTGTTCGGCCTGTGAGTTTAGGTGGACAGCCTTGTCTTGGTAGGTACAGTTGTAACACCTCTCTTGAACCAGTCATGTTCCTTTGCCAATATGTTTACATTACAATCTTCAAAGGTATGTCCTCTATCCTTAAGATGCAAGTACATGGCGGAGTCCTGACCCGAGGAATTAGCTCTTATGTGCAGGGCCATACGTTGATGCAGTTGCTGTTTGGTCTCCCCCACATACAAATCAGAGCATTCTTCACTGCACTGCACTGCTGCCTCAGTGTGTTGTTCGGTTTTTTGAAAATTCTTCTTAATTTCTCGGAGACCCCTGCTTCATATGGGATGACCATGTTCTTCATGTTCTTTTCTTTCCTTCTACTTCTTTTGACAACGGCCCAGTCTGGATATCCACAAGTTTTAAGGGCTCCTCTGAGATGTTTCATTTCTTTAGCCTTCACCTCTGTGCTAGTGGGGATGTTCTCGGCTCTGTGTTGCAGGGTTCTGATGACACCCAGCTTGTGATCTAAAGGGTGGTGGGAGTCAAACATCAAATACTGATCTGTGTGTGTTGGTTTTCTGTAAACCTCTACTTCCAGTTTACCATTTTTCTTAACTTCTACCAAGCAGTCCAAGAAAGCTAGTTTGTTGTTTTGTACCTCTTCCCTTATAAATTTGATGTTTTGGTCTACCGCATTAATGTGTTCTGTGAAAGCTTGTACTTCCTTCTGGTGGATTTTAATCCAGGTGACATCCACATATCTGAACCAGTGGCTGGGTGCTATGCCCTTAAAGGTATTAAGCGCCTGTTTTTCTACCTCCTCCATGTAAAGGTTGGCCACAATGGGTGAAACTGGATATCCCATAGCACATCCATGTTTTTGCTTAAAGAACTTATCCCTGTATT
Organism: Hymenochirus boettgeri; assembly: GCA_019447015.1. NCBI lineage: Eukaryota > Metazoa > Chordata > Amphibia > Anura > Pipidae > Hymenochirus > Hymenochirus boettgeri. The sequence goes on from CM033472.1 coordinate 58,674,698, forward strand.
TGAATTAGGTGGTATTCAGGCACAAGTCCAGTAAGGAACACACCTGTTCTGGGTTGAGATCAGTTCTGCTGGTAAGAGTGCTCTCTTGGCCTAGCCATTTTCTCACCATGTCAACAGCCTCCTTGGTGGGTATACAGGTGAAGAGAGATGTCACATCATAGGACACCATAGTTTCTTCTGCACTGAGTACTATATCTTCAATCTTGTTGGTGAAATCCTGAGAGTTCTGGATGTGATGTTTAGAACTTCCCGCCAATGGTCCTAAGATGTTGGCTAGGTATTTTGCCACCTTGTATGTTACAGATAGACAGAGTTAGATAGATAGATAGATAGATACACAGCGTTACATAGACAGATAGATAGATACACAGACAGAGAGAGAAGTGGAACAAAAATCATACATGATTCCAAACATTTTTAACAAATCAATAGCTGCAAAGTGGGGTGTGCGTAATTATGTCTTAGTGGTGCCCCTTCCTTATGTATCTTTGGGAGTTCATATATGCATGGATGTGCCTCGAGGCGATGATACATTGCTCGATCAATGGCTTTATCCTTTTGAAGCTGGCAAAATTCAAGCCCTTTGCAAGGACTTCCCTTTCTGGCTGGGTCAGGGTCCAGTTAGACAAGTTTCTCACCCATTCCTCCTTGTTTGATGAAGTGACACTTCCCTCATTTTGTATCCAAGGAAGTTGTTCTCCTTTGGGGGTGTTCTGGGGTGACTTGTTCTGTTGCCTTTGTTTGCCCTTACAGTGCTGAGAAAGCTGTGATTGTTTGGTGAACTCCATCACTCTTTCCCAGATGGCCACAGGCAGCTGTGAGGCCAGGTTCTGTTCTAGTTGACTAATGTTGTGCATTAAAGCATCGACTGTAAAATGTGTCTGTCATACCCATTCATTTAGGAGCTGTGTTTGAGCCTTTTGCAGTATCTGTTTGGCTCTGATGCCTTTAAATGTGGAATCCAGACATATGCTGCATGGTACTAGCCTTTGTTGTCTGCATCAGAGGTTAAATCACAGGTGGTTTCTGTAGTCTGCCAATTTCCTTGCTGTCTTTTCATATTGCCATACAAGTTTGAGGGTTTTCTCCCCAAAATGATTTGAAATATATTTGTGATCCTAGCGAAACGTCTTCAAGAACTAAACTTCAAGTCCAGTTGATCTAATTGAATACAGATATACCATGACCTGGATGAATGAGAACCTTCACAAGCACTCTATTTAGTCATTAGCACTCATCAGACAATGTCTATGGGCAACTGACTGCACTCAGACCAAAGAGGGCTGAATAATTACGCACACCCCACTTTGCAGCTATTGATTTGTTAAAAATGTTTGGAATCATGTATGATTTTTGTTCCACTTCTCTCTCTGTCTGTGTATCTATCTATCTGTCTATGTAACGCTGTGTATCTATCTATCTATCTAACTCTGTCTATCTATCTATCTATCTATCTAACGCTGTGTATCTATCTATCTATCTATCTATCCCTTTAACTCTGTCTATGTAACTCTGTCTCTCTATATCTCTACTCAGTGTAGACGGAAGTGGGAAGCGCAGAGGCTGCCTGATAACATAACGTTATCGAGCCGGCGTGCACGACGTCCTGTCAGGAAGTCCAGAACTCCAGAATTTGAAGAGAGGTTCGGAGCACTTTGAAAGGAATCAGCTGTTAACCCTATAAGTGCCACAGATCATAAATTTTACAATCTGTGGATGAAGAGACCAAAGTTTTTTCTAAAACCGATAGGGCGATTGGGAGATAACTTACCCTTCTTGAAGGAGCCAGGAGCAGCAGCCAAGAGCAGGATGAAGAAGAAAGTCCATGCGGAAAGGGAGACCCCGGTGACATCACAGGGTTTCCTGCATCACTGGGGTCTTCCCTTAGGCTTTCCCCAGTCTGCCTCTCCATTCAGATCACAGTGCAGTACCTGGTATAGTAAAGCTGTCAGTGTGACAGCTTAACTATACTTTTTGTGAATGTAACTCAAAGTTCAATTCTCAAATAGGATTTTCTACTTAGCAAAGATCACTTCTGATCACCAAATTATTGATCTTTGCCAATGAATGAAAAATAATTTCCTGGAAAATCGATTTCCGGGAAGTGATTTTTCCGATCGGATTTCGAATTGGGAAACAGGCATTTATGCCCCTATTCCAAGTTCGTTATGCCCTAAGATGATTTGATGATCATCGTTTTTTTTTTTACACTAAAGCTAAAAATTTGCAAAAAACTTTTTTCTCCAAGCTTCCCAATGTTCCCGGTGGTATCCGTAAAGTAAACGCAGATAATTATTTGTCTGATTTAAAGGGAAACTAAGCCTATTTTAGTAGGAAATTTTGCAGAGGTACCAAAAAAAGACCGAATTGAATCTTTAGGATCAGTAAAGTGTGCAAAAACTTGCGAGACTCTCAGAACCAAGCGGTTTTCACTAAAATACCACTAAAAGGGGGGAGTGTGTGTGTGCATGGGGCGTAGGTTGTGGCGGATTTTGATTTTTTTTCTTGAAATTGCACTCCTACATGCGTCCCATTTGAGCTAGTTGGTGGTCTTGTCTCTGTTTGCACCAACACATATGACATACCATTTGATTCAGGACATGTGGGAGATTAAAATTTTGTGGTTTTTTTGCTTGTCAAGTGGGTTAAGGTAGGATTTCAACCTTTGAATCATCTTATTTTATTTTTCACAAAATCTCCTAAAAACACAGAGCTCTATGGATTACCACTGAGTCTGGAATTCTTCATGTATGTATGAAAGCTTGGCACCATAACGTAGCTGAAGGTGTGTAGATTCCAAAAATGTGGGGGTTGTTTTGTGGGGAAAAACTGCAGACTGTTCAAATTCAGAGTTGGCTAAATATTTTCGCTGTTTCTGAGCATGCATTCTCTTTGTGGCCATTTGCTTCCACATCTGCATGTGTAACCACACATATGGCATACCATTTGATTCAGGACATTTGGGAGATATTTACTTTTTTTTACATTCCATGAGCTTTGGCATGATTTCTACTTTTTGAAGTTGTTTTTTGTTAATTTTTTCATAAAAGTGCAAACTTCTACGAAGAAGTACCCACCGGTTACTTGCTTTCTTGGTCACGTTCAGGGAAACCACACTGAGTTTAAATCGGCTGGCGGTTCGTTTCGGGAAGCAGAATTAGTTTGTAAATAGAAAAAACTTTTATCATCAATCCAAGACAATGTGCATTGTCCATGGCCCCTTACACTATCACACTATGGCAGATAAAGGGCAATGTTACCTTAATGCCTTAGTTGTAGTTTGAGTTTCCATCTGGAGTGCCAAGGAATTGGGGGTTACTGTATGTGATTACTGTCCATTTAAAGGGCAACTAATGCCTCAAAACAATACAGAATCAGGAGGAGGGTATCTATTGTTAAAAAGATTGCCTTGTGATTCTGTATTGTTTTGAGGCTTTAGTTGCCCTTTAAATAGACAGCAGAATTCCCATACAGTAGTCCTATACAGTTATAGCCATACTGGATTTGGCTGTTACTATATGGAACTACTGTCTGGAAATTCTGCTGTCCATTTAAAGGGCAACTAAGGCCTCAAAAGAAATCAATACAGAATCAGAAGGCAGTAGTGGTCACATTTTCTACCCTCAGTTTGTACTCGAGTCAATCACTTTTACTCCTTTTTTCAGGTAAAAATAGGTACCTCGGTTTATACTTGGGTCGGTTTATATTTGAGTATATACAGTAAAAGAACACATGGGAGTGTAACCCTTGCCCCTTTAGAGCTATATGTAGCATTTTGCAAGCACCAAGGATCCAAGAGCTTGGTAGCTAGTCACAATCACAGCTCTTACTCACTGGTCACAGAGCTACGCACCTACCCTGGACCACAACTCCCTCCGCTTCTGTCTCTCTCTACGTGCTGTGACAGTGCAGCAACCAGCAGGTTCAGCTAAACACTTTTAAAATAAAACTGTAGGCGCATAGTTACTAACATTTCTAAACAACTTCTAGGGACACAAAATTGTGGAAAGTGCGTGACTGGGAAGTACATTTAAGGGACAATTTTAATTTGTTCCCACCTACCTGTGAATAATAAAACTCATCCGATGCAGGGCGACTGGGTCTCACACAAGACTTCTAAACAGATGACTGTCGAGCTGTCCTGATCTGCTTCCTTTCTTTATCATTGACGCACATGCGCATAAGACAGGAGGCAGGTTGGGACAGCATGCCATCTGCTATTTAGAAGCCTTCAGTGTTGCGCTGGCAGGTAAGTTTAACCCTGAATAAACTATCCTACTTCCCTGTGAAATATAGATCCAGCTATAAGGTAAATGATACCTTGTAGAAGTTCCATATTATTGCAGGGGATAATGCACTATTGACACATCTCACTCCCCCCCCCCTGCACACACACACACACACACACACACACTCCATGTTATGGCTCCCAAGCTGGTGCTACAGTAAGTACAATGTCATTGTTTCTATTTTCTAGACCCTCAATAGAAAAACTACTGGTGTTACCCAAACAGAGATCACACAGAGTAAGTAAGACAGTTAACATATTTATTGACAGGGATATTTCATACAATAAAATATCCTACAACATAAATCATACAATAATAACTAATACAAAATAATCCTATAAGATGGACAACAGTGAGATTGAGATAGATCCATCTTTGCTGCAAACCCTATGTCTTACTATACAGACATGTGCATACCCAGGCATCCCAACCCTCCCAGATTGTCCAGGAGTCTCACTCATTGTTGGGTGGTTCCCGCGAGACCACCCGGGACTCCCGGACTTGAGTCTCCTCCCCAGTCACGCCCTCTTTTGGTGACCATGCCCCACCTCCCACCACCCCTAGAATGCTGGCCCCACCTCTGTGTGACGTCACTCCCCACTCCCACGTGACGTCACACCCCCTTTCCCACCCTGCCCGGAAGCTTAAAGGGCAGGGTGGGATGTCTGGCATACACATAATAGGCCCACATCTAGTGCTGGTTGATATAAAGTAGAAAAAAAGACATGTCATATGTAGGGTTCATTCTGCAATATGGAATTGGATCTATATTAGCACATTCTGCACTAGGATTCTGTTACACATATATTGCCCATGTAAGGCGGTAGTAAAATGGAGTTTCCCTTATTACTCTAGAGACTCTCAGCCCTACCCAAATTCTATGCACTAGACTCTAATTTATCAGGAGTGGGCCCTCGCATATGTTGGAGGCAGGGTTTCGCTGCCAAATGAAGACGGTTTGGCAATCCAACAAATGCTATTAATAAATAATGAACATCCCCTTCAAATGTATTAAGAGTTGCACAATCATAAATAGGAACGTGTTGTGTTTTATGCATTAAAAGTCACAATGTATATAGGTTTATCTGTAATTGAAATATTTTAACAAAGCAATAGAGAGTGTGAAGGGATGAAGTGCAAGCCTAACTGAAGTAGGTAATGATCAGTGTCTGAAAATATGTAACCAGTAACGCTGTACACCAGCATTATCTTGCCTTTTCTGGGATGATGCTTGTGTGGTGGTAGGGGCTGCCTCAGGTGCTCCTCAATCAGATAGTGGCGAGTTCCTACCTAAAAATGTGAAAGGAGACATTCCATAGGTTCTCCTCTTCTCCCCACTTGGCTGGACCTTCTAGGAGGGCCTGGCAGTCCGTCTCATTACTTTACGGAGAGAGCCGCTGCCACTTAGGTTCTCCTCCTATCATTGCAGGACCTTTTGGGAGGGCCTGGCAGACCGACTCAACTCTTAAAGAAGAGAGCCGCTGCCCATTAGGTTCTTCTCCCTTAGGAGGGCCTGGCAGCCCGACTCAACTCTTTAGGGAGAGAGCCGCTGCCTATTAATAGGTTCTCCTCCTAGCATTGCCCCCACTTGGCTGGACCTTGAGGGAGGGCCTGGCAGACCGACTCAGCTCCTCAACTCTTAAGGAAGAAAGCCGCTGCCCATTAGGTTCTCCTCCCTCCTTTTGTTGTTGTTTTTTTTTGGGGGGGGGGTTGTTTGTTTGGGGGTTTTTTTGGTCCTTTTTTGTGGGGGCTTTATTTTTTGGGGGGGGTTGGGGGGATATTACATTTTTTTGGGGTGGGGGGTTTATCATTTTAGGACGAGCCATTAGAGGAAGAGAATATACCTCATCTATTCAGAACAACTCGCCACTACTTGATTTCAGATGGAGGAGAGGATGGCCACATAAGATAACAGGGAATCCAGTGGAGGTAATACCTATCACAATGAGTGTGTCACCCCAGAAAGGCAAAGACAAGGCCCTAATTACACACTTACAGATGTTACATGTGATCAACTTCAGTTGGCCCTGAACTGTGTCAGTCCATATTTTGGCTCCTGGAAAGAATGGGAAATTGAGTTGTGCGTTAATTGCTCCGTGGGTCTTGTGACAGGCCTGGGGCAGTCTGCACCCAGGCCACTAATGGCTGGTGGTGAGTTACTCTTTTGTAAGGCACTGTTTTATATCTCACCCAGCCAGAAATTGGTTAAGTTAAAGGAGGGGTTATTAGCACCAGTAGGTGTTGTATATAGTCATTTGTTATCAATGTGGCTGATAATGATAATTATATTACTGAGACAACTTGTGTTTAACAAAATAAAAAATTTGAGGGAAAATGTTACAAGAAAGGCACCAACAATTGGTGGTAGGCATATATTGTGTTATGATGTCACTCAACGTGTTACCTTTAAATATCTATGCTTGTGGCGTCCAAAGTATTTGTTACTTTATCCAGGTACGGACTAACTTAAAAATCTATACCCTAATCCAACCTAACCACAAACCCTAACCTTAAACCCAAATCTAACCACAAGGGCCGGATTTAGGATTAGTAGCACCCTGTGCAAATTGTTACTGGCGCCTAGCACCCCCTCCAAAACACCCCCATTGCACACACAATACACTGTTGAATGCTGCTTGCAGTGCGTGCTTGTATATATTGTGCGTGCATGATTACTTAACCCATAACGAACTAAATACACAGACAGAAAATCACACATTCATCTTAAGTAAAGCTTATGTGTGTTGGGGCTATATCTTTGGGGTGGTGCTGATACCAACATTTGACCTGCAGGACCATAACTGGGGGGCTGTGGCACTGATGCATAAGTTTGGCCTACAGGTTCATGACCTAAGACTCCCGGCTGGCACCCCACTGGATCATCCCGGGCACCGTCTCTTCTATCTCAATTATAGCTGGCAGTCAATGCACTGTGACGTTTGTCCCTTGTCCTCCTGCTGCTTCTCTGGGACTTGCCGGTTCGGAGGCTCCTCCACAGGTGGGATTGGAGGTAGGAGAAGGTCAGGCTGTCCATCGCACTCCGACCTGAGGGCCCTTTGCTGTTGCTGGGATGGTGGTGGCGCCATGCGCGGAAACAACAGGAGAAGGGGAAACACTTGGGGGTTTCAGATCAGCAGGAGCCGCAGGGATCAGCAGGAGCCGCAGGTCAGGATAAGGGCCACTACTGATTGCGATCAGACCACATGCGGGCAGCAGGCTGGGCATCTCTGATACATGCGAGGCAGTGTAGTGAAGAGTGCTGTCTCAGAAGAGCCAATTCCTAAAGAAAAAGACACATTTAAAGACTGTAATGTAAATATATTAGAAAAAGATTACTGGTTTAAATGAGATGGAAATAAAACCAATTATGTCAAAACAAAGAGACCTGAATAGATGTGCTACACCTTAGATTCAGGAGGTCCCTGACAGCTAATGCTGATTGGGACACATTCTATGGTATTTATTGCCAACAGATTCTTGTGCAAGTCATTTTCAAATGAGCGATCCGGTCGGATGACTAGCGAAACGTCTATAAGAATTAAACTTCAAGTCCAGTTGATGTAACTTAATACCACAAATACTGTATACCATGTCCTGTATGAATGAAAACCTTCACAAACATAAGCATGTTTGGGGACAATAATGAAATTGACCTCAAAGTCAGTGACAGAGGCCACACAGTTGCATAAATACTCTAGGCTTAATGCCCTTATTGTCTCATTTAACATTTCTATTAACCCTTTTAGTACTGTTTCTACCCACAGTACCAACCACTGTACTAGTACACAATAACTATGTAATAGCAGAAAGGAACAAGGATTTATATGCCAATATTGTTTTTTCTATAATATAGTTTACACATATAACAAAGGATAGAAAATGTTACCCTTTGGACATACTATAGAAATCGATGCCTCATTGGAAGTGAGTATAGGAATTTAGACTCTGGCATAGCAGTAGATGTAGTTTACTTGGATTTTACTAAGGCTTTAGATACAGTCCCCCATAGGTGACTAATGTATAAGCTAAGGCCTGTTGGTCTGGGGAGTCACATTTGTACATGGATAGAAAATTGGTTGATGAATAGGATGCAGAGAGTAGTTCATCAATATCAATATGGACTTCAATATGGGTTTCAGGGCATGGACGTTAAAAGGAGGCTCTAGTCCCCTTTCATGTTGCGGGAGTCTGGGGTGGTCTCGCGGGAGAGCGGGAGACCACCCCAGAATAAGGAAGACTCCCGAGTGGTGGGATACCTGCGTCTATTTCTCCATGTGCAGTGAAGGAAGCAGGTGAACCAGCAGCCAATCATGGGTTATGATGTCAGCCAACACAGCCTTGTTTGACTGCATGGAAGGAGGAGCAAGCATCCTCTGCCAGAATAGAGGCAATAATTATCCTTTAATATCCGGTTGATAATACATCAAATAATGTGCTGACTGTACCAATTGGGGTTGGGGGCAGATAGCCAACGTGTGACCATTTTATTTAAGGGTGGATATATAAACAATTAAACAATAATATACAGTTTAATATATATATATTAAATATATATATAATTTATTTATTTATATAATATACCTTTAAACAATAATATACAGTGCTGGTATCTGTAGAATAATATTTTGATACCAGCACCTGTGATACAATTCACACTCAGTAGATATAGGGATGCAATTAAAGGGCAAGTAAAGACTTTGCTCTGAAATTAATAACTTCAATTGCAAAAGCAAAACACATTTGACAGGGTTTTTGACATAATGCTGAAGCAATGACAAGAACCAATTATATATTACAGGCATTATACATGGTAAAGATTAAATGTAAGATTAAATGGGCAAGGTAAATGTTTTTACTTCTATTCTAATTGTTACCTAGAATGCACCAAATATTATTTAATCAGACTATGGTATCAAAGGTGACCCCACAATCACAGCAATAACAGGTCTAAGCCATGTACCAAATCATTGGGACTAAGATCAAGCTGGAGGCAAAAATAACTTCAACACTGTGTGAATCTAAAAAACAGAACTAATACAGTAAATGGCCATTAGGAGCGTGCATTCACTGTCTCTTATTAGGATTAGCAAATGTAGCCGAACTATAACTCCCAATAGCCACTAAGATCCCTTAAAAGTTACAGGAATAGGTTACATACCATATCTCTGATTTTACACCCAATTGTGTTTTCTGAATTATTTATGTTATTGCTAACAATATGTTTTTGTCCCCCATGACAGAGGTTTCTTTACAGTGAGAACGGTGAAACTGTGGAACTGTCTTCCAGCAGAGGTGGTAATGGCAAGTTCATTGAATAACTTTAAAAAAGGCCTGGATAAGTTTCTAAAACTAAAACATATTGAGAATTACTGGTATTAATGCATATAGATCTGGTTGATCCAGGGATACTTTCCGATTGCCGTTTGGAGTCAGGAAGGAATTTTTTCCCCCCTTTTTTGGCTGGGGTTTTTTGCCTTCCTCTGGATCAACTGTTAGGTAGGGTTAAAAAAAATAAATAAAAAAAAAAAAAAGTGAATAGGTTGGACTTGATGGACGAATGTCTTTATTCAACCTTAATTACTATGTTACTATGTTACTATGAAGGTGATAGTGGAACATTCCAACTGCCATTTTCATCACTCAGCCTTATGATGTCACCAACTGCCATTTCTATACCTTATTATGGGAATAAACAAATTATTTTTATATTTTTTCAAACTGACACACAATTGGCAAAGCAAATTACCAATCACAGGCAAGATTTTGCTATAACCCTGCTCTATGGCCAATGTGCTATAAATATTATAATCCCCCAACCAATCAATAAATTCAATCCAGCGTTGACTAGCAATGGTAAAATTCATAATACTAGATATCTAAGAGAGGAATATCAAAGGTGACCCCACAATCACAGTAATAACAGGTCTAAGCCATGTACCAAATCATTGGGACTAAGATTAAGCTAGAGGCAAAAATAACTTTATAATAATAATACCTCTGATTCTACACCCAATAGTGTTTTATTATTTTATTGCTAAAAATATTGTGTGTCCCCCATGCAGATGATAGTGGAACTGCCATTTCCTTCACTCAGCACTATGATGTCACCAACTGCCATTTTTTATCTGTCTATGGCTCATAATATGAACATCAATGTACTCACCATTGGATTAGACATAATAATAAATAAATTAAACCTAATTCCATCATTTCTACCTAAAAACAATTTCTCAATGTAATTTATCTGTCTATATTATTATTTGGGTTTTGGGCGTCCCGGCGGAGTTTCCGGGAATGAGTGTGCGCGTGATGTCGGTAGGCTATTGGGAGGGAAAAAATTTACACATATTTACTCTTAATGCCACAGCTATCTGCTCAACTTAAAGGGCATGTAAAGTCACCCTCACAGTTTTCCAACTGACGACAATATACAACTCTATAATTCACCCTTGCCTAGTCTGCATTGTTTTTTCTCTCAAATTTGGCCCCCTGTGTCTGCATTCTCTTTCTAAAGCCATCTGTGATTACAGTGGGCGGGGCTGTCAATCAAGCCTTTAGTAATGATATGCAGAACCCCACCCACTGACCTAGTGATGTGAGTTGCATATCCAATGTAAATAAACATAACCTTCAGACAGCAGAAAGACACATTCACAAGTATCGTGTTAAACTCTTGGGCCACACTACTGGTTATAGGTCATTTATTTATTATTTTCCTTCTTCCTCTTTTCCCTCTTCCTCCTTCATTGCCAATGGCGTAACTAGGAATCACTGGGCCCCAAACAAAACTATGATGGGGACCCTATCATTACTTTATCCACAGTGGTTTTCTGGGAGGAGGCTGTATCTGTCATAGGAAACACAAGAAGATGGGGCTCCCTTGCGGTAGCTCCTCTTGCTTCTCTGGTAGTTATGCCCCTGTCAATTACCTAGCTAAGGAATCCATTGAAGCGTTTCCATGGCGAATTTCAGGATTTTTTTTACATTGACTATAACAAGCACAAGCCTCAAATGTGGATAATTCAAGATTATTACCCCTACTGACCTACCCTTTTATTCCCTGTGGCAGCGATACTAAAGGGTAACTATAGTCAAAAAATAAAATCTTGATCAATAATCAAAATTAGTTTTCCCCCCAAGCAGTGGCATAACTAGAACTCAGTGTGGATGGGGCCCCCACACCACTCTCTGTCTATCTATCATCTATCTGTATATCTCTCTATCTCTCCATCTATCTATCATTGATCTGTCTCTAAATATCAATCTATCGCTCCATTTATCTATCTATCTATTATCTATCTATCTATCCATCTATTATCTATCTATCTATTTATCTATCTATCTATCATCTATCTATCCATATATCATCTATCTATCTATCTATCTATCTATCTATCTATCTATCTGCTACCTACCTATCTATCATCCATTTATCTATCTATCTGTCTAGTATCTATCTATCATATATCTATCTATCTATCATATATCTGTCTATTATCTATCTATCACTGCTACCTATCTATCTGTCTATTATCTATCTATCATCTATCTATCTATCATCTATCTATCTATCTATCTATCTATCTATCTATCTATCTATCTATCTATCTATCTATCATATATCTATCTATCTATCTATCTATCTATCATATATCTATCTATCTATCTATCTATCTATCTATCTATCTATCTATCTATCATCTATCTATCCATATATCATCTATCTATCTATCTATCTATCTATCTATCTATCTATCTATCTATCTGTCTGTCTGTCTGTCTGTCTGTCTGTCTGTCTGTCTGTCTGTCTGTCTGTCTTGTCTGTCTGTCTGTCTGTCTATCTATCTATCTATCTCTCTAGCTTTCTATCACTGCTATCTATCTATATAATCCCATATGCAGCCATTTTACATCCATAATTCCATATGTAGCCCTTGTATATCCATAATCCCATATGTAGCCCTTGTATATCCATAATCCCATATGCAGCCATTGTACATCCATAATCCCATATGTAGGCATTGTACATCCATAATCCAATATAAAGCATTTTTTTCCATAATAATTTTTCAAATTTACATCTTTAATCCCATTCCATAATTCTATTGTGTTGTCATTCCCCACCAAATATTCCCCTAAATAACCCCTCAGTTTCAGCTATTTCATTTAGAACCCATTTCTCATCCATAAACCCTCCCTTCCCCCTTGTCCCCCCTAAAGGTTTCCTCTGCCACCTCCTTCTTTCACACATAACCCCTCCTAGACTTTGAACCATTTAATTTACAATCCATTAGACAAACATAACCCCCCCTAAAGATTTCCTCTGCCAACTACTTCCACACACAACCCCCCAACCTCTCCACCCCCCTGTACTCAAAGATCACCTTTTATACGAACTTGGCTTTTACCAAGCTAAAATACAGGGAGGAGGTGCACTTATGCGGGACTAGGTAAAAACCGTTGCCGGAACAGAAAATGAACAGCGCCACCTATCATAAGACATTAAAATTACACCACTTTATTATAGATGCCGGATTAAGGTTTTACACCCTTTTAGATCTGTTTTGGCCGCAGGAAGAGGGGTCTGGATACTTTTGGCTCTGTTATGGCTGCCGGAACGGGGGTCTGGACCCATTTGGCTCTGTTCTGGCTCCCGGAACGAGGGTCTGGACCCCTTTGGCTCTGTTCTGGCTGCCGGAACGGGGATCTGGACCCCTTTGGCTCTGTTCTGGCTGCGGGAACAAGGGTCTGGATGCTTTCGGTTCTGTTCTGGCCGCCGGAATGGGAGTCTGGACCCCTTTGGCTTGTTTCTGGCCACTGGAACAGGGTTTTACACCCTGGGAACTCTTATCTGGCTGCTAGAATGGGGGTCTGAACCCTGGGAACTTTGTTCTGACCACTGTAACAGGGTTTTGCACCCTGAAAACTCTGCTCTGACTGCCGGAATGGGTTTTGCACCCTGTGAATTTTGTTCTGGTGGCCAGAACAGGGGTCTGATTTCTGGGAACTTCTGGTGGCTGTAACAGGGTTTTGCACCCTTAAAACTCTGTTCTGGCTGCTGTAATAGGGGTTTGCACCCTGGGAATTCTGTTCTGGTGGCTAGAATGGGGGTCTGCATCCTGGGAACTCTGTTCTGCACTTCTAATGGCCGGAATGGAGGTCTGCACCCTGGAAACTGTTTTGGAAGCCGGAACTGGTGTCTGTACCCCGGGAACTATGTTCTGTTTGTCAGGGTTTGTACCCTGGGAGCTTTGTTATGGCAGCAAACTGTTTGGGAGTGATATGTGTGTGTATATATGTATATGTGTGTAGGTTGACAATGTATGTATACGTGTGGGAAAGGATTTATGATTGTCTGTAGCATTTGTGTGACAGAATGAGCATGTGTGTAGCTATTTATGTGTGTATACAAAGTATGTGTAAGTGTTAAGAAAAATATTTCTGAGTGTATTTTTGCATGTGTTTATATGTGTGTTTGGTGTCTGGGCTTTTTGGGATCGTGTAACAATGTAAATGTGTGCGTGAGTGTATAGAGTGTGAACATTTGTCTGTGTGTAGAAAGTGTGGAAAAGTCTGAATGCGTGTGTGTAGCAGTGTGTGTGAAATAGAATATATTTGTATAATGGTGTATTTAGCAACATGTTTTTATGTGTGTGTATATTATGTGTGTATCAGAGTGAGCATGTTTGTGTAGCTATGTATGTGCGTTTAATATTGTTTGTGAGTTTGTAGCTGAGTGTGTGTATTAGTTTAGAATAGCATTTCAGGTTGAATAAAGGCATATGTCCATCCAGTCCAACCCATCTAGCAATATCCTCATTTCCTGCCTAACTGTTGATTCAGAGGAAGGCAAAGAAAAAAAAAACACCAGAATTTTGTTCCTGACTCCAAGTGACAATTGAAAATATCCCTGGATCAACTCTACTTTATGTATCAATACCAGTAACTTGCAACATTCCTTGTTTTCAGAAACTCATCCAGCTTTTTTTCCGAAAATATCCAATGAACCTGCCATCACCATGTCCAATAGAAGACAGTTCCATAGTTTTACCGTTCTCACAGTGAAAAATCTTTTCCGAACTCAAAGACTAAACATCATTTCTTCAAGTCTTAAGGGATGTTTGCGTGTCCTCTGACCTTTTTGTACACAGGATTCCAAAATTGCACTGCATATTCCAAATGAGGCCTTACCAATGCTTTGTGAAGAGGGAGAGTAACATTTTTCTCCCTTGAATCTATACCTCTCTATAAACAAGAAAATATCTTACTGGCTCTGGCTGTTGCCGCCTGGCACTGCTTGCCAGGCCGCAACACTGCTTGCCAGGCATGCATCACTTTACATTTATCAACATTGATTTTCATCAGCCTAATGTGACAATCTACCTAGATCCACCTGCAGCCATTGCATATCCTCTAAAGTTTTTAATGGTCAGCAAAGTTTTCTGTCATTGGCAAACACAGAAGCCTTGCTGACAATGCTCACAGTCTATACTGATGAAGCCCTGTTAACAACAACTCTCTGGTTCCTATCCATTAACCAACTTTCTATTCTAGTACAAATGTGCCAACCCAGCCGAACAGACCTTAGCTTATATGTTAGTCGTCTATGGGGACTGCATCAAAAGCCTTATCAAAATCCAAGTATACTACATCTACAGCTATATAGTGTATAAAGTCTGGGTGTGTTAGAAGTTTTTAGCACTGCTTTATGCGTGTGTTTAAAGCAGTGAGTGTGCACCAGTGTTTGTGTTCATTTACATGTGTGCTTGTGTGTATAAGTGTAGGAATGTGTGTAGAGGTGTATGTGTATATGTTGTACATAAATGTTTGGGAGTATATGTAGCCGAGTGTGTGTGTTTAGCACAATAGTGCTTATTAGTGCTATTGTGTATGTAAATAGTGCTATTAGTGTATGTAAATGTGTTTCTGTTCCCGTATGTGTGAGTGTGGGCTTGTGTGTATCGATGAGAGTGCAGCTGTGTATCTGTGTGTTTGAATGTGCAGCAGTAAATGTCTGTGTAGAGGGTATATGTAGCAGATAGAGGGACAGGCAGAAGGACAGAGAGAGGGACAGATAGAGGGACAGCAGAGGAACAGATAGAGGGACATGCAGAAGGACAGATTGAGGGACATGCAGAAGGACAAATTGAGGGACAGGCAGGGGCACAGATAGAGAGACAGACAGAGGGACAAATAAAGGACAGGCAGAGGGACAGACAGAGAGATAAATAAAGAACAGGCAAAGGGACAGATAGAGGGACAGGCAGAAGGACAGAGAGAGGGACAGATAGAGGGACAGGCAGAAGAACAGATAGAGGGACAGGCAGAAGGACAGATAGAGGGACAGGCAGAAGGCATAGATAGAGGGACAGGCAGAAGGACAGATAGAGGGACAGGCAGAAGGACAGATAGAGGGACAGGCAGAGGGACAGGCAGAGGGACAGATAGAGGGACAGGCAGAAGGACAGATAGAGGGACAGGCAGAAGGACAGATAGAGGGACAGGCAGAAGGACAGAGAGAGGGACAGATAGAGGGACAGGCAGAAGGACAGATAGAGGGACAGATAGAGGGACAGGCAGAAGGACAGAGAGAGGGACAGGCAGGAGGACAGATATAGTATACCTATAATCAAAGTAAAATGCCAAAACATTTAATCTGAAAAACAAAACAATAGACTATTTTTTATCTGTTAATGAAATAACAATCCCGGTAAAAGTAAAAATCAGAACTGGACCGGAACTACAAAAAGTCCATTGCCTCCAGCGAGAAGGGGGGGAGGGGTTTCCGGCGATTCCAGTCATGTTCTGACTTTTAAATGAACTCTAGTTACTGTCTGGACTGCAGGTAAGTAAAATCCGGAACCGGACCAGAACACAATGACAGGTGCATTCCAGCTCAATATGAAAAAGCCGGAACATAAAGTTACCTCATGTATGTGACAGAAACGTTCCGGTTTTTACACATTGAGACAAAAAACGATCAGTGCACTACAGAAGAGCAGAGCACACGGATTAACTGCACATCGGCAGAAGCAGCACCTGAAGCTTATGTGAGTGGGGACACTGACACTGGGGGTGGGAGGTGGGGTGCTGCGGCCCTACCTATTTTTGTGTGCTGGGAACCTACCTACTTTTATCTCCCTCTGGCTGTCCCTCTGTCACCCTACCTGTCCCTTTATCTGTCCCAGGGGCACAGATAGGGGGACAGGTAGAAGGACAGACAGAGAGACAGATAGAAGGACAGGCAAGGGGACAGATAGGACAGGCAGAGGATAGATAGAGGGAAAGGCAGGGGGACAGACAGATAGACAGAGGGTCAGAGTGGGTAACAGATAGAGGGAAAGGCAGGGGGACAGATAGTGGGACAGGCAGGGGGAGATAGAGGGACCGGCAGAGGAACTGATGGAGGAACAAGCAGGAGGACCGATAGAGGGACAGGCAGGGGGACGGATAGAGGGACAGGCAGTAGGACATACAGAGGGCAGATGGAGGGACAGGCAGGGGAACAGATAATGGGACAAGTATAAGGAAATACAGGGGAACAGATAGAAGGATAGGCAAAAAGACAGATAGAAGGACAGGCAAAGGAGCAAAATGATGGACCGGCAGGGGGCAGATAGTGGGACAGGCAGGGGACAGATAGAGGGACAGGCAAGGAGACAGATAGTGGGACAGGCAGGTGGACAGATAGAGGGACAGGCAGGTAGATAGAGGGAGGGACAGAAGGAGATAAAAGTAGGTAGGCAGGGCCCCAGCACTCCCTCCCCCCACCCCACCTCCAGTGTCCTCACTTACTTTAGGGGCTGCTGCTGATGTGCAGTGAATCCTCCCAGTGCTCCGCTCTACTGCAGGAAACAGATTGTTTTTTTTCTTCTGCATTCCGGCTTTTACACATTCAGCCGGAATGCACCTGACACTGTTTTCCGGTCCGGTTCCGGGTTATACTTACCAGTGGTCCGGACAGTTTGTTTAAAAGACGGAACATGGCCCCGGCTCCGACTTTTATTATTACCGCACTTATGCAAGGAAGCGGCTGTGAGGAGCAGAACAGTAAGCGTCGCTATGGATACGCGAAGCTTTCTTGTGATTGGTTGCTGGTGCCACGCCTCCGCCACGCCTCCAGAGGGACCCTGGAGATCTGCGACGCAGATCTCTTGCAGTGCGCATGCGTCCCCGTTCCTGCTTGGTCGCGTAACTTCAAAGGGGAGGACAGTGAACTTGGGGGAGTGCCAGCAGAGGGAGAAAAGCAATTTTGACTACTCGGCTGCCAGAGAGCCTAGAAGGGAAGGAACTAGAGGCTCTGAAAGAGCTTTATTTATCCAGACATATGAATGTAAGTTACATTTTTGAGTTTACTGACCCTTTAAGTTGGTTTTACAGTGTACATCATTACCAAACTTTCCCTCACATTCATATTCCACCTACCTGCCAGCTGTAATCCATGGAGTCTGAATGGAATAAACCTGCAGATCTGAGAACAGACCCAGTCACAATGTCCAGCTCACTCTAACCAGCACCATTGGGGAACCAGAGACCCAATGCAGAATCCAGATTAACATGCTCCTTATTAATTTTTCCCACGGAAAGTTCCAGAATTACAGTGACTTGGGGGGTGCAGGATACAAATTAGCTATATAAGTTATGGTGAGGTTGGGGTTAAAGGAGCTAACAGTTACCCACAGAGTATAAAATGAAGTAGAGCCTTCTTATAACAAAAGGTACCTCACAGCCTCATGTTATCAATTTATTTATAGTGGGAAAAGGGGAAAAAATGGCCATTACTCTAAGAATTTTCCGATATGCAAATTAATTTATCATATACAGTCACACTTCCTGTCTAGCAAACAGAAGCTGGATTGTCTTATTACTTTCTATGGAGAGGGGAGGGGGGAGTAAATGTAAGAGGGGGAAGAAGTTGTAATTGGTTAAGACTGTCACATGTTTTATAAACAGCACCTAATTGGGTGTAATACAGGAACTTCTTGTCTTGTCATGAACAATGTCTAAGAGAATTTTTCGATTTGCTAACAGTGTAAATTCGCAAACAGACGTCCGATTGTGTCCACGACCCGCGGCCACAGAACCACAATTGGATGTTAGTAAATCCTGCCCCCAAGTGGCGCTATATAAATGGAATTAAACATACATACTAAACACCCTTTGCTGATGAGACCCAGCACTAGACACAAGCGAGACCGAGTCCCGATCCTGAATATCTTCATGGAAACATTTATCCCGTCACTTAGCCCGTCTTTTGGATTTTGGCCCTGTGACGAACAGGAGTGCAATGTAAACTCCCATAGACAATATGTGAAATTGCACTCTTAATTTTCAAATTATATCACTTTATCGGCATGTCAAGCAGTATGGCAACTCCCACATTGTTTAACTGGCAGGCAATCACAGGGTTAAATTCCTGCCTGACCAGTTGGTAAAGACAGATAGGATTATTCAATAAAATTCACATTTGTACATGGATAGAAAATTGGTTAATGAATAGGATGCAGAGAGTAGTTGTTAATGGGGCTTCATCATTATGGAGTAAAGTGCTAAGTGGGGTGCCACAGGGTTCTGTGCTGGGGCCGCTTCTATTTAATCTATTTATTAATGATTTGGAAGTGGGTATTGTCAGCAAGGTTTCTGTGTTTGCTGACGACACAAAACTTTGTCGACCATTAAAAACTTCAGAGGATGTGCAATCATTGCAAGGGGATCTAGCTAGCTTGTCACATTGGGCTGCTAAGTGGCAGATGAAATTCAATGTTGATAAATTGTGCTACTTATACTATAAATGGCTCTGTGTTAAGTGAATCCCTGTTGGAAAGGGATCTTGGAGTTTTGGTGGATAACAAACTTAAAGGTAGCAAGCAGTGCCAGGCGGCAACAGCCAGAGCCAGCATGGTATTGTTTTGTATAAAGAGAGGTATGGATTCAAGGGAGGAAAATGTAATTCTCCCTCTTTACAAAGCATTGGTAAGGCCTCATTTGGAATATGCAGTACAATTTTGGAATCCTGTGTACAAAAAGGACATCTTTGATATGGAAAGGGTTCAGAGAAGGGCAACTAAGTTAATAAGGGGATTGGGGGTGCTTGAATATGAAGAGAGACTGGAAAAGTTACAATTATGTATGCTGGAGAAAAGGCACTTGCGTGGGGATATGATTACTGTGTATAAATACATTAACGGGCCATACAATAAACTATCTGGGGCATTGTTTACCAATAGAACATGTCAAAGGACACGTGGACATCCCTTAAGACTTGAAGAAAAAAGGTTTAGGCTTCAAGCTCGGAAAGGGTTTTTCACTGTGAGAACGGTAAAGCTATGGAACTGTCTTCCAGTGGACGTTGTTATGGCAGGTTCATTGGTCATTTTAAGAAAAATGCAAACAAGGAATGTTACAAGTTACTGGTATTGATACATAAAGTAGAGTTGATCCAGGGAAATTTCCGATTGCCACTTGGAGTCAGGAAGGAATTTTTTCCCCCTTCATAAATTTGGTGGGGGATTTTTGCCTTCCTCTGGATCAACAGTTAGGCAGGAAATGAGGATATTGCTAGATGGGTTGAACTGATATTCCGTAGGAATCCTGAGATATTATACTTCCTGTTCATATTAACTCCAATATATGTCATGTTTAGTATCATTCTATTGTGTAAAATTAGTTAATGACAACCAGGGCAATATTGTGAATGTGACATGTATGGTACACAGATTATGGACTAGAGGGAAATTGGAGTTTCATAGTTCCCTCCAAAAATAGGAACCACTCTTCGGGGGCAGAACCAAGCCCCAGTTTCAGGAAAAGTGATAAATTGGGAGCATGATCTCAGCTCAGGAGTTCGTCATACCATCTTAAGGAACATCTAGCCAATCGGACGGACCATATATTGGCTTCCATCAGGGACTTTGGACATTTGGACTTTGTCACTCTTTTTCCACATTGGATTTAATAAGTATCTTTGACTCGGCTCACAAACTTTTCAGATGGCATATATATCTAAGTATTCATTCTTTTATCCCCTTCTACCCTCACCTGTGTGTTACCATTAATGTTCAGTAAGTTAATTTAGTTTTTCTGTATATTTTCTATGCACTCTTTTGTCAACTTTTAATAAATGATATAAAATCATTTATAGGCTATATCAGAACGAACCTGTGTCTCTGAAGTTATGCAACTATAGAAGAAGTATTGTTTTTATATATATATATATATATATATGATGAAGG
This sequence comes from Hymenochirus boettgeri, assembly GCA_019447015.1. Classification (NCBI taxonomy): domain Eukaryota; kingdom Metazoa; phylum Chordata; class Amphibia; order Anura; family Pipidae; genus Hymenochirus; species Hymenochirus boettgeri. The sequence goes on from CM033472.1 coordinate 58,695,219, forward strand.
CTATCCAGGCGCACTCACAGGGTTTATGAAGACTCTTATTTATTGTTGTACCATGATCAAAATGTTTCCATGATCAACATGTTTCTGCCCTCACAGGGGCCGTCATCAGGATAACCTAATGAATCACATGTGGCTTTATATAGCCTCCCCCAGACCCACCCCCTCACCATGGTAACTAACTCAAAAACCTTTTAACCATTCCCCTAGATAAACCAGAGACATAACTATGTGATCCCCAAGATCGTGAAGTGTACCCACCTCATTCTCATGCCCCTAACCACTTCGAAAGCTGTCTATCCGAACTAAATACGTGGTGTGCGTTCCACAATGGAATGCATGACTTCATATTGGCGCATCGTCTACGTCACAGGCTCCACCGCAGCTGGATCACTCCTTCTCCTCTCCTCCCATAGGGGGCATTCCCAAAACCAAAACCCCGTGTCGTTACACGGGCCGAGTTGCCAAGCAACCCAGTGATACAAAAAGAAGCATCACATCCCCAGCATCATATACTGAGAGGGGGATATAGGGATACCATTCAAACTCATATAAGAGTTAAATAATGCCCATGATACTCAATCAAATACCGTGTTGC